>CM060978.1:192856242-194316242 GCA_030765065.1 Deroplatys truncata
TGCTTAGGGAATCTGCAAGGCGCCATTCACATGCTCTTTCCTATTCTTTTGGTAATTATTTCTTTCCTCCACTATATTCATTTCCTCCAATTGCGCACCAACATGTTGATTTCTGATTCTATCCCCTCTTGTTTTTCCAATAATGATCTCCTAAAGTACACCTATGGTGCCTCTAACAGTCGCCAATCTTGAACTCGAAGAATCCATATTTCGCTGTCATACTTCAAGATTGGTTTGAGACTATATTATATAATTTTTGTTTGATTTCCACTCTCATATCATTACCAATATGTTTTTTTTATACATCCAATGAATTTATTGTATTTTATCGTATTTGCTTCCAGGTCACTGTTCATATGTTTTATACTTTTTAACATCCTAAACCCACAAACGAGGATACCTGTTATATAATGTAATTTTCTATTAAAAGTTTCACTCTTCTTTGATTTCTTTCCCACATAGCTATTGACTTTGTTTCTCCAGGTGATATTTTCATATCATAACCTTTCTGCCACAGAATTTAGTATAGTCACAGATCTATCTAGTCTTCTTCTTATTCTGCCAGTAATTCTTGGTCATCAGCTAACAGAATTGTTTTGATGTTATGTCGTGTAGTTAAACTGATGCCTTTAGGGTTTAATAATTTCCATTTTACAATTATCATACTTAAGCATAGAACGAACAACAATGGTGATAGTCCACATCCTTACCTAAGTAGATAGTTTGTGTAGGTATTAAATTAATTGCTTTTTATTAGTTTTTTCGGTTCTACCGAATACATATTATACAGGCATTGTTCCATTACAAAATTGTAAATTTGCTCAAAAAATACACTTTCTCAGTATTATTAAAATCTGTTTATAGGCTAAATGTACGAACTCCTGACTACCAGTTGTGGCAGTAATTTGTATCACAATAATGTAAATGCCAGAGTGATTGTAGTGTAAATAAGCATTATTTTATGACATTGATTTGATATGTTTGTTAATTATAAGCATTTTTAGGAAATAAGTTTACACGGCCTCACTGAAACTGACAATAGGAGCGGATAACAATGAGCGAGGGGGTGAGTTGAATATTAATTAGAAGAGACAAACAAATGACGTCATATTGGCGCGCTTTTCTGTAGAAATAGCGGGAATATTTTCCCTAGAGCAGTTGTGTTCGTAATTTTGATTGTATATAAATATAGACGCTAAGGTTGGCGCGTTTTATTAACCAATAGCAGCTCGGTTATAATCTTTAGGCATATTAGGGTGTGGGAGTATAAAAAGCTAAAGCCAGAGGCAAGTATCGCCCAGTTCAACAAAATCATTCACGCGTAACACGTCGCTGAGTCCAACAGAATCATTCAGAAGTTAAACGTCGCTTAGTTCATCAGAATCGTTCGCGAGTTACACGTCGCAATTCTACAGAATCTCTCGCGTCTTAAAGTTTGTTATAAAGGTGAAATACGTGAATTAATAATGTGCAGCAAATAAGTGATTATAGTAACAGAAAATATAACAGTTTCAGTCTGGCGTGTATCAAAAGTCAATATGTGAAATTGAATAATGTGTGACGACAATAAAAGTGTAAAAACAAATTCTTTTATCAGTGTTATCTTTTAGTAACAAATCCTTTCCGTTTACACACCTTGTTCAAGAGATGTGCTCGACTGAATAATAATAATAGCTAGCCGGAGGACAATGAACCCAACATTCGAAGTAGTAAAACAATAACAGGCGCTCAGAAATAAGATAACACGAAGTGACCGCGACAAATTGGCTTCCATACGTGGTGCAGATAAACATGAAGCATCTTCCATCTAACAACAAATATCACACTTCACAGTCAATGTTGTGAAAACTGCATAACAATATCACTTTCCATTTCCGAAACATTTGCGATGCAAGTTTTAGGTGATTCACTCTGTATAGTATCTACTGTACGTGAGACGGACCATGATAGTGAGAGTGTAGCGGTGTTGACAATCGGGTGATGATGGAATACGTCTGCGCTTTTGTTTATAAAGTGCTTGATCTGATTTGAGAACTGACACATATGGGGTCCTGCAACCGTACACCGGTTTACTGTTTGCCGACTGCTGTAGATTAGAAACGGGTTGGAAGAGAAACCAAGACACATAAAACACCTGACAAGAAGCGACTACGTTCAATATCATTCATTACGCGTGTAATCATAAAATCATATTTTACCTCTTCTGATGGAAGGATTCTTTGAGAGGGAAAATTGCCTTACACACTTTAAGCTATGTCGGATTTAAATACGAAATTTAGCTGTAGTCTTATTTTTTGTTTGTTCTGTTATATTCGCAAACACACACACACACACTATTTTACAGTTCCAGTAAAATCATGTATAACATGGAACTTTAGTATCAAGTGCAGTACTTTCTCTCCTAAGGTAAGCAATGGAGAAAGTAAATCGTCCAATCCTTTATTTGGGCGGTTCTAACCAACATGTTAGTAAAACAACTACTACATAAATCTTGCAATTAATTTCCTAACCTTTTGTTAATGAATATGTCAAATATTTTAGGTTTTTAATTAAATAACAACTTGCTTTACCTGTCGATGACGTGGGTTGGTCTTCCATTCGTAATCTGACGAGTCTCCATTCTTGTTCAGTAAAACAGGTTGGAAAACAAGACGCCCTGAAAATGAGAAAGCGAATACATCAGTCTAAATGCGCTTTTATTTAAGAAGCAAACTTTACAAACACTAACTGGTAATGGCTTACTTGCGCCACATATTGTGTGCATTTTCCCCCATTAAATACCCCAAAAATTACTATATTTTGCTAGGAATATATGAAATATTCAGTGATTATGAAAATATTAAACTTATTATGTAAAATATAAAATAAGTAAAACAATAACTTCAATACTTTTAAATTTTTACTCTAAAAACTTTAACTGTGATTATTTGCAGTACTTTATAAATTACAATGAACTCAAATAGTTTTCATGACCAAATAATATCTCAACATAAGAACCATCGTACTTTCCTTTTGAAGTGAAATAAATGATCTTGTTGATTTATAGATTACAAAGTTTTATACTAAATATAATAAACAACCGTTGCCTACATTAGTTTTTCTTGTAATATAAACGTTTCAACTCTTTCTAGTAGAAAATTACATATCTTAGAAACAGGGAGAATTATAAGAAAATTTTCGGTTATTATTTTTCTACAGATTTGGATAAGTCTGGATAAGCTGAAACCCATATAAAAATAATTAACAGACACGGCAGATCAGTTTTTTTTTAAATTTCCAGTTAAATGGAGAATTGTTGGAAAAGAGGAGTTAGGAGTCAGGCGGCGGGGCGTAGAGTAATTGGAGCACAGCACCGCACGTAGGTCACAGTGGGCCCTTGTGGTTAGAAATGACCCTCCTTCTAAAAAAGGAAGGAGGTCCCATCAGTCCCGCCAAACCGCCAGGGAAAAATCTTTTCAAACCGCAAATTGCACCGACCTGCCACAACACACCAACCGTCGTCGCCTGGACCTATAAACCTGAAAGAAATGAAGTGAAACAGATTTAAGGAAACTATGGGGACAGAAAATTCGTGTAAAATGGTAACCAACCTATCATTCGCCTATCGATTCGGATAAACCACGAAAAAAACCTATGATCAGAGTTGCGGGTCCGAACGTAATCGAACCCAGGACCTACCCATCCCACATGTTCTGCGTAGTCATCTCCTAGGTTAAAACTAAGGCACTACCCACTTCTCCCTCTTTTCCTCCCTCCCACTACTCAGAATGTTTACCTGTTGATGCTTACATTTGACTTCCATAACATCATATGTCATAAAATTCAAGCAAGTAGAAATTTCGGGAAACTGAGGCCGGATTTATGATTCTAAATTTGTGATTGAAAACCACGATTTTGAACACATTTGCGATTGGTTTTGTTCTCGGACGAGGTTTTAGGAATTTGAAGGTATTAAGGGATGCAGGTTTGGATTATTCCAAAGCTTTCTAGAAAATTTAGCTATATTTATCTTGTTATAGCACCTTGCATACCCAAAGTAATGATGAAAATGGTAATTTAGGAATCGAAGGTGCGTACCTGAATATTGTAAAGGGTAACTAATGGAAGAAATGCGAATCTCATTGGGACGAGTTGCCCTAATAAAATGTAAGCACCGAATCACACTTCAGGGACTGAAGTGAAATTTGAAAGGATTAGATCATAACATTCAAACATTGACCAGAGGCGTCTAACTAGTTTGGCCATAACATTTTGATTTAATCGTCCTGGGGTATTTTATGGCCAATGTTCAGAAATTTGTGGAGCAAATCACAGATTCATACCTATTGTAATTGAAAGAACTTTAATCAATAATTAGGTAAGTATCCCATGCAGGATTAGTATTAAACCAATAAACTTAAACTATTTTTAAATGAAACCTATCAGATCATGTTTATATTTGCTTTTTTTCTACTTTATTTTTTTAATCAACATTGTAGTCCGTTTATTACACAACCCTTCTGTGCACGATGTAAATTTATTAATGTAAACAATAATCCTTAAAATCTAGTCATTTCAAATACTTCTACGAAAAAAGTATTAAACTGGACATTTTAAGTTTTGGACATTTCTGTTAAGCAGTTTTAGAGGAAGAAGTTAAAACATTCAGCAACAATGCTTTTAACACATTAAATGCAAGAGAAAGTGCACTCTAAAAGCTTGATTTGTCATAATTCGTAAATATCTACAACGCCCCAAATCTAAGCGTGCATTTGCCTTATAATCCAAGATATAGTTAGGATAGAAGGATATCCAAGTCACCGTTTACCATCTGCATAAAACAGTATGAACCTTACACTCGCTGATAAATCCTACGATACCTACAGAAAACATATTAATAATTTGATGTGATACATTCATATGAGTTTCTCTACCCTCTATCTTTATTAGTGAGTATACAAGCAATTCTTACTAAAGCTTATTTTTCTACCTACTACGTACATACCGGACGCTATACCTACCTTAAAATTCCATACTGTTTTCATGCAATCGCGAGAAACAACTGAAAATCAATGGGACTCCTGTATTTTAAGGAGATATACATTTTTGGCATGGTACGTTTTCGTCTATCGCTTAACGTTTACCACTTTTACAAGATTATACAAAATTCCTTAGGAATGAAGAGGAGATCCTAGGTTATTCCCAGAAAATTCAAAGTATACATTTTATGTCATGTAAACATCTTTCATGTACGGTATTTTAATCAAAATCGTTAGAGCCATACTTTGCAAAATAAAAATTTTGGAAAAATGTTCTACGTAAGGAGTAGATTGAGGTGGGGGATTTTCTTGAAAATCTTCATGTCGCATCTTTGGAAGATGCTGGACATAAATATCAGGTGTGCTGTTGATCCGACTTTTCGTTTTTGAGTTATGCATACACAGAGCGTTTTCTAAATTTTTTTTTTAATTCGGCGGCCTCAAAACATATATTTCCGGTGAAACTTCGGTATCGAATTTTTGAGTGGAATCAAATACTTTCTCTGTCTATTTGTCCGTGGTAAAGAAAGTAATAATTATACACTGATTGAATGAACCGCTTGTATAAATAGGTGTTTTTCAGCCCTTCCTTCAGCACCCACTAGCTATTATATTTCGGTCAAAGCAGAACTTTTCAACCTGTATTTTACACTTTTTGTTTGCAACGAATACGACTGGTAGCTAAACAGCTAATGCTACGGAACATGTTTATTTTACTCAATTTTATGTTTTAATGACCTTGATATTCTCTTGTCCCTCTGTTATGTAGCATTCAATGAGAATGAAGAGTACATACATCAACTCTATTCAGAAACAATCAATATATACATTTTATTCGTCATGAAAAATACCAATCAACCATAAAATAAAAAGCAATAAAAATATCTCCATATTTAGGATTCTTAGGCATGTTTGAGGTCTGTATAAGTTAAGTATGAAACTTATTATTTATTAACTTTTCGTTATTAACTTATTACTTGTGCTCTCTTCTTCTCCCTCTCCCTCGTAAATATACCGTTTTCTAAATATTGAGTTTTCTTCAAGCGACCTCAAAACGCGTATTACCAATGTATTTCAATATGGAATTAAACATGTAACAAATTATTCCTCTGCCTGTATAGCTAAGCTACACACAATATAATAAATTACCCATTCATATTCATTAGTCCTTATGCCATTGCAAAATGGGCCAAAGATGCCCCTGGACAAGTATTTATGCAATATTAAAATTTTGCAACGTATATGAAATCTATTTTCAGTTCAATTCAATTCCACATAATATTTTAAGGAAATTCTCGTTTCTATAAAGCGTATTTCTCTTGTTTTTACCAACAACCTCAAACCCCACTACATTCCTCTTGGCTGGACAAGTGACCTTGAGCCCTAAATGCAATAACATTATGCAGGTCATTATAGGTTGGGAAGACTTAACGATGGTTCTTCCTGATCTGCAGGACCGCACACAACAAGCTCTAGCATCCGAGGCTGGTAGTGCGAGCACACGAGGAATGTGGAATGCACTCGAAGTGCTGTTAATTATCAGGATTCATTATCTGCAGGGTAATCAATGTTATGGCTCATCCAGTATGCTAATCCTGCATGCTGCCCCATTCGGTGTAATTAATGTCGCTCCTGCTAAACGACCACTGTAGTGCCGCGGGCTTCAAGGAAAGTGAAAAGAAATACGCTGAGAGCGGCGATCAGAGGTAACATCTAGTTGCCCTGGAAGACTGGGACTACGTCTACCCTTGTGGCACTGTCTGCATGATGTGCCATCGAATGTATGAAGAGGTAGGGCTCCCTCATTTCAAAAGAAAACGTAAATGGGATTAATACCACAAGTACACGAAAACGATCAGGACAGAAACTGTCATTAGCTCTACCCGAAGTTTTATGACATAAAAAGAGTTAAAAATGACCTATAGATTCACTCTAAAATTTTAAAAAATTACATAATAATTAAAAAATTTGATGTTTTACAGTCACATGACTTTCTCTACTCTTGTACAAACTATTTTTACAAACGCTTATTCTCCATATGCTTCATGTTAATCGAGATGTCAATCTTATTGCTAATTTTCTTATAGATGCAAGGGGAATTGGTAGGCTTTAAGCGATAGTCAAATATTTTAAGAGCTGGTTGCTATGTGGAGTATTCCATTCTCTTTGCATTACCAGGACAAAAAAATGAATATCGAAATTGAGAAAAAGTATAAGTATTGAAAAATTTAAGGGAATAACAACCAGTATCTCGAAAATGGTTCACCCAACAAAAAAATGTATATGTCATGAATTGTGTATTTTAAAGCGATCTAAAATTTTGTCTATATCTTATGGTTTACGAGTTATGCAAAAGTCGTTCACAATGAAGAATACTTTTGGAGACTTTCCCAGAAAATTCGAGATATACATTTCATTTGTCATAAAAATATCTTAAGTATATGATATTTTAATCAAACTCGTTAGAGCCATTTTTGAGAAAATTAAAATTTTCGAAAAATGTTCCATGTAAAGGGTAATCTGAGGTGGGGGGATTTTCTTAAAAACGTTCGTGTCGTATCTCTGGAAGATAGTGAACCTAAATACAAAGTTTGGTGTTTATCAAACTGTTCGTTTCTGACTTATGCTGTTCACAGACATGTTTCCAAAATGCTTTGTTTTTATTCAGGGGGCCTCAAAACATACATTTCCGGTGAAATCTCGGTATCGAATTTTTGGGTGGAATACAATACTTCCCCTACTTACTATACGTAATAGAGAATGTGAAAATGATGTAATGTGTTTAATTTATTAAAATTAATGATCAGAAAGCTATAAATTAATTTGTATGTGGGTATAATTGCTATATAAGTAAACAAAATAGTTATAAGAATAATACTAGATAATTTAGAAAATGAATTTAAAATATATACAGGATTTTAGAGAAAGAATGGTGGGGTTTTAGGAGCTCAGTGTGAACTAAGTATTATGTGTAATGGCTGAAAGCACTCAGTTTACGTTCACGTGTTTTTTTGTCATTGTTTCCATCGTCATAATAAACTCATTGTTGCAAAATTTAAGAATTTTGCATTGCATGTTATTACATAAAACACATTCTGTATAATAATAATTCTGCGTAAATCTTCTCCAAATTGTATTCTTTGTGTTAAAATGTTTGTTTGAAATGTTTATAGACGTGTTACAGAAGTGATCCTTGCTTTCTTCAAACTGTCTTCTTTGTGTTTTTGTGAAATGTTTACTGTACAAGAAAAAGGTGCGTGTGTTTTATGGTTGTCGGAAGACAAATACGTGATTATGGTACAGCGGAAATTCAGATGTGAGTACAACAAAGATTCTCCATATGAGAATAATATCAGATGATGGCACAAATTGTTTGAGACCGGCAGTCCGCAAAAAGGAAAATCAAGAGGAAGGCCCAGAATATCAGAAAAAGATGCAGAAAGGATCCGACAGTCCTGTGTTCAGAGTCCTCAGAAGTTCGTTCCACGCCGTAGTCTACAATTAGGTCTTCCGAAGTTAACAGTGCATGACGTCATGCGAAAGAGATTGAAATTGCATTGCTATAAAATTGAACTCTTGCATGCAATAAAACCACAGGAGAAATTGCTTAGGGCTGAATTCGCTGCTACCATACTACAAAGAATTGACGATGAACCACGATTTCTTGGTAATATCATCTTCTCCAATGAGGGCACGTTCCATGTAAATGGTCGTTAATTGTCGAATTTGGACCTTGGAAAACTCACGTGTGACGCACGAACAAATTCGAGATTCTCCTTAGTTGAAAGTTTGTTGCGGCCTTATGCACAACATTTTTGGTCCAGTCTATTTTTTTTTGAAAAAAAACAATCAAACTCCATTGCATACATGGACATGCTACAGAATTTCCTATTTCCTCCAATCGAGCAAATGGAAATGGGGTTGCAAATAATCTTTCAACAAGACGGAGCACCGTCGCAAACCATTTCGCAAACCATGTCCGAGCAGAGTTAAATAATCTATTTCCAGACCGATGGATTGGCAGAAATGGACCAATATCATGGCCAGCTAGAAGTTCAGTTCTTACTCCATTAGACTTCTAACTTTTGGATGAGGTCTAAAGTAAAAGAATTGAGAATATCGGCCATCTAATACAAGGAATAAGACAAGCAATTGCAAGCATTATGCCAGATGTTCTTGTCAGAGTGTAGGCTGAAGTTGAATTTCGCTTAGACCTCTGTCGTGCAGTGAATGCTGCCCATATTGAGACTAACGAATGTTATTTGGAAACTGTTTAAATTATTTAGTTAATTAGAAGTACTTTCAATCAATTACACATAATACTTAGTTCCAGTGAACCCGTAAATTCCCCACCATTCATTCTCGGTAACCCTGTATTTGTTCCATGTTCTTGTTTGAAGAAGCTGAAAAGAAATTATTTTATTTTAAAGCAGGTCTTACAAAACTGTAACATTAACTCTTTTGAGTTCTCAGGTTATGTAAAATTCATTGCTAATGATGAGGATTTCATAGCCTATAACACCACATAAGTAACATGTAACCTTAATGTGGGTACCTTCACATTCCCGGAATTGAGGGTAACGAATAGGCCGACCTGGCAGCAAAAAAAAAAAAAAAAAAAAAAAGAAAAAGCTACGAAAGCCCCCTTAAGCGATCTTACAATTGCTACACTGTGCAATGACATTACATACGTAAAATAAAGATACTTCAAGAGTAGAAGACGAGATAGCACGACCCTTGCAATGCAAACTGCGAAATATAATGCCCAGTACTGTAAACCCCCATGACTTTTAAAAATCTATCTAGACAGGTCCAAGTTTTACTATTCCGACTAAGAGTAGGCCACTCCAAGATTACCACAAAGCTGTCTTATAGGACCAACCTCCGATCTGCCAACAGTGTAATGTACAACTGACCATCAAACATATTATCAACGGGTGCCAACTTTACAAACGATGGCAACAGCACTAGCAAATATCCAATAAACTTCAATCAGCACTTAAATTCTCTCCTAACTGTCTCAAGTTAATTCAGTTCCTCAAAAGTATAAAGATGTATAGACATATATAATGTTTTGTTCTAAATCCAATGTTCATGTACAAATAATTGTTAAGTCGCGATATGATTTTGGTTAAAGCGACTATAAAAAAGGCTAAAAAATATCGCAACCTGACTGTTAGCACGCATTGACGCGACAAGGGAAAAGCTGAGTCTCATCTCTAGTTTGGAACATGAATTCAAAACTGAAATCATACATACTCCCTTGACAATAGCCACCCACCACCTGCAAGCAACCCCTTTCAGACTAGCTATTAAATACGAATGTGGTTTTTTTTCAAGAATACGAGTAAAGGACCATAAGTTACTCTTATAGTAAAATTTCTGATGTTTGAAAAGTTATCCATAAAAACTTCTATCATACACACTTTATATACTGAATGTAAGTGCAAGAAAATGACTAATTATATACGTAGAGGCAAGAAAAGTGACTAAATAATGATGTAATATGGAAAAAATGTTCTAAAATAGAAAATTACATAAAATGACTAAAAATGACTCATTAACATACATTTACATAAACTGGGACTCATGTTCAAGATTTATGTACACGTTAGCATTGTCTAGGATGCATCAACTAGAAGATGACATCATCAGAATTCGTGCCCTTTTCATTAAACACTTATTACCAAGAACTAATTTCTATAATTGCAAGCACACTTATTGCAGTGACACACAAGTCAGTTCCCTTATTGTAGAAGCTATTAGGCTGCTAATAAATTCCATGCCCGTATACCCAGAAAAAAATTTCGGGGAGGGTTATCCACAAGTATATCTAAACTTAAAACAGTACCCCACACCGTTACCATGCACCTACTCCGTAGTATATAGACATTACATGGATAAGAAAATTGCTAGGAGACATTATATAGACAAGAAAAACTCACCAGAATGAGGATATTTGACCTTACAGCACACAAAATGGAGACTGCTTCGAAAACCGGAATGTATGGTCACCTTACCTATGTAGGGCGACGATATAAAGTTTCCCTTTTTCTTGTAAATGTGCTACTAGCAATAGACCTACTGTTGTCTAATGACATTTTCCCATATTGGTTTGCTATGAATTTAAATAAATAAAACTGTCAGAAGTTTCGGGGGGGAGTTGAACCCTAGAAACCCCCCCCCTAAATACGGCCCTGATAAATTCATAATGTTACCGAATCGCAAAAGAACTCATCAAATTTGCTAAAAACGTACGAATTAAAGCTCAATTCACATACAAGAGAAGCGTGTGAACTATACCTGGAATCGAAATTCCAAAGCTGTACAAACAACTACGGCGAAGTAAACAATTGAGTTCTTTGGTAGACTGCAGTGCCCCAAAAATTGTGGGTTTTTGATAAGTGAATTTTGGATTTTCCCATGGATCACATCAACATTGTTTCCCAAGCTCAGGCATTCTCTAAATATTTTCTTATGGACGAGAAAATATACGACCGGATATGACTGTGAATCCGTTTGCAACCTAAAACGTTCTACAAGAATGCGACTATTTAATCACCTATTGGATTAAACAATTTATTAGCTTTTAAGATTTCTTTTCAGATGATCAGTGATATATTTTAGAAAGTGAGTGAACACAACATGCATATTGTAAATGCTGCAATACAGTTCACGATGACGACGTTAAGTGTGCTGTCTTACAAAAGCTTGCTCATCTATATTCTCTGATTCATATGATTCATAAGTAAAAAAGTAGGTTGTGAAAATATGAATAATATTTTAACGTACAGAAATGGAACACAATTGTGTGTCTACATTAAAATGTCAACTGCCTCCTTCCCAAATATCACGAATGAACTTAGTCATTTAACATTTGCATGTTTATGTGTGATAAACGCCATAGACATTCCATGGACTCTCTTCCACATCGTCCTTCCCAGCTCCTGAGACTCCCTATTGAAGTAGGTTTAATTTTAGGACTTGTATTGTATTTCGAATGTTGGGGAGCCGAACTTGAAGTAGCTGCAACCGCACGTATGATACCCGGTGACCTTCGCCCCAATGTTTAAAAATATTAACTTTGTAATTTGACTGTTTCTTTAAATATTATGTTTATGTTTGCCTCGGCTGCGTCAGTATTATTGTTAGAGGCATGGATTTCTTTGCAGGGAGTAGTGCGGCTAAGAATGTAGGCTTACACAGGTTATAATTTGTACTTCACTCCATTTATTAATTCTTTAAACGATTAAAATAACACTTCACTGATATAGAGAGCTGTGAGATTATTTATTAATTACTTGCACTTTTTAACACGTAAACTATTTTCGTCTCACGCTGAATACGTATTAAACTTCCCGAGAACGCGTTTCGCGTCCTGTTAGGAACACTGTCTACAAGCAACTGACGTCTGAATTTTTTGTACAATTTACCCTATTTCATTTTCTGATTGGCTAATCCTACTTCAATAGAATACTTTCATTTAACTTTAGTTTTTTTCTGGTTGTTGATTGTCTATTTATAAACTGTCTCAAAATTTACATTATTGTTGCTCCAGTAATTACAAGTAGCATCATTAAACTTTCTTATTCATTATTGCCTCAAGGTTAACTTATTGTTACCTCATTGTTAGCAAGTTTTAACCTATTATTCTCACAGCTCCTACATTATTAAATTGCGTAATACATTCACATAACATTATTGAACATGTACAAAATAATATAAACATTAATACTTACATAATTTTTATGTTATTTTATACATATATTGCTTTTAAGGCGGGCTGTTATTACATTTTATATTATATAATTTGACTGAAATCATTTTAGTATTAAAAATACTGCCTCACTATTAGGTTATTAGCTGAACCAACTCGCCACCAGATGAACTGCAGACAGATGACTACTTCATATGCTTCTTACCAATCTTTGGTTTACTGGAGTCACCAGTTCCCTGTACTTAGGCTTATGTAATGCAAAGCGATACTTGTACAAAATAAAGACTATACTAGTTGGGTGTGACGCGGGCCTATGTCGCCAGAGATGTAGGCGACATATGGCCAAGAAAAAGGAATAAACAACTCGCATTCCTGAAATTATGCTTTTGTTACAATATGAATCACCACGTCGTTGTTTGGTACAATATTAATTTTATGGTTACATTAATATTTGCATGTCCTATAATCCTAGCTACTTTATTATACAATCAGAACCGATTGTTTACGGAAAATACAAGGTATCTATACATACAACTCGTCATGCAAATATCTCAAATTAACACTACTTTAATAAAACTCCAACTTTTTTGAGAAATGTAAGGTCACATACCATTTTCCATGTTGTTTCAGGTGGGAATAATTCCATATACACTTTTGTATTGCATCCTTAAGAGTGATACCGTAATTATTCAAAGGCAGATATAAATAATTAAATAAAGAAATAAGAGTAAGCTATAGAAATAATTGCAATAAATAATTTCCGTGTATTAAATCAGTGTATAATGTTAACAAGTTGAGTTGAAATGTTAGTTCGGAAAGATGAAAGTAATTAGGAAGTCAGGTCAGTGAAAGTCATTAGCGACAGCCGAAGTAGAGGACACGTTGGTTGCGCGTGAAAATAACGCTGGTTTAAGTGGGTGGAGCTTAAGTAATAAGAAGTGTGTAATTTAAATCAGAGAGTTACCCAGGCTCTGGTACCGACACTGCTACTTACTTTTGTTCGTGCATGCAGTTGTGCATATATTTACTTTTTCTGGTAACATAAGCAGAACTTGTTCGTGTGATATTTTAAGCGCCCAGTGAGGCGCTTGTGTGAGTACCGGCTATCGCGAGGGATCTTACCGGTAAACATTTTAGCGACTCACGGCAGGTTACACTTCTAGTTTCATTTATTGCGTAAACTGTTATTCCAACCATAACTTTGATACTGAAAAAGTTAGCAGGCATAAAAATTCAGTTGTTACAATTTAAGTGCTATGATTCATTGAGGCAGTATTTTTAACACTTGAATTATATAATATCTAATTTCAATAACAGCCTGCCTTGAAGCAATATATGTATGTAATAATTTGTAAAATGTATGTAACAGTCATTGCAAATGCTTATATTATTGTAAAGCATGTTTAATAATGTTATGTGAATGCATTCTGTAATTTAATAATGCAAGAGATGTGAGAATAATAAGTTTAAAGTTGCTAACAATGAGGTAACAATGAGGTAACCTTGAGGCAATAATGAGTTTGAGAGTTTGAATACTACTATTCACGATTAAGGCAGCAATAATGTAGATTTTGTGACAGTTTAAAAATAGCCAATCAACAGAAAAAGCTTTAATTAAATGCAGGTATTCTATTGGACTAGGATTAGCCAATCAGAGACTTTAAATACAGAAGTTTACGGGTTGGACGGTTGAAATATGTTCAGTTGGCTGCGGACCTTGGTAGTGACCGGATGGAAGGTGTGTTCTCTAAAGAAATATTACGTATTCGTGTGTAACGAAAATTAAATATACGCGTTAACTAGGTGCAAGTATCAAGTAAAAGAATCTCACAGCTCTTAATAGAAGTGTAGTGCTATTTAATTTGTGCCAAGGATTAATAAAAAGAAGTGAATTTAAACTTAAAATCTGTGAAAGCCTACATTCTTGTCGTACCACGCCCTGTCTAAGAGATACATGACTCTAAAATAACACTGAAGCAGCCGAGGCAAAAACAAACACAAATAATATCTATAGAACCAGTTTAATAACAAAGTTAATTTAATATTTTTAAACTTGGAGCGTAACAACAAAAGTACATCATCTTCAAATCAGCTTCTCATACGTAGCAGTATATTACGTAACAAACAATCCACTTCAAATTAACGCCCAAAGCGTGGTGCAAACAACTTCAACAACAGAACACTTTCTCTAATTGGTTTTACAAGTGTGAAAATAAATAAATAAACAACCCAAACAACAGTTACTCCAACGCAAAGAAACATACTTCTTCAAGTTGGCTCCCATACGTGGGACAGTTAAAAATAAATAAACAAAAACAGCAGAATAATACCTTCATCATAAGTTATTTCTTCATCTTAAATGGTCGGCAACTCATTTCAATACCTCAAATATTAGTTCATAATAAATTTCACAGTCAATTTAAATTGTGTTGTCGTTTAACAATACGCCCTGATGGAAAGTACTCGTAGCCCAATCACTGGAGCTGCCGCCAGCAGAATCAAGCAGATACTGGAGCCAACGAGTAAAGGTGACAACTACATTTGTGCACCAAATTATCGCACCATCGCGACATGTCACATTCTGCTTCAAGAGTATCAAAATGTGAATTTCCATTTGTTTATACAATTATTTGTTAAATGCACTGCTGTTTCTAACTAAGGTGAGGAATTGCGATAAAGCTGTTACTACAAATAAAACTGTAAAAATAAAATAAAGAAAAAAGAAACAGAAGGGGAAAGCTCGATTTTTATCGAGAATGCGGTGAAACATGTGTATTAAATCAAACACCACCAAGCAAATGGAAGCATTTCTAAATAAAACTGCACAAATTTGTCGAATATGGTGGGAAAGGGTATAAGAAACATTACTCCAAAAGTCTCAATAAAGTATTGCAATCTCGCATCGAGGGATATTAAATCAAATTGTTTTAAAACTACAATCCAAACAAGCTTTACGAAGCAAGGAGGAAAACGATCTTTAACGTCATGGTCATGTGCAAAATTTGAAGCTGGCCGCGTCCTTGATGACTAACCTTTACGTCAGGGTTTCAGAGCCGGGATTCTAACTGCTCTCCTAGCGTATGACTTCTCTCCCCGGCTAGCGTGGAGCAGTCTCAACTCTTTAAAGTCTACAGGGGGTGGTAAAATTATGTATCTATTCCGATAATAAAAACATCGCTGTGGTAAATGTTGGCTTTATTATACTGTTATGTTACACATTTAGGAACACGAGCCACCACTCCGTCAATTATCCGCGACTGACATAGAGATGATTTGTTAGTCGGCAGTATTCAGAAGTATTGTAATACTTGCCCTGCGTTCATAGCCGCAACCTAACATACGGCGCAGAGTTCAGCTAAGAGTGAAGTAACTTGTATTTTGTAAATTTCGCCATGATCGATCTTATCCCTACTCCCCATATGTCATGTGATTATTTTGTTCGGTTCAGCTTTCTCTTTCCCACGGTACTAGTTACCATTAGTTTAATTTATACTATAGCACGTACGTATTTTTATGGCTATAATTCTTTACTTGGCACAAATATCATGTTTCTTCAGCTATGAAAAGAAATAGCACTTTCCGAGGCTTATTTTCCACAGACTCTTCTTAATGGCTCCGTGCATTTGTATACGTGCATTTGTATACATTTCCAGTCCCAGAACGGGATGGGCCGGTGACCCGAACCTTACTTCCAAAGCAAGTTGCAATATTGTGTATGAAGGTTTTTCCTATCGAGTAACGGTATTAAATACACCATTTTACATCTTTGTTTAATCTATATACAATCAAATCAAATGCCGGGCAGAGTTGAACCTATCCAATTATAGGCAGAATAAAAAAATTAATTAAATTGAGTTTTATTTATGGAAGCTCTTTAACTGCTGTAGCCCTTAGTGTCCCGTTCTTTATTGGGCGTGAAAGGCAGGTAATTTATCAGGCTTGAGGTTCTTTTATGTATCGCAAACCTACGACACGGGACCATTGGCTTTACTTCCCTTACGAAGGAAGCCATGCTAAGGAATTTTACACCCGAAAAAAAAATCCATCGTCTTCCGCCGGGTTTGAACCCGCGACCTCGGGAACTAGAGGCTAGCATGCTAACCACTACACCACGGAGGATGACATAAACAGAACAAAAAAGCCTATTTAATCACTAGGGGATAATATATGGCAGCTTCATCACCGCTTCAAGTAAGTTACCCATGCGCCGGCTTGATAATCTACCAAACAAATCACGGTTTCAGAGGTGATCAGTGCTGCTTGTGATCGTCTAGTGGTTGTGCACCACGAAATAATAAGTTGACGAACCTGGTTCTATGGAATCGGAAACTAAGGCTCTAAGGTTCAAAAAGTTCTCTCACTCCATTTTTTAAAAAAAAAATTCAGGTGTTGCATTCACATAACTTTCTTTACTCACTCTACTACAAACTATTCTTACAAAAGCTTTTTATTTGTTAATCGACATAAACTTTAATACACATTTCGTTGTAGGTACAAGAAGAATACAAGAGGTTAAAGCGATAGTCAGATTTTTAAAAAGTGGATCGATATGTAATGGTTTTGAAATTCCATGCTCTTTCAGTAGTCATACTTCCAATTCAAAAAATTAAAATATTTGAAAATTGAAAACAATAATTAAAAATATCTTGGAATTAGTTAATGCCTCAAAAATTGTATTCAACAAATTGTATGCTTTAACGAGATCTACATTTTTTTGTGTACCAGTTATGCAAAAGGCATTCAAAATGAAGAAGAATTCACAGGTTAATCCCAGAAAATTCAAGATATACATTTTATTTGTCATGTAAACATCTTAAACATATGATATTTTACTCAAAATCGTTTGAGTCAATTTTGGGAAAATAAAAAATAACGTAATATTTACCAAGTAAAGGGTAGTTTAGGGTAGGGGTTTCTGTAAAATCTTCGTGTCGCATCCTTAAAACACAAATTTTCGTATTTAACTCATTTTTCGGTTTTGAGTTATGCTGTTCACAGACGGACACACAGACACACACACACACACCTTTTCCCAAAAAATGCCTTTTAGTGTTTAGAGTGTCCCAAGCCGTATTTTCGGACCAATCTCGGTATAGAATTTTTTGGGATGAATACAGTTCTTTCTGTACTTACTATAGGTATGTAGTAAAGAAAGTAAACAAACAAAAATGATCCCGCGCATCTATTCTAGCCAGGCTTCTTGAAGTTAGAGCACTTGCTTGATTTTTTACTTTCTCTACTACGTATAATTAGGGGAAGTATTACATTTCATCCAAAAATTTTATACCGAGACTTCGCCGGAAATACACGTTTTGAGTCCTCCTAAATAAAAAAAGACATTTTTAGAAAAAGTCTGTGTATGTGTGTGTCTGTGAACAGCATAAAAAACGAAAAGTCGGATAAACACCAGTTTCGGTTCAGTATCTCTGAAAGATGCGACACGAAAATTTTCAAGAAAATCCGCCCACCCCAGACTACCCTTCATATGGAACATTTTTCAAAAAATTTTATTTTTTCAAAAATGGCTGTAAGAATTTTGGTTAAAATATCATACACAGGATATGCCATAAGTCTGGAACCATAGGCGAATTACTGAAAATACAAACTATGTTCAATACGTTGCACTTGTGTTGTTGTGCACAACTCAAGACGTTTTCTCCAATCATCCATCACACTGCTAAGGATGTCGGGAATAATGGAAGCGCAGCACCCCAAGATACGTCGTTTCAGATGATCCAGGGATCGTATTTTAGAGCACAGACCATAACTATCAAATGAAAATCAAGAGGTGTCAAATCCGGATATCTTGGGGGCCACTTCACTGGCCCTCAGTGACCTATCCAATGTCCTGGAAATTGCGTGTCCAGCCAATTGCGAGCCTGTAAACTGTAATGGGCTGGAGCAGCGTCGTGTTGAAAATAAGCGGATAATGGTCATCAGGATTCAATAAGATAGGAAAAGCTTCCTCCTGGAGCATCCTTAGGTAAGTATCTCCATTGACGGTGCCAACAAAGAATAATGGACCCATTATTCCATATGCCAACACCACGCCATAGGCGTTCGATAACATGTTACCTTGATGCATCGAATCAGTTGGGTTTGTATGCTGATCAGTATCGTGTGTTTTGCTCATTCATTTCTCCGTTTAACGTAAAAATTGGCCTCGTCGGTACAAAGAACAGTAGTAAGAAACTCGTCATCCCTCTCACATTGTTGCACTGCCCATTCGCAGAATTCTTCTCTTCGATCCGGATCGTCCTCTATTAATTTCTATAACACTTTGTCCCATTTCTCATGGCTCGTGTTATCTTATTTACTGGGCGTATTTGTTTTATTATTTTAAATTTGGGTTCATTGTCCTCCGGCTAGCTATTATAACTCAGTCGAGCAAGTATCTCTAAACAGGGCGTGTAAACGGAAAGGAGTTGTTGCTAAAAGCTAACACTGATAAAAAAGTTTGTTTCTACGCTTTTATTGCCGTCACACTTAATTAATAATTCACATATTTAATCTTTATACACGTCTGACTGAAACTGTTATATTTCTGAATGTAACTACAGTCGTTATAGTTGCCGTGCACCAATTACTTCGCGTACTTTACATTTTTGTAACTAACTCTGCGACGTGCACCTCGTGAGAGATTCTTCAGAATTGTGTGACGTGTACCTCGTGAAAGATTCTTCGCAACTGTGCGAAACTTGCTTAAGGGTCGAGAATATATACTCCTTCACCTCGAATTGCCTAAACATTATAATAGAGCTCCTATTGGTTACCAAATCGCGCCCACTTTAGCGTCTGTTTTGGTCAGCCAATCACCACTACTAACATATATACTCTAGGGAAGATATTCCCTCCATTTCTAAAAAAGGCACACTACCCTGACGTCATTTGTTTGTCTCTTCTTAGTGATAAACAACTCACCCCCTCGGTTTATTGTTACCCACTTCTATTGTCAGTTTCAGTGAGGCCGTGTAAACTTATTTCCTAACAATACTTATGGCTAACAAACATCTAAAATCCTGTACATACAATAATATTAATTTACACTACAATCACTCTGGCATTCACAGTGTTGTGATATAAAATACTGCCTCAACTTGCAGTTTGTATGGGTGCCATTAATTGTAGTGCAATATGAGCTGGATGCTGCTTTTTGAGATGCCTGTCTCTGCTGACATTCTGCGGATCGATTTCTTAGAACATTTCGAAAACGATGCCAGGACATTGCACACTAGCTTCTCATCAGATACTCTCCTCTATGGTCCACTACGCGGTTTGTCTGCGACGGATCCCGTCTCAGTGAATTTTTAAATTAATTTACCCACACAACTGTGTGCAATTGGAGCTCGTTCTGGGTGCAAAACATTAAATTCAAGATAACCTCCCTGTTGCTATGGCCGCCAATAAGCAGGATCACTTGAATATGCTCCTTTGTACTCAAGACATCAATAAAGTGATCTGTGAACGAAGAACAAACATTGTAAATAATTCGCCAATGGTTCCAGACTTATGAAACATCCTGTACTTAAGATATCTTCATGACGAAATGTATATCTTGAATTTTCTGGGAATATACCCAAAAGTCTTCTTCTTTCTGAATGGATTTTCCATATCTGGCAAACCGTAAGAGATGCACAACATTTTTCTACACAAAAAATGTAGATCACATTAAAACACACAATTTATATCCTATACTTCTTTTTGTCGAGTGAACAATTTCCGAGATATTCCTTGTTATTTGTTTGAATTTTCCAATACTTATACTACTTTTTTCTCAAAAGGGAATTCGTTATTGGTTTCTTTATTTTCTCTACTACGTATATTATAGAGCCATAAATCATTTTAACAAACTTCATAAAATTACAATTAAATCCACCTTTAAATTACTTTCCAATAACTATCCATAATAAATATAATTTATTGTAGTCCATTATTAAACTGTGAGCCTGCCCCGAAGCACCTTGATGCAACCTGGATAACAAAGCTATGGAAGGGGGAGAATTTGGAAGGCGAGCGGGGTAGTGGTAAAGAACGAACTGATTCAGTGGCGGCCTGTACTCAGTATTTAAAGTAAATTAAGCTTCTCCAATGTCGTTTACAATGAGAGATTCGAAATCGGGAATTATGTTGTTTACAGCTAGACGTAACTGGCATGAAGATGTTCGTTTGTCTGTCGGGATCTGCATTTGCTTTTTACTAATTTAATCATGGAAAATAACTATTTATAGACGTACGTTGTACAAAATATTGCTTCCATGGAAATTGAATCTGATCGAAGCTTCGGATATTTATTGTTGCATAAGATTTTAAAACATTCCACTCCTATTAAATCCTTGCATCTGACTTTCATGATTTTGTCAGACTGTAAATGAATCAGCTCCTCTTGCAGATTGATTCTGGCCTTTCTTACGTTTATGTTTAATGGATAGACATACACTGATATATCATATTTAAAAACCCTGAAATCACGAAATCTGTAATCACAAAATTCACTTTTAAGTGTGAAGAGAATACTAATGTAAGTACTGAATTTATCTGAGGAGAAATTTGAAAGGAGATTTAAACATGGAAAATAGTACACCTGCCCCTCTTTCAAGTGATCTACCCAGAGTGAAAGTGTGTTTACGAACGTCTGCACTGAACTATACTTATCAACAATATTTTGATTGCGTCGTTGAAATGTAGTATTCAGTTTAAGTGCGTACATATATCGCATAAGAAAGCTAAGTCGCAGACCCAGACCTCGTTATTTAGTTCCTAAATTTCCATTCCCTAAAAAAAGGAAACAATAAAATTACAATAAAATGACCTTAAAGCATATTAGAATAATGTAAATGTAAAGCTAAAATAAATTGCCTTTTCTTTCATGAATCCGGGGAATGCATCTCTAATGTCGAAGAACCGACGTAACATTGCACCTCTGCTAAGTCATCTAAAATCACACAAATACTTAATATCTTAAATGATTCTCCCATATTTTTAAGTATACATATTTCGAAACTGTCGGTGTTTCAAAGCACTTCCTTTTATTTTGTTCACAACACAATCCATCACTATTGTAGTGTAACCGACTTGGCACAAAGTGCTTCTTAATGCAACACACAATGGCAAGCATAAAAATTGCTCGAAATACCTTTATCACTGACAAAAAATGTTTTAGCCTGTCAATCAACCCAATTTTTCCCCAAGGCCTTTGCTCTGTCTGATACTAATTTTGACCACTGTAAACAATATCTTTCAATACTAATTTTTAGAGCTTTAAATATCTCCTCGCCAAGGTAGTACTGACTTTTAGTAGGACTAAATCGAGCAAATACTCTTCAACATTAGGTTCCTTACCAACACCTCGAATGAAAATGGCCAATTGAGGTGTCAGTTACATCTGCACTCTCGTCCAGTGCAAGAGAAAACTTCACAAAGTCAGCCATTTTCAAATCCATCTGCCTTATTACGTCGGCAGAAAGCACTTCAACTTTCTTTACAATGGTTTGTCGGAAAATATGCCAATACTCGAAATTGAGGACATAAAAACCCAGCAATTTTTATTACACATGCTTTAATAAATTCTCCTTCCTGAAATGCCTTAAGGCCTTTGCAATTTCCCGTGTGACAATATAACTAGCGTGATTTCTTTTCTCTGCCATAGTTTGAGTCTTTGTAGTTGGTTTAGGTCCATTGTTTTTATCAATTTCAAAATTTCTTGCGTTCTTTCGCGTCCTGTGAACATGTGGAAAATTAGCAGTCTGACTTGTAGTTTAAATAAGAATTAAACTCTCATTATATAAAATGTTTAATAATATAATAATAATAATTACAGACCCAACTTGCCTTGTAACTTGGCATATTCGGAATGATAAGCATTGAATTGCATTACTCCGCTTTGGGACATATAAAACACTTTGCATTGCCACCATCCTCAACGAAGAACTTCTGCTCCCATTCCATGAAATGTTCTGCTCTTCGAACGTTGCTTTGCAAGCGGAATTGCTAGCCGCCACTGTTTGACGTAGTACTGACCACGCTGACATGAATAGGAGGTGGAGGGGCGGGAGAAGCTACGGAGGGGTAGTGCGCGAGTCAACTGAAGCGCAAATTGACTCGCGAAGCACTGTTTCGCCATGGCTGACGTATAGTATGTAGGGGAAGTATTGCATTCCACCCAAAAATTCGATACCAAGATTTCACCGGAAATACAAGTTTTGAGGTGCACTGAATGTATATAAACAATTTTTGGAAACATGACCGTATGTGTGTGTCTATGAACAACATAACTCAGAAACAAACAGTCGGATAAACACCAAACTTGGTATTTAGGTTCAGTATCTTCCAGAGATGCAACACGAAGGTTTTCAAGAAAATCCCCCACCCCAGATTACTCTTTACGTGGAACATTTTTCTAAAATTTTAATTTTCTCAAAAATGGCTCTAACGATTTTGATTAAAATATCATATGTTTAAGATATTTTCATGACAAATAAAATGCATACCTCGAATTTTCTGGGAATGTCTCCAAAAGTATTCTTCATTGTGAACGACTTTTGCATAACTGGTAAACCATAAGACATAGACAAAGTTTTACAACACAAAAAATGTATATCGCATTAAAATACACAATTTATGTCATATACATTTTTGTTGTACACTGAACCATTTTCGAGATATTGCTTGTTATTCCCTTAAATTTTCCAATACTTATACTTTTTCTCAAATGGGAATTCGTTATTCATTTTTTTTGTCCTGGTAATGCAAAGAGAATGGAATACTCCACATAGCAACCAGCTCTTAAAATATTTGACTATCGCTTAAAGCCTACCAATTCCCCTTATCTACAAGAAAATTACCAATAAGATTAACATCTCGATTAACATGAAGTAGATGGATTATAAGGTTTGTAAAAACAGTTTGCACAACAGTAGAGAAAGTCATGTGAGTGTAACACATCAGATTTTTTATCTGATGCATCTCCGGGCCTACGTTGAAACAAGAGCATACGAGTATTAAGCTTATGTAAAGAACAGCTGAGCGCAGTTAATTGTCAGACAGGTGCAGAGGACTGACTGCTAGAGGTCAAACCTCATGAAAATAAGTACAAGTAGACCTAATGTCGATTAATTAGCAGTTCTATTAGAAACTAATTATTAGAAGGCAATGATTATTACGGCTAACAGGTTATGATGGTAATTGCTTGTAATATACGATCAATGTCAAGAAGGTTTAAAAGTATTATTTCTAAGACCTGAAAATTTAAAAGTACCAATTCCTATAGATGTATACAAATGGAGAGGTCAGTACTGGATAAAGTGGTGCTATTCCTATCAAAATTGAAATACATCTTTACTGGTTTCATTTTACCACAGTAGTTTTGAGTAATCAGTTAAAATGATTATAGTGTTTTTATTGGAAACATTTATCTTGTCATTTCTTAAGTAGTTCCACCTAAGGGGTATAAATAGTTACCGAGAGTAATGAAAATAATGAAAATGTACACTGCTACCCGTAAAATATTTAGGCGTGAATGAAAGAGATACTAAATTTATTAGATTATTCAGAAATATAAATAGTTTTCGTAAACAAACAATATAAAACTGATACCATTACACAAATTAATGCGAAATGCTCTCGTTTGCTACGCTTTACTTAAGGGGAGATAAAATTCCCTAAGTTAATTCACCAACTTCATGACCCCTTTTCTCTACAACTAATCAAAATATTTCTATTAAGTATTATCTGGATATATACCTTACGTGTCTGCTGATTCACTTTTAACTTTTCAAAGATCCAAAATGAAAGCTTTCAAAGGAAATGGTCATTTGTCTTGAAGACAAAATTTTCTGGAATTATACGACGGCAAATCAAAAAGTCTTTGCCCCTATTTTTTTCGGCCAAATTAAGAATGTAAAATAAAAACCAACATATACGTTCGAAGCAGTGGACTTTTCATGGCCGGTCCTCGTAGAATTTCCAGCTGCTGCCAGTGCATTCAAAATGGCAGATGTGTTTAACACGTCAACAACTTACGAGCAACGAAGTGTGATCCGTTTTTTATGGAGTAAGGGACGAACACCCATCGAGATCCACAGGGAAATCCAGCCATCATATGGGGAAAGGTGTCTTGCTTTGAGAAGTGTGAGATGGTGGTGTTCTGAGTTCGAAAATGGCCGTGCAAATCTGCATGGAGCGTGCGGAGAGACCGCGTGGATGCGATGGTGAAAGTAGAGCGGCGCGTTCGCATCAAAGACATTGCTCAGGAGCTCGACATTTCTTTTGGGAGTGCTTTCGACATCCATGATAGCTTAGGGTACAGGAAGGTTTCGTGTCGATGGGTTCCTAAGCAGTTGGATGACATGATGGAAGGCAAGCGAATGATTGCTTCTTTGAATCATCTGCAACAATATGTTCAGGAGGGTGAAATTTCTTGGATCGCATTGTTACTGGCAATGAAACGTGGGTACTGCATTACATGCCGGAATCAAAACAGCAGAGTATGGTGTGGAAACATCCGCAGTCTCCTGTGAAAAAGAAATTCCGTACTGCGCCATCTGTTCATAAAGTGATGTTAACGGCATTCTGGGATTGCCGAGGACCGCTCGTGTTCGATTTCATGCCGCGAGGTGCCACCATCAGTGCTGACAGATATTGTTCCACACTGTCTCTTCTACGGGCTGCGATCAGAAAGAAGCGGCGCGGGATTCTCGATGTTGACAACGTGATCATCTTCCACGACAATGCGAGACTACATGTGGCAAGCAAGCTAAAGAACTTTCACTGGGAGTTTACAGAGCATCCACCATACAGCTCGGATCTTGCCCCTAGTGATTTCCATCTTTTCAGTCCGCTGAAGAAGTTCCTGGCAGGACAGCGATTCACTTGTGACGACGAAGTCAAGACAACAGTGGGACAGTGGTTCCGTAGTCAGACGGCCGATTTCTACCGGCATCGCAAAATTAGTGCTGCGACGGGACAAATGTCTGAACCGGCACGGGGACTATGTGGAAAAATAGTGAAAGGTACAAGGAATAATATTTACATGTTTAGTTGGCTGTATGTGTGTTATGTTACCAGAAAAAATAGGGGCAAAGACTTTTTAAATTTCCCTCATATTTTAAACAAAACTTGCAAATATCCTAATTAAAATTCAATAAGAAGCTCAAGATGGGAAGGAGTAAGAACTGAGATCATAGCGACTTTCCTAGTACATGCAAAAAAACCACTGCAGTAGATAAGTTTAAAAAAAATAAATATTTTCACTTAACTGGTGTAGTGGAAAATTTAAACCACAGATTATGCAGCAAGATAGATAATTTAAAAAAGTAGTATATTAAAATATTTAAATTCAATAGTTAATTATTGAATGTGTACTAAATAAATGTATAAACGTAAGCATTAATCAAATATAAAATAATTTTCGTAATGGTTTTTGTCTCTTTATATTCCCTTAAGAAGAGGCAAGCACTAATGACTCATTACTTCAGTTCCGGAATACGAGCGTAAATCTGTATGTTTTCTGTGTAGCACGGCATATAGTGCATGAGTAGTGTAAACTGGTTATTTGTAAAACAGTCTTATGTGACAGCATATATACCAACACGGAAGGCTGAGCTCGTAAAAGCAGGACCGTGAACGGGAGAACCGCGGTTCAAATCCCACCAAGAACATTCTTCCTGACCGAGATTTCTTTCAGGTTTTCCTCAGTACCCATTACTGGCAAATGCCGGGGACTTACCTACCTTAAACGTAGGCCTGGAACGTTTCCTTCCTAAATTTAATTTCCCAATAATCATTTCATTTCATGTATGGCAGTGTGGTGTCGTATGCAGTAAGACCGAGCGTTAAAACTAGCAATAAACAAAATCTCGATACCGAGATTTCACCGGAAATACATGTTTTGAAGCCCCATTAGCAAAAAAGAGCATTTTTAGAAAAAAGTTCGTGTCGGTGTACGTATGCGTTTATGAGCAGCATATATCAAAAACGAAGAGTTTGATAAATACCTAACATAGCATTTATATACCTATATTTTAGAGATGCGACACGAAGTTTTTCAAGAAAAATCCCCCCTAACCAAAACTACTCTTAACATGGTAAATACTTCGTTATTTTTGATTCTCCCAAAAATGGCTCCAAGGATTTTGATTAAAATATCACAAGTTCAATATATTTCCATAACATATAAAATGTATATCTTAAATTTTCTGCGGATATTTGTGAAGTTCTCTTCATTCTCATTGATTTTTTTTATAATTTATTAACGTTAGAGACAAAAACTTACCACACAAAAATAATTTATTTCGTTAAAAGACACAATGTTCGTCAAATATTTTTGGTGACGCTAACCCTTTTACGATGAGGCAGTAGTTTTAACACTTAATTGATTTCAGTGAAATTATATAATATATAAATTCAATAACAGCCCGCCTTAATGCAATGTGTATGTAATAATATATAAATAGCGTATATTACAGTCATTGTATATGTTTATATTATTGTATACATGTGTAATAGCGTTATGTGAATGTATTACGTAATTTAATAATGTAGGAGCTGTGAGAAATAGGTCAAAAGTTGCTAACAATGAGGTAACCTTGAGGCAATAATGAATTTTAAAGTTTAATAATGGTACTTGTGATTCTTGGAAGCAATAATGTAATTTTTGTGAAAGTTTATAAAATAGCCAATCAACAACCAGAAAAAAACCTTTAGTTAAATGAAGGTATTCTATCGGACTAGGATTAGCCAATTAGAAACTAAAATGAACCAAAATTTACAAATTCAGAAGTCAGTTGCTTTTAGACAGCGCTCATAACTGGACGTGTTGGTTGTAGACAGTGTTCCTAACCGGACTCGAGATGTGTCCTCGTGAAATTTAATACCTGTTTTGTGTGAGACAAAAATAGTTTACGTGTTAAAACGTGCAAGTAATTAATAAACAAAATCTCGCAGCTCTCTCTCTATATCAGTGAAGTGTTATTTAAATCGTGTCAAGCATTAATAAAAGGAGTGAGGTATAATTATAATCTGTGTAAGTCTACATTCTTCAGTCGACCACTCCCTGCTAAGATATTCATCTCTCTAAAAAAATATAAATACTGACGCAGCCGAGGCAAACATAAATATATCATATTTAAAGAAACAGTCCAAAAAATTACAAAGTTAATATTTTTTAAACTTGCGGCGAAGGCTACCGAAACTTTTTACCATACGTGCGGTTGCAACTACTTCAAGTTCGGCTTCCCAACAGTGGAAATATAATACACATTCTTCAAACTGACTTTCCATACGTAGCAAACAAACATAACTTACTTCAACGTGTTTTTTTATTCTTTTTTCTCTCATGGTCATGCAAAGCCTTCACATAGCTACCCGATTTTAAAAGATTTATTACGGCTAAAGCCTACTTTATTACTCTTGTACCTACAACTAAATTCATTCATTCTCTGTTTAACTTCCTCTTGTGTAGGAATTACACCCCCGAGGACTTACAGCCCGGTGCCTGGGGTCAGAGGCCCGTCGAGGAGCAGACACTCATGGATCAGACAGAATATCCAGGATGGGTGATCAGCCCGATGCCTGGTATGGGAGGAAGGAAGTAGATGAAACGAAATGATGGTGAAATGGATGAAAGGAAAGGTGATGATGGAGGAGTTGGTGGAATGAAAGGCGGGGGAAACCGGAGAACCCGGAGAAAACCCGCCCAGACGCCAATTTGTCCACCACAAATCCCACATGCGGGTCCCTGGGATTGAACCCGGGCCACCTCGGTGAGAGGCGAGCGGTCTAACCACTCGGCCACGGCGCCGCCTACCTACAACTAAATGTGCAAAAAAACCAGAAAATCGTGTGCATGTACATTGTTTTTCAAGTGATAAGGCGCTTTTATTTATTCTCGTGGTCATGTTAATAAGAAGTAGGGAGAAGCATAAGATTTGTAAGAATATTGTGTAAAAGAGTAAGTGGGGAGGGTAATGTGAATGCAACACATCAGATTTTTCGGAACAGTTCCATGCTTGGAACTATTCCAAAACAACGGTTAGTGTTTTCCTGTTCCTGTGTCAACCATCAGCTGTTTTAGTCATAGTCCGTCCCTGAGTAACAATATAGAAGACGTTAGCATTTGAAGGCTTCCAAAAGAAACTATACCTAAAGACTTAGCACTGCGGGCACGTGGCAATCAGGATCCGGATTCTGATCTGATGATGTCATCTTTTAACTGTTGCATACTAGGAATTGTTAATGTGTACATAAATCCATATCATCGGTCCCAAATTATGAAAATACATATTTTCGGTCATGATTTGGTCATTTAACCATTTTCCATTTTAGAACATCGATTTTACGTAGTAGTGGGTGGTGAAGGCCGAAGATATTATCCCACCACAAGGGAACTTAAGCTGTAAAGCAATTTAAATACTTAGTCTCGATTTTACATGAATCTGGTAGTTGCAAAGCTGATATAGACTTAGAATGTTGCAGGCAAAAGGGGATATAAAAATGTTGAATGGAGTTTTATGATGTAGAGCTGTATCTAGAAAAATAAGACATCATATTCTTAGTAGGGTAGTGGAAACTCTTATGACATATAGAGCAGAGAGTTGGATATTAATTGAGAATCAGAAAATCACTGGAGAAGGATGGGATACGTAGAAGAGTCAGGAGAGGAAAAGGAATGAAGAAGTAAGGCAGATAATGGGGAGCCCTGCAGTTTATGGCCACGTCTGAAGAATGAGAAAAGAAAGATGGCCTAAGATTATTTTGGAATAGTCACCATCAGGGAGGAGGAAACGTGTAAGCCCATGAGCAAAGTCGTATGGTTAAGATGATGAGCAGTCGGTACTGGAGGAAGAGGAGGAGGAGGAGGCGGAGGTGGAGGTGGAGGAGGAGGATTCGAAGAATTGTGGACAAGGAGAGTCGGGGTAAACACTGAAAAGTGGAAAAACCCTAAAAAAATCGTCATTACTTCATGATTTTCTTGAATTTACATTAAACATATAAAAATATTTATATTATTGGCATTTTGCAACTTTTCAAACATCAGAAATTTCACTATTCAACTGAGAAATAAGAACAATTTCGTATGTACTTTACCTGAATTTAAAAAAAAAATTCTTCGTATGTAATGGTTAGTCCGGGAAGGATAGCCAATAGGGGTGGATACTGCCAGGGAGCACGTATGATTATAAATTCATGTCCCAAACTAGAAATGAGACAGGTCAACTTTCCGTTTTTTTTTTTGTGTTAATAAGTGCGTACAGTCAGGTTGTTATTTCCTTATTCTTGAGTCGTGTCATAGGCTATGAAGTCGTCTTCATTGGCTATGAATTATGTATAATGAGATCTCAAAAGATTTAATGCTACAGTTTTGTGAAGAACATGCTTCAAAACCAATTTTCTTAATTTTATTTTCACCTTCTTCAAGCAAGAAGATACAAAAATACACGTTTTTTTTACTTTTCTAAGTTATCTCATCATTATTCTTATATCTAGTTTTTACTTTCTCTAATACGTATAGTAAGTAGGGGAAGTATTCCATTCCACTCAAAAATTCGATACCGAGATTTCATCGGAAATACATGGTTTGAGGCCTCCTGAATCCAAAAAAAGTATTTTTGGAAACATGTCCGTGTGTGTGTGTGTCTGAGAACAGCATAACTCAGAAACGAACAGTGAGATAAACAACAAACTTGCTATTTAGGTTCAGTATCTTCCAGAGATATGACACGAAGGTTTTCAAGAAAATCCCCCAACCCAGATTACCCTTTACATGGAACAATATTTCGAAAATTTTAATTTTGTCAGAAATGGCTAACGATTTTGAATAAAATACCATAAGTTTAAGACATTTTTATGGCAAATGAATTGTATATCTCGAATTTTCTGGGAATGTCTCCAAAAGTATTCTTCATTGTGAACGACTTTTGCATAATTGGTAAACCATAAGAGGTAGACAAAATTTTACTACATAAAAAATGTAAATCGCGATAAAATACATAATTTATGTCATATACATTTTTTGTTGTTGTTGTTGAGTGAACTGTTTTAGAGATATTGCTTGTTATTCCCTTAAATTTTCCAATACTTATACTTTTGCTCAAATGGGAATTCGTTATTCATTTTTTTGTCCTGGTAATGCAAAGATAATGGAATACTCCACATAGCAACCAGTTCTTAAAATATTTGACTATTGGTTAAAGCCTACCAATTCCCCTTGCATCTACAAGAAAATTAGCAATAAGATTAACATATGAATAAGCGTTTGTAAAAATAGTTTGTACAAGAGTAGAGAAAGTTATGTGAGTGTAACACATCAGATTTTTCTACTTATATAGCAGTAATGCCCTTTATGAATTAATTTACAACTTTCTGTTCATTAATTTTAACAAATTAATCAACTCAGTTTTAGGTAATTTTGTGATTATTATATCATATTTTTTTTAATTTTGAAGTCATTCTATAGGCAATTTTTCAAACATTTTAGGTCAACAAACTCCAAGCCATATTGATCATTATTCTTAATAAGTTGAACGCTCCATGTCGAAGTATATGCTAAGGTCACACTCGAATGACCCTGAAGAGCTTGCTCAGTAAAGTGCAGTTTGACTGCATAGCTGCACCCACCGAAGTGTGAAGGAGTAAAGAATTTACTGCTGCACCTGGAACGGCATCTGTCACATTACGTCAGCATAAAACACTCAAAGTGTAACTTGCTTCCAGAAAGAAAAATTATGGTATTTGCTGACGTAATGTCCATTGCTGAACACGATCCCGCATAACACCGACTACTGCATTTCAAAATCACGTCGTTATCCTCAATTTAGATCTCCTTTGTTCTGCGGATGACAGATTTCCTAGAAAAGCATCTCTGGGTGTTTGCATTCGTTACAATTTTGGAACCGTCAGCGCTCAGAAACGCAGAGGAATTCAAATGCTGTGTTCACTTTGCTCTTCTGAACATAAACATTTGCATGCACTGATCAACTGTTCTGGGAAAGTTCACACAGAAAATGATTTACAGTTAATTCCATAATTACCGAGTGAGTTAGCTTAGCTGTAATATGTGACTGTCACACTCGGGATCCCAGATTTCATTCCCGTCGACCGCTCAAATGACCTTAGCTTCTTTGGTGGTTTTACCTGGTCGATAGGCAAATACAGTGATAGACTATCATCTGCGACGACTTTATTTCCGTTTTCCTCTCATGTTTTACTTTCTCTACTTACTACGTTAGTAAGTAGGGGAAGTATTATATTCCACCCAAAAACTCGATATCCAGATTTCACCGAAATACATGTTTTGAGGCGTCCTGGTTCCAAATAAAGCATTTCTGGAAACATGTCCGTGTGTCTCTGTGTATCTGTCTGTCTGTCTGTCTGTGAACAGCATAACTCAAAAACGAAAAGTCAGATAAATACCAAACCTGGCATTTAGGTTCAGTACCTTCCAAAGATGCGACACGAAGATTTTCAAAAAAATAAGAAAGAAAAGGAAAGAACATTTCCTATCCTCGAGCTACGCTTTACATGGAACATTTTTCGAATTTTTTTATTTTCTAAAAAATGGTTCTACGATTTTGATTGAAATACCATATATTAAAGATATTTACATCACAAATGAAATATATACCTTTAATGTTTTAGGAATAGCCCTTTAAGACGTCTTTATTCGGAAGAAATTTTGTATAATCCTATATAACTAGTAAACGTTAAGCAATAGACAAAAACATGTTGCACAAAAAATTTAGATTTCTTTAACACACAAAATTTATTTCAAATAACTTTCTTTGTGGCATCGTCTATTTTCGAGATATTTTATCAATGGTTCGATTTTTTTAATTTATTTATAGTCAATAAAACACCTTAGTTATTATAGCGACTTTTACAAGGTTGTACATAATATAGTAAGTAGTATGTTTATTATTATCAATGATAATTATCATTGAGAATAACATTGAGTGAATTACATAGTAATACTGTGATGAGTGACAATACAATTAATCAGTGAGACATTAACTATATCAAGTGGTATTTAATGGTTAGTGTGGCATATGATAAGCGTGATTTACAGTTTATTTAGTATTCCAGTGTCACTGAGAAAGATCTTCAACTTGAAATAAGCTGACGGACTTCCGATTGTTTTATGGTATTCGACGGGGATTCCATCTCTTTTCCTATTGAGGTCTATTTGTTGGCATTTTATGATTATGTGTTCTATTGTCAATGTAGCAGAGCAGAAGGGACATTGAGGCCGCGGAAGGCGATGGACTTTTGCGGGCGTAAAAATGCTTAGCATGGTTTCCTTTGCAAGGGAAATAAAGCCGGTGGTCCCGTGTAGCAGATTTACTGCACGTAAAAGAACCTCAAGCCTGATAGAGATGCCTCTAAGCAAAATTTGCTGATTTTCACGCCCAATGTAGAACAGGACGCTAAGGACCATAGTAGTTAAAGAGCGTCCATAAATATAACTCAATTCTTTTAGAAGGGAAATTTCGGTGTTTCATCTTTAGTTATGAGATGAATATGAGTAAGTGTTGAGCGGCCTATGCAAATCCTTGTTGCTATGATTTGATCTTGGCGTTTCACGGTATTGTAAGGAAAACGCTTAATTTCGTTATTCCTAACCAAGGGAAGTTCGCTATCGAAAGAAGAAAGCCGTTGAAGCTTCCAATTGTTGCGTAGAGTTTCTTTGAGGTGTGATGTTAAATCCAGGTGAGGAAATTTGGTGGAATATTCAACGGGGTTTTAAAGAATAGCTCTTTTAGCCATGGAATTCGCTAATTCATTTCCGGCGATGCTAACATGTGATGGAATCCAGACGAGAAATACATGGTAGCCTTTAGAAAAACTAGACTGGAATAGGTGATGAATATCATGAACTAAAGGATGGTGCGTGAATCGATCTAATATTGCTTGAAGGGAGCTCCTGGATCAGTAAAAATGACAGAGAATTTGTTATCGGATGTCAGAATATGTCATAATTTTTCCCGGAGAGCTTGTCAGAGACGCGATGGGAACCTATGCAGTCGGTGTCTGTGGTCACTGCATATGCACATCCGTGATCCGTGTATAAGTGCTTAACTTGTGAGTATTGAGAAGTCAGCGCTCGGAAAAGTTGAATATAAACAACTTGCTAGGGACGGATTTTTCTTTTTTGCCGAGTTCCATATTAATTTGTGGTAATTTGATCCTCCATGGTGGACATTTAGACCCAATTGATGTGTCCAATATTGGTGGCATCATAAATCCGATATCATTTAGAATAAGCTGGTATCTCCGTTGGAATAATGAGTATTTTTGAAATTAGGTTGTGGATGAGAAAACACTTTTATTTATCTGTAACTATGGTCTGGATACCACTTTAAGTGCGTAAGCAGTGCCTTCTGAAGGCCAGAGGTGTTTCATTGGTTTCAAATTGGAGACTTGCAGTTGGGCTGCTTTTAAATGCTCCGAGGGCTATGCGTGATGCTGATGATTGGATGCAGTCTAAGGTTTGTAATAGGCTCTTTAGCCAATGCGTAGATGATGGATCCGTAATCTAACTTTGAGCGTATGATGGCTCTATAGGAAGATAGCAAGACTTGGTTAATATGCCTCACAATTCTGAGTCGCTAAACATCTTAGGACGTTAAATCTTCTGAGGCAGTCTTCACGTAAGGATCGGATATGATGATACTATGTGAGCTTTTCGTCAATGATCATTTCAAGCAATTTTGGAGTACTAGTGTTTAAGATTGTTTGGTCATTCATGTTCACTATTAGAGGAGAAGTTTGGTTTTTGCCTCTAGAGAAGGTAATATATCCAGATTTGGTTGCAAATAACCTAAAACCTGTTGTTTAATTGTACTTTTTAATAGTCCTTGGTGTCGGTTCTGGATTTTTTGCTGAACATATGATTAAATCGTCTGAAAAGAGATTTATCCTGACTGGTGGACTTATTATATTTAGTATGTCATTGACTGTTACTAAGAATAAGGCAACACTTAGGATAGATACTTGAGGACCTCCGTTTTCAACTTGGAAAATACTGGACATTCTACCATTCATCCGCACTTGAATCTGTCTATTCTGTAAAACTGTTTGTATAAAGTGTATCATACTTCCTGAAATTCCATGATAAACTAATATTTTAAGAATGTGTCTCTTCCATGTTATATCGTAAGGCTCTTCTGTATTAAGGATTACAAGTCTGAGACGATTTCTGTCCCTGAAGGCGTTTTGGATGTTAGATTGTAACATGATTAGGTGTTTAGTGTAGAATGGTGATGTCTAAACCCAAACTGAAAGGGGCTAAGGAACTCTTGGCTTTCCATTTTAGGCGTTTGTTAATAATTTTCTCCATCAGTTTACACAGTGTGGAGGTTAGTGCTATTGGTCGATAATTTTCTGGGCGGCTGTGGTCTTATTACTTTTGGGTATCGGTATTACAATGACCTGGTGCCACTGACCGTTACTCGTTGTGTCCATATATAATTGTAGATGGCTAATAGATACAGTTTTCCTTCAGGTGGTTAATGTTGGAGAAATTCGTAGGGTATACCATCAGGGCCAGGATTGGTACTGTTGCACGACTGGAGGGCTTCAGTCATTTCTTCAAAGGATAGTTCGTCATTATGTGGAGCCTCAGGGTTAGAATACGTGATATTTAGTTGCAATTCAGGAAGTTATGATTTGTAGTGGAGAAATTTAGGCTCATAGTTAGAATCACTGGAATAATTGGCGAAAAAGTTTGGCTAGAATCTGTAGTATCTCATGGTTATCTGTGATAGGATGGATTGAATTGATGGGTTGCAGAAAACTTGGAGTTACATACTTGCTACATCTCATTCTTTTAATTTTGGTCCGCACTTCTTTGAATTAGTTTTATTGAAACAAAATTAATCCATGATGATTTTTTGCTACTTTTTATAGTTCTACGGGCGTGTGCTCTACACTTGAAGTAAAATATCTTGCTATTCACAATGGGAGATGTTTTATTTATAAAAGGCTTTACTTTTAGCTCTAGCAGCACGCTGGCGGTCTTCTTCCACCAAGGAACAGCTTTATTTCGACAGTTTATATTAGCTTTAGCAATGCTAACTTCTGCTGTTTCCGTTAACATTTGTGTGAAATTTCTTACTAGAATTTCCACTGGTGTGTTGCAGATATTTCCAGGTGGTGGCAAAAGGTTTATATTTTCTTTAATTATGGCGACGTATTTTTGCAAATCAGCATTGTTTGTATTCCATTTCCATGTATAAGCTTGGCTATAGTTGCTATTAGACATTTTGGTGATATGAATCTTGATTGGAAAGTAATCGCTGCCATGCAAATGGTCAGTAATTGCCCAGTCTAATAAATCAGAGGTGTTTGCACATTGCTAAATATGTGAGGCTAAAAGTTCCGTTTGCAATATTAAAGTCAGTAGGCGTTGTAGAGTTAAGAAGACATAAGTTGTAGGAGTCTAGTAAACTTTCTATAACTCTTCCTCTATTGTAAATCTACTTACATCTCCATAACCTACTGTGGCTTTTGAAGTCGCACAACAGTATAAAGGCTTTCGGTAATTGCTGCAAGAGTACGGATAATTTTGACAATTCTAATTCTTGGCTGTTAGGCAAATAAACGTTACAGATACATGTGGCATGCGGAATGAGAGTGCTAATAGCAAACAGCTTCTAGATGAGATGTAATTGGGATTTCTTTGTGAGGTAGGTTTCTCTTAACGTATGTTACTACGCCTCCACTGGCATGTGAGCAAATTAATCTGTTTCTGTTGTAACCAATGTAGTGTTTAAGTGTAGCAACATATGAACTGTAAAATTGGTTTCTCGTAAACATATGATTTCTGGTCAGCTATTATTGAGCAGTAGTTGTAATTCCTCTAATTGAGTTCGAAAATCGTGAATGTTCCATTGCAGTGTCATCTTTATTGTTTTAATGTATGTTTAGTTTTATTGAAATAAGAGGTTCATTGTTAACCTAAAGATCTGTTGTGGTTGTTACCAGAAGTTTCTTTTCAAGTCTGGCGCTTCTACTTTTTATGTTGCGCTCTGTGAAATGTGGATGTACATTTCTAAATGTAACAATTGGTGCATTGATGTCTTTTGTGTATTTAAGTCCTGCCTCGTGGATATTAGAACATCCAACCGAGTTTTCAAACAAGCATTTTAGCTGAATAAAGTTCTTTGGGAGATTCTTCTATTAATTTTCTAACAGGATCAAGAATAACCTCCAAATTAGGTATAGTGTCTTCATTTTTCTCGTCGTTTTACTAGTATGCACCACCTTACTCTTTTTAGTTCACCATCGGAGAGTTTATCTAAGTTAAGGGAAGAGTCTGAGAAACTCTCTTCCTGTTCAAAACGTTTTTCATTGGAAGAGCTGCTTGTTGGTGAAAGTGGTCTTTTAATTCTTGATATTCGAGTTTCAGTGTTAGCATGGGATAGTGTTGCAATTTTTGTTGGTGTAGGTATTGAAGTTCCTTTTGTTCTATTGCAATAATTTACAACATGTAAATCTGATTCTGAAGCACCTCTGAGATTGTTCTCAAGGTGGTATTTATTTAAAGTGCATTAATTTTCTGATTCTGCAGTTCCTGAGAGATTGTTTTTAAGGCGAGACTCGTTATTTACAACTGCTGCAGGGTTTGTTTCTGAGGGTTCTGCGATTTTGTCTTCAGGGCAGTGTTTGCGGTTGTGGTTATTATTACCCAGTTCTGGGGAATCCTGTAAGAAATCAGGTTTATGTTCCTCCTCTAGGAGCGCGGCGGTTTCTTTTGTAGGGCAGCCTTTAGCTAAATGGCCTTCGGTTTTGCATTGGAAACAGACTGGAGTGTCAGTTGAAAAGTAAACTCAGTATTTGGTATCTTCAAAACCTACCTTAAGATGTTCTGGTAAGTTTTCTAGGTAATCGGGATAAATGTATATTTGTACCCTGAAACTCATGACGTGAGTATATTAGGGTTCTAAGGGAGGTTATCGATGATGCAGGTGAGATACCTATCATAGCCAAGTGTTGTTCAAGTATGTAACTTGGAATGTTTGGGCAGACATTTGAGATAATTATTTTTTTGTTCTTGGTCAGTAAAGGTCTGATGTTTATCTTTGGGCGTGATGATGTCAAGTTTTTTACTATATTTTTACTTACTAAACATATGCAGATTCTTCCATTTGATATTCTGGATACGAACGTAATGTTTGAGGGATCATGAGTTTACCTATGCCATGAACGTATTATCTTATGGTTATGATGTCATTAGCTCCAAAAGCTATTGCCTGTTTCCTGCTAGGTGTGTTTTGAGCTGCGTATGCATAACTTTTATTTTCGTTAGTTTTGGTGTTCTTTAGGGCACTTGAAATCAGAGCACCTCTATAGTCAGAGATCTCCATTGTGCGCCTTAAAACTAAATCAATAAGCAGCTTGGTCACCTCGATTAGATGGCTTTCTGCAGAGGTTATGGAACACGAAACATGGAGAAAAAAATATGGATGGTAAAGGTGATTTCTTACAAAATATTGTATGTTTCTTTAAGAAATGCTGGTCATTCACAACAACTAAACGGATGATTACTTAGTAACAATACGATGAGGCAATATTTTATATCATAACAAGCTATGAATGCCAAAGTGATTGTAGTGTAAATTAATGTTATTGTATGTACAGGATTTTAGATGTTTGTTAGCCATAGTATTGCTAGGAAATAAGTTTACACGACCTCAATGAAACTGACAATAGAAGTGGGTAACAATAAACCGAGGGGGTGAGTTGTTTATCACTAAGAAGAGAAAAACAAATGACGTCAGGCTAGTGTGCCTTTTTTTAGAAATGGAGGGAATATCTTCCCTAGAGTATATATGTTAGTAGTAGTGATTGGCTGACCAAAACAAACGATAAAGTGGGCGCGATTTGGTAACCAATAGCAGCTCTATTATAATGTTTAGGCAATTCAAGGTGAAGGAGTATATATTCTCGAGCCATAAGCAAGTTTTGCACAGTTCGGAAGAATCTCTCACGAGGTACACGTCACGCAGTTCTGAAGAATCTCTCACGAGGTGCACGTCGCAGAGTTAGTTACAAAAATGTAAAGTACGCGAAGTAATTGGTGCGCGGCAACTATAAGACTGTAGTTACATTCAGAAATATCACAGTTTCAGTCAGGCGTGTATAAATATTAAATATGTCAATTATTAATTAAGTGTGACGGCAATAAAAGTGTAGAAACAAATTTTTTATCAATGTTATATTTTAGCAACAACTCCTTTCCGTTTACACGCCCTGCTTAGAGATAATGCTCGACTGAGTTATAATAGCTAGCCGGAGGACAATGAACCCAAATTTAAAATAATAAAACAAGAGGCGCCCAGTATATAAGATAACAAGATATTGAAGACTGAGACAAACGAAATAATGTTTAGTGTCAACTTATGCGTCTTTGTTACATAAAAGCACAAAACAAACTCCGTTCGATTTGTTCAATACTTTGGCATTCTTTTCAAATCTTTCGATATATTCAATACTTTGGCATTCTTTTCAAACCTTTCGATATTAATTTTTTCTCGCGATTGCATGGAAACAGTATGGAATTTTAAAGCCAGCATATAGTGCCCAGTTCTTAAACGTCTGACTATCGCTATTCCTTTTATAGCTATAACGAAATACTTGTGGCCCAAAAGTCACTTGACAAATGGCAGTATTATGGAGTGTTATTGGGTACCTTTTAGAATCTGATTAACTGCAGTGACTGTTGGCTGCATTAGTTATCAACATGATAGCAATGCAGATAATGGCGTTTGTCAACAATACCATAACATAAATTAAAATTATGAGAAAAGCTGCAGAGGAGTTTCTTAGGCAACATCTGAAATTAGAAAACCGCCATTTCAGGCAGCAAATAACATTTTAAATAACTTAACGGGACTTTTTCTATGCTGGATGCAAAATGTTGTGTTGGGTCAGTTCACCAACTAATGAAGAGAATACCAATCATTCTAAAATGTATTCTTTTCAGTGATGAGTGCTTATTCTACCAGGACGGTCATGCCCATACTCAAAATACACGATACAAGTCTGTGCAAAAGCCAGCTTGGACGCGTGCGACTCATGAGCCAGGTGCTACTAGAGTTAGGGTGTCGCATGGCCTTTTGGGCGATGTAGTGGTGGCCCATATTCCTTTGAAGGTAACGCGTATAAGTATTCGTATAACGAATTACTGGATTTCATCGTATTGGACTTCCCAGATTACATGTCACTGGACAGATAGTACAGATTTTGGTTTCAGCAAGACGGAGCATCCGCTCACTATGCCATAATGGTTTGACGAAGACTGGATAGCTTGTTTGGTTTCAATGGATTGAATGAGGTAGTCCATGGCCTTGGCATGCCCGTTCATCTGATCGGACACCCCTAGATTAATTTTTCCGTGGGTATGTCAAACAACGTTCTTTTGAGACTCAACCAGCATCTCTGGAAGACCTGCAAGAACCGATCAATGATACCGTTCATCGTACTTAACCGGTCGCACTTTCAAATGTGACTGATGATGAACTTCAGGATTAGGTAAGGTATTGTCTTCAGATTAATGAACAGCACTTTGAACATTTGCTTTAGTTAGTTACTATTGTTTATCAAATTCTAGTTACTTTGAACATCTGTGTTAGTTAAATGTCATTTTTATTATAAAAACCCAGTTACTTTGAACATCTGCTTTAGTTAGTTACTATTGTTTCTTATGAAATTCTAGTTACTTTGAACCTCTCCTTTAGTTAGTTACTATTGTTTGTTATCAAATTCTAGTTACTTTGAACATCTGTTAGTTAAATGTAACTTCTTTATTATACAAAACCAGTTACTTTGAACATCTGCTTTAGTTAGTTACTATTGTTTGTTATCAAATTTTAGTTACTTTGAGCATCTGTGTTAGTTAAATGTCATTTTTATTATAGAAATGCAGTTACTTTGAACATCTGCTTTAGTTAGTTACTATTATTTGTTATCAAATTATAGTTACTTTGAACATCTGCTTTAGTTAGTTACAATTGTTTGTTATCAAATTTTAGTTACTTTGAACATCTGTGTTAGTTAAATGTCATTTTTATTATAAAAATCCAGTTACTTTGAACATCTGCTTTAGTTAGTTACTATTGTTTGTTATCAAGTTATAATTACTTTGAACATCAGTTTTAGTTAGTTACTATTGTTTGTTATCACGTTATAGTTACTTTGAACGTCTGCTTTAGTTAGTTACTATCGTTTGTTATCAGATTCTAGTTACTTTGAACATCTGTGTTAGTTAAATGTCAGTAGGTTATTTAGGACAGACCTGGTACAGTTTTTGCGTTTATATGGGAAAAGATAGGGAAAACGAGGGTAGATGCTAGGCTAGGAGAGCATCCAAGGAGGAAAAATGCGTTTATATGGGGGAGATAGGGAATATGAGGTTAGATGTCGACTAGACAGGGTTTGAAAGGTCTGAATATATGCTTTATAAGGGAAAGGATAGGGAAAACGATGGGAGATGCTAGGTTGAGAGAGTCTTCATGGAGGAAAATGAGTTTATATGGGGGAGATAGGGAAAACGAGGGTAGATGCTAGGATAGACAGAGGTTGAAGTAGGAGGAATGTGCTTTATATGAGAGTGGCAGGGAATACGAGGAGAAGTGCTAGGCTAGTCAGAGGTCGAGTAGAGTATACAATTATACACGAAAAATAGGGAGTAGATGATAATGCTAGGCAGGTGCTGAAGAAGGGAGAGTATGCGTTTATATGAGAGAGATAGGGAATACGGGGAGAAATGCTAGGGAAGACAGGGACTGAAGGTGTGTAGGGTGTTTTCCAGAAGGGAAGAGCAAGAATTTCAGAGGTATTTAGAGCACAATATAACTATTTTAGAACACACTTAGAAGCTTTTTAGATACATGCTTAGATAACTTTGCAGGTATTCTGATGATGTTTAATGCGGTGGAACAGGCATTTGACATCCTCTTACTGGCTTTAAAATATTTTAGACATAGAAACAGATACGTGTTTTAGGGTATTGGGGTAAGCATTTTAGCCAGTGTACTAGGAATTGTGGAGCATTTTAGAGTTCATTTAGAGACATTTTAGGCACAGGTACAGATATTTTTTTGATATGAACAAGGCTTTCAGGACATTCTGGTATGAGGTAGGGGAATTTTAGATGTTTCAGCAGAATTTTGGGAACTGGAGCAGGTAGATTCATGGTATTCATATAGGCTTCAGAATATTTCGAGGTGTTTTATGATGCTTTTAAGGTATTTTGACAATTTTCAATACGTTTTCAAAGCTCGTGCTAGAAGTGTTTGTGGCTCTTTAAAGGTATTTTAGGTTATGGATGGGGCATAGGCGCAGACCATTAAGAGTTCCTGAAGAGACTTTTGGAAAGTGTAATGGCTGTTTTATAGGCTTTTGGAAAGAGTAGCGGGTGTTTTATCGGCTTTTGGATAAGTGTAGTGGCTGTTTTATTGGCTTTTGGAAAGTGCAGTGGCTATTTTATCGGCTTTGGAAAGTGTAGTGGCTGTTTTATAGGCTTTGAAAAGAGTAGTGGCTGTTTTATCGGCTTTTGAATAAGTGTAGTGGCTGTTTTGTCGGCTTTTGGATAAGTGTAGTGACTGTTTATTGGCTTTTGGTAAATGTAGTGGCTGTTTTTATGAGGGCTTTTGGGAAATGGTTTTCAGGCATTCTCTCTTGTTTATAGAGTTTTTCTCTTGTATTACACAGGTCTTATGATCTATAACCATTTCTAACGTTTTTACAGTCATATCGGATCCTTTTATGGTCTTCTCAATATTCTAATGCTAGCATGTATGAAAGTATGTAGAGATGCCTTTTATAACCCGACCTTAAGCTCTGATAGTGATATTATTGTTTTTATTCAGCTTTTCTGTTTTTGTATGGTTAATTGTTGGTTAGGTGTATCGTCTTTACCAGTTAATTGATGCTTTATTAGATAAGGATTGTAAGGGTAGGTGCCTATCCCCTTTTATCTAGGCTTGAGACTAGCACTAGGATTTGCTCCTAATGGCAGGGTTACCGCCTCCCTTCCACATTCTTATTTTTATTTATTCTTAGGTGTCTGCTAGATGTATACACAGTACATGGCAAACTTCCACTTTTTAAAGTTGTAGACTCACGAGAAAATTATCATCTAAGGATTAGATTCTCTTAGGCACTGCTTGTAATGCTGTAATGGCCATATGCATATGTCGTTATTCCATCCTCAGCAACGACTCTTTTATCGTCGTATGGAGTCAATGCAATTTTATTCACTTGCACTGTGGTAACAGTATGTTTTCGTGACAGGATCAGATTCATGGGTGTCCTTATTATTTCTCTGGCTTTAAGACAGTCTGTATAACTGTCGAATGTGATGTGCTGCTTAATAGCGCCACGTTTTATACCTTTAATCTTTTTTATGATTGAGCCGTGGATATCTAGCGCATACATCTTAGGTCGCAGTCCGACAAAGCGTTGGATGATTTTACCATTAGCCTCATCTTTAAATTTTCCAAGCACTTTCTTGTTTAGAGCTGAATAGCATATATGGTTTGTAGGATAATCAGCCGTATCCAGATGCTCAAGAAAACGTAGCTTGTCCTTGTACACATCTTCAGTTGTAACTTGATGGATGAATGAATCAGTGTCCATATACATCAGCTTAAGGTTTTCAACTCCATAATGCGGTAACAACACATCATAATGATAGTGGTACATTAATGTCTTGGAGATGTCCAACACACTCATTCCTATGTATATAGGCTTGTTGAAGACGATCTGTCGGGAGGCCATATGCACAGCAGCTAGATTGGTAGCATATATTGTTCGATCGATAAACGTAGGCTTTGCAATTAACTTTTCCAGAGTCTTCTCGTTTGCCACCAACCGTATATCCACACGATTACGAAGGTTCTCCGTTGTTTTTCCAAACATAGCATTGTTGAACAGTTTGTAGAGATCCTTCTCAAAATCATTTGCAGCCTTTTGTCGTAGTCTGTTGTTAAATTCCACATACGGTTTTAACCACTGTGACTGCCGGAATTGTAGCACAAGATGGATTTTTGTTAGTCGTAGTCCATGACTAAGAGCTTGCTTCAAAGTCATGTAATGCACTACATACTTCTTTCGTAATCCAAGGTGAGGAATTAACTTCTTTGTAGTAGACTCCTTTGGTTTCAGACACTCAGGCAGGAATGGTAAATCATTATGCAGATCATGGAGTTCAGTAGGATACTCGATGTCAACTTCTAATATGTATCCATGAGGATCATCTTCTTCTAGTCTTTGTAAGTTTATTTCTTCAGGTGAAACCCACTGAAATCCACCAAAAGGAAGGGCGTGACACATTGCCCACCCATATTGGTTATTAGCGTCCTCATATGTGATGAATTGGGTTGGTCTCGACGGATCAAACTTTTCCATGTAAGTGTTATTAGCCTCTGCATACCGATGGGACACTTGGCATAAACCTCCTCTTATGCCGGATTCCACCATGAGTAGTTGGTCATAATCCTGTAACAGTTCCAGTTCGATTCCAGTATACAGTAACATGGCGTCCCATGTAAGTCCTGGAGAGGTAAAATAATGTGCTGGATCAACTTTGTGCGTTTTGAGAGTTTGCTCTCTGAATGTCTCAAAGACATCAGCTAGAAGAAGAACATCAGATATTAAGTAGAGGTCGCTGTATTCACCCAGGTTTCTCACATTGAACAGTCTCCATACATTTGTAGCATGTTCGTAGTCAGCATCACTAATTTCTTCTTCATTCAGTTTATTGTAGAAGCAATTCTTAGGAGGCAGACAGGTTTCGTTCAAGACGTTCCATGAAGTGACGTAATCATAGGGAAATACACCCTTACGTGTCATCAATTTCATCTTGTCTTCTCCGAAGTACTTCAATGTTTCAGGGTACGATGCTAGATTTTTACCAGCTTATCCAAGCTTGTACTCAGGAACCGAAAACTATCTACAAACCGAAGCTTTATATCTCCTACATACTTGGAGAATGAGATATAGCTTTCTTCAGAGCTAGGAATTACCTCCACACGTTCACTTGTACATCCCAACTCCTTAACAATGAAGGGTGAGTCATACCCACTGAGGTTATGCATGAAGACTGGAATATATTTAGGCGTTTTGCAGGCTAAATTGCATTCATTATGAAGACTTCCCCGATATTCACCACTGATGTGATCATGGTCGCGTACTTTATAGTTCTCTTCAGTAAAGGGTTTTCCACACAAGTAGCATACTATAGAAGACTCAAAATCCTTTTGCTGTTGATCTGTAAGTTTCAGGGCCATGACAGATTTGTATATATTATTAATCTCCTTTGCAAGGGATGTTAGATATTCCATAAACTTCTGAGCAGCATCATAACCACGATATACATAGGGTTGCTTAGGAAGACCTGTTTCGAGGTGTTCAACGCTGGTTGATGGTTTAACGTAAACACAGAAGCTCATTGCTGTATGCTCTTGATAAGGGGTTGTATAAGAAGTTTCAGGACTGGGTATGCATGTATGACATGGAGCGAGAATGCTTTCAAAGTCTGCATAGATGACGTAAGGTAGTTTCAACATCCTCTCAAAATTTTTAAACTGTACAATTGATTTCTCATTTGCAGGCATAACTACCCTTGCAACACCATGCTGATTACAGATAGATGCATGTTCTTGCAGCTTTTCCAGTCCACTTCGTCCATATCGATCGTCAAAATGTGTAAAGCACCGCTTACAGGTATATATCACTCCATCATGCTTAGTTTTCTGACGTCGAACGAGCTTCTCAAAATTCTTGTTATATACACAGTGATGTTTTCCACTACTGTCACTCAATAGTAGGAGGTCACGATGGTCAGGTAGCTCAGTGTCAGCAACCTTTATCGGATACACTTCATGCTTCTCATCCAGACCGAAAACGTTGATAGACATCCTATTAAGCTTCTCAAATTTAGGTATTTGAGAAAGTGGAGTAGGATAGGAAACGCAGCTGAAGTCGTACTTATCTTGAAGCTGTTTGTATTTACTCACACGCTGTGCATTCTTCTCGATGAATTTGGCTAGTACAGAATATATGAAGCATAGCTCATCAGTTAAATTCTGGATGTTAATGCCATGCTTTCCTTGCTTCAATAGATGGCGGTAGTGCTATGTAGCTACTGCCTCGTAAGGGGTTGTACTTGTTAATACGAAGGCGCACCCCTTCCACAGCAAGCAGAGCCCAGCTGCTTCCCTTTAGTTGTGACTCCTCCATTTCAGTAACCAACTTCTTCATTTTCGTTTCCAGCATAGAGTCCAGATCCGTTTCTAAGAAAGCAGCTTGATTCCGTGTTTTAAATGTTTTGTCACAGGTTTCTCCGATACTGTTTACAAATCGGCACTCAACCAGCAGATTAATTTTCACACTCTTGTGAATACCAAGCTCTTTATGCACTGCCTGGATTATTCGTTGTTTGGCCTCATGCAGGTACATATTCAAGTCCTTAGATGAATCGCACCGTATAAAATACGATTTCAATCGTCCTTCGAACGCTGTCTCGTATTCTTTCATGTCACAGTCCTCCATTGTGGATAATATGTGATGTTTGGTAGGCTCCAATCTGCTTTTCTTCTGAGGACTGCTTATTTCACATACGTCCTCGTGCCGCTGTCCCTTATAACCATCATTAAAGGTTACATTACAATGTTTACATTTGAAGAGCTTCTTGCAGCTCATCTCGTGTCTTCTCTTGTCATAACTTCGGAGGAATTCCTTTCTACATTTAATACAAGCGTATCCAGTAGCGCTTGGAATAATATCCTTATACGCTGAGTTATTCATCTTTATTCTTGATGCAATAACATATTAATCCTTCTTCAAGGGAAATGTAGACCTTTTTGCCTTGATAACACTTTAGAAAGCTGATTATTCTTGGTGAGAACACGATGTTAACACAGCAAGACTAATTAGCGCAATGAAGTCCAGTGTCCGCGGTCACCCTATTTATAGAGGTAACACGAACCTTTTAGATCAATTACATACTGAATTTTAATAATAAAACGATGATTAAGCGTCTAAACTCTTATATCTCAATACGTTACACAGGTATTCGGACGTTTCCGTAGGTGTTCGAACATGTTCGTGTGTTTGGAGAGGTGCTCGAATGTGTTGTGTATGTCTGCGTATGTATCTGTGTGTGTGTCTGTGTGTGTGTGTCTGCGTGTGTGTGTGGGTGTGTGTGTATGTCTGCGTGTGTGTGTATGTCTGTGTGTGTCTGTGTGTGTGCGAGTCTGTGTGTGTGTATGTCTGTGTGTGTGTGCGTCTGCGTGTGTGTGTGTGTGAGTCTGTGTGTTTATGTCTGTGTGTGTTTTGAACTGTCTCTATGTGTGTGTATGTGTGTGTATGTCTGCGTGTGTATGTCTATGCGTGTCTGTGTGTGTATGTCTGTGTGTGTGTGTGTGGGTGTATGTGTGTGTATGTCTGCGTGTGTGTATGTCTGTATGTGTGTCTGTATGTGTGTGTGAGTCTGTGTGTGTATGTGTGTGTGTCGGTGTGTGGGTGAGTCTGTGTGTGTATGTCTATGTGTGTGTATGTCTGCGTGTGTGTGTATGTCTGTGTGTGTATCTGTGTGTGTCTGTGTGTGTGTATCTGTGTGTGAGTCTGTGTGTATGTGTATATTATTGTATTTTCTGGATCAATTTATGGCTTTTTAATTGGCTTAATTGATTTAAATTGGCTGTAATTGGTCTTTCATGGAAGCCCGACCTAAGTAGCGGGTACGTTCTGGATCAATTTATGGCTTTTTAATTGGTTCACTTGGTTCAATTGGTCTTTCATGGAAGCCCGACCTAAGTAGCTGGTACGTTCTGGATCAATTTATGGCTTTTTAATTGGTTCACTTGGTTTAATTGGTCTTTCAGGCAAAGGGGACCTATAGTGCATGAGTCTTCTGGATATATTAATGGTTACTGCTGGAGCTGGTAATTGCGAGGGTCGCTTACATGTCCACGTGGCGCCATTTACTTGAAGAAGCATTTAAAGGCTCCCTCCTCCTCGGCTTTGTGTGAGGGAGGTAATCAAAATAATGTATGCATTTCCAGTCAGCTATGAGACATGATTCACCCCTATAAAGTACACAGCGTTAATTCTAATCATATACATCAAATAAAAAATACAAGTTTCAATTTTTGTGGCGAACGCGCCTAACGACTGAAAACCTTTTAAAAATCAAAAGGTTTAATTTTCACAATCCTACCGAGACTTGTTGCTTTGAACGGGTCGATAACACTCTAGTGTTATCCGCTAAAATACAACAGGAGAGTTCTGAAAGGCATCGTAGAATGGCTAGTATACGGTGTTCGCTAACTAAAGCACACCTCTTTATTACAATGAGAAATTTTGCAGAGTGGAATCACAAGCGATGAAAAAATATTGGAATATTTAGCTTTAAAGGTTAACAAGCGTCACTCTGTACTTAAATACTCTGATAAGAACGCTAAACCTTCTGTAAGCGGTATAGCAGAATGAGAAATTCTGTATACCAATTTTTGGAGCACACTATACCAGTATGTTATTGCGACGAGGGGAAGAACCCTTCTCGCAGTCTCCCCTTCTGTATTCAATTTAGCGGCTATTGTGTCCGAGCTTCGCCCTAGTGCTTTCTCCACATCTGTCTTGTTAAAAGGTCCTGCGTACATTTCACCGAAGCGTTCTAAAAACGTCGATATTTACCAAGAAAATAATTTTAATAACTAGAACTACAAATAAATATCGCTACCAAGAATTGATACTTCACATACAATAATATACTACTGACTTTATGCTCTTTTAGCATCAACAAGGATTCACATAGTCCTGTATTATTGATTAGTTACGGAAAGATATCTCTAGGGGCCGGAGATCGAGTCTCATCAGAGTTTTAAACTTTGATGTTTCATTATTCCCGAAGTAGGGCAGCTAGACTCTTCGAACAAATTACATTAAATTGATAGCAGTGGATAGATTCTCTGAACAACTATTTAGGAGTCCGAAGTTCATATCCGACCTCGAATCGGTAAAACCTAAATGGTTAATTCTTAATGAGTTAAAAAACTTAGACAAATATAGTAAAATCAGAATAAGTTTATAGCACTAAGAGGCTTAGTGAAAGACTTTTCAGGTATCATTAGAAAATAATTGTAATCAAGCTATTTAAGGATTAATTTTTTACTATTATCTTAGAGCATAATATTTAATGATCAATAGCTATCAAACTAAGGGAGTTGTATGGGCGGATCAAAAATGTATTTATTAGATGTAATTCATTATCTGTGTTAAACCGTGATACGTACTTAGGTAACCTATGGTCCTTGTTCGAATCTTATAAAAAATTTAATGGTTCATAAATATTAAACTAGGAGACATATACGGCTGGAATAAAAAGTGTTTAACCCATATATTTATAAGTATACTTACGTATCCTCAGGTCTGAATTAAAATTCTTAATTTTCTTTCTTTTTTTCTTTCTGTTTTTCTTCTTTCTCTCTTTCCTTCTTCCTTTCTACTTTATTCCTTTCTTCTTGATCAGCACACACACCCGCACACACACACACGCACACAGACATACACACAGACACATACACGGACACACACACAGACACACACACGCATACTCATACACAGATACACACACACTCACACACACAGACTCACACACAGATACACACACAGACATACACACACACGCAGACATACACACACATAGACATACACACACAGAGTCACACACACACCGACACACACACCCAGACTCATACACACATACAGACACACATACAGACATACACACGCACAGACATACACACTTACCCACACACACACAGACATACACACAGACACGCATAGACATACACACACATAGAGACAGTTCAAAACACACACAGACATAAACACACAGACTCACACACACGCACACACAGACACACACACACAGACACACACAGATACACACACAGACATACACACACACGCAGACATACACACACAGACTCACCCACAAACCGACACACACACATACTAACACAGACTCACACACACATACAGACATACACACACGCAGACATACACACACATACACCCACACACACATAGACATACACACACAAACATACACACAGACACGCATAGACAGACACACGCAGACATACACACATAGAGACAGTTCAAAACACACACAGACATAAACACACAGACTCACACACACACACACACACGCAGACGCACACACACACAGACATACACACACAGACTCGCACACACACAGACACACACAGACATACACACACACGCAGGCATACACACACACAGACACACACACAGATACATAAGCAGACATACACAACACATTCGAGCACCTCTCCAAACACACGAACATGTTCGAACACCTACGGAAACGTCCGAATACCTGTGTAACGTATTGAGATATAAGAGTTTAGACGCTTAATCATCGTTTTATTATTAAAATTCAGTATATAATTGATCTAAAAGGTTCGTGTTACCTCTATAAATAGGGTGACCGCGGACACTGGACTTCATTGCGCTAATTAGTCTTGCTGTGTTAACATCGTGTTCTCACCAAGAATAATCAGCTTTCTAAAGTGTTATCAAGGCAAAAATGTCTACATTTCCCTTGAAGAAGGATTAATACGTTATTGCATCAAGAATAAAGATGAATAACTCAGCGTATAAGGATATTATTCCAAGCGCTACTGGATACGCTTGTATTAAATGTAGAAAGGAATTCCTCCGAAGTTATGACAAGAGAAGACACGAGATGAGCTGCAAGAAGCTCTTCAAATGTAAACATTGTAATGTAACCTTTACGTTAAACCATCAACCAGCGTTGAACACCTCGAAACAGGTCTTCCTAAGCAACCCTATGTATATCGTGGTTATGATGCTGCTCAGAAGTTTATGGAATATCTAACATCCCTTGCAAAGGAGATTAATAATATATACAAATCTGTCATAGCCCTGAAACTTACAGATCAACAGCAAAAGGATTTTGAGTCTTCTATAGTATGCTACTTGTGTGGAAAACCCTTTACTGAAGAGAACTATAAAGTACGCGACCATGATCACATCAGTGGTGAATATCGGGGAAGTCTTCATAATGAATGCAATTTAGCCTGCAAAACGCCTAAATATATTCCAGTCTTCATGCATAACCTCAGTGGGTATGACTCACCCTTCATTGTTAAGGAGTTGGGATGTACAAGTGAACGTGCGGAGGTAATTCCTAGCTCTGAAGAAAGCTATATCTCATTCTCCAAGTATGTAGGAGATATAAAGCTTCGGTTTGTAGATAGTTTTCGGTTCCTGAGTACAAGCTTGGATAAGCTGGTAAAAATCTAGCATCGTACCCTGAAACATTGAAGTACTTCGGAGAAGACAAGATGAAATTGATGACACGTAAGGGTGTATTTCCCTATGATTACGTCACTTCATGGAACGTCTTGAACGAAACCTGTCTGCCTCCTAAGAATTGCTTCTACAATAAACTGAATGAAGAAGAAATTAGTGATGCTGACTACGAACATGCTACAAATGTATGGAGACTGTTCAATGTGAGAAACCTGGGTGAATACAGCGACCTCTACTTAATATCTGATGTTCTTCTTCTAGCTGATGTCTTTGAGACATTCAGAGAGCAAACTCTCAAAACGCACAAAGTTGATCCAGCACATTATTTTACCTCTCCAGGACTTACATGGGACGCCATGTTACTGTATACTGGAATCGAACTGGAACTGTTACAGGATTATGACCAACTACTCATGGTGGAATCCGGCATAAGAGGAGGTTTATGCCAAGTGTCCCATCGGTATGCAGAGGCTAATAACACTTACATGGAAAAGTTTGATCCGTCGAGACCAACCCAATTCATCACATATGAGGACGCTAATAACCAATATGGGTGGGCGATGTGTCACGCCCTTCCTTTTGGTGGATTTCAGTGGGTTTCACCTGAAGAAATAAACTTACAAAGACTAGAAGAAGATGATCCTCATGGATACATATTAGAAGTTGACATCGAGTATCCTACTGAACTCCATGATCTGCATAATGATTTACCATTCCTGCCTGAGTGTCTGAAACCAAAGGAGTCTACTACAAAGAAGTTAATTCCTCACCTTGGATTACGAAAGAAGTATGTAGTGCATTACATGACTTTGAAGCAAGCTCTTAGTCATGGACTACGACTAACAAAAATCCATCGTGTGCTACAATTCCGGCAGTCACAGTGGTTAAAACCGTATGTGGAATTTAACAACAGACTACGACAAAAGGCTGCAAATGATTTTGAGAAGGATCTCTACAAACTGTTCAACAATGCTATGTTTGGAAAAACAACGGAGAACCTTCGTAATCGTGTGGATATACGGTTGGTGGCAAACGAGAAGACTCTGGAAAAGTTAATTGCAAAGCCTACGTTTATCGATCGAACAATATATGCTACCAATCTAGCTGCTGTGCATATGGCCTCCCGACAGATCGTCTTCAACAAGCCTATATACATAGGAATGAGTGTGTTGGACATCTCCAAGACATTAATGTACCACTATCATTATGATGTGTTGTTACCGCATTATGGAGTTGAAAACCTGAAGCTGATGTATATGGACACTGATTCATTCATCCATCAAGTTACAACTGAAGATGTGTACAAGGACAAGCTACGTTTTCTTGAGCATCTGGATACGGCTGATTATCCTACAAACCATATATGCTATTCAGCTCTAAACAAGAAAGTGCTTGGAAAATTTAAAGATGAGGCTAATGGTAAAATCATCCAACGCTTTGTCGGACTGCGACCTAAGATGTATGCGCTAGATATCCACGGCTCAATCATAAAAAAGATTAAAGGTATAAAACGTGGCGCTATTAAGCAGCACATCACATTCGACAGTTATACAGACTGTCTTAAAGCCAGAGAAATAATAAGGACACCCATGAATCTGATCCTGTCACGAAAACATACTGTTACCACAGTGCAAGTGAATAAAATTGCATTGACTCCATACGACGATAAAAGAGTCGTTGCTGAGGATGGAATAACGACATATGCATATGGCCATTACAGCATTACAAGCAGTGCCTAAGAGAATCTAATCCTTAGATGATAATTTTCTCGTGAGTCTACAACTTTAAAAAGTGGAAGTTTGCCATGTACTGTGTATACATCTAGCAGACACCTAAGAATAAATAAAAATAAGAATGTGGAAGGGAGGCGGTAACCCTGCCATTAGGAGCAAATCCTAGTGCTAGTCTCAAGCCTAGATAAAAGGGGAGAGGCACCTACCCTTACAATCCTTATCTAATAAAGCATCAATTAACTGGTAAAGACGATACACCTAGCCAACAATTAACCATACAAAAACAGAAAAGCTGAATAAAAACAATAATATCACTATCAGAGCTTAAGGTCGGGTTATAAAAGGCATCTCTACATACTTTCATACATGCTAGCATTAGAATATTGAGAAGACCATAAAAGGATCCGATATGACTGTAAAAACGTTAGAAATGGTTATAGATCATAAGACCTGTGTAATACAAGAGAAAAACTCTATAAACAAGAGAGAATGCCTGAAAACCATTTCCCAAAAGCCCTCATAAAAACAGCCACTACATTTACCAAAAGCCAATAAACAGTCACTACACTTATCCAAAAGCCGACAAAACAGCCACTACACTTATTCAAAAGCCGATAAAACAGCCACTACTCTTTTCAAAGCCTATAAAACAGCCACTACACTTTCCAAAGCCGATAAAATAGCCACTGCACTTTCCAAAAGCCAATAAAACAGCCACTACACTTATCCAAAAGCCGATAAAACACCCGCTACTCTTTCCAAAAGCCTATAAAACAGCCATTACACTTTCCAAAAGTCTCTTCAGGAACTCTTAATGGTCTGCGCCTATGCCCCATCCATAACCTAAAATACCTTTAAAGAGCCACAAACACTTCTAGCACGAGCTTTGAAAACGTATTGAAAATTGTCAAAATACCTTAAAAGCATCATAAAACACCTCGAAATATTCTGAAGCCTATATGAATACCCTGAATCTACCTGCTCCAGTTCCCAAAATGCTGCTGAAACATCTAAAATTCCCCTGCCTCATACCAGAATGTCCTGAAAGCCTTGTTCATATCAAAAAAATATCTGTACCTGTGCCTAAAATGTCTCTAAATGAACTCTAAAATGCTCCACAATTCCTAGTTCACTGGCTAAAATGCTTACCCCAATACCCTAAAACACGTATCTGTTTCTATGTCTAAAAATATTTTAAAGCCAGTAAGAGGATGTCAAATGCCTGTTCCACCGCATTAAACATCATCAGAATACCTGCAAAGTTATCTAAGCATGTATCTAAAAAGCTTCTAAGTGTGTTCTAAAATAGTTATATTGTGCTCTAAATACCTCTGAAATTCTTGCTCTTCCCTTCTGGAAAACACCCTACACACCTTCAGTCCCTGTCTTCCCTAGCATTTCTCCCCGTATTCCCTATCTCTCTCATATAAACGCATACTCTCCCTTCTTCAGCACCTGCCTAGCATTATCATCTACTCCCTATTTTTCGTGTATAATTGTATACTCTACTCGACCTCTGACTAGCCTAGCACTTCTCCTCGTATTCCCTGCCACTCTCATATAAAGCACATTCCTCCTACTTCAACCTCTGTCTATCCTAGCATCTACTCTCGTTTTCCCTATCTCCCCCATATAAACTCATTTTCCTCCATGAAGACTCTCTCAACCTAGCATCTCCCATCGTTTTTCCTTTCCCTTATAAAGCATATATTCAGACCTTTCAAACCCTGTCTAGTCGACATCTAACCTCATATTCCCTATCTCCCCCATATAAACGCATTTTTCCTCCTTGGATGCTCTCCTAGCCTAGCATCTACCCTCGTTTTCCCTATCTTTTCCCATATAAACGTAAAAACTGTGCCAGGTCTGTCCTAAATAACCTACTAATGTCATTTTTATTATAAAAACCCAGTTACTTTAAACATCTGTTTTAGTTAGTTACTATTGTTTGTTATCAGATTTTAGTTACTTTGAACATCTGTGTTAGTTAAATGTCATTTTTATTATAAAAACCCAGTTACTTTAAACATTTGTTTTAGTTAGTTACTATTGTTTGTTATCAAGTTATAGTTACTTTGAACATCTGATTTAGTTAGTTACTATTGTTTGTTATCAAATTCTAGTTACTTTGAACATCTGTTAGTTAAATGTCATTTTTATTATAAAAATCCAGTTACTTTGAACATCTGCTTTAGTCAGTTACTATTGTTTGTTATCAAGGTTAGTTAAATATCATTTTATTATAAAAATCCAGTTGCTTTGAACATCTGATTTAGTTAGTTACTACTGTTTGTTATCAAATTCTGGTTACTTTAAACATCTGTGTTAGTTAAATGTTGTTTGTTATAAAAATCCAGTTGTTTTGAACATCTGCTTTAGTTAGTTACTACTGTTTGTTATCAAATTCTAGTTACCTTGAACATCTGCTTTAGTTAGTTAATATTGTTTGTTATCCAATTCCAATTATTTTGAACCTCTGTGTTAGTTAAATGGTATTTTATTATACAAATTTAGTTACTTTGAACATCTGTTTTAAATAGTTATTGTTTGTTATAAAAGTTCAGTTACTTTGAACATCTGCGTTAGTTTATTATCAAGTTCCAGTTACTGTGGTTAATTAGATTATAAAAACCCAAAGGAGACTTGAGTGAAGTTCATGGAAGGACATTTTTAATATATGTTCTATGCATCAAAGCAGATGTAACAGCAATTAAATGCAACTCGACGTACAGGTATTAAAGCCCAAATAAAAGTGGGGAAAAATATGCTTATTTGTGGTAAAGCAGGGTAATTTGGTCGTTTGATGCATTCCGTAGTGTTGCCGATTGTCAAGTGACTTTTGGGCCACACGGTATGTAATGCAGCTATTTCTGGAAAGGTATATCCAGATTAAAATGAAGGAGATAAAAAAGTAAATTTTCGTAAGAATAATTTGTATACCCACTAATGAGCGATAAAGGATAGAGAAAGTCATGCAAATATAACACATCAAATTTCCAGGTGTACTTCCTGGTTTCGCGGTGCAAAGCGGGTCGGACAGATGCGCTTGCTCCAAGGAAAGAGTATTCCCCGTGGACACTATACTCCACTCCACTATACTCGTAGATCAATGGTGAGTAAAAGCGAATCCATGTGATTCTTGAATCTTTCACCGTGTAACTATGTAACTCAACGGTACATACCCTCTTCCCTAGTTGATTTCAAGAGTCCATGACTTCCAGTCGTCTGGTGGGCAGTGTCAGTTGTAAAATTATGTCTATGTCAACACCGTCTACATCAGGGAAACGAAAATTTAATGTTAAGTGGGAGAAAGAGTTTTTCTATTGTGCGGAAGGAGACAGTATAAAATGTCTTCTTTGTAACCCACACTGCATGATTTTGGTCTTGGCAACATTGAACGGCTTTATTGAAGATATCATACCACATACAAAAAAATCGATGTGAAACACGCACATGACTTTCTCTACTCTTGTACAAACTATTTTTACAAACTCTTATTCTCCATATGCTTCATATTAATCGAGATAAATATTTGCAGAAACGATCTTTTGACATGCAAAGAGAATTACATTTTACACATAGCGACCAGTTCTAAAAATATTTGACTATCGCTTAAGGCATACTATGTTCCCCTTCTTTTGTATTTTCAAAGGCAATATAGAAATACAGCAGCCTTTAAGCATAGACATATATCTTAATAGCTGGTTGTTATGTGCAGCACCATTCTCTTTACCACAGATTAATACTCTTTGCATATCCAAGACAAAAAATGAATAACGAATTCCCATTTGAGAAAATAAGTATTGAAAAATTTAAGGGAATAACAAGCAATATCTCTAAAATGGTTCGCTCAAAAAAAAGGCATATGACATAAATTGTGTATTTTAACGCGATCTACATTTTTTGTGTAGTATACTTTTGTCTATCCCTTATGATTTACCAGTTATGCAGAAGTCGTCCACAATGAAGAATACTTTTGGATACATTTCCAGAAAATTCAAGATATACATTTTATTTGTCATGAAAGTATCTTAAACATATGATATTTTAATCAAGATCGTTAGAGTAATTTATGAGAAAATTAAAATTTTCGAAAAATCTTCCATGTTAATGGTAATCTGGGGTGAGGGGATTTTCTCGAAAACCTTCATGTCGCATCTCTGAAAGATAATGAACCTAAATACTAAGTTTGGTGTTTATCCGACTGTTCGTTTTTGAGTTATGCTGTTCACAGACACACACACAGACACACACACGGAAATGTTTCCAAAAATGCTATGTTTCGTAATAATAATAATAATAATAATAATAATAATAATAAACATTTGTTTGTTATTTTTACAGATTTAGAGCGTGCCAAACTTCTAGAAGATTCACAATCCAAACATGTGGCAATTCGGGTAACCAAAAAAACAATTCGATTAGTTATGCAGAAGCTTACAAGATCGCTAAAACAGTTTCAGGAGGGTGAATTTGTGAAACGTGTATCATAAAAGTTAGTAAAATTGTGTGTCCTAATGAACTTGCCACCTTAAGAAGACAGCAGTTTTTTCACCGAAGTGTTGCGAGGAGAATAAGAGGACATGGCACACGACATTGAAATGCAACTAAAAATTAAGATCGGTGCGTTGTTGCTCTCGCTCTCTCCCTCTCCCTCTCTCTCTCTCCCTCGGATTAGACGAGAACACAGAATCTTAGATACAGTAGAGTTAATTATAGTTATACTCGTAGTAGATGGGAAAATTATATTAAAATGTGTTTTATTTTTGGACGCTCTTTAACTGCTGTAATCCTTAGCGTCCCATTCTATATTGGGCGTGAAAGATCGGTAATTTTGCTCAGAGGACCTCAGGCTTGAGGTTCTTTTACGTGCCGGCTTTACTTCCTTTCCGAAGGAAGCCACGCTAAGGATTTTTACGCCCAAAAACACCCATTACCCTCCGCCGGGATTGAAGCCGCGACCTCAGGAACTAGAGGCTAGCATGGTACCACTAGACCACGGAGGACAATGCAGTAAATGGGGGTTTAATTTGAGGCAGTGTTTTTAACACTTAAATAATATCATTCTAATTATATAATATAAAATGCAATTACAGCCCGCCATAAAGCAATATGTGTATAAATAACATAAAATGTATGTAATAGTCATTGTATAATGTTTATATTATTATGTACATGTTTAATAATGTTATGTGAATGTATTAGGTAATTTAACAATATAGGAGCTGTGATAATAGAAGCCGAAAGTTGCTAACAATGAGGTAACCCTGAGGCAATAATGAATTGGATAGTGTAATAATGCTACTAGTAATTCTTGGAGCAACAAAAAATGTAATTTCTAAACAGTTTATAAATAGCCATCAACAACCAGAAAACCTGAAAGTTAAATAAAAGTATTCTATTGGAGTAGGATTAGCCAAACAGAAACTGAAATAAAGCAATCTGTACAAATTCAGGCGCCAGTCGCTAGTAGACAGTGTTCCTAACTGGACGCGAGACGCGTCCTCGAGAAGTTTAATAGGTATTCAGTGTGAGACAAAAATTCATTACGGAGAGAATATTATAAAGTTTACGTGTTAAAAAGTGCAAGTAATTAATAAATAAGCTCACAGCTCTCTATATCAGTGAAGTGTTATTTAATCGTGTGAAGGATTAATACATGGAGTGAAGTAAAAATTATAATTTGTGTAAGCCTACATTCTTTAGCCGCATCACCCCCTGTTAAGAGACACATGTTTCAACAAATTAATACTGACGCAGCCGAGGTAAACATAAAAATACAAAGTTGATTCCTAACTTGGGGTGAAGGCCACCGGAAAGTAAACTTGGGGCGAAGACCACCGGAAAGAGAACATTGGGGCAAAGGCCACCGGAAACTGTGTACCATACGTGAGACATTCAACCTCCTACTAAAAATAAGCATCCTTCAAATTGTTAAGGAAATACGATTGGCGAGGATGTTTTCAATGCATTGTGTGAAACCACAGCAATTTATAGCTTACAGTAGGATAAGTTAATGCCAATTGCCACAGCCGGAGCACTTTCTATGATTTGGGGCAAAAAGGATTTGATTGGGAGGCTAAAAGGATACCTTCAACAGAATGGAAGAGCCCACAAACTGCACGTGTTCCATTGCACTTTACATCAGGAGGCACAATCTGTGAATGTAAGAAATGTTATGGAGTTGATGGTAAAAACTTTAAACCGAATTAGAGCTAATTCATTGAAATATAAACAGATAAAGGAATTGCTTAAGGACACGGGAGAGGAAGTTGAGGATTTGGCATGTTTTCTGTGATGTGCGCTGGCTTAGCCGGTGTACATGTTACATTGTTTTATTTTTCAATTTGCGAGATGCCATTGTTACCTTTATGAGAGAACAGGTACATATGTATGCATATGCGCAGTTAATTATTTCCCATAAATATGTATTGCTTTAAGAATATGTATACATATGAAATTTATTGGTATTCAGCAAATAAGAAGTGATAAATTAATAACTGAAACTGATATAAGATTATTTATTATAGGAGCAGGAAATAACCGAGTTAGAGGACGAAATATGGGTGAGCGATCTTTACGATGTATGTCACTTTCTGAAGGTCCGAAACAAAGCGTTATAGAGATGTATAGTGCTGTACAATCATTTATAAATAAACTAGATTTGTAGATTAGTCAAAGGAAAGAGAATTCACACTTATTTCAAACACTTGGTACTGTGCCAAAGGACAAGCTAATTAAGTTATATTCCCATTCTTGAAGACTTAGAAACCGAGTTTACTTCAAATAGATTCCTGATTTCATGAATCTTGAGAATAGTATCTCAATGTTTGTTAACCCGTTTACTATAGATGTGGCCAATGAAAACTTAACTTGCAATGTGAACCCATATATATATATATATATATATATATATATATATATATATATATATATATGGGGTCTTTCAACAAGAGTGTCCTATCTTTAATATGTGATAGCTGCCGTTGTTATTGAGTTACAACAGTCATTTTTCCTATGGTTACAGTTTGTATTGACAAATAGCCATGGAACGTTACAGCATTCAGCAACGCGTAGAAATTGGGAAAATTTATTATCAAAATGGATAATTTGTTTGCCAAACCTTCCGTGTATTGCGTGAAGTTTACGGTGTGCATAATCGTCCCTGCGAGAGAACGATTTGGCGTTTGATCGATAAATTTGAAAGAAGTGGTTCTGTTAGCGATCAAAGCACGCCTGTACTTAATCGATGTAAGCGCTCCAACGAAAGTATAGGCGCCATTTGTGAGAGTACGCGAGAACGGAAACAAATCAATTGCTCGTCGAACGTAACTTGGCGAATTCTGCATCTGGACTTGAAATTTCATGCTTACAAAATGGTGTTAACTCAAGAACTAACGCCCAACAACCATAGGTCGAGCTGTGTATTCGCTGACTGGGCTATGGAGCAATTGGAAGCTGACCCGAATTTTTGTTGAAAAATCATCTTCAGCGACGAAGCCCACTTTTGGATGGATGGTTGTGTTGACAAACAAAATTGCCGCTATTGGAGCAATCACAATCCAATGCAGATTCAAGAACGAGCACTTCATCCTCAAAAGGTTACTATGTGATGTGAATTTTGGTATGGTGGAATAATTGGTTCATATTTTTTCCAAGATGAAGATTTAGAAGCTCTAACTGTCAATGGAGAAAGATATCGGGCTCTTATAAGGGACTATTTTGGCCTCAATCGGATGGTATGGATCTCAGAAACATCTGGTTTCAGCAAGTTGGTGCCATATGTCATACTGCTTTCGAAACAATCGATCTTTTGAAGGAGAAGTTCAGAGGTTTCATCATTTCCCGTGGTGGTGATGTTAACTATCCCCCGAGTGAATTACTTCTTGTGGAGTTATGTTAAATCTCGAGTTTAGGTCAACAAGCCAGAAACAGTAAATGATCTTATGAATAACATCACCGTGTTATTCGTGAAGTTGGACCTAATATACGTTCTTCTCTCATTGAAAATTGGGTCAACCGTATACGCACAACCCAACGAAGTCGCGGCGGTCACTTAACTTATGATCTCTTCCACACGCAATGACATTAATTATGTACCAAAATAAAAAAATAAATAAGCCTCTATCATTTATAGAACCTGTTTTATTTAAGTTCAAAGATAGGACACCCTTGTTGAAAGACCTGCAAGCAGATCTAGGGACAAAAAATAGGTGCAGAGATTGTTGGTACAGACGTATTCAAATAATTATGTAAGGTAAACCATGTTGATGCGAGAGAATTTGCTGCTTCCTTTACAGCAATGTTTTGCTCTACATATTGTGGCGTATTAATATTTTGGGGAGTTACATTATTGTTCTACATTGTCATTACCCGACACATTTTTTACATCACTCTTGGCTGGTAGCTTTGCTAACCACGAGTAGTGGGGGATAGCGTTTGTCTCAGTTACGATTCCGTGAGAAACGGATCGCGTGTGTAAGCCGGGCTTTGGATCGGTGGACATCTCCTCCCATCTTCCATTTTTAATAATGTAGGAACCCCAAACGGTTGCGAAATAAATCTAGGAATATGCAAGTAGAGTTGTGTTATGGATTTTGTGTAGTGAAAAACCCACGCCCTCCTCTTAACCTCCACAACACGTTTCGGTCCTCCGCAGCCAAATAAGTGTACTCCCCTCAATGTACGTGCTGGGTACTCAAAATTAATTTAATTTTCATGTGAACTTTTAGGCATCCACCCAGCTTGTAACAATATGTCTGTGAACAACTTTTTTCTCTGATGAACATAACAAAATCAAAACTGAGATTCGCGATTCAGATCTCTCGGCGCAACTACGCATCGCTGTTACAAACATTACGCCAGAGTTTGAACGTTTCTTATATGTTTGGACGATGACTATTGATGTCTGTAATTTCGATTTCACATAGTAAAAGTATGTCCACTTTTTCCTGTTTGAAACAAACGCGCTTATATATAACAAGTGCCTACGTCCAATGTCAAGTCGTTAACTGTACCACTCTACTGTCAAGAGTTTAAGAAGCCACCTACTACTACTATTCTGCCCCTCCCCCTGCTGTAGATGCACAAGTCTTCATCACCTTCTCTGGGAAATGTTCGGGTCCCTATAAATTTTGGCATCTCTGTTGTCTGCCTGCGACCTGTAGCCTCCTGTGTTGTTCGTTCACTTCATGGCTTCCTCATGGAGAATGGTAGCTGCAATAGATCTGTATAGGTGTCCCCATTTTTTATAACGTATATGTTGCTCAGCAGTAGGTACTCGTGTTATTAAGATAATTTTCCTGAGTTTTTTCTAACATCACTCCTTAATTAAAGTCCTAAGTTACACATGTTTAAAAAGACTACAATTTCTTTATGCTACTGCTTTTGTTTGCATTGTTTTTCCTTTAGCATGCACAAATCACATATAAGCTGTAATCAAACTGCTTGATTTAGTATGCAGCTGAAGCTTGTCCTAGTAGACTTGCCAACAATTAGTACACATGTTTCTGCATGTTTTTGTTTAACAATTATAAAGAAAAATAAAACACTAGAATTCAATTTATAGTTGCTGTTATTAATATCATAACAGTTCTGCTGTTATACCCCTTGCTTTAAAGTTGTATATTTGCTTTGTAACGACCCAAAGCAAATTAAAACAAACTCAGGGAACTGCTGAATTACCAATGCAAAATAGTTTTCGATCACTTCATGCTTACCAAACTAATTTCACGCTTAATTTTATGATAAAAGGGGTTCAGATACCTGTTGCCCTTGCAGATGGTGCTCCTGTCTTGTTTATTTGTTCTTTTGCTTATGTTTTCTCTTCCTTCAAATTGAGAATTTAGTATGGACCAGCTGAAGCCAGCAGAGCAACTGTTTCACTATAATGACAGGATGTAAGCCTTGTGTATGCTGATCACTGCACTACTATTTATGGGATCTAATTATCATTAATACCATTCCTGGGTTTGCATTTCCGGCACACTGAATTTAATACAGGATTATTCAAAAAGAAGGAACAGACTTTAAATATTTATTTCTAATGAACAACAATGAATGGCGACATGCGATACATCACTAATAGAGAAAAGTTCAAACAGTTATTTTATGTGTTTAAAATGAGCACCATTTGTTATGCGAAGACGACCAGTGCTTTTCCGTTTACATACGCAACCATATTCTAGGAAATTATTGTAGAAATTGTAAATTTTTTATGACGAGGCAGCTCGTTGTTGAACTTAAAACGAAATGCACGTTGCAATGAAACAATGGATTCACTCTTTGCTTCATGAGCACACAAAACGACTTTACCTGTAACATCGCCATTTTCTCGTAAACAAATACAGCGCCGCTGTAAGCACTGAATAGAACTAATAGATGAGGCTTAAAACTTTGAACTTTCCTCTATTCAATCATGTGTCATATGTGTCGTTATCTATTGTCGTTCATTAAAAATGAATATTTAAAATCTGTTCCTTATTTTTGAATAACCCTGTATATTTTGCAGTAAACATTACAACCTTCATATACATAATGTAAAAGACGACGTCCACGGCAGCGATGTAATGGGTATCGTGACTGGCTAGTGGAGCCAATACTAGTCATAGCTTGCTCTGATATTTTTAAGAAATATGTGAAACATCTTGAGTATTCCATTCACGTGACTATCTGCTCCCTCTTCTACACACCATTCTTAAGAGAATCTTACCACCTCTTGGTGATCCAGATAAACTTTTAATTCAAATTTACACGTTTGATGTAGGATATAGTAGGTAAAGCGATAGACAGACTTTTTAAGGGCGTGTCGCTATGTGATGGCTTTGAAATTCTATGCTCTTTGCATGATCACAAGAGAGGAAAAAAAAACAAAAAAAAAAAAAAACGAATGCATAGTTCCCAGTTGAGAAAACTAAGTATTTGAAAATTCAAAACAATATATAACGAGGAATATCAGGGAAATAACTCTAAAACACACACACACACACACACACAAATGACAAAGTATGTGCTTTAATGGGATCTACATTTTTAGTGTAAAGATGTTATTTATCTTACGGTTTACCAATTATACAATAGCCGTTCAGAATGAAGAGTAGTTCCAAGGCATACATTTCATTTGTCATGTAAAATACCAAGTTTGGTATTTAACTGACTTTTCATTTTTTAAGTTATGCTGTTCACAGATGCGCACACACACTATACACACGAGCTGAAATGCTTTTTAGGACTCAGCGACTCTCAAAGCGTGTATTTACAGTAATATCTCAATATCTACTTCCTCTACTTATTGTAGGTGATTAGTACAGAAATTAAAAATTGCTATACATAATTGTTCTAATAAAGGTAATCTGTTTCATTGCATCTTTAAACTGCATCAGACTGTAACGTGAGATTTTGGGATTTGTCACTAGTCTTTCACTGCATAAAGTTAATAATAATAATAATAATAATAATAATAATAATAATAATAATAATAATAATAATAATAATAACGACATTGGTAATGGACTCTAAATTATCCTGCTGTGTAGCAAAAAAAAGTTATGTTAAAAGTTTAAAACTATGGCAATCAACTTCCAACATAAATGGCAAAACCTCGACCAACCCAAATCCTTAGCATGGCTCCCTTTGGAAGGCAAGTAAAGCCGGTGGACTCGTGTCATAGATTTACGGCCTAAAGGAACCTCAAACCTGCTAAAGAGGCCTTGTGCAAAATTTTCGGTCTTTCACGCCCAATATAGAATGGCTCATAGTAGTTAAAGAGCGTCCATAAATAAAACTCAGTTTAACAGTATCAAAAACGCGTAAGCCTAAAACAACATTTTTAGGGTTATGGATCGAATACAATATCTTTTGGTATAGGCACAGTGAAAATTTTACGGTGAAATTATGTAGGATTGTTTTGTTCTCTACCACTTTAAGACCTGCGTTGCACTAAATGTGGTGAAAAGCTGTTACATTGCCTATTTTCACTCACATTTAAAATACAGAGGCGAAGTAAATCCAATGAATTAAATCGTCATTCGAGTTTTAAATGCTAGCCATGCAACGTCGGGTAGCCAGCTAGTTTAATGTATAAGGCTCGAAAATTGAGATCCTGTGTACCTAAACAAGCAATATTCAATGTCAACAAACACCTATCAATACTGTCACTGAATAGGTACACGTTGCGTTAGCTTTGTTTACGTAATACATGTACCCTCAGTTGACTGCAGGATACACCGGGTCCCAAGTTCCGAGCCTTATTAATGTATGTATAAGTAGCAGCTGTGAAATCTTAATGGGTGAGTAGAGAAACACATGATAGCTTTACACAACAATGCTTTATATTTACAGCAATATTTCTAACTTCATAAACATTAAGTTTATTTATTTATTGTTGATAAACTACAAGCTGTTATATTGCGATACACAAATAATAAAACAATACAACAATGTAATTACAGTGCGATATATGCATAACAAATTAATTCAACATAATACAATATTTTACAAAATAAATCCTATATAGTTGTCGTACAGTCACAGGAGGTTATTCAATGATGTGGAGTGAAGAAATTTAAGGATGGCTTGGACAGCTTTATGGGTTATTGAATACTGTTTGAAGTTAAGCTGCTATATTGAACTGGTTCTCTCTCACTCTCTCTCTCTCTCTCTCTCTCTTTCTCTCTCTCGTAAGCTGGGCATTCTCTGAAGATGTACTTGATGGTTAAGGTTTGTGGCAATGTTGGAATTCAGGTAGCGGTGCCTTGCAAAGATGCAGTACGTGTGAGTCTTGTGTGGCCAATGCGAAGTCTTATTATTTTTATTTGATCACGGCGTCTTAAATTTATTAATATAGAGGGAGATGCAAATTTAGTAGATATGTTGTTGTTTTTGTTGATCTAATGTGCAGGGTTTCGATTCATCAATTTTTCTGTAACTAGGCAATATAAATTGTGTATCTTCCCATCTGGTACAGCTTTCCTCAATTCTGGGCATTCTAGTAGCAGTTCTCCATTTAAAATCTTGTCAGCATTGTCATTCATAATACCAAATCTATGTAGATGATCCGTCAGACAGTCATGGCTAGTGGCTAATCTGAAGTAAGCAAGGGCTTCTTTCCTTGGGACATTTTTTTATTTTTTGTACTATTTCTTTTATGTTGGAGTAATTTTTGTTAGTAATTTCCTTTTGAATATTATATTGGTACTTTTTTTCTATATTAATTTTGACATTTTTTAGTTTCATATCTAGTCCACAAGACTTTATAGGTTTGAATGTAAAACTGCACTCTTTTTAGCCAGAAAGAGTCTGTCTCATTACCATCCACTCCTACATGTGCTGGTATCCACAGTAATATTATCTGTTGCAGTTTTGTTTGGAGTAATATATAATAAGATCTCACATCCTTAATATTATAACATTCATCTGGACTATCATATCGTTCTATTGCTTGAGTGGCAGATACTAAGTCTGTGAGAACAACTACTTTATTTTCTTTTATATCAGTCCTGTAGTATATCTGTTCTAATGCTCGTTGCATTGCAACAAATTCACCATCAACATTTGTGGATTGTCTAGGCAATGTAAAATAATGTGAAAAGTGTTTACAGTATATACCACCTCCATTATTTCTCAATTTATCTGTAGAATGAAGAATGTTTTTTTTTCTTCGTTTTGTTATTTGCCCCACGTTTTGGGAACCAATTTGAAGAAGTTATTGTCTTTATTGAAGGATGAGTTGTATTATATTTTAACTGCTGGGGAGCCGAACTTGAAGTAGTAGCAACCGCACGTATGGTAAAAAGTTTCCGATAGGCTTCGCCCCAAATGTACTTTCCGTTGGTTTGCCCAAAATGTTTAAAAAATATTAACTTTGTAATTTTGACTGTTTCTTTAAATATTTATATTTATGTTTGCCTCGGCTGCGTCAGTATTTATTTTTAGAGAATTTAGAGTATTTATTTTATTTTTAGAATTTCTTAACAAGGTTTGTGGTGCGACTGAAGAATGCTTACACAGGTTATAATTTTACTTCACTCCTTTTATTAATGCTTGACACGATTTAAATAACACTTCACTGATATAGGGAGCTATGAGATTCTTTTATTAATGACTTGCACTTTTTAACACGTAAACTATTTTCGTCTCACACGAATACGTATTAAATTTCTCGAGGACACATCTCGCGTCTGATTAGTAACATCGTCTGCTAGCAACGCGTCCAGTTATGAGAGCTGTCTACAAGTAACTTATTTGATTTCAATCGCCTAAATTTTTAAATTTCTATATTTCAAGTTTCTGATTGGCTATTCCTAATCCAATAGAATACTTTTATTTAACTTAAGCTTGTTTCTGGTTGTTGATTGGCTATTTTATAAACTGTCACAAAAATTACACTATTGTTGCTCCAATAATGACTAGTAACATTATTAGACTTTCTTACTCATTGTTGCCTCAAGGTTACCTCATTGTAAGCAACTTTTAACCTATTATTCTCACAGCTCCTAAATTATTAAATTACGTAATACATTCACATAACATTATTGAACATGTATACAATAATATAAACATTTACAATGACTGTAATATACACTTTTTATATATTGTTACATATACATATTGCTTTAAGGCGGGCTGTTATTATACTTTATATTACATAATTTGACTGAAATCATTTAAGTGTTAAAAAAACTGCTTCAAAAACCATCTGTATAAATTCTAAGCCACTCTGTTTCCAGGAATTGATTATGTAGATGTTCAAGTGTAGCAATTCTGCATACTTCTGGTGAGCCTTCTTGTTTATTTAGTTGTTCTGTCAGCTCTTTATTTGTTACTATCTTGATAAAACACATTGAATTTGTTCTAGGAGGATGGGGAGTGCATTTTTCTGATAAATTTACGTAATTATAATTCTTTTCTAAAAAGGATTTATTTGTAATCTGTGTTTTTAGCTTGTATTCTCTAGGTAGTTGTTGAAACCATTGATGTTTGCTTGGGTTTGTTTTTAATTTTACATACAATTGTGCAGCTTGTATTTCAATGTTGGCTTTCATTGGGTCATTATTTGTTCCAGCAAGAAGTGTACTAACTGGCGTTGTTTTCACTGCTCCTGTTATCAATCTTAAACACTGATTTTGACATTTCTCAATCATATTAATTTTATCGTCGGTTGCAGTTAATAGTAATTCACATCCATGTTTTAATACTGGTTTTATGAAGCTGTTATATGTTTTATTTAAAACTGCTATTGAACTGCCCCATTTAGATCCGGCTAATCTCTTCAATATGTTACTTCTTTTAGTAGCCTTTTGCGTGACATTTTGTACATGGTATTTCTTTTTTAATTTTCTATCTAGTGCAATTCCTAGATATTTAATTTCTTCAGCATATTCTATTTGTTTCCCCTTGCTTTCAAGTTTTAAGTTTTTTTTCCTGTCATCAAAATGGTTCATGCTGTAAACTTAATATTTAGCTTTTGCTACATTAATGGACATATTATTTAGTTTTGCTCAATTAGTTAATTTGACTAACACATTTTTTATTATTCTCCTAATCTGGTATATTCATTCTTGTCATTTTTTCAGCTGTCCATAGAACTACATCATCTGCATACATTGCAATGTTTATTCCGTTTTGTTTTATAAACTTTGGCATATCATTAATATATATATATATTAAATAATATAGGACTGGATACTGCACCCTGTGCTACTCCAGTTTTAAGTTGGGTGTATTTGGATAATTTGTTTTTCCATTGGACTGTAAATTTTTTTATACCATCTAATTATATTTTTGATAGTTCATTTGTATTATTTTTTTAATTAATATCTCTTTCCATACAAGATCAAAAGCTGTTTGAAAATCTATAAATACTGCTGCTACTGACACATTGTTGGCTAATTTACGTTTCACGTCTTCTATTAATCTAGATACTTGGTGAATGGTTGAGTATTGTCTTCTAAATCCAGCTTGTTTATCTGCTAGTAGGTTATTTGTTTCTAGATAGTACATTAATCTATTGGTAACCATTTTATCAGCTATTTTTTCCTGGGGTGAGGTCAAAGATATGGGTCTATAACTTTTTGTTTCATTTGTGGACTTTCCTGGTTTCAAAATTGGGATTACTAGTGCTTTGCACCACTTTGATGGCATAGTCTCTTGTTCGTACCTAATACTTTTTAATAATATCTTTTCAGCACTTATTCCAATATTTTTAGTATACTCTGGATGTATAAGATCTGGTCCTGGTTATTTTCTTGTTTTTTAATGTCTGCATTGCCTGTTCTAACTCCTCCAATTGGAACTTTGAATCAAGAGGTACTGTTCGTATTTTTTTTATTTCTATCATATTGGATTTTTTTAAGATTCTGTTATGTTTCACCAAATGTTTTTCTAGTATATTAACTTTCTTATAATGTTGATTAAATTCATTGGCTATATCTTTATTGTTGTATACAGGGTGAATCGTCTAAAACTTGCACCGCAAATATTTCGGAAATAGCAAGTGCTATTGATGTGCAATTTTCACAGCATTGATTGGTAATCAGGGGTTCGTACATTTAGCCTATAAATATATTTTAATAATACTGAGCAAATATAAAATTGTTAAATGGAACAATGCATAGTTACATCAACAGAATAAAGGTACGGTAAATTAGAATGTCAATTGTCTTTGTTGCTGGATTCTAACGCAAGTGGTTTACGAGAAATTTTATTTTGAATCTTTTACGCACCGACTTCTTACAAGTAAAGAGAACATAGCCCTTCAAAGGTTGTGTTCAAAATGACCACCGGCAGCTTCAATACACGCTTTCAGTCCGCTATGGAAAGACTGCTACACACGTTCTAGCATTTCAGGTAAATTTCAGAGCAGGCAGCAGTAATACGTCGTTTCATATCTTCTGGTGTAGTTGGTACATCCTTGTAGACAGTGTCTTTCAGCGTTACCCACAAAAAAAAAGTCTAAAGGGGTCAGATGCGGTGAACGGGCCGGCCAAGGTACAGCTCCTCTACGTCCAATCCAACGATTTGGAAACAATCCTTTAAGACAAGCTGTATAGTTAGCACTTCGTGCACTATGGATTGTTCAGCCATCATGTTGGCACCACAGGTTCCTTCTAGTTTGTAATGGAACGGCTTCTAGCATCTGTGGCAGATGGTCTGTCAGGAGGCTGCGATACTTGTGCGAGTTCATTGTTCCTTCTATGAACAAAGGGCCTATGAGCTGATGGTTCATATTCCATACCACACGTTTAAACTCTATGGACGCTGACGTTCTACCTGACGAAGCCAACGGGGATTGTCAACAGACCAATAGTGCATGTTTCTGCGGTTTACCTGGCCCTGATTATAAAATGTTGCCTCATCACTAAACAAGATGCATGATGAATCTGGAGTATCATGTCTTAATGCCCATGTACAAAAGTTAACGTGATTCCCAAAATCCTTTCAATGCAGCTCTTGATGGAGAGAGATGTGATAGGGATGGAACCTATGTCGATGGAGAATTCGCAGTACACTTTCCTGACTTATGCCACTTCCACGTGCAATTGTGCGGGAACTAATTTGCGGATCTACTGCAACGGCAGCCAAAACATTAATTCCTGCCTCTTCTTCAGCCACTTGTTTGTTTCTGTTACGTTTTCTAGGTGTTAAAGTACCACTTGCACGTAATTGATTGAAGAGGTTGATAAATAATTACCGAGTTGGTTGACGTCTATTGGGATACGTTTTGCATACACCATACAGGAGTGAACTGCATTCTTCCTACACTCTCCATGAGTGATGATGATGAGATGGGGCTTAAGGGCGCTCAACTGCTGTGGTTATTAGCGCCCTTCTCTCCATGAGCATGTCGGCCTTTTGTGCATTAGTAAGCCCCATCTTCCACTCACGACTTACTGCTTGAACTGTCACAAACTAACTGACCAGAAGGTCGCAATGCAATCAACGAACAGAAAACAAACATAACATCATCGTACCTAGCAACTAAGCAGGTTGAATGGGACATACAATTGCCGGGGTGGACATTTTTGAAAATACGATTTCTCGTAAACCACTTGCACTAGAATCCTGCAACAGAGACCATTGACATTCTAATTTACCGTATCTTTATTCTGTTGATGTAACTAGGCATTGTTCAATTTAACAAATTGTATATTTGCTCAAAAAATACACTTTCTCAGTATTATTAAAATCTGTTTATAGGTTAAATGTACGAGCCCCTGACTACCAAGCAATGCTGTGAAAACTGTACATCAATAGCACTTTCCATTTCCGAAATATTTGCGGTGCAAGTTTTAGGTGATTCAACCTGTATATTTTGTTATCTTTTTTAATATAGGTACTTTTGTTACTATTGGCATACTTACCATTTATATTGTTAATATACTTATATACTTTGGTTCTATAACCCAGCCGAGATAAGAATTTATCATAACATTGACGTTTGGGTACTACCAATTCTTTTCTATAAGTAGGGTCTTTCTTTCTCCATTCTATTACATCTTATTTTTAGTGATTTGTGCTACATCTATAGCACTATTTCTTTCAACTTTTAGTGTTTCCAATTTCTTGCTCCAAAGGGGTTTATATTTTTTAGGTTTGCGTCGAGGGATATTTTTCTTTGCTTATTTTAATACTATATCGTTAAATTCCTTAATCATTTGACTCGCATTCTTTGATAAGTCTAAGCCTTGTACTTCATTTTCTATACGTTTTTATATTTACACCAATTAGCTTTTTTAAAATTCCAAGTATATCGTTTTTCAATATTTGGGCATTGTTTCTTAGTGTCAGTAATTGTAATTATGACTCTATGTGCACTTTCTCCATCTTCAGAAACTAATCTTCTTATATTGTTAATTTGGTCATCTGACAGTACTGTAAGATCTGGGTTAGTAGAGTTTCCTGTATAGTGTATGTATGTGTTAGGGTATGCATCTTGATATATCAACTGTAACTGTTTAGTGTTTATAAAGTCTTGTAGTATCTTCCCTGCTGAATCTACGTCTTTATATCCCCATTGTCTTCAGAGTGCATTAAAATATTTTCTTATGTGGTTATTATATCCATATTTAAATTCTGATTACCAGGTGGGCTGTAAACTGAATAAATAGCGTATTTTGTATTATTTTTATATGCGGTTGTTTGTGTAATTTCTGCTTTGTCTTGCTTAATTCCGATTTGACTCCAACAATTATGCCACTAGCCACTTGTCTCCGTTTATTCATATAATAAAGATTATAGAATTAATTGTTCTTCCATACAAGCCGTGTGTTCGACAAGGTTGGAAAGGTAGAATCAGACGACTAAAAATTCAATGGTGGTTCAAATACCGGCTATGGCATTGAGTTTTTCAGTCGTCTGATTCTACCTTTCCATAAGGATGATAATTTGTAAAATTGCAGTACATGATGTCATCGTCATTACAATTTGCTTCTAAGATGCTAAAAACGTCTATGTCATATTTTCTGATCATTTCATCCACATACTGCCTTTTTTGCTACATTTTTGGTAGATCCACCGACGTTCCAGGTTGAGGTACTAAAACGTATTGTTTTCTATTTAGTAGATTTGTGCCATGCAATTTGGTTTGGCCATTACTAAGGGATCTGTTGAGACTGTTACGTTTTATTTTATTTTTTACATAAAATAAAATATCCTGGTAGATGGTAGCTATGTTGGGGATGTTTGGTGGCTTTTCGCGAGCGAAGTCTGCTTCTTAGTTGCCTTTAATACCTACATGGGAAGGTATCCATGCAATTGTGATTTGTCTTCCGCTGCTCTTAATATGGTGGAATAAATGTTGTATTTCCTGGACTATAGCGTTGCATAAATTTTAACGCATGTATTGCGCTCTGACATTCTGTGAAGATCATAAAGTAGTTACATGTATGTTCTTGCTGGATCTGTGTAAGACTTTGTTTTATGGCAAATAATTCGCATGAGAATATTGTATAGAAATCTGGTATTCTGAAGAGCATTATGAAACCAGGGTGTATGATCGCAGCTCCTTTATGTCCTTCAATAGCAGAATGGTCTATTAAATCTGGTTAAATCTGTATATGATTAGTCTAGTTTGCTTTTAAAATGTTGAAATATTATTGGTGCATTTTGTAATGGATTGCATTTTTAGTTATTGTGTCGTTATTGTAATATCTAGCCCTTCTTTTCTTAAATATTGGGCAATTCCAACGTGAAAAGGTCTCTAGTAACGATGATCTTTTGTGGGATGTAGTGTTGTAGGAAACACGTATTTATGCATTCGGGAGTTTGGATTGCCTGCTACTTTAATTGCGTATGATAGACTCAGTTGTGTTCTTCTGATGGCTGTAGCTGGTTCTTGAATTTCAATCTGCATGCTGCTAACGGGACTGTCCTGAAGGCTCCAAGGATTGTTCTCAGCGATGTTGTCTGTATCGTGTCCAGTAATTTCAAGCTGAGGCAGAACTGTAAACTATCGAGGTATAATCAGCTTGGATCGTATTAATCCAAATTCCTACAATGTTATAAAACAGTTTTTATAAAACAGTTGATAGCGGAAAGGCTCGCTTTAATTCTTTTCTCATTTGTATTTAAAAATATTCTTTAAAATTAAGTTGGTATGTTGAGGAGTACTAATACAGGTTTATTCGGGCACCAGTAGAAGATAGAAGGCACGTCAAAGGAGATCTTCTTCTTTATCTGTTTAACCTCCTCTTATGTAGGACTTACACCACCCAGGACTTACAGGCGGGTGTCAGAGGAGCAGACACTCATGGATCAGACAGAATAACCAGGATGGGTGGAAGTAGATGAAACGATGATGGTGAAATGGATGGAACAGTTGGTAGAATGAATAGCGGGGGAAACCGGAGAACCTGAAGAAAACCCGCCCAGACGCCGCTTTGTCCACCACAAATCTCTCATGCGGGTCCCTGGGATTGAACCCGGGCCGCCTCGGTGAGAGGGTCGGTCTAACCACTCGGCCACGGCGCCGCCTCGTCAAAGGAGATCACTGACATTAACTAATAACATCTGGTAAAAATCTATCCATTTTTCCACAAACTATTACTACAAAAAGCTGATAATTATTGTATCTACTTCAAGTTAGTCGAGATAAACATTTGTAGAAATTGTTCTATTACATATTACCTTAGGATTAAGGGAATACAGTATGCTTAGGCGACAGTCAAATATTTTAGGAACGAATCCCTATACGAGGACTTTGGAATTCCGTTCTCTTTGTGTGACAAAAAGAGGGATTACAACAACAAAGGAATAGCTATATTCCTCTTGAGAAATGTTGAAAATTCAAACCAATAACAAAGAATATCTCAGAAATGGCGCAAGTACAAAAAGTTTTATTTCCCATAAATTGTGTTTTCACGAGATCTACATTTTTTGCGTAGTGTGTGTGTGTGTCTCTCTCTCTCTCCTCTTTTATGGTTTACCAATTATATAAAAGTCATTCTGATTATTCCCATTAAATCGAGGATATACATTTTATTTATCATTAAAATATTTTAAACATATGGTATTTTAATTAAAATCGTTGGAGCAAGTTATGAGAGAATAAAAAATAATGAAGTATTTCAGGCAAAGGAAGTTTGGGGTGAGGGGGATTTCCTAGTTCAGTTACATGCCTGGAAGATACAGAACTTAAATATGTAACCGTTGCTCAAATATGCTTGCACTGACACATAGTGGCCTTAAAGGTTAAACGGAGCATTTGATTTCACAAGTTAGCTTTCAGTGGGCATTGGCTTTTCATTGGTTTAGTACCCGAGTTAAATGCATAATTTAGGAAATAAGTTTGGTAATTATAGGATTCTTCAATAGTGAGTTATACTGTCCACACATACACACTCACACGCGCAGACCGTTTTCGAAAAATGCTTTTAGAGTTTAGGGAACCTCAAAACATGTATTTCCGGTGAAATTTCGGCGTCGAATTTTTCTATTTACGGTTACGTATATAGTATATAAAGTAAAAAATAAACAAATGCGGGTATTGAAGTTGGAATAATCTCTCAAGCACCAGAAAGTCTACTTCAGTTCAATATGCGCACTTGTTTCTAGCTGCGCGTCACGTATTTCTTGAACGGCATTTCTCCCTTGCAGTAATGAGCAGGATATAGCGATGGAATGTGGCTTCCATGTTAATTAGATCAGGTGCAAGGCGAGTCTTGTACTCCGCTTGAGGCGCATCAGCACAAAAATCAAGGACCATAACTTATCTACACAGAAATATGACATCATATACGTTTTTCTGCAGGCAATATGGCCATAGACGCGTGTTCCAGTTCGAGTTGTGATGGTCATAGAACTGGATTGAGATGCCTCGAGAGGTTCTCCGAACCAATGGACAATCTAAAGACACGTTGAGGACCTAGGTAGGAATTTAGGGTTGTAAGTTACTCTTTATTTTCCTTATTGATTACTACAGAACCTCCCTATCTCCATCTTCGCTTCCCACCTCTCACACTTTCTCAGCTTTTCTGTTCCACTCTTATTCTCTCCCCATTTATTCTCCCCTCCATTTTCTCTCCGTTTCTCTCTCCGTCACAACATTTACCGTTGATTAAACCAACACATTATATTTATATTCATATAGCCATCATTAATTTTTTTTATTAATTTCTGTTTTAATAGTAGATTATGACACAAGGAGTAAAAGTAGAGTTTTATTTTACGAGTAGGAATGTTTGCGAAACGAAGGCCGTAGATGAGTTTCGCAATTTTACAAGCAAAATAACACTACTTTTAATACGTGTGGCATACACTATTTTTTAGACAGCGCTGGAATTTGTAAAATGTCAATAATATTATATTTATTCCTGAAACTAACAGAGATCACGTTTAGAATGCATTCTTGAAACAACAGAAAAGGCGTTAAGAAAGCGAGATGCGAGATGTTTTGATGTTTTGTTGATTCGCCAGCAGTCATTTTCAGTGAAATTATTTTCACCATGCTTTTCTTACACCAGGCAATGAAGTGATAAAATGCTATACTATATTGTTTTCTAGATTTTTGGGCAAGTATTTCTAGTGTTATTCTTTATGCTGCTTCTGTAATTTCACTTCCATTTCAGTTTCTTCTTAAGTCATAATTTCCGCCATTTGATCTTTATGTAGGTTAGATAAAAGAGTAACATTTTAGATCAAGAAAGCCGCCAATATAACGTATAGGTTAACTCTACAACGACTTATTGAAGTAATTGAAGTATGACGATTTGTATTGTAAACAAATAATGTAGGCGCCATGAGAAACTAATCACGTAAAGAAAAACATAACGAAAAATAAAATCTAATCAAACCAAGTCGAATTATTTAACATGTGCAAATACAAAGGACAGTGCCTATGTGATTGCACTTGAAACCAAAGTTGGTCATACGAAGATTATCACACTGGTGCGATAATCTAAAGCTTTTAGCTCGTGTGCTCTGTGTTAGAAGTTCTAATTTTAGACCATGTTGACTAAAAAAAATTATATCAGTCTTAGGTGTTAATTTTAAGCATTAGTTTATCAACTTCTATCACCCTAAATCTCTCACTTTCTCTCTCTCTGCAACTATGTGCTGAAAACTGATATTGTTTCCGCGGTGGTAAAATTAAAACGTAAATGAGAGGTGAGAGCATATAGGTCGTTACGAAAATTAAAAGTATGTTCTTAAATATTAATTCATTCAAAATGTTGTGATACAGAAAACTTAAAAGAACGTTTCATTTATAAGCTTATGTTATGTTATTTTACTTGAAATTCAATATGAGAGATATTTCCATTTATTCACTCTGTACTCAGTTGGAACAGCAGTTTAGATGTCATACAGGCTATTCTCTAAGTGGGATGTAACACTGTTACATACTGGGGCGAGGCCAAAAGGTTTTCAGGTAAATATTACATTTTAGTTACCCCAGCATGCACATTGGGAGGCATAGCTGCGAGTCAGCAAGAGGACCAGAATCTTAAACAACACATTCCAAAGCAGGCGTGGGATAATTATAACATAAACAAATACACAGAATCTCACATTAAGCACATTACCCGAGGTTTATTTAGTATAATCACGGTGCCTCTACATCGCACACAAAAGATAAAGCAAGAAAATTGAGGGGAGATGCTACACACACGCGGTTACATTCACACACACTTCACATATAACCTTTCAGACCCAAACACTTGACCAAAAGTGACGCTCAACACACAGCACACAAAGAAGTAACGCTCACTTTCCCCACTCTCCACCGCTAGCTAGGATCACCAGCTAGAAGATGGCGAGTCGCCACGCCAGACGAAACTTCAAAACCACAGCCGAAAGAATTCCCCCAACAATGCTGTCGTCAACGACGCAATAATGTGTCTGACGTGACAGTACACACACATATATACGCCACAGTACAGTCCCCATGTTAATATTCGTTGTATGTCAAACAACGGAAATTATCAGAACGCGTTTAGCTGCACTTATATCGTGCGGGTGTTTTAAGGTAAGGGCACACATCTGCTATATGCGTAGCACACTGTACTGTAGTGACCTGGTACTTTTCCAATGCGCAACTGGCGGTGCACGACACGTTCAAAATTATCCTTATCAGTTGTGCTTCAGTCTCCACTTTGAGTTCGTGCTGTAAAGAGGGTCGACATTGTGCATCTCAAAAGTGAAAGTTTATTCAAGGTGTCTGCGTTGTGTGTGGTTTGTTTAAAAGCGGTAACGTCTTGTTATTAGTCACCGCAATGCCTGCCGACAAATTCACGCTGAACAACGAATTTTTATGTCTGATACATAAAAACGAATCATGTACACAGGTGTGTGGACAATTTCGGGAGAAATTTCCTGGTACTCCAGTTCCAAGTAGAGAAGCTGTTACACGTCTGGTTAATAACTTCAGGACAATGGGATCGCTAAACGCTAAAAATAAAAATCTGATTTGTTACACTCACATGACCTTCTCTACTCTTGTACAAACTATTTTCTCCCCATATGCTTCAAGTTAATCGAGATATCGAGATGTTAATCTTATTGCTAGTTTTCTTGTAGATGCAAGGGGAATTGGTAGGCTTTAAGCGATAGTCAAATATTTTAACAGCTGGTTGCTATGTGGTTCTCTTTGCATTCACGACAGAAAGAATGAACAATGGAAAATTTAAGGGAATAACAAACAATATCTCGAAAATGGTTCACTCAACAAAAAAAATGTATATGACATAAGTTATGTATTTTAACGCGATCTACATTTTTTGTGTAGTAAAATTTTGTCTATCTCTTATGGTTTACCAGGTATGTAAAAGTCGTTCACAATGAAGAATACTTTTGGAGACATTCCCAGAAAATTCGAGATATACATTTGATTTGCCATGAAAGTATCTTAAACATATGATATTCTAATCAAAATCGTTAGAGCCATTTTTGAGAAAATTAAAACTTTCGAAAAATGTTCCATGTAAAAAATAATCTGGAGTGGGGGAATTTTCTTGAAAACCTTCGTGTCGCATCTCTGGAAGATACTGAACCTAAATGCCAAGTTTGGTGTTTAACAGACTGTTCGTTTCTGGGTTATGCTGTTCACAGACACACAGACACACACACGGACATGTTTCCAAAAATGCTTTTTTTGGATTCAGAGGGCCTCAGAACATATATTTCGGTGAAATCTTGGTATCGAATTTTTGGGTTGATTACAATACTTCCCCTACTTACCATACGCAGTAGAGAAAGTAAAAAGGGAAAACGAAATCGTTCTAATGAGGAAAAAATTTACGAAATTGTTGCATCTATTTGTGGGGAACCCCCAAAAAAGACGTTTGTAGGAGCAATTCCCACACCATACACAAATTTAAGTACAAAATAAAAATAGAAATTATGAACAATACCCAAGAAGAACTTATGCGTGTGAATGGAAATTTCATTCGAAGACGGCAGGAATATCTTCACGCAGATGCTACTTATAACAAGGTGAGTATTCATTATAATTCATATTACTAGGGCAAGGCATTTAGTGATTTTCCATCTTTTTAATGCTTTTAGCATTTTCGTAATTTTTTCAGGGTTAGGCAATTTTTTGGCAATTTTTATCTCGTTTTGAGAATTTTTAACACTTTTTCCAGAAGGCTGTGAAATTATTTGTATTTAATTCGAGATTTTTAATTATTATAATTCTGTAATTTTCATGTAAATCCAATTTCTTGGAATTAAGTAGATCTTATGCTAACTGCTACTCCTATTTTTCAAGGAATGTGCTTAACAAACTTGCCCACACTGCCATTGAGATTTCTATTTCCAGGTAAACCGGCATTTTTGTGAGGACTGATCAGTTGTTCCTTAGGTTCGAACACCATATGAGCAAAATGCCTAAAGTAAAGGCAAGTAATAGTGTTAAATTGAAGGCATTTCTTTCAAGATATTGTAAAAATATTTTCTCCACGGACGGTCAAATATTATTCTGCAAGATCTTTGATTTGAGAGTGGCTGCTGAAAAAAAAAGTTTACGGTAGAACAACGTATTTCACGGGAGAAACATGTTCGTGGTCCGCAGCGACTTGAAAATAAATCTAGTGTAAGCTTACAGCAGATGCTTCTGGGCGAAACTAGTTCAATATTTTCTCCATTTTGTGAGAAACTAAGTGAAGCATTTTTATCTGCCGATATTTCACTTCACAAGCTGAATCAACCTAAACTGGGGAAACCGGAAAAATAATTCTAGATCCCAGGACTTTGAGAAGAACCTGCTTGGATCGGTGCTACCCCAAAACTTTGCAAAAATAAGAAAAATCTGATGTGTTACACTCACATAACTTTCTCTACTCTTGTACAAACAATTTTTACAAACGCTTATTCTCCATATGCTTCATGTTAATCGAGATGTTAATCTTATTACTAATTTTCTTGTAGGTGCAAGGGGAATTGGTAGGCTTTAAGCGATAGTCAAATATTTTAAGAGCTGGTTGCTATGTGGAGTATTCCATTCTCTTTGCATTACCAAGACAAAAAAATGAATAACGAATTTGAAAAAAGTATAAGTATTGGAAAATTTAAGAGAATAACAAGCAATATCTCGAAAACGGTTCACTCACCAACAACAAAAAATGTATAACGTAAATTGTGTATTTTAACGCGATCTACATTTTTTGTGTAGTAAACTTTTGTCCATCTCTTATGGTTTACCAGTTATGCAAAAGTCGTTCACAATGAAGAGTACTTTTGGAGACATTCCCAGAAAATTCGAGATATACATCTCATTTGTCATGAAAATATCTTAAACATATGATATTTTAATCAAAATCGTTAGAACCATTTTTGAGGAAATAAAAATTTTTGAAAAATCTTCCATGTAAAGGGTAATCTGGAGTGGGGTGATTTTCTTGAAAACCTTCGTGTCGCATCTCTGGAAGATACTGAACCTAAATATCAAGTTGGGTGTTTATCCGACTGTTCACAGACACACACACGGACGTTTCCAAAAATGGTTTTTTTGGATTCAGGGGGTCTCATAACATGTATTTCCGGTGAAATCTCGGTATCGATTTTTTGGGTGGAATGCAATACTTCCCCTACTTACTATACGTAAAAGAGAAAGTAAAAAGGATTGGAGAAAAAAATATATTCATATCCATCGACGAGACAACAGACTATGTAGGCCGTTATGCAGCTATTGTTGGAGTTCTAGAAGCACACAACCCTGGAGAGGAATTTCTACTACATTGTCAGCAGTTGGACAAAGTGAACTATTCAACCATCAGCTAAGTATTTGACCATGCATTGAGAATACTTTGGCCTAATGGGATTCGAAATTCCAATGTATTGCTTTTTATAACAGACGCAGCACCCTACATGATAAAAGCTGCTGCTTCTTTAAGTGCTCTCTACCCAAAAATGGTGCATGTGACATGTTTAGCGCATGCATTACACCGGGTCGCGGGAATAATGCGTGCACATTTTCCTGAGGTGGATAAATTAATTGGATGCATCAAGAAAGTGTTCTTGAAAGCCCCCTCTCGAGTTTTAGCACTCAAAGCAGAAGCGCCAGAAATTCATTTGCGCTTTTCACCTGTTTTGACTAGATGGGGAACATGGCTCGAGGCTTGTAGTTATTATTTCGACGTTGTGAATAAATTAGTTGATTCTTTTGATAATGGTGAGTCTGTGTCAATAAAAAAGGCACAAGAAGTGCTGGCTGATAAAGAAATTGCGGGTAAACTTTCTTACATTCCTTCCTAATATAATAACTTCTCTGGAAAAATCTCACGTGACATTACACACAACAGTTTTGTAATTTTTAGGTCATAAATGTATTTTTTATTTTGCATTTTTTACCAAATTATAGGTCATTATATGTCTTGCCCTACATATTACTATCACTCGTGAGTAAGTAGCCGGGAGTTACTGAATGGAAAACCCCCAGTGTAAATAAACCGTACGCGGAGCAAGCATGTGCGCGATTCAATGGCCTCGCCATAAAATGATATGTTTAAATTTATGTTTAACGATATGTATAAATTATTAGCACTAATAATTCATTGTTTATCGTGACTCTAAAGTTAACGAGTAGTGATTTTTTATTTTTTGAATGCCAATTACCTTCCAAGACAGGAATTCGAAACCTTTCTGCATTAAATACGAGCGACATAAATATTCTTTTGGGAATAGATGCCTTGTTAAAGTTTTCTTGTGATTTTATTTTTGTTATGGTCATCTCACCTGCTGTTTTGCTTCCAAGTTAACAGCGTAAAACACTGCATGATAATATTGTATTTATGTCTATTTATTCAGACCAACTATGTTTTAAGCTGCAATAAAGTGCATCTTAAATTAGTCTGACATTGCTATTTTGAAGGAGCAGTAAAATTTTTATGTGTTTACAAACAACTCACGCCGCATATGTTTCAAGAATGGTTGAAGACTAATAGCAAAATGTTCACGTCATTCAATATAGCTAATGCAAATTGAAAATATTTTACGAGATCGATTTGGAAGAATTGTTTCCAATAAATAAGGGCACTTAGTGAAGTAAAAACGATCAGATATGAAATTTAATTTAACTGATATTCCTTCCTTATTTCTGAAAAGAAGATTTTCTGATGAAAGTTCTGACGAAATGCACGTTTCTTCCTATAAGAGAGATATCCTTAGAGAATCAATAAATAATAAGTTGTAATGATACTCCTGTAGTGGCAATTGTTTTCGAAGAATCTTAACATTTAGAAGAACTTATGGTTCTTGGCACATTAGCATTGTAAAACAAAAAATAATCAAAACATTTAAAACTTCAAAGGACAGAAAAGCTTGTCTTTAATTTCCAGCTTCAAATCCAAAGAGGTGAGCGGATGAAAAAGGTATAAATACTGTTCGGAATAGACATGCAATAAGGAATTACATTTGTGTAAAGTAAGGAAGGGTCTGGAATGTTAAGAAAAATGTGGTGAACCAAAAAGTAATTGAAACAACACTCTACAGAAGATTAAAACAAGTTGTTACAAATTGCTTACAAGAATTTTGTGGCCTTGATACATTCATGAAGAGGAACTGGTAGGTAAAATAAAGGGACTATATATTCATACTATAGTGATTATAATGGGTTGTTGCTGGTTGTAAACTGCAAACATGTGGATAATTTTACAATCAATACATCTCTTAAGTGTGTAAAAAGAAGTCATAATAGCTGACTTCAGAGTAAAAATGTTTGTTTTTCTCTGCATTTTATACTGCATGCAGACAGCAGAGTTGTAAGCCTCTGCAGAAAATCTGTACTAGACTGTTTGATTCTAGTATTAAATTAAATTGAGTTTTATTTATAGACGCCCTTTAACTGCTGTGGTTCTTAGCGTCCCATTTTATATTGGGCGTGAAAGACCAGTAATTTTGCTCAGAGGTCTCTATCAGGCTTGAGGTTCTTTTACGTGCCGTTAATCTACGACACGAGACCACCAGTTTTACTTCCGAAGGAAGCATGCTAAGGATTTTAACACCCGAAAAAATCCATCGCCCTCCGCCGGGTTCAAACGGTACAACCACCCTCTATGTTTTAAACTTTTTTCTTGAAATTCTAGACACTGTCTTAGTGTATTGTTTTCTTCAAGGTGTAGCATTCTGTACCAATACTTCAATACTCTCTCCATAATCTTACCCTTGCTTGATTCGCGGCCCACTTCTATCTGTGCCACCTTTCCAAAATAACCTATGGACTTCATCAACTACTTCCCACCCCTCGCCAAGCCCCCATATCTCTACACCGTATAGGATTTTGGACTCCACTACTGGTTATATAGCAGTTCCAACCACTTGAATCCTATTTTGGGTACTCTTTATTTACAACTTTTATTGTTGCTAAGGCACGTTCTCCTTTGGCTAATGCTGCTGTTTCTGTTTTTCTCATTTTCCATCACCATCTATTTTGATTCCTAGGTAATTATTTTCTCTAGCCACCTCCTTTATTTAACATCACAATCCGGGTTTTTTGTTGGGTTACACTCAATCCCCAATCGTTGCAATATGTTTCTACCCTTTAAAGTGCTTGTTTTAATCCAATTAACGTAAATGATCCCGCAAACGAATCATCCGCAAAAAGCAACCCTGGTATTACTTTTGACGCAGTAATTTGTATCACAAATTATGTAAATGTCAGAGTGATTGTAGTGTGAATATGCATTGTTGTGTGACATTGATTTGAGATGTTTGTTGATTGTAATTATTGTCGAGAAGTAAGTTTATACGGCCTTACTGAAACTGACAATAATAGCGTGCAATAATGTAGCGAGGGGGTGAGCTGTTTATCATTATTAGAGACGAGCAAATGACGTAATATTGGCGCGTTTTTCTTAGAATTTGCTGGAACTTTTTTCCCTAGAGCATATGTTTTCGTAATTTTCATTGGATTTAAAAATAAACGCTAATGTTGGCGCGTTTTATTAACCAATAGCAGCTCGGTTATAATCTTTAGGCATATCGGGGTGTAGGAATATAAAAAGGGCTAGGTCAGAGTCAAATTCGTTCAGTCCATCGGAAACATTTGTACATTACACGTCGTCGAGTTCAACAGAAAAAGTCATGGTGAATACATAGCATAGTTTATCGATTTACGGTGTACGCGTAGCAAAGTTATAAAAAAATCTCAAGTGTTGTAAAGTTAATTACACAAAGAGTTGAAGTACGCGAATTAATAATGTGCAGTAAATAAGTTATTATAACAGTTTTAGTTTGGCGAGTGTCAAGATTAATATGTGAAAGTGCATAATATGTTACGACAATAAAAGTGTAAAACAAAATTCTTTCATCAGTGTTATCTTTGGATAAAAACTCCTTTCCGTTTACACACCTGATGAAGAGATTTGCTTGACCGAGAGATCATAGCTAGCCGGAGGACAGTGAACAAAAAAAATATTAAATACAATAATAGGCGCTCAGTAAATGATAACATGAAGTGACCGCGACAAATTGTCTTTTATACATGCGGCAAATAAACAGTAGCATTTTTCAAACAAACACTAATACCATCGCAAATTGGCTACCACAACGTGGAGCTAACAAACTTAAATAAACTTTATACCGTCACACTTTCTCTACTACGTATAGTAATTAGGAGAAGTATTGTATTCCACCCAAAAATTCGATACTGAGATTTCACCGGAAATACATGTATTGAGACCCCTGAATCCAAAAAATAGCATTTTTGGAAACATGTCCGTGTGTGTGTGTCTGTGAACAGCATAACTCAGGAACTAACAGTCGGTTAAACACCAAACTTGGTATTTATGTTCAGTATCTTCCAGAGATGCGACACGAAGGTTTTCAAGAAAAATCACCCCACCCCAGATTACACTTTACATGGAACATTTTTCGAAAATTTTAATCTTTTCAAAAATGGCTCTAACGATTTTGATTAAAATATCATATGTTTAAGATATTTTCATGACAAATGAAATGTATATCTCGAATTTTCTGGGAATGCCTCCAAAAGTGTTCTTCAGTCTGAACGACTTTTGCATAACTGGTAAACCATAAGAGATAGACAAAATTTTCTACATAAAAGATGTAGATAGGGTTAAAATACACAATTTATGTCATATACATTTTTTTGTTGGGTGAAGCATTTTGGAGATATTGCTTGTTATTCCCTTAAAGTTTCCAATACTTATACTTTTTCTCAAATTCGTTATTCCTTTTTTTTGTTTGATAATGCAAAGAGAATGGAATACTCCACATAGCAACCAGTTCTTAAAATATTTGACTATCACTTAAAGGCTAGCAATGCCCCTTGCATCTACAAGAAAATTAGCAATAAGATTAACATCTCGATATCTCGGTTAACATGAAGCACATAGAGAATAAGCGTTTGTAAAAATAGTTTGTACAAGAGTAGAGAAAGTCATGTGAGTGTAACACATCAGATTTGTTTTACATTTTTTTACTGGCCAATACTTATTGTAACTCCCTATTTCTTGTAATATATCGTCTATAAATATATTAAATAATACCGGAATTAATTTGCACCTTTGTCTGAGGCCTTTACATTGTCGAACTTCTCCCGTTATTTCCCCTTCCTCCACTCTTATAAAAAAGGTGTTCTCTTTATGCAATGCCCTTATTGTATTAACCACTTGAATGCTCATCCTTTATTTAACAATGTATATCACAGTAAATATTATCTAGGCCTACAAAGGCCATATGCAATTTCCCTGTTTTCTCTTTTAAATACTTGTCCACCAATGTTTCTATTATAAAGATGTCTGATGTTCTTCTCCAACTCCTGAAAACCATTTGAAATTCTGATATTATTTTGTATTCATCCGCTATCTTTGCACCGTACTTGCCTGTGAATATTTTCCGCATATTAGATAACAAGACAACTCCCCGACAGCTATTTGGTTTGTCCACATTCTTCTACACGAATAATACTATCGAAAATTTCATTTAGCTTCCTAAACTCTTCCTATTGAAATTCGCTAATTTTTTAAAGGAATTATCTACCATACAGTAGATTGTTTACAACCCATTCATGATTTTATTTCTCAATAAATCCTATCCCCTACATCTTCATCTGTTAGTTCTCGTAGACGCCAAGCTTCTTCGGACCCCATCCATCAATTGTTCTCTTGGAGTTCCGCGTCCTCTGTTACGTCCAGCTTCCAATTCAAGCACCATTCTTACTATTTTATTCTTTCCATTCTTTTCACATGGCCGGACCATTTTAATCTTATCGCTTCTATTATTTCTAATGAGTTCTTTTTTACATCGATTGTAACCCGAGTTTTGTATATCTAATTTTATCCCTTCTTGAGTTTCGAGAAGGCTTCCGCCAAAACTCCGTAAATAACAAATCCTATCAAATACATGTACTTATGGACTGTTGGCTAACAGTTTTACTGTACATCCAAAAATTCGATGTCGAGATTTCACTATAAATTTTGTAGCGGGAAATCTTCGTTCCTTGGGTTGGTGTGGTCTTCGGCAGTGTTCTTTCTCGGCTATTGATGCTCGTCGGTTGTTGCGTATTCCATCCTAACTATATCTAATTATTAATTCTCAGGTTATAGTGGGTGAGGCAAGTTTAAGAAATACACTGCAATTTTCCCTTAATCAATGAAGTTTATTTACAATTGAAATAATTATGGGCGGTTAGCTTTTCCCATTATTATAATTCCCACCACTTTAAGTTAGTTAGGAGCCTAGCTATCTGCACACGTACTCCCACCCTTGTATGCACCCACGTGCATCTATAGCACTTCGTGTCGACATGAATTCTTGAAGATAAGTTAGCGAGAGAGGACTCTGAGGCCTTGCCTGCCTTTATATACGGGAGTCTAGTGACGCTCACCTCTGCGTTTAAAAATGTAACGACGTTTCCTAATGGCCCTCAGACCGCGTTACCTTAACATGTATGAGAACGTGTGGCTTCAGATCCGTGCGCTTAAGCGCCATCTTGGAGCGCTGTGAAGCCAGTTCCATATCTCCGTCAATTTCTTTTCTCTATCTGTCTCTTTCTATTCCTCCGTACCGTTACCGATTCCCTGCCTTTTGCCTTGGTGAAAGGTAGGTACGCTCTTTATGCTTTCTTGGAATTCTGCTAGCTCGGCCGTTTCTTACAATCAGCTCTGTACAAATGTTAGATGTTGAATATTTTAACATGTTAGTGACTTAAATTATTACTGTACAATTCTTATGTATATGGTTCCCCTTCCATATGTACAATTCCTATATATGTATAATATATCCCCTTTCAATACACGTTTTCAGGCCCCTTTACCAAAATTAAAGAAACGTATTTCTGAAAAATGTGTGTGTTTGTGTTCGTATCTGTGAATACCGTAACTCAAAAACTAAAAGTCCGTTAAATAACAAATTTAGTATTTTAAGTTACGTATCTTCCAAAAATACGACAGTAAAATTCAACAAATTATCCTTACATGGCATATTTTTGAAATGTTTTATTTTCTTAAAAATGGCTCTAACGGTTTTGATTACAATACCATATGTTAAGGTATTTACATGACAAAATAATATATGTCTTACATTTTCTGCGGATATCTGTTAACTTCTCTTCATTTTGAATTAACTTTTTATAACTCATAAACAGTAAAAGATAGACAAAATCTTCCTGCACAAAAAACGTCGTCGTCGTTTCTACGCTCCCCATATGATCTTCGGGGATACCTCATTCCACCAAGCGATGAACGGACCTATTTCTGAGGTGGAAGCACTCGGCGGGCGGATTTTGTTGCCTTCGATGCTAGGAGTGATGATGAGAAGATCTACAGCTTTTTCCGTGGATTTCGAACCACGTTGAGCCTTGGGGATGCTTTACATGAGTAAGTCAAAGGTAAAGGCGTGTGTGGGGCCGACTTAAAATTGCCACCCCAGAGCCGGGAATCGACCTCCGCATCTTCAGTACAGAGAGCCGTAAACGAAACTACTGCGCTCGCACAAAAATGTAGATCTCAACGCACAGAATTCATGTGAAATAAACGTTTTTATAGACTTAACCTTTCCAGTGTATTCTTTGTTATTGGTTTGACATTTCAAATAGTTGTACATTTTTATGCTGGTATTGGTCTTTCTTTTTTCTCATGGTCATGTAAAGAGCGTGGAATTTCAAAGCCATTACATAGCAAGATGTTACTTGAAAGTAGGATTATCGCTTTACCTAATGTGTACTACAAAGAAATGTCGCACCCTTGCTGAACTTCATTAATTGGTCAGATGTGATGTATGTCGTTTTGAATGTTCGAAGTAGGACTGCAGGCATAACTACAACATTGTCGCAATATTAGTCGAGTTGCGATTGTCGCATAAACGGATCTTTGGTGAGAGGTTCAAAAATACGTTATTCGGTGTTGTAACAGTTTTATGATTTTAAGTTGCAAGGAAACAATGTGGTGTTGGGACTTGTCACTTTAATTGATCCAGATAAGATAAAAATGAAGAAGTCTTTAGACATACATACACTACGTGATCAAAAGTATCTGTACACCTGGCTGAAAATGACGTACAAGTTCGTGGCGCCCTCCATCGGTAATGCTGGAAGTCAATACGGTGTTGGCCCACCCTTAGCCTTGATGACAGCGTTCACTCTCGCAGGCATACTTTCAATCAGGTGCTGGAAGGTTTCTTGGGGAATGACAGCCCATTCTTCACGGAGTGTGGAACTGAGGAGAGGTATCGATGTAGGTCGGTGAGGTCTGGCACGAATTCGGCGTTTTAAAACATCCCACATAGGATTCAAGTCAGGACTCTGTGCAGGCCAGTCCATTACAGGAATGTTATTGTCGTGTAACCATTCCGCCACAACCCGTGCAGTATGAACAGGTGCTCGATCTTGTTGAAAGATGCAATTGCCATCCCCGAATTCCTCTTCAACAGTGGGAAGCAAGAAGGTGTTTAAAATATCAATGTAGGTCTGCGCTGTGATCGTGCCACGCAAAACAACAAGGGATGTAAGCCCCCTCCAGGAAAATCACAACCACACCCTAACACCATCACCTCCGAATTTCACTGTTGGCACTACACACACTGGCAGATGACGTTCACCGTGCATTCGCCATACCCACACCCTGCCATCGGATCGCCACATTGTGTACCGTGATTCGTCACTCCACACGACGTTTTACCACTGTTTAATCGTGTAATGGTGACGCTCCTTACAGCAAGCGATGCGTCGTTTGGAATTTTCCTGCGTGATGTGCGGCTTATGAGCAGCCGTCGACCATGGAATCCAAGGTTTCTCACCTCACGCCTAACTGTCATAGTACTTGGAATGGATCCTGATGCAGTTTGCAATTCCTGTGTGTTGGTCTGGATAGATGCCTGCCTATTACTCTTTACAACCCTCTTCAAATGTCGGCGGTCTCTGTCAGTCAACAGACGAGGTCGGCCTGTACGCGTTTGTGCTGCACATGTCCCTTCACGTTTCCACTTCACTATCACATCAGAAACAGTGGACCTAGGGATGTTTAAGAGTGTGAAAATCTCGAAATCTCGCGTACAGACTTCTGACACAAGTGACACCCAATCACCTGACCACACGTTCGAAGTCCATGAATTCCACGGAGTGTCCCATTCTGCTGTTTCACGATGTCTAATGACTACTGAGGTTGCGGATAATGAGTAACAGGCAGTAGGTGGCAGCACAATGCACCTAAGATGAAAAACTTATATTTGTGGGGGTGTCCGGATACGTTTGATCACATAGTGTATTTTGAAGAAATAATTGAGGGTATTTGTAGTTGTCAGTTTTGTTGATTAAACAGAAAAGCACCCTTTTGTGGTATAATAATAAGTATATCGTTAATTTCTAATAGAACGATTAATAGCAAGTTATTTTGAGTTACTTCACCTTTTAAGACAACTTATACACGCCCCCCCCCACTGTGCTTCATGCAGAATAATCATGTTTTCATCAGCGTTCAGCTAAAATGTTACAAATAGCCGCCGAACAGTACAGAGAGGGAAATGCTTTAGATTATCCATTGATTTATAGTGTTAATGAGAACAGATATGTTATTATTTCAATAACTGTGAGTTTCACTCAAGAGCAACGTAATTTTGAAATTTAAGCAGATTGTGTTCAAGGAGAAAATGTCTTAATTGGACTTGCTACGGATTTTGTTCTGGAGGATATGCTCCCAACTGATACAAACACAATTCGTGTTCAAGAAGAGGAAATTCTTGAAACAAATCCCACTGATAAGTTACAAATATAGAGTATGATGAAATGATTTATGAATAATGTGACCATGAAAATGAACCGCATACATTGGAAACAACTATTACTACAATGCATGTTTGAGAAATTCTGGCAAACCTATGTGTCGTCTTCCAAAACGGGAACAGAATTTCAAGCAAGAAAAGTAGGGCGTGTTGTAAATTACGATGTAAGGAGTAAATAAATGAAGAAGGTAGGACAATTTTGACGCTTGTTGGAGTGTTGCAGATTTACAAAAGCAACGGAAATTTATAGTTGCCCACACTCACCCTATACAAACTAGTATAGCTATTCTGCCACAAAGAATTAAGAATTTGGAATTCAGCATTCTTTCTTTGAGGTAAATAAGACACGCTTTATGGTTTCTAAAACATTTTTCAAAACTACTCTTGATATAAATGACAGACCTATCAGAACAGCATTGTAAAGGAAAAGTGAACTTTGGTTTGTTGTGGAGGAAAACCTGAGAAACATTCCCCTGTAGATCCTGAAATAAAAGACAGTGTAAGGAATGTTATCAATGCTATTCCCAGTGTTGAATTTTATTACTTAAGGGTGCGAGTGAATTTACTGAGAGTGACAAAAATCTAGCGAATCTCTATTGAGATTAAGTGATGAAAAATTGAATCACTCTTTGCCAATGCAGTAATGTGTAATCGTATATTCAGTGGAAAATATAATATATCCCCTTATGTACCAAATTTAAAAATGCAGATGAAGAGTGGGGAAAAAACGTTGCTTGAATCTTATACCAGCACCTAGAAGAGAAAGAACTCCCACCTAAAGAGAAGGGTTCTGATAAGAACCAACCTAATGTTGCTGTATATGACCAGTAGGCAGTCATGTCTCTATCTAAAGGTTCGGTATCATCATTTTATTACAAATGTAAAATAAGCTGTTATAAATTTATATCAATCATCTCTAAAACATGCTGATTTTTTTTCCTGGACTGAAATGGATGGAAACCATGGAATTGTGGAAATTGGAAGGTGTATGCTGCGTTATATTCAAATGCTGGTAGAAAAAGCTGCAAAACGTGAAGGTGTAGATACATTTTCTATGCAGGCAACTGTTGTGGGCAGCAGAGGAATTAAATGCTTGCTGTGGACTGGCATGCAGCACAAAAACACGGCCTTCGGAGTATCACTCATAAATTTCTCATTCTAACATTCTCAGAATGACAATATACACAGCGTAATTGAGAAGCAAGTGAAGAGGAATCTGAAATCCAGTCCTATTATGTGCCAGAGCAGTATATTATATTAATAAGCATGGCAAAGAAGAATGGACCACCTTATCACGTTCATCAACTGTCTTATAAAGACTTTTATGGCGTCAAAGCTCTGCAAGAAGAATGGGAATCCAACCTTAATATCAACACAAATAAGTATAAGCTTAAATATCAAAATATTAAGCTGCTTGAAGTTGAAAAGAAACATACTGAAGAACTCTTTTATAAAGCTTCCTACAGGGACTCAAGAGTTTAATGAAGACAACGTATAGAATATGCAGATTAGATTTCAAACACCAGTGGGTCCAGCAGGTTGGTTGCCAATGTGTTATTATTGTATATATTTTGAGTTTCTTTTAAATTATTTACTTCTAATATTCATGTTTTCGTTTTCAGGTTTTTTAAGCGTATTCTCAAACATTTCCTTTACCTGAAAATAAGAAAAAGGATATTAAAGATCTCATCGGAAAAAATGTCATTCTAAGCAGTTTCTACAAGTCCTTTTATAAAGATGTTGTCAGTATTTGATGAATATATTTTGAGCTATTGCTTTAGGTTGCAATAATAACTCAATGTTAGTTTTACTTTCCATGTTATTGTGAGTATATTCTTTTTTCTAAAGTAAAATGAACACTTGCTTTGTTTAAATTATAGTTCCTAGTGAAATATGTCTTTAAATGCATTTAATTTCCACAGACTGATTAAAAATACCTAATCTAGCGTAGTGATTAGGGTTGTTATATGCCCTGAATTTTAGAATTTAAATACGGCATTCTAAATACATTTAAAAATCTGAACATTTTTTTTGAACTTTGAAAAATCAATTCACTCTTTAAATGCCACCCATAAATATACAAAACGCTTTTATTTATATTATGTAAGGAGATGTCCTGATTTTCTGCCTCATTCACATGGCAGCTTAATAGTGATATAACTTTAAATCATACTGGATAAACAAATATAAACCAAACGTCAAAAGTGGCACATGTACACTTCGACTCTACAAAGGTGTCACAATTCAAGGAACAGAACACTGACAGTGTCACAACTCAAAATAAGGGTACTTCTTTATTAATACACCTAATATGAAGTAAAACCTCATGTGACTTTTGTTTCCCTAGCATTACTCTTCCACATGCCGAGTTTGGTTTTCCAAATAAATTCCTATTGTCCCTGAAAGCAGTTTTTTGCGTTTTCTGAAAAACTCCTTTTTTTGCGCCGTGTCACTTTTGTAGCAATGGTGCGATATATAAATCTGTAATAAGGGCTTATCGATTAACAACCAGTAAACAGAATAATAAACTTTTGTGAAGAGTAGTTAAAGAAAGTTCTGTGAATGCAACATTTCAGATTTTTTAAACAAAATCTACGTAGTAAACAGATATTTCGATATCCTTATTTACCGTTTGGGTAAAGTAGTTAGGATGCCATAGCCTATTGTGTACGTGAGACTAAAGCATTCTGTTTCTGTACAGCCCATTATATTCGCATTACGCTTCATCCAAAACCGAAAATAAATTTTCCATTACAGCCTCGTTTAACATATGGACTCAAATTCCATCAGAGACTGTTCCTTTAAGTGTGATTCATTTATATGATTTCTTCTTTGTTGTTTTGGAAACGCAACATACTTTGCAAGGTTCTGTTAGCAATATGCGCAGTAGACAGCAACCTGGCTTCAGTTTTTAATTAAGAAGTATGTTCATCTCTTGTACTTAGCCTATGCTTGGCATGCACGTGCACTTGTTTAGGGACGTTGGAGGGGAGGGAGATAACGCATAAGTTTACGGTACCCCACCCTCGGGAATAATCGACTTTTCTAAGGTAGTGATATCTCGGCTATGTCCGATCAGATTTCGTCATATCTTGAGGGGCCAAAGAGCAAGCTGGGTGGCCGAAATTATTATGAGGTTAGTCCTCGAGAAAGCTGTGTGAGATGGGTGGTCCTTGGTGTGTAATCTCGGTACCCGTATGGCAAAGAAGGAAAGACAAATTGGTGATGAGTGTCAAGGTGTTAGAATTTATTGCACTTGTTCTTGTGCCATACCAGCACGACCAGAGTACATCTTAGCAGCATTCCTCAAGTCTTGGCTAAATAATGACTACCTAAAATCTTATGTGAATTTTTCTCTTTGCAACACATGTGTAAAATCATTCATTGTGAAAAATCTAATCGAAAGGAACTAAAAGAATCTCTTTATGAGTGTTTTTAAATTTAAATCTTTAGGTAAATAAGGGGCCTGAACACGATGTTATCTAACAATCACCATTTTTTTCTTTCTATAACTCTTGCCTATAGTAGTTAGAGGAAGTCTTATATTGAATCCAAGTTTTCACTGGAAATACACGTTTTGAGATCCCTTGACACCAAAAAAATTGAAGATACTGCTTATATGTGTGTGAACAGCATAACTTAAAACGAAATGCCTGATAAGTATCAAACTTTGTGTTTAAGAAGATTTTCAAGACAATTATTACGCCAAAGTAACCTTTATATGAATCCATTTTCATGCTTTTCTTTTCTTAAAAACAGCTTTAGCGATTTTGATTAAGAGAAGATTAAAGTCCTATCCCGTTAATTTTAAATCTGCTAAATTCAGGAACTGTTTAAGATATCAAACTAAAGGTTTTACAAGATATAGATGCATGCCTACTAAGTACATTGGTCTACTTTTATACAATAATATGGTTTATCGAGGAAGATGTGATTAATTATTTTGTTAATAACACCATCATTTGATTTAGATTTATCAGCAATTATTTTTGTTATATAACCAATATGTAATTAACAACAAAGTGGATCTACAAGAGTACTTAAAGGTTTATACCAACCTAAAATTTAATTTAACCATTATCAATTGTTTCTGAAAAAGTGGGAGAATTGGCGCATTAGCGCCCTAAAACGCGCTGCTGCTACACCAGCAATTCTCAGAAACCTCAATATGGATACACGGAGACGGTTGGAACATCGTATCAATCAACAGGGGAAAAATTTCGAACACAAATTCAATGAGGGATGTCAGCATAACAGTACCGTTAGATCATGATGATGATAATGATAATGATAATAATAATAATAATAATAATAATAATAATAATAACATTTATAATACCAAGTTAAAAATGGCAGTAAAACACTACCTGTTCTCATCTTTGTTGCACAATTAAAAAAATAGCTATGGGCGGATATGGTTAGGTCAAATACAGCTATTTTAATTAATTGTCAGTCTAAAAAAGTGAATTTATTCCATCGAAAATTAAGCCTGTGTAACTGAAGTGGAAAATATTTTAAGACCTTTTCGGTCTATTTTTGTCTATCATTGCAGGCAGTACACTCTAGTTCAAGGGTCTGTTTTTATATACCATCACGGAGTGAACACTCTATTGCAAACCTGGGAAGAGTCTCTCAATGGGCGCGATCGGTTCATCCTGTTTACTGATAAGCAACAGGAGTGAACGAAGTTCGACTGGTCCGGTAGCACAGTGGGTAGAGCACCTGCTTGCTACACGAAGAATCCCGGATTCGATTCCCGGCTGGGGGTGAAAACTTTTCTATATCGAAGATTATTCCCTTCCACCCCAGAGTTTGGAAGTCTGAATGAGAACGTGAATGTGTGTGTGTGCGTTTGTGTGTGCGCGCGCGCGTGTGTGTGATATAATGATTAAAGCTTAAGTTTACTATAGTGCCATAAGTTTACATGGGCCCGCCACTCGCGGCACACAGCGCCCGTCTGCCGACACTCCACTCCCCGTGCGGCCGGGAACCTAGGGGGCTACTTCCCCACACTAACTATTCTGTCACCAAACACGTCAGCAATAGTACCCAATGAAGTCCAAGCTGTATGAGATGCAGCCCCATCTTGTTGAAACACTCCATGTGTGACTTCATCACTCAATTGAGTGAAAAACGGTTCCAAAATTACGGGTTGGTATCGTTCTGCATTAATGGTTTCGTGAAAGAAAATAGGGCCAACGATCCTCGTCGCGCTCATAGCACACCATACGCCGACCTTAGGATCTTGTAGCGCATTTTCCCGTATGAGTATCGCATTTACTGTTGCCCAGTAGCGATTATTTTGCGTGTTAACGTGTACGTTGAGATGAAACCACGCATCGTAACTGAATAACACTACATGTGGGTTTATAATACCGACATGCACGGACTCAAGAAACCAGGCGGAAAACATTATTCAAGTCTCGGAACCCTGTCCTTTAAGGCTTACACTTCTGTCGTTTTTATGGTCGCAATCTTAGCATTTTTGTCGGCCTTTTGTGCTGATCCATAGCTGACACCTGCTTGCCGTGCTAACTTAGAGGCCTTCGGGGCGATCGTTCTAATCAAGCACCGATATCATCAAGCTTTCTTCTGTGAGCTCGTGGAGTCTTCCTTTTTACTTTCTCTACTACGTATAGTAAGTAGGGAAAGTATTGTATTCCACCCAAAAATTCGATACAGAGATTTCAACGGAAATACGTGTTTTGAGACCCCCTGAATCCAAAAAAAGCATTTTTGGAAACATGTCCGTGTGTGTCTGTGTGTCTGTATGTCTGTCTGTGTGTCTGTCTGTGAACAACATAACTCAGAAACGAACAGTCGGGTAAACAACAAACTTGGTATTTAGGTTCAGTATCTTCCAGAGATGCGACACGAAGGTTTTCAAGAAAATCCCCCCACCCCAGAGTACCCTTTACATGGAACATTTTTCGAAAATGTTATTTTCTCAAAAATGGCTCTAACGATTTTGATTAAAATATCATATGTTTAAGATTTTCATGACAAATAAAACGTATATCTTGCATTTTCTGGGAATGTCTCCAAAAGTGTTCTTCATTGTGAACGACTTTTGCATAACCGTAAACCATAAGAGATAGACAAAATTTTACTACACCAAAAATGTACATCGCGTTAAAATACACAATTCATGTCATATACATTTTTGTTGTTGAGTGAACCATTTTCGAGATATTGCTTGTTATTTTCTTAAATTTTTCAATACTTATTTTCTTAAATGGGAATTCGTTATTCATTTTTTTTTTTGTCTTTGATATGCAAAGAGTATTAATCTGTGGCATAGGGAATGGTGCTACACCTAGCAACCAGCTATTAAGAGATATGCATGTGCTTAAAGGCTACTGTTTTTCATTATTGCCCTTGTAAATATATATTCCCCTTACATCTACAAGAAAATTAGCAATAAGGCAGAGTCTGCAAATGTTTATCTCGATTAACATGAAGTAGATGGAGAATAAGCGTTTGTAAAAATAGTTTGTACAAGAGTAGAGAAAGTCATGTGAGTGTAACACATCAGATTTTTTTCTGTCTGATGTAATACCGATCCTGTAGTATTGAATTTGTGAAATATTTTATGCACTGTACGTCTATTGGAAGTATCAATGTCAGGAAACCTTTCCCTAAATGCTCTACAACACTGAGCAGGTGATGCGTACTTTATGAAATGACTACAAATTAATATTCGCTGTTCGGTACTAAATAGCATTACGACTGAAGCAAAAACACTGTTACACAACCTATCGGCAACACGACCAATGCTCCACTTGCCTTGGCCGACCTGCACGCGCTTCACATGGCGCGAAATAGTTCTACTGCCGGTCGCACGGGGAGTGAGGTGTTGTTGGACGGGCGCTGTGTGCCCTGCCGTCACGGTACCGCGAGAGGAGGGGGCCGTTTAAACTGATGGCACTGTAGAAACCCAAAGACAAGCGAACACGAGTTAAATATGTTCCAAAGGAAAGACCGTCGATAAGACTATTGTAGTTAAAGGCGGGATATACACTACGTGATCAAAAGTATCCGGACACTTGGCTGAAAATGACGTACAAGTTCGTGGCGCCCTCCATCGGTAATGCTGGAAGTCAATATGCTGTTGGCTCACCCTTAGCCTTGATGACAGCGTTCACTCTCGCAGGTATCCTTTCAATCAGGTGCTACAAGGTTTCTTGGTGAATGACAACCCATTCTTCACGGAGTGCGGAACTGAGGAGAGGTATCGATGTAGGTCGGTGAGACCTGGCACGACGTCGGCGTTCTAGAACATCCCAAAGGTGTTCTATAGGATTCTGTGCAGGCCAGTCCATTACAGGGATGTTATTGTCGTGTAACCACTCCGCCACAGCCCGTACAGTATGCACAGGTGCTCCATCGCCATCTCCGAATTGCTCTTCAACAGTGGGAAGCAAGAAGGTGCTTAAAATAGTATCAATGTAGATCTGCGCTGTGATCGTGCCACGCAAAACAACAAGGGGTACAAGCCCCCTCCAGGAAAAACACAACCACATCATAACACCACCACCCCCGAATTTCACTGTTGGCACTATACACGCTGGCAGATGACGTTCTCCGGGCATTCGCCATACCCACACCCTGCAATCGGATCGCCACATTGTGTACCGTGATTCGTCACTCCACACAACGTTTTGCCACTGTTCAATCGTGTAATGTTGACGCTCCTTACACCAAGCGAGGCGTCATTTGGCATTTTCCTGCGTGATGTGCGACTTATGAGCAGCCGCTCGACCATGGAATCCAAGGTTTCTCACCTCACGCCTAACTGTCATAGTACTTGAAGCAGATCCTGATGCAGTTGGGAATTCCTGTGTGATGGTCTCGATAGATGTCTGCCTATTACTCTTTACGACCCTTTTAAAATGTCGGCGGTCTCTGTCAGTCAACAGACGAGGTCGACCTGTACGCTTTTGTGCTGTACATGTCCCTTCACGCTTCCACTTCACTATCACATAAGAAACGGTGGACTTAGGGATGTTTAGGAGTGTGGAAATCTCGTGTACAGACCTCTGACACAAGTGACACCCAATCACCTACCACGATCGAAGTCCGTGAGTTCCACGGAGCGTCCATTTCTGCTGTTTCACGATGTCTAATCACTATTGAGGTCGCGGATAATGAGTACCAGACAGTAGGTGGCAGCACAATGCACAAAAGATGAAAAACGTATGTTTGTGAGGTGTCCGGATACTTTTTATCACATAGTGTATAATTCGCCAGTTCCTCACTGACTTGTATTTACTTGGAATTGCCCCGTTGAGTTCTGCAACTCCTTTTACGCGCGAAGGGATATCTATAGACTTGAAATTTGGCGCGGTTAGGCCACCTGGTATATGCAATAAATGAATCTACATAGCTTGAGCAAAGTGTTTAGGTGTTATGATTGTTTTTTCTGTGAAGCGGTGCAGAGTTCAAAGTACAAATGGCAGATATCGGAGCATTCTTTTTAAATATTTAATATATAAGTATTGTGCCTAAAATGATAAAATGCGAATCAAATTAAAGAGAAAGATTCAATTATTATGATTACACAAAAATATGTAATTTTTGGCAATTTTTTCCATTTAGTCGCCACTCAAATCAACATATACTTAAGACATTTCATGACTAATAAAATGTAGATATACTCTGAATTTTCTTCCAATACCCTGTGAAGTACTCCTCATTCAATATGAATGTTGTATAGTGTATAAACAAGAAACCATATGAGATAGTCAAAACATTACTTCAGGAAACCATAGGGCTCTAGAATATTCAACTTATAGCAATAATTTTTTTTTTTTTTTGGCCTTAAGTTCATGTCTGAGATTACTTTTTAGACAAAAACGAATCGCGAGAAATAGAAACAAAAAAATAACTTATTACATGAATGGTGTACTGTTAATTCTGAAGATGTAAAGGCAAAAATAAGGGATGCGTGAGACACATTACATGTGTATCTTTTATTATTTATAATAATTCTTCAGAAACTTGCGTAACACTATGGTGAGCTACACAATACCCAGCTGTTCAAAAATCAGCTGGATAATAATTTATTAGCAGCCTTCATATTAGCTACTGTGGTATTTCCATTAGAAGCCTGGAAAATTTTATTTTCAGATCTACTTTCCCAATTATCACTTCCTTTGATGTTATTATCATTGTCTGCCACCTTGTTGCCGTATGTAGCCAGAACGAGCTTTAAGCAGTATTAAAAAACCTGATGTGTTACACTCACATGACTTTCTCTACTCTTGTACAAACTATTTTTACAAACGCTTATTCTCCATATGCTTCATGTTAATCGAGATATCGAGATGTTAACCTTATTCTAATTTTCTTGTAAATGCAAGGGGAATAGGTAGGCTTTAAGCAATAGTCAAATATTTTAAGAGCTGGAGTATTCCATTCTCTTTGCATGTCCAGGACAAAAAAGAAATGATTAACGAATTCCCATTTGAGAAAAAGTATAAGTATTGGAAACTTTAAGGGAATAACAAGCAATATCTCGAAAATGGTTCACTCAACAAAGAAAATGTATATGACATAAATTGTGTATTTTAACGCGATCTACATTTTTTGTGTAGTAACATTTTGTCTATCTCTTATGGTTTACCAGTTATGCAAAGGTCGTTCACATTGAAGAATACTTTTGGGGACATTCCCAGAAAATTCGAGATATACATTTCATTTTTCATGAAAATATCTTAAACATATGATATTTTAATCAAAATCGTTAGAGCCATTTTTGAGAAAATTAAAATGTTCCATGTAAAGGGTAACCTGGGATGGGGGGATTTTTTTGTAAACCTTCGTGTCGCATCTCTGGAAGATACTGAACCTAAATACCAGGTTTGGTGTTTATCCGACTGTTCGTTTCTGAGTTATGCTGTTCACAAACATACACACGGACATGTTTCCAAAAATGTTTTTTTTTGGAATCAGGGGGGCCTTAAAACATATATTTCCGGTGAAATCTCGGTATCGAATTTTTGAGTGGAATGCAATACTTCCCCTACTTACTATACGTAGTAGGGAAGGTAAAAAAGCTTATGTGTTACAATCACGTGACTTTCTCACTATTCCTCAATAAACTATTCTTACAGAATTATTGTTATATCCAGGTGATATTAATCGAGATAAATATCTGTACAAATGGTTTCCTTACATATATTACTTGGGGAATACACAAGTTTTAGCGATAATGAAATCTTTTAAGAGCTGGTCGCTATGTGATGGCTTTGCAATTCCGTTCTCTTTGCATGACGAGGGTGTGGTGGGGAAAGAATAACGACTTCCCATTTGAGAAAAGTATAAGTTGCGGTCAAGTAGCCAACGTGGCTTCTCAACCTAGAGGTCCTGGGATTGACTCCCGGCTGCGATGGGGAATTTTTCCTTAAACAGAATCATCCTCTATCCCACACAAAGCTTGTAAGTATAAATGTGGGAGTCAATGTGAGAGTGTTTAATAGTAAAATACTGAAAAAATTCAACGTTAAGAAAACCTACAGTTCAGCGAGCAATAACGCCATCAGTTGTTTCTTATGTCAAAGCACCCAAAATGACCAAAGAAGTTAAGATGCCTATATAAACTAAACAATGAAAAGTATAAGTATTGGAAAATTCAAACCAATAACAAAGAATATCTCGGAAATGGTTAACTCCATACACCCACAAACAAACAAAAATTCTACTTGACATAAATTCTGTGGTTTAACGAAATCTTAATTTTTTGTGAGATTTTGTATATCTCTTATGTTTACCAGTTTTACAAAAGGCATTCAGAATGAAGAGAACTTGATTCCTCCAGAAGGAAGATATACAGAAAAGTCCCAGAAAATTCAGATATACACTTTATTTGTCATGCAGATGTCTTTCATATATGATATTTTAATCAAATTCGGTAGAGCCATTGTTTAGAAAATCAAAAATTTCAAAAAGTGTTCCAATAAAGAGTAGTTTGAGGTGGGGAATTTTCTTGAAAAATCTTTGTGTCACATCTTTGAAAGGTACTGACCTAAATACCAAGATTGGTATTTATCCAACTTTTAGTTTTTGAGCTATGCTGTTTACACACACACACACACACACACACACACACACACACAAGACATGTATTTTCGGTAAAATCTCTATATCGAATTTTTGGGTGGAATTGAATTCCTCTCTATCTACTAGGTAAGTGGTAGAGAAGGTAAAACGAAGTAGTTGAATGGTTACTTAGCATTTCAAAGCGTATTGCTTACAATACTGAAAAATTCAAAAGAAAATCTATGGATATTGCTATAATGATTACTGCCACAATGCTACAATTTAACAAATGTTACAATGAGTTATACCATTTTGTAATGTTTTTCCACCTCTTTAAGACTTTCCTCTTATGTAAATTAAATGACAATGAAAAGGTTATTTATAGAAAGTTAAGATCATACACTCCAGTGGTTATGTTCTTGTCGCAGGCATCATTACACAAAGTAGTTGTGAACATTTTGGGGAAATACTTTCCATGCAAAGGCTTGTTTTGGGGAATTTAGGAATTTCTTGTAAATCTACGACTTACATGTTTATAAGCTGTCTGATTTAAGTACCAGGTGTTAAAATAAGTACTCCACATTTTGAGAGGTCGTAGAATGGACCAAACCAAGAAACAAAAGTTTAACAAACATTAGTTCTAAAACGTACACTTATTCATCTTCGCTATTGTGAAACGGCATTATCTCTTTGCTGTTACTCGTACGTACGACCTATGCTATAAACATACTCCATTAAACAATACACATTACTCGGTTATAGTCTTTATTTGATGTTGTCAGAAAATCAGGCTGGCCTCGTAGCTCAGTCGGTAGAGCATCTGCGTGTGGTGCGAGGGGTCCTGTGGTCGATTCCCGGCTGGGGTGGGAATTTTTCTCTAGCTAAAATTATTCCCTATTTTTTTTCCAAAGTCTGGCAGTATGATTAAGAATGTCAATGTGTGTATGATCTAGTGAATAAAACCCAAAGTTTGCCATAAATCCAACGACAAGGAATGCAAATTAACCCATTGCTATAGGCAATAATATGTTCCAATGGAAAGGCCGCCGATAAGACGATTGTAGTTAAAGGAGTTTAAAAAAACCCTTATCATGTGTTCCATACCAGGTCTGTGTAAGCCAATCTCTTCTTAGTTTGAATTCAAGTCAACACACGTATTAGCCAAAGAAGTAAGGTCATGCCTAGGTGAGTGGCGAAATGGGAGGAGTAGATAAACATTTCATCTCGGTGGCTTGAAGACATGCTTCGCAACGAAGGTCCACAGCAGACCCTGGATAAGTCCGTTTCGTATTGGTTTGATGTCAAAAATGTGCTACTCAAACCGATGAACACAGGTCGGTTTCAGGCTCAGCAGCGAAGGTAAAGGAGGGAGTAAGGAAACATTAAGTGGAGTGCTAGAAGCAAATAAGGGTTGAACCAAATAAGAACCAAATAAATGGCAGAGGCGATTTAGATTTCCTTATCAACATAAACTACTGCGCATTGTATTGGCACGATTCCCTGCAATCAAATGTACGCCACAGCGTGTCTTTAACATGGCCTTTTTTAAGTTTTAATCTGAAATGTAGTAATACATTTTTAGTACTAACTACTCTCGCTGCTGTCGAGGTGTTCCCGGAGGAGATGGCAAGCTCCTCCTGGAGGAGTTTGTGCTGATGGGTCCAAGCAAATGTAAGCTTTCAACAAAAGGATCTTTCAACAAAGGATCAAAAAGGATCTTTCAACAAGAGTGTCCTATCTTTAACATGTGATAACTGCCGTTGTTATTGAGTTACAGTAGTCATTTTTTCATGTGGTTACAATTTTTATTGACAAATAGCCATGGGACATTACAGCATCCAGCAATGCGTAGAAATTGTGAATATTTATTATCAAAATGGATCATCTGTTCGCCAAACCTTCCGTGTATTGCGTGAAGTTTACGGTGTCCATAATCCTCCCTATGAGAGAACGATTCGGCGTTTGCTCGATAAATTTGAAAGTGGTGGTTCTGTCAACGATCAAAGAACGCCTGTATATAATCGACGTAAGCGCTCCAAAGAAAGCTTAGGCGCCGTTCGTGAGAGTGTACGCGAGAACGGAAACAAATCAATTGCTCGTCGAGTGCAAGAATTGGGGCTTTCGCCGACCACAACTTGGCGAATTCTGCATCTGGACTTGAAGTTTCACGCTTACAAAATGATGTTAACTCAAGAACTAAAACCCAACGACCATAGGTTGCGCCGTGTATTCGCTGACTGGGCTATGGAGCAATTGGAAGGTGACCCGGATTTTTGTCGAAAAATCATCTTCAGCGACGAAGTCCACTTTGGATGGATGGTTGTGTTAACAAACAAAATTGCCGCTATTGGAGCAATCACAATCCAATGCAGATTCAAAAAGGACCACTTCATCCCCAAAAGGTTGCTGTGTGGTGTGGATTTTGGTATGGTGGAATCATTGGTCCATATTTTTTCCAAGATGAAGATGGAGAAGCTCTAACTGTTAATGGAGAAAGATACCGGGCTCTTATAAGGGACTATTTTGGCCTCAATTGGATGGTATGGATCTCAGAAACATCTGGTTCCAGCAAGATGATGCCACATGTCATACTGCTCTCGAAACAATTTATCTTTTGAAGGAGAAGTTCAGAGGTTTCATCATTTCCCGTGGTGGTAATGTTAACTGGCCCCCGAGGTCATGTGATTTAATGCCATTGGATTACTTTTGTGGGGTTATGTTAAATCTCGAGTTTATGTCAACATGCCAGAAAAAGTAAATGATCTTATGAATAACATCACGCGTGTTATTCGTGAAGTTGGACCTAATTTACGTTCTTCTATCATTGAAAATTGGGTCAACCGTATACGCGCAACCAAACGAAGTCGCGGCGGTCACTTAACTGATGTTCTTTTCCACATGTAATGACATTAACTATGTTCCAAAATAAAAAAAAAAATAAACCTCTATCATTTATAGAACTTGCTTTATTTAAGTTCAAATATAGGACCCTGAAAGACCCTGTATTTGCTAATGCATTTGGAGACGGTTCTATCTTTTTGTGGGAGTGGAAAGAGTCAAACGGGTTTGTCGTTTGCAGGCACCTTCCTGGTATGTACATCTTAGGAGTTATGAATATTGATAACATAGTTTAATGAATTACAGGCGTGACAAACATGGCTATTATAGAAAATAAAGCAAATTTACAACTAATAGTTTTGCTATTTTAACTTCTTGTGTAATTGTTACTTTGAGTCCCCACAACTAAGTATATACAATAGATCAAACTCGAAAACAAAGATCAAAATACATTCAGTTGTGCGTTTAACGTCGACCGCACTATAATACACTGATTATATGTGACGTAACTGATCTATAATGACAACCATTACACTTCTACTACTCTGTACCTTTTAACATATTCAAAGCAGCAGTCCACTGGGATCCATTCCCCAGATAAATAATGAAATGTGTTTATTTAAATTGAAATAAGGTCTCTTCATTGTAATTTTAATATTCTAATAAACTGAGTTCATTTCCTTTGTTTCAATATTGTTTAATATGCGTTACCAGCAAAAGAGAAATAAATACGGCATGTACTAAGCAGTATTGCCATCTGTTGCAGTATTAGCAAACACACTCAAGGTCTTGCCATCGTGCTGCATCCGATCAGTATTTAATTACACACAATTAAGAAGGTCACATATTTTTGTAAAAAGTCAAAGCTTTGAAATTATAGTGTGGTCAACAAAAACGAGTAGTATGCAACTTGACTATAATGGTAATTAAGAAATTGGTATGAAAATTACTACCATAATTACAGACATACCATAAATTACTTACTCGCGTCCTAATTGCTGCCATTATAGTCTTGTTTCATAATATACTATTCTGGTTTTGCAGCGATAGTACGGAGATAAAGAATGACATTAGTTTGATCAGGATGGACGTTCATATATTGATTCTAATTTAATTAACATTAAATTTATCCGATGTAAAACATTCGAGTTAGGTAAAATAACGTGTAACCGATCGGTGTATTTCTCGGGGTGGTCAAATCAGTGAAACGATTGCATAATATAATAATAATAATAATAATAATAATAATAATAAGCAACATACAGTACTATCCAAGGAAAAGCTAATACAATAACTCATTAATGTAATAAGATATCTAATTCACAGGTTTCTCAGCATCAACACATTGATAATTTGTTTCTTTAATATTTTGTTCCAACTTTTACGTTTTATGTATTTTCTCTGCTAATATTGTACGTATAATAATTAAAAGGATGTTAAAAACACATATGTTCATGATGTACACATGGTAGAGAACAAGTGTATAATGTTATATACTTATAAAATATAATATGAGGGGGAAAGGCCATTGTTAGCTATATAGCCAGTAATATAAAATTACAAGAAATGCAGTGGTATCTACGTAAGCATGTAACGAAACTTGAATTCATAATAAAGAACGATGGAAATCTATAAATATATAAACTGTTATTGGATGTTATTGGACAGTAGCACCTATCAGGTACATTGACACATCCCTATAATTCAAATACGTACCTTAAGAAGAACGGTTGGAAGGAACGCTAACAGAAGTTTCTCAGTGTTCGAGTAGGAAGGTAGTGTATAAACTCTAAATAGACGCTAAAACTACGTAGTCTACCAGTTATACATATTTTAACATAACAAAAGTGATAGTAAATAGTGATATCACATATGGTTTATCTAAAACACAAGTGAAATAATTAACAGAATACGTGTGTCAAAATATTTTAACCCAACCCTGACAAGACACGAGTGCTCTCCGACACAAATACAGCAGCCGTGGCACAATTACAAAATAATAATTACAACATACTAACACACACAAGAGTACAGATATACTAATCATCAAATTTCAGTCTACGAGGACGTTTAGATACGTCACGAGAGTATGGGCATCAAGACGACCTACAGTACGTAACCAGCGTCCATCATCATCAACGTAGAGGGGCCCACTAAAGGAACCGCTACAAATAATAATAAAGTTGCAATTCGATTTCAAAAATGAATGAAGCTATTTAAAGAATGTCGAGATAACTTGAATAATATGTTGTAGTAAATAGCTTTAAACTGCGTCGCTATGCCATATACTCGTAAGTGAAAAAGACAGACTTAGAAGTAAAATATTAGCCTTCATGTACTTTCTTCTCCTCTTTTCAAAATATTATAAATCGTATAATATGACATTCAAGTTCACCGATAATTTTTACTTTCTCTACTACGTATAATATGTAGGAGAAGTAATACAGGGTTATTCTAAATTAGTTACCTGATAATAAAGCTAAATTATACATAGTTATCTTACGTAGTTTATTTACATTTCCATTACATACATTGACATTAACATTAAGTTTTATTTGCAATGTTTACAAATGTTCAATGTGACTTCCTTTTGTCATTTCCATTACATACATTGGCATTAACATTAAGTTTTATTTGCAATGTTTACAAATGTTCAATGTGACTCCCTTTTGTCACTCGGCAGATATCCCACCTGTACGACAGTTCATGCCAGATACGCGTGATCATGTCCGCATCTACCCGAGCTACCGCTACGTTAATTCGTTGACGAAGCTCATCGAGATTGGTCGGCAGTGGAGGGTCGTACACGTTATCTTTAATGTAACCCCACAGACTAAAATCCAGCAGTGTTAAATTGGGAGATCTTGGAGGCCAAGCTATGTTCCCGCCACGTCCAATCCAAGCGGGAGTGGTGTGGGATAGGTACGTAGTGACCTCATGGTGATAATGAGGAGTGGCTCCATCTTGTTGAAAAATGAAATTATCTCTCATATCTACTTGCAGCTGTGGCATCAGGCAGTTTTCTAACATATCTAGATATGTGATGCCAGTCACATTCTTCTCATAAAAAAAGAATGGTCCATACACTTTCACGGAGCTTAGCGCACAAAACACATTCAGTTTTGGTGAGTCGCGTGTATGTTCCAGGCATTCCGTCGGTTTCTGTGTACCCCATATACTTACATTGTGGCGATTAACTGTACCTCTAAGGTGAAAAGTTGCCTCGTCACTGAACACAATCTTATTAAGAAAACTATCGTCTTCTTCCATCCTGTTCAGCATGTCCGCACAGAACTCATAACGTTTAAGCTTGTCATTAGCACTCAATGCCTGAACCAATTACAACTTGTACCCCTTACACTGCAGTCGTCGTCGTAAAATTCTCTATACCGATTGTTGTGGAATGGTCAGCTCCAAACTTGCTCTAGTTGTAGACTTCTTTGGACTTTGTGCGTAAGTTCTTCTCACGACTTCCACAACGTGGCCTGCTACAGGAGAGCGTCCCTGTCCTTTCTCTCGGTGTCTCACACAACCTGTTTCTACAAATCAATCATGCCATGTTTTGATAGTTTTCACCTGCGGGGTAGTTTTTTGATACTTTGTACTGAAGCGAATACTTTGACCCAAGATTACATGGATTGTACAACGAATAATGGCTTGAAGATATATTCATAAAAATAATTAACAACCGTATTCTTTACTTTAATAACTCAACACGTCAATATCACACAAATGGTTACAATTATCAACCCTTGTTCATTCCCTATTTCATTTTAGAGTTTACAGTTTCAATATTTATTATTCAATTACAATTTTTACAATTTGCTTCCTGCTCTCACATTTAAAGATTAATAGTTAACGCCGAGAATAAATATATCTATCCGACGATAAGTCTTTACCGCTACCCAATTACAAAAGAGAATTTTAAATATATTTAGCCGAAAGAGAATTTTTGTGTACCGTGCCGAATGCCTCTATCTGACGTGATCCTGCTTGTTTCCCTCGGTGAAGACAGACTGGTTCGTCCTGCTACCCAGCACGTTGGATCAGATCGAGAGTGTTTTGCGCGTGCGCAGTCGACGAGTCTCGTGGCGTGACCTACTACGTGAGTCCAAACTTGTGCTGGTTCTTCTTCTTGTAGAGAACTGGTTGAAGAACTGCTACGTTGATCGTTGTACTTCTTTTTGCCGCATTCGGCAGCGTTCCTTTGATACATGCCCGTCGCGTAATGTATATTTCTCCTGGGAGGGTAGATTTGGCACAGTACGAAAACGTCTTTGTGTGGTAATTTGCGATTTAGTTTCATGAAAGCACAGACAACACTACGCGCGCTCCGCACCGCTGTAAGACTCCATGGCGACTGCTTACTAGACCCCAGGTGTTGCGAGTGCTTCACATTTTCCCCGCCAAACGAGCGAGCGAGTGCATGTAGCGAAGTCTGCGGACCATGTTTAAAACTTGATGATATGACATAAGGTTTGATGAACATCGGAATAATTTATTCATACTTTCAGGTAACTAATTTAGAATAACCCTGTATATTGCACCCAAAAATACGATACCGAGATTCCACCGGAAATATATGAGTCCCTCTGAATCGAAAAAACAGGATTTTTGGAAACATGCCGTGTGTGTGTGCCTGTCTGTCTGTCTGTCTGTGTGTGTGTGTGTCTGTGAACAGCATAACTCAGAAACGAACAGTCGGATAAACACCAAACTTGGTATTTAGGTTCAGTATCTTCCAGAGATACGACACGAAGGTTTTCAAGAAAATCCTCCCACACCAGATTTCCCTTTACATGGAACATTTTTCGAAAATTTTAATTTTCTCAAAAATGGCTCTAACGATTTTGATTAAAATATCATATATTTAAGATACTTTCATGACAATTAAAGTGTATATCTTGAATTTTCTGTATTCTTCATTGTGAACGACTTTTACATAACTGGTAAATAATAAGAGATAAGACAAAATTTTACTGTACAAAAAATGTAGATAGCGTTAAAATACATAATTTATGTCATATGCATTTGTTTTTTTTTTTTTTTTGAATGAAGCATTTTTGAGATATTGCTTGTTTTTCCCTTAAATTTTCCAACATACTTTTTCTCAAATGGTAATCCGCTATTCATTTTTTTTATCCTGGTAATGCAAAGAGAATGGAATACTCCACATAGCAACCATCTCTTAAAATATTTAACTATCACTTAAAGCCTACCAATTCCCCTTGCATCTACAAGAAAACTAGCAATAAGATTAACATATCGATATCTCGATTAACATGAAGCATATGGAGAATAAGCGTTTGTCAAAATAGTTTGTACAAGAGTAGAGGAAGTCCTGTGAGTGAAACACATAAATTTTTTTTTTTAGATTATTCTGTTGTGGATTCAAGTCTTGTTTTGACTTTGAGTGCATTTTAATGGGCTTAACGGATATGCGTGCGTAAATGTTGACGATGGCTAGCACCCCCAGGAGCAAAGGATGAAGTAAAGGACCCGCAGTAGGCTACAGGCCGCAGACAGACAGACAGACAAACCATAGAGATGGGCGGAAGTCCCAAAAATTTCCTAGCTCGAATTCCCGTTCCGGGAGCTGCCCAGAGAGGGCAATGAACCAGGCAGCTCCCTAGTATCCACAGGGAATATTCTTTCCTTTGAGCAATCATCCGCGGCATCTGTCCGGCATCGTCACACACCACGATACCTAGAATACCTGAAAGAAGAGAAGGAAACGAAATGAAAGGGAAATGTGTACCGATCAGGGAATGCCACGAAAAACTAAGGTTAAATTGGACGTCGACGGAAATCGTACCTGGGACTTCCCAAATGTGAACTGCAGAGTCACTCGGTGGTAATCATACTACTTTCAACTCAAGGTTTCTAGTCCGTTCATCAGCATTTTAATATACTTGCCGTTTTTGCAATGCCATCCTTGTTAAACAGAGCATGTTTGCCCTTCAGCTTCATGCACTTCTGTTCGCGTCAAGTCATGTGGTCTGGGCCGCCATACTCAAGCTTCATTTATTCCAGTATCTCTTCCCACAAAGAACGCCCCAAAATGCTCAGGGAGATTGGTTGGAATGATGTATATCTGCAGGAATTTGTGATTATTAAGATTCTAACAACCACAAATACACATTATCTATTAGAAAAGAAACGAATGAGTAATAAAAGAGAATGGAAAAAGCATAATATTTCTCCTTACCGCCCTCTGTCTCTCTCTCTCACTCTCCTTACTTTCCACTTTGCCGACATCTTCCTCTCGTAAACCTCAGGTACCTATCCATACCAAGCTCAAAATAAACAAAACAAGTCATACATTTATGAATCCCAGAACAAGTTTATTTACGGGATATAAAAGTGCGGCATCGTAAAGTGAAAAGACAGAAAAAGAAATAAATATCAGTATAAGTGACGTATAAGTAGCAAAGAGTTCCTAGTTGTTACACATGTAGAAATTATTATCTTAAAACCGTTCTGAGAATTTGTTTTTTCTCGACTACATTATTAACTAGGATCACGCCATTGGAGAGTTTTAAGACATAAAAGAGCTTATCCCTCGTATTTCTTTCTATAGCACCACATCATGCAAGTGTATGTTCCTTATTCTGTCAATGGCAACGTCTGTTATGCGTTAAGTAGAAAGTATTTTACTTTTTCTTAAGCTATTAGTTTTTCCTAAGCTGTTATTAAATATAAAATAACTTATACGCCTAAAACAAACCAAAATAGCTTAGTTTTCACATATCTAATTTTCTTCCCATTATCATTATTTTCAAAGCATTACTATAGCTTGGCTCAACCTTAAAAGAAAACATGCAGATAAATGGGATACTTCTGTCTCTGTCTAACATATACATGTTGTAATTAGCTTCGTCCTTTTCTACCCTCGCGTTGTTGCCAAGTTGCTAATAACATAATGTAAATATTCAGTTGTTATAATTTAAAGCTTTGAACACATTATCCTATACCCAATATTTTTCTCTAACGAATTATATAACTCTTAGAGAGTCCAAATTTCTAAACAAAAACGCATTTTTCAGTAAAATTTAATATTTGCTGTTTCTATGCTTATCATTCATTAACTAATAAACTAAAGGGTAGAACACAATAATACTTTTTCTTAGCTAGCGTAAACCAGAGAGCTGATACCTGCCTATACAGCAATTAGAGTAATTTAATACTATAATTATTAGAGTATTAAACTCTATTATTAGATCTTATAACTCTAAAAAAAAACTCTAAATAGGAGTAAATCCGGAACTCTAAAACTCAAAAAGTTTATAACGCTCATAGCATTATAATTTTTAAGTTAAACATTTTTGGAAAATTCTAGACCTATGCAGTAGAAAATTAGCAAACAAGAAACTTTTTTATTTAGTTTACACCGGAGACCAAACGAGAGAAAATGTTGAGGAGGGTTGGAGACAGTTTTTTAAAAAAGCCGCAATCTTGTAACTTCTTGCATACACTGTGTATGACAAACAAAAAGCATCCATCTATTCAGATAAACAGGACCAGGCGCGAGACAGAAGCAGTAAAGGTTAACGTAAGTTATAAGCAAGTGTGTATGTTTACAGCGTATGTAAACGCTGAAGTGCTATGTAGGTTATTTCTTTAATATTTTACGTACAAATTTATATTTATGGAGGGAAAAGCTAGAAAGAGACAAAATGTTGGCAAACTTTGAAGGAACGCAGAATAGTAATGGTGTTAGAATTATTCAAGTAAAGTGATGTTAGTAAGCCAGCAAAGGAAAGGAAACAATGAGTGTTCAGAAAACATTGTGTATAGGATGAAAAAAAGGAACGAATGAAAGGACCTCTAAAGACCCCATCAAAAAAGAAAGCAAGAATGGCGGAAAACAAAAACGCAGCGCAATATGATGGAACAAAGCAAAGTCGAGTGCGGTGCATTCTTCTTCCTTTGCTGTTTGAAAACATTCCACCCAGTTGAATATAATTTTGTCAAGGGTAAAGGTATACGTACGCATCACGCAGAGCACCGTACGCAGGCCAGTCGGTCCCTTGTGCTTTCAACCCCTCCCCTGGTAGAGAAGGATGAGGGGAGATACCCGAAGATCGACCAGATCTGGATGCCGATGGACGCAAGCATAGACGGGGTCCATAACGTTTCCAGATATAGCGCATTCGACGCTGCTCGGTCCCTGCCTACAAGCCAACAACCTCCAGGGTCCCCCCGGAGCGGAGCCTAAACTAGGGATTCACCTGAGCGGTATCGCAGCGACGCCAGGGAAAAAACCTTTACAGAGCGGAAGCCACCGCCCAGCCGCAACCAGCCGAATACCGTCGCTTGGTCCTACAACCCTGAAATAGATGACAAGAAAGATTACGGGTACAGGAAATGAGAGTAAGGAGAGTCGTGGTAGAAGATGAATCACCCCAGCATTCGCCTAGCGACCCGGGGAAACCACGAAAAACCCATAGGCCAGAGCGGGTGATAGCAGGGATCGATCCCGGGGCCTCCCGAATTCGAGCTACAGACGCAACTACCCGAGCCATTCCGCCGGTTTTGTCAAGAGTAAACAGTGATGATGCCCTACCAACTGAAAGCTTTATCATTTTATATCTCTATATTTGTTTGAATATCGTTTACTGAAGCACTAAAAATGCAAAGAGGTGATAAAGTGCAGGTGAAAATGAAATGTCTTACACGATAGTCTTAAATAACAGTGCAGACATTTCACTACATTAGATTGGTAGAGCGATAGCAGCTGAGCGCAAAGCTGGAAGCGTACGTAGTATAGTGCGCCCAATTTAACCTGTATGTCTTTTAAGCGTGAGATGCGATATAGAAATGATTCAAACAAAGCTTGTTTTAGTATCCTATTTCCTGTCACTCGTAGGCATTTGTTCGGAAATGATTTAAATTCGAGGATATACATATTATACATTTTGACAGCTTATACAGCATCAGCTATTTAAAAGGCAATCCTGATAGTAACATTTCGTATTGTTTATGAGAGCCCTTGAGCAACAAAGAACGACCCCTAGCATTTGAAGTATACTGCTAACGAACCTAGTAAATATTTCGGAAATAGAGAATCCGCAATATTGTGGTTTGGCATTTGTGTCTCTTACTGAGATCCACACTGCACGAAAGATTTGCATCCCTCTTTTGATTTGTCAGAGAATTCAAAATGTCAGTTCCATTCATCAATCCAATAATTAAGTATATAATAGTTTAATGGAAGCCGTTAATACAATTTTTGCGTAAACGAAAAATAAAGGTTTCCAATCACAAGTTTTCAAGCTGGGAAAATTTTGAAATGTTCACCTCGTAACTTCATCGCCCGCTCTTAAATGCATAGGGCAAGGTGATACATGAAATGAAATAATAATTAGGAAAGGAAATTTGGGAAGGAAACGTTCCAAGTTTAGGGTACTTCCTTTGCCAGGGAGAACGTTCCTGGTGAGATTTGGACCCCAGACCTGCCATTCAAGGGTCTATGCCTTAACGACCTCGGCCACTCGTCTCGGTATCGCATCATTTAAATCTTCCCGATTTAAGTATGATGTATGGTACCGTTCGAATGTTTCATTCCTTGATTATATAGTTGATAACAGCAGTATATAAATGCTAAAAGGGCCTATTTGTGGTGTAATTTAGATATAGAAATGTTGGTTCCAAGGAGAGTAATTTGGGTGGTACTTCTCCACCAACCAATCAAGCGCATGGGTAAATGGTATAAAATCCATCCTTTTCTCTCGTTCATTACGACTTAAAGAGCAAGCCCAATTAAGCCCAATAATGCCAGTTGTTTACTACTATTGGACCTCCAAGAAGAGTGAGGATAGTAAACATTAGCAGTATTATACACATGGTCCGATACTCCTGGTGGCATTGTCAAGTTGTATGACATGAGTAAAACATTCAGTTGCACAAGAGGCCAAGTTAAGCTGCTTAACAGTTCAATTTTATAAAGTTAAGTACATTATTGCACCGCGTACAGCTACTATTTATTGTATTTGTTCGTTTGTAGGTTGCACTGTGGTTTTCTCGCTAGTTCCCTTCTATGTTTTGCTCATCTGTAATCGTCCCGTTTCTTACGCATTTCCTTCTGGGTAAGTTATACATCTCTCGTACAACGTCTTGGGACAGATTCCAAGATTAGGCACCACTCTCAGGAGTTTGAATGTTGCTTAGCCAATGGCGACAACCTTAGGCTAACCAGTTTCTGAATAATGATCAAAATAACAAACCTTTGCATTGTGTTTTAATTTCTAATTATCTTTGAAATCTTAGCAAAGGCTTGAGTCCGGCACCATGGACTTTGGTCCACGCCAATACTAGATAAATGTATTCTCTATAAAAGGACTCTCAAAATAACTGGATTGTCTGTCTTTGCTTATAATCCATAACGATAAAGAGGTAGCATAAACGTTCATTGTGTTTTAATAATGCTTTTATTCCATCCACAATTTGTAAATGGAGTCAGATTTTCAGAACTAATATATCCAGCAGCTCTCCACCCCAAACAAGGTGAAAACCTTGACACGCTGACATTTTTGTCCATGAGAGTGATGAATAAACTATGATAGATGGGTCGCTTTTTATCGCAAGCTTATAAAAAAAGACTGTATATGTATATCGTATTCAGGAGAAAACGTTCAAACTTGCAGCTTTATTTGAAGTATGTGCAGTAAGTTTGAATTCTACGCAGTAAGACCAACATGGATGTTTAAACAAAACTAAACTTAAGAATGCATGAACTTTTCAACATTTAACACGTGGTTTATGTTGAACAGGTAAATGTTCTGTTGTGATGCAAGGCTAACAAATTGCTGTATGTAAATGTACTTGGTAACTTTCCAAATCCGAAATCAAGAAAACAGATAACTTGGTAAATCACCAGTCATAAATAACGAACACTGGGAGAGACCCGATAAACACAATAATATTATAAAATAGAGCTAAAACAAATATCGGAATGGATGTTTATTTTTAATTTGTTGCATCAACAGGCACTATAATGACACCGCAATTTGTCTACAAGGTCGGCTGACCTCACGGCAAAAGAACGAGATCTACTGGCCACCAAGACTCTCTGGCACATTGAAGAATCCGGATGTACGTCCATCCGAGGCAAATTCCCGTGGAATGCAAAGTGATTGGACACTCCCTCCGTGTCGTCCGCTGCGGGATTCAAACTCAGGTACATGTTTCATGTAGTGATGTTAACAACAGGTGTCAACACTGCTGTTAACTATCAATAAAATGATCGTGGGGGAAGTCCTGAATCAATAAGCTGTAGAAAATAGAAATAACTGGAAAGAACATTTTAATGCTGTTATGTTGTTTCGGAAGGGGTAATTAACAACACTAGTCTGCATTTTCAAACTTTTTTCAGATGATTTCTTAAAAGTAGGTGTTCTTGAATCAAGTTTTTATGCTAATTCAGAAATAACTTCAGTTCTTTTCTATGACGTCATGTTTTTACACAAAATAAGTAATGTTTTGAAAATTTTACTAATGAACGTAGAAAAGTATTCAAATACCATTTCACACAAGGTAAGGTTTTATTCAAGAAACATTTTAAGAATACTCTCAACAACTCCCCTAATTTATTTCACTACATTTTAACAAAACAAGAAGCCAAAGTGTTTCATTTAATTTTTTTCAAACTTTCTCTTCCTTGACTTCCTTGCAGATCCTTGAAGATGACTGTCCCTCCTCAACATCCAACAGTAGTCAGCCATCATAGTTTCATTCCATCTCCCCTGGTACCTCCTCTCCATTTCCTTAATATCTTGGTGAAAACGTTCACCCTGCTCTTCACTATTATGCCCCAGATTTTCTGGAAAGTAGTCTGTATGTGAATGCAGAAAATTCACTTTTACACTCATGTTACAACCCATCTTCTTAAAATTTTCCAACATTGTTTCGACAATGGCCTTGTAATTAGGATCTTTGTTATTGCCTAAGACGTTTTCAGTAACTGATCTCTCATTCATTGTTTTCTCTAAATCTTCATCCTTCATCAATTTCTTTATTTGAGGACCAACAAAAATTCCAACCTTTAATTTGTCTTGTGTAATGAAGGGAAATTTCTTGGAAAGGTACTTGAAGCAGGGTCCAAACTGTGGTAGAGCCCTTACAAATTGCTTCATCAAGCTCAATTTTATGTGTAGTGGCGGAAGCAATATCTTTATATCTCTGTATATTTGAAGTGAAATTGTGGAAAACTGTACGTGATAGAAAAAAACTAAAAGCAGTTCTGAAATCAGCATAAAGAGTGAGTCAGAATTACTTCTTAGTTTTCAGTCATCCGATATCATGCAGCCCAGTGTAATTTATATATATATATATATATTGTAGGAGTATTAATATTTATGATTTCATGGTTTATTAGAGTTAAATTAGTGTAATTAAAGGTATAAATGTTCATTATAATTATTAATTTCTTTAAAGATTACACAAGGAAGTTGCCAAAGGCCCAGATTCTTATTCTTCTTTTTTTAACGCATTACCCCATCTTTATAGGACTTGACTTACAAGCCAATGCCTTGGGTCAATAACTTGTTGAGGAGCAAATAAACTCTGGAGCATAGCATATCCAGGATGGGTGATCAACCCAATTCATGGTATGGCGGTGAAGAAGGAAATGAAATGTAATGATGAAAGAGATGATAGGAAAATTCGCGGATAAAACTATCCAACACAGCATTCGCGTAGCGACCAAGGGAAACCCCTAATAAACCTTTGGTCAGATTGGTCGGCCCCGGTGGGGTGATGATGATGATGATGATATGCGGCTTAAGGGCGCTAAACTGCTGAGGTCATCAGCGCCCTTACAATGTATAAAATATAAAGTCAAAAGATAAAAACAAGTAAAAGAACCGCATAATTAAAAAACGGGACGTAAACCCGCGATGTCCAAAAGGCTAAAAATAACAATAAGAGAACAATAACTATAATGATAACAGTAACAACAAGAATAACAATAACAACAATAAAATCAATAACAACAACAATAACAATACAAATATCTGAAAAAACCAACACACTAAAAGCATAGGCAATAAACGATTAAAACGTGTCAAGAACTATGGAATGCGAGGGACATGAGCGCCATATGTCCACTGGGGAATAGAGTCCCCATAAAAACTGACAGAATAAAAGTAATAAGTTAAAAGACGCTCAACGCATTAAATGCGCAGATTAAAATCACTGTCATGAATAAAACGTAAAACACAGTCCACAGCACGCGTGTCGTCTGCCAAAACGTTGGCTAAGCCAACAGGCAGACCTACACGAGCACGCAATGCAGCTAAAACCTGACACTCTGTTAAAATGTGACGCACCGTTAAGGGCACGTCACACTGCCCACAGAGTGGTGCGGGGTCACCACTGAGCAAATACCTATGACTAAAAACACAATGTCCAATTCGTAAACGGGCTAAAAGTACCTCCTCCCGACGTGAAGAACGAGAAGAGGTACCCCAGATTAACGGGAGAGGCTTAACCTCCCGCAACTTGTTCCCCCGGAGGGCCGTCCACTCATCGCGCCAGCGCGAGAGGATGCGGCGACGTAAAATAGCACACGAATCTGACGAGGGAACTACAGAGGTAAAAAATCTGGGTAATAAAATCGCCGATTTCGCAGCGGCGTCGGCAGACTCGTTACCTGAGATGCCCACATGACCTGGAATCCACATGAAGGAGACGCTGATGCCAGAGACACCGAGCGAGTGGAGCAGGTCATGTATGCGCTGTACGAGTGGGTGGTAATGGTACAGCGCATGAATAGCCTGAAGGGCACTCAGAGAGTCCGTACAAATAAAACAGTGCCGTAAGGCGTGCCGCTGAATGAATAAAACAGATTGATAAATGCTAAAAAGTTCGGCCGTAAAAATTGAACATTGTTGAGGTAAACGAAAAGTAAAACTCTGTACACCAAAAACAAAGGCACATCCTACTCCAACATCAGTCTTAGACCCATCAGTATATATAAAATGACAGTCCCCGAACTGCGCCTGTAGTTCTAAAAAGGCGGATCTAAGAACAGAAGCAGGGGTCGCATTTTTCGGCATCGACGTTAGCCCAAGGTGGATGTGGGCCTCAGCGCGCGACCATGGAGGAAAACGCGTTTCCCCTCGGGTAAGGGCCGGCGCTGGCGTAACGTCCAAATGCCGAAGTAGCAGTCGAAATCGAACCCCTGGGGGGAGCAATGCAGAGGAGCTAACGAAATATTGACGATCTAGCGAATCCTCGTAAAAGACATCGAAGGACGGGTGGTTAGGCAAGCTTGAGAGCCGACAAGCATAGCTACATAAGAGCAGCTCACGCCTGAAAGACAGCGGAGGCTCTGCAGCCTCAGCGTAAAGACTGGGCACGGGGCTAGTTGGAAAGGCCCCTGTAGCGACTCTAATACCACGATGATGAATGGGATTCAAACGACGTAACACAGATGGACGTGCCGAAGAATAAACTATACACCCGTAATCAAGTTTGGATCGGACCAAAGAGCGATAAAGGCGAAGAAGGACGGTCCGATCAGCTCCCCAGGATGTGCCACTTAAAACACGTAAAAGATTAAGAGAACGGTCACACTTGGCTTTTAAAAAGGAAACGTGCGAGGTCCAACACAACTTCCTGTCAAAAATCAACCCCAAAAATTTCGCCTCGTCTGCAAACGGAAGTATCCCTGGCCCAAGATGGAGAGAGGGCGGAGGGAAATACTTCCGGCGCCAGAAGTTGATGCAGACGGATTTCTCGGCGGAGAAATTAAAGCCGTTGGCGTTACTCCAGGCGTAGAGACGGTCGATACAGCTCTGGAGACGGCGTTCGAGTAGACAGGTCCGCCGTGAACTGCAATAAATAGCGAAATCGTCAACAAAAAGGGACGATGAAATGCCAGGTGGAATACAATCAACAATGGGGTTGATAGCAATCGCAAAAAGTGTGACACTGAGTACAGAGCCCTGCGGTACTCCGTTCTCTTGAATAAAACGACGAGATAAAACCGAGCCCACACGTACACGAAAGACGCGGTCCGTCATAAACTCCCGAAGAAATATGGGAAGACGACCGCGTAAATTCCAATCGTGAAGTGTACGTAAAATGCCGCCCCTCCAACAAGTGTCATAAGCTTTCTCCAGGTCAAAAAATACAGCCACGGTTTGACACTTTCTCAGAAATCCATTCATAACATGCGTCGACAGGGACACCAGATGGTCGACGGTAGAGCGATAGCGACGAAATCCGCACTGAGCGTTCGCTAAAAGTTTCTGAGACTCAAGCCACCATGTCAACCGCCCGTTGATCATGCGCTCCATCACCTTGCTAATGCAACTGGTGAGGGAGATAGGGCGGTAGCTGGAAGGTAGTTGCCGATCCTTCCCAGGCTTAAGAATAGGGACAATGGTGGCTTCGCGCCAAACGGAAGGAAAAATGCCGTCTTGCCAAATACGGTTATAGACCTGTAAGAGAAATAGTTTACTGTCGGCTGAAAGGTTCTTTAACATCAGGACATGAATGCCGTCCGGGCCAGGAGCGGAGTGCCTAGAGCAATTAAGAGCGCGCTCCAGCTCCCTCAGTGTGAAAAGTTCATTATAACACTCATTATTAGCAGACCGAAAATGAAAGGTGTCGAAATCCAGCCGGTCTTTGATAGAGCGAAAGCCGGCGGAATAATGGTCCGAACTGGATACGGCCTCAAAGGCAGTACCCAGAGTGTTAGCGATGGCAGCCGGATCCACTATGGTGGCATTAGAAACCTGAAGGCCAGAAACAGTACAATGTGACACTTTACCTGAGAAGCGACGAAGTTTATCCCAAACAACGGATGAAGGCGTAAAACGATTAAAAGACTCGACAAAACGAGCCCAAGATGCCTTCTTGCTATCCTGAATAATGCGACGAGCCCTGGCGCGCGATTGTTTAAAAGTCACCAAATTATCAAGTGTAGGGTGGCGCCGAAACACCCTAAGTGCAGTCCTACGGGCACGAACGGCGTCCCGACAATCCTCGTTCCACCACGGAACAGGTGGCCGCCGAGGTTGGGAGGATGAACGGGGTATTGCGCGTTCGGCGGCAGAGAAAATAACAGACGTAAGGTGCTGCACTAGTTGGTGAATGTCGGAGAAGGGCTGGTCGTCAAAATGCACGAGGCTGGAATACAAGCTCCAGTCGGCTTTTGCGAATATCCAGGTAGGTACTCTGGAATGCTGTACGTGGTGCGACAGAAGAGAAACGATGCAGGGGTAATGGTCGCTGGAGTAGGTGTCAGCGACGACGTTCCACTGAAGACGACGTGCAAGCTGGAGTGAGCAAATTGCAAGGTCTAGGTGAGAAAATGTACCAGAAGAATCAGAAATAAAAGTAGGTGCACCTGTATTGAGGATGGAAAGATTGAACTGATAAAAAATGTCGGAAAGAAGAGTTCCCCTCGCACAAGCCCTTGGCGAACCCCATAGTGGGTGATGGGCATTAAAATCTCCCAACAGAAGAAATGGTGTTGGGAGAGCGGACAGGAGATATCGCATGTCCGCGGGAGCGAGGGGAGACGATGGAGGTGTATACACAGAGCAAACAGAAAACAAAAAGCCGGGTAAGTGAAGGCGAACGGCAACAGCTTGCAAGTCAGATGTAAGTGTGACAGGTGTAAAATGAACGTCATTACGCACCAAAATCATGACACCACCATGAGCAGGAGTACCCTCCTCCGGTTCAAGGTCGTAGCGAACCGGAGTATATCCTCGGAGATCAAAAGGATCGTGAGGGCGAAGCTTAGTCTCCTGCAAACATACGACCATAGGTGAATGGGAACGCAATAAAAGCTGCAGTTCCGCCCTATGCGATCGTACACCACGTACATTCCAGGTCAGGATAGCCATTAAAAATAAGGGGATAAACTGTCTATTTAGAAGGGCGGCTTAAAATTACCTTTTGTTTAACCTTTGGGCTCGGGCTTTTTGTATGGAGTTGGTCAGACTCCATAGCTTCCTCGGAGGGAGGGCCCACGCGCTCAGTGCCAGAAACCGATTCAAGCGCCGTGAATCGGTTCTGGGTGGCGATGGGTGAAGGGTGCCGCTGAGCGCGGCTTGTCCCAGGACCTTCCTGGGACAGCGACCTCCGAGGAGGAGAAGGTGAACTTTTCTTACCGCGCGCACGCGGAGGGTCTTTCAAAAAATCTTCCCTACGTAGTTTCTGCTTGGGCTTCTTTTCAACGGCTTGCGACTTCATTGACTTGGGACCAGGTTTATACGGCTTGGTAACTGTAGCCTTAATAGACGGCCGGATGGTAGTGGCGGTTAATCCAGTCAAGGTCCAGGTCTGAGTTTCGGCATCTACGCGTGGTACTGGCGAGGCAACAACAGAACTAAATGTGCCAGATCGCAGGAGTGAAGGTTGGCGCGCATGGTAACGCCTCCGGGCTTCAGCGAAGGAGAGTTTTTCCTTTACCCGGATCTCCTGGATCGCCTTCTCGTCTAAGTACCGCGGACAGTCGGCAAACGAAGCAGAATGAGACCCTTTACAATTAACGCAGACGGGGGCTGTTGAACAGGTACCTTCGTGTGAGGGCTGGCTACAGGTTGCACAGATGTTAACGGCACTCTTACATGAGACTTGCGTATGCCCAAAACGTTGGCATTTAAAACAACGCAGAGGTCTAGGAATATAAGGCCTCACAGAAATCCGTTCGTACCCTGCGGAAATGCTCGTGGGCAGATCGACGCCATCAAATGTAATAAACAGGGTACGAGTGGGTACCAACACGCCGTCGCGTTTGGCCTGCACTCGATGAACCGCTGTCACCCTCTGGTCTGCAAGATATTCCACCAGGTCTTCGTCAGAGATACCATCGAGGCAATGCGTGGTGACAACGCCTCTACAAGAATTCAAGGTGCGGTGCTTCTCAACACGGATAGGATAACCGTGGAGAAGCGTGGCGCTCAACAAGGACTTACTTTGTGCCTCGGATTTGCTTTGAACTAGCAACGAACCATTACGAAGACGAGTGCAGGAAAGAACCGGACCAGCAATTGAGTCAATGCCCTTCTGGATAATAAAAGGGTTCACCTTCTCGAATGATTGTCCCTCCTCTGTACGGGTAATCACTAAGTAACAACCAGCTGTTGGCGGTGCTACTTCTGTTACAAAAACTTTGCGGCGCTTGTTGTTAACAATGGAGAAAGGGTGCTCCATAGCGAAAAAAATCCTCCACCATTGCAACCGTCTCCGACCTCGGGCTCTGACTTCCCGGGCGTTACCCCGGCTTGGGTGAGTGGCCTATCTATACCTAGCTCACCCCAGGGTCACACCTCCCAGAACATAGACAGAGGGACCCAATCGCCGTCGGAAGCCAGCAGCTCATGCAATGGCCCCCCCGCGGGACTGCAGTTGAACAGCGGATACGAACAACAACCCTACATGACGACCCCGGGTGGTGGGGATGACGCCATTACCCACTCACCCAGCTGCGCACGCGGTGCGCGGGTATCCGTCAGGCTGTGTCCACGGAGGATTTAAATAAAAAGATAAAAGAAACTAAAACTGTGTGGGCGTTTCGCACGCAAGGTAGGCCGGCGGGGAAGAAAAAGAGAGATATGCGAATGTCGTGGTGCGAAATGGCCGGAAAGTGACAAGAGAAGAAAGAAACGATGGTGAGGTGCGGTATGAATGGAATGTAAAGAACGCACGAGAGCCTACCTTGGGTCCACCGGTCACTTGAAGAACCCACCTCGACCGGATGGGGGTGAGGGGATGAATGTGGCGATGATTGGCTCGGGAACCCCCGGGTGCGCCAAAAACCCGTACTCACATAAGGTGAGCCCCTGAGGGGGCCCCGGTGGGGACCTCTCAAATGCGAGCCACAGACACTACCGACTGAGCCATCCCGTTCGGTGCGGTGTCTAGATTTTTGAGGTCTGAAAATGTTGTGTTGCCTAAAACCGCCGAGTAGAGACAACTATTGGGTTTTTCCCAGAAGAGGATAACGTGGCGTGGAAAAAAGTGGGTTAAATAGGACACCACAGCAGTGATCAAGTGATTCACGGTAAAAAAGACAGTGACAAATGACGCTGACAAATAAAAATGCAGAGAAAGAATTAGGTACAATGCCAACGCCGCTTAACGCGGGAAATGCTGGCCAATAGGTTACAAGATCTATGTGGGAGGAAATATGCATATATAACGAGGAATTAAGGAGATCAAAAGGAGTCTTGACAAAACCATATTGCTGTAAGTTACGGGCAGTCGGTACAAAATTCTGCCGCCAAAAATTCACGAATCCTTTTAAGAGTTGTGCTTCCATTAAATTACGGCCAACCCGTATAGTGTTTATATCGACAGAAAGTTACGGCGAGTTATTACGTAGCTAAGAACTTATGGCATTATTAAGTTTGTGCAGCGTTCATAAGTGTCCAATCGCAGTGAAGCCACGGTGTTTTAAAGTGCGAAAGCAACTTTGAGTTACAGCTGGTTAGAAGCCGAACTAGCCGATATAAGCATTGAAACAAAGTCACGATCCGCGGACAAATAATAGCTGGAACGAAACGCACTTGTGCCATCATTCTTGAAAATACGAGAAATTGTACTAACTGTACAAATAAAATCAGTGTTTGTATTAAAATAACCAGAAGCCTCGTCATTGACATCCTGGTCTTATCCCCGGATCTTTCCTTTAACGGAATATATGAGTCCTTACTTCACATCGAGTCTATCACCGAGGTGAGCTAATGCCAGGTAGAGAGAAGGAGGTGAGCAACTGGCTCAATTGACTGAGAATGGAAAACTCAAGAATACCAAGAAACATGTTGAGGCAGTATTTTTAACATTTAAATAATTTCAGTCTAATTATATAATATGTAAATTAAATGACAGCCCGCCTTGAAGCAATATGTGTATGTAATAATTTGTAACATGTATGTAACAGTCATTGCATATGCTTATATTATTGTATCCATGTGTAATAATGTTATGTGAATATATTACGTAATTTAATAATGTAGGAGCTGTGAGAAAAATAAGTTAAAAGTTGCTAACAATGAGGTAACCTTCAGTCAATAATGAGTAATAAAGTTTAACAGTACTACTTGTGATTCTTGGAGTAACAATAATGTAATTTTAGTGACAGTTTATAAAATAGCCGATCAACAACCAGAAAAAGCTTTAGTTAAATGAAGGTATTCCATTGGAGTAGGATTAGCCAATCAGAAACTGAAATATAGCAAAATTTACAAATCTAGAAGTCAGTTGCCTGCAGACAGAGTTACTAACCACACGCAAAAAGTGTCCTCAAGAAATATAATATGTATTCGTGTGAGACGAAAAATAAGTTTGCGTGTTAAAAAGTGTAATTAATTAATAAAAAGAATCTCATAGCTCTCTATATCAATGAAGTGTTATTTAAATCGTATCAAGTATTAATAAAAGGAGTGAAATAAAATTATAATCTGTGTAAGCCTACATTTTTTTCGTATCACAACCCTGCTAAGAGAAACGTATCTCTAACAATAATACTGACGCAGCCGAGGCAAACATAAATATTAAATATTTAAAGAAACAGTTTAAATACAAATATAATTTTTTTAAACTTGGGGCAAAGGTCACCTGAAAGTACATTTGGGACGAAGGCTACTGGAAACTTTTTACTATACGTGCGGTTGCTACAACTTCAAGTTAGGCTCCCCAACAGTTGAAATATAATGCAACTCCTCCAATACAACCTACTTCAAATTGGCGTCCATACGTGGAGCTAATAAATTAATTTACAATGTTAAACTATAACCCACGGCCGAAAATGAGATTCGGGCATCCACACCAGAGACAGAGACCAGGCTCTTCTAAAGGGCGACAGTTCAGTGATAGGCTAAACCGTGACATCGCTGCTGCTGATGATGATATATGAACAATGAAACATGGTGAAAGAGGGACATCTCTGGAAATCTTAACGACATTAAGATCAACCAGTGTGCTCACATTGCAGAATCGGTGAATTACTGCAAAAAAAGGTCCCAGTCGTATTTCGATTTGTGTAGAAATAATGTTGCTTGCCCGCTTCTTTAGACTTATTTTGGACACACATCTATGTATTTTCAAAAGTCATGCATATCGTAACTATTTGGGTTCTAGAAACGATAACTACGTATCCTTAAATTTGCAGCTCGGATGGCTAAAGAAATGTACGCAACTAATCAGTATTTTATTGCAGGTGCTCTCTGAATTACTACCAAGTCTGTGTAAAGGTTAGGATTGAACCACGTTACAAAAAACAAAAAACAACAAAAAAACAGTGATGAAAAATTGGATTGTGATAAACACCTTATTTTTCATTTAAACAAAAAATAAAGGTGTTGATGAAATGCATTCTTTTTTCGTTTTCTTTGGTATCAGAAATGTCGTTGCATCACTTTCAAAATTTGTAGTAATAAATGATCGTGAAAAAAATGTCCTGAGTTTAAAGTTCCCTACAACCTTATTTTGCTTTGTTGTAAGCCGATTAATAAGTGTAATAAACGTAAGTACTGGAAAGGTTAAAATTCAACTGGAATTTTGTGATGATAAATGAATAAACATAGTATTCATGTCATTACTAAACTACAATAGTTATTATCTTAAGGGTAAAACGTTTGTTTGAACATGTTGCGATAAGACAAGGCCGAAATTTCTCGATGATTATTTGAAATTAAACATAAATGGAGTTTCAGATTGTTATTTCACAAAATATAGTGGATAAATCGATGGAGGTAATGTAATAACTGATCCCTAATCGATAGGGGTGGACATTCAAGAAGGAGTCGAACGGTTTTGCCCTATGGAATCGATGCATAATTCTAACTGAATGTGTAATGTTAGTCCATACGTCAGAAAGTGTTAAAAATTATGCCTATGCATATTACAATTATTTTAATAAACACATGCACCAGGGTATGTGTTTCAGTCCGAAAGTATGATTTATTCTGTAGTGAAATACTTACACCCCATGCACCTATTTACGTTGTATTACCTTTTTCGAGGCTACAAAGTAATTGTTGACTGTTCTTAAGACAGTGAGAACACTCTTATAATATCTATGTAATGTTGTACACATATTAAAATAGTTTACGTCTGTGTGTTTTATGTTGATAGAAGTTGAATGAGGAAAGTAATTAGCAATAAGGTAAAGTTCCACTTTTAGAAGTCTTTTGAATAAATTAAGGATATCAAATTCGTCAATATATACACTACGTGATCAAAAGTATCCGGACACCTGGCTGAAAATGACGTACAAGTTCGTGGCGCTTTCCATCGGTAATGCTGGAAGTCAATATGGTGTTGGCCCACTCTTAGCCTTGATGACAGCGTTCACTCTCGCAAGCATACTTTCAATCAGGTGCTGGAAGGTTTCTTAGGGAATGGCAGCCCATTCTTCACGGAGTGCGCAGCTGAGTAAAGGTATCGATGTAGGTCGGTGAGGCCTGGCACGAAGTCGGCGTTCCAAAACATCCCAAAGGTGTTCTATAGGATTCAAGTCAGGACTCAGTGCAGGCCAGTCCATTACAGGGATGTTATTGTCATGTAACCGCTCCGCCACAGCCCGTGAAGTATGAACAGGTGCTCGATCGTGTTGAAAGATGCAATCGCCATCCCCGAATTGCTCTTCAACAGTGGGACCAAGGTGCTTAAAATATCAATGTAGGTCTGCGCTGTGATCGTGCCACACAAAACAACAAGGGGTGCAAGCCCCCTCCAGGAAAAACACCACCACACCATAACACCACCACCACCTCCTAATTTCACTGTTGGCACTACAGACGCTGGCAGATGACGTTCGCCGGGCATTCACCATACCCACACCCTGCCATCGGATCGCCACATTGTGTACCGTGATTCGTCACTCCACACAACGTTTTGCCACTGTTCAATCGTGTAATGTTGACGCTCCTTACACCAAGCGAGGCACCGTCTGGCATTTTCCTGTGTGATGTGTGCCTTATGAGCAGCCGCTCGACCATGGAATACAACGTTTCTCACCTCAGGCCTAACTGCCATAGTAGTTGGAGTGGATCCTGATGCAGTTTGGAATTCCTGTGTGATGGTCTGGATAGATGTCTGCCTATTACTCCTTACGACCCTCTTCAAAAGTCGGCGGTCTCTGTCAGTCAACAGGCGAGGTCGGCCTGTACGCTTTTGTGCTGTTCATCTCTCTTCACGTTTCCACTTCACTATCACATCAGAAACAGTGGACCTAGGGATGTTTAGGAGTGTGGAAATCTCGTGTACAGACTTCTGACACAAGTGACCCAATCACCTGACCACGTTCGAAGTCCGTGAGTTCCACGGAGCGTGCCATTCTGCTGTTTCACGATGTCTAATGACTACTGAGGTTGCGGATAATGAGTACCAGGCAGTATGTGGCAGCACAAAGCACCTAAGATGAAAAGGGTATGTTTGTGGGGTGTCCGGATACTTTTGATCACAAAATGTATTAATGAATAAGGAAAGTGAAAGGGTGCAAAATGTTTCATAGTCTTAAAGAATTTCGTAAGGGAAAAATGAATAAATAAGATCAAGTAAACAAATAATCGTTTTTACGAGTATATTATGGTAGCAATACAAAACTTCTTTGTTGTGTGGTAGTAATCTTTGGATAATAGTACAACTAAGGTAATTCACGACTACAGCTGGTAGATATCGACCTATTCTCCTTTTCTCTTCATACAAGAGTCCATAGTTACGAATATCCGTTATACTTCTTAGTTACTTGATTTTCATTAGGGTAATTTTACTCCCGTTAATTTGTAGAATCCAGTAAGGGATGAAAATGTGTTGAATAGTGTAAACACGAAAATGTATTGGAAATGGAATAAATAAGCACTTAAAATACAAAAATATGAAAAAATGAAAAAGCGGAGGTGGTTGCGTAAAGTGTGTATGATAAGAATATACCAAAGCATTTAAATGAAAAGAGGGAACACTTTTGAATTACGAATCGTTACTACTGCTAGAGCTTAAGCAGTTCTCTACCTGAAACCTAATAGAGGATACCCGTTATAATGGTTATAACATGTACTTCCATTTTTACTTTCTCAACCTCGTACTTAGTAGGTACAGAAAGTGCTGCATTCCACACAAAACTTAGGTACCGAGATTTCATCGTAAATACACATTTAGAGGCACCCTGAATAAAGAATTATTGTATGTCTGTGTCTGTGTGTATGTGTGAACAGCATAACTCAAAAACGAAAAGTTGGATAAATACCAAACTAGGTATTTAGGTTCCGTACCTTACAAAGATACAGGAAGGTTTTCATGAAAATCCCTTACCCCGAAATACCCTTTATATGGAACATATTTCGAAATTTATTAATTTTCTAAAAATTGGCTGCAATGATTTTGGTAAAAATGCCATATACTTACATGACAGATAAATGTATGCATTGAATAGTCTGTGAAGTCCTCTTTATTACAAAGAAATTCTGTATAATCTTGTACAGCTGGGTAAAAGTTATGCGATAGACGAAACCGTTTCACACACAAAAAATGTAGATCTGTTTAAAATACACAATTTATTGGAAATAACGTTTTTGTAGCATCAGCCATTTCCGAGATATCCTTATTAATTGTTCGATTTGTTGAATACTGTCATTCGTTTCAGTCACATAGATTTTCATTTGTTACTCGCGATTGCATGGAAACAATATGGCATTTTAAGGCTAGCATATAGCCTCCAGTTAAACATTTGACTACCGCTGTTCCCTTTGTATCCTAATGAAATGTGTATTTCTGAATAAATTTATTTGCAATAAAATGAAGCCGATATAAAAATAAGCTTTAGTAAGAATAATTTTTATACCCCCTAATAAACGATAGAGTCATGTGAATATATCGCATTAGATGTTTATCCTGCACGATTTTTTGTAATATTACTTTAAAATACTCATGGGTAAGATATGCGCTGGATCAGTGTAGGTATATGGATGTTCATATTAATGTAAGCTCGATTTACAATCCTGTAAAAAATTAATAGAATAAAAATTATGAAAGTGAATTGTAATATTCTAATACAAGGTAATTTGTCTAATTGCTTTATCGTAAATTCCTGGAAATTCAATCAGCCTATCTGTATTCCAGATTAATGGTCACATGCTGCATCCGAGACCTTAACCACTCAACCAAGTATCGCCCTAATGTTTTTCTGTATTGCAGGTTTGCATTGGCCAAAATGCAGGTAGTTAGGCTTGAATGCTCAGGAACGAGAAACGAAATCCCATTTCTCCTAGTTTGCTGCAAAAATATCTAATCGAGTGCTCAAAAGAAGAATACTGCTTTCATAGTATGCGTTTTTTTTATTAATCAACTTCCATGACTTAGTTAATGCCAGTTTAAAAATGTACATTTGGATTTAATATTAGAGGACAAATCGCTATTCATTAAGAAAATGTAATATATTTCTCGAAGAACTTTTGGATTACATATTAAGTTTCTCAAATTATAAAATATAAGTACTATCTACACGCAAAATAAACATGTTACTCAAAATACTTATGCTACTTTTTCCATATTTAAAAACGCAAGTTAAAGAATGAGGCACCACTGAAGCCACAAAATACATAAGTATAATGTTTCTGCATGTAGTGAGAATGTTACCTCCTCAAGAATGAGCTTTTGAACTTGATACGAGCGATTACTATGAACAGCACACGTTTTATATAGAAGTACTTTCTCCGAATAGAGAGGTACTAAAATGAGGTATAGAATTAAAAAAATCTGATGTGTTACACTCACATGACTTTCTCTACTCTTGTACAAACTATTTTTACAAACGCTTATTCTCCATCTACTTCATGTTAATCGAGATATCGAGATGTTAATCTTATTGCTAATTTTCTTGTAGATGCAAGGGAAATTGGTAGACTTTAAGCGATAGTCAAATATTTTAAGAGCTGGTTGCTATTGGAGTATTCCATTTTCCCTTTACATTACCAGGACAAAAAAATGAATAACGAATTCCCATTTGAGAAAACGTATAATTATTGCAAAATTTAACGGAAAAACAAGCAATATCTGGTAAATGGTTCACTCAACAAAGAAATGTATATGCCATAAATTGCGTATTTTAACACGCTCTACATTTTTTGTATAGTAAAATTTTGTCTATCTCTTATGGTTTACCAGTTATGCAAAAGTCGTTCACAATGAAGAATATTTTTGTAGACATTCCCAGAAAATTGGAGATATACATTTCATTTGTCATAAAAATATCTTAAACATATGATATTTTAATCAAAATCGTTAGAGCCATTTTTGAGAAAATTAAAATTTTCGAAAAATATTCCATGTAAAGGGTAATCTGGGGTGGGGAGATTTTCCTGAAAACCTTTGTGTCGCATCTCTGGAAGAATCTGAACCTACATACCAAGTTTGGTGTTTTACTTTTGGAGACATTCCCAGAAAATTCAAGATATACATTTTATTTGTCATGAAAATATCTTAAACACATGATATTTTAATCAAAATCGTTAGAGCCATTTTTGAGAAAATTAAAATTTTCGAAAAATATTCCATGTAAAGGGTAATCTGGGGTGGGGAGATTTTCCTGAAAACCTTTGTGTCGCATCTCTGGAAGATACTAAACCTAAATAACATGTTTGGTGTTTATCCGACTGTTCGTTTCTGAGTTATGCTGTTCACAGACACACAGACACACACACACGAACATGTTTCCAAAAATGCTTTTTTTGGATTCAGGGGGTCTCAAAACATATATTTCCGGTGAAATCTCGGTATCGAATTTTTGGGTGGAATACAATACTTCCCCTACTTACTATACGTAGTAGAGAAAGTAAAAATCGTGTTCCACAACTTTGCATTCGTAATAAATTGAGCTAGACAAAGACATATAAATATCCCTTGTATGCAACATAAAACAAATGTCTAAAAGGGAGCATTCAACACGAATCATTGACACTTGAATACAAAGCGAGTGCAGTATATAACACTCAATTACAAGAATTAAACCAATGAAAAGCTGAATATAAGGTAATTAATACCGCATATTGTGGCATGTGCACAGATTATAGTAATAGCCGTGCCCTCTGGTTACCCAAGGTAGGTTGGCAGTTTATCCGAGGAGGGGCGTTTGAGGGGAAATAGTCTCATTGGAGGGGATATGGCGTTAGGACGCCAAGCTTAACGAGTTTTTTCAAGTTGAGTCAGTGTCTAGTCTTCGCGGTGTTGAGATGTACGGATAGTTGTGCAATGATAGGGCGTCCTCGTCCCGGCAGACACATGGGTAAGCATATTTAATAAATTTTCTACTTATGATTCTTCCTTGACTTTTTAATTATGGTAGTATAGAATCCTTGCTTTTCCCTTCAGCCAGGAATTATGTGAGTGTAAGAATATTTGTGAATTTAACTTTAGCTGCGTCCCTTTGTGTCGGTGCCTCTTAAAGTAAAGTTTCCTTAGTTTTGAATAACGATCCCTCTCACAGCGAGTAGCTCTCCTCTGAAAGTTAAATAATAAATTACAGATTATCGAGGTACGCGACAAATTGGTTGAGTCGCTGGGTAATTGGCGGGGGCGCCAGGTAGAATTGAATTGTTTTGAGATTTTAAGTGCAAAAATTTTTTTTTCCCTCCAAATGTAACGGTTTGTCCTCCACGTGGTCGTGAAAAATGTAAAGTTCTTTCTGGCTAAAGGGTAAGGATTTTTATACTTTTATTTGTGGATCTCTTCTTCTAAATTTTGTTTCCATCATTTCTGAAAGTTTGGTGTCGAAATTTCAATTTTGAGTTCATTTTTGCATTTTTTTTTCATTGTCTGCCGGGTGACGCTAAAACTTCTGACTCCATTTTCCCCTTGTTTTGGCTTCATTTCCTTTAAATTATATCACTGTGTTCTGTTCTTTGTGCTGGTTATTTTAAAAAAAAAATGTTTTTGTGAAATTTGAGAAGAAACGAGCGATATAGTTGTTTCAAAATGTGCTCGCCACGTGTTGGCTCTCCGTTTGCAAATCTTCTTTTCTGTGCTTATTAGCAGTGGTTTGGAAATGTATAACTTTATATTCCAGTGATTGTGATTTCTAGCTATTTACTGCACTTTTCTGAGTTATTTTTCGTGTAACTTTTATGTACGCACGTGTGTTGTGTAATTCCCGCGTGGTCGTGCATTTCAGCAACAATTTTTGGCTTGTGTAACCAGTCTTCCTCAGCACGTGTTTTGGCGCGTTTCTTTGCGTGTGCATATCAGATTATATACATTTGATTTTAGAAAAAAAAAAGAGAAGTTTTGTGTGCTAGTTTAGAATTACAAGTCTGTATTCTGCTCCTTTTGAGAATCTTCGCGGTGGTCACAGTAAGTGTGACGTAGTTTTTTTAAGTTCCAGTTCGAGGTTTCTCACTGCAGCTATCATTTTGGCTTTCTTCCATATGTTCATTCTGCTTAAAAATCTTGGTATTGTGTCCAAGTGGCTTGTGTAGCCGTGTGTTAGTATAATTTTCTGATATTTCGCCTCGGGCGCCTTAATTGTGTTCTTTCTGCAACTGTTTTATTTGGTTATGTTCTACTCTTGCTACTTACATTCATGTGTTGCTATAAGTGTTTAGTGTGGTGTAATCTGAATTGCTTGGTCCTACGGTTTGTTTATTGGTTGTGTTATCTTTTGTGCTGCAATCATGCATAAGCGACGTCCTGCACAGAAAGTTGATATAGTAATTGCTCCAGTTGGCGAGCACAGTGTGGTGGAATCTGTCCAGTGTTGGTACGACTGTTACTCAGTTATCAGCTGGCTGCCGCCGGTCATTGACCCCTCTCACATGGAGCATTCCAACGAGTTATCGCCGTATGAGTTATTTTAGAATGTTGCAATGTTGGCTACTACTGCTATTGGCCGCTCTGAGAATGATGATAATTTTGCTTTACCGTTGCCAAGTTTGGTTTAATTCCGTAATGTATATTTTTAAGGGAAGATCTTTCGCAGTTACTCATGTAAGTAAAAGTTTCAGGAGCTACCAATCTTGCCAGTATCTGCACCTAATTAGGTTTGATGTGCTTCTAATATGGACCAGTACGATGTGGATGTTGATACACCAGCTGTACGTGTGTTACCAGATTTTGGACAATTTGCACGGGAATTTTGTGGTAAACGAGTAAGAGAAAAGAAAAGAATCACCTGTAAGTATGTAATCATTGTGAGTGCTAAAGTTTGGATGAATGAAACAGTTTTACGACTCACACAGGTATGCTAAATTTATTGTTTCAGTGACTGATGCTTAATTAAGCTTTGTTTTTCAGGAATATGTGATATGAATGTCTCTGCTAAATTATAAGTATATTGTTATTTTGGGTGTAACTTAAATTTTGAATTATGTTTTGGTAACTGCAAATCATTTGTTTTGTTGTTGTGTTATACTGCAGGAATGTGTTTTAGGTGTACAATATGCTTAATTGAGCTTTCATTTTCAGGAATGTTATGTGACAATATTGTTTTGAGTAATGATGTGATGTTGTTTTGTTGCATTCGATTTGATTTGATATGATTTGATTTGATATGATATGACTCGATTTGATTTTGGGTTCCATAATGATGCTGTGATCTTTATTTGCAGAAAATTTGTTGCATGAATAGTGTTTGTATGTATGTGTGTATTTGAGGTTATGTGAGAAATAAGAGTTGAGATTTGCCTCGGTGGATGTGCGAAAGAGTAACCCCGACGGTGTTGATGAGGAGAGATGAGAAGAGATGAGATGTCAGCTTCGGTGGAGGTGCCACAGTGTAACCCCGATAGTTGAAGTGTATGAATGTGTCTATTTTTCAGGAGGGCTACATGTACCTGGAAAGTTGATGTGATGATTGTACTGATTTTGCTTATTGGTGTTGCTGTAACGTGCCCAGTATAGCGTGTGTGATGAATTCACACGAGAGATTAAATAGATGGAAGTGAATGTAATGAAAATAATTTTTTTTTCTCTGTTTATGCAACAAGTTTATTACCATCTTAGATAGCAAATGTTAATACCACCTGTTTTCCAGCTTATTTCTTGATTTTGAGGATGTAGATGCAACATTATAATGTCATGTTATTTGTGTAATTCCTGAATTAATGTGATTTCTTGAAGGTTATGCCTATGTCAAATGTTTTGAATTTACAGCATGTTAAATGCGACACGTAAGTGCAGATGTTTTGTTTTGGAGAGAAAATTGAAAGATGATGATGATTGAAGTAATGATTGAGATTGCACTATTACTGCTACTGATGATGATGATGATTATGGAAGATGATAGTTAAACTGCGATGAGAACAATAATGATGTGGATAAGAAGTTGTATTCATGACAAGAGTAGGACACTAGTAGTTGAAAGCATGTCACGTGGCGTAGTTTAGAAATGTATTGTGGATGTAGCTTGTAGTGATGTATACACTAGTTTGAATAGATAGTTAAGTTAGTGTTGTGTGTAATTTGGGGCCATGGTCAGTGTGAATGAGTTCATTTCATCGTCATGTGTGACTGTCTTGTAAGTGCACTTACTTTCTTTTGTTACTGATACCAGCTGGTTATTGAGTTGTAATATTGGGATCCCAAGATAAGGTTATGTTTCATTTCTGTCATGTTTATGTGCTTTGAGTCTGTTTTACTGTTATTTGGATTATGAAGCATTGTAAGTTCAATTTTGGATGGCAACTCTGTAAAATTTCTTTTTATGCCAAGTTGTTCTAATTTTCTTTTCTCTTTACTTGCCCATGTCAAAAGAATTTTTTTGTGTACACTTTTCATACTTTAAAATCTTTATTTGTAAAGGACATACCCTTCTTTTCTGTGTGATTCTTTGTGGGAGCATCCTGTTTATTGTGTCGTGGTTTTGTTTTAGAATTATGCTGTGGTAGAGAGCGAGAAAATCCAAGAGCATCCCCGGGGCACACCAGAAGTCAAGAAACACCACAGGGAAGCTGTCGGGCAGCCACTACACTGCCGTGGCATAAGGAGCCACCATGTCGGGGGGCAGTCCAAGCCAGCGACTGCCCACCCTGTTGTCATCACCAGAGACCTGCGGTGTTAATCCTACACCAGGACAAATCGTCGTTGTGGGCACTGTCTCAACCACCCACAAACAGTTACGGCAGTTCATCACCCTTTTGCGCAGTGTAGTGTGTCTGTGAACTAAGGCAGCGTGGTGTGCGCGTGTGCGGGATGCCAAAGCTAGTGCATTAACAATATTACGTCGACTGCACTTACATCGCTCTCGCTTCTCGTTGTCGCCCAGCACCATTGTCGTCGGCTGGGTGCAACCACAAATATGTATTGCTCTTTTATTTTACATCACACATTTCTATGTCTTTTTTTTTTGGTATGTCTTTCTTTTGTTTTTTCCTGTATTTTGTACTTATGTTCTTTCTGTCGACGAGGACGTCGACTTGGGTGGCCAGGGGGAGATGTGGCATGTGCACAGATTATAGTAATAGCCGTGCCCTCTGGTTACCCAAGGTAGGTTGGCAGTTTATCCGAGGAGGGGCGTTTGAGGGGAAATAGTCTCATTGGAGGGGATATGGCGTTAGGACGCCAAGCTTAACGAGTTTTTTCAAGTTGAGTCAGTGTCTAGTCTTCGCGGTGTTGAGATGTACGGATAGTTGTGCAATGATAGGGCGTCCTCGTCCCGGCAGACACATGGGTAAGCATATTTAATAAATTTTCTACTTATGATTCTTCCTTGACTTTTTAATTATGGTAGTATAGAATCCTTGCCTTTCCCTTCAGCCAGGAATTATGTGAGTGTAAGAATATTTGTGAATTTAACTTTAGCTGCGTCCCTTTGTGTCGGTGCCTCTTAAAGTAAAGTTTCCTTAGTTTTGAATAACGATCCCTCTCACAGCGAGTAGCTCTCCTCTGAAAGTTAAATAATAAATTACAGATTATCGAGGTACGCGACAATATAACATAATTCCTTGAGTTCAACTCAGTTCATAAACCATAAGAAAAGTTGAATTTGTAGTGAGTTAACTGCCCCATCAAACCATGGCTGTTCACATACTTCAATAAGTTGCACAAAATTTAAAAGAGTTGAAAGAATCACCATATTGTTCTTCCGCGTTAAATCAGAATTTAGAATTTTGAATAGCAGGCGATGCCCTAATGAAAGATTCCCAGTCTACCAAAGTTAAATAGAAAGAAATATATTACCAAAGATAATCACGATCTAACGTGATCTCACTAATGCTGACGACGTAGCCAACTGGTCAAACTCGAAGGTTGAAATCGGTCTCTCTGTGTCGAAAATCAGGGCAACCCAGCCGTACCGACGGGAGGTAGATGGAGGGGGTAGCTTCCACGTTGGAATGACATGGCGTAGCCAAACTAAGCTACGCTTGGTGTTGCCAACCTAAGCTCAAACCAAGTGTCAAAGAGTATATACCGCCACAAACGTTTTGAGAATGAAGTTCACTTCATTCGGAAGCAATTTTGTATAATCTTGTGTAACTGGTAAACGTTAGGTGAATGTAGATCTTAAAATCTCCAATTGATTTCAAACAGCATTTTGTAGCATACGCCATTTCTGAGATATCGGTTATTAAGGGTTCAAATTGTTCATTATTTGGTCATTCTTTAAAGTCAACATTCAGTTGTTTCTCGCGATATAATAGTTTTATTAAAATTGCACTAATTAACGCGCAAAGGAGTCAGAAAGTCATGTCATGTCAGAACTAAAAAGAATCTCTGAAGGGTTATATCTAGATATTTTATGCATCGAAGAACCCTACACAAAAAGAGGAAATGTAGCATACGCACCTCTAAAAGCTAGAGTGATTAATGAAGGGGAAAGTTCAATGAAAGCAATAATAATAATAATAAATCCGGATTTACAAATAGTCAACATAACACAATTTAGTTACTCGCAAACTAATTATATTCAGGGTAAATGAATACGGAAAACTGATTTTGGCGAATCATTATTTTCAATTCAGTCACCTAACTGGACCGTATTTAAATAAAATCAAAGAAAGAAATAAGTAGAATTCTTCTGATGCTGAAATTATTCACATATGTGATGTAAACGGTAAATCAAAGTGGTGGTTTAATACTATTAAAGACGGGAGAGGAGAGGATGTAGAAGACGTGATTGTAGAATTAAATTTACTATTAAAAATGAGTCAAATAATCCAACAAGTTTGAGAGTCGAAAAGGGGTTATATCTAATATTGAATTAACCCTTTGTAATTCAAAATCGAAAAGCAAATTATGGACTGGAAAGTTGGTCAAGATATGATCTCCAGTGATCATAGATTAATTTGTTTCTACTATTCTTTTAAAAATTGTCAAAAAAGTAGAAATAAGGAGCAAGAAAAAAATTATAACTATGCACAAGCAAATTGGCTGGAAATGAAACAGCAATCTGATAATATTCATTTGGAGTATATTCGGCTAGAAAATGAATGAGAAAAAGTGGACGAAATATCAAACAACTTTAGTTGCAGAAGAGAGGAAATACACTTTAATAACTATCGACAAGCAAAAAGCATATATAAAAACCTCTTAGAAGCTAGGAAACATTCATGTCACCATTTTGTAGGAAAAACTTTTGACACAACTATATGGCGGATCCCTATAAAATAATTATGGTGAAGGTAAGGAAGCCAGAAATTTTAGCAACGTGAAATAAAGGAAACGGGGAATTAACAACAAATTGGAAAGATTTCATAAATTGATGCAGTAATTTGTATCACAAATTATGTAAAAGTCAAGAGTGATTATAGTGTGAATATGCATTATTGTGTGACATTGATTTGAGATGTTTGTTGATTGTAATTATTGTTGAGAAGTGGGTTTATACGGCCTTACTGAAACTGACAATAATAGCGTGCAATAATGTAGCGAGAGGGTGAGCTGTTTATCATTATTAGAGACGAGCAAATGACGTAATATTGGCGCGTTTTTCTTAGGAATTTGCGGGAACATTTTTCCCTAGAGCATATGTGTTCAAAATTTTCATTGGATATAAAAATAGACGCTAATGTTGGCGCGTTTTATTAACCAATAGCAGCTCGGTTATAATCTTTAGGCATATCGGGGTGTAGGAGTATAAAAAGAGCTAAGTCAGAGGTAGATCTCTCCCAGTCCATCGGAAACATTTATACATTACACGTCGGCTTCAGTCCATCGGAAACATTTGTGCATTACACGTCGCCGAGTTCAACAGAAACAGTCGCATAGTTTATCGATTTGCAGTGTACGCGTAGCAAAGTTATAAAAAAGTTCTGAAAAATCTCAAGTGTCGTAAAGTTAATTACACAAAAAAGTTGAAGTTCGCGAATTAATAATGTGCAGTAAATAAGTTATAACAGTTTCAGTTTGGGCGAGTGTCAAGATTAATATGTGAAAGTGCATAATGTGTTACGACAATAAAACTATAAAACAAATTCTTTCATCAGTGTTATCTTTGGATAAAAACTCCTTTCCGTTTACACACCTTGATTAAGAGATCTGCTTGACCGAGAGATCATAGCTAGCCGGAGGACAGTGAACCCAAAATTAAACAAAATAACAGGCGCTCAGTAAAAGATAACACGAAGTGACCGCGACAAATTGTCTTTTATACGTGCGGCAAATAAACAGTAGCATTCTTTCAAACAAACACTAATACCTTCGCAAATTGGCTACCACAACGTGGAACTTAACAAAGAATACTGTCACATATATGGCTCCCAAACGTGGTGCTCAATAAACAAATAACATAAAACCGCCGCAAAATCTTCTGCTAAATACATTACTTCCCGACGATGACCGTTCAACAGATGAAGAAATGCCAACTTTAAAGAAAATTGACGTGAACGTTCCTTTTTACAATTCAAGAGTAATTTATCCTTTCGACATTACTGAAATTAAACTTGTCATAAGAAGCTTATAGAAATAGAAGGGAGCTGGTCCAGACGGCGTTACCAATGAAGTATTAATGCATTTAGAAGACAGATTTACGCCGCTTTTATGTAAAGTACTTAATGACTGCATATGGCAAGGTCGCTTTCCACTCTGCGGAAGGAGGCCAAAGTTACCATCTTGAAGGAAAGCTTAGATAAAGATGCTAAAGAACCTAAATCATATAGACTAACATGTTAGTTAAATACCTTGGAAAAATATTTGAACCACTAATATGTAAGAGAATATAGAATTATGCTAGGCTTAAATGAAAAACGTTTAGCCTTAGGAAGGGCTTTTCAAACGAGGGCGCCATAAACCAACTGATAAGTAAAGTTAATCCTCAAAAGGTAATATTACTGGAATTGTAGTGGACATTTCTGGTGCCTTTGATAATTTGCGGTGACCTTATCTTTTTAAGAGGTTAAGACAAAAGAATTATCCTAAATGTCTATATACCATATTAAAATTATTTTATTGATAGGAAAGTACATATCAAAGGAATAAAGGATATTGTTGATAAAGAAATTACCAAAGGATGTTCTCAGGTCTCGATCTTAGGACCGTTGTTTTGGGATATTGGTTTGAGACGTTATTAAGCGAACTGAATAATGACATGGATATAAAATAAACACCATAGTCTGCGCTGACGATGTGTTGTTTATATTATGAGATAAAATAAGGGATTTGGAAAGACGTTCAAATAAGTTAACAATCAAATTAAATACTTGGTGTAACACATAAAACTTACAAATATCCCCTACAAAGTCATGCTACATAATCTTAAAATCAAAAATTAAAAGAGACTCAACAATAACATTTGATAATCAGAATATTAGAAGAAAGAAACAGGTACAATATTTGGGAATATTCTTAGACGAAAGAATTTCATAAAACATACTGAATACATTCCAAATAAATCAAACATAATGATGAAATTAGCCAGAATCACTCAATGAGATTTCCATATGCCGTTAAGCACGATTACTACATACCATAATAGTATTTTTGCGGCTGTTACGGAGTTTGTAGCGGGAGTACGGAAATTTCCAATGAGTGATGTGCAGACTAACATCTTACTGAGAAGAACACAGCGAAAAATTTTACTAAGTTTTACAGGGACAGTTAACATACACCTACAATGGCATTATTAGTTTGTACAGGAATCTGGCCAATATTTAGCAATAAAATTTTTATTGAACAAAGGTGAATTAGATAAGATCAGTATATAATTGGAAAAAAGATGTAAAACCATAAGTGAAATAAAACATAATTTGAAATAAAGTCAAGGAAGTCAAGTCAATGGGAAAGTGTTGATACAGGAAGGATAACTTTTTATTTATTTAACATTTCGGAACGATTGAAATTAAAACAATCCAACCAACGATGGGATTAATACATTATATAACCGGACATTTACTGTAAAACGTATTGGAAAAAAATTAATAAAACACAAACGACATAAGTAATTATTGCAATCAGCAAGAAACCCCGGAGCATGTATTATTTAAATGTATACATTATTATAATGAGAATACAAAAACTGCAAGTTTTAAGTGGATACCGATAGCTATATTTTAAGAAATAAAATTTTATACATACAACTCGACATATTAGCTAAAATTTAGCAAAATATCCCGGGAACAAAACACTGAACAATATTAAATTGTAACATTAGTACCTGCAATTAATGAATAAATAAGGAGGTCGGAGAGACTTCAAGTCCTACATGTAGCAGAGACACTGATACAAACATCTGATACCGATAATAATACTTTAGAAATAGAGGTATAAAGTATGAAAGACAAGAAAATAATAATTTAAACTAATTGAAGGAAATAGTTCTGGACAATTCTAGGCAGAAAAATGGGGAGAGAAAAGGAGTAAGTGGGGAAGAAGAAAGCAGTTAAGGGGAGGATGGAGGAGGAGATGGAGTCTACAGCAGAGAGGAGGGTAACGGGCGAGGACAATGGGCGAGGGGGATGATGATCAAGGGAAGGAGCTGATAGCAGATAGGAATGGGAGCCTGGAGCAGAAGGTGATGAATGAAGGAGTTAGGGATGGAATTGTGGTTTTGAGCGAGTAGAAGAAGAAGAAGATGGGGGTGAGGGAAAGTGGGATGAAAAATGCTAGTGAATGGAGATAAATTTAATGTAGTGGTAAGTGGGAAATACATTTTAAAGAAAAAGTGAAGTAATAGTTTCGTAGAAGAGTGATAAATGTGGTGATTAAAATATTATAAAGAAATTATGTGAGTGTTGTGTATGATAAAAGAATAACGGAAGATACGTTTAATCCAGAGAGAGTGATAAGTTTAACAAAATTATTAAACACTGATTTTTTTAAAGTATATTAAGAAAAGTGAATGGTTAAGGTATAGATTTTGAGGAAAGTGTATTCAAGTAGTAATTACAGATTCATTTATGATTATTTACTAGAAATTAGGAATAGCTGGATCCCAGTTATTTTATGTTGCCGGTTTTCAGTAACGGTAGTCGAATATATTTTTTATTTAAATTTCACTTATAATTACTACGTTTTGGATTGTTACCTTATTATTTTTTATTTTATTCATTTTATCTGATTTATTTTTATTTACTAGATTATAAGTAAAAGTCTGTACACTAATAATCTATAAAATGAAGTGTTAAATAAATTACAAATTTGGAATGCACGTCTTGGTGTAAGAAACAAGGTACTAGGATAGCGTACTGCAAATTTTAGTTTCTCTTATTTTCAGTTGTTTCTCGCGATTGCATGAAAACTGTATGGTATTTTAAAGCCTACATATAGCGTCCAGTTCTTTATTTTCTAATATTTTCACAAATAATTATGTTATTATTGGCTTTGGAAACATCATATGAACGTAGATGTTACAGACAGAGAGGGTGAGAAACATGCAAGTGTGAGAAAGAGATGCAGACTATGAGAGTAAGCTAGGGAGAATGGATGAGAAGAACGTAACAGCGCGAGTGGAGCTGTGGTTCTATTTATAACAATAAATACGTTAATATCTATCAACGCTTAAGGTAGCCCAGCAAATTCCGGGCAGGCAGGTCCAATTCACGACGAAAAGCAAGTATTAAAATAACTACGTAAAACTTAAGTACAAACTCAACACGATATGTTGTATTTCACAACGACAAATTGAAGCAGTCAATCTCAAGAGACCGTGAAAAACAACTGAGGTGATATGCCGACCTGCGAAGCAACCACCGACAGTACACACATAAGAGGTTTATGTACATGTGTCAAAATGAATTAAAACTAACTACCGTGTTGAACGGTAGACTCACAACAAAGCATCACCTACCATCACAATTTTCTTTGCTACGATTTTTATAGATATCTCAGTTATTCCTGGCCCGGGATCTAACACAGAAAGTTAACGAGTCAACGCATGGCAACGGAAAGGCAGAATGGTTGGGCTAGTTTCTTATGTGTGACGCAGACATAAATATGAAAGCTTGGAACTTGATAAGCCCTATTTTACTTATAAGTTTACGGTCATACTTATGTCAACGTCAGCCAATGTGTATGCATGCATCAAGATAACAAGTAAAAATTTGGATATTATTCAGTATGTGGGTAGGAGCTACAAGAGTTTAAGACACTTACGGTATCGGTTTTTTTATAGAGTTAATTGTGTAGTATGATGAGTTGTTAAATAATGCAGGAGTTATTGCTTGATCGAAATCATTAGGCCCACCCTTAACCCCTTTTAGCGACAGCTTTTATATAGTGGCGACCGCGGAAATTTTGTCTGGAGTTATTTCCAATACTGGCTAGCGGAATGTCGTCAAGCAATGAAAATGTACTAAAGTGGATCATTCGAATTAGTCGCGCATATCCTCGACTACGCCTTCGGCCGCAACTGCACCACTCATCTCGTTCTAAAACACATCCATCGGCTACGCTTTGCGGCTTACAATGTTGCAATGCTGGTTGCAGAAGCACAACGCAAGCAACGCTCCCAGGATACCTCAGTTGAGATGCTTGTGATTGTCGATTTGTGTGCTAGTGAAAATAGAACAAAATGACAATATGTTTCAGAAATTTCATTAAATATGTTAACCACAAAGTGCATTCGTCTTCACTATGTGTAATAATGCTATAAAAGTAATAAAGATGACCTTGTAATTGTGTGTGTTCTATGTTAATAGGAAAGTGGTCCCTACCTACATACTGATTATTATACAAAAGTTGAGAAAATGGTTTGTATTGAACGAGTTGTATTATAGTTCTTATGTTGGGGAGCCAAACTTGAAGTTGGTTACAACCGCACGTATAGTACCCGCTTTCCGGTAGTCTTCGCCCTAAATGTACTTTTCGGTGGCCTTTGCCCCCCCAAAAAATGTTAAAAAACTACATATTAACTTTGACTGTTTGTTTAAATATATATATATGTTTGCCTCGGCTGCGTCAGTATTTTTGTTAGAGACATGGATGTCTTAGCAGGCAGTGGTGTGACTGAAGAATGTAGGCTTACTCAGATTTTATGTTTTTCTTTACTCCATATATTAATGCTTGACACGATTTAAATAACACTTCACTGATATAGAGCTGTGAGTTTCTTTTGTTAATTACTTGCACTTTTTAAACACGTTAACTATTTTCTCACACAAAATACGTATTAAATTTCTCGAGGACGCATCTCGCGTCTGATTAGTAACACTGTCTGCTATCAACGCGTCCAGTTATGAGCACTGTCTACAAGCAACTGACTTCTAGATTTGTAAATTTTGCTATATTTCAGTTTCTGATTGGCTATTCCTAATCCAATAGAATACTTTTATTTAACTAAAGCTTTTTCTGGTTGTTGATTGGCTATTTTATAAACTGTCACAAAAATTACATTATTGTTACTCCAAGAATCACAAGTAATATTGTTAAACTTTCGTACTCATTATTGACTCAAGATTACCTCATTGTTACCTCATTGTTAGCCACTTTTAACCTATTATTCTCACAGCTCCTACATTATTAAATTACGCAATACATTCACATAACATTATTACATGTATACAATAATATAAACATATACAATGACTGTAATATACACTTTTTATATATTGTTACATACACATATTCTTTAAGTTGTTGAATTTATATATTATACAATTAGACTGAAATCATTTAAGTGTTAAAAATACTGCCTCAAAGTCTGTATGTTATGTCAAAGTTTCATTGTAAACGATCCCTTATTCTGTTAATTAAGAGGAACATAACTGTAAAGCTGAGCTGGCAACAATGAACGACTATTGTCATCGAAACTGCGTTTATTGGCACCCAAAAAGAAGCGACTGGGAAATTTCAGCCGCACGCCGTACTAACTGCAATCAAACTGTTAGCTCAGAGGCCATTCTGCCTGTAGACCGTACGGCATTCTCAGTGTATCACAAGAGCAGAAACAAAGGAAGACTGGAGACTGCGAAACGGAAGCGATGATGACCTACAATCGAGGTGATGATTCATTCGTTATAAACTGGAAGTACCACACAAGTACTGCAATTAAATATCCAAGTGTCGATATCTCGTTCTAATCTAGAGGCAAAGCACGTAGCTGTTTATGGACAGAATCTCAAAGCAGAGAGATCAGTTGATCAGGATCTCTACATGGAACATAGGGTGTTAGGGCAAGCGTGACTCAGCTGGAGATATCAACGCCAGACAAACGCGAAACTTCCCGCTCTCTGGAATCTAGCACTATTGTTCCCTTTATTGTAACATACAATGCAACCATTAGTTTCAACCATTACTATTTTTCTTTTTAATGTTGGGATATATAAACCTACAAGTTAAATTAATAAAAACTAAATTTCAAAAGTGAAACACCTAAGGGGATACTTATAGTGTTGCAGTAAAGCTCTTTTCTCGAAATGCTTTAATTTGAAACACGAGTAAAATATTCCACATGTGCTATTCGTTAGAAGAGTCTTACAGAATCCGAAAACCTTCTTACGCATCTTGCTTTTTAAGAGTATACGTGTATGACTTGGTGAAATATTTGGACAATAGGGAAGCGAACATCTATGAAGTACGTTGATGGACATCAATAGTGAAACCTAAGCTATTCACTACTGATATACAGTGTAAGTGGTGGTGTAACATGCAAGGGTACATTACTGTAGGTATAATGGTTCCAAGTATACAAATGTCTGAATGCCTTAATTCTTGAAGGTAAAACACTGCGTTTGATCCGTATGTCTGCTCTATGCAATTTACAAGCGTAAAGATATCAATTTTATTTTCAAGTTGAAGTATTCCAAAGTTTAGACGCTGTTGGTAGGAAGACTTCATTAAATACTACATAGAAAATATAAATATATATCCATGTATTATAAATAAATATATAGAATAATTACTACACATATTATAGTAAGTATTTTATAATTTAAAATATATATATATATATATATATATTAAGTATATAAAGGCGTACGCAGTGCGGGGAGCTCAGGAAGCTCCTGAGCAGTTGTAGTGAAGAGAGTGGGTCTCCCTGTAGTCTAGTGGTTAATAAACGTTACTGGACATGAGTCCTGGCTGGGAAGTTTAGTCTCTATGTTCTGCAGTTTGCCTTCTGGTCTTATTAATTGGAAGTTGTTTGTTCATAATCCTGGTTTATCAAATCCTTTAGTCAATACAACCTGTTCAGTGATACAGTTGATATCTCATAAATAGTATAAATTTCTAAAGGCAATTTTCACAGCTTTTAGTTTAAGCCGGAGATTTAATAAAATACGGACCCTGCTTAAGCAAGGCTTACGCTTTGGTTTAAGCTTTGCGAAGCTTTGGTTTAAGCTTTCAGTTATGCACTTTCCTTAGCTCCCTCCGAAATTCACTTTCTGCTACGCCCCTGTAAAATATTCACATATTTTTACTTTCTCTACTACGTATAGTAAGTAGGGGCAGTAATGTATTCCACCCAAAACTTCGATATCGGGATTTCACCGGAAATACATGTTTTGAGACCACTGAATCCAAAAAAGCATTTTTGGAAACATGTCCGTGTGTGTGTGTGTGTGTCTATGTCTCTGAACAGCATAACTCAGAAACGAACAGTCGGATAAACACCAACTTGGTATTTTGGTTCAATATCTTCCAGAGATTCGACACGAAGGTTTTCAAGAAAATCCCCCACCCCAGATTACCCTTTAATTTTAATTTTCTCAAAAATGGTTCTAACGATTTTGATTAAAATATCATGTTTAAGACATTTTCATGACAAATGAAATGTATATCTCGAATTTTCTGGGAATATCTCCAAAAGTATTCTTCATTGTGAACGACTTTTGCATAGCTGGTAAACCATAAGAGATAGACAAAAGTTTACTACACAAAAAAGTAGATCGCGTTAAAACACACAATTTATGGCATATACATTTTTTTTTTGTTGAGTGAACTATTTTCGAGATATTGCTTGTTATTCCCTTAAATTTTCTAAATTCGTTATTCATTTTTCTTTGTCCTGGTAATGCAAAGAGAATGGAGTACTCCACATAGCAACCAGCTCTTAAAATTTTGACTATAGCTTAAAGCCTACCAATCCCCCTTGCATCTACAAGAAAATTAGGAATCAGATTAACATCTCGATATCTCGATATCTCGATTAACATGAAGCATATGGAGAATAAGCGTTTGTAAAAATAGTTTGTACAAGAGTAGAGAAAGTCATGTGAGTATAACACATCTGATTTTTTTTTACAGCCGATACCTTAGATCTATTTTAATTTAAAAGGACGCTTTCCATAGAATAAAAAATGAAAGCACTTTTACAAAGAATCTGCTGTTTTAGTCTTTACAATCAAAATGAGTTATTTAGTTTGAAACTTTCTAGTTTCAAATAAGATGTTCATAAGGTTGTATAAGATATGTTGTATTGTTATTACTGTCGAGGAGACTGCAACGTTCTAATTGTGTGGACCAGTAGACATGCATAGAAGCTGAGGTCACATTGTATGATAAACTTCAAGGCACCATTTTTCAACCGACCTTGGTGTTGAGAAACGCGAGAAGAAAAAATTGCCAATTAGCTGTGGGTGTGGAACAGAACGCTAAAAGCAATAGCTTCTTTGCTGTCAACTCTCCCCGCTAAGCAGCGAGTTTATCTGTCTTGTTCTGGTCCACCAGCATGCTCTCATCTCACAAGCATTTTGCCTCTCAGTGGATGCAAGGAATTTTATCTAAGAAAAGCGTGACGTGTTCGTCAAACGATCTTACCAGCATAATAAACTCTAATTATGTGGATGTTTAGGAAAAAAAGTGATAGCACTGTTATTAGCTTTCGCTTCATCTTCTGGATGCTTTCGAAAATATTAGCCCTTATATCAACCACTACTCTCTCTCTCTCTCTCTCTTTCTCTGTCTCTCTTGTCTGAGAACTAAAGAGGTATCTTATATAATAATCACATTTTTTCTCTGTATCTGCTGTTCTTTTATAGCTTTCAATCAAATTCTTGTTTTTTTCACTTTTACTCGTTCACTCAAACTCTAAATGAAGACTCCTAATTTATTGTCTAAAATATGAAGGATTCTTTTATTTTTGGAGGAGTTATATTGTAGTTCTACTGTTGGGGATCCAAACTTGATGTAGGTGCAATCACGTGCGATACAAAGCTTCCGGTGGCCTTCGCCCCAACTTTTGGGAATCAACTTTGTATTTTAATGTTTTCTTTAAATATTATGTATATTTATGTTTGCCTCGGCTGCGTCAGTACTAATTTGTAGAAAAATGTATTCCTTATCAGGGGGTGATGCTGCTAAAGAATGTAGGCTTACACCAAATTATAATTTTTACTTCACTCCTTTTATTAATCCTTCACACGATTAAATGACACTTCACTTATATAGAGAGCTGTGAGATTATTTATTAATTACTTGCACTTTTAACACGTAAGCTTTATAATATACTCGCCATAATGAATTTTATATGTCTCACACTGAATACGATTAAAGTGTTCAGGAACGTTGCCGTCTAGCGTCCGATTAGGAACGTCGTTGTCTAGCGACTGCCATTTACTGCTTAAATTTATATTTTTTTTTCTATTTCACGTCTCTGATTGGCTAATTTTACTCCAATAGAATACTTTTATTTAACTTTCAGCTTTTCTGGTTGTTGATTGGCTATTTATAAACTGTTTTAAAAATTACATTATTGTTCCAAGAATTACTAGTAGCATTATTAAACTTTTCAATTCATTATTGCCTCAAGGGTACCTCATTGTTTAGCAAATTTTGAACTATATTTTCACAGCTCCTACATTATTAAATTACGTAAGACATTCACATAACATTATTATACATGTACACAATAATATAAACATAATACAATGACTGTTACATATATTTTGTATATGATATTATACACATATTGGTTTAAAGCGGGCTGTTATTTTTTTTCTATTATATAATTAGACTGAAATCATTTAAGTATTAAAAACACTGCCTTAATTCTAAATTTAATTTTGGTTAATTTTTCAGGTGTTGTCAGTACTATTTTCTGGTGCAATTTGACCATTTAATGTAGGCATATAGTGATACTATTATATGCGTTATATTTTTATTAAACTTATTTGTTAAACGTGTTACTTTGAGTGGCAAGATATTTGCTCAAATTTTGAAAATGTAACTGTATTTTGCTTTCAGGGGTATTGCAACTTCTTATCATTAGGTTCACCATATAGCTACGTATTCATCTAATATAGCTTAAAAGTAAAGCCTTTTTCAGAAACTGTATAAGTTGTGTCTAAATTCCTATTACAGGCCTTTAGGACTTGCAGCAGTGATCTAATATCTATACACAAACCCTTATCCGAAACGTAACGAAAAACCACAACACGCGTTGAAGTCTCCCTTAGTACTTTGCCAGCAAGCTGCGCACGCCCAAGGGTCCCATGAACGATACGGCATCAATATGTGGATAGTGTCTCTGAACGGTCGTGAGATTGGGCCATACCTTCTTCAGTTCACCTCACAGGTAGCGCGTCTATTTTCCTTCAAGACGTAGTGGATTTTTGGAAGATATGCCAGTGAGCATTCGGAAAGGAGGTGATTTCTATACGATGGCGCGGCATCTCATTTGACACATGTGGTTCGAGGTAATTTCAAGGAAGGATTCGGGCAAAGGTGGATAGGCTGTGGTGGGCTAACTGAATGGCCTGCAAGTTTGCCGAATTGACTCCGCTGGATTGTTGAGTCGGATTAACAAGACCCCGCTGGGTGAAAGAAAGGGACTTTCGGCAGCCTGCGCTCCACTAGAATAAAAAACAGGAGGGGGTTCACCGCCTGTTATGGTGGTGATTTTCTTACTGCGGATATGGATGCACATTCAAAATGTTAGATACTCGCCCCCAATGGAAACCACCAACGGATTTGGGTGTGTAACAACATGTACTTCGAAAATAGGTTAATTACGGAGTTAAAAGATTTTTTTGACTGTAGGTATATAAATATCAACATAGGTAAATAGTGTCGCAGGTTGGACCCAAGAAGCTGCATAATCCATTTTTTTAAGGTTGTGAAAGAGGCGGCGCCGTGGCCGAGTGGTTAGACCGCTCGCCTCCCACCGAGGCGGACCGGGTTCAATCCCAGGGACCTGCATGTGGGATTTGTGGTGGACGAAGCGGGTCTGGGCGGGTTTACTCCGGGATCTCCCGCCATTCATTCCACCAACTTTCCAACATTTCGCTTCATCTACTTCCTTCATCCCATGCCAGGCATCGGGTTGATCACCCATCCTGGATGTTCTGTCTGATCCATGAGTGTCTGCTCCTCTGCGGGCCTCTGACCCCAGGCAACCGCCGGTAAGTCCTGGGGGGTGTAAGTCCTACATAAGAGGAGGGTAAACGATAATGAATGAATGAAAAAAAGGTTTGTGAAAGATAACAAGAACACTAAGTTACGGAGCGGGATGGCTCAGGCGGTAACGTCTGTGGCCCGCATTTGGGAGGTTCCTGGTTCAAATCCAGTGGGCCGACCAATCTGACGGGTTTTTTCGTGGTTTTCCTCAGTCGCAAGGTAAATACCGGATTTGATACTTAATACCACGATCCAAAGTTCCACCTTAAGTCTAAAACAATAGTAAATCATGCAAAATGGATCGTAAAACGACTGATGTGACATTTATCCACAGATAATTAAATCAAGTAGACTGGGCGGCATCGTAATGCCATCTGACCGGCGCGTGTGGAAGCAGAGGTACAGTTGCTGTACGGATGCTTCTGTGGACACGTGACGAAGTAAGATGGTATGGTACAAGGATGAGACCTAGAAGGTTTACTGTCCGCCACACACCGATCTACAAGGTATCTCCTAACAGATACGCCACGATATGACCACGTAGTTAAAGCGACACAGGGAGAGAGAGAAAAAGAACAGTAATTCCCGGCGAAGGGAAGCTATTGTGACTTGGCAAGGTCTGCATCCCAAAGACAACTAGAAATATCGCACTGTTTATTAAACTAAGATATTTCGATTCTCGGTCTTCATTCATGTGTTTGAACGGATAGAAGTCTTCACAAGCTAAGTTGTGCATGTTTGCGTGTACGTAGGTATTTTAATTATTAGTTATTATTTTAATTATTAGTTTACTTTTTTTCTTTTATTATATTTTAGTTTACTTCACCATCTGAGTCTACTCCTAAAGTTCCTAAGGATAGTTGGTCTAGCTTCTGTCAGATTTAAATGACAGAAAGCGGATAGCCGCTTCCGTGCGCGATAATCAACGGATAATTCTATAGAAAAATAAACTCAAATCTAAAACTTATTACCATAAATATGCACGTGCAATTTCCCCTGGGCCACCTGCATTAGAGCCTAATGATATGTAAACAACGGCCATTTTAGACATTGTTCCGGAGATGCTTTTATACACTGTGAAATCTCAAAGAGAAAGAATAATGACAGGTTATCTCGAAAGGAACAAGTGGACAATGTGGCTCTTGAATATCCAAAAAGCAAAGAAAATTCGCAATAAGGCTCAAAAGCAGATACAACGCTTATAAAGAGACAAGCGAGTACAGTAATCTGATTCCTTCAGATGAATGGGTATGCGTTTGAATTTAGACATACAGATTTGCATCCTTGACAGTCGCTTAAGTCAAACAGAATATATTCACTTTTATATATCAGGTGGATTAAAATAAATTGAAGACACTAAAACAAAGTGGAATAATTTTTAACCCAGAGGTCCCGGGATCGATTCCCGGCTGAGGAGGATAATTTCTCATCTTACAGAACCATTCCCTCTCCTCCGTAGATTCTGGTAGTAAAGAATGCGAGAGTGAATGCATGTTGAGTGTGAAATTTAATGAAAAAAAATTTAAAACTCACATTTCAAGAATGTAACATCTTAAACAAGAAGATTATAAAATAGAAGAATATATCTTTTCCCGTTTTGCAATCTCTAAAGAGCGTTCAAGAAAAAAATGCATTGTCTGAATAATGCGAATATAACAATAAGGAAAACTTACTTTACTGTGACCACAAAACCCTTCTCCAATTAACAGATATAAGCGGACTCATCTTAAACACAAATGTAGGTATATACACTATGTGATCAAAAGTATCTGGACACCCTCACAAACATATCTTTTTCATCCTAGGTGTATTGTGCTGCCACCTACTGTCTGGTACTCATTATTCGCGACCTCAGTAGTCATTAGACATCGTGAAACAGCAGAATGGGACGCTCCGTGGAACTCACGAACTTCGAACGTGGTCAGGTGATTGGGTGTCATTTGTATCAGAAATTTGCACGCGAGATTTCCACACTCCTAAACATCCCTAGGTCCACTGTTTCTGATGTGATAGTGAAGTGAAAACGTGAAGGGACATGTACAGCACAAAAGCGTACAGGCCGACCTCGTCTGTTGGCCGACAGAGACCGCCGACATTTGAAAAGGGTCGTAAAGAGTAATAGGCAGACATCTATCTAGACCATCACACAGGCATTCCAAACTGCATCAGGATCCACTCCAAGGACTATGACAGTTAGGCGTGAGGTGAGAAGCCTTAAATTCCATGGTCGAGCGGCTGCTCATAAGCCATGCATCACGCAGGAAAATGCCAAACGACGCCTCCCTTGGTGTAAGGAGCGTTAACATTACACGATTGAACAGTGGCAAAACGTTGCGTGGAGTGACGAATCACGGTACACAATATGGCGATCCGATGGCAGGGTGTGGGTATGGCGAATGCCCGGTGAACGTCATCTGCCAGCGTGTGTAGTGCCAACAGTGAAATTCGGAGGTGGTGGTGTTATGGTGTGGTCGTGTTTTTCCTGAAGGGGGCTTGCACCCCTTGTTGTTTTGCGTGGCACGATCACAGCGCAAGACCTACATTGGCATTTTAAGCACCTTCTTGGTTCCACTGTTGAAGAGCAATTCGGGGATGGCGATGGCATCTTTCAACACGATCGAGCACCTGTTCATACTGCACGGGCTGTGGCGAAGTGTGTACACGACAATAACATCCCTGTAATGGACTGGCCTGCATAGAGTCCTGAATTGAATCCTATAGAACACATTTGGGATGTTTTGGAACGTCGACTTCGTGCCAGGCCTACATCGATACCTCTCTTCAGTTCCGCACTCCGTGATGAATGGGCTGCCATTCCCCAAGAAACCTTCCAGCACCTGATTGAAAGTATGCCTGTGAGAGTGAACTCTGACATCAAGGCTAAGGGTGGGCCAACACCATATTGACTTCCAGCATTACCGATGGAGGGCCACGAACGTGTACGTCATTTTCAGCCAGGTGTCCGGATACTTTTGATCACGTGGTGTATGTATCTAAATCACACCCTAAGAGGATGTTATTTGTAGCCGTCCCACATGTCATATGCCGCAGGGAAATGTTTCAATACACACTTTGCTATAAGTAGCACACTGAGACAACCATCAACTGTTTACAAAGCATGGCCACTGGTTGCAGAGCTAGTACTTTACATCTTTATAAACAACGCTATTATAATACACATACAATGACACATACTAAAACTGAAGTTACATGTATATATTTATGTATACATATTGTGTCTGTGGTTTTTTCTTCTTCTTTTTTTTAACATTTTGATAATGTACTATAGCTGAGGCTGAGACCGGCAACTGTAATTATTATTCGCTATTCACATGCTTGGGTTTTTTGTTTTTAATTGAAATTTATGCTTGCTGCAATTGATACTAAATGCAAACTATTACATTATAGTCACGCTTTAAATATCTATGCTTTAAGAGCTCTTTGCTTGGTATTTGTCATTAAACATTTCGAAAATAATTCATTCCAGTAAATTGATTATATAAACTGTAATTTTAATAGATTTATGTCTAAATTTGATTTTTCAGTTAAACAGAACTCTGCAAAAACATAACTAACAAGAAGTTTTAAAAAGTGAGAGATAATTGCCGTGGAAGTTTTATGAATATATATATGTATGATGTGTTACAGATTGTGTTCAGAATTATTCAAGCTAACCTTGGGATAACACTGGAGATAATTGCTACCCGAGACTGTCCGCAGGGAGGTAATCTATCTCCTCTATTGTGAAGTCTCGTGGTGGACAGTCTCCTGGTGGATTTAAACAAGGATATTACCTACGGAGTTAGGCAGATGACTTAGCTCGACTGGTTAAAGGCAAATTTGCAAATACTATAAGAGACATAATGAATGTAGGTTTAAAATTAATCAATGAATCGATTCAGAGGAAAGACCATAGGATCAATCCCTCAAAAACCATCATAATCCCCTTCAAAAGGAAAAGGAATCTTGAATCCTTTAAAGGATTAAATTTCAAATATACTTGTGTAGACCGTCAAATATCTAGGGATAAGCCTAGATAGAAAATGGACATGGAATCCTCACATTAATAATATTCTACGCAGAGCCAAAGGGTCAATGGTAACCTGCAGACGCTCTGTAGGATCTTCTTGCGGCTTAAAGCCACAAATCTGTCCTGGTTGTATGTGCCTGTCATCAGACTACTTATGGTCTGGTAACTTGTGGTTGCCTAGTTTGGTGGGGCAAGCCACAGTAGTCAATGGTGGTAATCAAACTGGCGAGTCTCCGAAAACCTTCCTGTTTAATAATAACTGGTGCCTTCAAAGCACCCCAACCGTTGCAATGGAAACCCTACTGGAGCTTCCACCGCTAGATCTCTACCTTATGACAGAAGCTGTTCTTGCTGCTAATAGGTTAATTAATACAGATAACTGCATAAATAGTAATCATGGTCAATGGACATACCCTGATCCAAGATACTGTAGAAAGAAATGAAGTTTTAGCAGTGAGATCTGATCTCATGATAACTCAATGTTGCTTTGACCACTCTTTTGAGATCCAGATAGGAGCCTGGCAAGACTGGTCTAGTAAACAAATCGCAGGAAGATTCCAGTACCATCTGACATGGTTTAAGATAATTCAAGAGATGGAATACACTTTGGTGCTGGAATTTTCAGAGCCTCTCTGAGGATAGTAGTTAGCTTCAGTTTCGGTAGATATAGCAAGTGTCTCCGGCAGAGTTATATGCAACTCTTGCCTGTGAACGAACATGTTTAGAAGGGCCTGCAAAAGTAAGCACCTACTTATCCTATCTGACAGTCAAGCTGCTATAAAAGCGCTTGATTCATACCAATTCAAATCGAAATTAGCGTGGGAATGTCTTCAACTCTTACAAACACTATCACAGCACACCTCTGAGTGCTAGGATGAGTGTCGGGCCACCAGGGTATTGTAGGCAATGAAAGAGCTGATCAATTAGCCAAGAGGGGATTCAATACCCCCGCTATGGACTTGAACCTTTCTACGGTATAAGCGAATTATATGCTAGAACCGCAATAATCAAATGAACTAGAGAGGACCATAAAAAGGATGGAAAAGTCTCTGTCCAAACACTATGGAAATACATTGTTAAATGACCCAATGATATCTTCACTGGGTCGCTTTTGCATTTAAATGGAAGTAGAACTAGGAAGGCAGCATCTATGAACTGTATCCCGGACAGGTGTATTCACCTACAGACTTTGTGGGCAGCGAGATGACGCCAGTCATTTACTATTAAATTCGGAGGTCCTAGGGAGAAAAAACATCGACTCTTTGGGGCTTCAACATTGGGTAGATTTAAAGATACTGTCTCAGCAATTGTAGTCCTTGAGCTAATAAGCTTCAAGGAACTCGAATTCCTGCGGAAGGAAAAGGGCCACACAAAAGATATTTAGGTCGAGTTGGTAGATCCATTGAGCTCTCTTAGATCTCCAACTGTACCACCACCACCACCACCATCACCACTGGATGTGCAAAACGTGTTTAACACTGCGTTATGTTGAATAATAATCAACGAGCTGCAACATGGAACGTATCACAATATTTCATCAATATAGAAAGGCAGTATTTTCATAAAGATGTATAAAACCGGACCAAAGAGAAGAAATGCAGGTAACTGCGGGAGTGCCCCAAGGTTCAGTTCTGGGACTCACTCTGGAATATCTTGTATGCCAAGGATAGGATAATACATGACAGGATTTGCTGATGACTTGGCGCTAGTAATAATCGCTATGGATGAAGAAGAGCTAATCTTTAGAGCGAGTGAGTCCTTAAGGCGTATATATTGTTGGATGAAGTGCAATAGTCTAGCTTTAGCCCCGCACAAAGCTGAAATTGTCATTTTAAAAGGGCCGAGAAAACGAAAAATTACTGATAACAGGAACAAAGCGGTGGTGCCCAAGAAAGCTGTGAGCTATTGACGCAATAATTTGTATCACAAATTATGTAAATGTCAGAGTGATTGTATTGTGAATATGCATTGTTGTGTGACATTGATTTGAGATGTTTGTTGATTGTAATTATTGTCGAGAAGTGGGTTTATACGGCCTTACTGAAACTGACAATAATAGCGTGCAATAATGTAGCGAGGGGCTGAGCTGTTTATCATTATTAGAGACGAGCAAATGACGTCAGAGTGGCGTGTTTTTCTTAGAATATGCTGGAACATTTTCCCTAGAGCATATGTTTTCGTAATTTTCATTGGATATAAATATAGACGCTAATGTTGGCGCGTTTTATTAACCAATAGCAGCTCGGTTATACTCTTTAGGCATATTGGGGCGAGGAAGTATAAATTCAGTGTCAGGGTTAAGTTTCATGTAGTTCAACGGAGGCATTCATGGAGTATGCATCGCACGCAGTTCAAGGTTACGCGTAGCAAATTTATGAAAAATCTCTCGTGTCGTAAAGTTAATTACACAAAAAGTCTAAATACGCGAATTAATAATGGGCAGTAAAGAAGTTATTATAACAGTTTCAGTTTGGCGAGTGTCAAGACTAATAGGTGAAAGTGAATAATGTGTTACGACAATAAAAGTGTAAAACAAATTCTTTCATCAGTGTTATCTTTGGATAAAAACTCCTTTCCGTTTACACACCTGTATAAGATAAGTGCTTGACCGAGAAAATCATAGCTAGCCGGAGGACAGTGAACCCAAAATTAAATACAATAACAGGCGCTCAGTAAAAGATAACACGAAGTGACCGCGACAAATTGTCTTTTATACGTGCGGCAGATAAAAATGAAACATCTTCCAACTACCAAAATTAATACCCCCACAAATTTGGCTACCACAACGTGGGGCTCAACAAACAAATAAACATACTTCACTATTTAAGTGTCATGCTGGGGGATGGTAGTGCAGAGAACATGTTAGGGTAGCAACCGATAAGGCTGACAAATGAACAGCAGCATTGGGCAGACTAATGCCAAATCTTGGAGGTCCACGAACCATGAAAAGGCAGATATTATGGGTGCAGTGTACTCAATGCTGCTATATGCTGCATCAGTGTGCAGTGCTATGCTACGGAAAGAGGTATACAGTAAGTGTATGGACTAAGTACATAGGAGGTGGCTTCTGATAGTGGTATGTGTGTATCGTGCCATTTCCACTAGAGCCTTGCAGGTTATTGCAGGGGCTATTCCCATAGATTTGTTAGTGGAAGAAAGGGAACTTATATACGAGAAAGGAGCTGCAAACTCCGCGGAGGGAAAGCGGGATATTAGGAAACATAAAGGAAACATGGCAAAGAAATGGAAGGAAACTACTGAACTAGGACAGTGGGCAAAGGAAATTATCCCAGACATCAATATGTAGTTGAGTTGTTAACGCCGACGAGTAGATTACTTCCTGACTTCACTAATGACAGGTCAAGGAAGATTCAAGTAATAAGCAGACAGGGATGGGGAAAGCTAACGATGAGAAATGTAATTATTGCGCAGAAACGGATACAGTGGTGCATACGTTTTTAAATGTGCAAGATGGGAGATGAAAAGAAATGAGGCCTTCCGAAAACTGGGATTAGTGGTAAGCGTAGAAAACTTAGATGCAGTTATTACTGGAAGTCGTGAAGCATTAAACGTAGTGAAAACCCTTACAAAAGTAATAATGAAGACTAAAGAAAAGAACGAAAGAAACCAGTAGCTAGTGACAGAATAGACAGTTGCCATTTTGAAGTAATGCCACCAGCAGTTCCAAAATGGTATGCGGAGATGGCAATGGTTTAGTTGTTCTTGGGAATCCACCTCGCCAAGTTGGCGTCCTTGTAAACTTTTTCCACTGTTAATAAAAAACCTACCACTAGCACTACCACTACTATGTTGAGATTACTTTCTTTAGCCTGAATCATTTATTAAAAGGTATAAAAACTTATCTTACGAAAGCCTATTTTTCTCTCTATTTCATTTAATCCAGATAAGCCAAAATAGCTACACTACACATTTCGTTATAAATGCAAGGAGAAGAGCAATAGTCAGAAGTGGACGCTGTATGACGGCATTATACAATCATTCCATGCAGTCGCTTGAAACAACTGAATCCCGAAATGACTTGAAAAGAATGACAAAAGTATTGAACAATCGAACCATTAACATCGGATATCTTGAAAATGGCTAATGCCATAAAAAGCTACTTCAAACAAATTGTGTGTTTTAAAGAGACATGCATTCTTTGTGTGGTGCGTTTTCGTCTATCCCTTAACGTTTACAGTTATAGAAGATTATACAAAATAGAAGTTTTCACAGGCTATTCCCAGAAAGTTTATATAAGTTTTATTTCTCATGTAAATATCCTTAATATATTTTTTAAAATTTTCGTGTAGCATCTTTGGAAGGGCCTGAACTTATACCAACTTATTCAACGTTTAGTTTTTGAGTTATCCTCTTCACAAATACTCACACAGATAGACACACACACACACGAGCCATTTTTGTAATTGGTGGCGGGGATTCAGGGTGTCTCAAAGCATTTATTTTCAGTGAAATCTCAGTATGGATTTTTACTTTCTCTACTACGTATAGTAAGTAGGGGAAGTATTGTATTCCACCCAAAAATTCAATACCGAGATTTCACCGGAAATACATGTTTTGAGACCCCCTGAATCCAAAAAAAAAGCATTTTTGGAAACATGTCCGTGTGTGTGTGTGTGTGTCTGTGAACAGCATAACTCAGAAACGAACAGTCGGATAAACACCAAACTTGGTATTTAGGTTCAGTATCTTCCAGAGATTCGACTCGAAAATCCCCCACACCAGATTACCCTTTACATGAAAAATGTTTCGAAAATTTTAATTTTCTCAAAAATGGCTCTAACGATTTTGATTAAAATATCATATGTTTAAGATATTTTTATGACAAATGAAATGTATATCTCGAATTTTCTGGGAATGTCTCCAAAAGTGTTCTTCATTGTGAACGACTTTTGCATAACTGGTAAACCATAAGAGATAGAAAAATTTTACTACACAAAAAATGTAGATCGCATTGAAATACACAATTTATGTCATATACATTTGTTTTGTTGAGTGAACCATTTTCCAGATATTGCTTGTTGTTCCTTTAAATTTTCCAATACTCTCAAATGCAAATTCGTTATTCATTTCTTTTTGTCGTAGTAATGCAAAGAAAATGGAATACTCCACATAGCAACCAGCTCTTAAAATATTTGACTATCGCTTAAAGCCTAGCAATTCCCCTTGCATCTACAAGAAAATTAGCAATAAGATTAACAGGAAGCATATGGAGAATAAGTGTTTGTAAAAATAGTTTGTACAAGAGTAGAGAAAGCCATGTGAGTGTAACACATCAGATTTTTTGGATGAAATGCAATACTTCCCCTGCTTACTCTACTTAATAGAAAAAGTAACAATAGAAAATATTCAAAACGAAGATTCAGTTGGTGAATATCACTAAAAATATTCCCCGTTTATCTCAGAATATACCTTAGATAAACACCTACATTGGAATTTAAGCATTTCAGTTTTGGTCTATGTTGTTTTCGAACAGATACAAAAGAATGCACAGACATTTAAGAAAAGTGTGTTTTTAAATTCACGGGGCTTTGATGTAGTTATTTGCATAAAATGTCTAACAGAATTGCTTATCAAGAGTATGAAAAGTAAAAGTATTAGTAAGGAATAGAGTACCTGTAAACTAATCATTGTGAACATGAAAGCTGCTGAACTGAGGAATCTAACAACTACAGGTACAGTAATTCTTAGTAATATATAATTAGACAAAGGTTGGCTACTACTAATCAGTTATGTAGGACGTTCAATTGGTAAGCATTTCGCCGAAGTCATAACAAGTTTAAAGTCCTTCATGCTTCCAAAGAAGGTAGATGTTCTTTGGAGAAAGGTTCTTCTCCTGAGTTGAGTTTGCTGTGATTGGCTGCGTGGGAGGATGCGCGTTAACTTCGTCTCGAAGGTGAATAGGTGTGGGGAACTTGAGGGAACGATATGAATACCATTTTCTGCAGCGATCTCATGGAACGACACAAACCAACATTTGCATACAAATCTTTTTCCTTCTCATTATTACAGCACGACTCTTTGGAGAATGTCGCTACGGCATATGCCATTCATCCTAAGAATGAAGCAGCAGTAAATAAAGAGCACGTGCTGCTGGAATTAACGTCCAGAAAGACATTCCTCTTCGCCCGTCACTGCAGGAATATCATTCCAAAGTCCAGCGTTGATGCGTTGGATACCTAAGAATCTTAACATTAAAGCGACAGTAATGCAAGATTTAAGACACCCTGGGATTAAATTGAGGAATTTATGAGAAAATGGAGCAGAATGACAAACAACCAGTTGAAGTATATTATAAAAACTGACGAATCTATTAGCTTATCATCCCCAGCTATCAGTTTATCATCAATTGAAGTTATTGGTCTGGTAATCAATCTCGAGGCCAGTTTTATAATCAAAATCCTCCAAATCATCTATACACAAATTAATTTCACTTTTTATCCTGTTTAACTTCACTTTTAGCCAAATTATAATAAACCTTTTCAGTTAATCTCCCCATAAAAAGCATTTTCCCTGTTTTTACTTAATATTGCATTTTTTCAGTGAAAATTTTTTTGTCTTCTCATGTTATTCTTGTTCTATACAATTAGTTATAAAATATTAAGCTTTGTCTATCTAGCAGTCCCAACTTTTGGGAAAGCCGAATAAATAGTTTAAAACTTGTTCAGCTGTTTCTTATGATAGAGATCGTTGATATGCAAAACATCAATTTAATGTACTAAATACTGTAACAAATTAGAACACCAGTTTCTGCGAAAACACATTTTATTTACCACTCAACCTAACAGAAAAGTTACACTTGAATCTCTTTGGTACGCACTTGGGATACAACACAACTAAACTGCTTAATCAAATCACAACTGAATGCATTCGACTCAATTCAACACTAAAATCTGCCGCTCGGGCATAAGCTGCCCTCTTATATAGATCTCGCATACAAGTGGAACTTTAGGACAGATAAACAAGCTCATAAAGAGGCTTTTATTCCTCTGATTTTTACTTTCTCTAGTACGTATAGTAAGTAGGGAAAGTATGATATTCCACCCTAAAATTCCATACCGAGATTTCACCGGAAATATATGTTTTGAGACCCCCTGAATCCAAAAAAAGCAATTTTGGAAACATGTTTGTGTGTGTGTGTGTGTTTGTGTCTGTGTGTCTGTCTGTGAACAGTATAACTCAGTAACGAACAGTCGGATAAACACCAAACTTGGTATTTAGGTTCAGTACCTTCCAGAAATGCGACACGAAGGTTTTCAAGAAAATCCCCCCACCCCAGATTACCCTTTACATGGAACATTTTTCGCAAATTTTAATTTTCTCAAAAACGCTTTTAACGATTTTGATTAAAATATTATATGTTTAATATATTTTAATGACAAATTAAATATATATCACGAATTTTCTGGGAATGACTCCAAAAGTATTCTTCATTGTGAACGACTTTGCATAACTGGTAAACCATAAGAGATAGACAAAACTTTACTACACAATAAATGTAGATCGCGTTAAAATACACAATTTATGTCGTACACATTTTTTTGTTGAGTGAATCGTTTTCGAGATATTGCTTGTTATTCCCTTAAATTTTCCAATAATTATACTTTTACTCAAATTCGTTATTAATTTTTTTTTGTCCTGGTAATGCAAAGAGAATGGAATACTCGACATAGCAACCAGCTCTTAAAATATTTGACTATCGCTTAAAGCCTACAAACTCCCATTGCATCTACAAGAAAATTAGCAATAAGATTAACATCTCGATATATCGATTAACATGAAGCATATGGAGAATAAGCGTTTATAAAAATAGTTTGTACAAGAGTAGAGAAAGACATGTGAGTGTAACATATCAGATTTGTTCTATTGTTTCTTTTGTTCTATTGTTCTCGCGCTCGCTATTGCTCCGAGACGTGTCTACCGGGCCGCTAGCAGCCTCGGTCGCACGTGCGGTCACAATAGTTTACAAAATGTTAAATATTTTATAAATAACACGTACAAAATATGCTTGAACTTTAGCACTGCTTAAAAGATAAAAATAATATAGAGTAATAAATCAATGTTTCTTGTTTTAATTTAAAAAATAGAATTACTTATCAGCTTTTAAAACAAACATTTGATTTTGGAAAAACCGTTTTGTTTTTCATACCAAATGTTTTCATAAAACTTCAATAACTTTCTATACTTTTTGATCAAACCAACAATATTAAAAAAGGTAATATTTAGAGTGCGAATTGATTATGCAAAGATATAACATATGTGTTTTCATTTAATTTGGACTATAGGTATATAATACGATTATATACTGAAGATGCATGTTCAAGGAAATCGCAAAAAAGACATGGTATAAGCCTTTTAAAAATATTAACCAAGGGTTTTTACATTTCATTGTTAAAACTGACAGAATGCACAAAACTATAGTGCCACACAATGTATATTGGTCCCAAGTGTATTTATATGTAAACAACCAGAACTTGAAATGTTTTCATGTTTGCCGTACCCCCAGATCCCTAAGCTAAATTTAATGTTGAAATTTGGTGAAAAGTCTTGAGAATTGTATTTTTCTGATTGTATTGTATTTGCAATTTAATAGCGGTTTTTTAAGTTTAACTTAAAATGCAACATTTTTAATTAAATACAAATTCAAGTTGGAAACATACACTCTCTTAGAAAAAATAATAAGCTTCTATGTTTAAAATGTCTAATTAACAACAGTTTTTGACTGATTTGCTTTCAATATTCAGCACATACTAAGGAGCCATTACTGCACGAGCCATTTTTGAAACGGTTTAGTATTCATTTATCTACAAGAATGAGTACCTATACGCACATACACGATCTTTTTTTAATGCCTTTTGCTTTTCAATAGGCCTCAAAACGTGTTTTTCCGTGAAAACGCGATGCAGAAGTTTTGAGTGGAATCACTTCCGCTGCCTATTAGGATGGTTAAGTTGGTGCAGAAGATTATCAGAATTTATATCACGTTAACTATTAACACTTATGCATTCAATTTTTTCCTTAATTAAGCAATATTCTTTGAAATTTTAGATCAGGATCGCCTACTGTGTGCTATTATTATTATTATTATTATTATTATTATTATTATTATTATTAGTAGTAGTAGTAGTAGTAGTAGTAGTAAGGGGGTAGTAGTAGTAGTAAGGGGGTAGTAGTAGTAGTAGTAGTAGTAGTAGTAGTAGTAGTAGTAGTAGTAGTAGTAGTAGTAGTAGTAGTAGTAGTAGTAGTATTATAATCATCACATATTCATAATCGAGATTATGAACATTTATCAACGGAATCTTAATATCACTATTTATACTTATTGTAACTTCACAGGGAAAAGTGTTTGCTATAATTTAATAAACTAAAATATTAGTTCTAAAATAAAAGCGTATTTAAACGCAGTTTGTCCTGTTTAGCGTTATGTTTTCTGCGTTTTAATAAAATATGAAAGCACAACTATTGACAAGAGATATAAATAACCTGGTCCACAAAATTTAAGATTTTTAATGCTAAAATAGGTACAATGGGTGAATCTTTCTGACCTTTTTGTGCTGATTTCAAATCTTTTTATAGAACCTTTTCATCAACCATAATTTTTTAGCAATTGAAGGAATAAAATTTTTGTAGTTATACTTTTTAATATGTGTAACACCTTAACTAAAATACCTTTTACGTATGTAAAATGAATGTGAAGTAGATTTTTGACTGTACTTTGCTTGAGGAACATCTCTCTTGAGTAGTCTGCCAACATATTTGGTAGCGTCTGGTAGCGTCTTTCCATTTCAGCGATGTCCTGATGGAAGCGCTCGCCATGTTCGTCGCTCACAACGCCGAGGTTCTCAGGAACGAAGTCGAGATGGGAGTCCAACATGTGTGTTTTCAAAGACATATTACATCCGATGACCTTGTAGTTCCCAATCAGCTCACTGACAAGTTCTCTGTAATGTTCAGACCTGTAGTTTCCTAGAAAGTTTATGACAATGTTTTTGAAAGAGAACCATGCAGCTCGTTCTTGCATATCTAATAAGCTTTCAAACTATGAATCTTTCATAAGTTCTCTAATTTGAGGGCCAACCAATATTCCCTCTTTTAGTTTCGCTTCACTGAGCTTTGAAAACTTAGTTTTCAGGAACAGAAATGCACTCCCGTCATGATTCATTGCTTTCACAAAGTTCTTAATCAAACCTAGGTTGATGGGTAATGGAGGCAATAAGATTTTATCAGCAATGTAGCACTTTGGCTTCCTCCTCACAATATTACTCTCCAAAGATCCAGATCTCCGTATGCCAAGAGAGGTTGGCATCTAAGATCAAGAGCTACGCCATGTGGATAATAACAACTGTCGCGGAACTTTCGTGTTATCTCATTTTCTGAGCGCCTGTTATTGTTTTACTATTTTGAATTTTGGGTTCTTTGTCCTCCGGCTAGCTATTATTACTCAGTCGAGCAAATCTCTTGAACAAGGTGTGTAAACGGAAAGGAGTTGTTACTAAAAGATAACACTGATAAAAGAATTTGTTTTTACACTTTTATTTCCGTCACACTTTATTCATTTCACATAATTACTCTTGATACACGCCTGACTGAAACTGTTATACTTTCGAATGTAACTATAATCACTTATTTGCCGCACATTATTAATTCGAGTATTTCACATTTTGTAACTAACTTTACGACGCGAGAGTCTCTGTAGATTTGCGTAACGTGTACTTCGTGAATGATTCTGTTAAACTGCGCGACGTGTAACCCGCGAATGATTCTGTTGAACTGTGCGACGTGTAACGCGTGAATGATTCTCTTAAACTGTGCGATACTTGTCTCTGGCTTCAGCATTTATACTCCCTCACCCCGATATGCCTAAACATATAACAGAGCTGCTATTGCTTAATAAAGCGCGCCAACATTAGCGTCTATTTTTATATCCAATCAAAATTACGAACACATATGCTCTAGGGAAGATATTCCCTCCATTTCTAAAGAAAAGTGTGCTTCTCTGACGTCATTTGTTTGTCTCTTATAATTGATAAACAACTCACCCCATCGTTTCATTGTTACCCGCTCCTATTGTCAGTTTCAGTGAGGGCGTGTAAACTTATTTCCTAACAATGCTTATAGTTAACAAACATTCAAATCATTGTCATACAATAATGTTAATTTACACTACAATCACTCTGGCATTTACAGTGTTGTGATATAAAATACTGACTCACAACATGGCCACTCAGCATTGACAACGTAGAACCAAAAAGGTGACGGTAACTCTGGAGGTGAAAAACCGAAACTGGGAAGGAGACGGTTCCGAGAGGTGATGAGTTAAGCTGGTCAAGTGAAAAGTGCCGAGAGGTCGAAGGGACACAGCATCGCACCGGTAGGGTGCGCCGGTTCAACCTGCCAAATTACTTTTTCGGTCTTGTCTAAATTCTACGTCCGCACATCATATCTGTGAGTACAATTTCTAAATTCCATTTCTTCGAGAATCCTACTCAATATATGAGAGACAAAAAGATCGCTAAGAGAGATTCGCTCAGATGGTAAAGGCAATGGATAATTGTGTATTAAGAAAATGTAAGTATTCTAATCTTCTGGCCGAAACTATAATTAAGAGAGAGAAAGGTAGATTTTATTAATTGTTTTATATACAGGGTGATCCGTTTAAAACTCCAGTGAAATAAATGGTTATATCTAGGAATGTATAACCCAAAGAGAAATAAATGTAGTCAGATTTCGTAGTGCAGATCTTGAAATTTGTGTAACAATGTAACAACGGTTGCCATGGAGTTGTATTATTGAGAAATAAATAAATAACAGAAAACTGCTGATTCTGTGAAACTAGCCATGTGCACTGTTCAGCGGAAAGTCTCGTGTATGCTTTGGTTAGCAGAAACAAAGTCTGTGAAACATGTTCAACGCCGATTTCGTTCGGAAATACAATCTTCAAAGACATGATACCATTTCTGGCTATAAGAGAATAATGGCCTGGGATACAAAGTTGAAGCAAACAGGAAGCTCGTTGTCAAGCAGTGGTAAGCATGCTAAGATAAGGTTTCTGAAGAGAACATTGAATCATACAAGAAGCCCAAGAATATTAATACGACAAGCAAGTTTACAACTCCAATTCGTCGCAGTAGTGTTCACAATGTTGTGCACAAAAGGCTCCGTCTTAGAGCATACAAAATTCAAATCACTCAGTAAATCAAGCACGATGATAAAAATAAGAGGCTAAATGCGAGTGTTTTGGATAAAATTGACGAAAGCAACTCCTACTCAGATCATATCTGTTTCTCTGACGAGTCAACTTTCCACATATCAGGAAAAGTTAACAGACACAATTGCAGAAATCTGTTGTGTTTGAACACGAATGTAATAAACCCAAAGTTAACGTCTGGCACGGTTTAATGAAAGATCGTGTGATAGGTCCCTTCTTTTTTGCCGAACCTACAGGGACTGGTCGAACCTATCTAGATATGTTGGAGGTTGAAGGCAGGTTGAATGGGACAAACAATTGTCGAGGTGGAAACTTTTCAAAATACGATTTCTCGTAAACCACTTGCACTAGAACCTTGCAACAAACGCCACTGACATTCTAATTTACTCTACTTTTATTGTGTTGGTGTAACTAACATTGTTCCATTTAAAAAATTGCATGTTTGCTCAAAAAATACACTTTCTCAGCCCCTGGCTACCAATCAATGCTTTGAAAACTTCACATCAATAGCACTTTCCATCTCCGAAATATTTGTAGTGCAATTTCATTATTTCGAACCTATTTAGCGCAATGCTACGAGTAATAGGACTCCATTGTTCAAATGAAAAATAATTTCCTACATTCGTTCTTTTGAAATGGAAACCATGTTGACGGGATTAAGATAGCATACACTCATCGCCCAACAAAACCCTACGTCCTTCCGCCCTTCTCATCTGTTCATACGATGTTTGATTGACAGATCTGAGCAATCGAGCACCTTGACTGTGCACAATTGAGCAACAAGTTGATAGCCAATGTAAAGTGACGTTTTTTTCTACACGAGCTCCTGAAGGAAGCACAAGTATATTGGCTATCCTAATACATGGACTTGCTTTTTTCAAGAGCTGAATAGTATCATTCTGTGAAAATGAATCTATTTATTATTCACATTTATCATGAATAATAGGAAATAGATAAGATATATATTTTATAACAGTGGAAATTCTATGGAGAAAAAGCAATATTAATATTGCAAATATTATGTTTTTTATGAATTTTCCTCTTAGGAGATCTAATTATAGGTGCAAAGTCCTTGACTATACAATAACAAAGCTAACACGAGTTATTTTTAAAGTATTATTTGTTTCATTTATTATGTCATCTTTAGCATCTATAGCTTTGATTTTGGAACAACTGTCAATCGGGCAATGATATACACTCGTACAGTTCGTGATATTCGTTAAGTAGGTATTTTTATTTCTATATATTATATTAACATTAAATCACACATTCATTCATTTAATATTTGCAACTTTATGTAGAATTGCGTACAATCCTCTGGCTAAAGAAAAATGTGCACACTTCAACGGTGAATTGAATCTTTGTTTTGGAGGTTAGTATAACTACTAATCTCAGGACCACGAAGTAGTCTAGAATAACAGTATAGCCAGATTAATATCCTTTCAGAAGCTACCGTAACAAGGACGACAAACCAGACACTCCTTTTGATTTTAAGCCTAACTATTAAATGTTGCGAAACAATTCTCAAATAAATGGAATAGAGATTTAGTCCATTAAAACACACTATTCTTATAATGGCAGCATTTTATCGAGTTATCTAAGATAAATTGCACCATTAGCGTTTTCGTGAGCCAAGTTGAATGTGCATAGGGCAATAGCCTCATGCATCCGTAAGTCAAAAGTAGAATATGAAGTTCTGGTTTAGAGGGCAGAGTAAGCAGCATCAGTCTGTTCTGCTACTTAAAATTATATTTATAAATATAAGAAAGTCTTAGCCAACATTTTGCATTATTTTTTTTATTTCGGATAAATAAATAATGTCAACCGAAACGAAATTGCAATTTTAGAATGCATGTGTCTGTGCGCATTTTATGTAAGGAATTTCTGAACAGAGTTAGGAAGAAAGGAAAGATTAGGAACGGCATGATTTAGAAGCGCACCCGGAGGGCACAGTTCTGACTGCGTGCATACGTTGGCGGAATGAGCACAGTGAGAGAACTAGCGAACAATTGAACTAGCAGAAGAATTAAGTCCAGCTAGAAGCAGATTGGCATGTTGGGATCTACTGGCTGACCAGAGGAACTGGTAAAGCATAGGCAATTTCCAGGCTAAAGTACGCGAAGCTAGGTCAAAATTGTACAGTTAGTCAGACGTATCTTTTCTTTTTTACTTTCTCTGCTAGGTATAGTAAGTAGGGGAAGTGTTGTATTCCACCCAAAAATTCGATACCAAGATTTCACCGGAAATACATGTTTTGAGGCTTCCTGAATCCAAAAAAAAGCATTTTTACTTTCTCTGCTACCTATAGTAAGTAGGGGAAGTGTTGCATTCCACTCAAAAATTCGATACCGTTTCTCAAATGGGAATTTGTTGTTCATTTCTTTTTGTCCTGGTAATGCAAAGAGAATGGAATACTCCACATAGCAACCAGCTCTTAAAAGATTTGACTATCGCTTAAAGCCTACCAATTCCCCTTACATCTACAAGAAAATTAGCAATAAGATTAACATCTCGATATCTGGATTAACATGAAGTATATGGAGAATAAGCATTTGTAAGAATAGTGTGTACAAGAGTAGCGAAAGTCATGTGAGTGTAACACATCAGATTTTTAGAAAAAGGTCCGTGTATGTGTCTGCGAACAGCATAAATAAAAAACGAAAATTCGGATCAATACAAAAGTTGTTATTTAGGTTTAGTATCCTTCAAAAATACGACACGAAGATTTTCAAGAAAATCCCCCCACCCCAGACTACCCTTTACATGAAACATTTATTAAAAAAATTGATTTACTGAAAAGTGGCTCCAACAATATTTATTAAAACACCATATGTTTAAGATACTTTCATTGCAAATGAAATGTATATCTTGAATTTTCTGGGAATGTCGCCAAAAGCCGTCTTCATTCTGAATGAATTTTGCATAACCGATAAACCGTAACCGATAGACAAAATTTTACTACACAAAAATTGTAGATCTCGTTAAAGCACATAATTTATAACCTATACATTTTTTTTATGGAGTGAACCATTTCCGAGGTATTCCGTTATTTGTTTGAATTTTATATTCCTTTTTTCAAATGGGAATTCGTTATTCGTTTTGTTATGTCCTGAAAATGCAAAGAGAACGGAATGGTCCACACAGCAACCAGCTCTTAAAAGATTTGGCTGTTGCTTAAAGTCTACCATATTACCCTTGCACCTATAAGAAAATTAGCAATGCGATAGTTTCTGCAAATTTTTATATTGATTAACATGAAATAGATGGATAATAAGCGTTTGTAAAAATAGTTTGTACAGGAGCAGAGAAAGTCATGTGAGAGTAAAACATCAGATTTTTCTTTCTTTTTATCATCGTTAACTTTATCTTAAATACGGACGTGCTGTTTAGTACCTATGCGCTAAGTGTTTATGTAACAACTTTAATAACTTTACAACAATAAAAATAATGTATATATCCATGTACGAGTGCCACACTTTTGACATCAAACCAATACGAAATGGACTCATCCAAGGGCTGGTGTGGACCGTCGTGTCGAAGCTTACCTTCCAGCCAGCTAGGTGAAATATTTCTGTAGTCCTTCCCTTTCGCCTCTCACCTAGGCCTGACCTTTGCTTATAGACTAATGCGTGTGTGTCGGACTTGAATTCAAACAATAAGAGATTGGATAACCCAATGCTGATGTGGAACACAGTTTATAACAAGTTTCTGCCAACATTAAATAAATAAAAACACTATAGGATCCCAGAAACACCGGCAGTTTCCGTACATTCGACTATATATAACAGAAGTTTACAAGCGCAATATTTCTGACAGTTTTATCAGTTATAAAATTAAATGGAATGAATATTTAGGAAGTGTTACCTATTTTGCGTTCCTGTCATGTATATGCCTAAACCATTTACCTCGACATATTATTATACTGGAGGTTATAGAGACGTTTGCTGGGTACCTAGTTCCGAGCACATAGTAAACATAACGAGCAGGTTCAATTTATAATTTTAATTTATTTTCATCTTATTCACATCCCAGGAAAAAATATAGTTATTGCCGGTTGCCGGTTTAGAAACACCAAATGACCTATACTTTGCATTGAGGCAGTATTTTTAACACTTAAATGATTTCAGTCAAATTATATAATATAAATTCAATAACAGCCCGCCTTAAAGTAATATGTATATGTAACAATATATATATATAAAGTGTATAATTAGTCATTGTAAATGTTTATATTATTGTATACATGTGTAACAATGTTATGTGAATATATTACGTAATTTAATACTGTAGGAGCTGTGAGAATAATAGATTAATAGTTGCTAACAATGAGGTAACCTTGAGGCAATAATGAATTTGAAAGTGTAAATGCTGCTAGACATTATTGGAGTAACAATAATGTAAATTTCGGGACAGTTTATAAAATAGCCAATTAACAACCAGAAAAAGCTTTAGTTAAATGAACGTATTCTATTAGACTAGGATTAGCCAATCAGAGACTTGAAATACAGAAATTTACAAATTTAGGCGGTAGAAATCAAGTCAGTTGCTTGTAGACAGCGCTCATAACTGGACGCGTTGCTAGCAGACAGTGTTCTAATCAGACGTGAGGTGCGTCCTCGAGAAGTATAATACGTATTCAGTGTGATGAAAATAGTTTACGTGTTAAAATGTGCAAGTAATTAATTAAAACAATCTCACAGCTCTCTCTATATCAGTGAAGTGTTATTTAAATCGTGTGAAGCATTAATACAAGGAGTGAAGTAAAATTATAATCTGTGTAAGCCTACATTCTTCAGTCCCACCACAACCCTGCAAAGAGAAACATGTCTCTAACAATAATACTGACGCAGTCGAGGCAAACGTAAATATATAATATTTAAAGAAAGAGTCAAATTACAAAGTTAATATTTTTAAACATTTTTTTGGTGGGCAAAGGCCACCGGAAAGTACATTTGGGGCGAAGGTTACCGGAAAGCGGGTAGGTACTATACGTGCGGTTGCAACGAACTTCAAGTTCGGCTCCCAACAGTTGAAATATAATACAACTATTTCAATACAACCTACTTCAAATTGACGCCCAAAACGTGGAGCAAATAAGTAAAGATAGCATAGAAAGAGAGAGCAAAAGGGAAAACAACAGAATTCGTAAGGGAGAAAAGGTTACGTGAGAGTGAAGCAGAGACGATGAATTGGAGAGGCAAGATATGGAGGAAGAGGCGTGGGAGAAAGCTATGTCTACGTATTTGACGCAATAATGAAATAGGAATACAGGTGTATCAATACAAGATAAGAGGCGTATGAGCGCATATAAAACAATAAGCTGGCTATTTAATATGTTATGTATATGATATGAAACGCCCGATGAGACTATCTGCAGCTTAATGCTGCTCTCTGCCTTGTCACCGTGAATGTAGGACCTTTGTTGGGACAACAGTTTCAAAACATTACAATAGGTGTGTGGGGAGGGCCACAGATGAGCAGGACACCTCATGCAGAAAATGATGTTTTGTTTCTAGGGATAAACTTGTTCAGGTAATTTAAATTCACTGCGAAACAAATACGCGCCCGTAGCTGGACGGTAAGCTATCCACGACGGTCTAACGTAAGTATAGCACTAGCTATACCTTTTTCACTATAAGCTGAAAGGAAAAGTAAACAAAACAAATGAATCACTCCGCCGAGCACATGGCAGCACCATGTGGAGGATGACGGGAACTAAGTACCCGTGAGAGGAAATTGCTTCAGACAGAATGGAATAAAGTATACTGCGTAGCTTGGGTATCATTAGCTTTTAAAGACTGTATGTCTTATTCCTATATTTTGCCTTACATCCTAAACTTATAACACATAATACTAAGAGTAGATAAATAAAAGTTGTATCTGAACAGTTTTGCATCTGTGATTTAAAGTACTGGATTAAACTGTTCTTAACTTCAAGTTTTAGAAATCATTAATTTAATGACTAATATCAGTATACCACCTTTACTTTAACCTTTTATGAGTCAACAAGTTAAATAACGATTAGCACCATAGCTTAAAACACAACAGAAAACAAACGCGACTCAAGCTATCGAACAACAATTCTGCATCACTAACAAAGAAGTTCAATTATTGTTAAACAATGGCCAAACATATTCATTGTCGATTAAAGGTGGGTACTTTCCACAGAATTTGTAAAAAGCATTTAATACAATTGTCTTCTTTCCATTTTCCCGCGTTTATAGCAGAAGATTCTCAGCCAGAACCCGGAAACGAATTGCAGCGTCTGCGCATAGCCTAACCCTCTACTATAACGGTTTATTTAGTTATAGGTGAATCTGAACAAACACATTTAGTTTCATAATTTTTAACTGTAACAATAATGAGAGTTTTTTAAGTTTCCCTGCACGAGAATAACCACAAAATGTTACGATATGAACCGAACTGTTTTTTGTAGAGGAAGAGACGACATGCTAAGCGGGAAAGGTTGTAGTTTGCTCATCAGCCAATGAGGTGCTGTCTTGTCACGTGGTTTTGTTTTATTGTCCTTTCAGCTTATAGTGAAAAAGGTTTATGTATCTAGATTTTAAACAGCGTCCATAATTCCCTGACAATCATTAAGAATAGTCTCTACATGAATCCTAGCACATAACAACTAATGATGGTGGTGATGATGATGATAATATAATCATTATAAACATACCAGGTGAAATTGGCAAGGTTGTGTTCGACAATCTTTAAAAGAATACTCAATGACTGGAGAATGTATCTGATAACGTTTGCAGGTTCTGTAAAAAGGTAACTTGAGAGCTTGCCCTTGCCGCCACCCGATTTTAGGTTTCCATTATTTAGCTCCAAACATTTTGTGTAAACGTTTCTCTACCGCTGTAAGTGGTTCATTGGGTTTTTACTTTCCCTACTACGTATAGTAAGTAGGGGAAGTATTGTATTCCACCCAAAAATTCGATACCGAGATCTCACCGGAAATATATGTTTTGAGACCCCCTGAATCCAAAAAAATCTGATGTGTTACACTCACATGATTTTCTCTACTCTTGTACAATCTATTTTTACAAACGCCTATTCTCCATATGCTTCATATTAATCGAGATATCGAGATGTCAATCTTATTTGTAATTTTCTTGTAGATGCAAGGGGAATATGGTAGGTTTTAAGCGATAGTCAAATATTTTATCGCTGGTTGCTATGTGGCGCATTCCATTCTCTTTGCATGTCCAGGACATAAAAAAATCTGATGTGTTACACTCACATGACTTTCTATACTCTTTATTTTTACAAACGCTTATTCGCCATATGCTTCATGTTAATCGAGATATCGAGATGTCAATCTTATTGCTAATTTTCTTGCAGATGCAAGGGGAATATGGTAGCTTTTCAGGCGATAATCAAATATTTTAACGCTGGTTGCTATGTGGCGCATTCCTTGCTCTTTACATGTCCAGGACATCAAAAAAATGAATAACGAATTTGAGAAAAAGTATAAGTATTGGAAAATTTAAGGAAATAACAAGCAATATCTCGAAAACGGTTCACTCAACAAAAGAAATGTATATGACATAAGTTCTGTATTTTAACACGATCTACATTTTGTGTGTAGCAAAATCTTGTCTATCTCTTATGGTTTACCAGTTATGCAAAAGTCGTTCACAATGAAGAATACTTTTGGAGACATTCCCAGAAAATTCGAGATATACATTTCATTTCTCATGACATTATCTTAAACATATGATATTTTCATCAAAATCGTTAGAGCCATTTTTGAGAAAATTAAAATTTTTGAAAAATGTTCCATGTAAAGGGTAGTCTGGGGTGGGGGGATTTTTTTGAAAACCTTCGTGTCGCATCTCTGGAAGATACTGAACCTAAATACCAAGTTTGGTGTTTATCCGACTGTTCGTTTTTGAGTTATGCTGTTCAGACACACAGACACACAGACACAGACACACACACACACACACACACACACACACACACACACACAGACAGACACACAGACAGACACACACACGGACATGTTTCCAAAAATGGTTTTTTTGGATTCAGGAGGTCACAAAACATGTATTTCCGGTGAAATCTCGGTATCGAATTTTTGGGTGGAATGCAATACTTCCCCTACTTACTATACGTAGTAGAGAAAGTAAAAAGCATTTTTGGAAACATGTCCGTGTGTATGTCTGTGAACAGCATAACACAGAAACGAACAGTCGGATAAACGCCAAACTTGGTATTCAGGTTCAGTATCTTCCAGAGATGCGACACGAAGGTTTTCAAGAAAATCCCCCCACCCCAGATTACCTTTTAGATGGAACATTTTTCCAAAATTTTAATTTTCTCAAAAACGTCTCTAACGATTTTGATTAAAATATCATATGTTTAAGGTATTTTCATGACAAATGAAATGTATATCTCGAATTTTCTGGGAATGTCTCCAAAAGTATTCTTCATTGTGTACGACTTTTGCGTAACTGGTAAACCATAAGAGATAGACAAAATTTTACTACACAAAAAATGTAGATCGCGTTAAAATACACAATTTATGTCATATACATTTTTGTTGTTGAGTGAACCATTTTCGAGATATTGCTTGTTATTCCCTTAAATTTTCCAATACTTATACTTTTCTCAAATCCGTTATTTTATTTTTTTTTCGTCCTGTTAATGCAAAGAGAATGGAATACTCCACATAGCAACCATCTCTTAAAATATTTAACTATCGCTTAAGGCCTACCAATTCCCCTTGCATCTACATGAAAATTAGCAATAAGATTGACATCTCAATTAACATGAAGCATATGGAGAATAAGCGTTTGTAAAAATAGTTTGTAAAAGAGTAGAGAAAGTCATGCGAGTGTAACACATCAGATTTTTATACATAGTAATCACGGTCTATTTCTTTTTAAGGAATTATTTTCAAGGTGAATGATAACAGGTTTAAACTCATTTAAGTTGGATTTTAAAACCAGTACATCCACATATTGGATTAACAGGTGGCAGAACATGTGTTATTAATTAGGTAGGAACATACACGGAGTTAGAATTTTGAACAGCTGATATACAATTCCGCTTACATTGACCGGTCTCTTGAGCAGTTAGCGCGCGGTTTACAACTTCTGGGCGCCGTTTTGGCTAATTCTACAATACTCATACAAGCAACAAGGAACTGATTTGGGCTACTCTCAGACCATGCTTGGCGTGGAGAAGTAGAGAATGCTTAACTTCTACGCCAGCAGTTCAAGTTCGATTCTCCGTAGCGGATGGTTCTCCTTTATCGTTTACAACTCGTTCTAATGTAATATTCTATAATATTGCTTGTGTTAGGTACTTCATTTTACTTACAAATATAATTTAAAAACTCGTGAACTTTTGTTTTTATAAAATTAAATTTACTGAGTATGAAACCTCCTCCTAGCCGATAAATTAAAGCCATGATTGCCACATACATAAAAATTGAAGAAACCCTATTATATTTTTTCTTGTGTATTTAAAATTAAAGGGAGAAAAATCAAAGTAGTTCAAAGGAGATTTGAACTTGCAAACTCTGGAACAGTAAGCTCTCTACCCCTGAGCTAAGAGTGCTGCAGTAAGTGTGGCATTGTAAAGAGCTTTAGTAATACTCCACTTGAGAACCATAAATCAAAAGTATCTTTTGGTTACAAATATTCAGTGTTGAAACGCTCTGCAACATCTGTTTGTTTGAAATATTCGTATATGAATTATTTTCTCAGAAGACATTTGTGATTATAGTTGTGTTCCCCATTGAAACTACCAAAAGAAAATACGCAGTCTTTTGAACGAAATATGGCTGACACGAGCGCTCACGGAAGTACCCGACTGAGCCGTCTCTCAGACGCCGGCCAGTTTTAAACTGACCGAGTGTACGTGATAATGACTGCCGTAAGTCTGGAATGTATCTGAAATTTTTCTGTTACTACCAATCCTAAATTACCTAAATAAAATTCACATGACTTTCTCTATATGCTATCATTTAGTTTTATATAGTTTCTACAATATATATTACCCAAGCTTATTACTTTCTCTACTACGTATAGTAAGTAGGGGAAGTATTGTATTCCACCCAAAAATTCGATACCGAGATTTCACCGGAAATATATGTTTTGAGACCCCCTGAATCCAAAAAAAAACGCATTTTTGGAAACATGTCCGTGTGTGTGTCTGTGAACAGCATAACTCAGAAACGAACAGTCGGACAAACACCAAACTTGGTATTTAGGTTCAGTATCTTCCAGAAATGCGACAGGACGGTTTTCAAGAAAATCCCCCCACCCCAGATTACCCTTTACATGGAACATTTTTTGAAAATTTTAATTTTCTCAAAAATGGCTCTAACATTTTGATTAATATATCATATGTTTAAGATATTTCCATGACAAATAAAATGTATATCTTACATTTTCTGGGAATGTCTCCAAAAGTATTCTTCATTGTGAAGGATTTTTGCATAACTGGTAAACCATAAGAGATAGACAAAAGTTTACTGCACAAAAAATGTAGATCGCGTTGAAATACACAATTTATGTCATATACATTTTTTTGCTGAGTGAACCATTTTCGAGATATTGCTTGTTATTCCCTTAAATTTTTCAATACTTTTCTCAAATGGGAATTCGTTATTCATTTTTTTGTCTTGGATATGCAAAGAGTATTAATCTGTGGCAAAGAGAATGGTGCTGCACCTAGCAACCAGCTATTAAGAGATATGTCTATGCTTAAAGACTACTGTATTTCTATATTGCCGTTACAAATACAAAACAAGGGGAACATAGTAGGCCTTAAGCGACAGTCAAATATTTTTAGAGCTGGTCGCTATGTGTAAAATGTAATTCTCTTTGCATGTAAAAAGATCGTTTCTTAAAATGTTTATCTCGATTAATGTGAAGCATATGGAGAATAAGCGTTTGTAAAAATAGTTTGTACAAGAGTAGAGAAAGTCATGTGAGTGTAACACATCAGATTTTCTTTTTATCTCCTTCATGTTGATCGAGATAAACATCTGTAGACAGTTTCATTACACATTTAGAGGTGGATACAAGACAGATAGGGGAAACCGAACCGATAGTTAGGCTTTTAAAGCGACTTGCTATTGCTTTAAAATTCCATACTCTTTCCATGACATCGCGAGAAACAAGTGAATAGCAATAGACTTTTAAACAATTGCAAAGTATTTAACAATTGAAACCAATATTAACGGATATCTTGGATATGGCTCATGCCACAAAAAAGATATTTAAAGTAAATTGTGTGCTTTAAAGAGATTGCATTTTTGATACACTTTTTACCTATTAAGGTTTGCCAATTACATAAAATTATGCAAAATTCCTTCCGAATGACTTAGACTTCACAGACTATTGCCAAGAAATTTAAAATATAAATTTTATTATATATATTAAATATGATATCTTAATCAAAATCGTTAAGAGCATGTTTTAAGAAATGACAATTTCGAAAACGTTCCATGCAAAGGGTACTTTGGGGTAGGAGGATTTTCCTTAAAATCTTCATGTTGCACCTTCAGAGGCTAATGAGCTTAAATATCAAGTTTGGTATTTATTGTTATTTTCTAATTTTGTGTGGATTCAGGAAACCTCAAAACGTGCATTTTCGGTGTAATATTGATATCGTAAGGCAGTATTTTTAACACTTAAATGATTTCAGTCAAATTATATAATATGTAAATTCAATAACAGCCGGCCTTGAAGCAATATGTGTATGTAATAATTTGTAAAATGTATGTAACAGTCATTGCATATGCCTATATTATTGTATACATGCTCAATAATGTTATATGAATGTATTACGTAATTTAATAATGTAGGAGCTGTGAGAATAATAGGTTAAAAGTTGCTAACAATGAGGAAACCTTGAGGTAATAATGAGTTTGAAAGTTTAAATCTTACTGGTAATTCTTGTAAGCAATAATGTGATTTTAGTGACAGTTTATAAAATAGCCAATTAACTCCCGCAGGGAGTTTTAGAGACTGGAAATACATAAATCTACAAATTTAGGCGGTGGAAAACAGTTCAGTTGCCTGCAGACAGAGTTACTAACCAGACGCAAAAAGTGTCCTCAAGAAATATAATATGTATTCGTGTGAGACGAAAAATAAGTTTACGTGTTAAAAAAGTGTAATTAATAAATAAAAAGAATCCCACAGCTCTCTATGTCAGTGAAGTGTTATTTAAATCGTATCAAGTATTACTAAAAGGAGTGAAATAAAATTATAATCTGTGTAAGCGTACATTCTTGTCGCATCACAACCCTGCCAAGATATCCATGTCTCTAAAATAAATACTGGCGCAGCCGAGGCAAACATAAATATTAAAAATTTAAAGAAACAGTTTAATTACAAAGTTAATATTTTGTTTTAAACTTGGGGCAAAGGCCACCTGAAAGTACATTTGGGTCGAAGGCTACCGAAACTGTTTACTATACGTGCGGTTGCAACTACTACAAGTTCGGCTCCCCAACAGTCGAAGTACGATACAACTCCTTCAATACAATAACTTTTTCAATCGAATTTTCAGTGGAATGCAATATCTTTTTTACCTACTAGGTAAGTTATAGAGAAACTAAAAATAAATACTTTTATTATATGCAATTTAAGTGTTATATATACTCCAGGTATAAATAATAGGTACCTGCGGTATTTTATAGTTTATGTGATGAAAGTTAAAAACAGATGCAATATCTTGTGTATCTTACACCCATCTTGGTCATCGCGTATGGACACGTGTCAGCGATTTGTTTACATCACCTTTGTTCATAGAGCGAATATAAGGCATTACCATACCAACGCTAATCTAAATATCTATCTGAACATAACCAATGGCCGGACCGCATAACGATCCACTGAATTTCTTATGCGCGGAGAACACATCTTCTAAGTGATCATGGAGTCGAAGAGAAAGCGCTTAAAATCCCCAAGGCTGGCTGCATTTGTTGAAATAACTTGTGGAATTATTAATCATTATCTGGAGACGGAGCTCCTCTCAGTTTACATAGCAATTTCCCCATTATGGTGATAATGCGTGGCGGGAACCAATGAGGAAGACGGCCACCCAGTCGAACAGGTGAGTGGCCTGCGGGCACTCAACAAACCCACTTATGCTAAAACATCTTGATTAAGAGACGGTCTGCATAGTGATTTATTCCGGGGCAATTTCCATGCCACTCCTCCACGGATGCTGCTCTGTAACAAAGTGTTAATGTTAAATAGCAGGTATGTGTGTCAGGTTTCCCGCCATCTACCCTTTTTTGCTTCCGTCGTGCATTCTTATCCGAGTCGTCATCGCCGTCTTTGACTACAAGGGTAAGGCCAACGGCCTGGAGGGTGATGTACCCGGCAGTAGCTGAGTTACCTAGCAGGCTAGTGTTCACATCTTGAATAAGAACAGGACGACTTATAAACTATTAACTTGCACAGTTTGAAGAGCAACTTCCAGAGCAAATGCCGATAAATAGGGTATTACAGAGTTCAAACGATAGGCTTTCAGGGGTTTCACAGGGATGGTATAGCAATTATTTGAATATTAGTACTGATAAATGGAAATAAAACGAATGCGGTACATGATTTTCTCTATAAAATAGTTAATTTATCTACCACAAGCATGAAAATGGTTTTTCAAAATTATGAGTTTTGATTTTTTCGGAAAAATGCTCAATCAGCGCCACTGATACCTCTACTTTCTCACGGAAAATCGTGCATATCAGAAAGAAAAACAACATTTAGCTGTAGTAATAGCGCAGTCATCAGTGTGCCCGGCTGTCAATCCGATGATGCTGGATTCAAACCCCATACTAACGGTTAAGCACTTTTTACTTTCTCTACTACGTATAGTAAGTAGGGAAAGTATTGTATTCCACCCAAAAATTCGATACCGAGATTTCATCAAAAATACATGTTTTGAGACCCTCTGAATCCAAAAAAAGCATTTTTGTAAACATGTCCGTGTGTATGTGTGTATGTGTGTGTCTGTGAACAGCATAACTCAGAAACGAAAAATCAGATAAACGTCAAACTTGGTATTTAGGTTCAGTATCTTCCAGAGATGCGACACGAAAGTTTTCAAGAAAATCCACCCACCCCAGATTACCCCTTACATGGAACATTTTTCGAAAATTTTAATTTTCTCAAAAATGGCTCAAACGATTTTGATTAAAATATCATATGTTTAAGATATTTTCATGACAAATAAAATGTATATCTTCAATTTTCTGGGAATGTCTCCAAAAGTATTCTTCATTGTGAAGGATTTTTGCATAACTGGTAAACCATAAGATATAGACAAAATTTTGCTACACAGAAAATGTAGATTGCGTTAAAATACATAATTTATGTCATATACATTTTTTTTGAGTGAACCATTTTCGAATTTTTGCTTGTTGTTCCCTTAAATTTTTCAATACTTATTTCTCAAATGGGAATTCGTTGTTCATTTTTTTAACTTGGATATGCAAAGAGCATTAATCTGTGGTAAAGAGAATGGTGCTGCACCTAGCAACCAGCTATTAAGATATATGTCTATGGTTAAAAGCTACTGTATTTCTATATTGCCCTTGCAAATACACAACACGGGGAACATAGTACGCCTTAAGCGATAGTCAAATGTTTTTAGAACTGGTCGCTATGTGTAAAATGTAATTCTCTTTGCATGTCAAAAGATCGTTTCTGCAAATGCTTATCTCGATTAATATGAAATAGATGGAGAATAAGAGTTTGTAAAAATAGTTTGTACAAGCGTAGGGAAAATCATGTGAGTTTAACACATCAATTTTTTATGTACTTGCGTGTATAAAAAGTGGCCCTAGATCGCATTAGTGTTTCCGCCTATATGTAATCAACCTTTAACTCTACCGGTATCTTCTCTATGACCTGAAAGACGATCCAGGTACACAAAAGCAAAACAATGAACGATGTCATAATCGATGTGAAATAAAGGAGTGGTTTGGATACTGTGTCTATTAAAGTGTTTCACTACAATTGGTACACAGCGAAAGGCTAAACCAATACAACATAATTCGACCTTCTAGAGAAAGGAGTGAAGAATTATTTGCATGTGTTAAACTTGACGACACCTGCGGCATTTATACGAGAGCTTTCATCAGCGACATGGAGATGAAGGCTAAAAGTTATTGCCGCTATCGAACCGAAGTTAAGCAATCGACAGTTTAGCATGAAAACATAAGATTTAAGTGCATTAAAAGAACAAGAATCAAAACATTCTAACCGTCTTCTTTATTACTAAATTTTTGTAATATTATATACTACGTTATATTGCATATCTTTTGCAACAAAATTCAACGAAACATTACCTTAATGCTAGGTAGTGAGAAAAAAAATAAACTGAGTTTTATTTATGGACGCTCTTTAACTGCAATGGTTCCTAGCGTCCCGTTCTATATTGAGCATGAAAGACCGGAAATTTTGTTAGAGGCTCTTTTATCAGGCTTGAGGTTCTCTTACGTGCCGTGAATCTACGACACGGGACTACCGGCATTACTTTCCATGGCAAGGAAGCCACGCTAAGGATTTTTACGCCCGAAAAAACCAATCGCCCTCCGCCGAGTTTGAACCCGCGACCTCGGGAACTAGAGGCTAGCATGGTACCCCTAGTGCGTGGAGGACGGCTCCTCTAGTGAGAGCGTGGACATATAGTTGTAATGTTACCCTACGACAATTCGGCCATATTTTGGTGAAGGTAAAATACCCTGGCCTAGTGGCTAGAATTATGCTCAATCACTACAAGAGCTCACGCTGGCAGAGGGTGGGGCTGAAATTGCCATTACTAACTTAAACAGCTGCTTTCCATTATATGCCACTTGGAGTCAACAATTTTAATTTCTCGTGTTTCTTTCAAAGTTACATAGGTATTCACATGGAATGTTTGAACATAGCTTGGCCACAATTACCTGCAACTAGCAGCTACTAAGTGAAGTTTTATCAGTGTCGTACTGGCTCATTATTGATTTCAATCTATAGCAAACCACCATGGAGCATGAACCCAAAGACCATAAGTGTCCTATATTAAAGTCATCGTCTAACTCTCACTGTAACCACTGAAATTTTGATGGTGGAATTCTGTAATATTTGTATATGAGTTTTCGATTCAATTTGGATGTTTCGCGCTTACAAAAGTAAAATTCCATAAGGCGTTCGATCTGCTCCTCTTTTCTTAGATTTGTCACTGAATTTCAAGGCACTCACTTTTACTTTCTCTTACACGTTCCTTACAGGCAGAGAAGGTATTGCATTCCACTCAAAAAGACGTGTTTTGAGGACCCCTGAATAAATAAGCATTTTAGAAAAGGTCCGTGCGTATGCTTGAGTATATGAACAGAGTAACTCAAGAACGAAATCTCGTATAAACACCGAATTCGGTATACAAGTTTGGTAACTTCCAAATGAATGATAAAATAAATGAGTCGAAATTATATTAAAAGCCTTCACTTACATCATAATGGTAAAAGATGGTCGATTGTTTCGAGGCTATCAAGGCCTCATCATCAGCGGAGACGACTGAATCTTGCTGCAAAAGCACAAAATATATGTACAACATTTTGTGCTTTTGCGATAGGAAAATTTTCAAGAAAATCCCCCACCCAAAAGCACCCTTGCATGGAGAATTCTTCGACATTTTTGATTTTCTGAAAATATTTTATTAAAATATCATATATTTAGGATATTTAGATGGAAAATAAAATACTGTCTTAAACTTTCTGGAACTAGGCTGCGAAGTACTCTTCAATTGGAAGGAATTTTGTAGAATTTTATGTAACTGGTAAACGTTAAGTCATACACGGAACTTTCCTACACAAGAAATGAGATCTCTTTAAAACACACAATTTATTTCAAATAACTTTTTTGTGGCATAAGCATTTCGAGATATCTGTTATTAATGGTTCGTTTTTCAATAATTTGACCTTATTTTAAGTCCTGTCCTGCGATTACAAGGAAACAGTGTGGAATTTTAAGGCAGCATGTAGCGTCCAGTTCTTAAACATTTGACTATGGCTGTTCCCTGCGTATCTATAACGAAATGTGTAATGTAGCTATTGCTGCAAAGATTCATGACGATTAAAACGAAGTATATAGAAAAAAGAACTTTATTAAGAATAATTCTAAAGAATGTGACTATAAACGATTCAAAGAGAAAGTAATGTGAATGTAACAATACTTTGAGCTATGTAGTATATACATGCGCATTCAAACAAAATTAGAACTAATTTTACACATTATACCTGCTGCCATGCTTACGATGAACCATAATTCTCGATTCAACATTTTTATTGGTAGTCACTTAAAGAGAGAAGGCTTTAAAAAGTGTCTAGTGTCGTATTGAGTATACTGGCATTGTCTTGAAATATCCCTAATGATGTTTATTGTGCATAAAACATGTATAGGAGTTCTGTATAAGCACATAAAAATGCAAACATACATACATTTAAAATCATCATCATCCTTGCAAGGATTAGGCACACTTGCCTGTTCCGATTTCAGAGTGATATGACCATACTTTCCTCGTCAAACTTCTCTTCTACCTTGAGATCGATAGCCATTTAAAATGTCGAGGATTAAAGGGAAAGCAATTGCATTCTCTAGAGAAATGTAAGATCTGAAATAGAAATAGACAAATTTTATACATATAAAACTAAGATACAAAACTCCGCCCCAATATTTAAGGCGACAGATCGACAAGCCTTTGTTTAAAGTTTTAATTTATTATTAAGTCCAATTCCTTAAGAAAACTTTCATGTAAAATTATTGTTATCCAAGTGAAACTGAGCGATTTTACGGTATTTTAAAAAACTCTTACCGGAAGGTTTGGCTGTGTTTGCTGCTTTTCACAGGTTCCTAATATTAATCAAAAGTATATTCATAAGTACTGTTAGTACATATGTTATAAGCATTTCTGCATTTACACTTTAAGTACACATTTGTACTATTTTATTAAAAATACATAATTAAAGTTTTAGTTCAGTTGATATGCACGGATTTTCAAACGTTATTTTTCGGTTGTAATATTTTTAACATTTTTTTCGATATTTATAATGGTCTTTATAATATAATTTTGAAGCTATCAGAGTGAAATTTTAGAAATAGTTTTTCCAATAGAGGCATAGTAAAATACGCTATTCAATTGTTATTGTAAGGCCCATATATTGCCTATATCGCCCGGCGAAGAGTGATGGATTTTTCGGGCGTAAAAAGCTCTAACATTGCTTCCTTCGGAAAGGAAGTAAAACCGGTAGTCTCGTGTCGTAGATTTACGGCACGTTAAAAAACTTCAAGCCTGATAAAGAGACCTCTGAGAAAAATTACCGCTCTTTCACGCTCAATATAAAATGGAACGCTAAGGACAGCAGTTAAAGAGCGTCCATAAATAAAGTACCCAATTTAAAAAAAAACGCAAAAGCTTATTAATATCTCAAACATATAGTTTTTAATAATTGAAGAAAATTGTTTTTAACATTGTAGTGGCTTAACATACATGTAACAACGTTGCAAAAACACTTTTTTGTACATAAGTACTTAGATGATAAATTTTTCAAAAGGCTCAATACAATATTTTAGTTTGGAAAATTCCTCTTAAGGTTGTATACAAGTTATAAATTGACATAAAAAATATCGCATATTTGCCTTCATGTAGATCCGCCAAAGAAATAACAATAATCTCACGAGGAGATGCCAACATTTAAACTTCTTGGAACTGGCCAAAAAACAAAAAAAAAAAAAAAAAATGATGGCACACATCCACCGAAAACTAGAGGGGTTATATATGTAAAGTAATTTATGTGTTTCTCTATCTCACAGCAAACCGTTTTCTTCAAGATAAACTGTGAATGAAGCGACACAAAAGAGACGGTAGTCCAAAGCAGGAAAGGAATTGAAGCTTATATAGGTGTAGTTATACAACGGAGAGCGACACCTTGCCACTGCGACCTACATAGATATATTGTGCCCCCCCAAGAGGTACCACAAGAGGATAATGACCGCAGGCAGACAGGCCACAGAGACGCGCATAAGTTCGTAACAGATTCTAGATCGAAGACCCGAGCCACTATTGGAGCTGCCGAAAGGGGGCGATAAATCATCCATACAACCGAGGCAGTCCTCTGTTGTCCACGGGGAATACTCGTGGCAGAAGAGAAACCCAACATTCGCTTTATCAACGAGGTAAAACCACGAAAAACCCAAGTCAGAGCGTGTGTTTGACGGAAATTGAATCCGGGACCTTCCGAATGCATCACATGTTATCGCGGAGCCATCTTGCTCAGCATTGAAGCTTACATAGTTCAGTGCTGTTTAAGAGTTGCCGTTTAATAAGTAATTGATTCCTGTTTGTCTTTTCAAGTAGTTCGTGACGTTTTCTGTAGTTTCCAACATTGTGCTGCGATGGTTCATTCAAATGAGATAGAGTAGTTACCTAGAATTGACAAGAAAATATTCAGCAGGAGCAGATAAAAATGTTGGATTTCCTGGTACTGTTGGATGCAGCATTGCTAAATGTATAATTATACAGAACTGTACAGCTGGCTGCGTCAAGACCATTTACAAATCGTTATTCTGGAACATCATTAGCTGCCAGTGGCCGTCTTTTGCATCATCGACTGATGGCAGGCAAGCTGCTGACCGGTTATCCAGACTGTCGGTCCACGCGCGAGTTTTGCCTATTGTATGATTGTGGTGGCGCCGCGGTAACTTGAGCGACCCGCATTCGGGAGTTCCCGGGTTCATATCCTCGGGCCAACCAATCTGATCGGAAATTTTTGCGGTTTTCTTCGGTCGCTAGGCGAATGTTGTGTTGAATAATTTTATAACTAATTTTCCTATCATCCCTTTCATCACTACATTTCATTTTCTTCTTTACCGTCATTCCAGGCATTGGGCTGACCAACCATCCTGGATATGCTATGATCTGGAGTTTGCTTGCTCCTTTACAGGCTACTGACCTAAGGCATTGGTTAGTAAATCTTTGGGGGTTAAGTCCTACAAAGAGGAGGATAACCAATTATACAGAAGAGGAGCGAGAGAGAGAGAAGAGCATGACTGTGAGTAAAAATGAATTTGCTCCATGTAGCAGAAATACCTGTTACGATATTTGAATCGGAAGGATATATATGCTTCCTTTACGAATAAAGAAATAGAACTAGCAGAAAAAGTGCGTAAATTAATAAAAAGCCTGCATCGAAGAATGTTTACGTTTACAATACTCAGTATTCACATTAATGAATCCAAAGATGGTTCTACGGAACTGAGCGTAAATCTGGGACAGGTAGTCAGCCGCAATAGTGATCTTTATTTGAGCCATTTCTGGGAAAGAAATTAAGAGTAATACCATTTGCAGAGAGGGTCAAAGTAGTTAATTATTGGCTACTTCCTGGTGCTCCCAAATATCACAGAATAACGTTTAATCATACATTTCGGTGTAAAATTATTGTTAGACCCAATCGCCTTAGCATTCTTCATCCAAAGTGAACACGATGCTCTCTTGTTTTTCCTGTAGTTGACAGTATCTAAATTATCGGTCAAAATCACACTAAGTGGCGGCCCTTGAGTGGAAAGCAAGCAATGCAAATATTTCGTAATAGATAATGTGAAATGTTTCTCTGCCCCTCCTGAATGTTTGCTTGTGAAATGAAGAAAGTCACGGTTTGAGCAACGGCAAAACTAAATTAGCTGCCAAATCAACTGTTCCGCCAAGTTATGAATTACAGAGTATCGTTGAGATGATACCGAACTTTTGTAAAAGGAAGAGAATTTGCAAGTATAGGAACGCACAATGCACACGGCCAAATGACACGGTCTTTCAAAAGCACCTTCAGAAGGAAAGAAAAAAGAATCTGATGTGTTACATTTAAATGACTCCCTCTACCGCTATCGTTTATTTTTATAGTATGAATTGTACAAACTATTCTTACAAAATTTTATTTTTCTATTTACTTTATGTTAATCGAGATAAATATTTCCATTATTAGCTTCATTGTATATTTCGTTGTAGGTGCAAGGGGATACGGGAAACCGAAGCGATAAAGCCTGATGCTATATGCTGGCTTTAAAAGTCCATAGTAATTCCATAAAATCGTGAGAAACAATGAATAGCGACAGCACTTCTAAAAATGACAAACTAATTCAAAAATTCATACTAATAATGAAGAATATCTCGGAAATGGCTGTAACACAAAAGAAGTTATTTGAAATAAACGTGTGTTTTTAAAGAAAAATGTGTGTTATGTTTTAGTGCATCTCTTATGGTTTACCTGTTATACAACACTGTACAAAATTCCTTATGAATGATGTAGATTTGCAAACTATTCCCAGAAAATTCAAGATATACATTTTATTTGTATTGTAGATATATTAAACATATAGCATTTTTGACAAAATAAAAAATATCGAAAAAATTTTCACTTATAAAGAGTAGTTTTGGTGGGAGAGATATTCTTGAAAATATTTATGTTGGATCTTTGGAACATACTGAACTTAAATTTCAAGTTGGGGATTTATCGAAAATTTCATGTTTGAGTAATGCTGTTCTGTTTTTATTTACTTATTTATGTATTTATTCAGTGAACTTCAAAGCATGTATGTTGAAGAAGATGGTTTGTATTATTATTTTTACCTTATTATTTGTCCCAGATTTGAGAGCCAATTTGAAGTAGGAGATGTATTATAGTTGTTATGTTGGGGAACCGAACTTGAATTTGGTTGCAACCGCACGTATGGTGCCCGCTTTCAGGTATCCTTCGCCCCAAATGTACTTTCCGGTGGCCTTTGCTCCCAAAAATGTTTAAAAAAATATGAAATTTGTAATTTTGACTATTTCTTTAAATATTATATATTTATGTTTGTCTCGGCTGCGTCAGTATTTTTGTTAAAGACATGGATGTCTTAGCTGGGCGTGGTGCGACTGAAGAATGTAAGCTTACACAGATTTTAAGTTTTTCTTTACTCCATTTATTAATGCTTGACACGATTTAAATAACACTTCACTGATATAGAGAGCTGTGAGATTCTTTTGTTAATTACTTGCACTTTTTAACACGTAAACTATTTTCGTCTCACACTGAATACGTATTACATTTTTTAGGACGTGTCTCGCGTCTGCCTACAACCAACGCGTCCAGTTATGGGCACTGTCTACAAGCAACTGACTTCTAGATTTGTAAATTTTGCTATATTTCAGTTTCTGATTGGCTAAAACTAGTCCAAAAGAATTCCTTTATATAACTAAAGCTTTTTTTCTGGTTGTTGATTGACTATTTTTTTTAAACTGTCTTTAAAATTACATTATTGCTACCAAGCATTACAAGTAGTATTGTTAAACTTTCAAATTCATTATTGCCTCAAGGTTATCTCATTGTTAGCAACTTTTAACCTATTATTCTCGCAGCTCCTACATTATTATATTACGTAATACATTCACATAACATTATTGCACGTATACAATAATATAAACATATACAATGACTGTAATATACACTTTTTATATATTGGTACGTACAAATATTGCTTTAAGGCGGGCTGTTATTGAATTTAAATTATATAATTTGACCTAAATCATTTAAGTGTTAAAAATACTGCCTCATTGTCCGGTGAAATTCAGCAATTCGGCATTTAAATTTTGGGTGGAATAAAATACATCTCCTCTTACCTACCACAGGTGGCAAAGGAAGTAATTAAGCATTAATACAACGACTCAAAAGTTAGATTAAAATTTACGCGACATAATGTCATTCACAACAACAACAAAAAAAAAATGGAAAGATACGCAGTGACCAATCCCGACCGAACATGACGGCTTGCGAAGATTGTAATGCATACAGTCACAGAATTTATTTTTGAAGCCACAGGCAAAAGAAATTCTGAGGGAACAACCAATTTCAAGATTTAGATACATGCACCGGCTTTTAGATATTGTGTAGTCCTTCTTAGACTGCCACTTTGCACATTGATTTGACATTACATGGTGATGTATTAATAAAATATAAAGTGTGATTGTAGAGCGGATTCGTGACGAAGTGTTGGGAGAATCTGAAGTGAAGCTCGCGCTCTTATTGGCTTCATACTTAGGCGTAGAGAAAAACATTTGGAGCTTGCAAATATTTACATATAATTTAAACTATGAAGCACTTGAATGCCCGTTTCATCATATTGTAAAGCTTTAATGTTTATATTCTAAATGCAAGATACTTTTTAGGTAGCATGAGGTTTAGGTCATGTATCTAAAAAAATCTGATGTGTTACATTCACATGACTTTCTCTACTCTTGTACAAACATTTTTACAAACGCTTATTCTCCATCTACTTCATGTTAATCGAGATAAACATTTGCAGACACTATCTTATTGCTAATTTTTTGTAGATGTAAGGGAATATATATTTACAAGGGCAATATAGAAATACAGTAGCCTTTAAGCATATACATATCTCTTAATAGCTGGTTGCTAGGTGCAGCACCATTCTCCTTGCCACAGATTAATACTCTTGCATATCCAAGACAAAAAAATGAATAACGAATTCCCATTTGAGAAAATTATTGAAAAATTTAAGGGAATAACAAGAAATATCTCGAAAATGGTTCACTCAACCAAAAAAAATTGTGTAGGACATAAATTGTGTATTTTAATGCGATCTACATTTTTTGTGTAGTAAAATTTTGTCTATCTCTTATGGTTTACCAGTTATGCAAAAGTCGTTCACAATGAAGAATACTTTTGGAGACATTCCCAGAAAATTCAAGATATATATTTTATTTGTCATGAAAATATCTTAAACATATGATAATTTAATCAAATATGTTAGAGCCATTTTTGAGAAAATTAAAATTTTCGAAAATCTTCCATGTAAAGGGTAATCTGGGGTGGAGCGATTTTCTTGAAAACCTGCGTGTCGCATCTCTGGAAGATACTGAACCTAAATACCAAGTTTGGTGTTTACCGACTGTTCGTTTCTGAGTTATGCTGTTCACAGACAGACACACACACGGACATGTTTCAAAAAATGCTTTTTTTATTCAGGGGGCCTCAAAACATGTATTTCCTGTGAAATTTCGCTATCGAATTTTTGGGTGGAATACAATACCTCCCCTACTTACTATACGTATTAGAGAAAGTAAAAAGCAATAAAAAGAAAAAGGAAACATGAAGAGAAGAAAAGAAAAGAATGGAAGATAAAAATAGGAGATTTAGTTTTGGTTAAAACTAAGAAATTGTCTGATAAGGCAAATAAACTTTATTGGCGAATGTTTCTGAAATATCATGGACCATATGAAGTTTTTGAAATATATGGAACAAACACATATGAATTATGTAACCCAGCAACCCGAAAAGCCATTGGAAAGTTCCATATTGAAATGCTGAAACCATACAACATTGAGGATAAAGATGAAACAGAAGACCAAGAGGATGAAAAGTAGATTCATAATAAGTAAAGCTGAACTGCAGAACAAAGTATTGGAATGTAAGAGGGTTAACTATGTATATATGTCATGAGAAAGGAGAAATAAATTCAGGACAAAAATAAATGTTTAAAGGGGAAAAAGAACATTTTCTTAGTAAACTGTAACAACATTTGAAATGAGGCATGTAATAATGATCAGTTAATGTCATATGAAAGTAAAAGTATGTAGATATAATTCAAAGAGTATTGTGAATACAAAGTACAAAACAATAAAGAAGGTTAAAGATAATTAAAGCAAAACACTTATGTAGCACACAGATAATGTGAAATTATGTCTAGAATTAAGAGATGTAAATATATTTGTGTAGAGGATGAACATTTTGGTAAATGTGTTCAATAATTACAAGATGAACCAGGTTAAAAATCTTGAGTGTATAAATTTCTATGTCAATAATCTAAGAAAGTATAACCATTTTGTAACAGTGACCTAAATAGTTCAGGGTACAGAATTTGCTGTATAAAAAACTTGTAATGCATCAAACCAGGAACATGGTTAGCGTATTTTAATAGTGTGTACGCTGAAGTTGGTGGGGATGAGTGGGAGGGACCCCGGATGTCTTTCGCTGAACTATGCTTAAATTCTACAGTACCAATTCTAGATGGGGAATTAACTGACGGGGAAATTGTTCGGGCAATAAAAAGCCTAAAGAATCACAAAGCACCGGGAATAGAAGGAATTCCGAGTGAATTTGTTAAATGCTCCATAGAAGTCCCTAAAATATTATACCTTCTGCGGGTGGCATTTAACAAATTATTTAACGGAGAGAAGTATCCTGAAGCTTGGACAACGGCAATTATTCAGCCAATATTTAAGGGTAAGGGCAGCAGTCAGCAACCAGAAAATTATAGAGGAATTGCGTTGTTATCTATACTGGGTAAGGTATATTGCAAAATTATCTATGACCGGTTAAGGGGTTGGGTAAAAGAGTTCGATATGATTTCTAAATTTCAGGCGGGTTTCAGGGAAGGGTTCTCTACTGCAGATAATATTTTCATATTAAAAACATTAATTGATTCAAATTTGAATAGAAAGAGGGGGAAACTTTATTGTGCTTTTGTTGATTTTAAAATGGCTTTTGATAGTGTGCAGAGGAATGCCCTTTGGGCGAAACTTCACCACAAAGGACTCTCTGGTAAAATGATGAAAGCTCTAATGCAAATTTACAACAGTGTGAATTTCAGCATCAAAATAGACCAAAACACAACAACTGAATCTAAATCGGCCAGTAGAGGAGTTCGTCAAGGATGTATTTTATCGCCCCTATTGTTCAATTTATTCATAGACGATATAACAGACGTGTTAGTAGCAGAGGAAATGAATGGCCCAAAAGTAGACGATGTCTGCATTCCTGTACTTTTATACGCGGATGACATGACAATTTTGTCAGTGACGGCAGAAGGCTTACAGAAAGGTATTAATAGGTTGGAACAATATTGTAAACAATGGGGTCTGGTGGTAAACATTAACAAAACAAAAACAATGGCTTTCAAAAATGGCTATGTGTATGGCAGGGATGAGAAATGGTATTACAAGGGGCTAGAACTACAAAACGTTAAACATTTCTCCTATTTAGGAGTAATGTTTAATATGAGAGGAAAATGGAACAAACATCTATCTGTAACTAACTACAAAGCACGAGGGCAGTTAAATGAATTATTACGTACCCTCTCGCGGTACCGGATGTACCTGTAGATACATTAGAAAAGATGTATAACTCCATGATAAGGCCTGTTCTGTTATACGGCAGTGAAATCTGGGGATGGGAAAGAGCAGAACATGTAAATAAAACACAGGTAGCATTTTGGAAAAGAGTTCTTGGAGTTTCACAAGGCACATCAAATTCGGGGGTATTGAGGGAGGTAGGATGCTATGAAGACACAATACACTGCAAAATAAGAGCAGTGAAGTACTGGCTAAGGCTGATGCATGGGGATAACTCCACACTACGATCCAAATGTTATAAATACCAGCGAGAAAACCTGTCTCCTAAGTTCTGGGCAGCTGATTTGGAAAGGGGTTTGAGGAGAATAGGAATGGGATCAGTATGGCTAAGAGCTGAAACAAATGACAAAAACATATGGAAAGGTGTTAAAAGAAGACTAACAGGAAATAGAATCGGACTGTAAAATTAAACCTTCTCTAAGTCTAGCAAATGAAATAAAATTGAACTGGGGTAAAGAGGCATATATACTTAATTTAGGAAGAAAGGAAAGATCAGGAATGGCATGGTTTAGACTGGGGGGCTGGAGAGCACAGAAAATGACCGACGATTCTGGCAGGAGAATCTGCCCATTCTATGAATTGGATGAGGACTGGGTACATATTTTGGCGGAATGTGCACAGTGGGAGAACCAGCGAACGATTAAACTCAAAGAAAAATTCTTAAGTCCCTTAAGAAAGAGATTGGCATGTTGGGATCTACTGGCTGACCAGAGGAACTGGCAAAACATGGGCAATTTTCTGACTAAAGTGCGCGAAGCTAGGTCAAATTTGTTCAGTTAGACAAAGGTAATTTATTTCTATTTCCCTTTTTCTTGTTCCTTTTGTTGTGTTTTCTTTATCTGTTGTTTATTTTGTCACCCTATTGTATCTTAAATATGCATGTACGGTCAATGACCCATGCACTAAATACTTGTGTAATAACTTCAGTAATTTGAAACCAATAAAGATACCTTATCTATCTATCTATAAACACATTAGACCCGAGCCAGTGAATAGTGGCGAGAAAAAGGCAAGATGTATAACCTGTGTTAAATGCGTGTGCAGTGTTACGTGCAAGTGATAAATACCGTGTGTTACAAGATTCAGGGGACTAAAAACCCAATTATAAAATTTCCAAAACAAGGTTGTAAATATTTATAATTATGTTTCTAGTGGGGCATATGAGGCAGTATATCACAACACTGTGAATGCCAGAGTGATTGTAGTGTAAATTAACATTATTGTATGACAATGATTTGAGATGTTTGTTAATTATAAGCATTGTTAGGAAATAAGTTTACACGGCCTTACTAAAACTGACAATAGGAGCGGAACAATGAAAGGAGGGGGTGAGTTGTTTATCAATTAGAAGAGGCAAACAAATGACGCCAGAGTAGCGTGCCTTTCTTTAGAAATGGAGGGAATATCTTCCCTAGAGCATATGTGTTCGTAATTTTGATTGGATAAAAAAATAGACGCTAATGTTGGCGCGCTTTATTAACCAATAGCAGCTCAATTATAATGTTTAGGCATATCGGGGTGAGGGAGTATAAATTCTAGAGCGAAAGACAGGTATCGCGCAGTTCTACAGAATCATTCATGAGTTACACGTCGCGCAGTTCTACAGAACCATTCACGAGTTACACTCGCGCAATTCTACAGAATCATTCACGAATTACACGTCGCGCAGTTCAACAGAATCATTCACGAGTTACACGTCGCGCAGTTCAACAGAATCAGTCATGAGTTACACGTCGCGCAATTCTACAGAATCATTCACGAGTTACACTCGCGCAGTTCTACAGAATCATTCACGAGTTACACTTCGCGCAGTTCTACAGAATCATTCACGAGTTACACGTCGCGCAGTTCAACAGAATCATTCACGAGTTACACGTCGCGCAGTTCAACAGAATCAGTCATGAGTTACACGTCGCGCAATTCTACAGAATCTCTCGCGTCGTAAAGTTAGTTACAAAATGTGAAATACGCGAATTAATAATGTGCGGCAAATAAGTGATTATAGTTACATTCGAAAATATAACAGTTTCAGTCGGGCGTGTATCAAGAGTAAATATGTGAAATTAATAAAGTGTGACAGCAATAAAAGTGTAAAAACAAATTCTTTTATCAGTGTTATTTTTAGTAACAACTCCTTTCCGTTTACACACCCTGTTCAAGAGATATTTGCTCGACTGAGTAATAATAGCTAGCCGGAGGACAAAGAACCCAAAATTCAAAATAGTAAAACAATAACAGGCGCTCAGCAAATAAGATAACACGAACGATACCGCGACAATTTGGATCAGAATCGGAGCACATAAATACTGTATAGTTCTTGTATTGAACATAAATACATAGTTTCATCCCCTATTGTAGAAAAATATTTCCAACTTTAAGATCAGTTATCGAAACAAGATGCAAAATGCACTTCATTTTGTATGTCATGAGAAATCCACTTACCAATATGAACAATACCTAAATAGTAGCAAGCTTAAAAGTTACTTTTGTTATTTGTTTGGTGACGGATTGAAATTTCTTGAAATCCTCTAAACGCTGCTGTTCTCATTCATTGTTGTCACGAAGAAGCCGTAAACTTAACCTTCATTCAGTGGCAGATGAGTTTATAAGCAGGAATAAGCTTAGCCCGTTCTTACTACATACCACAAGTGTGCACACTGCTGATGCATGAAATTAAATAATTGGGAAAGGAAATTTGGGAAGGAAACTTTTCAGCCATAAGTTTAATGTGCCTCTCTGGCATTTGCCAGAGGACTAAGGAAAACTTGGGAAGAAACCTGGGAGGACGGTCCTGGCGACAGTTGTACCGCAAATCTCCCGAGTCAATATCTTAACGACCTCGACCACAGATGTCGGTAGGAATGAACTGAAATGTAACACTTCAGCCAGAAAACAGTAAAGTAAGACTCAACAGACCTCTTTATTTTTCTTCAAACTTTAATTAATTATTTAATTTTCAGGCACACTGTAATTAAATGCATTTTACTTTAGTAATTAAACTGAATATTTTATTAATGTCCGACTTTATTGTACGAACTGCCTCACCCCCAAATTCATAACAAGTCGGTGCCTATGCTCATGATTATATCGAGTCTTCCTTTGCAAGCACCTGTTGAATATTGTAGGATCAAAGATGCCGTTTCTGGTTAGGTGAATATTATGAAGCACAATTCGCAATAATTTAAGGATATTGTGTTAATACGTGTTTCGAAGCCCCCTGAATCCAAGAAAACATTTTTAGAAAAAAGTTCTTGTGTGTGTGTGTGTGTGTGTGTGTGTGTGTGTGTGTGTGTGTGTGTGTGTGTGTGTGTGTGTGTGTTTTCATCTGTGAACAGCATGACTCAAAATGGAAGTGTGCGATAAACCCCCAACTCAGTGTTTAAGTTCTATATCTTCTAAAGATGTAATACGAAAATTTTAAAGAAAATCCCTCCAACCCTCACTACCTTTTACATGGAAAATGTTTCTTTATATTTTATTTTATCAAAAATGACTAACGCTTTTGATTATGTTTAAAATATTTGTATGGCAATTAAGATGTATATCTTGAATTTTCTGGGAATAGTCTCTAAAATCCTCTTCCTTCTGAATGTAGTTTGTAGAATTGATAAACCTTAAGAGATAAACAAACGCTTACTACACAACTCATTAAAGCACACAATAATTTATGCCAAATAAATGTTTATGACGTTAACAATTTCTGAGATTTTTTATATAACGTGGTACATGCAAAGAGAACGTGATTTTAAAGCAATCTCATAGCAATCCGATCTTAAAAGATTTGACTTATGCTTACGCTTACTATATTCCCCTAATCACCTTGTACCTACAAGGAAATATGCAATAAAACGATTTTTTGCAAATCTTTATCTCAATTAATACGAATTAGCTTGTGTAATAACAGCTTTTGAAGAATGGGTTGAGAAAGTCTTGTGAATGTAACGCAGAGTTTCTTTGTTCTGCCATGCTTTTAGCGTCACCAACGACATGGTCGTTGTAAACAGATTGTAAACAGGGATTTTACTTCAACTGATACATATTGGTATATCTGAATATAGACGCTGGGCTGAAAGTTGGGCTGCAGTATTCAGTGATACCCTATAGATTAGTTTGTATAACTAGAATTACACATAATCGTTGAGCGAGAGAGGGGACGGTATTCCCGAGCAATTCCAAGTACTGTTCCTGACGGCAGCAAACCCGGATAATACCTGTACATGTTTACGTAACCTGCCAGGCCTTGACTGTTGCTATGATCCAGCATTTCTGTTTTGTGATCCTTTATACTAGACTCCTCATATTCGACAACAAATTCTGCACTTCTGATGAGGCAGTATTTTTAACACTTAAATAATTTCAGTCTAATTATATAGTATATAAATTCAATAACAGCCCGCCTTGAAGCAATATGTGCATGTAATAATTTGTAAAATGTATGTAAGAGTCATTGCATATGCTTATATTATTGTATACATGTTCAAAAATGTTATGTGAATGCATTACGTAATTTAATAATGTAGGAGCTGTGAGAGAAATAAGTTAAAAGTTGCTAACAATGACGTAACCTTGGGGCAATAATGAGTTTGAGAGTTTAAACGTTACTTGTGATTCTTGTAAGCAATAATGTGATTTTAGTGAAAGTTTATAAAAATAGCCAATCACCAACCAGAAAAAGCTTTAGTTAAATGAAGGTATTCTATTGGACTATGATTAGCCAATCAGAGACTTGAAATACAGAAATTTACAAGTTTAGACGGTTGAAATCAATTCACTTGCCTCCAAACAGTACTCATAACTGGATGCGTTGCTTGCGCATCCTCGAGAGATTTAATACGTATTCGTGTGAGACGAAAAACAGTTTACGTGTTAGATATCCATGTCTCTAAAACAAATACTGACGCAGCCGAGGCAAACACAAATATATAATATCTATAGAAACAGTCAATTTACAAAGTTAATATTTTTTTTTAAAACTAGGGGCAAAGGCCATTTGGGGCGAAGGCTACCGGAAACTGTTTACTATACATGCAGTTGCAACTACTCCAAGTTCGGCTCCCCAACAGTTGAACTATAGAACAACTCCTTCAATAAAGTACTGCTTCACTGACTAGTTAACAAGTTATTCCATATTAAATGAAGACACATTCCAAGCTGTTTCAAACGACAGCAAACGTTACTAGAATTACTTCTTTTTAAATTCTTTGTTTAGTGATTGATTTTCACATGAATTAATCTGAAAGGTTCATGTTAGTGATCACAAGTAGTATACATATTTATCACCATTAATGGCAACTTTTGCCAAATTGATTTTAAATACCAAGCTATACCAGACCTCTTGCCAGGATTAATGTAGTGGTAGAAGGACTTTTACCATTAAACATCTTCATATCACACTTGTAAACCACAACAAAAACATAGCTATCATGGCCGCACACGTTTCTCCTGACCCTGGAATCTTTCAGTACAGTATTAAATATCTACATTTGGTTACTGCATACTAATTTAAGGAGTAAAAATACATAACAGAGAATTATTGAATACTACACATTCAGAAAAAGAATAAGAAAGGATTAAAATTAAACAAAATTACAAACGTGGCATTAATATACAATGTTCTGACCCTTAAGAACGATAGGAACCTCACTATTATGTACCCTCTTCCGCTCTCCAAGGCAACTAACCTTCTTTGTTGAATCTTAGCTAGGCAGGACCTCAGTATGCGACACTCAACGTCCGACATTGCATTCAAGTAAGTCTTCCTTCTCCTACTGGAATCCAGAAACTGTGGTGCTAAATATTGCTTTCTTAATAATTCTGTTTACCTGCACTCTGCCAGTGTTATTTCCAGTTCGTCACAATATGGATATTGTTTACCTTTCTAGGGGCACAGTTTTGGGATTAATGTAAATGACAAATATCTATCATGAACAACTGAAGAATGCGCTCCAGTTTTCGTAAAAAAACAACAGCCTGCTGCTGCGCTTGATGGACTTTTAGAAGCAGCTCATTCCAGATCTGATGCTAGAGGCGCGAGAAGACCTGTCTGTAATTCAACGGCGCGCCTGTTCATTTTCAAGTTGATGACCAGGACGTCTTTGGCAGCACATTTCCTAATTGTACTGGACGGGAAATCTTATCCTAAGGCCAGCGCGATCGTTGGATCTTACAGCTCCCTTTTTACCTGAAACTCCAACAGAAACCGAGGAGAAAGCTCATATTGGAAGCCAAATTTCCAGAGAGTGCGACAAAAACCAATGCATCGTTGTATTACTTGTATAGATATTGATGGTAGCAACTTCATATAGTCCCTTATCCATAACTGCTCATAATCTCGAAGAGCTAGAAATATAAATTCCGATCAGTAATTCTTTAGGTCAACATATTCTGCATGGACGAATATTGCCTGCATTAATGTGAGAGGTCTGGGACATCCGGTGTAAGTTGTTAAAGACATTTAAAATAGAGAATCATTAAAACTAGTCAGACTTCTTCTCAGAAATTCACCCATTTGATCTAAGTGCATACAACTCTGTGGTTTCTATATTCAAATGACCACATAAAGCTGGACCATAGATATTTCCTTAAAACCGTATTATAATAATAGCTGTTTTTATTCTCTCTACCGTTGGTACCTATGGTAGAGGGAAACATTACATTTGACCCAAACATTCGATATTCAGATTTCATCAGCATAGTATTGGATGATCCAGATGGTAATGTTAGATCATACATTTCTGAGAGGGAAAGCTAAGAATAGTTCACAACTGATAGTAATAATCTTTAAGTTTAGAAAGACAGCTCATCTGCCATAGGAAACTACAAAAATAAATCATGTTCAACAACTAAGGGTTATGCTGTAAGCAGATGTAAAAACTCCTAAGCTTTCTGTAACAGTCTAGGGGGTAATTTTCAGTCTTACTAATTTTATACAGCTGGAAAACAACAATGGTTTAGAGCAAAAGCTACTTGAGAAAAAAAAATAGTGTTGCATTCTGTGCCAATTTGACCCTCCCCAGAAAAACCTACTCTATGCGACTACGGGTTCTACTAAAGGAAGGTTGACATTCACGGGAACAGAAGTGAAACGGCTATGGTAGTGGTTGGTCGAGACGACAACAACAAGAACAAAGGGCGCAAGTAATTTGAGCCGTGCAGTACGTCAGGCGATTGTGGTCGTCGACTGTGCAGGCGCCGGTTTAGTTGCAGCTCTCCTCAACGTGCAGTCCACAGGGCTGAGCAGTCTTTCTTCGACGGCGAGAGACGTCACGAGGAAAACAGCACGACAACGTTAAACAGAAGGCATTCCGGACGGTATTTTATAAATTCTTTTTTGGCTTAATCTATTCAAAATTCTTTTTTGTAATTATTCACCGGGGAAAGGTTGATCGTCCGAACTATATATTTATTGGGGTTTAAATTTCAAAGATATCGGTAAATGTGAGAGCAGGAAGCAAGTATGTAATTATTGTAATTTAATTAAATGTATGAAGCCGTAAAGAATGTAAAGAATGGTGAAAGAATAAGGGTTTCTAAAAAGGCAATTATGTATGTTGTTGAAGTGCAAGTTTATTAAACGAAAGAAATTCGGCTTATTAATTAATTATGTAATATATTATCAAGTTAGAAATCTGCCATTATTCCTACATTCAATCCACTTTCCTCTTGGGTCAGAAAATCACGTTTCAATTCATATGGATTTCTCTACACATTCTTCAATAAACTGTTCTTACAAAAGCTTATTCTTCTGGGTATCATGATAATTGAGATAAACATTTACAGAAATGGTTCTATTACACATTTCCTTGTACGTACAAGGGGAATAAGGCAATACAGAAGGCTTAAACGTATTCAAATCTTTTAAGATGGGATCGCTATGTGATAGTTCTCTTTGCATGACGCCCCCCCCCAAATAACGATTTTATAAAATATTTGTCGATTCAAACCTCTAATAAAGAATATCTCGGAAATAGTTAATGCCACAGCAGTTTTTGTTTGTAATAAATTGTGCGACTTATCGGGAGATCTACATTTTTTGTGTAGTAAGCTTTTGTCTATCTGTTACGGTTTACAAGGTTTAAAAAAAATCATTCAGAATTAAGAGGACTGCATAAACTATTCCCAGAAAATTAAAGCTCTACAATTCAGTTGGCATGCAAATATCTCAATGGCATTTTAATCAAAATCGTTATAGTCAGTTTTGAAAAAATCTAACATAACAAAGATTTGTTTATTTAAAGAATAGTTTTACTGGGGGATTTTATTAGAAATCTCCGTGTCGCATCCTTGGAAAACCCTGAACTTAAATACAAAGAATGGTATTTAACCGACTTTTCGTTTTAAAGTTCTGCTGTTCACACACACCACTTTTTTCCAAAAATGCTTCTTTTGGGAGGCATTCAGAGAGTATCAAAACATGTATTTCCAATGAAATCTCGAAATAACATTTTTGGGTAGAATACATAACTTCCTTACTTACTACCGGCAAACAGCAGAGAAAGTAATAAACATACAGAGTTCGTACTATACGCAGCATATTTGAGAATGTATGGTTCGTCGTCCTCCATGGTGTAGTGGTTACCCTGCTAGTCCCTAGTTCCCGAGTTCGCGGGTTCTAACCCGGCAGAGGGCGATGGATTTTTTTTCGGGAGTAAGAATCCTTAGAAAGGTTTCCTTCGGAAGGGAAGTAAAACCGGTGGTCCCGTGTAGTAGATTTACGGCACGTAAAAGAACCTCAAGCCTGATAAGAAAGCCTTGGGCAAAATTACCGGTCTTTCACGCCCAATATAGAATGCGACGCTAAGGACCACAGCAGTTAAAGAACATCCATAAGTAAATAAATAATAAAAAAAATAATGTATGGTTCTCCTTCAATCGTTACAGCTTATTACTGATTAAACCTAATATACAATCGAGTATTATTTCGGAATGTTGCGTGTGATCAGAACATTATTGGAATTACTTTTAAGCAAACATTTATCCTGATTGACAAAGTTGAAGTGGTATATTTGTTAGTAGTTGGAAGATGCGTCATGTTTATCTGCACCATGTATGGAAGCCAATTTATCGCGGTCACTTCGTGTTATCTTATTTCGTGTTATTGTTTTAATACTTTGAATGTTGGGTTCATTGTCCTCCGGCTAGCTATTATTTCTCGGTCGAGCAAATCTCTTAAACAAGGTGTGTAAACGGAAAGGATTTGTTACTCACAGATAACACTGATAAAAGAATTTGTTTTTACAGTTTTATTACCGTCACAATTAATTAAATTCACATATTGACTCGTGATACACGCCAAACTGAAACTGTTATATTTTCTAATATCACTATAACACTTATTTACTGCACATTATTAATTCGCGTGTTTCACATTTATAATTAACTTTAAGACGCGAGAGATTCTGTAGAATTTCGTAACGTGTACTTTATGTTTGCTTCCGTTGAACTACGCGACGTATAACTCACGAATACTTATGTTGGACTGATGAACGTATTACACACGAATGCTTCTGTTGGACTGACGAAATCTGCCTCTGAATTTAGCTTTTTATACTCCCACACCCGATATGCCTAAACATTATAACCGAGCTGCTATTGGTTAATAAAACGCGCCAACATTAGCGTCTATTTTTATATCCAATCAAAAATTACGAAAACATATGCCCTAGGAAAAATATTCCCGCTATTTCTAAGAAACTCGCGCCAATCTGACGTCATTTGTTTGTCTCTTCTAATTAATATTCAACTCACCCATCGCACATTGTTATCCGCTCCTATTGTCAGTTTCAGTGAGGCCGTGTAAACTTATTTCCTAACAATGCTTATAATTAACAAACATCTCAAATCAATGTCATACAATAATGCTTATTTACACTACAATCACTCTGGCATTTACATTATTGTGATACAAATTACCGCCACAAAGTGGATGCGGAAGAACTTTTTATGACTAATGTGATATTTAATTAGTTTATGTGAAATGATAATGGATCGAGGTCATGTGCCCTGTTACACATTTTTACTTTCTCTACTACGTACAGTAAGTAGGGGAAGTATTGTATTCCACCCAAAATTCGATACCGAAATTCACCGGAAATACATGTTTTGAGACACCCTGAATCCAAAAAAAGCATTTTTGGGCATGTGTGTGTGTGTGTGTGTGAACAGCATAACTCAGAAACGAACATTCGGATAAACACCAAACTAGGTATTTAGGTTCAGCAACTTCCAGAGATGCGACACAAAGGTTTTCAAGAAAATCCCCACACCCTAGATTACCCTTCACATGGAACATTTTTCGAAAATTTTAATTTTCTCAAAAATGGCTCTAACTATTTTGATTAAAATATCATATGTTTAAGATATTTTCATCCTAACTGAAATGTATATCTCGAATTTTCTGAGAATGTTTCCAAAAGTATTCTTCATTGTGAACGACTTATGCATAACTGGTAAACCATAAGAGATAGACAAAATTTTACTACACAAAAAATGTAGATCCCGTTAAAATACACAAATTATGTCATACGCATTTCTATTGTTGAGTGAACAGTTTTCGAGATATTGCTTGTTATTCCCTTAAATTTTCCAATACTTATACTTTTTCTCAAATTCGTTATTCATTTTTTTTATGTCCTGGACATGCAAAGAGAATGGAATGCGCCAATAGCAACCAGCGTTAAAATATTTGATTATCGCTTAAAACCTACCATATTCCCCTTGCATCTACAAGAAAATTAGCAATAAGATTAACATCTTGATATCTCGATTAACATGAAGCATATGGAGAATAAGGGTTTGTAAAAATAGTTTGTACAAGAGTAGAGAAAGTCATGTGAGTGTAACACATCAGATTTTTTTAATCATAATTGCTTGTAAGCAAATCGTTATAGCCTGCAGTAGAACTTCTAAAATAAACTTTGATTCAACGGACATTAATTTATTAATAAATAATTTATTCGTAATGACAGCAGATGTTGCTTATAAGGTATTACGTAAAGGAGGCGGACAGGAGACAGATTAAAAATTACAGTGACAATAGATGGTGGTAGTGCTTCCAGGAAGCGAGGAGACTCAGGAAATTAGTACTAAGAATTAAATAACATGTACCTTAATGCAGAAACTTAAAGACAAGGTCGGTCGTCAAAACGTTTATCTCCGCATGTTCATGGATGACGATGTTCTTATCGAAATATCTGGCGATCAGCTCGCATTCGGGAAGTCCCGTGTTCGATTATCGTCTATAACACACTCAGATCTTGGTTGTTTCTTGGTTTTCCCTGGTCGGTAGGCGAATTTTGGAGTGGTTTTTTCTCATATACCAATATTTCCTTTTCATTCGGTTTCCTTCTCTCTTTCAGCATGCTTTTAGGTTTTGTGGCGAATGGCGGTGTCGGACGGATAGCACAGATGCTTGCTCAAGGAAAGAGTATTCCCCATGGACACTAGAGGGTTGCTTGGTCTATGGGTGGTCCATTCACCCTCTCTAAGGAGCTCCAGCTGGAGTCTTCGAGCTGGAATTCTTAGGGTTTTCCATACGTCTCTGTGGCCTGTCTGCCTGCGACCTGTAGCCTCCTGTGGTTCCTTCACTTCATCCCTTCCTCCTGGGGGTCGTAGTCAATAGATCTATGTGCGTCGCACTATGCGAGTTGTTAACCTATGGCATACCTGGAGGGTAGGATCAATGCAGCGGGCCTTATTGACGGAATGAAGCATGCTGAGCTTCACGTCTATGTGTTTCAGGAGGTCCATAATACCTCTTACTTTAAAAAATATTACTGCTGAAATGCTGGATAAGGAAATGGAGGAAACTTATGTGCCATAGCAAGGCGAGAAGTAAAAGCTTTAGGACACTATGTTAATGATGGTCCCGCGTTTAAAATTGCTCGGGTTGTATTTCCTATTCCAAACTCTCGTAGCTCTTGAATCATGAAAATGAGTTAAGTAGGTAGTATTTCTTTTAAATTCTAGAGCACTTATTTCATACTGGTTGGATTTTATTTATGTGCACCGCTATATTGCCGATTTAAACAGAAATGGTGTCATTTCTTTTGTTAGTGCTAACACAATAATTTATTTTGGTGTCATAAAAAACGCTTTTATGTGTGAATCATAGTGAGAGGGAATTAAACGCATCATTGTATTCTGAAGTTTCCTTGACATTCTCATCTACATATCGTTAATCACTCCTTCAGATGTGTATGAAATATTTTAATTACTTATAAATCAAAATAATCCCACCGATTATAGAAAAGAATAAATTTCTTATTCCTTTGTTTATTATAAATGAATCCTGAGTATGCTTTAAGAAATATTGGTACGCATGGGAGATACCCGAGACTTTTACTTTAGAAGTGTCAGATCTTTCTAAAGTCACTTCGAATGTTAAAAAATTATAAATAGACTGACTCTAGGTGAGTGGTCAGCGTTCTCGCTTCTCAACCAGTGCTATCATTTGCGATGCCCAGCCGAGTCAAGGTACTTTTTACTTAATTAGAATCATTCCCAACACTCCACAGAATCTGGAAGTATGAATGTGGGAGTGAATGTGAATGTGTTTCCTAATGAAAATCAGTAAAAACTAAGAGCAAACACCTACAATCAATGAGTCTAAAGTCTAAGATTTCGATATGATCACGGAAGTTAAAGGGGCTATACGAATGAAAGAATAAAAATATGATGTGTTACACTCACATGACTTTCTCTACTCTTGTACAAACTATTTTTACAAACGCTTATTCTCCATATGCTACATGTTAATCGAGATATTAATCTTATTGCCAATTTTCTTGTAGATGCAGGGGGAATTGGTAGGCTTTAAGCGATAGTCAAATATTTTAAGAGCTAGTTACTACGTGGAGTATTCCATTCTTTTTGCATTATCAGGACAAAAACAAATGAAAACGAATTTGAGAAAAAGTATAAGTATTGGAAAATTTAAGGGATTAACAAGCAATATCTCGAAAATGGTTTACTCAACAAAAAAATGTATGTAATATAAACGGTGTATTTTAACGCGATCTAGATTTTTTGTGTAGTAAACTTTTGTCTATCCGAATTTTTGGGTGGAATACAATACTTCCCCTACTTGCTGTACGTAGTAGAGAAAGTAAAAAGCGTATTGTATGGCAATCAGCGGGATGTGACTTTCAGGTTGTTTGTTTCGGTATCCCGTAGTTAGCTAAATTAGCTAACATTCTGTTAATTAAACCAACTGATTTTCTTAGATGTGATACAGGAATCTGTAAGTTGTAAGTCTTGGTTCTGTCAAATTTAGAAAGCAGTTGATCCATTGCTATAATGAAAGCAACAGGAGTCTTTCCTAATGTCTGAGAACATTCTAATTCGTCACTGGCCCATAAATTTCTTCGCAGACAATAATGGAATGAGAGAAACTTAAATTAACTGGGAAAACCACTATAGCATGCTAGAGTTACAGAATTCAACTGTAGATACAGTAACTGCAACCTGGGGATGATAATCTTCACAGAATACTGTGCACCGCTGCATCTCTACACCCTTCGGTCTCTTGTGGTCGTGTTAATAGCAGGTTTCCATGATTTTGAGATTTCAATCTGGCCAAAGCTTGGTTGTGGGATTACCTTAAAGAATGAGCTTTCCTATCAAACCCATTCTAAAATGTGCTATGTCGCAAGAAACTGGTAATACTCTAAAACATTACTACAAAATGTTAAGCAAGGCGTTTCAGAGAGAATGGGCATTGAACAACAGAGTGGTAGACGTTTACAGTGATATTTTTACTGCTCTATCTATCTAAAGATTATAAAATTCGTAACGGTGGTTCTGCGAGTATCAGAGAATGTGTCTCTCTAGCTCCTGGCGCAAGGAGATGAGCGCAGTGAGAAGCACAACTAAAATGAGAAGGGAGGAATGGATACACGCTTGTGAAACACCACACAGGCAACTTGCCCTTCTCTTCCGTTCACACTCCTTTCTGATGAATCTCAGGGACCGTTATATTACTGCCTCACACAGTTTTGCAATCCCATTGGCTGACCCTGGTTTAAGATTTGAAACAACCCTTCAGTTTTATTAAAAATACTCCCAAATCACTGCTGCTAACTACTCTAAATTTATCGTTTAATACAGGGACACTCGCAGGGTTTCGATGATGAGATGTGGTAAGTATAGTTTGCTGACTGCTCGTTTCATCTCATCAGCCCACGTATTATATTTATGTAATTCTTGGTAATAGACGATTCTTAATTCTGACGTACTTCAAGAAGTAACAGGCAAAACAGAAATGTATTCTGCGAATATATCAAGGTAGAGCCAATGACCATGGAAATGGCAAGCTCAGAACAATAGCAGGAAAACAAAGGCTGTGTGTTTAAATGGAACCAACTCCATACATTTGCTTGAACAAGGTTTAAAGAAACCGGAGATACCTTACCAAGAAAACTTTTAAATCAATCGCTGTACCACAAGACGTTCTCCGCCGCAATGCAGACTTGATGTTGTAATACAAGCATTAAGTGTAGTGTAACTCTTGAACTGAAGCATGCTTTATTTGCTTTGCTACTGGTGACGCTGGCGCATCCTTTTCTCAATTGTGAGTTATAGAAATCTTGCAATCCTTCCTGTTAGACAGAAAATTCTTTCCTGAGATGTTAGTAAAATTAAAACAATATGTTTAACATCACACAAACCCAATGTGATAGCTTAGGAGTAGCGTCTGAGACTCGCATTGGGGAAGTCCCGGGTTCCATTCTCGTTGGACCGGCCACCTTGATCTTGAGTTTTTATATGTTTTCCCAGGTCGATAGGCGAATGCTACGGTAAATTATATACCCTAGCACAAATTTTTCTGATCATTTCCTCTTTATTTCATTAATTCTCATCTTTCAACTACGATGGTCGAGGTGTTTGGGGCATGTAGTGGATGGGTACGGAATTTTCTCTTAAATTGTTCCGTCCGGAGGAGGCATTGAGGGGCGTCCGAAGTCTCTAAACCTGAAAAAGTTAGGGACCCCGCTGTGCAGAACCTGTCTGGCTGCTCTTCCTACTTACTAACTTCATCCCTTCATCCTGGAGATTTATAAGCGCACTCAGCCTAGCCTTAGCCTTAATGTTGAAATCCTCCTCCGCTCTAACCTCTCTCTGTCTAACATTAGACATACTTGTGCCGTTTCTTATAGGTTAGGAGTTAGGAGTAGTCAGACGGAAGGGCCTCCAGTAATAAGAACACGGCACCGCACGTAGCCATAGTGGGCCTATTATACTTCCAACGAAAGTGAGGTAGCGGAGGCAACTAGATCTGGACGACGATGCGCGCTAACAAGAACAGGATCCCTAGCGATTCTAACATAGCACCAATCCTGACGCTGGCTGGCCCTGACGAGCCACCCGTAACCTGGAGCTTCCCAGGGGATCCCAGCAGTCACGCCAAACGCCAGGGGGAAATCTCTCCAAAGAGCAAATTCCACCGTCCTGCCGCAACACATCAGTCGCCGTCGCCTGATCCTATAACCCTGAAATAGATGCGGTTAAACAGATGAAAGGGAATGATGAGGAACAGGGAATTATTGGTAGTAGAGGTACCAGCCCAGCATTCGCCTACCGACTCGGAGAAACCACGAAAGAATACCGGGACCTCCCGAGTGCGTGCCTCACACGTCGCCGCAGAGTCATCTCCCTAACCTCGTATAGTTACTCGCAATGTTTCCCAAATTAGTCAGAAAACCACAACAAAAGTTACATAATTGAAATGTATTAAACTCTGTTTAATTCACTAATAATAATAATAATAATAATAATAATAATAATAATAATAATAATAATAATACATGTATACAACTCTCAAATATTCAACCTATCTAAAATTTGTAAGCAGCAAAACCATCAGAAAATCTTTATCTTTAAATACTGTTCTCTACGCCTTTGTTTCAGTGAATTAGACCGTTTTCGGCTAAATATCTGACAAGTGGATCTATGCATCACATTTGCCTACCTACTTCTCTTTTTCCCAATGGCTTGTAACTTTTTCTTATTATTCTTCTTCTTAAAATAATTCAATAATAAACGTAATTGTTCAAGTTTTTAACTATGTTGTAAATAACAGTAAATAACACCCTGATTTTGGAAAAATAATAAAGGCAGCACATAGTTTATTATCTGATTCAGTGGTACCTCAGGACAAACTGGGCCGTTTTTGAATAGTAAAACAACTCTTCTACAACTTACAGTGCGTAGGGGAAAGGTCCCTATATTGAACCACTTAAGCCTAAATAGTAAATAATAATTATAATTTCAAATTAAAACTTTCAGAAACACAAGCGTTAAAGTGACAAATCCTTGCTCTACAAATATCCGCAACACAATTTAAAATTAATAAAATTATCAATTAAATAAAATTTAAAAAGTGAGATGGTGTAAATCGGTTCAAATTATGAACGTATTCCTTAAGTTGAACCACCCGTGTCTTAAAATGAACCATATACTTTAAAGTTTAAAAGTATTTTTATTAATACAAAATACACATATTTTATTGTACATTCAAAACAAATAAGCTATCAACAACAAAAGTAGAGTCCAAAATTGTGATAAGAATAGCAATTGCTTTGAACATTTTGAATTTTTATATAACGACAATCACTAGGTTTTTGGCATTATTTGCAAATATAGAGTTTTTACTAATTTTTACTCTCATATAAAAGAGTCCAATTATACACAGTCTTCACAGTAAAACAAGTCCTTCTTGGCACTAATTTTGCACACTTTTGGTGAAACCATGTCCTACAACTCTCACACTGGATCATGTCCGTCATTTCAGACAATTCACAACTCACAAATTCATGTCATCCACTGTTTTTAACATGATTTCTTTATTAACTTATCATATTATGTGGATATTTATTCACACGATATACTATTCGGCGGCGCCGAGACGGCCTGGGTTCAATCCCAAGGACCCGCATGTGGGATTTGTGGTGGACAAAGCGGTATCTGGGCGGGTTTTCTCCGGGTTCTCCGGTTTCCCCCGCCATTCATTCCACCAACTGCTCCATCATCACCTTTCCTTTCATCCATTTCACCTACTTCCTTCCTCCCATACCAGGCATCGGGCTGATCACCCATCCTGGATATTCTGTCTGATCCATGAGTGTCTGCTCCTCGACAAGCCTCTGATCCCAGGCAGCCGCCTGTAAGTCCTGGGGGTGTAAGTCCTACATATGAGGAGGTTAAACAGATAAAGAAGAAGAAGATATACTATTCGCAGTTTAACAATCCTAGAACTTCTATAGGTTTCCTAAATTGGACCAGTTCAATATATGGTTCAATTTACGAGCTACGCCATTTTGGAAGTTTTAGCATCTATGTGACAAGGAGAGACGCTGCTTCAAAAAACGTGTGCATGAATATTGTTGCTAAATAAACACTTCATAACACGTAATATATATAGATCATCTCAAACTTATCTAATTGGTCGTAAAAGCTTAGCTAGATGAGTCAAATATTACTTCTGAAGCACCAAAAACACACAACACTTCATACAATTGAAACCACAGCTCAGAATGCACAGTCAACAACTACAAGCATTCATAGTTGTACACGCCACGCTTCTGCTTAGGTTATGGTGCCATCTGTCGAACAGTTTGGAAAATATTGGAGCGGTTCAATTTAAGAGGCGGTTCAAATTAGGGACCTTTCCCCTATCTATCGTCATAAACAAAATTATTGTCCGTGGCATGTTTTTCATAATTAAGTTGTTACTTATTTCTAAAGTATTAATTTAACCATGGATAAATGCTGAGCGCGGCGCCGTGGCCGAGTGGTTGGACCGCTCACCTTCCACCAAGGTTCGATCCCAGGGACCCACATGTGGGTTTTGTGGTGGACGAAGCGACGTCTGGGCGGGTTTTTTCCGGGTTCTCCGGTTTCCCCAGTCATTCATTCCACCAATTGCTCCAACATCACCTTTCCTCTCACCCAGTTCGTCCTCATTTCATATCATCTTCTTCCCACACACTCAACGGGCCGATCCCCCGTTCCAGGTTCTTCATTCTCTGATTCAATGTTCCCCTGCTCCTCTACAGATCTCTGACTCTGTAAGTCCTAGGGGGTGTAAGCCCTCCCTACGAGGAGGGCAAGTCTTAGCATGGCTTCCTTCAGAAGGGAGGTAAAGCCGGTGATGTCGTGACGTAGATTTACGACACGTAAAAGAACCTTAAGCCTGATAAAGAGGCCTCTGAGCAAAATTTCCGGTCTTTCATGCCCATTATTGAATGGGACGCTAAGAACCATAGTAGTTAAAGATCGTCTATAAATAAAACTCAATTTAATTTAATTCGACTAAGTAAGTAGGCCTAAATATTGAACCTTCTAAGCTATTGCAGAACTAAAGCGCACACGAAAGCCTTGTTGAACCAGAACATAAAACCTGTCAAACTAGCTAGAATGATATTAAGATTTTATCTTTAATATTCTTCGCTACACAAGTCCATCAAAATCATTTCCACAGGTTCATTAGATATTTTTGTTCATATTGCATTTTCAAGACTCCATTCCATGTGTGGACTGATTTTGGCACAACGTTCTTGTTAATTATTCATAATATACCTACCATAAATCAAAATTGTCAAGCTGAGGCTAATATAGCAACGCGATGAAAGTATGTTAGCATTCGTTGCCAAAAATTCATGGTCCTGATATCGACAATGACCTGCGGTGTTTTCTCGTCTGGTTTAGCATTTAATGTTTTCTCTACAAACAGCATCTGTGTAACAGACATCAACGATTATATGTAGGAGCAATAAAACTGCTAGACTACGGGTGTGTGAAGATAAAAGAAGCAAGAGCATTAACATTAAAAAAGGATATAGAGAAATGACTACAGACTAAAGAATTATATAAAGTGGGCTAATGAGAAAACATTAAATATGTCCAAAAAGAATGGAGCAAAATAATAAAAGAAGGAAAAACAGAATATTGCAGAAGCATTATATGCATAAATTTACATAATAATAATAATGCTGAAGCAAATTAGCTGGGTTTCATGTGCGCAATCTCTATACAATGCGTATGTAGTGAAAGAAAACGTCAAACTTGCTTTTTGTTTTTATTTAAGTTACCAAAATTATTCTTCGTTTCCCAGCATAACATTGTTATGTAAATCTTATTATCCCCTTAGAAAATAATGCTCTTAATGTTAAGTAATAGTTTACCAGGTTCCCTTGCATTGCAGATGCTCACGTAGTAGCACAACCGAGCGAGATGGCTCCGCGGTAAATGTGTGAGGCTCACATTCGAGAGTTTCCGGGTTCTATTCCCGTCGATCGCCCATTCTCAACTGGGATTTTTAGAGTTTTCCCTGGTCGGTAGGCGATTGCTAGGTTGGTTTCTCACCTACCAGTATTTCCTCTCCATCATTTCCCTTTCATTCCATTTCTTTCAAATCTTTCAGGTGTGCTTCTACGTTTCGAGGCATATGGCGGTGCCGGGCAGATGCCTGGAATTTCATGAAACGACGCAAGTTTAGAATTTTAAGATTTTAAAATCAACAAGATTACTGCAAATATGATAATGAGTCGTTTTTTCTTTCATTCTTAGGGATTGACCAAAACCACATCGGTTGAGTTGAGCTGGTCTCACCGGAGAACTGCAAGGTGTGCTTATGTCCTCGTAAAAGGCTAAGATGTGAATCCCGTTGCTTTCCAGTGCAATGACAGTTCCAGACGAATTGAGGAAAGGGCAGGGCTGCGTGAGCAGCTCCTTACATAATCAGTAGTAGCATTAACGGCGCTGACTGCAAGTACCGTGGTAAAAATTATATAATGTGAAGCAGTATTTTATATCACAACACTGTGAATGCCAAAGTGATTGTAGTGTAAATTAACATTATTGTATGACAATGATTTTAGATGTTTGTTAGCCATAAGCATTGTTAGGAAATACGTTTACACGGCCTCACTGAAATTGGCCATAGGAGTGGGTAACAGTGAAGCGATGGGATGAGTTGTTTATCACTTAGAAGAGACAAACAAATGACGTCATGGTAGTGTGCCTTTCTTTAGAAATGGAGGGAATATCTTCCCTAGAGCATATGTTTTAGTAATTATGATTGGCTGACAAAATAGACGCTAATGTTGGCGCGATTTAGTAACCAATAGCAGCTCTATTATAATATTTAGGCATATCGGGGTGAGGGAGTATAAATTCTTGAGCCAAAAGCAAGTATCGCGCAGTTCTAAGGAAGTATTCAAGAGGTACACATCATGCCGTTCTTAGCAATCTCTCGCGATGTACACATTACGCAGTTCTCAGCAATCTCTCGCGTCATAAAGTTAGTTACAAAATGTGAAGTACACGTACGACAGTAATTACATCCGGAAATATAACAGTTTCAGTCAGGCGTGTATCAAGATTAAAGATGTGAAATTAATTAATTGTGACGGCAGTAAAAGTGTGAAAATAAATTCTTTTATCAGTATTATCTTTTAGCAACAACTCCTTTCCGTTTACATGCCCTGCTTAGAGATATTTGCTCGACTGAGTAATAATAGCTAGCCGGAGGACAAAGAACCCAAAATTCAAAATAGTAAAACAATAACAGGTGCCAAGTAAAAAAGATAACACGAACAGATTACTGCAACAAATGCTACATACTAAATTTTGCATATTGACACTAATCATATGCTTATGAATGAGATGGTGATGTGAATGATACTTAAAGGAGTAAAAGCTATAGTGAAAGGTGTCGTTGTAGGTGTAATGTAGTTTTAATCCATCACATTAAACTCTTAGATCTATTCTATAGGTTATACAACGCAGGGGGATACCTCGCGCATTCCGACCTACATAGATATACTGTGCCTACCATCCGCAGGAGGAAGGGATGAACGAACAACAGGAGGCTAAGAGACGCGCTAATTTCCATAACAGTTCCAGGCTCGAAGACCCGTTCCATTATGTTCAGTATCTTCCAAAGATACGAAGATTTTTAAGAAACTCCTCCACCTCAACTACCCTTTACATGGAACATGTTTCGAAATTTTTTATTTTCTAAAAAATGGCTCTAACGGTTTTGGTTACATTAAAAATATTTACATGACAAATAAAACGTATATACTGAATTTTCTGGGAACAGCCTGTGAAGTTTTCTTCATTCGGAAGGAATTCTGTATAATTGGCATATGTTATGCAATAGAGGAAAACACTAAACAAAAAACGTAGATCCCTTTAAAGCACACAAATTATTGTAATAATCTTTTTGATGGCATAGCGCGTTTCAGAAATAACAGTTATTAATGGCTCAAATTGCTCCTTTAAAGTCCTATCATATTCAGTTGTCCTCTTGCAATTGCCCCGAAAGGGTATGGAATTTTAGAGCAGCGTTTAACGTCCAGTTCTTAAACATTTGACTGTTGCTCTTCCCTTTGTATCTATAAGAAATGTGTGATATAGGTAGAAAAATAAGCTTTCGTAAAAATAGTTGGTATACCCACTAATAAATGATAATGCAGAGAAAGTCACGTGAATGCAACATGATGCCCTATCTATGCTGTTCACAGACATACAGATACGCACGAGCGCAGATTTTTTTTCTAAAAATCCTTTTTTTTTATTCGGGATCTCAAAACATGTATTTTCGCTGAAATCTAATAGATTTTTTGGGTGGGCTGCAATGCTTCCTCTACCTACTTATAAGAGAAAGCAAAAAGGTGAGGAGCCATAAAAACTAGACAAATGTTTGTTAGAAAAAGCGTATTTCACATGAAAATACAAAAAAGTTTAATATTTTCCCAATTGCAGTTGTTAATGTATGTATTAATGCTCTAAGAATAATACAGAAGCGCTATAAAAGTAAATTAACAAATGCGAGAAAAAAACCTGAGAACAATAAGAAATGTGTGTTTTGTTTACAGAACATTAATGACATACTAGTCGGCCCGGATATCATTGCACTGCGAGGAGGGCGCCACTGCTTTATTGACAATGCGTAACGTTATCAAGGCTAGGGATCAGAGGAAGGTGAAGGGCAAGGCGATAGCGGTAATGTACGGTTGCACAATGAAACCAATACAGCATTTGTACTCAGCATCGTTAGTAAATGCAGTTCGTAACTGCGGATGTTTTCTTTACCTAAGTGGGCCTTTGATGCCCCGTCCACTGGTTCCGTAACTGTTTAGTTTCTCTTTCCTCCGAACGCACTAACATTGTGGCCGACTGGTAAAGTCAAATCAGAAGGCAACGCTCCTGGATTCAGGCTATTGTTATTGTGCTTTTAACAGCTGGGTGTTCGAATGAAACTATAAACTTTTCAATCTGTGGTGACAGAAAACCAACTTTGCGACTGAGACAGTGGGGCATGAGGCTTCCCTCAGTGAATTTGCCAAACCTACTGGACGGTGTATACCGTAAATTAAGTTTACGTATCGCCCGCCTGCCTTCTATCAGTTCTTAATGAATTCTACATGGATCATTCAATAATTAGTGGCAACATTTGAATTAACAAGAAGGAAAGCATTTTTGGAACAGTCACATTGTTGCTGTGCTCAAAAGTAATCTCCTTCAATATGGGTAATCGCCTCCACACTTCAAGGAGATAACGGATGCCATCCACAGCGTCTTTTTGTACTAATTGAACAGATTGTTCTACTGCTGCTATAATTGCTTGTCTGGTTCCAAAGCGAACTCCTCTAAGTGGTAATTTCATTTTCGTGAAAAGGTCGTGGACTCATATCTGGGGAGTATGGAAGATGGTCCAGAATTTCCCAGTTCCATCTGCGAAATAAATTAACCACAGGATCAGCTATGTGAGAGCGAGCACCATCATGTAGCACAACAGGGTGAGAATTGAAGAAGATTGTATTGAAGATGGTTTGTTACGTTATTTTGTTGTAGGAGTTGTATTATAGTTCAACTGTTGGGGAGCCGAACTTGTAGTAGTTGCAACCGCACGTATAGTAAACAGTTTCCAGTAGCCTTCGCCCCAAATGTACTTTCAGGTGGCCTTTGCTCCAAGTTTAAAAAAAAATATTAACTTTGTAATTTGACTGTTTCTTTAAATGTTATATATTTGTGTTTGCCTCGGCTGCGTCAGTATTGTTGTTAGAGACACGTTTCTCTTAGCAGGGTTGTGGTGTGACTGAAGAATATAGACTTACACAGATTATAATTTTACTTCACTCCTTTTATTAACACTTGATACGATTAAAGTAACACTTCACTGATATAGAGAGCTGAGAGATTCTTTTTATTAATTAGTTACACTTTCTAACACGTAAACTCATTTTTCGTATCACAGGAAAACGTATTAAATCTCTCGAGAACGTATCTCGCATCCGGTTACAAACACTGTCTGCAGGCAACTGAACTGATTTCAACCGCCTAAACTTGTAAATTTCTGTATTTCAAATCTCTGATTGGCTATTCCTAATCCAATAGAATACCTTCATTTAACTAAAGCTTTTTCTGGTTGTTGATTGGCTATTTTTATAAACTGTCACTAAAATTACATTATTGTTGCTCCAATAATGACTAGTAGCATTTAAACTTTCAAATTCATTATTGCCTCAAGGTTACCTCATTGTTAGCAACTTTTAACCTATTTCTTACAGCTCCTACATTATTAAATTACGTAACATATTCACATAACATTATTACACATGGATACAATACTATAAACATATACAATGACTGTAATATACACTTTTTACATATTTCTTTAAGGTGGGCTGTTATTGAATTTATATATTATGTAATTTGACTGAAATCATTTAGGGTTACAAATAATGCCTCAGGATTCAAGAGATTTGGACGCTTACGACGCAGAAATTAACTGTAAAATGCGCCATTCAAACGATTTCCCGTGGCTATGAATCAATGACAAGGACACCGTCAAAAGCATAAGTAACTATGAGCATGCCTAAGTGAATCCTGTTCTTGCCGATACTTTTTTGGGCGTGGTGAATCATTGTGCCGTCACTCATTTGATTGTCTCTTCAATTTTGGTTGGCAGCGTCTAACCCAGGTTTCATCTAATTTTATGACACGTCGAAGAAAACGCTCGCCTTCACTTCCATAGCGTTCCAAGTGCAACATCGCAGTTTCCATTTGCTGCCACATGTTTTCTCCTTCAAGATTGTGTGGAACACTCAGCGCAGATTTTACTGATCTTTAACTTCTTCCTAAGTATGTAAAGAATCCTACCAGGAGCAATTCCAAATTTCCTTGCTAGATCAATACAATCCAACTACTGATGTTCTTCCAGCAGTGCTCTAACAGTGTTCACTTGCCTCTCATCACTTGCTGATTGCGGTCTGCCAGCTGCACGGTTTTTATGAACATCTTCCCTACCTCTACGAAATACAAGCCTTCAGTAATGCTGCATGATTGTCGAGCAATCCTGCCTCTTGCAATCTGAATTTCAATGAAGCATCTTTGTTCGTATTTACTAAACGTTTTAGAGTACTACAGATAATAGTCGACAAATTAAACTCACTTCAAACATCTTATAAATAAGATTAGTCTTTAAACTCAATAATAACACACATATCAGATGCTCTTCTTTCTCACTGTTATCAGCTTGCATCATTTATTGCTGATAGCGGCACATATAAACACTGTTGCCTATAATTTGATGTAGTGAATGCCAGAGTGATTGTAGTGTAAATTAATATTATAGTATGTACAGCATTTTAGATGTTTGTTAGCCATAAGTATTGTTAGGAAATAAACTGACAATAGAGTGGGTAACAATAAAGCGAGGGGGTGAGTTGTTTATCACTAAGAAGAGAAATGGAGGGAATATCTTCCCTAGAGTATATGTATTAGTAGTAGTGATTGGCTGACAAAACAGACGCTAATGTTGGCGCGATTTGGTAACCAATGGCAGCTCTATTATAATGTTTAGGCATTTCGAGGTGAAGGAGCCATAAGCAAGTGTCGCGCAGTCTTGAAGAATCTCTCGTGAGTTGCACGTCATAAAGTTTGGAAGAATCTCTCGCGATGTACACGTCGCAAAGTTAGTTACAAAATGTGAAGTACGCGAAGTAATTAGTGCCTGGCAATTATAAACGACTGTAGTTACATTTGAAAATATCAGTTTCAGACAGGCGTGTATAAAGATTAAATATGTGAATTATTAGTTAAGTGTGACGGCAATAAAAGTGTAGAAACAAATTAATTTATCAGTGTTATCTTTTAGTAACAACTCCTTTCCGTTTACACGCCTTGCTTAGAGACACTTGCTCGACTGAGTTATAATAGCTAGTCGGAGGACAAAGAACCCAAAGTTTAAAATAATAAAACAATAACAGGAGCCCAGCAAATAAAATAACACGAGACAGAGTACTGCGAAAAATTATTATTGAAGACCCATGTATAATACGATTAAATCTAAGGATAAGTTGTGGCAGTGCCTACTTGATGGTAAACACCAAGCCATAAGACAGCTACCATGTCGTCACGCATTGAGGGTTTTATTTCTCTATTCACTCGTTGTATACGTACTTGATAAAACATTTGATGTTATTTTGTGCAATATTTAATTTCGTTTACAGCAGTGTGTTTCCTGGTGATCACACGTAAAATGCAGTTTCATAGATTTTGTAGCCAAACTTCATGTGTGGAAAAACCTTAAATGCGATCACCCAAAGGAACTGCTTCTTATTTGGCTTTAAAAAGGCACTCTAAAATGAAATTTTGCAAGACTATGGCACTTAAGGTACTGAATCGTGGACATTAAAACAAAGGAATAGAAGTTGAACATCAGTTGTGTTTTCTAAGGTCAGCCCCAGAACCAGACCAGACACAAATAATGGACAATGAGCGACTTACAAAGAAAATTATACAATTTCAAAAATAGTAAGGAAGGATGCAGACAGATCTAAAGATATAGTTTTAAGAATCTGCAATGGATCGAAATATCTAAAGTGGGGAAGAAGAAGGAGGAGGAGGTTTTTACACACATAACACGGGTAGCCGAGGTCGTTAAGGCACGGAATCCTGAACGGGAGATCTGCTGTTCTATCCTCACAAGGTCCGATTTCCTTGACTGGGGTTTTTCCAAGTTTTCCAGTCCTTGTAATTGGTAAATGCTGAGGAGATACCCTTAACTTAGGTCTGGAACGTTTTCCTCCCAAACTTCTTTACTCAGTTATTTCACTTATCAACAGGCATAGGTATGCTTAAGCATCCACACTCAAACCAAACACTGCAAAACAACAGAGTCCCAGGGTTACTAATAAGCAGATAAAAACCGGTCCGAGTACTGCGCCAAAGGCCTGTACGAGGGATGAGTGGTTTGTTACCTACGACCTCCCTGCCTATAGTCCAATGACAGTTTAGCCTTATTTCCTTCCATCCTGGCTTTGACACTTAGAAATTCCTATGTCTGATCATCAGTATCCACCACTTGTGGTGCCGGCCACAATAAGAACGGGCGTTAAACGCCACTAAAAAAATCTGATGTGTTACACTCACATGACTTTCTCTACTCTTGAACAAACTATTTTTACAAACGCTTATTCTCCATATGCTTCATGTTAATCGAGATATCGAGATGTTAATCTTATTGCTAATTTTCTTGTAGATGCAAGGGGAATTGCTAGGCTTTAAGCGATAGTCAAATATTTTAAGAGCTGGTTGCTATGTGGAGTATTCCATTCTCTGCATTACCAGGACAAAAAAAATGAATAATGAATTTGAGAAAGAGTATAAATATTGGAAAATTTAAGGGAATAACAAGTAATATCTCGAAAATGGTTCACTCAACAAAAAAAATGTATATGACATAAATTGTGTATTTTAACGCGATCTACATTTTTGTGTAGTAAAATTTTGTCTATCTCTTATGATTTACCAGTTATGCAAAAGTCGTTCACAATGAAGAATACTTTAGGAGACATTCCCAGAAAATTCAAGATATACATTTTATTTGACATGAAAATATTTAAACATATGATATTTGAATCAAAATCGTTAGAGCCATTTTTGAGAAAATTAAAATTTTCGAAAAATGTTCCATGTAAAGGGTAATCTGGGGTGGCGGGATTTTCTTGAAAACTTTCGTGTTGCATCTCTGGAAGATACTGAACCTAAATACCAAGTTTGGTGTTTAACCGACTATTCGTTTCTGAGTTATGCTGTTCACAGACACACAGACACACACACGGACATGTTTCCAAAAATGCTTATTTAGGATTCAGGGGGTCTCAAAGCATGTATTTCCGGTGAAATCTTGGTATCGAATTTTTGGGTGGAATACAATACTTCCTCTACTTACTATACGTAGTAGAGAAAATAAAAACCCACACTTCAGTTGGCAACCGTTTCCAGTCTTCTGTTTTGCTTGTTAGTTGCATTTTGACCAGTTACTTTACTTGGGATAGAAAACATAGGCACTTTATAACAAAGCCTAGGCTTTTTAGTATCTTAGTCATTTAGAAACAGTAATAGGTTCTACGTTAGAAGCTACTTATGTGTAGAAATTTTAAATGTGATGGGTTCAATCATTTTGACGTGTATAGCGAATGGACAAACATCCAAGGTTAAACTGAATTCATATGCAAATGTACCATACGGTACACATAGCCACAGAAGGAATGATAAATATGCACTGGACTGGCGATGACTTGTTATTAAAATCAGCAAGCTTGTATCATACACGTTTGTCTGTAGCAAATCTTCAAGGCTGAATCATTTTGCAGCGATCGGCATTCCAAGGTGAGAACCCCTGTCGAGAGAAACCGTCGTATATATCAATATAGCAATCTCTGTTTGGGAGAGTTGCTGCTGCAGTTAAGTTTGTTCACCGTGTTGTCTGTAAAATACGTCCAAAACAAAGCATTTGCATAACATGGAGTAGTGAAAACTCTTTGCATTGCAGAAAGGAAGAATGGGTAAAGGTAAAGAGATAAAAAGAATAGTCGCATAGTGCAGTTACGTATCTTTATAAGACAATAGGGACTGGTATGAAGAAAGTTCAACATGAGGCTGATAGATATCTAAAGTTGATGTTGTGGTGGAGGGAAATAATTTATCGACAGTCAATAGAATCTCTCATTTAATCATGTAACTTCTGGTTCCCTTAGTAGAGTAGAGAAGAGGAGAGTGGTGGATTTATTGGTCTTAAGCATTTTACATGTTCAAACTCATACATCGCACGGGTCAGTAAGACCATACCTGCCTATATAATAAATACACTGCAGTTCATATTTTTCAGACATTATACATCACACTAAACTTTAACCTAAATCATATTTACAAGAAATTAAAAGAAAAGAAAAAACAAACTAACAACAAAAATCACACAAACAAAACAGAAGAAGAGAAAAAACTGTTCACAAGCATAATACACTATTGTTTACAAAAAATACCCTCCCCTAAGCCTTTAACCCTCCCTCTCCCACTCTTGACCCTCTTCCTTACACTCCGATCTGAGCTGCATAAGTATTGTAAAGATGTGCCAATTGCTTCACCCTGCCCCCTGCCAACCAGCAAGGTCCGACAAGCTTGTAACCCTCTCCTGGCAGATACTTTCTCCTCAACCGTTCTGTCTTGGTACAATGCGCCAGAGTATGAATCCAAGTTTCTTCCTCACTACACCAGGGACAGATTCTTTTGTCTTCTTCGTTAATGAATTTAATTGCTCACCATGATCTCAGTCTGAATCAATCAAGCTCTTGCTTCCTGGCTCTATTTCTGGAGAACAGAGTGTTACTCTGGTGGACCTTGTAACAATAATAAACCTGTTTGGTGAAATATAAAGTGGAAAAAAATCCTGCACAAACTTAAGAGAATTTTCTCAGAGATAAGTAAAGAATATGTATGTAATTTCTCATTATACAGGATGATTCACCTAGAATTTTTCACCTACAATATGTTAAATCTTTAGTCATAGGTTATACAACGGAAGGGGACACCTCGCGTACTGGAGTTAGAGATTACTGCGGCTACCATCCCCCAGGAAGAAGGGATGAAATGAAAGAACCAAAGGAGGCTACAGCCGCAGAAACAGAAGTCCCTAATATTTTCTAGTTCCGATCCCTACTGGAGCTGCCAGAGAGGACGATGAACGATCTGTCAACCACACAACCCTCTAATGTAGAAGGGGAATATTGTTTCCTTGGTACTTGCATGAGCGCCATCTGCCCGTACCGCAAGTCGACACAAAACCTAGTAATAAACCTGAAACATGAGAAGGAAACGGAAATGCATTAGCCTACCGACCAGGGAAAAATCAGAAAAACCCAACCTTCTGAATGTGAACCTCACACGTTACCGTGGCGTCAACTCGTTCAGTAACCTTTAGGTATACTCACAACCGTTATTGGAAATTAAATTATCTAATTTTATTTAAGCAATTTTTCAGAATATGAAGATAAATTTTAATTTTTAAAGGGAACAGGATATATATTTTATCGCAAATTTTGAATTAACTATGTGCAGTAATCCTTAGTGAGCGAATGTGACTTGTAACCGTAAACATAAATACGCCTTAAGTACCTTTCTTTACTTATGCTGTCTGATGCTAAATGCATGAAATACCACTCAATATGCTGCAATAACACCAGAATCAATCACCGAATAAGCATTCGCAGAAGAGCTGGCATGCAAATGGAATTTCTTTTAGCATGATATTGTGTATTCCCTCTATAGCATGTGTGACTGCACAGGAGCTTAACGTATATTTTAGAATAGTTAGGTTTCTTTATTATTATTCATTAATTTTATGTTATATCTTAAATACGTTCAAAATATTGAAAAACGTTATGCGCACTGTAATTTACAGACATATAAGTTCAACCTCATATACTCATCACTGAAAAATTAAAAATATTATGTGTTACACTCACATGACTTTCTCTGCTCTTGTACAAGCTATTTTTACAAACGCTTATTCTCCATATGCTTCATGTTAATCGAGATGTTAATCTTATTGCTAATTTTCTTGTAGATGCAAGGGGAATTGCTAGGCTTTAAGAGATAGTCAAATATTTTAAGAGCTGGTTGCTATGTGGAATACTCCATTCTCTTTGCATTACCAGGACAAAAAAATGAATAACGAATTTGAGAAAAGGTATAAGTATTGGAAAATTTAAGGGAACAACAAGCAATATCTCGAAAATGGTTCACTCAACAAAACAAATGCATATGACATAAATTGTGTATTTTAACGCGATCTACATTTTTGTGTAGTAAAAGTTTGTCTATCTCTTATGGTTTACCAGTTATGCAAAAGTCGTTCACAATGAAGAATACTTTTGGAGACATTTCCAGAAAATTCGAGATATACATTTCATTTGTCATGAAAATATCTTAAACATATGATATAATCAAAATCGCTAGAGCCATTTTTGAGAAAATTAAAATTTTCGAAAAATGTTCCATGTAAAGGGTAATCTGGGGTGGGAGGATTTTCTTGAAAACCTTCGTGTCGCATCTCTGGAAGATACTGAACTTAAATACCAAGTTTGGTGTTTATCCAACTGTTCGTTTCTGAGTTATGCTGTTCACAGACACACACACACACACACGGACATGTTTCCAAAAATGCTTTTTTTGGATTCAGGGGGTCTCAAAACATGTATTTCCGGTGAAATCTCGATATCGAATTTTTGGGTGGAATACAATACTTCCCCTACTTACTATACGTAGTAGAGAAAGTAAAAATAGCCTGAAGTGTCCCTTGAAGGACAAATGCCTCCTATCAAATAGGGAAAGCTGTTTATTACTAACGTAGTGAGCTACTCCAAGTTAGACGTTGCACTTTTGTCTGATTGTTGGTGCGGTGCATTATTTAATTACGTTTAATAATAGCACTACTTGTTTACTTTCACTATTTAATCAATACACAGATATCTCTCCAGGGATTTCCAGCCTCTTCATCCTCGCGCTACTCGTGAACATTGCTAACCTGCGGGCTACATGAAGAGGTCTGCCCATCTACGTCTCGGTCTACCTAGTAGTCGCTTGACTGTACGTGGTCCCACGTGGTATTGGACTTTTCCGCGAAGAGCCTTATTTTATACGAGGCGTATTCTAAAACCGAGGCCCGTTTGGTCATAATAACAACATCGCTCATAAGATAGGGTTTTTATTGACAGCAATATGTGCCTACATATATACTTTACTTTTCCACATAATCGCCGTTCACATCTATACACTTGCTGTAACGCTGCACCCGCTTGTTTAACTCCTCGGCATAGAAGTCTGCCGCCTGGGATTTGAACCAGTTGGTAACGCTCGTCTTGAGTTCATCGTCGGTTTGAAATCGTTGTCCACCCAGCCACCGTTTCAAATGCAAGAAGAGGAAATAGTCACTTGGTGCCAGGTGGGTACTATACGGAGGGTGGTCAAAGGGTTCCCAACGAAACTCTTTAATTCTCTTTCGTTTTAGCTGCGGTGTGTGGGCGTGCGTTTTCGTGCAGGATGATGCCAAACGACAGTTTCCCGCGGCGTTGATTTTGGATCGCATGTCTCTTTTTGGTAAGCATTGCACAGTACACGTCAGCTGTAATTGTTGACCCACGGTCCATGAAATCAATCAAAGGACGTCCTTTTCGTCCCAAAGCACGGTAGCCATCATTTTGCGATTCGTGTACGGCGATTGCCTACCCTTTTTTGGTTTTGGTGAACCGGAACGACGCCATTGAATTGACTGTTATTTTGATTCTGCGTTGGTTTACGCTATCCATCTCTCGTCGCTCGTAACAATGTGGGAAAACAATCCATCTCCGTCTTCTCTTTAGCGCTCCAAGAGCTGTCGTACACTACGCATTCGTTGCTCTTTGTGCTGACCGGTGAGCAGTTTTGGCACCCACCTCGCACAAAGTTTCCGATATCCAAGCTATTCAGTGACAATCCTGTAAAGTGAGGTTCGAGCAATATTTGGGAATTCATCAGTCAGACCACTAATCGTCAAACGCGATCACTTCGAAGGTTTTGGTTCACTTGCTCAACGATGTCGTCGGTCCGAATATTGAGCCTACCACTCCGCTGTTCATCGTGCACATTTGTGCGGCCATTTCGAAATTCTCGACACCAGTGTCGAACCAGTTTGTCACTCATTATGTCCGTAGCTGATAATCTTTTTGCCAGCAAAAACCTAATAACACCGCGCACTCCAGAACTAGAGGGATCTGCGATTGTCGCAGCCTTTACGATCTGCTCTCACCGACTGGCAAACGCCTACTGCGTCACACCAACCCTGCGGTAGGTTCCTCAGGAGTCGGTAGACAGCACCACAGGCGTGAAACGTCATTCAGGTCTATAATCCGTTAAATATTGTTCATCGGACTTTAGTTTTGGAATACGCCTCGTATATAGGTGCAATACCTCCGTATTAAATAAATTCCTCCAAGATCTCCCTTATCATATGCTCTCTCAGGTAACATCACCAACATTCTAGGTGACAGTCTCTTTTCTGACAAGGGCAAGATGTGTTAAAACCTCCTAAGGATGAGGTATTTATACAATAAAATCTGATGTGTAAACATTCAAATGTCTTTATCTTCTAAGATTTCGCTTTCTTCTATACTTGTTTTTATGCAGTACCTTATGAAAGCTTATTTTTCTATCTATGTCATATCAGTCCAGATATGCCTTTGTAGAAATAGTTTCGTTACACACTTCGATTGAAAGTGCAAGGGAGATAGAGGAAACCAAATCGATAGTCAGATGTTTAAAATCCGGATCGTTATATGCTGGCATAAAAACTCCATACTCTTTCCATGACATAGCGAGAAACAAATGAATCTCGACAGATCTTTGAAAAATAACCAAAGCATTGAAAATTAAATCCAACAACGGATATCTCGGAAATGGCTAAAGCCACAAAAAAGTTATTTGAAATAAATTCTGTGTTATAAAGAGACTACATCACCATTTTTATGGTTTACCAATTACACCATATTCCCTCCAAATGAAGAGGGCTTCACAGGCTATTCCCAAAGTTCAAGATAAACATTGTTTCATGTAAATGTCTTAACACATGGTATTTTAATTATATTCGTTATGAGCTATTTTTTTGTGAAAGTATAAAATTTTCCATGTAAAGGGTAGTTTGGGATGGAGCACTTTCTCGAAAACCTTCAGGCCACATCTTTAAAAGATATGAACCTAAATACCAAGTTTTATATTTATTGGACACTTCGGGTTTTGGGCTATGCTGTTCACACACACACACACACACACACACACACACACACACACACACACCAATTCTTTTTTGGGCTTATTGGGCCTCAAAACATATGTTTCCGCTGAAATATCGATATCGAATTTTTGCGTGCAATGCAGTACCTTTTCTACCTACTAGGTATATGGCAGAGAAAGTAAAAAGAAGGTATTCAAAGAAAATACTTAGATAAACTTCCTTATCTGAGATGCTCACTACGGATTTTCGATGAAACCTAGCAACTTTTTCACTAATGGGAAAGAAGTTAAATTTCCAAAGAAAATTACTGTCGCCAAAATTAGTTTCTGCACATATGCATACGCATTTTGCCACACTTGCCCATAATTATCTGACATTTCCCTAACGTAAGGAAAGCCGCACCTAAAAGGCAAAAAGTCATTTACCACTGCATATGAACCATTTACTGGGCGTTTCAGGCCCCATATGTTGCAAACTGTATAGAGATTTATGGTTTATTGGTTCCATCATAAGATGTGCCCTCGAACCAAAATGAAGAAATATATATGGAACCTTAAGAATATGAGTTCAACTTAGGAAATCTGAAAGTACCATTGAAGAGTACTTCATGCAAAACTGAAATGCTAACAGTGGATCTGAAAATAAAGTGTACAAAGAATTGCATTCATTTTCTGACTGAGTTTTGCAATCACGTTGCGACTAAATGAAACCAAAAATAGTGATAAATAAGTGAGAAAGGAAATGGTGATTAATAGCACTCATAAAAATTCAATATTACGAGGGCTGAGCAATAAAGACTGACTGATTTTTTTCACAGTATTTATTACTCCATTTCAATGTTGACATGATATTTTTCAAAGTAGTCCCCCTCCTACTTGAATGCACTTTTTATACCGCCTCTGCCAGTCCTCGAACACATGGTGCAGGCCATTCTTTGTCAGGTCTTTGAGAATCGCCTCACTTTTCCTCAGCACGCTTCAGTTTTCTCAAATCGAATGCCCCGGAGCTTTGCCTTTAGTGATGGGAATAAAAAAGAAATCACAGGGAGCAAAATTGGGTTTATAAGGCGGATGCAGTACGCAGGTGATGTTGAATTCCTGGACTTGATTTGCGACGTGAGGCCATGCGTTGTTGTGATGAAGTCGCCATCCATTCTGATGAAGTTCTGGATGTTTCCTTGCAATGTGCTTCCTCAGTGTAGCCAATACTGGCGTGTAGTACGCTGTTGTAGCAGTAGTGTGAGGAAGAACAACAATCACAGCAGCTGTGTTGATGTTGACTTCAGTCATAGCAGAAGCCGAAGCACCAGGCTCACCTTGCTTAGCACTGAGGACTCGCCCTTCTTTGAACTCCTTGAACCAGCTAAACACTGTTGCACGAGGTAGTGCATCTTCACCGTATGCCTGCTTGAGCTTTTCCAAAGTTTCAGAGACTGTGATTTAAACGAAAACAAAATTTTATTGCTCCTCTCGTGTCGAGTGGTATGCGAAATTCAAGTAGGGTCAATAATATACAGCATTACTACCAACCTACCGATACAAGAGTGCTGCCGTCTATGGACATTATACATGAAACCCTGCTCTTTTCAAATATTCATGGTAGAGACAGGAAACTATCAAGAAAGCTACAGGAAAAAACCAGTCTCAGTCTTTATTGATCAGCCCTCGTACCTATATGGGTTATATAACTGGTAACTTATTCAGTGATGAAAAGTATTCATTTTTACTTTCTCTAGCACGTACTTAGTAGACAAAAGTATTACAGTGCACCAAAAAATAGATATCGAGATTTCACAGGAAATATATGTTTTGAGGTTCCCTGGATATAAAAAAGCTTTTTTAGAAAAACTTCCGAGTGTGTGTGTAAACAGTATAACTCAAAAACGAAATATTCAATAACCCCAAGCTTTGTATTTCAGTTCCATACATTTCAAAGATACAGCACGAAGATTTGAAAGAAAACCCCACTCCAAACTACCCTTTAAGTGGAGGTTACTTTTTAAAAATGGCCACAACTATTTTGATTAAAATATCAAATGTTTAAGATAACTACATGACAAATAACATGTATATACTCTCTTTTCTGGGAGTGGATTGTGAAGTCGATTTCAATCGGAAGGAATTTTGTATAACTGGTAAACGTAAGATAGAGAAAACGTACTATACAAAAATACAGATGTGTTTAATACACACAAGTAACTTATGTGGCATCAGTCATTATTGGTTTGAATGTTTCAAAATATTGTTAGTTTTTAAAGTGCTGTCGGTATTCAGTTGTTCTTCAGTTTTCGTGGAAAGACTATAGAATTCTAAGGCCAGCACACAGCGTTCCATTTTTAAACATCTGCTTACCGATTCGATTTCCTCTATCCCTCTTGTACCTATAACGAATTGTGTAAATTAAGTTGTTTCTGCAAAGGTTTGTCTAGATTAACACGAAAAATAAGAATTGTTTGTAGAAGCTATGTGGACATAAACTATAATGGTTAGGGAAAGTCTCGTGAAGTAACACATCAGATTTTTACCTTTGTTATTAAGACTGGAGTCTCGGGCAGTAAAACACCCAGGAGGAAAATTATGAAATTCAGAAGTCATGGAATAGATAATAAGTCACTCAGCGGAATTAAAAATAATGAAGCCAAGGAATGGAGTCGTTGAATAGGAAGAAGTTAACTCCATCATTAGCTTGTACTCCATTTTTAAAGACGAGATATACAGCACTCGCCAGCCTTTATTTGTTATCGAACTACCACTTTTAATGAGAAGTTATGGAAAGCTTAAACCTGGCTTGAATTATGCTTCAGTGTCATAAAGACATTCATACCTATTCACAAAGAAAATTTATTTCCTGGCAAGAATGCAGCCTGCAAGTATTTGGCAACATGTTTGGGTGCGTCTGGTGTTATTTGGTTTTATTGGCACTAGAGGAGGCTCCATAAAGTGTTCCTACCTTCGCGCACAGGGATCAAAGCAAATTAAGATGTTTTGAAGCTATAAACAGATGCAATTAGCATTTAAACTTCTAAATCCGGAGGTTCTAGGTTCTATTCCTGGCTAAAGGCAGGTTCTGTAACTATAATTATTTCTTACACCACATATAGTCCTAAAGTATTGATTAAATAGAATGTGTGAAGTTCGTAATTTAAAAAATCTTATGTATTGCATTTACATGCCTTTCTCTTTTATATCTCCTATAAAAAAGAATCCTACTAAAGTTTAATTTTCTAACTACTTCATGTTAATCCAGACAAACATTCCATAAACAATTGCATTACCATTTTTTGTAAATACAATACTGAAGCAATAATCTTTAAAAAGAGGGTCGGGCCGCTATATACTATTTGCCTGACATCACATGAAACAAAAGAATGACGACTTAACACTTTGAAAAATGCATGGAAGTAATGGAACATTCAAACCAATAGCAATGTACACCTCTCGGAAATGGTTAATTCCATAGAAAAGATTATTTCATATAGGTGATATGCTTTAACGAGCTCTACATTTTTCTGAAGAAAATTTCTGTCTCTCATTATTTTCTAGTTATACAGATTTATACAAACCTGTAAGGGGACTTCAAGCTTATTTACAGACACTTCAATACATGCATTTTATCTCTCGTGACATTTTAATCTAAATAATTGCACTTGTTTTCTGGGAAATAAAACATAACGGACCATTTTCCATGAAAACGGTAGTATGAGATGGGAGGGATTTCCTTTATATCGACATTTCGGGTTACCACAACACTTTCTTCGCAAACTGTAGAGCTGTCTCAAATTTATCAGCTCTGACAAAAATGGACTCTCGAAACAAATAAATGCGTGCGAAATTTTAAAGACATTCGTATAAGTTCAAATTTTAAGGCAGAGAATGTACACAATAGAAAGGTAACAAAGAAGACGCATTACGTTTAGAAACTGATATAAATCAGTGAACATAATTATGAATGAGCAATTCTTCTAAAGCTGATATGACCTGAGATATTAAAAAGTAACATACGAACGGAAAGTGTGTATAACAGCAATATATAATTTCTAAAATTATAGTTTTTCGAAATACGCTTGTGCAGCATTTCAGGTATTTATGCTTTTCTACCTCTGATGAAATTAACTGAGTGCCGAAAAGGTCTTCAAACCTATTTTGCTTTACCTCTTAATACAGTATCTAGAGTAACTCTAGATCTACAGAGCGCGCTATGTTCATTTTCATGCTCATGGCAAATGGCGTATTGTAAGTTTCCAAACGTTTAAATTTCTAACAGGCCAATTAAGTTACCTATAAACTCCTCAACAGAGTCAAGCGTGCAGAAACTCTTCCTTTTTTGTGTAAAAGACGAATTTAAATAACAGTGCATTGACTGAAGAAAAATCCTGAGGTCTCTCGAAAATGGCACATGATTGTGATGCATTTGTTGTATTATTCAGCTTAATTTAAATATCAAAGGAAATATTTAGGCACAGTATGTATGTATATATGTATGTAGGTATGTATACACTGGTGTGCAAAACCTAAGGACGAGATGGGTAAAGTAACGTAACAAATGAACTACTTGGTGGAAGTAGATGAAGGTGCGGGAGCATGTTGCCAGAAGTCTCTCACACGTACACAGAAATCTGGACGTCACATGGCGTGAGTGTAGCGAGCCTATAGTGCCAAATGTGTCTGGTTCCGCAACACGGGGCAGTTGACGAAACAGGACAACACGGTGTGTGGCAATTAGCGAGCTGTTACGGTGCACTGTAGTGGTGTTCTTCATTGCAACATGCCCGTAGACACTATTTGGATGACTTCACACGAGGAAGAATCATCGGGAAACTGGAAGAAGGGCTAAGTGTGACGAGTGTTGCTCAGGAGTTTGTAATTGCTAATAGCATTGTTTCACGTTCATGGGGAACCTTCCAAACCACAGTCACTGCTGTCCCAAGGAGAGGTGCTAGTCGACCACGCTCAACTACAGCAGCAGATGACCGCTACATTGTGCAACAGACAAGAAGGGATCCACGCTAAACAGCGTGTGCAATTGCAATCACGTTTAACAGGACAGCTAGGCACGCAATATCACGATGCACAGTGGAACGGCAACTACACAGAGGTGGTCTCTTTGCCCGACGGCCAGTATGTTGTGTTCCATTGACATCCGCGCATCGGCGGCACCGTTTGCGATGGTCCCAAGAGCATAAAAATTGGACCAACGCGGAATGGGGTAGCGTGCTCTTCTCGGATGAGAGCAGATTCAGTCTAAGTAGTGATTCTCGAAGTACCCTCATTTGGCGAGAGGTGGGAACACGTAATGAACCCAGGAACATCCTTGAACATTATCGTTTTGGTGGTCCGGGTATTATGGTTTGAGGAGGCATAATGTTGTATGGGCGCACTGGCCTCCAAATCTTTGAACACGGTACGCTCACTGGTCAACGTAATTGCGATACTATACTCCTTGCCCATGTGCGTCTTTTCAGGGGTGCAGTCGGCCCTGACTTCATATCTATGAATGACAATGCGCGACCACATCGAACAGCGCAGGTGGAGGATCTCTTGGGACGAGAGGATATTCGGCGAATGGACTGGCCTGCCCGTTCCCCCGATTTAAATCCCTTCGAACACGTGTGGGATGCTTTGGGGAGACGCATTGCAGCACATCCACATGCGCCAACTGACAGTTGTCAACAGCGCTGGTGGAGAAATGGAACGCTCTACCACAAGAACTGCTCACCAATCTTGTGACCAGCATTGGAGCACGATGCAGAGCATGTATTGCTGTCCGTGGTGATTATATAACCTTTTAAGCACCATGTATCTGTTTCTGTAAATCTAGAGAGCCATCATATGTCGTATTGCTTTAGTGTAGCGTATGGTCTATGAATAAAAGTGGCATTTCTGTTCGTCTCATTGCATATTTCGTTTAGTTGCCTACTGTAGCATACCGTAGCAGTTCCCTGTATATGTCGTTCCGGTTTCATCGAGCTATGTTACTTGGCAGTGTCACAGCATGTGAAGATTACTTTCGTCCTTAGGTTTTGCACACCAGTGTGTGTGTATACTATATATATGCTGGTACTCCAAACAAACGCTTAAAGGCTTTTAAGAGCCAAAACGAAATGCAAACTTAAGCTCAGAGCCAAATTACTTTCATCAGTTTTTCCACAAATCTCCAAACCAATTACTGAATGTATTCCACTGTGAACTACCAAACAGCCATTTCATTTTCTCCAGATAAGAATAAACGGAAAGCTTTTGTGTGTGCGTGTTTGTTTAGCGTCCTTTAACGTGTTGGGTCATAACAAACGATGAATTAAATAGGTGAAATGAAGCTCAAATGAGCCCGGAGTAATAGAGCTTAAACTTACCCAACCTTCATCTTTTCAGTATAAGGAAAAAGCACGGAAAAGAAACATTATCCAGGTAACTCCACTAACCGAGATTCGAAATCTGGACTTCTTGAATATGAGGCAGACACTCAACTCCCACACCACAGAGGTGGGCAAACAGAAAGCTATAATCTCACAGATTTGAAGGTAAACGACCTTTACAAAAATCGAAGGATTTCTTTTTCAAATTTTAATAATGTTTAAAACCCGTTCTTAAGACACCAAAAGCGGTGGATGCTGATAATGCAGTAAGGAAATAATAGTTGGGAAAGGAAATTTGGATAGGAAATGTTCCTGTCCTAATTTTAAGGTACCTCCTCGCATTTCCCAGTCAGAAAACATATCAATCACAGCCACTCTGCCGTATGTTTTGTGGGGCCAAAGCTTGATAATTTAACAGAAGAAATAAGTAACAACTTCAGCAGACGATTCTCTAGGGAATAGAAACGGCTTTCAGTAATACACATTAATTGCAATAAAATGATACTACAAGCCTACATATGTTTGTAAGGGAGGGAGGGGGAGGGTTAGTTCCATAAGGGCGCGTATTGTGTTTCCTTTCTAAATAACAGCGTGCTTGCGAACAAGCTTATTTTTCTTCTTCGTCGTTTTTGAATGTGCTTTTTTGTTGTTAAGTTTCTCTGTTTTTTCGAATTCTTATAAAATAGCATTAACTTTAAGTACAGTGCGGTGAATATAGGCTGGAACATATGGACTATAGTGTATTGCACAGGATGAACCACAACTCCACCGAAAAACTTTCAGAGGTTGTTCAGAGATACCTTCCGAGTATTTTGGTATAAGGGATACTATCTCCGGTGGCTCGTTACAGAGTAGCAATGTAATTACGATTTATTCGGTTTGTTAGCCCAATCACCTTTGTTTCTGTGAAAATACCTTCACGGCAGTGAAGAAGCCTGTGTAACATGCGCTAACCAAAACATACAACACACAACACAGAGTAATGCAACATCCCGCAGACGAAACACGTACACCTTATTACAGTGTGTTGAATCTGATCTGTCACGGTACAGTACAGTACCTAACAAATACAGAAATGTACCCTCACAGGTGTTGTTCAAATGCGATCACCACGATAACGGCAGAGTGTACAGCGAAGCACAATCGACTATCTTACACGCTCAGGCATTCCAGGAGTTTGGCGTAGGTAGTACTTCCGCGGCTGCGGTAATCCACGCAACCAGGTCCATGCGAGTAGTGACAGGAGTCTCGTAAATTAGGCTCTTCACGTGACCCAAAAAGAAGAATAAGTTCATTGGTCTCATGGCTGGTGACCGAGCTGGTCATGGAATAGGACCGCTATCAATCCATTGTTGTGCAAAGTGTTCCGGTGCCCCGTCATGTTAAAACCACATAAGCTGACGAATTCTCGGCGACACGTCTTCTAGGAATCGTGGGAGGACATGGTGAAGGAACGTTTTGTACACGACTCCGTTCAGTACATCAGGAAGTACGTAAGGTCCGATCACAAAATCATTGACAATACCAGCCCATACATTCACACAATCTGTTTGTTGGGATCCACACACCAGTGCGTGTGGATTTTCTTAATCCCGTAGAGGACTATTCCTACTGTTAAACATGCCCTCTCTTGTAAACCTGGCCCTGTCTGTAAACAGCAGCAAAGCAAGAAAATTTTGGTTTTCTGTACTTTGCTGAAAACACCAAACTGAAAAATATTTGTCAACTCCACTCGAAATGGGAAGTCCGCTAGCTGCAATGACTGCACCTTCTGTGGACGATACGGGTGCATTTCTTGTTTATGTACGACTACTGGTGGCAGGATTGTCACCAATCGCATGTAAAACATTCTCTTCCATATCGGGTGTTCTGGCATACCTCGCACGGCCAGTATCTTCCACTTCTAACACGGAAGTATCCAGTTTCTCGCAGGCGCCTATGTACAGATGCAAAAGTACTGTGATGTGGTTGGCGTCAATGCGGGAACAGCTCAGCATAGCGTCATTGTGCCGCTCTTCCATTGCATTCAATGAACCCATACACGAGGTGCATATCGGCCAACTCTTCATCAGTAAACCTACCCATACTCCTGTGTAGCATTCTTAGCTCATAACTAACGCTGCCTGAAAAACAAAACCCTAAACAGAACCATGCAGTACTGAATGCAAATTTGAGGGCAACGAGCTAAAGAGGCCATTGCTGTTGTCAACAGCAGGTACTGTAAGCGAATAGAAACATTTTGCTTACAAACAAGACACACAGTGCATACCGTCGTCATTTCCACTGTTGTACAGTATTTTCAGTGCAATACAGGTACAGAGCTATTGGGGACAAGAAACTAAAAGCCGGAGACCGTGTCCCTTATACATAAAGTACTCGGAAGGTATTCTTGAACAACCTTTGAAAGTTTGTCAGTGGAATCATCCTGTATAACCTGTGCGATGTATGAGTCTCAATATGTAAATTTTTTTAGATAAATAAAATCTTATATGTTACACTCACATGACTTTCTCTACTCTTGTACAAACTATTTATACAAACGCTTATTCTCCATCTACTTCATGTTAATCGAGATAAACATTTGCAGACTCTATCTTATTGCTAATTTTCTTGTAGATGTAAGGGAAATATATATTTACAAGGGCAATATAGAAATACAGTAGCCTTTAAGCACATACATATCTCTTAATAGCTGGTTGCTATTCCCTTTGCCACAGATTAATACTCTTTGCATATCAAAGACAAAAAAATGAATAACGAATTCCCATTTGAGAAAATAAGTATTGAAAAATTTAAGGGAATAACAAGCAATATCTCGAAAATGGTTCACTCAACAACAAAAATGTATATGACATAAATTGTGTATTTTAACGCGATCTACATCTTTTGTGTAGTAACATTTTGTCTGTCTCATGGTTTACCAGTTTACCAAAAGTCGTTCACAATGAAGAATACTTTTGGAGACATTCCCAGAAAATTCAAGATATACATTTTATTTGTCATGAAAATATCTTAAACATATGATATTTTAAACAAAATCGTTGGAGCCATTTTTGAGAAAATTAAAAATTTCGAAAAATGTTCCATGTCAAGGGTACTCTGGGGTGGGGGGATTTTCTTGAAAACCTTCGTGTCGCATCTTTGGAAGATACTAAACCTAAATACCAAGTTTGGTGTTTATCCGACTGTTCGTTTCTGAGTTATGCTGTTCACAGACAGACACACACACACACACACACACACACGGACATGTTTCCAGAAATGCTTTTTTTGGATTCAGGGGATCTCAAAACATGTGTTTCCGGTGAAATCTCGGTATCGAATTTTTGGGTGGAATACAATACTTCCCCTACTTTCTACACCACACACTCTCTCTCTCTTCATTCTACTTATATAACTAAAATTCATCGCAGAAAAACACTTGGGTAGTATAACGTGGCTGGATAGAATCTGTATTAGCAAATCGTTAGCAGTTTATAGGTCCAATTTATTTTGGAGCGATCAATAATTGGTAAATATTTTATGAAGCAATCGCGTTTGACGAATCAACAAACGCAGTTCTAGAACCAGCCTCAAAATGAATATACACTCACATCGTTTGTATTGCTTGACCGAAGACCCGTATACCGACTGCATAATGCAGCAATCACCGTTACGGCTTCGCGATATCACTGGTACAAGACAGAAAAGGCGTAGCCACATTTCATTCCTAAACCTGCCATTGTTTCATTTGATTTAGTGTTCCAGGGAACGTTACGCAATAATGTGGTAGACAGTTTTCACCTACAGCTTCCACTAACACTGAATAGCTTGCGTCATATAGCTTTCTGAAGGAAAGCCTGTTTTGGGTATACTTATCACTGTAGAACTCAGTTTTTAAAAAGTACAAAGAGATAATATTTTCGTGAAAAAAGCTGCAGAAATTAAAAAATCGTTACAGCTTAAACAAGAAGGAAAACACAAGAATCCAGGGCAGTTTGAAAATGTTCATGTAAATGTGAATCTAGGGCCGAAATATTACATAGAATTATCACTTTTGCTTCGAGAGACTTCTTAAGTAGTAATAAAACAAAAACAACCAGTTTCTAGTTTATTTTTTAAACAGTTAGAACTGAATTTATAAAACTTGATGTATTAGCTATCTGCATTATAATAACCCTTTGGTGTAAATTTAAATCAATTAGCGTTACTAGTTTAGAATTTCAAAATTTTATTCACAAGTATCAGCAAATTCACATAAAAGCTTCTCAAGACTGATACTAAACACAATAGTTCATAGCAATTTCATATGAACTGCCTTAAGGACCACAACTGTGTGTGTTTGAGTGCGTGTGCCAGTGGGTAAAACTAAGAGTACAGGTTGATAGAAAAGAAAAGAAAAACAAAATAAGGAAACTAAATCTACTAAAGGACAAGATGGAAACTGGTAAAACAAAATCTTTAAACTTAATTATTGCTGATTGTATAATAGAAGGCACATTTAAACTTTGTCTTGCTTTCCTCTCATGATGCCATTCATTTAAGCGTTTTTAAAGTTGCTTGTACAATTATATGTTGTAGAACACTTGGCTCAGTGCCATAAGGGGTACCTTATTAGATTTGAAGTAAGACAATGCGATGTGTTACATTCACATGACTTTCTCTACCCTCTATCGCTTATTAGTGGGTGTTATTCTTATGAAAGTTTATTTCCCTATCTACTTCATTTTAATCGAGATAAACCTTTCCGGAAATAGCTGAACTACATATTTCGTTGTAGACATAAAGAAAATAGCGAAAATAATCAAATGTTTTAGAACTTGGCGCTCTTCACTGGCCTTAAAACTCCATATTCGTTCCATGACATCGCGAGAAGCAACTGAAAATCAACGGGAACTAAAAACTATGAACAATTCGAACCATTAATAACGGATATTTTGGAAATGGTTGATGCCACAAAAATATTATATGATTTAAAGATATTTCCGAATAAAGAGGATTTCATAGTCTATTTCCAGAAACTTCAATGTATACATTTTATTTGTATGTAAATATTTTAATATGTGGTATTTTCATCAAACTCGTTACAACCATTTTTTAGAAAATAAAAATTTTCGAAACTTGTTCCATATAAAGGATAGATGGGGTGGGGAAATTTTCTTGAAAATCTTCCTGTTGCGTCTTTGGAAGGCACTGAACCTAAATACCAAGTTTGGCATTTATTCGGCTTTTCGTTTTTGAATTATGCTGTTCACAGACTCACACACACTTTTTTTCTAAAAACAAATACATTAAGGGGTCCTCAAAACATGTATTTCCGGTGAAATCTCGTTATCGAATTTCTGAGTGGAATGCAATACCTTCCCTATCTACTATGTGCGTTGTAGAGAAGGTAAAAAGTGTTATTATGTTGCCATCACTAAAGCCAAAGGAAGGCTTTTGAGCTTTAGAAAGGTTCTCTTTCCTTCTACAGACAGAATTAAGCATAATAAAGCACCTGCGTGATATTATCCTTCTTCCTACTACACGCCCATCGCAGCCACGGTGTGGAACGTGTCCTTGTTTTCGGAAGGTGACTTTCCTTGATACCCATCGAGTGACGAAACTGCACCCTGCATGAGGAAAACACTTTGCATTTTGCAGAGGGAGTTGTTTATAGCCTTGTTAGTCTCTCACGTCGTACAACAAGCAGAAATACCGCTCCTTAAGGACATAACTAAAATTGCAGACCAGTAACGGTCAAGCGAACACAATAACCGCACACGGTATTGGTATTGTTCCTCTAAGAACAAAGCCCTTGTCCTTTGTATCTTCCGCGTCAGCTTTCAATCTTAGAAGAGACTAGTAATGATACTGGGTATTGAACCAGGGAAGCAAAATATCCCACGCTGGACAAACCTCATACGTGGAATACCAAGTCTTTACCTTGACAAGATTTGAAATAACTTAGTTTCCAAAGCAGGGCATACGATATTATCTGGACGATAGTGAAGAGCAAATAGAGCTAATTAGAATCTCGAATTCAGCAAGTATTTACAATAGTAATCATCTGCAAGGAGACACTTTTAAAGTAATTGTTGAAATATATTTATTAAACTCTCAATATAAGTGTTTGTGCTTAACATTCACTTATAATGTCTACTATAAATCAATTGAAAACTCCTCTATTGGTGAGAAAAATTACTCAATGAAATATTGGTAAAATCATTTTGTAAGAACTTACAGGACATTCTGTAGTCGTAGAGTATACTGACGGATTGGTGTACTCTTTTCGTTGTCCCTAAAACATGTGTGTCAGTAAACATGTCGGTATACTCTATAAAATTAGCGTCAAAATACAGGGGAAAAAACCTATTGAATTAGGAATGGCAATCAGAGACTCTAAATACAGAAATTTACAAATTTAGGCGCCAGAAATCAAGTCAGTTGCTTGTAGACAGCGCTCATAAATGGACGTTGTTGGTTGTAGACAGTGTTCCTAACCGGACCCGAGATGTGTCCTCGAGAAATTTAATACGTATTTTGTGAGAGAAAATAGTTTACGTGTTTAAAATGTGCAAGTATTTAATAAAAGAATCTTACAGCTCTCTATATTAGTGAAGTGTTATTTAAATCGTGTCAAGCTTAATAAATGGAGTGAAGAAAAACTTAAAATCTGTGTAAACCTACATTCTTAAGCCGCACCACCCCCTGCTAAGACATTCATATCTCTAAAAAATATAAATACTGACGCACCAGAGGCAAACATAAATATAATGTTTAAAGAAACAGTCAAAATTACAAAGTTAATATTTTTTAAACTTGGGGCAAAGGCCACTGGAAAGTACATTTGCGGCGAAGGCTACCGGAAACTTTTTACCATACGTGCAGTTGCAACTACTTCAAAAGCGCACCGAAATTACACTGAAAATACCTAGAAAGCTCCCAAGGAAAGCATGAAAAACGCACTAACTTCTCCTTCCCTTTCTACATACTTAAGAATGTCTACTGATAACCACAGACAATTACCAGTAGGTGTGGTTAAAAATTTTGGTGTCTTAAAACGCGTATTGTGTACATATAATGTGTTTAGTTGTTGTGGTAAAACTTTGGTGCATTTTGTATTCAATACACACACACACACACACACACACACACACACACACACACACACACACTGTTTAGTAGGTGATGGGCAAGTTTAGTCGAATAACTTTCTTTAGAAATTAGTTTTACAATAATTTATTTATATTTGTAATTTTAATGCTATTATTAATGTTAATTTTTACTTTTCGGCTAATAGTTTTTCTTTTGTACTCCTCATATTTACGAATATTTGCATATTTCATTTTCTGCCCTCTTCTTAACGTCCTTTTGCTGGCACCTTATAATTTCAAATATGTCTCAGCTTGAAGTTTAACACATTAGTGCTGCGCGCTTTTAATTGGCGGGTTTTGTAAGGTGGCCATATTTTTTAAACAATAAAACGGGAGGACATTTTAAATGTTTCTCAGTGAAACAAGGGAAAAAAGAGAATGTGTAAAATTTTTTCGTCATAAATATTAAGATTTCGAAACTAATAATAAATAAATAATGTGTAACTTACATATTATATAGTAGCTCTGAATTCACTCCTGCCAAACAATCCTGTAAAATTATTGGTGCAGGGATCATTCCTCATACAATAGATAAGTTCAGAAGTGCAATCCATTAACCTGAAAGATGAGTTGTGGTAGACAGTATGGTAAGCGAACGCTCCTTGCTAATTTCATATCTTTGTCACCAAAACTTTCAGTTTTTAAAAAATTAGTCATTACGGTGCTAGAAGAAGCACTTGCACGCACCATTCTTTTATGTTTTTCACTGTTTATATGTTGTGATATATCCGATCAGCTCCTCCATGGCTTATACTGAAAGTAGATACACACGTATTGCATCGAACATTTGAGTCCGAAATTGATTTTTTATTATGTATATTCCTTTTGTAGATCACTATTAAACACACACTTCATTTTCGGTGGAGGCGTATTATCAATTTCAAGTGTTTTAGCCTCGCAGTTTACAAAAGTTCACTGTATCTTCTTATTTCACAACAACAGGTTACAGTACCGTCTTCTATCAAAGTCACAACTGTAATGAATTTCTTTTGACTCAAGCATATGGGTTTACAGCTTTGGTTACTGTTAGCGGCACTCACATCAAACACGATTTGTTTGTTGATAGTGCAGACCGGCACAGTTCAATTGTCGTCCGCAACTGTACTTTTCCAAGCGAAGTCTCGCACGGTTTCAAGTTTATATGTATTGTAGACTCATTATATAAACAGCCCTTTGCTTGGTCATTGTTAGTATTTTTAAATTTTTCATCAAACTGATGCAAAACAGGAAAATTTTTTGAGAACTATAGCTAATGCGTTTTATGCCGATATATCATTGCCACAAATAGGGGACATTATGGCGTCCCGTTCCTAGCTTAACCCTCAAGTGGAACAAATTTTGTCACGTTATAGGCAACATTGGTCTTCAGAACTTGTTACTTTCTCTACTACGTATAGTAAGTAGGGGAAGTATTGTATTCCACCCAAAAATTCGATACCGAGATTTCACCGGAAATACATGTTTTGAACCCCCTGAATCCAAAAAACGCATTTTTGGAAACATGTCCGTGTGTGTCTGTGAACAGCATAACTCAGAAATGAACAGTCGGATAAACACCAAACTTGGTATTTAGGTTCAGTATCTTCCAGAGATGCGACACGAAGGTTTTCAAGAAAATCCCCCCACTCCAAATTACCCATTACATGGAACATTTTTCGAAAATTTTAATTTTCTCAAAAACGGCTCTAACGATTTTGATTTAAATATCATATGTTTAAGATATTTTTATGACAAATGAAATGTATATCTCCAATTTTCTAGGAATGTCTCCGAAAGTATTCTTCATTGCGAACGACTTTTGCATAACTGGTAAACCATAAGAGACAGACAAAATTTTACTGCACAAAAAATGTAGATCGCGTTAAAATACACAATTTATGTCATGTACATTTTCGAGATATTGCTTGTTATTCCCTTACATTTTCCAATACTTATACTTTTTCTCAAATTCGTTATTCATTTTTTTATGTCCTATACGTACAAAGAGAATGGAATGCGGCACATAGCAACCAGCTCTTAAAATATTTGACTATCGCTTAAATACTACTATATTCCCCTTGCATCTACAAGAAAATTAGCAATAAGATTAACATCTCGATTAACATGAAGCATATGGAGAATAAGCGTTTGTAAAAATGGTTTGTACAAGAGTAGAGAAAGTCATGTGAGTGTAGCACATCAGATTTTAATTCTTATTATTTTATCTGCACATTTTCACTGCAGTATTGAATTTACTTCTTACATATAATTATATGTTTTATGTTTTTAATATAATAAAACAGCATTTCAACAACAAATTACAATTAAGTAGCAAAAATCACTTATTAAAAAAGTATGAAGCTTGCGTGAACCTCAGCTGACTTCGGCGTGACACATTTACATTCAGATTCTCTTTTGACATTACATGTAATATACTATAAAACAATAACGACTGTTTTTAAATGAGAGATCAGAGGCACGCAAAATATACTACGTTAACAGTAACACCGGATATCACAAAGCCTTCCTGACAAATTTGTAACAATAGGTAGCAACAATCACAACGCCATGTTTACACATCAATCACAAACGTTCATGTGACACATGGTTCGGCGTTCAAGGTTGCGACATAATCAGCATAGACAATATCACAGAAACATAGAGCAGTCTGAGAGACCGATTAAAAAGAACGAAACAGAAACTCAAAAAGAGGAACTGTCCCGGCTAATACGGAACGTCTGATACCTTAGGGTTTTGGCGCGCTTTCAGTAATGCATAAACATCGACCATGATGCGCTTTCAAATGCTTTTGACAGTGCAGCAAACACGACTAACAAGGCGTGCTTTGGCAAGTTTTTAAAAGCATGGCGGACGCCTTCGTGCTCAGAAGTTGAAGATTAAGCATATTTTTGATTCAGGGTAGGAAAGAACGCATGAAGAACACTGCATCAGATAAAACCTTTCCCTCAATTTGAGCCTTACTTGGCTTTAGAGAAACACACGCTTCTGTTATCTGGAATCACAAACCCTTCCACACAAGACAGCTATTCGCCTTTGCGGAAAACAAACTCGCAGATATAATAACAGTTCCCTACTTAAAATTCAGACGCGTGCTGGTGCGTGTAAAGCTCCTGGCAGTTCTTGTTTTCAGTTTAATGATACTCAGGTGGTTTAAATACATGCTGATATACACAAACCTGTGTTGATTAAAACGCAGAGACAATTTGATGACCATTCATTTTGCTTTCTCTAACCTTCACCGTCTGCATGTGCACACGGATATGCGTGCGTTTGAAAAATAGTGCTGAAAAACGAGATATATTTGAAACACTATCCTAAGTGACTCTTGAATCCTTAAACACTCCTCCGTGGACTAGTTGTACCGTGCTAGCCTCTAGTTCCCGAGGTCGCGGGTTCAAACCCGGCGGAGGGCGATGGATCTTTTCGGGCGTATAAATGCTTAGCATGACTTCCTTCGGAAGGGAAGTAAAGCCGATGGTCCCGTGTCGTAGATTTGTGGCACGTAAACGAACCTCAAGCCTGATAAGAGGCCTCTAAGCAAAATTTCCGGTCTTTCACGCCCAACATAGAATGGAACGCTAAGGACCATTAGTTAAAGAGCGTCCATAAATAAAACTCAAAAAGAAAGAAAGAAAAAGTCAGATATCCAGTTCTCGTACTAAGTCCTTAACCAGTAAGCAAACCTTTGTAGCAAACCGTGCGTTTTTTTGCTGAATAATCAGCGTGACGTCACGAGTAGACCGTATACAATACTTTGTTGACGTTAGCGAACAATAAACTGCAACTGTACACAGTCTACAGTGAATCACAATGCCCTAATAAACACTGAGAAAATTAGTAGTAAACCGAGGCAGAAAATAACAGCTAAGTTATTTATACATCACGTCTATAATCACGACTGTGATATTCAGATTATCCACGAGTTGGATACAACATTTTATGTAATTGTAGCATTATAAATTGTATGAAATAAATTACAAAGTAAATGATGAAATAATTCGGCATCCATAGAGACATAGCGATATAAGTTTTTGTATGTTCGTAAATGAGATGTTAGCTTCTCTCCCTGCATTTCATTTGTTATTACCTGGTTTGTTGAGCTATTTGCATGCATCCCCTTCCTGGGAGAAAAGCAAAGACTGCCTCTGTGGTTATGCTAGCTTCCAAATCCAGAGGTACGGGGTGTGATTCTCGGATGGAGGATGGAAACTTTTCTTTAGCCAGGATTATTTCCCATCCTCCCTAGAGTCTTGAAGTATGAGTGAGAGTGTAAATGTGTGTGTGAATTTAATGTTTAAATAAAAAACTCACCATACTAAAACGAGTGAATATTATTGCCGATCAGCAATTGTTCCGAAGGCAATACCGCCGACATGACCTTAGATGTTAAAGGCGGCAATATCTGTGAGGTCGTGGGTTCGATTTCCGCGGCTGACCTACCTGATCCATATTTTTTTCGGGGTTTCTCAGGGTCGCTAGGCAGTCCTGGGAAGGTTCATTACATTTCCCGAATATTCTGTCCCTCCATTTCACCTCCATTTCCATTTTAATTCAACTTTCATCTGTTTGGCTACTTCAGGGTTGCAAGTGTCGGCGAGAATCTCGGTAGGCGAAAGGATGCTCTATAAAACACTTGTCCCACGAAATGGGGGCGGTCTCCGAGTTCCGGCCCCCCAGTGAAATGTACAAACCAGCTGTCATGGGGAGTTTCAATCTGGAAACAGGTAGGGACTCTGTTCTCTGCCCGTTATGCCTCGTGGTCCGGCTGTCGTCTGTCTGCTCTCACCTCACCCCTCTCCCCCGAGGACGCTCCGTCAGGGGCGTAGGCACAACAGATCTTCGTAGGTTGAGGTGCTAAGTCCCACTCCGCTCCTAGTCCTAGTCCTAAAGGTAGCATATAAACAAACAAACGAGAGAGAGAGGGAGAAAGTGAAGAAGTGTTACGCTAAGTAATTATAATTTCATATTTTAACTATTCTATATTTAATAATGCACAGAGGCTCTTGCTTGTTCATCGCTCCGGGAAAAGAATATCAATAATTGGTTACATCTTCTCTGTATAAGTCGCGATACATCATTACTATTATTGCCATAGGTATCATAATGAGCCAATTATACACGCTATTAAATACACTAACAACCTGTGTATAAAATAAATTTGTAGACCAGAATTTATATCACCTACTAATCCTAAGAAATGTTGGGAGAAGAAGTTAAATACTGACAGGAATTAGTATGAATAAAACATATGCAGCTTAATCTCAAAATACGACTCCTTCCGAATTTTTTTATCTCTGTTTCCGTAAACTTTTGGTAGCTTTAAAAGACACGGAAATACAGAAATACTTTTTGATTTACACCGTAATAACTTTATATGGAGGTCGATTTATATTCAAAGCAGTCTTAACGTCATAAACAGGTAGTTATGATGGTCGAGGGCGTGTATAATTGCCCTAATGGCATACTAAATTAAAAGTTTTAACTTTTTAGAAAGTAGTATTAATGGTGAAGATTTAAATAATAAACCGACTAAGTTTCAAAACATAAGTGAACTCCGGTAAGAATATCAAAGGAGAAAATATATAAGAAAATAATATAGTTTAAAATTGTATAACACCGTGGTTATTCCTACATTATTGTATGGAAAGTAAGAAAGAAATTATTGGAGTGGCTAAATGTTGCCGAGATGTGACGTAGAGATAAAGAATGCAAGTATAAAACGAAGTTATAATAAAAGATTTACCTAAACTTTTTGTTACCACTGAAAAAATAACTACAAAAATAAATGGAGAGAAATATACAACGCATGGAAAAAAAGTTGCTTTCGAAAGTTAACCTATCGAGCGACAGAAGAAACGTATGAAGACTTGGTTTAAGATGGAAAGATATATGGGCTGGAACGGAAGAAACGCTAATCCGTAATGATATGATGTGATTGATGATAATTATAGCACACTTGCTTAAACTTTGCTAAGAAATAATGATGTAGGATGTAATTATCGGAGGGGGAAAACCCGCCACTGCGACCAAGTAGATCTACCGTGGCAACACCCCTCGGCGGGCAGGGATGAAGTGAAGGAGCCGCAGGCAGACGGGATTACAGAGAGCCCGGAAGTCCCTATAATTTCCAATACGAAACACCCGCTATTGCTAGCAGACGGGGAGGCCCGCCAGAGGGCGACGAAGCGGCCCTTGCAGGCAGGCCAGCGCGCCCCGTCGTTAGTGGGGAGAAATCTTTCCAAGGTGCATCTACCATGCCATTTGTCTATCACCAGACACACTACGGAGCCCGAAGACACTACCTGAAAGATGAATGACAGGAAATGAGGGAAATAAAACACAAGCGAACTCTACCCCCACGTGACCCAGGGGAGCGGGCGCCATCCGTGAGACACTCCCACTCCCTAGAGCTTTTCCATGGGCCGGCATCTGGTTGCCTATTCCGCCCTCCCCATTACAGGGTGGAAGTGGATACGCCACTTACGCGCGTCAACCCCCGAAAGGGAAGACTTCCGAATAACCTCGGTAGGGCCGACAGCAATCTAGTATACTGTCTACCAGCTATCCAGGGCGGTACCGGAGGACCTTGAGGCATCTCACAACCCCGCCGGGACGGAAAAATCTCCCATGGGTATCGTGAACCACTGCCCCGTCGAGTCCAACCCAACCCAAACTACACCCTCTCTCCTTATCAGCCCTCTAATGTCCGCGGGGAGTGCACTACATCCGCGCCACCGCCATGCGCCACGAAACCTAAAAGCATACCTGAAAGATAAGAAGGAAACGGAATGAAAGGGAAATGATGAAAGGAAATCCTGAGAAACCACCCTAGTTTTCGCCTACCGACCAGAGAAAACCACGAAAAATCCGAGGTTAGAGTGGGCGGTAAATTGAAATCGAACCCGGACCGTACGAATGCAAGCCGTGGAATCATCTCACTCGGTAGGAAGACACAAATCTTAACGATTAATAAGAACTAGCGTTGTAACATATAAATACCCTTGGATGTGGGAATAAAGTTTCCTTCTTACAATCATCTGAATTTCAAAGACCAAAGTAACATATTAGAATTTGGAAATTTGGTGCATGTATTCAGTTGTATGCAGGCTGTCCAACAAGTAGCGCACAAATACTACACGATTGTTATCTACGTACTAACAAATAGGAGACAGAATTATTAAAGGCTCTAAGTGACACAGTTACAATGTTATAGCCGTAAAAAATTAAATAAACAGAAGACGCCAATCCAATCGCATTTCACATGTAGCTGCATATTTACATCCGGGGCTGGTAAATAGGTTTAAGTACAAGCTGACCTTGCTACCGGATTTTGTCCTCGAATCCCCACAAATAATCCATTAGTTTAGCGATTTGAGAGAAATATATTTAAGGCAAATGCATGGCAAAAAGAACATTTCCTCGTGAGGAAAATACATACAAACAAATGGTAGCATCCACTACAGGCAAGGCACAGTAAGACTGCGGTGAAGTTGTGTTTGGTAAAGTGGGAAGTTGGGTGTAAACATTAGATAACAGGTTGAGGACTTCATCGCGTGAATGTTCATTGGGAGGGCTCCTTCTGATTTTGTTAATCTTTTAAATGTAGAAGAAAATATGTTTTAGCATTGATTTATCCATAGAATATCACCCTGTAGAGTTAAATTCATACATTTGTGGATAAGCTGGAGAGTAAACGACAACACTGCTGACTCGATGTTTAATTTTTTTTTCTTTAATTTAATGTCCTTGAACCTGGTAGGTCAAATCAGAAGATGAATGAATTAAATGGAGCTACTCGACATTCGTCTTTTCAGGACAAGGGAAAACCCTTATCCGGATAACTCGCCCTAACCGAGATTCCAACTCAGGACCTCTTGAATCTGAAACAGATACGCTACCCCCTGACTGATCAATTGTGTTAGTAACGAGATAAGAAACCAGACGCCCTTATTGGCATAGTCTCTCATCTGTAGCGACGTATTGATGCTATAGTTCTGTGAGTATCCCCTAACATTATATCGCAGTAGCAGTAAACTCTGTTATTTATAACCTTGCACCGGTGATGCGCATTGTTCCGCGCTCTCTTTCCTTCAGCTTTCGCTGATTAGCGAATTTAAAGCTTTGAATGGCGATGATGACAAACAAGTCCTGTGCAATGCAAGGTCAGATGATACAAAAGGGATCGGCAGGTTTAAACCTAAATATTTGTTGAATAGAATTAATACGTATTCCAAATGCATTAACTGTGTTGCGTAATATATTTGATTCATACGTTTATAAAAATGTAAATTTGTCAATTATCTTCGAGTATATTAAGTTAAATGTTCATGTTGAAGAAGGAATTATTTTGTATCGTACAAGAACCTGTTCCACGACAGTAGCCAATGATTGATGTACCTATGACAGTGACAGTTTACAGATACGGCAAATGTGTATAGAGCACTTATTACTTTCTCTACTACGTATAGTAAGTGGGGGAAGTATTGTATTCCATCCAAAAATTCTATACCGAGATTTCACCAGAAATATATGTTTTAACCCTCTGAATCCAAAAAAAGCAATTTTGGAAACATGTCCGTGTGTGTGTCTGTCTATGAACAGCATAACTCGAAACGAACAGTCGGATAAACACCAAACTTGGTATTTAAGTTCAGTATCTTCCAGAAATACGACATGAAGGTTAAGAAAATCCCCCACCCCAGATTACCCTTTACATGGAATATTTTTCGAAAAATATCACATATTTAAGATATTTTCATAACAAATGAAACGTATATCTCGAATTTTCTGGGAATATCTCCAAAATTATTCTTCATTGTGAACGACTTTTGCATAACTGGTAAATCATAAGAGATAGACAAAATTTTACTACACAAAAAATATAGATCGCGTTAAAATACACAATTTATGTCATATTCATTTTTTTTCTTGAGTGAACCATTTTCGAGATATTGTTTGTTATTCCATTAAAGTTTCCAGTACTTATACTTTTTCTCAAATGGGAACTCGTTATTCATTTATGTTATGTCCTGGACATGCAAAGAGAATGGAATGCGCCACATAGCAACCAGCGTTAAAATATTTGACTATCGCTTAAAGCCTACCATATTCCCCTTGCACCTACAAGAAAATTAGAAATAAGATTAACATCTCGATTAACATGAAGCATATGGAGAATAAGCGTTTGAAAAGATAGTTTGTACAAGAGTAGAGAAAGTCATGTGAGTGTAACACTTCAGATTTATTTTTATATGGCCCTGCGACATGGCGTTGTGGGCTAGAGCGTGGAGTTCTGGTTCCCGGCCACGGAATGCGCCCAGGTTCGATCCCAACCGTGAGGTGCGGATTTTAAGTTCCAAATATACGACTGGTGCATGATGAAGAAAGTGAGGAGCTACGATCCTGGCCATGGAGGCAACATTCTGGCTTGGCGATGCTGGCCATATCACCTTCCCTAATTGGTTGGATGATCGCCCTCCTCTGTCGTGTGTACGTGGGTGTCAGGCCGGCAGTCGGTTGGCAGCTCTAGGGCCTTCATGGGCTATAGCGTCACGGGATTATTTATTTCATTAATTGTTTATATGACAAACGATGAGCTGGGGCGAATGAGGGAATCAAGCAACGCAGAAGCTCATCTACATAATGTCCTATTTTGTAGTAATTGGAGTTTTCGAATGTTCAAGTTCGAATATGGAGGTATTAAAATAACATTTTGCCTAAGACAAACGTATGAGCGTGGTAGATTCCTTCTAAGATCAGAAGGAGTTTAAAAAAGAAAAATAAGATTATTAAAACTGGCTGGAAGAGGAGTGTTACAGCTCAAGGGCTTTATGCTGAAAATATTAGATAATAAATATTGTAATAACATAAACATCCAGTGCACGTCTGTAGTATGAAACCTAACAATTTATGAGCAGGGTAGATGCAAAAGGCTGCTTTGGATAAAGATAAAAACTAAAACAAACATTAAAACAGAATTCGGGCATGAAACTAACATGAAACTAGCCGTTATCCCTCCTCCCTAATAGGGCGCTGCCAGCTACCGAACGACGTGCCTCCTGGCAGCCAGTGGAAGCAATAAGAACCAAGATCTGATAAGCATGCTGGCCGCTGCTGTTGCCGTACGGTAGGATGACGTCACAGCACGAGAGTGGGAGTAACAATCTTGTCGTGATGATGACATTTTGCATTTCCGATCTTGTCACACGCCTTCCACTGCCCAATTTCTTATTGTTTGCCACTTGAGCCCAGCACGTTCAAGGTCAAACAAGCTCTAGTGATTCTGGTATTGGAGTCCAATTATCTTGTCTTTCCGACCAAGGAAATTTCATGTCTGGACGAAGTTCAGCAGTTGCTATCCTGAAATACAGAATATTCGGTATAAAACCTGACCACATCGAGGCAGTACGCATGCCACAGCTGGCCGTGCCAACACTGTTTTCGCTTCTTAAATCTGCATTCCTGTAAACCTGTACATAAAATTAAGAAAACTAACTCTTACCTCATAGCAAATACTGGAAATGTGATGTCCTTCCGCAGTTAAACTACTGTCCATTCCAAACCAGTGTGCCTTTCACTAAAAACAAACTCTTTGTATTATCCGCGCGAAAGTATTTCGCAATCCCCGCCCATAATGGTTGCTTGTTTCCCTCCCACGTGCTTGTTGAACACTATTTAATCTATAAAAAGGCGCCCTGCGCGAGAATCATAGTTCAAAATGCAACCCGAGGTAACAATCGATTTTATAAGTATGTGGCAATGAACATTTTACTTACGTTAATCACAATCCTCGGGCAAAAGTGCAACGCCCAAATCCGAATCTTCCGAAGATGGCTCAGCTGCCATATCAGAATTAGAACTACTCTCCAAAATAATGACAAGCTTATCCACAATTTCACAGCACTGTCGCACTTAAAACAAGTTCCCACATTTTATCCTCTTCTATGTTGTATTATGTCTGTTTATATTCCCTGCTCGCTTTCGTTACACTTCTCACTGAAACGCCTGTAAAATCCGATATTAGTTTCGTAATATGCAATAATGCAAGTGTCGGGTACATTATAGTGAGTTGCATATATGAAGTATTGTTTGTTTTTAGCTGTTTCCCGCCTCTGTGTTTGAACAGTTTAATCTCACTACACGCACGTTCCTCAGCCATGTGAGCTCAAATACCAACTGACTAAATCACAAGATTTGACTTGACCTGAGCATATGTGTGTTAGTGTATTATGAATGACTGTTCGCTTACCATATATCCTGTGTTACGCAAAGTGTTCATTCGGTACTCAGATAGCACCTCTGGGAATTCATTGCTGCATTTCTTGTATGTGTAAGAGAGTGGCAGTCATGCATACGGTTGGTATTAACAAGCAAGATGCTCTTGGCGTTAGCGCAATAGCAGGCGAAATTCATATTTTGAAATCTCATAACAGCTAGTATATATCCATTACGTTTAACGAGAGTTCTTATGATAACAGCAATAAAATGTGCAGTTCTATACCTTTCCTGCTCTAATATTTCATAATACAATACATGTATTAAGGAACTATTTACGTTGGCGTAAGAGTATATTCTTGGGTTCGTGACAAGCCAAAGCACGTGCTTCTGTTTACATCAGAGGGAACTCTGGTTTGGAATGGACAGTAGCATTTTACGAGTAATCACAATTAGATTGACACGATTTAGCTCGAGCACGTAATGTTTCTCCTATAAACACTGCACCTCTTCCCATGTTTCTTGTTTTGCACTGAATCAGTAGTCTCAAGTTTATTGACAAGGTCGTGAATTGAGTTCTGGAAGCAGAAGCTTCAGGATGAATTCTTCACGAACGCGATGAGCCGGTTTGTATATAAAGTAACATTTACAAATATACGTTATTCTAAAGATAACTGCCTTACTATCTTAGCAAATGAAAGTGGACAACTGAGACTAACAACTAGATGGAACTGAAGGACCAACAGCCTGTCGGAGTGCGGGGTGTGGGGAGTGTGGAAGACAAGCCCACATTGGCTTTGACGGACAACAACGTGCGAGCGGTCAGGTTTTACACCGAACACCCAGTAGTATATTGCGAAACAAGCATGGTAAACGAATTATTGGAGAACGAGGAAGAGTTCGAAAATACGAGATGAAGTCAAGTATTTCTATTTTCGGATTTCTCCACAATGCCCTTAACGCATGTGCATGTATTACTTTTTCGAATATAGTGCATAATAGAAATAGTACTTACGCGATAATACTCATTACTAATAGCTGTTGAGAATTGGTTGCAGTAGCAACGTCGCCAACATTAACCTTGGTAACAAACTAGCGAATCTATTTTTACTTTCTCTACTACGTATAGTAAGTAGAAGTATTGTATTCCACCCAAAAATTCGATACCGAGATTTCGCCGGAAATATATGTTTTGAGACCCCCTGAATCCAAAAAAAAGCAGACACCCGTGTGGGTGTTGGGTGGTTGCTATGTGGAGTATTCCATTTTCTTTGCATTACAAGGACCCAAAAAATTGAATAACGAATTTCAGAAAAAGTGTAAGTATTGGAAAATTTAAGGGAATAACAAGCAATATCTCGAAAATGTTTCGCCCAACAAAAAAAATGTATATGACATAAATTGTGTATTTTAACGCGATCTAAATCTTTGTGCAGTACAATTTTGTCTATATCTTATGGTTTACCAGTTATGCATAAGTCGTTCACAATGAAAAATACTTTTGGAGACATTCCCAGAAAATTCGGGATATACATTTTATTTGTCATGAAAATATCTTAAACATATGATATTTTAATCAAAATCGTTAGAGCCATTTTGAGAAAATTAAAATTTTCGAAAAATTTTCCATGTAAAGAGTAATCTGGGGTGGGAGGATTTTCTTGAAAATCTTCGTGTCGCATCTCTGGAAGATACTGAATGTAAATACCAAGTTTGGTGTTTATCCGACTGTTCGTTTGAGTTATGCTGCTCTCTCTCTCACACACACACACACATACACACACACACACACACACAGATACACACACGGACATGTTTCCAAAAATACTTTTTTTATTCAGGGGGTCTCAAAACATGTATTTCCGGTGAAATCTCGGTATCGAATTTTTGAGTGGAATACAATACTTCCCCTACTTACTCTACGTAGTAGAGAAAGTAAAAATAGATAGCATAATTTCAGGTTTGCATTTCCCATATGTAGACAAAAAAAGTCCAGTACAATGTGTAAGTATCTAAAAATGCTTGGTTTCTGAGTTATGGTCTTCAAAACAGTGATGTTCACCGAAATAACCTGCGGGTTTTTTCCTTACAGAAGATGTTCAAAGTGTCCATCTCCTGCTTGAATACAGGCCTCACATCGAAGTCTCATGACCGTGCGAACACGACCCCAAATTCCAGGAGTATTGCATATCTAGTCACAACCTGCCACAATTCAATTGTGAAGGGTTTCCATGTCAGCCACCGAGGACAATTACACCAACGCTTTTAAATGGCCCCACAAGTAGAAATCGACAGGGTTCAAATAAGATTAGCGTGGTGGCCAATCAATTGGCCAGCTCTACCTTTCCATCGACCAGGAAACCTTCGATGCAAGTACTGGCGGGCGGTACAACTAAGGTGTGCGGAAGCGCCATCATGCAACAAGTGAGCTTGATGACTTAGTGGAGTGTCTTCATACACATGAGGAATGGTGTTTTCCAGGAAGTCTGTATGCGCCTGCCCAGTAAGTCTGTTTACAAGTACATGGGGCCAAACTAACCGATCAACCAATGATACCGGCCCACATTTGAGTGTGAACCGCCCTTGGTGATAAGATGGAATAATTGCGTGTGGGTTTTCATATGCCCATACTGCTGATTGTGGAAATTTGTATTGTGTATTGTGAACTGTGCTTCATCTTAAACAATACTAATCTGCTGGTGACAGGGCCTGTACACGAAGCAAATGGTAAAGTACAACTGTTGCGCTCGCAACAGTCTCCAGACAGTCGTATGAGGATCATTCACTTGCAACGCTAATCTTCGTGTACTGATAGAAGGAGTCGTGTGCACAGAATCCAGAATCTCCTCGTCTGCATCTTGGAGTTGTAGATCTTGGTAGTCCCCTCCCCAAAGCAGGAGATATAAAATTCTCATGAGCGCACAGACGGCGATGGAGACGTTCAAATGTCTTCCCATCTGGACATCTTCGGCGTGCTATGGGTACCTCTCTTGATACAAACGACGAGCCAGCGCAGCTAGCCGTACATTCTACCAGCATTGAGTACATATCGCTCAGTCGAACGCCAAACACAACACTGCGGGAAGAAAAACGTTCCATAAATATCGCTGTTCGAGGACCATAACTCAAAAACCAAGCATTTTCGGACGCATGTTATAATGGATTTTTTTATTGTCTACACATGGGGAATGCATACCCGAATTTATGCCCTCTATTTGTTAAACGTTCTATATAGCTACTTTATTATATTTAGTTTCTATTGCAGTTAAAATCCTAAGATTTGTCGCGGTATCGTTCGTGTTATCTTATTTGCTGAGCGCCTGTTATTGTTTTACTATTTTGAATTTTGAGTTCTTTGTCCTCCGGCTACCTATTATTACTCAGTCGAGCAAATCTCTTGAACAGGGTGTGTAAACGGAAAGGAGTTGTTACTAAAAATAACACTGATAAAAGGATTTGTTTTTACACTTTTATTGCCGTCACACTTCATTAATTTCACATATTTATTCTTGATACACGCCCGACTGAAACTGTTATATTTTCGAATGTAACTATAATCACTTATTTGCCGCACATTATTAATTCGAGTATTTCACATTTTTGTAACTAACTTTACGACGCGAGAGATTCTGTAGAATTACGTAACGTGTACTTCGTGAATGATTCTCTTAAACTGCGCGATACTTGTCTCTGGCTTCATAATTTATACTCCCTCACCCCGATATACCTAAACATTATAATCGAGCTGCTATTGGTTAATAAAGCGCGCCAACATTAGCGTCTATTTTTTTATATCCAATCAAAATTATGCTCTAGGGAAGATATTCCCTCCATTTCTAAAGAAAAGCGCGCTACTCTGACGTCATTTGCTTGTCTCTTCTAATTAATAAACAACTCACCCCCTCGCTTCATTGTTACCCGCTCCTATTGTCAGTTTCAGTGAGGCCGTGTAAAATTATTTCCTAACAATGCTTATAATTAACAAACATCTCAAATCATTGTCATACAATAATGCTAATTTACACTACAATCACTCTGGCATTTACAATGTTGTGATATAAAATACTGCCTCAGTTTAAAACTATTTTAATATGATTGTTCAAGATCTACGTGCGTCTCATAGCACGTGGGCCTCCATTTTATCACTTTCCTGCACACTTGTTTGTATGATTTTTGTTGTTATTTTGTTTGTGTTTTATACTTATAAAATATCATTATTTTTAAAGTACAGTGTGATGAATATAGACTGAAACATATGGATTATATATAAGCACATACGGTCTATCTGACCCTTGCGATGCATGATTTTGAACGTGTAAAATGTTTAAGACCAATAAATTCACCACTCTACCTCACTTATTAAAACATGGAGGCCTCGCGTAATCGCGATTGCCGGAGCATTTGACTTCGACACTCTGTCGCGCAAAAGGTGTGAGTTCCTATACTGGGTATAAGGAACAGCACAAATGACTTCTAATGGTCTAGGGTCTCTGAATCCTCCAAAGTTCCTCAAACTACCACGACGACGACTGCTACTGCTACTACTACTACTATTAAATCAACAGTGTTCTTAAAGCACATAGAGTATGCACCTCCATGTCAACAACACTAACTGATGTACGGTGTGACACACACGCGCACACATGCCTCATTACGGTTGTGTTGCTTAAAATAATACTTCAGTGTTTTGGATATTCAGATGTATGGTCTAAACACCTAATGTATCGGCAACTTCTTTACCTTAGCTGAGCAGCAGATGATCTACTCTGCTAAAGATGCAAGATCAATGGGTTTGTAATGTTCGGGACGATAGCATGTAATACAGTGCTCTCTGGTTATCTGCCCCCTTGAGGAAGCGATTGTGTATGTCGTAACTCAGTCAACTTGCGTTATCGGTTTCCGAGAACACAAACCTAATGAAATACATAAATCCTGTGGCGCTACAGGCCGCGAAGGGCCTGGTCTTGCCGGCCTCACGCCCACGTACGCGCGATAGAGGTGGGCGATTATCCAACCGATACGGGAAACGCATCCCCTAGCCGACAAGTTGAATCACGAGGCCAGGACCGCTGCCTATCGCAGCTGCTCACTTACCTCACGATGCTGAGTGAGCACCGGTCCTATACCCGGCACCTAAAATTCGAACCCTCATGAGTAGAATCAAAGCTGGGCGCATCCCGTGGCCGGAAACTAGAGCACCACGCTGCAGCTCACTGCACCACGACTCAAGACTTACAAACCAATAGCAGTATTTTCAGTATTTTAATTTAATTTACTAGAAAAATGTATAGTAAAGGAATAATTATGCCTAATTTATAGCACCATTTTTGAATGAGAAAATCTAATGTTCAGAGTGGAGATCCCTCACAAATAGAGAGTGTACAAATATATACAAAACGTAATGTTATTAATAACGATGAGCTAAATGATATTTGTGACAATGAAAACAATGGACCATAACGGTAACTTTAAGTCATAAAAGCCAGCTTTACCAAACAAATTCTTTAGTAATTAGCGCTCATGTTTAATAAAGAAGAAAATTTTTTTTAGAGGCAATAGTTATACCAATAAGCAAATAATCTCATAGCATAAATAAAGTACATAGAAATTCGTTAACTTTTGTACTCAAATCTTTAGTTCATAACCATTTAAAATCCCAAGAGCATAGGCCCTAATGGCCTATAGTATACACTCCCTTATTGTTGTTCACGTTTTCAGCAAAGGCTATGAAATTAAAAAAACCGGCATATGGTTTTCACTACTCTTTTTAATTGCTCAATATATAATATTATCGGATCTCTGAGGGTAAATTGCTACAAAACTACATTTAAAGATTTAAAATGTTTATGATTTTTGTATGCCAGGTTTGTATAATAGTATTTAAATAATGTGGTAGCATTCCTATTTTCTCAAAATTATGATTTCTGCAGCTTTGAGACACCTCATTAATTAGTATAATAAAAGCAAAATAAATTTATTTTTAAAAACCATTAAAGATATCTGCATGAAATTTAAAACACGCTTATAACTGTGGTAGGGCAGCAAGAGACAACATTTTGAAAACAATTAAATAAATGCTTGGAAATTTTACCTATGGGTACCCTTATGACTTCATTTCCTTTTTGGACTGTATGTAGTGAATTCTCTTCAAGAATGCGACGTACTTAAAAAAATGTTTTTAATTAAAGCTATTCTCTCAAGAAGAAGCATTTATATTTGGAGTACTAACTGTAAATTGCGTTCTAACTTCACAGATTTCAAGGTGTTTTCTTTTTTCTTTGTGACTTTAATTTTCAACAACCAATCTAAAGAAAGCATAGAAACATATTTAATTTCTGATTGTTCAGTCGATGTTTTAAGCACGTACAAACACAAATATGCCCTAATTCTGAATAAATCTACTTCTCGTGTTTCCGATTTCTGTAACAGTTGCTTTTCAGGCTTATCGCATATTCATCGAGATCAGTGACATACAAATACAAACATAACACCTTGTCCAGAGGTCCAAGATAGACCACTGTGTTCGTACACAGATTACACCATGGGCAATGTGCGGTAGTAAGGATCTGCACGCCGAATACCCCTGGCAGTTTGTGTGAGGTCCTTCAGACCTGGGAGCCACTACATCTCTTATTTCTTAACTGGACACAAGGTTGAGTGCATCCTATACCCAACCTCCCAGCTGAGAGGCTGTGTTAGATCAAACTTTAAATAAGCGTATATTTATTAAATTGCAGTCAAGCGCCCTTCAGCTATCATTTCACATTGGTCCCTTAAGTAGCAAAAGTTCGAAGTGTCGGCATTATCGAAGAGGTAAAGTGAATTAAACAAAATCTAATGTGTTACACTTACACGACTTTCTCTACTCTTGTAGAAACTATTTTTACAAACGCTTATTCTCCATATGCTTCTGTTAATCGAGATGTTATTATTGCTAATTATGTTATTGCTAATTTTCTTGTAGGTGCAAGGGAAATTGGTAGGCCTTAAGCGATAGTCAAATCTTTTAAGAGCTGGTTGTCATGTGGCGCATTCCATTCTCTTTGCATGTCCAGTACATAAAAAAATGAATAACGAATACCCATTTGAGAAAAAGTGTAAGTATTGGAAAATTTAAGGGAATAACAAGCAATACCTCGAAAATAGTTCACTCAACAAAAAAATGTATAGGACATAAATTGTGTATTTTAACGCGATCTACATTTTTTGTGTAGTAAAATTTTGTCTATATCTTATGGTTTACCAGTTGTGCAAAAGTCGTTCACAATGAAGAATACTTTTGGAGACATTCCCAGAAAATTCGAGATATACATTTTATTTGTCATGAAAATATCTTAAACATATGATATTTTAATCAAAATCGTTAGAGCAATTTTTGAGAAAACTAAACTTTTCGAAAAATATTCCATTAAAGGGTAATCTGGGGTGGGGGATGTTCTTGAAACCTTCATGTCGCATCTCTGGAAGATAATGAACCGAAATGCCAAGTTTGGTTCTTATCCGACTGTTCGTTTCTGAGTTATGCTGTTCACAGACACACACACACAGACAGACACACACACGAACATGTTTCCAAAACTGCTTTTTTTGGATTCAGGGGTCTCAAAACATATATTTCCGGTGAAATCTCGGTATCGAATTTTTGAGTGGAATACAATACTTCCCCTACTTACTATACGTAGTAGAGAAAGTAAAAATATATGGCTCACAAGAGAAATCAACATAGGCTCTTGTGCCAATCCTAGCTGCATCCTATTACTAAAGCGATCATGGTTGGCTATATACGTGTTTTTTGTTAGATACAAATCAAGCAAGTGAAAAACAGTGCATTTAAATAGTTGATCATTGCTTTTTGTTGAAATTTTCTGCTACTACAATGAATACACAAAAAGGCTTCTTATTTATTTTAATTGAATCCAGTTGTGATCTATTGTGCTTCCCTTGATTTAATCTCATAAGATCCTTGCCTTCTCGACAACGAGTGCAAGTCTCCTAGTAGCACTTCTTGAAATCCTTGAAATTGTATGATTTCCTGATTAAAGTATTTAACCCTACGAACTATGAGAGCTTCACAGTCACATAGCAAATAGATACTGTTTCTCTGTTACTGCTCTATTGCTTGCATCTTCTACCCACTTGATCGATTGCTTTGCCGATTTTGTGGAGACGCCCAAGCAACTAACACAGTTAACAAACCAACTGTGCATTTTAGTGCACTTCCACTCAATTTAAGCAGTGATTTTGTCCTGCTTTTTATTATCACTTTGATAAGAGCCGTGGAGTGATTGTGTCCTGAAATAGACTTCCAGTACACATTTTATTTTTTTTCTGATCCATCCCGTATTACCCCCTGGACTAATCCATAAGATTGCCCGAGTCTAGGTTCAGGACCTACAAAAGGATTCTCTGCTCCTTTCTTTCTTCGGAAATCATCTGCACTTTCATTGTCTTCGATTCCTATGTGTCCCTGCACCCACACCAATTCCACTGAATTGTGTAGGGTCGGTGCCACTAGAGCCTCCACACATTCATAACGAGGCTTAGTTTTCGTCACTTTTGTCTGGACTGCACTACACAGAACACCAATTACACAGCATGAAACCCCAAAAGTATACACAAACCTCTATAAATTATAACATTGGCAGCAAGACTTGTCTATTTGTTCAATTTCAGTAGAATTAAGCGCAGAACATCACACTTTCTGCAATTTGGGCATAATTCTGAATCCCTAATTTCAAACCTATCTGTTCTTATTGGAAGTAATCCAAGTAAATACTTTTGAAAACTGTTATATTCAAGAACAAAGGTAAAACAAGAAGTCACAATGAAATTACTAGGGCAGTGATATATAGCAGACATGAAGAACCCGGACGAAAGAAGTATTTCCTTGCCACTACGATAGCAACAGCGATGGGGTGTACCATTCTCAGAGAGTTTGTAATATGTCGCTTTCTAGATTACATAAGATAGAGACACCATAGTGTGCACGTGGGCTGTCGGAGTAGCAGCATTTAACGCCCGTTCTTACTACAATCGGCACCACAGGTGGTGGACACTGACGATACATAAAATGAAATGAAAAGTAGGAAAAGACATTGGGAAGGAAATTTCGTTCCAGGCCTACCTGCCGCCATTTACCAGATACGAGGACTGAGGAAAACCTAGAAAAAGCCTACCAGGGAGGACGGTCCTGGCGGGATTTGAACCGCGGACCTCCCACTCACGAGTCCGAGTCTTAACAACTTATGCTACCCATTTCAGTATGGACTGTAGGATGAGGAACTAATCTCTTATTTCGCCTTACCTAGTTCTGCGCTGATGTGACCTATCTTCTGGACACTGAAATTCTCAGAGGTTTTGTTATTTGCCGCTTGCTAGTTTACATAATACAGAACGTATCATAGTGTGCACTAAGAGAGGAAAATAAATCTTTCCTTTTCTCCAACCCCTTCTTCCTAGCTCTGCACCTCTATGGTGTATCCTTTGAAGAATGAAATTAAACATTGTTGGCTTATTCATAAGAACCGTAGTAAATATCGGAGCCATTGTTTAAATTAATTCAAGTGCATGTCACTTTTTTATACGTCGTGTGATGAAGTAAAGAAAAAGTATAAAATAAGAAAAGAAAATAACTTTGCATTAGTTAGTACAAGATAACCTAAGAGAAGCTGCAGGTTCTACAAAATAGCTGTAAACCAGCTTTGCTCGTATATTTTCCAATGGTACGTTAACAGCGCACTTCTGATGACCTGGTAATTCCATTTTTGGTAACGCTTATTAAAGGCTGTATGAAAGAAATAACATATACAAAAGGAAAAAACAAGGAGTGTGTGGATTAAAGATCTAAAACGAGAAAGAGGAACGAAATAAAGAGGATGTACGAGGAAAAAGTAAAAACAGAGTATGTAACCATAAAGAAAACAAGGATATAGAGAAATTGAAAAGTAGAATAGGAAGTTATGATCATTACTATAAGCCATACGGAGAAGAAACGAGACAAAGTAAAACTAGAGAACCAAGGACAAGGGAAACCTAATAAGTTGAGGAAGAACAAAATAGAAAGAGGAGAAAGGATAAAAGATGTCAATAATCAGGAGTAAGAAGAGGCGGAAGGTGTACTGTCCAAGGTTGTCAATCGATCTTCGTTTCAATTCCAGTCTCTTGTTTTTTCGTAGTATGATGACGAACGTAAAGGTGGATGTTTGATTGTCGAGAAGGGGGATTGACAGCTGGAGGAATTTCCTCGCCGAAGACGACCCCGCTGTATATAAGCGACGTGTGGTGGGGAAGAAGAAGAGAGGGCAGGCTCCAGCAGCGACCAGGTAACGCCAGTCAACACTGGACTTCGGCAAGAACAGACACACGGATACTCTCCGGCAACGATCGAGTCGAGTGCGCTAGATGTCAGTGAAAACATTACTCTGGTGTATCACTTCCCGGCAGCCTCACGTCAAAGTTCGGATAAAGCCGGGGGTAAACCTCAAATTTGTGGTGCTAGTGCTCATTTTTCGACTTCGAAGAAATCCTCCAGTTATCTGACAGCAATTGTCGACTTTAGTAACCCCGGCATGAAGAGCGGCGGTGAGTACACACACACACACACACTTCTGTAGAAATGTTCCAATCCACAACTTCAGTGTTATTGACATTTTATTTATTTGTTTACTGTGCTACATAAAAATATCCACGCTGTTGCGAAAACTGGCTGCAGTCTCACGCGTTGCACTCACTCAAGTTCGAGCCTGTGACATCACATTTCTTGCTGTAACATACTAGTGTTGAAACCAATGCATCATAGCTTTACCGAGGATATTTGTGTATTGGTATCTTGTTTTCAGTGAATATAAAGTCTAGTTTTAAGCAGGCAGAAAGGAAAATTCAAGACATCATACAAGGAAGGAAAAAGTAAAGCATAGTCACTAGGGAATGACATCAGCGTTTCCACTGCGTTGACTACCATAATCTGGTACTGCGGTTCTATGTGCTTATATTTTAGACGTACTTGTTTTAACAAAGTTGAAACTTATTACCAAGAAAATTGGCTGTAGTTTTAAAAGCATACGTGTATCACAAGGTTTACGACGAATAATCGAAATAGAATCTATCACTTCCTTCTATGACTGAATGTGAACACCGGGTTATGAAAGCAGCCCAGATGTTATGATAAACCATGATTTATTGTGGGAACCGGCTGCCTCCTATCGACAATGTGTGCTATGCTCCTAAACCCTTCAACACAAATATTTAGTGCATTTTTCGTCTTTGCATTATTTTTTTCTCAGATGTCGAATATTTCTCATAATTATATTATTTAAAAGGTGTTATTTTGATGTAAATATGCTTTTATTAAGTGAAAATCAACAGTACTTTTGTTGAATGGTCATAAAAAAGAAGTTCGTAACTTGAGTGGTTTACAAACTGAGAGTATACAAAGTTATAACCATGTAAAATAGAGAAACTGGCTTTAAATATTAGTACATGAATTGCTCTTATAGATTTAGAACATCAGGATTTAGAACATTTGGTACCGCATTTTCAATAACAGTCTTAAAATGTCAGCACACAAGAATAAATATCACTTTAAGGGTACTTAGTTTCATTAAGAGTAAAAACATTACGTTTGCATTATTCTGGGTAGTCTTCCCTTAGCTCTTCAAGTTACTCCATTTTTGATATGAATTAAAATTGCCCTAATCGTGAAATATTGAAGTTTATATGTGTATTATATCTGTGCTTTATAACTAATGATTACGTACAAAAAATTCTTGAAGTAGAGCATCACTTTTCGGAGCAAATACTCCGAGAGATTACCCAAGCGAAACGAAAATTTCGTCAGCAAATGCTATCTCTAAAGAGTTAATGTTTTGTACGAATGCTTGTTTCTTTTGTGGTTACCCTGGCTTCTAAAGTTCAACTTTGCGATTGCGAAGGAAATGCTCCTTTGTGCTACCATAATATATAACAATACTTGTTCATTAAAAAGCAGACAGTTTCTTATGCTGCCTCTTAAAGAACACGTGGTGTGCAGCAGCAGAAATGAAGTATTGACTAAGACGCTTCTGTAAGAATGAACTCTGCTTTACAGATGCTTGTAAAAAAAAATCTGATGTGTTACACTCACATGACTTTCTCTACTCTTGTACAAACTATTTATACAAACGCTTATTCTCCACCTACTTCATGTTAATCGAGATAAACATTTGCAGATTCTATCTTATTGCTAATTTTCTTGTAGATGTAAGGGGAATATATATTTACAAGGGCAATATAGAAAAACAGTAGCCTTTAAGCACAAACATATCTCTTAATAGCTGGTTGCTAGGTGCAGCACCATTCCCTTTGCCACAGATTAATACTGTTTGCATATCCAAGACAAAAAAGTCTGATGTGTTACACTCACATGACTTTCTCTACCCTTGTACAAACTATTTTTACAAACGATTATTCTCCATATACTTCATGTTAATCGAGATCTTAATCTTATTGCTAATTTTCTTGTAGGTGCAAGAGGAATATGTAGTATTTAAGCGATAGTCAAATCTTTTAAGAACTGGTTGCTATGTGACGCATTCTGTTTTATTTGTATGTCCAAGGACATAAAAAAATGATTAACGTATTCCCATTTGAGAAAAAGTATAAGTATTGGAAAAGTTAAGGAAATAACAAGCAATATCTCGAAAATGGTTCACTCAACAAAAAAAATGTATATGACATAAATTGTGTATTTTAACGCGATCTACATTTTTTGTATAGTAAACTTTTGTCTATCTCTTATGGTTTACCAGTTATGCAAAAGTCGTTCACAATGAAGAATACTTTTGGAGACATTCCCAGAAAATTCAAGATGTACATTTTATTTGTCATGAAAATATCCTAAACATATGATATTTTAATCAAAATCGTTAGAGCCATTTATGAGAAAATTAAAATTTTCGAAAAATCTTTTATGTAAAGGGTAATCTGGGGTGGAGGGATTTTCTTGAAAATCTTCGTGTCGCATCTCTGGAAAATACTGAACCTAAATACCAAGTTTGGTGTTTATCCGACTGTTCGTTTCTGAGTTATGCTGTTCACAGACAGACATCCAGACAGACAGACACACAGAGACACACACACGAACATGTTTCCAAAAATGATTTTTTTGGATTCAGGGGGTCTCAAAACATGTATTTCCGGTGAAATCTCGGTATCGAATTTTTTGGTGGAATACAATACTTCCCCTACTTACTATACGTAGTAGAGAAAGTAAAAATGAATAACGAATTCCCATTTGAGAAAATACGTATTGAAAAATTTAAAGGAATAACAAGCAATATCTCGAAAATGGTTCACTCAACAAAAAACATGTGTATGGCATAAATTGTGTATTTTAACGCGATCTAAATTTGTTGTGCAGTACAATTTTGTCTATCTCTTATGGTTTACCAGTTATGCAAAAGTCGTTCACAATGAAGAATACTTTTGGAGACATTCCCAGAAAATTCGAGATATACATTTTATTTATCATGAAAATATCATAAACATATGATATTTTAATCAAAATCGTTAGAGCCATTTTTGAGAAAACTAAACTTTTCAAAAAATGTTCCATGTAAAGGGTAATCTGGGGTGGGGGGATTTCCTTGAAAGCCTTTGTGTCGCATCTCTAGAAGATACTGAACCTAAATATCAAGTTTGGTGTTTATCCGACTGTTCGTTTCTGAGTTATGCTGTTCACAGACACACACACACACACACACACACACAGAGAGAGAGAGAGAGAGAGAGAGAGAGAGAGAGAGAGACAGACAGACACACAGACAGACACACACACACAGAGACAGACACACACACACACACACACAGACAGACACACAGACAGACACACACACACACATAGGCACACAAGAACACACACGGACATGTTTCCAAAAATGCTTTTTTTTTATTCAGGTGATCTCAAAACATGTATTTCCGGTGAAATCTCGGCATCGAATTTTTGGTTGGAATACAATACTTTCCCTACTTACTATACGTAGTAGAGAAAGTAAAAAAACATTTGTTTGCAACAAGATCACACGGAAGTGAGCATTCCATGCATTGAGAGTATTGTTTTCCTGTATAAGAATAAAAATGTTGAGGTTTTAGTAAATAATGTTACTTTCTCGTTTTAAAAAGTGAAATCTAGAACAAAAATGTAGTCTACCTTTAACGCTAAGGAAATGGATTTACTAATTTACCCATATGATTTACATTAAGTAGCCTGGAATAAAACAGGGAAACGTATTCATTTAGATTTTGAGGCTTTTATGCTTCTTGTTTTGAGTGGTGTCTTTTTTGCCTTACTTATTACTTACCTACGGTGTAGAAAATAATTCATTCAACCTAAACGTTCGACATCACAATGTAACTAGAAGTACATTTTGAAGAGCCTTGAATTCCCAGAAAGAAAGAGAGATACCAAAATTCGTATTTAAGGCTAGTGTTTCTTAAGGACATAGCACCCCTATTGCCACAAAAAAATTTACATGGAAATTGTTTTTGTTTATTTTTATTTTCCCAAAAATAAACAAGGATTTAACTAATTAAGTAGTTGAGGCACTGAGGTTAGGAGTAAAATATACATTTTAAGTAGCTTACAACTGATAAACCATAATACATAGAAAGAAAAATAGTGCGGATTATGATCAATATATATATATATATATATATATAATATGTCTCTGGGAACATTTCTCTCATGACCTCCTTTTTAACACAAACTGACTTGTCATATGAATAACTGGTGTTGTTGCAGCACCTTGCGTGTGTCCAAATTTCCTTATACCTCTTAAAATGCACGACTTACAGAACTGAAGCAAAACTTAAATGAATACTATAATATAGACGTAGCGGAATTGCTTTCCTTCACCGAGTCGCAGGAATAGGCAACTTGCATTACACTATACTACGAAACCAAGGGGACTGCGAGTCTGAGGAGAAGCGAGTGCGCCCAAAAATATCACGAATCACCTTTTTTGCCAGTCCTGCTATTACATTACTCACCCCCCTCGTATTGTGCTTTGTGAACTAGAATTAAAGCACCAGAGGAGAAAACACGAGGGAAAATTCTGCCTTTTTCTTTTTGTATGTTATGAAAAGCACAGTCATATTGATATAAGAATTAACATTGGAAAACTACCAAAATTAATAATAATTCCATAAGATCTATTTCATATTTTATACTACGCTTACAGGATAATATTATTAATAATAATAATAATAATAGTCCGTAAAGGTGTTATGAATTAAGACGAATCTGCGTTATTGCACTTCTGAGCAAATTTCAGTTTCAGGGATTAAAATATAAAATTTGTTACTGTACGGGTCGCTTATTGCACCGCGCTAAAGGATATACTTTTCTCCAACAGTATATTTTCCGGCTATTATTTCCATGCCTGATAAAAATGGTTTTTCTTGTTAAGTTGTCTTCATTTTTCTAATAGACTGGTGTTTATGTTTCACTGGCACTGGAAATTTGTTTTAGGTAGACATGGCTAAATCTACATGTTTGGATTTTAGCATATGAACACATTATAGGCTTTAAGTAACCAGTTTTTCCGCAGATTTTATCTTAATTTTCTTATTTATCCATTCTTTCGTTCATGTATTTGTCTGTATTGGAAATAAAATCATCATGACCAGTTTAAATAACATACATACATTCAAAACACAATTATAATTTAATAAACGAAAATAAAGGAGAATACACAACAGTAAAAACGCAGAAATTTCCATATCCCAGCTCTTCTGGTAGCACGCTGCTAAGCTGCTAAGCTAAAAAGCAAGTTACACAGTTGGATTTATAACGAACACTGCAGATCTGTTAATCGAAGTCTGTCCCCTGTTTAATTTTTAATAATTCATTATTAATGGTGATTTTATGCAGCATAATTCATAATAATTTCTTCTTCTTCATCACGGTTTATGCTGTCAGCCGGTTCCGACTCCGAATTCTTGTTCTGTCCATCTCTCTCGATCTTCCTGCTTTGTGTTTTTCTTGAGGAGTGTAGCGTTAACTTGCTTTTGGTATTCTGTTATTGGTCCTTCTATCTATGTTTGTTTGCAGCGTTTCCTGAGTTTTGTTATAGTAGTGTTTAGATCTTTAATAGTTATCTTATTTCACTATTTTGTTTTCTATCACATCTAGTGTATCCTGCTAATGATCTTCATTTCTGCTGATTGTATTTTAGTTGTATGATGAATGGTTGTTATGTAAGTGTCTGCACCATAGGTAGGAATAGCCATTTTTTATATAATGCCATTATTGAATCAATTCTAGCGTTATTTTTAGTGTTCTTATTATCCTTTGTTTATATCCGATTCTTTATCCACTGTTATATCGCACCCTAGGAAGTTATATGTTCTTTTTTTGCAATAATATTGTTTTATATCACTATTTTAGATCGAAATGTCTATGGGCCTTTGAAAGCCATTACTTTCGTTTTCTCTAGAGAGTTACATAACTAAAATAATTATGTTAGTCTGTTTGATCGGTATGCCATCTTTTGAAGTTCATTTTCATTTTTGGTTATTATTACATAGTCGTCAGAGAAAATCTGTGGTCTTACCACTAATGTTCCTAAGTTAATACTCGCTTATCATAATTATTTCAAACTAAATATATTTCCAATGCTGCCACTTCGAATATTACGTAGCCAGTGTTTGCATTTTGTTCGAAAAAATGTTTGTGCACATTTCCTTTGTTCCTAACACAATTGCTACAGCGGAGGGAAAAATCTTCTTTCTCCATTGTTCTGGAAAGACAGGTATTCTGGAGGAGCCATGTGAAACTTCTCTAACAATTATGCTTACTCTCTCTCTCTACCATTAAGGTAGAGGAATCTGTTTAAATTTCACTTCTATATACCAATTTCACTTTTACTATATTGAACGCTTCTTAATTATAAATGAATTGTAAACAATTGTATATATCTTGTAAAGCATAAGAAGTAGACAAAGATTACTTAATGAAGAATGTAAGGGTCACTGAAATATACAGTTTATGTCAAATAACTTTATTGTAACATTAGAGATATTCTTCGTTACATCTTCTAAGCTTTAGGTTGAGCTGCCATACATCTGTGTGTCTTACGTAATTATTTTTCAAAGAAGTTCATTAGTAACAAGCACTATTATTATATTGGCTCCTTCTATTACATAATGATTTAACATTGTTAATAATATACCCATTTTATACCATACAACCGTGTTTTGGAGTGTTGACGGATTATAAACGAGTTATTTTTAAAATCTTTGCTGTGGTGATACATTTTCTTATATCCTTTTATAACAACTTGTGGCAGTATAATTGTTGTTCGCCCCACATTGGGGAAACAATATGTAGTGGTATTAATGTTGGTAGTTTAAAGATGCTACTGTTTATCTGCCGCACATATGAAATACAATTTGTCGCGGTCACTTCGTGTTACCTTTTACTGAGCGCCTGTTATTGTATTTAATTTTGGGTTCACTGTCCTCCGGCTAGCTATGATTTCTCGGTCAAGCACTTATCTTGTACAAGGTGTGTAAACGGAAAGGAGTTTTTATCCAAAGATAACACTGATAAAAGAATTTGTTTTACACTTTTATTGTCGTAACACATTATTCACTTTCACCTATTAGTCTTGACACTCGCCAAACTGTAACTGTTATAATAACTTCTTCACTGCCCATTATTAATTCGCGTACTTCAACTTTTTATGTAATTAACTTTACGACACGAGAGATTTGTCATAAATTTGCTACGCGTAACCTTGATGAACTTTGTGCGACGCATACTCCATGAATGCCTCCGTTGAACTACGTGAAACTTGACCCTGACACTGAATTTATACTTCCTCGCCCCAATATGCCTAAAGATTATAACCGAGCTGCTATTGGTTAATAAAACGCGCTAACATTAGCGTCTATATTTATATCCAATGAAAATTACGAAAACATATGCTCTAGGGAAAATGTTCCCGCAAATTCTAAGAAAAACACGCCACTCTGACGTCATTTGCTCGTCTCTAATAATGATAAACAGCTCACCCCCTCGCTACATTATTGCACGCTATTATTGTCAGTTTCAGTAAGGCCGTATAAACCCACTTCTCGACAATGCTTACAATCAACAAACATCTCAAATCAATGTCACAAAACAATGCATATTCATACTACAATCACTCTGACATTTACATTTTTGTGATACAAATTACTGCGTCAAACTTCCGTCGTTTCCCCTTTTCCTGGGTGTTTCTGATGATTGTTTCGTCTTTATTATTTCTTTCGCTCACAGTCTTCCATTTTAGTTTATTGGAGACGATTTCTGCATTATGATTTTAATATCTTTATTAGAATCACTACTTAAATATGAAGTATCTTATAAGTTTACACAAATGTATATCATAAACGGGGTGACATATTTTTCTATCGTAAAATACTTGAAAATTTAATCATTTTGGCACGCTACATTTTCTATACTGCAAAATAAACTTAACAACAGTTAAATAATATGTTATTAGGACTTTGCAAAGAAGCCTTGTTTCTGAATACCAACAATACCTACACACTCTGTTATGTATGAATATGTTTCTAATGTTAATGTTTTTTATGATACTGCATAAGAATATCATTGTCTGTTAGACTCGTATGATGCAAAGAAGCGTAGCAGTGTGTAGCACCACCTGCTCGAGCTGCTGATTGTGCGAAGCTGTATACGACGTATATTTTGAAAAGTTGCAATTGAAAAACCAAAGATTTTTCGAAAAGATCGACTAAGATTTCCCTAATCACCGACTTTCAATCAGCTAAAGGTGTAATTTAAGCAGAATCAATTGATCACGTTGCTGAACCTCCCTTGTAAATATTGTTCACTGTTTTATTTACATAATATTTCAAATGCAATGCTGCAATTTTCATCGCGTTAAAATATTTAATTAGATGCACAATGAAGAAGTTCAGTAAGAAGTTTTTATAAGCTTTAGCCACCTTTTTTCCCTTCAACTTTAACGCCCATTAATCTGGTACGTCAAGTCGGGTGATGAATGAATATAATGGATGTAATGATACTTAAACGCGCCGGAGGTCCATAGAGCTTAGAGTTACCTTACATTCTTCTCAGGGTAAGGGAAAAATCACGGAAAAAACCTTATCCGAGAAATTGATCGTAAAACTACGTAGGTGGGCTGTTTAGCTATTGTTTCCTGCAAAATGATTAGAATGATCTATATGATGCATTTATGAATGCCTTTTGATGTTAAATTTTTATGTCTATCGTGTATATACTTTTTGCATACTAAACTGTGGGCATCCCTACAAATTTTCTTACTTAGAAATAAAACACGTATTAATTTTACTTTAAGTTCGTCATCCCTTTGCATTACTATTTCTACTTTCTCCACCACGTGCATAGTAGATAGAGAAGGTATTCTATTTCACCCAAAAATTCAATGTCGAGATTTCACCGGAAATACATGTTTTGAGGCCTCTTGAATTCAGAAAATCATTGTAAAGAAATGCAAATACAAATGTCCGTGTGTGGTATTTAGGTTCAGCACCTTCCAAGATGCGACACGAAGATTTTGAAGAAAATCCTCCCGCCCCAAACTACCCTTTACATGCAACATTTTTCAAAATTTTTTATTCTCTAAAAAATGGCTCTAACGATTTTGATTAAAATACCATTAAAGAAAAATAAAACACACGAGGGGTGATCAGAAATTAAGGTTACAAAGCCTGCAGTGAAACGTGTACATTTTATTTCATATAACCAATACAGCTAACTGATACATACATTAGGTTATTTTTTGACATGGTCTCCGTATCGGTTTAGGCACTTGTCACTTCGTGGAATAAGTTTGAAGATTCCCTCCTAGTAAAAAACCTGTCTTTTCATCTTCAGCCACGTTATCGCGAAGTGTTTCACCTCCTCGTTTGAAGAAAAATCGTCGGCCTCCTTCAAGTGAGGAAGAAGGTGAAAGTCGCTTGGATCGAGGTCCGGGCTGTAGGGAGGATGGTCGATTGTGACCCATCGAAACTGCTTCAACAGCATGGTGGTCTTCTACGCTGTATGAAATCGAACATTGCCGTGAAGCAAGATGACATCCTCGCTGAAAAGGCCTTTGCAGAATCATGTCAAGGTCTCGCAGTATCTATCAGCGGTCATTATGTGCCCTCTTTCCAAAGGCTTCACGAGTATGACACCCGCCTGTCCCAAAACACTGTGGCCATCACCTTCCCGGCAGTTGGTGTCACCTTAAACTATTTGTGTTTGGAGAGGAGGGGTATTTCCACTCCATTGACGACCGCTTACTGCTGTGGGTGTAGTGGTGGATCCATGTTTCGACACCCGTGACAATGTGGTGAAGAAAACTGTTCCCTTCCGTGGAGAACCGTTGCAAAAGTTGCAGACTTGCCCCCATGCGCTTCTCTTTGTGTTGGTTGGACAGGTATCGTGGAACACATCGGGAACAAACTTTCCACTACTGCGGAATATCGTGAACAATGTGACGAACGCTTCCAAATGGCATTCCCAATTCTAGCGTCATATGCCGTAATGTGAACCTCCTGTTGTCCTGAATCAGCTCTTCCATGCGAGGTGTGTTCAGATCTGTTAATGCCGTGCTGGGTCGGCCACTGCGATCCTCATCGGTGACGTTTTCTCTACCGGCCGCAAACTTTTGACACCATTCTGCAACATGTTGACGAAGCGTTACAGTCTCTCCGTAAACCTCTACCAACTGCCGGTGAATTTCAGCCGCGGTTACATGTTTCGCTCACAGAAATCGAATAACGGAACGAATTTCCTCGCAAGACCCGTTTGCCATGTGTGTTTTCCTAGAACCAACGCTGTACGTGGCGAGTCTGAAACTTTGCACAGTTGCCAACCGCGTGTATTAGAATTACCGCACACTACTAATTTCTCCATAAAGGACGAAACTACAGAATATCAGCCTTGCGACTTAGTTTTGATTGCTCCTCGTATATCTTGAGGCTTCTGGAAATAGCCTATGTTGCTCACTTTATTCGGAAGAAATTTTTGTATAATCTTGTATACCCGGTAAACGTTAAGCGATGGACGAAAACGTAATACACAAAAATGCAAATGTCTTTAATCAATGGACGGTAGAGAAATTCATGTGAATGTCTCAAATCCGATTTTTTTTATTTTATTGTTTCATTTGTATACTTTAACTTCCTTGGTCATATCGGGGCTGTGACTTGAGAAACAACTGATATTGATGGCTGTACGTTAGGGTCTCTTACCGTAGGTTTTATAATCTTTTAACTGTTAAACACACTCACATTCACACTTCCAAACTCTGTGGGAGCGCTATTTGTTTAAGAAAAATTCCTCTGGAATTGAACGAGACCTGTGGGTAGAGAAGCCAGAGGACTGACTACTGGACCGAAGAAGCATTCTGCATCACTTCCATAGCCCCTCTTGTTTGTCTCTGTGGTTTCTGCTGGTAAAGTTCCTATCTCCAGCCAGGGGTTGAAGTTCTCCTTGCTTTGACATGCCTGCCTTATACGTACTTACTTTATAGTAAGGAATAAATTATTGAAGCAGTAAATTGTAGCATATGCAAATGGCACAATTTTATATGCCCCAGTTACATACTCCTCAATAAAATTTATAAGAGGTGAAAGGGAATACGTAGTACTCTACATTTAAATGCCCCGGTTTCGATTCTCGGTTAGAATGTGCTTTCAGTACTCATTCGTATCTTATGTAGTTATGTAGTGTTAAGTACCACATTCACAAGTTTTTAACGGCTTTTTTACTTTCTCTACTACGTACAGTAAGTAGGAGAAGTATTGTATTCCACCCAAAAATTCGATACCGAGATTTCACCGGAAATACATGTTTTGAGACACCCTGAATCCAAAAAAAGCATTTTTGGAAACATGTCCGTGTGTGTGTCTGTGTGTCTGTGTGTTTGTGTGTGTGTGTGTGTGTGTGTATGTATGTATGTATGTCTGTGAACAGCGTAATTCAGAAACGAACAGTCGGATAAACACCAAACTTGGTATTTAGATTCAGTATCTTCCAGAGATGCGACACGAAGGTTTTCAAGAAAATCCCCACACCCCAGATTACCCTTTACATGGAACATTTTTCGAAAATTTTAACTTTCTCAAAAATGGCTAATGATTTTGATTAAAATATCATAGGTTTAAGATATTTTCATGACAAATAAAATGTATATCTTGAATTTTCTGGGAAAGTCTCCAAAAGTATTCTCCATTGTGAACGACTTTTGCATAACTGGTAAACCATAAGAGATAGACAAAATTTTACTACACAGGAAATGTAGATCGCGTTAAAATATACAGTTTATGTCATATACATTCTTTTTTTGTTGAGTGAACCATTTTCGAGATATTGCTTGTTATTTCCTTACATTTTTCAATACTTATTTTCTAAAATGGGAATTCGTTATTCATTTTTTTGTCTTGGATATGCAAAGAGCTATAATCTGTGGCAAAGGGAATGGTGCTGCACCTAGCAACCAGCTATTAAGAGATATGTATGTGCTTAAAGGCTACTGTTTTTCTATATTGCCCTTGTAAATATATTTTCCCCTTACATCTACAAGAAAATTAGCAATAAGAGAGTGTCTGCAAATGTTTATCTCGATTTAACATGAAGTAGATGGAGAATAAGCGTTTGTAAAAATAGTTTGTACAAGAGTAGAGAAAGTCATGTGAGTGTAACACATCAGATTTTTTTATTTTTCTTACTTCTGTGTATGAATTGGTTTCTATTTTTTCCATTCTGAAGTAGCAGCAGAGCTGATTTTTTGTCTTCCTACAGGTCATCTACCCCTAAATGTGTATCACAGAGCTGTTACTTTCTCTATTATATTTCACCAAAAAAATCGATACTGGAATTTCATTGGAAATACAGGTTTTGAAAACTCTTGAATCCAAAAAGAAATCATTTTTTAGAAAAAGGTCCCCGTGTGTGTGTCTGTGTATGTGTCTGTAGGGGCCTATGAACAGCATAACTCAAAAACGAAAAGTAGTATAAGTACCAAACTTCGTATTTAGGTTTAGTGCTTTCCAAAGATACGATACTTAAGACTTTTAGGAGAAACCTCCACCCCAAACTACCCTTTACATGGAATATTTTCGAAATTTTTTATTTTCAATGGCTCTAACGATTTTGATTAAAGTACCAGATATTAAGGATGTTTACATGACAAATAAAACTTGAATTTATATTGAATTTTCTGGGAATAACCTGTGAAATTCTCTTCATTCGGAAGGAATTTTATATAATCTTGTATAGGTGATAAACTTAAAGCGATAGAAGAAAACACCTACACAAAAAGTATAGGTCTCTTTGAAAAAGAAAATTTATTTCATATAATTTTGTTTGTACATCAGCCATTTTCGAAATATCCGCTATTAATGAACTGAATTTCTGAAATCTAAGTCACTCTTTTAAATTTCTGTCGACATTCAGTTGTTTCTCGCGGTTGCAATGGTTGCGGTTGCCAGCATACACCGTCCAGTTCTTAAATATTTGACATTCACTTTGTATTTATAACGAAATGTGTAATGAGGCTACTTCTGCAAAGGTTTGTCTCGATTAAACTGAAATAGATAAAAGCTTTCGTAGGAATGTTTCTATATGCACTAATAAATTATATATGGCAGAGAAAGATATACGACTGTAACACAACAGAATTTATTGGGGGCTGAGCTATCATCTGTCTATCTGTCCACATTGTTCCTTTCGATTCGCTTTTATTTATTTAAATATGTTGACTCATTCTAGTTTTAAGCAAATATCCATTCCCTCTGTTTTATTCTGAATGTCAGTAATGAAACCTCATTTCGGCTGATTCTAGTTATCTCTCTTGAGCCTTATCGAAAACTCAAAATTCACTTTGTTACTACATCAAAGCTAATGTAATATTGTCATATTTTAAAAACTGTTCTTTTCTGTTATATTTATTTAGAATGTGTTTTTAAAACTCCATTTATTTTATTGTGTTTTAATAACAGTTTTATGTTGTTCTGTGATGAGATTTCCTACATTTTTACTTTCTCTACTACGTATAGTAATTAGGGGAAGTATTGTATTCCACCCAAAAATTCGATACCGAGATTTCACCGGAAATACATGTTTTGAGACCCCCTGAATCCAAAAAAAGCATTTTTGGAATCATGTCCGTGTGTGTGTCTGTGAACAACATAACTCAGAAACGAACAGTCGGATAAACACCAAACTTGGTGTTTAGATTCAGTATCTTCCAGAAATGGGACACGAAGGTTTTCAAGAAAATCCCCCCGCCCCAGATTACCCTTTACATGGAACATTTTTCGAAAATTTTAATTTTCTCAAAAATGGCTCTAAGGATTTTGATTAAAATATCATATGTTTAAGATATTTTCATGACAAATATATCGAATTTTCTAGGAATGTCTCCAAAAGTATTCTTCATTGTGAACAACTTTTGCATAACTGGTAAACCATAAGAGATAGACAAAATTTTACCAGACAAAAAATGTAGATCGCGTTAAAATACACAATTTATGTCATATACATTTTTGTTGTTGAGTGAACTATTTTCGACATATTACTTGTTATTCCCTTAAATCTTCCAATACTTGTACTTCTTCTGAAATGGGAATTCGTTATTCATTTTGTTTTTTGTTCTGCAAAGAGAATGGATTACTCCACATAGCAACCAGCTCTTAAAATATTTGACTATCATTTAAAGCCTACCAATTCCCCTTGCATCTACAAGAAAATTAGCAACAAGATTAACATCTCGATTAACATGAAGCATATGGAGAATAAGCGTTTGTAAAAAGGTTTGTACAAGAGTAGAGAAAGTCATGCGAGTGTAACACATCAGATTTTTTTTCGTAATTTCGATGGTTTTCAAATTTAAGAAGTTATTTAAATTTTTCACAATTACTTTTCATGTACATAGAAAAAGCGTTTTACGGTTTATTACTAGTTTTCAGAACATAATATAATGTTTATAATGCACAGAAAGGGAGGGAGGACAGAGGGTGAGTAATAAGAGGTAGAGGGAAAGAGAGGTCGGGAAAGGCAGCGAGAGAGGCGGGAGGGGGGAAAGAATATGGCAGTTAATAACACCCGCCATGGGCATGGATGTTTTTGTATTGTAGGTGTAATTGCGGTGATAAGCGGTACAGTAAATACTAAAACACAGTACTCATAAACTGGGTAAACAAGGGAACTTAAAAAATAAACAAATAAACTAACAGGGTCGAAGCTGCACGTGCTGCTGTTTTACCGATTAGGAGTGGTTAGACGGAGAAGCTTCCAGTAACTGGAGCACAGCACCGCACGTGTACGTCCTTTGTGCTCTCAAAGTGATCCCTGGGAGGAAGGGGAGACCCGAAGGGCGACCAGATCCGGATGATGATATGCGCTAGCAAGGACGGGATCCCTAACGATGCGGCACCAGACCTCGACGCCTGTTCCTACAACTCTGACACAGATGAGGTGAAACATATGAAAGGAGATTCGTTGTAGATGGGGAACCACGTAAAAAAATTCCATGTTCAGAGTAGCTGGGCGAAGGGAATCGAACTCGGAATCTCCCGAATGATGCGGAGGGATGCATAGTCGAAAAGCAACATGTAATTATGAAGTTCCATCATTATATTACAGATTTTAATTGTATGTGTGTAACCTATTTGTAATGGAAAAATGTATTTCGAGCTTTTAAATGTGCATGTGATTAAACAGTTAAGTCAATTACGGACATATAGGAACCAAATACGTACAGTTCAAATTTAGGCGAGGAGCAGAGGCTTCTTCAACACTGATTGGTGAGTACATACGCTTTGTTCAAATATTTACCCCTTGGGCAAACATTGCCAGTGAATTTTAATATGCCCTTCTTTATGCATCTCATCGGAAGACTCGCGGAAGCGTTCAATGTCCACTGAATTTTGATCTTTGCGTATGTGTCTTACGTAGGTGTAGTCTCTTGTAAGTCTCCTACCACGGATGGTGTCTTCTTGTCTTCCTCGCTTCTTACATTAGGCGGCCAACTATGTTCCTTTTACACTCCATACCACAGCTCTCTCTTCCTCTCGACAATTCTAACCACAGTCTCGTAAGTATTTCTTCATTTGTAACCTATTATAAACTGGACACTTTACAGCTCTTCTTCGTTAACTCCATTTACACAGCGGCCAACCTCATGTACTCGTCTTTCCCAAACATAAAGAAGTGTACTTTGTATAACTCATCCTTTTTGTTTTTCTTTCTTGATTTTATTTCACTACAGAAACGAAGAAACCACAGACCTGGCGGTGTTCTTTTGTTGTTCCGTTCAATATTTACTTGTTATTGCGGTCGTTCTCAGTGATCCAAACCACTAAACGTAGAGACAACCTCCCGCTAATAACTATATCATTCCAAGGTTTACATGGACGCTTCAAAGTAGTGTCATAACACCTGAAGATAATGTGCACCTCAGAAGCATATCTCAGTTTATTATTTTAAAGCGTCGATGTATGCAACAGTGGAGTATTTTAACTTTTTCTTCACAACGGTACCCCCTTCAGCCATCTGAAAGTGTCAGATATCATCCAATCCTGAAACTCTATCAATAATTGAGGACTGTGTACATATAATTGCAGGACAACTGTCCACACACCGACATAACAGATCGCAAACATTTTAATAGACTGGACAGCTAATCGACAAAAGTAAATGGAGAATAGTATATTACAAGGATTGAATGCAATATGCAGCACCAAGTTGAATTTATGTTCAATAAGTGCATTTATTTTAAGGATTTTATGGCCTTTATTAGTTAATTTTATTCGTGATGTGATGTGAATAGAAGAATTACAATTTGATGAATACTATAATCTACAACATATGCTTGCAAATATGTTGGGCAGAAAAAGTTATGCGACGTATCACATTAGACATCTGTCTAGTAATTTTCAATTTAAATGAGTTACTATAGAGAAAGAAATAATCCTTATATTTTGATGAACATTCACAAACACATCTGTAACTTAAATGTAATAAATCTGAAGTTATTGTTGTGTGTGTTTAACTGTTCAACATTTATCAACTGTATTAAAAAAACACGTCTTTAAATATTTTTGGCGATTCTAACGAACAGTAAACAATTTTAAACCAAAAACAGGTGAATGTTTTACTATTTTTGTCCTTCTTTTGGAATACACTACTGCTACTCCCGTTTAACTTCAAAATTTGACTTGTCCGGACACATTCTTTTTTTTTCTAACGAGGACCTTTAGAAGTGATCGTTATGTTTAGTAATTTAGGCAGGCTGTATAGTATTTATATTTAACTACTAGGTGGAAGCATCTGTTTCCTCTGCACCGTTTGGTTTCGAAATGTAATCTCTGAGCGACTGAGCGAAATCTATTTTATGTAACGTTCTTTTTTTTATTCTTTTTATAATGTATCGTACACGCTATCTTGTTTATGGCACATAATATGACGTGATATTTAGTCATTAGCCTACGTTTCTACAAATTGTCGAGATTACCTGAAAAGTAGCCATTGCGTCAACTTAATGATATACTATACCCACATTTAAAAACGTTCGAGGGTTGTTTGAAAACTTAAATTTACGAGTGCACTTAAATTTCTTTATTTTAAAGCCCAGGATCATGCCATTATTAATCTTAGTGTGTATTTTGATTAAATCAAAATATGCTAATGTCTTCCATTTGTTGGAACCCTTTGAGCTATGAAAATGACGTCCCAGTTAATTTTCTTATGGAGATAGCATGCTTGTGAAAATAGCTAAAGCCACTTAAGTGGTGTTTTATAATAGTGTTTGGAAAACAGGTTCACTAAGTTGTTTGCAGTAGCGGCTCGATGTACTAATCTCTTTAATGTCACATCTGGTTAGTCTGAAAATCGTTCTATCTCTTAATAAGATGAAGTAATACATTTGATTATTAAGACTCAGCAGCAAAGAGTGGGCTGTTTAATTTAGGCTTCGTTACTTTTTTCCGTTTATATTTCTGCGACATCAGATTATACAGGGTGATTTATGAAGAACTGACACATTTATTTCTTTAATTGTTTCAAAACGAGTTATGCTAGCGACAACTTATTATACCTGAAATGCAGATGAATTTTGGAAGATTATTTACCTCTATACAAATGTTGAAAATGTCCTCCATCAGTCGTCTATTCAGCCGAATAATTCAGTCGCCTATCCTTATGTGGTTCCTGTAACTGACGAACAACCGTAATCCTATATGGCTTTAGGCCTGCACTTTTCACAGCTCTCTGACGCATTGAGTAGCTGTACCCTGTCTCCTGCGACAAACATCTTAATGATTTTTTGGGTGACTGATCTAGTCGTGCTCTTACTCAACAACAACCGTTGAAAGCCTAGATGAACGAGTTTTGCCTTTTTCACTCACTAGAGATCCAGTTGTTTCCAATTTGTTTACCAGTCCCAGTATCGTGTTTCTTTGGGGAGGTTTCCGAACACCAAATTCTCTCTGGTACGCCCTTTGAGTAGCTGCAATTGAATTCGTAATCCAGTATTGCTTTACAAGGAAGAGTCGTTCATTTAATGTGTACTCCATTTCCACGTTGACTATAACAAAATCTTAAACATTTGCCGACAATAAAATTAACAATTACGAATAAAACATGAACATCTGCTCATCCAGTGACAGGCAATCGAAACTCCAGAACATTCTGCTTAATTTGGTGCTAAAATTGGGACATTGAGTGAATTTCGAACAGAATAATTAAAGAAAGAAATGTGACAGTTATGTATAAATCACCCTGCATATTGAACTTGTTATTAGTATTTCATACCAAATGATAGTTTGGTCAATTTATACCTTCTCTACCGCTATTCTATATCGAGATTATGCTGGAAATGTTTCTTGAAATAATAATAAAAATGTGTTTGGTAGATTTTCAGATAATTCTCCCCAAACCAAAGAACACTTTACAAGGAAAAATAACGAATTTAATTAGCGTATTACATATACGAGATCCAGTAAGACGTATAAAGCTGTAATCCTGTATTTGCCACAAATATCCTGTAAAATCCTTTTCGTTCACTTTGTAGTTTATACACTACGCAACCATAACAGACAGACAAAAACGTATAATTGTGTAAAATATGAATAGCGATTATAATATGAAAATGGTACCTAATAGCGTTTTTCATAGCATTAGCTCTTTCCTGGGCGCTGTAACATGTTTGAACATTTTTAATCGCCTCCTTTTTCATTGCATAAGCTTACACTATCAATAGGCAATTAATTATGTAAACAGTTGAGTGTTGTTTCCGAAACTTCAGAAGATATCTTTTGTAGATTGTAGTTTCTTTCAACTGATATCGAACGTCCATCACTGTCAAATGTAAATGAAGGCATGCATATTGTTTCCTAATTTATTTTCCAGGATTGATAATTTCAGGCATGTAATTCTGAGCATCCAGGTTTATATATCTCAGTGATTAAAATGCTATTTAGAATTCACTTGATTTAATTTCCTTTGTTGATATGACAGCATCCGAAGTTTAACGGATAAAGGAAATAAACGATAAACTATGATATTTCCAAGCAGTGCTGATAATATCGTTTTCTTGAATAGGGATATTATAAATAATTATTGAAGTTTAAAAGGTAATAAGTCAAAACTAAGGAATTCACTCACCTGCACGATCACTTAGTATGAATCATGCTAACAGTTTATTTTCAAACCAAGAGACACTAGTTATACAATCCATGTTTACAAATGACGACTGATCAACAATATGAGAAGTTTTCATCAGACATTTTACTTAATAAATGGAACAGCTTATTTTCACATTACAACAATACGGGGAACTGAAAATATCAGAACCCACTCGCATTATTGCAAAAATCCCCTCCTTCTCTCTCTCTCTCTCTCTCTCTCTCTCTCTCTCTTACTCTCTCACCGTCTCTTCCTTGCAATCTTCTCTACTGCCATTACTGGGCATGAGTTGGTGATTTTCAGTTTTGACCCCCATTCATAATCATTTATTTTGCAATCCAAATAAAACAAATATAATCTCAGTTTATGCCTTTTCGGGATGTTAAATGCATTCTTTGCATAACATTATCCCCCAGTAAATGAACTTCGGGAACGCATTACAGCTACTCTGATGACCATCGATGGCGAAGTGCAACAAGGTGTGTGGACCAAACTGGACTAGCATCTAGATGTGTGCCATGTGGTTAAAAAATAAAATCGAACATACGTAAAAATATTGACGAAACTTGACGAAATTATGCCTGTTGTCGCGTATCAATCGTATTCTACGTGCAGTTCTTAAAACTTGCGCATTTAATATCTGATTACCCTCTCGCTTGAATCCATGTTGTTCTCAATTTATATTGGTCAAGCACTATCACTTTCGGGTGTTCCCGTTATTAAACACTTTATATTTTCAAAATCTCGCCTCACAATAGAAACGATACAGTAAAACCTGTCTAAAACGAAGCGCGATCATTCCGGTATAATTTTTTTTTCTTTTCTTTCGTTTTCACAGCTCTCCTTCTTATAAGCGTTGTAGTATTTTACTAAAACAAATTACAAAAACGTGATCGAATAGAGTTACAATGAAGGAGTAATTTAAAACAACAGTCTGTAAGTAAAAAATTGGTTGAATTGTATGGTTGGCTGTATTTTCAACTTACAAATAATAATGGCAGTTTCTCTAGTTTCTCTGCCCCCACATATTCAAATGCCAAGTTAAATCTCACATACAAGTTTCTTAAAACTTCTATGCAAGTACAGTCACGCTCAGAATGAATAGTTATCATTTTACTAATTTAGCACGTTAGTTTTGTCCAGATTTCCCAGTTATAGCGGGTCCGGTTTTAACAGCTTTTACTGTACTGCTTAGCTTTTTTAAGTATCCTAAAACAACTTGAAAGAGATAATGACTCGCTTTATTCCTTAATATTGTAATGTGCTAAAATTACTACAATTGCTATATAAAAATTCTTCAATTTAAATTTTTCATAATCCGAAATAAAACTTTTTCTGGGGCGAGATAAAATGTATAAAAAATACGTTTAATGTTTTCCAAAATTTTCCAACTATTTATGCTTTTTAACGTATGTAACTAAATGTTTTTCAAGGTATCCAAAAACAATAATTGATCCTAATTATGAAGTCTCCTTCTTCTATCCGGGACGGATAGGCCCTAAGCCATATTTACCTCGATATTCCAATATTATAATGTATTAAGCATGAATTAATTTCTGTACTGTAATAACAATGAGACTGGTATCGTTATCTTGATATTCTCTAAATCCAGGGATCCCAGGTACGAATTCCAGATTATTAACCCTTCTACTCTCTAGACTGAAAATATGTATGAGAGAGTAAATGAGCATGCAGTGTTCATTAAAACCAAAAGTAATAAAACACATCGATTTCACTTAATGCATATGGGTTTAATGAACAATAATGTTTTCCAAAGCCAAATGCAAAAATGAAAATAATAATGGTGGTGGTGGTGTAGGTAAGACGGACTGGTAAGAAAAATATTTCAAACATCTGATTGTTACATTCACACTATTCTCTCTACGAACTGTTTTAAACCTATCCTTAAGAAAGTTTTTCCTTCTGTTTCATATTAATCGAGATAAACGTGTGCAGAAATGCTTTCATTACACCTTTCGTTATAGGTATAAGGGAATATAGAAGACTGAAGCGATAGTCAGATGTTTAAAAGGAGAGGTTCAAACCGGTTCAAATCCGGTTCAGACCGGTAGTATTTAAGTGTGCTTAAAATTGACAACCCCATGTCGTATATTTACTACCACGTAAAAGAACTCCTTTGGGACGAAATTCCGGTACACCGGTGGCGCTGATATCACCCTGGCAATTGTTATCGTCGTTAGCAAACAAAATATTATTTGATATTCCTCTTATTGCATGACCACGTCTAACAATTGAATGGCTACTTAGAATTTCAAGAAGTGTACTAAGTTTATGAATATTCACACCAATGGCAGCGAATATCTAGGATATAGTTAATGTCATACAGTCATAGGAGTATCTCATATAAATTTCTGTTATTAAGTTTTTGTGTAGCAAACGTCTGTCCACCCCTTCTGGTTTACCAGTGATGTAAAATTATACAAAATTTAGTAATAATAAATAATCTTTTGCAACCTAATCCTGGAACATTCAAAAATAATATTTTATTCCTTATGCAAATATTTTAATTCAAATTATGAGAGGCATGCCTAAGAAGACCTTGGAAGACCTGAGCTTAAATACCAAGTTTGTTGTTTAACCGACCTTTCGTTTTTGAGTTAGGCTGTTCACGCACACCCACCCATCCACCCACACACACACGGACCTTTTTATAAAATTTATTATTTTAACTCAGGGAGCCTAAGACGTGTGTTTCCGATGAAATGTCAGTATTGAATTTTTGGGTTGAATGCGATGCTTCCTCCACTTACTATAGGCTTGCAGTGGAGAAAGCAAACATTAATAAATAGAAAGTGCAATTGGCAGCGAGGATCATAAATTTCCAAGGATGCACTATAGCGGCGCGGTCATTTATCCTTTACGGCATATAAAATTACTAGCCATTGGGCAAATAACGAATCACGTGTCAGCAGTGCCTTTGACCAAAGTTTTCCGTGCTATGACGTCAGTGGCATATTGCTAAAGTATTGCCTTGTTAGGAAATGACGGACGAGTATGATCAGATGGAAAAACCTATTGAAACTGGTCCTTGTTAAACGCTCTCTTTACTGGACCTTCTTTTGTGGTCCTCACACTTTGCTACGAAAGACATTTACTACTAGAATGGAGCTATACGTATTTTCTTCAAGTTAGGGTGATTTATCTGTTTTAACTTTCCAATAGGTGCATCGTAACAATCATAATGAAAAGAGGAGATTAAAACTCCTATACCCCCAGTATTAAATCTCCTCAACTCATGGTCCATATTACCTCAGAAACTACTTAAGATATAAGACTAAAATTTGTATTGTGACGCACCGTTGAAGGCTTAAGTTTACCGAGAGGTCGGCGCCGGGCGGTCAGAGTAAACAACGATAAGGCCGTTCGCCGGCGTAAACTCCGGGCGGGTTATCGGTAGATAACTAGAAGCTTCTTCTCCCCCTCCTCCTCCAGAAGATGTGTCGAAATAGTTCTAGAACGTTCCACTGACTATATAAGCAAACGCTTTCGCAGGAGTGAGCCAGTCGGTCGGTGAGGAGGCGAGTTAGTGCAACTCGAGGAGAGTTGATTCAGCGAGAGAGCGAGTTAGCAATTGCGTTCCTAGTGCGACATCAAGAACGATTCTCCGAGCGAGTTGTTGCTGACTCTCGTGACGTGCAGCGGAGTGACGGGTTGTGGAGGTCTTGTATTGGACTCCCGAGTGAAGTGAACCGTCCGGAATGAAGAAGCTCCGTCATGAAGTGAAGTGATGGAGAAATGAACTAGTTCACTTTAGTGAAGTGACATTAGTGAACTCCCAGTGATGTTAAACCAAAACGTGATGTTGAACTTAAAACAGTGACAATGAGAACAGAGAAGAGTGACAGTTGGAAAACTATGTATTTTACATAGTGACCACATGCGCAAATTACCTACAGACCGGCGGTGCGAGCGCTTCCCGACTCTGACCAGCTAGGTGTGGCTAATTACCGGTCCTCTTAGAATAATAAAAGTCACGTAACCAGCTCAACATGTGCCACTTCCCCACAGTTTAGGTATTTACTGTTCTAAAATATTCTTTTGGGCCGGTTCTAGTAACCTCCCTTTCTAGAACGTTCTGCTTTGAAAGCGGTTCCTATATAAGGGACTGCTTTTGCCCGGACAGTTGAGTTGACTCTATTAAGAAGTTACATAGTGGACAATGAAAGCGTACAGAACCAGTGCAGTTCAGTTGTGAGTTGTAATTCGACGGATCAGTTGTGTTGTGTTCAGAGTGTGTGCCAAAATTGACTCAAGTGTAACGTTTGTGCTACGCTGAGTGTCTGGTGATAAATAAAATGTATTGCAGTAACTGGTGTTCTCATTTGTTGCAATATATATGCATGTCTTCTACGTTGATCAATTTACCTGTATATAATAGTATTTTTTAAATTATTAGGGTATACAGCATTATTTTCTTAATCATCGTACCTTTTGAGTAAAATTTATCAGGATTATTTTGTATAATATAACCAAAACGATATTAACGCCAAAGTAAATCAACAACAGCACTTAGAGATTGTTGTTAATATTCTTAAATTTAATTTAGCTTACTTCGTTAGTTTTGAGAAAACGGATCATTTATGTCAAAAATGTCATTCAGAAAAGAGCTGCTCAAAGCAAAAATGGAGAAAACAAACTCGCATATTTTGTAACGAAAGAAACCTTATGGCTTAAGTACACAGAAGCTGACTAACTTAACAACAATGCAATTTGTAGGGCAAGACTTCTCCTAAATGATGGGCTAACGTTTACAACTCTACTCCAAATTGTATAGAAATTATGCTTTTTTGTGTGGTGCAGAATTCATAATACAAAATACCAGATGCAGAATCAATATAAAAATATTTATTTCTTACAATTAATATTACCAGGTTGCCCAAACAAACCGCTTTTGGAGTTTTATGTTTCCAGTATACAAGGTGCAAAAGACGTTGCCGCATCACTGCTGTTCAAAGGGGTATTGCAGGTACGAAGTGTAAGGTCACTGAGGTAATGCTGCTGTCTGCAGATGTTCAAGTGGTAGTTTCGTATTGATAAGCGACGCGTGGTCGCCTGCACGCAGTTCGAGCCCGGTCATTCAGACAAAAAGGTAACGTTGTCGAATAAAGAACACACGGATATGGTTACGATCTGTGTTGAGACGCACCATAATGAAGCTGAGGCTATAAGGCGGTGTTCTGAAAAATTTCAGACTGTCTTCTGCGCAAGTTTTTTCCCTTTCTTTTTGACGTACAGAAATAATATTAAGAAATGATGGATCATTCCAGATAGAAAGTGGGCCTGAGAGGCCCTTACATCAATTTATTCACAAAGGTGAGCATGTTTTTTCACATGCTTATTATGAATAATGCACTGATAGAAATTAATTTAATTGTAACGCACCTTTAAGGACATTAATATTAGGTTGTCTCATAAGTCGGTTTTTAGTTTGGTGTTTTATAAGATAGAAATGGTTTTCTTTGTTTCTCCAATGCTATTTACAGATGTCATGGCTAGTATTTCGGATATTGCGAGAATTTGTCAGTTGTCAACTGTTAATCACACAAAGTACACAGTCATAAAATGGAAGTTACGAAGTTTGAGGTTAGAGTCCTTAAAAGCACTACTGGAAACAGGATTATAAAGCTGCTGCCGCTGCTAGAAAAATATATGAAACGGAAGAAGATGTCCTTAGTGAGCGTGTGATGGTTCCAACATTTTAACACCGGAGAAGAAAACAATAAAGATTTATCACCTGAAAGACCTAAATTATGGGATATTGAGAAGAGTTTTGGAAGAAATCACGCAAAAAAGTACTTGTAGGCTGTCAGAAGAACTTGGTCCATCAAAGCATACCATACATAGCCAAATTAAGAAGCTTGGAAAATCAAACAGAAGCTATAGAATTGTATCTCATGGATTAACACGCTCAACGTAGAGTGGATATCTGTCGCCAGCTTATCGGTAATCCCATGTATGATAGATTCATCAAGAAAATTGTCACATGTGATGAAAAATGGGTCTATTACCGCAACCCTGATGCCTCGGAACAGTGGCTCAGTTCCCGTCAACCTGCCAAAGTCATCGTTAAAAAAGTCGGTTCGGCCCCAAAGTAATGCTAGTGGAATTTTGAAGGAATGACGCATGGGGAGTTTGTTCCAAACAGCTATACAATCAATGTGGGTCTTTATTCTCAACCGGTACGAGTTCATGAAATTTTGAGACGGAGATACCCAGCATTGGTTAACCGAAATAGAGTTCTCTTGCAGCAGGACAATGCAAAGCTCCATACTGCACGAACAATCATAATAAACTTTCAGGAATTGGAAGTAGTTGAACTGCTACCACCCCCAGCATACAGCTCTGATCTTGAGCCTTCAGATTACCATCTGTTTCGATCCATGGCCCATTTCTTGCGTGGAAGAAATTTCGAAAACATTGAAGCTGTGGAAGTGGGTCTCACTGAATTCTTCGCATCAAAAAGCAGAGATTGGTACCGTCGCGGGATAATAAACCTCGCTGAAAGATGGTTTAATACCATAGAATCTGATGGTCTCTACTTTGAGGAGTAGTTTAATTTCTTGTCAAAAAACGTTCCAAATACAGTTTTCCTTAAAAACCGACTTACTTTTGAGACACCATCTATATAATAAAAATAGAATTTTGTTTCATATTATTAACTTTAGTGCCATATAGTTGCACTGAATGTACAGTGTGATCCATGTAATCCTGAACCACTTTAATGGGCCATAACTCTTGAACCAGTAACAGGACACATGTGCAACTTTGGGAGAATATAATCCACAATTGGGAGTTCGCATTGTTTATTGCTCCTCAGAGCAAATGTTAGAAGTGTCCTCCATCGGCATCCATACGTATCTTCACTCGATTTACCATATTCTGTGACGTTCTACGAAGATTATCTTCGCCAATGTTGCTTATTTCGTTACTAATGGGTTCACGGAGTCCAGCAGTTGTCCGAAGTCTATTCTTATACACTCCATATGATGATACCCCCAATAGAAAAAGTCCGGCGCGATCAGGTCAGGTGATCTGGGGAGCCACAGACCTTTTGCGATTATTATATTATCAAAGAAACTGGTTACAAGTTGCATGGAGGAGTTAGATGTATGACACGTTGCTCCATTTGCTGGAAATAATCTTTTGTCAATTTGATATCATCCAGCTGCTACATAAATGTATTTAAAATGCCCGTATAAACTGCAGTGTGTACAGCTGTATTAAAAAAATCTGATGTGTTACACTCACATGACTTTCTCTACTCTTGTACAAACTATTTTTACAAACGCTTATTCTCCATATGCTTAATCGAGTTATCGAGATGTTAATCTTATTGCTAATTTTCTTGTAGATGCAAGGGGAATTGCTAGGCTTTAAGCGATAGTCAAATATTTTAAGAGGTGGTTGCTATGTGGAGTATTCCATTCTCTTTGTATGTCCAGGACATAAAGAAATGAATAACGAATTTAAGAAAAAGTATAAGTATTTGAAAATTTAAGGGAATAACAAGCAATATCTCGAAAACGGTTCACTCAACAACAAAAATGTATATGACATAAATTGTGTATTTTAACGCGATCTACATTTTGTATGTTGTAAAAGTTTGTCTATCTCTTAAGGTTTACCAGTTATGCAAAAGTCATTCACAATGAAGAATACTTTTGGAGACATTCCCAGAAAATTCGAGATATACATTTCATTTCTCATGACAATAACTTAAACATATATTTTAATCAAAATCGTTAGAGCCATTTTTGAAAAAATTAAAATTTTCGAAAAATGTTCCATGTAAAGGGTAGTTTGGGGTGGGGGGATTTTCTTTAAAACCTTCGTGTCGCATCTCTAGAGGATACTGAACTTAAATACTAAGTTTGGTGTTTATCCAACTGTTCGTTTCTGAGTTATGCTGTTCACAGACACACAGTCTCATACACACAGACACACACACGGACGGAAATGTTTCCAAAAATGCTTTTTCTGGATTCAGGGTGTCTCAAAACATGTATTTCCGGTGAAATCTCGGTATAGAATTTTTGGGTGGAATACAATACTTTCCCTACTTACTATACGTAGTAGAGAAAGTAAAAATGGGGCCAACAATCCTGGAAGCTGACACCGCGCACCATACTCCAACCTTTTCATCAAGCAGTGGTGTTTCGTAGATGATATGGAGGTTTACAGCAGCCCAGTATCTGCTGTTGTGTGTGTTGATGTAGCCTGACAAATGAAACCATGCCTCAACTGTAAATCACGTTATGGAGAGAACCTCTGGACGTGGAAAAAGAAAACCCTGAAACCATCGATAATGACATTTGTTTTCATGCTCTGCTGATTTCAATTGCTGCACCATATGCACTCTGTATGGTCGCAATCCCATTTGTTCGCAGCTCTTCGATATAAGCTCTCTGAGCCTGTCTCCAATCGAAGTAACAATTTCTTCGGAGAGTGCACTAAGCATCTTCGAACATTATCAACAGACACTGCACTCAATTATGGTCTATGTTTTCACTGACGAGTACGCCAGTTGACTCCAGCTAGAAAGCTACTAGCGATAAAAATTGTTACCTTTGTTGAAACATCGCGCACATTGAATTCTCTTCGAAATTCTCGTTGTGTTATCAATGAATTTGCTTTCCTATACGTTTTCACAATAAAACACGCTCTCAAAGTGGGTACTGCATCTTTCGGTTACGACTGCAAACTAAAGACTGTCAACAATGTCAACAACGCTCATAATTGCCATCAAAATCAACAAAATAGTCAACAAATGGCAGAGGTACTGATTATGCTAGAGTCACTTAGATCATCAAAATAAATTTCACATTTCTACGAGCTTTCAGAGGGAAATTATGGTCCATTAAAGTAGTTCAGGTTTATATGGATCACACAGTAGATTAACTGTCATGGAACTAAATTACTTAACACGTGTGTTTAGGTTTTGTCAAGCGGAAATTCTGAATTCTTGTTAATGAGGGAATTGCTTATTAAATAAGCGATTACACCCCCACACACACATAGTACTCTCACATTTAAACACCAGACTCTAGGCATACCGTGACATGTTTTAGTTTAAAGACAACTTTCTGGAGCCCAGCAGGGAATCGAACCCGGAACACCTCATATAGCAGGCAGTTTTCCTACCGAATGAGCTGTGGGATCAGTAATAGCAGTTAAAATGTTCGATTTGAAACACTGGTCTTTCATTTAGAGGTCTCATCTCTGTCGGTATGGAGTTCCCTTTGCAGTTCTGCTTAGGGAAATCTTTTGGTATTCGCACTATCCGATATAAATTAACTTCAACTAAGGACGGCTTACGTAATCCACCTCATATACATAATGTCGTCATATTTTGGTAATGTTTGTAATCTAGTCTTCCTTTAATCCCGAGTTATCAAACACACATGTGCTACTGATCATTCCCTCAGGTGGGGCGGTTCATTACAATGGTAGGAGGGGTATTTCTTCAACCTCCAATAGGACATAAAATCAAAACCAATGTGAATAACAAAATGCGTTTGTTGACAAAAGCTGTTAACAACACTCTTAAGCTATTTTCACATAATACTATGAAGATTCAAACACTTGTCGTACCTATGTACCAGCTTTGCAATACCCTCTGCAAAACAGTTGCCGCATGCATATTCAGTCTGTACACTAAGTGCATTGGAGTGCAAATGCTGTCCCCCTAAGCATTTTATCTCATCTTGATGAAGGAACTCGCTCGATGCGGTATGGACTGTAAGGAGGGTGATGAAACATTTCCCTGATCATCTTCGTCATGAACGTTTATGCGGCCATCTCTAAATGTCCAGCACGAGCCCTCTGCCTGTGGAAATATAACTTGGTGGGAGAGTTTATGATAGTGGACATCTTTATGTGCCCGTAGCCAAGCTTTATCACACTTAGTTAGCCTTGATAGTGCTGCTGATAGTGGCGAGAGGATAGCCAATCACTCTGTGGGACCCTCCACCTTCCATTATAACTAGGGGCATCCGGCGGCATTATAGGAAATTGAAAAACTAGCCATAATAATAAATAGATAGTAATAAATATTTATTATTTATTAATATTAATCAATAATAATTAAAATTGGTAGGAATTACGCAGAAGATATCCTAAACAGATATCCTTAGAATCAAAGTGCATATGTGGCAAGTTTTCCAAGAAAACTAACCAAAGAAAATTACTAGAACATGGACAGACTAGAGAAAGAAAGCCCACAACCAAAGAATGAGAGAACTAGGAATTCAAAGGAAAACAAAGAAACTTCTCCAAGCACCTTCTGTAGTCCTACATGGGCTCATTCACAACAAAAATAAGTATAATAATAATAGCAGAAAATTATTAATGTACGTCCTATTCAAATTTTGTAAACAGCAAAACACAGGCCATACACACCAATGACGAAAGGAGGTACATTTACAGCCCATGCATTCCTCACTTAAGTGAGAGATGCACTATTCAAATTAACGCATAGGAAGTAAATGTTTTCCTTTTGGTGCAAGAAAAATATCGCTTAAATTCATAAAATCCATACCTCTTGCCCTCAGATTTGCATAACCATTTATTATAGTTAAGTAAAACTACAAAAAGTATTGATTACAAATAATAATTAACAAATTGTTCAATAAATTTTATGATCTTGTTGTAATCTGTTTATCTTTTGTGGTCTTATTATATTTTGTAATTCACATAGCATTTTTCTTAAAACTCAATACTCTGTGAAATAATACGATATTTGACTTCTTAGCTCATTAGAACTTCCCTTTTGGTCACGACAATTGAGATGCCATACGGCCTATTCTTTAAGTTGGACTTAACGCAAGTTATATGCCAAAGCTTGAAAGTTCAGTCATTCTTGGATGAATGGGCTTATTCACATAAAACCAAACGTTATAGAAATGCAATGTTGATAATTTAAATATGAATGAATGGGTGTATTTATTTAAATAAAAGTATATATGTATATGTACGTTGGTCCCTATCAATCACACATGGGTCGAACAGACCATACGTGCTTTTATAATACACAGAAAAATAAAGGAACATGAAAAAAAGATAAAAAATGGAAGCGAAGAAATACCGCTACAAGAAAACGCCATTGCACGGAAAAAAGTAAAATAGACCTATTCAAATATATCATTTTAAATATAAACAACCTACAAAATAATAGTAAAATGTATTATAATGCATTGTTATGCCCTATTGTATTAAATACACGACAATTAAGAAACATAAACACAACACACTAACAATAAGTAAAAATTACATTAAATATCATTTAAAAATATCTTGAGTTACATTCACATGACATTCTCTACCCTCTATCGTTTATTAGTGGGTATAGAACTATTCCTACTATAGCTTATTTTCCTATCTACTACATTTTAATCTAAATAAATCTTTGCAGAAATAGCTACATTACACATTTCGTTATTTATGTAAAGGGAACAGCGAGCGGTACACAAGTGTTTTAAGAACTGCGCTAATGCAAGACTTAAAATCTCTTACTGTTTCCGTGGAATCACGAGACAACGGAAAATCGTTGAGACTAAAAGAATAAAAATTAATGAAGAATTCGAACTTTTAATAAATGAAATGGCTTATGCCACACAAAAAACTTATTTGAAATAAATTGTGTATTTTAAAGACGTCTACCTTTTTGTGTAGTACGTTTTCCTCTATCGCTTAATGTTTATTAGTTAAACAAAATTATACAAAATTTCTTCCGAATGTAAAGGACTTCACAGGCTAGTTCTAGAAAATTGAAGATATACATTTTATTTGTCATGTAAACATCCATAATATTTGGTATTTTGTATATTAATCAAAATCGTTTGTCATTTTTATAAAATAAAAAATTTCGAAAATGTTCCATATAAAGTGTAGTTTGAGGTGGGTGTATTATCTTTAAAATTTTCGTGTCGCATCTTTAGGCGGCGCCGTGGCCGAGTGGTTAGACCGCTCGCCTCTCACCGAGGCGGCCCGGGTTCAATCCCAGGGACCCGCATGTGGGATTTGTGGTGGTCTGGGCGGGTTCTCCGGTGTCCCCCGCCATTCCACCAACTGCTCCAGTATCATCTTTCCTTTCATCCATTTCACCATCATTTCGTTTCATCTACTTCCTTCCTCCATATCCTGGATATTCTGTCTGATCCATGAGTGTCTGCGCCTCTGACCCCAGGCACGCGCCTGTAAGTCCTGGGGGGGTGTAAGTCCTACATAAGAGGAGGTTAAACAGAGAAAGAAGAAGAAGGTACTGGCATCTTTGGAAGGTACTGAACCTAAATACCTGTTTATCTGACGTTTCGTTTTTGAGTTGTGCTGTTCACAAATTGAGTTTTATTTATGGACGCTCTTTAACTACTATGGTTCTTATCAGGCTTGAGGTTGTTTTACGTTCCGTAAATCTACGACACGGGACCACCAGCTTTACTTCCCTTCCGAAGGAAGCCATGCCAAGGATTTTTATGCCCGAAAAAAATCCATCGCCCTCCGCCGGGTTTGAACCGCGACCTTGGGAATAGAGGCTAGCACGGTACTAGCCCACGGAGGACGACACACACACACAGATACACATGCGGACCTTTTTCTAAAAATGCTTTTTTTTTATTCATCGGTTCCCAAAACATGTATTTCCGGTGAAATTTCGGTATAGAATTTTTAGGTAGAGTGCAATGCCTCTCTACCTATTTTGTACATGGTAAGGAGAGTAATGAAGCATCAACAACCGTTTGATACGTTTAGCTCTTCTTACAGCCCCTCTTCCTTATTATGATCATTCTCAGATCTCAGCTGTCTCGCCTTAAATAGAAATTTACCTATCTCTTTCACGTCTTCCGTGCCTGCCAGTAGCGTCCAACACGCCCTTAACCCTCTATTTGAGGTGGTAAAGAAACACGTTAAATATTTTTTCCTTATTCCTCAGTATCCTTACAGCTTGCCAAGATATACACTGAAGCATCCTCCTCCTCCTTGCAAATGGTGCAGATTATGTAAAATATGTCAACAACCTTTACTCTTCCAAAATTGAAAATGACTTGAAATATTTTGGGTGTATCCTTTGGTGTATCTCTATATATTTGTATTATATCCGTTTCTCAATAGATTACTGTAGTGCCGACTAGTACTCAAACGTTTGTAAACAAGTTTTAAGTTTAAGTTTTTCGATAAAGTTACTTTACCCTCCTTAGTAACAAGATACGGCTCTGGAATACCTAAGCGTTTATATAGTTTGCTCTTTGCACGGTCGTCAGTTTTTTTTACTTTATTGAAGTTGTAGCATTCCATTTTAAGCGCAGTGGAACGCCAACCAGCATGTAGAAAGTTCCTGACAGACCACATCGTCCTAGGATGCAACTTGCATAGAAAGATTCCTCTGTTAGGAATTAGAAACTGCAGAAAATGAACAGAGCACCAATGTTTAAACAGTAAAACGGTTAAAAGCGTGCTAAAGTGAGACTGAAGTATAAACAAACCGTCATTTTTCTGGTGATTTTCTATTTGGAATGCATGACTGATAACTAGAGACAGGAAAAATATTAAATTTTATACTCTAAACCATGCTCGCTTTCGTTATGGGAACAAATATGTTTACGTTTGCAGTGTAAAATTCAATGCGCGTATAAAAAATATATATTTCATAATTATATTATATTTTATGAAACTCTTCGTATTTCCTCATATTTTGTAAGATTTATAACTTTTTGGTTTAATAAACCCAAGGCGATTTTTCCAGGAAACGAGCTTGGAAAAGTTCTTTCCAGCAACTCAAGTATAGTTGAAAAAATGCATATCCTTTGTCTGCAGTCATATGCGAAGCGAAACCGTTATCTTGAGTTTTTATTTTCACCTATGCTTTTAGTGGCATATTGTAATTAATATTAAGGAAGAACAAAGCAACCAGTAAGTTTTTTTAGTTTTTCTAAGTTTGGATTTTACAATAATTAAAATCTGTAAACTCCATGTAATTTGTTATATTGCATTTGATATTTTATTATTAAATATGGACAACGTTTTTCCTATTTTTTAAACTAATGAAATGAACCTGCTAAAAGCCCTTAAAGTATAACATGGTTTGGCTTTAAAATACATATTTCGTAATATTTTCGATTTATTCTTCATATTTATATATTTTGCCAATCTCTACTGATAATTTGTATATGGCTGTTAAAAACAAAACATAGCATTTTTATTAATTTTTAAGCTCATGTGTATATTATCTTTTCAATTAAGAATGTCTGGAGCGATTGCAATCAAACTGGATGTAATATATTCTGGTTTTACTTAGAGACAGAATATATGGTATATTATAGTCTTCCCAAAAATGGATTGTATTACTGTACAAAGTCAAAACATCCAGATATCTCTCTTATTATTGGCTTTTTCTAAACGTGTTAAACAATTATTAAATCCAACATTGTCGTCCTCCGTGGTTTAGTGGTTACCATACTAGTCTAGTTCCCGAGGTCGTGGGTTGAAACCCGGCGGAGGGCGATGGATTTTTTCGGGCGTAAAAATCCTTAGCATAACTTCCTTCGGAAGGGAAGTAAAGCCGACGGTCCCGTGTCGTAGATTTACGGCACGTAAAAGAACCTCAAGCCTGATAAAGAGGCCTCTGAGCAAAATTAACGGTCTCTCACGCCCAATATAGAATGGGACGCTAAGGACCATAGTAGTTAAAGAACGTCCATAAATAATAATAAAAAAATACAATATTGTAATAAGTTTTTTTTTGGATAATATTTCTTACAACTTTTCTTATTCGCTTGTTTCATTGATGTTATTTGTATGTGTAAGCTAGTTGTTTGCTAATTTATTTTGTTCCCTTTGTATAGCCCCTTTTATCTTCCGTTTTCATATCGAGGGCTTTGACTTGAGAAACAACTGATGGTGTTATCACTGGAACTGTAAGTTTCACGTTAATTTTAGTTGTTTCTTGTATTGAAAAACACATTATTTTCAGACTCTTCGGACGCTAGGAAAGAATTATTGTAGTTTAAAGAAAGCTTTCTAGCCTTGACCGGCTGATATAAAGCATTGAAGAATCTTTCACTAAACATTCTCGGGACATTTGTCTTAATACTAGCATCAAAAGTTTTTGTCTTTTCTTATTAGATCAGTTCACAACGGGTATAGGTATATTGATAGCATTAATGAAGAACTAAGAAGAACCCGCAGCTCAGCTCGCGTTGTTGGCTTTAGTTGCGGAAATCCTTCTGCCTGTCTCTCTGCCCATTCTCCGCTACCGTCGCCCTCTCTCCCTCTCTGTGCAACGTGGATGTCATGTGAACTTTTTATAGCAACTTCAAGCCTAAATGAAAAGTTTCGTAGTACATAAACTTCTGTTCTTTAGGGTATTTATGGATCAGATTTGCACTACTTTCTGCGCTAACTGGTTTACGAAGATTACAAGTCCTTGAGTATTCATCTTATCGAAATTTTGTAAATAACAATAATGTCGGAAGCATTATACTCGTAAGCTTTAGTTGTAGAAGTTATATAATAAGAGAGAGATATCTAGACACTCCTACTTTACATCAGACCTCCCTCAAGAGGAAAAATGCTGTTTTTGGCTTGTGTGCAGGCCATTATAACTGGTGAATCAGCCGCCTCTAAGTTTCAGTAACTATGTAACTTGCAGATAATAGCCTTACTTAAATCATTACCCCCCCAGCAGCTAAGCTTGGTGTAAGTGTTTATTCGTTCCAGTGCCTAACGACAATTCATTGCTAATGTTGCACAAATGTAAATAAGCTGCAAAACGCTTTAAAAAGCAATAGCAGAATAATACAGAAATGCTTCCTTTTGAGCATCTTACTAACAGTTCTTAGTGGTCGAGTAAATTATCGCTAAGAAACAAAGCAGACAGTCTCTAACAGCGATGGTTGAAACCTTGTGATATAAGATCTTTATTTAATTTATTAATTGACTATTAATGCTGTATCGCCTGAATAGAACAGGTTAAAGCCAAATTATTTTTATTGTACAATTATTAAATCTTCTTTACTCTGTATACAGTTGTGTAGCACCGTTTTTAATCATTTACTGTTAGTTCTTACCAAGGTCCCGAAGGACAATACCGCAAGTATTACTTATAATTCTTCCTGATACACCTTAAAAATCTTAACAGCATAGATTATTTGTAACGTTCATGTAATTTGCTATGTACGTAATATCCGTTCCCAAGCCCAGTGCCAGAAACCAAGGTAGTAAAATGGTTATACTCCTCTGTAAGCTTTGTAACCATGCTGTCCCTTCGAAACACTAAAAGGATAGCCACAACGCCATTGAGCTATTTTGAATCTTGAAGTACACGGAGATTTGAAACCTACTCTAGTGGTTTACTAGATGGACTGGGATGGCACACAGTAATTTTCTTGTATATTATAACATTTTAGCACGGCTTTAAGATAGATTACACATAGATTACATTTCAAGGTAATATTGGAATGACATCATATATTATGTATGCTATATTAAATATACATGTTGTTTACGCCACATTGGAATATTAATTTAACACGTGAAGGTGTATTGTTGTAATGCAGTTCCACTGCTGGGGAGCCAAAACTTGTAGTAGTTGCAACCACGTACGATACAAACTTTCCGGTGGCCTTCGCCCCACTTTTAAAAAAATCAACTTTGTAATTTTTAATGTTTATTTAAATATTATATTTGTATGCATCGGCTGCGTCAGTAGTAATCTGTAGAAACATGTATCTCTTAGCAGCTAAAGAGTGAACGCTTATACAAATTGTTATTTTTTACATCACTCCTTATTAATCTTTCACACGATTAAATAACACTTCACTGATATATCATATTGTAGAGCTGTGAGAGTATTTATTAATTGCACTTTTTAATACGTAAACTTTATTTTTATTCTCGCCGTAATGAAGTTTTATGTCTCACACTTTAACCTGTACCGTATCGAAGTGCTCAGGAACGCTGTCTAGTAGTGTCTGTATATTTCTCTGTATTTCAAGTCTCCAATAGAATACTTTTATTTAACTTAAGCTTTTTCTAGTTTTTTATTAGCTACTTATAAACTGTTTTAAATATTACATTATTGTTCCAAGAATTACTAGTAGCATTATTAAACTTTCTAATTTATTGTTGTCTCAAGATTACCTCATTGTTAGCAACTTTCGGCTTCTATTCTCACAGCTCCTACATTGTTAAATTACATAATAAATTCACATAACATTATTATACATGTAGATAATAATATAAGCATAATACAATGACTGTTACATAAATTTTATATATTATTTATACACATATTGCTTTAAGGCGGGCTGTTATTATATTTTATACTATATAATTAGACATATCGTTTAAGTGTTAAAAAATACTGCCTCACACGTCTCTTATTTGTCACAGCCTATCGCTTCTTTCAGTTTAATAGATCTGTATTTTTCTTTTTCACTGTGACAGTTTGTTCGCTCAGGAAATTTAGGAGTTCAGCAATAGTGTGTGCTCAAAATAAATGTTTGTAAAATTGACCCGAAAACCGGTACAGCTATAAATACAGGGTAAAACGTTTTTTAAGACGGACTTCAATGCAGAGTAATTTGATCGCTTAAACCACTTTTTCGTTGAGGGTGTAGGATACATAAAAGCTCCATATCTATTACTATAGAGTATACCTGGTATGTAAAATAACATTTGAGTGGAACAAATCTAAATACAATAAATTGGTTTAAAACATGGGAACGTCATACCTGCCCAGAGAGAATAATTATTTCTTTCGAATATTGTCACGACTATGGATTAATTAAGAAACGTCCCGAACCTTTCCGTATTTAAAGTCATGACAACAGGGGGCGAAATTCGCTAAGCATGCGAAACTAAGGATTACAACAGATAAATACCGGAATCTGTAAAGAAATCTAAAAGGGAAAAGTATTTCAGTTTTTAACAATGGCAGCTTTATTAACAAAAGATGTTACGTTAACCTTACATGTTGTTCACAAATAAGTCATCGTCGGAAACTCATTCTTGCCACGAGGCAGGAGCAGAGAGCAACCACACTGTTCCTTACATTAAAAGGTCTTGTCTAAAGAGGTCGAACAATTAATCCCCAGTCAGTTTACATGCTATCATCCGCACCCTTACTTCCTGCCAAAAGTGCCATCAAAGCCACCAAAACATTCTGGACTAATCTAGAACAAAATCAAGCTACCAATATTTGAATAGCTCCTTCCGGAATGAACAGGTTTACCAAACTCATTCTGGGAGGGCCGACTCCATGTCAGGCGTACCATCCTGACTCTACATGTACACGCCACATCCTCTCTGGGCTTACAAAAGTTTACGTCCTGGTCAACACACCAAACAACACAAGTAAAATTTAAAATACAGTACATGGAAAAAAATTACAAATCATTTAAGACGTTTGCAAGCTAACTTGTAGACTGCAAAGTGTAAACAACAATTAAACACAATCCGTATGATATTAATGTCTGTGGTATATCAATGTCTAGCATAACTATCCTAATTTGTTGTACCGTAAGTTTTGCATAACAAAATGAAAATGTCTTTAAGAGTATGAAACAAAAGCAATGAAATAAAACAATAAAATGGACTCGTATGTTGAAATGGTAATAGTTTATGTGATCACGAAGTGGTAAGTGTTTCCCTGGGATACTCTTATATGGTTATTGAGTGTGTTTTTAGAAGTTTTATGAAGTGCTATACGCAGCCCCACCCTCACACAAGTATGGCTTCCACACAGTCCACTAAAACCAAAGCACCACTAGTATAGAATCTTGAAGTTCTTGACGTAGACGAAACGTTTCTCAGAAGATTTATTAAAAGGAATTGGCTAGTCCTTGCCGCATCACCTTAAACCTGTGCTATGGGGAACGAAATATAAGTTCCACCCCACAGCCAACGTGTAGTTGAAACTGTAGCAGTTACAGGACCATCACTGAATATTCTAAATACCATTGGAGTGGAGGTTATATAAAATGGTAATTTAGTGATCTCCACTCAACTGTCACTTACAAATTATAGCTGTCTTAATGAAAACCACATTCCTCACACTGATGGTCTAAGCTATAAAAGGCAATGCATTTAATTACTCTTTGATAGAGATACATTTGTTTCCTTTGTTACAGTGGCATACATCGTCAGAGTAAATTCTGCTTTACAGTGATCTAACGTTACATTAACAAACTGTCCAGCATTATATAAATGTTATGTCTTTTGAAGCAGTTTGCGAAATGTTGCACTACAAAAGAAATTCTGAATTTCAGTATCTAAACAAGCAAGTGATTGGTAGACCTCTAGTTTTACAGCATCTAGAAGGTTGTTATTCCACTAGTAGAAGATGTGTAGTTCACATTCAATTACCAGGAACAAAAATTGCAGCTGTGACGGATTTTGTATTTATAACTTCATTTTCTTAATATCACTACTGTACGAGGGGCACTATTTATATTTTGAGCCTAATAATTAAAGCAAAGTAATTTCTGATTGAAAACCGCTTTATTGTTTTTCAAAATATTCTCTTTTATGATCAATACACTTTTGCATCCGTTTGAACCATTTGTCAAAGCATTTATTCCGGTCTTCTTGAGACACCTCCAAACATAATTTTTGAAGGCATCAACGGCTTCTTTTGCCAACGAAAATCGTTTTCCACGCAATTTATTCTTGATGTTCGGGAACAAAAAGAAGTCATTTGGTGCCAAATCAGGACTGTATGGCGGATGACCCATCAATTCGATTTTTGAGCCTTCAAATACTCTGTTGTTAGACGAGATGTGTGTGCGCTCGCATTGTCTTGATGAAGAACGATCCTACGGTTCTTGTTGGTTTTGAAACGGCAACTCTAGGCCGAGCCCGAGAACTGTAATTGTAGGTAATTTATTAATTAACTTTTATTGATGGTAAATCGTACTATGTAAATATCTTTTTCTCATACTGCTTGTATATTTTAAGAAGGGTGATTTAACGTTATGTATCTATCTAGGTTACTAATATTAGTAGAGTTATAAATGGTTTAATGTAAATAATTTAAGCGCTATGTTAAAATACTGTCCACGACGAAATGTTTTAGCTACAGGAATAGTGCTTTCGAAGGCAGAAAACCTAGGTTTATGACATCTCTTCGGTCGCAGTGCCATTATTCTTACAGCGAGGGTGTAACGCCTTTGTCCCTTTATTTGATAATTCGCCGTGACCAAGTGAGCGAGACAGATAGCCTAACGGTAAATGTAGGAAAAGCCGCGATTTATATTAAACTTGGACCAATGAGATCTCTGGAAGTTTATTCGAAATAGTCAGACACGTCGAGTGGCGCTAAAAATGGACCAATAGGAAAGGAAGCAGCCTCAGTAGCCTGAGACTATAAATGGATCTGTTTGGAGCAAATTCGGGGCAGTTTTGTCAAGGCAGTTTTATCATGGATTTTTAGCAGGGCAGTTTGTCTGCGGTTTTAGCAAGACAGTTTTGTCATGGAGTTTTAGCCAGACAGTTTTGTCATGTCAGTTTAGCATTGCAGTTTGTTCGACAGTTTTTGTCATGTGTGGTCAGGGAGAGATGCTGCAGGATGTGTGAGATATCTCGCCAAAAAGGGAATCAAGATAGTTTTAGAAACACACCTAAGATCCGCTACTCGTAAAGAGATAATAAGCATATTTAAACTTCGTGTCATATCCGCGCCGTAGTTTAACAGGGGTGGACAGTATTTTACGGCGGCAATACCAATGTTGTATACTACGAGTGTTAATTAAATAAAAAGAAACGGCAGTGTCATCTTTTCATAAACAAAGCACGTCTATGTCTTCCTATATCACCATCCGAGATCTACGCTTTCCTTTACCGAGGATAAGTCCATGCTCCTATATAGGTTAAAGAAAACTAATGCAGCTAGCCGAGGATAAAATTGAAGAGAACCAACACACTGTGAACTTCTGGAACCAACGGGAGAAGCATCAAGGTAAGCCTAAAGCAACGGACGAAGGAGGTGACTGCCGCAGTTTTCCTTGCTTAACCGAAGACTTCTGACAAACAAATGGTTTTGTACCATTCGGCATTGACCGTTTTACGTTCCTCTAAAGGCACTGTTGCCACATGGCCAGTTTTGCTGAAAAAGCAGGCGACCATTTGTTTCGAAGTGCTTCGAGTGCGAACAACTTTTGTTGGATTTGCTTCATCTTGAAACACCCATACAGTAGACTGTTTACGTTCCGACTCATACGCATAGATCCAGAATTCGTCACATGTTACAATCTTATGTACCTACATCTTTTGAGGCACCGCCATTGTATTTGTTGAACATTTTTGGACATCAATGGACACGAGCATCTTTTTGAGATTGCATCAAATTATGTGGGATCCAACGAGAGGAAACCTTTTTCACGGCTAAATAATCATGCAATATTTTATATATGCTGGTGGAAATAATGCCTAGAGTTGTCTTAATTTCACAATACGTTACAAGGCGATTTTTCATTATTAGTTTTTGCAGAGCATCAATGTTTTCTGGCACAACAACTGATTTTGGACGACCTTCACAAACCTCATCATTGAGCGAACGGCCGCCACGATTAAATTCGTTATACCAGCGTTTCACAGTGGCAAAGGATGGAGCTTTTTGCCAAATGAGGAAGTTAGTTGATCGATGCACTGTTGTCTTGATAATCCACGTCGAAAGTCGTAATAACACATTGCACGAACATTTTCACGGGTTAATTCCATGTTTTTGTTGACACACAATTTTCAAGTTAGTGTAAACAAAGCAAATGACGCTCTATTGACAAAATGATTGAAGTAGATTTTGGTAAAAAATGTCAAACTTTCCATTGGAAACGTCATATGGCACCTACAACGTTCAGGGTTGCCAAGGCTCAAAATATAAATAGTGCCCCTCATATGTATACCTGCTGACCTGTGGATTGAGAAAACAATACACTCCGGATGAACATTACTTCCGAAGTTGTGTGGCTACATTTCATATTTTTCTGCTTAACTGTTCATTACAACTTCATTGCAACAAATGTTTAATGCTGCATTCATCTGACTTTCTTTACCCACTATTATTTACGTTTATTTTTTAATTCTCTCTACAGACTACTCTTACAAAAAGCTTATCTTCCTATCTCCTTCATGTTAATCGAGATAAACGTTTGCAGAAATTACTTCATTTGCGTATATGGGGGTTTTAAGTAAGTAATATCTGTATGATATTATGTAAAATAAAGTAATGGGCCTTAGAAATTGAGAAAACTTAATATAATTGGAAAATTCGAGAAATAACAACGAATACCTCTGAAATGCTTAATGCTGCAATAAATGTATTAAAACTGCGCGTTTTAACACGATCTAAATTTTTCGCACAGTAATTTTTTGCCTATCTCTTATGGTTGCTAGTAATACCAAATTACGCATTCTGAATGAAGAGGACTTTACAGGCTATTTGCAGAAAATACAAGATATGTATTTTACTAAAACTGCAAATATATTTGGTATTTTAATCAAAGTCGCGAGCATCCTTTTTGAGACAACAGATTTAATGAAAAATTGTACACAGGATATGTTGGGGTCGGGAATTTTCTTTTTGGGAAGAAATTTGGCATCCTTAGAAGATACTAACGTAAATGCCAATTTTTGTATTTATCTGACATTTTGGTTTTCTCCATATGTTTCATGTTAATCGAGATGTTAATCTTATTGCTAATTTTCTTGTAGATGCAAGGGGAATATGGTGGACTTTAAGCGATAGTCAAATCTTTTAAGAGCTGGTTGCTATGTGGCGCATTCCATTTTCTTTTCATGTCCAGGACATAAAAAAATGAATAACGAATTCCCATTTGAGAAAAAGTATAAGTATTGGAAAATTTAAGGGAAAGTAAAAAGCAGTAAAACATTACAGTTAATCTTTATTTATGAAAAACGATATCAAGTTTTATCGGTGATTCCCATTCTAAGTTTCTTAATTGTTGCACGTTAATTGTGAGTTAAGTAGGAAGTTTTGATTATATATTTAAATCAGGGAGATTTCATGTGTAAAAATATTGCTAAATAAAAGGCCTATACTGCACTCCCTTGTCGACTGGATATAGGATTAACTGGATAACACAAGTACTGTGTAAAGCTTAATGCGCAAGTCAGAAAGTGAGAGAGAGAGAGAGAGAGAGAGAGAGAGAGAGAAAGGGAGGGAGACAGAGAGAGATCAAAGCCGAAAGTGCGATTGGTATTTGAACTGAGTGTCTTTCAAAGATATGACACAAAAATGTTCAAGAAACTTGTCTCACTCGAACTACCCTTTACATGGAAAACTTTCATTACTTTTTATTCTATAAAAATGGCCTTATCGATTTTGAAAAAAGTACCGTAATATGTTTAAGGTATTTCCTTGTAGGTATATCTTGAATTCCTGTGAATAGTGTATAAAGTTCTCTTTATTCAGAATGAATTCTGTGTGGTTTTATATTACTGGTGAACCACAAGAGTTTATACAATATATTAACACACAAAGATCTCGTCAAAAAATACGATTTGACATTTTTATACGTTAAACATCTACGAGATCCATGGTTCCTTCTGTTTTGAATTTTCTAGTAATTCTTTTCTGCGGAGCTGGGGCATCATTGTGAAGTCGGGCAGACAGTATGGAATTTCAAAGCCCGCATATGGCGACTCACTTTTTAAAAATTAGACTAATTTTTCCAGACATATAGAAATAAACTATGGTGGGTAGGTAAGTAAATACTGCACTGAACAAAACAATTCGGTATCGAGACTTCACTGGAAATACGTGTTTTGAGGCCCTCTGAATCCAAAATATCCTGTGTATGCGCTCGCCTGTCTTCCTGCCCGTGAACAATATATTTCAGAAACGAAAAGTCCGGAAAATATTATACTTGGTGTTTACGAGGGCGATGCTGTAAGTTTTAGAAAATCAAACAAGAATAGTTTTAAAAAATTAAATGATTTTATTGTTTCTTTCAATTACTCCCCTTTAACATCAGTACATTTTTTTCATTCGATGCAAACTTCCTTAAAGCCATGATGCCACTCTTGTAGAGATACTTCAGAAACTAGGTTTCTATAATGTTCCATTGTTTCATCTATAACGAAAATGTGATTCCATTTTATCTTTAATTTTTGGAAACAAAAAGAAATCACAAGGTGCTAGGTTAAGGCTGTATGGTAGAAGGTCCAAGGTGTTGACTTTTAGGGAATACAGATACTCAGTTGTTAATTGTGCTCTATGCGACGATGCGTTGTCATGATGTAACATTATTTCTGACTTTGGGCGTTTTTCACGAACTTTTTCAAAGCTTTTCGGTAAACAAACATTTGTGTACCAATACGCAGTAACGGTACGTCTATCTTCTAAAGATGTAGTAGAGCATGGCTCGTTTTATAAAAAAGAACTTGCAACTATCTTCTTACCATCATTGACAGTTTGTCGGTCTTTTGTACGCTTAAGTTGTGTTCGAAAGACCCACTGAACCAATTAACTTTTATATTCAGGATCATAACAATAAATCCAAGATTCCTCACCAGTAACGATATTTAAAACCAAATTTGAAGTACCACCTTGGAATTTTTCCAGACTTTTTCTGCACCAATCTATACGTTGTTGTTTTTGATCGGGAGTCAATTCATGTGGAATATAAAGACAACAAAGTTTCCTCATGTCTAATTGTTGATGTAAAATGTTTTGGATTTGATTCATGTCAATGCCAATGTTGCCTAAATAAATTCATACGATTTCCATCGCTCTACTTCAAGCATTGTTCGAACAGCGTCAATATTTTCATCTGTAACAGCAGTTCTTGGGCTTCCTTCACGAAGTTCTTCATTAAGAAAAAATCGATCGATTTTGAATTCGCTGTACCAGTTATAAATTGTTGCTTTAGATGGGGCTTCTTCGCCAAATGCATTTTTAAGACGGTCTTCACATTGTTTAGGCGTTAATGACGATTTAAAATCGTAAAATAATATAGACCGCTAATGTTCTCCAGTCAAAGTCATTTTTGGGTGAACACAAAACCTTTAATTATGATAATTAACAAACTATTAGAGCAAATCAAACAAACTACACGGCGATCAACTCGCAAAACATTAGAAAGTAACTCTCATATATAAACAAATTTCAGTTATTTTAGAAACGCGGCATTCTAAATTTGTTCAGTATAGCCCTCTTAAGAGCTGCATTTTCCAGGGACATGACAACAATTTTCAAGAAATTTCGCTCACCCCAAACTACCCCATACATGTAATAAGCTATTACGTTTTATTCTCTAGAGAACAGTTCTAGTGATTTTAATTAAAATATCATGTTTGAGACAATGGCATGAGGAGTTGAATTTTCTGTGAACAGCCGGTGAAATCCCTTCATTCTGACTGAATGTTGTTCAGCCAGGAAACTACAAAGAACAGACAGAAAACTTACTTCAGACGAAATGTGCATAGTATTAAAGTATACATTTTTGTCACATTTTGTCGTAGCGCTAGAGGGTTTTGAATATTCTAAGCTGTATGATTGCATTTATCCAAATAATTATTAGTGGATCACATGTCAGGATGATCAAAAGTTTCTACTTCTTTTTCTCTCATGCCTTTGACTTCTGAATTTATTCCTCCGCACTTCCGATACGCTTGTGATGGGTAGATAGTATGACGTTCTACATCAGACTTTTTATTCAAAGTTCAACCCGAAATTGTTGACAAAATAATGTTGCAGAATGTGGTCGAAGTTCAACGAAAGTTTTACAGCTATCTTTTGAGGGTTTATTCAGTGGTTTTCTTACAGCCGAGATACGCGGAATTTAATTATTTGCTAAACAGCAGAAAGAGGGTACATTATTGTACACCCCAGCCTTTCATAAAATAACTTTTCTTGATACGACACCATTGTGCATAAAGATTTACCGTTGTGGAAATTATTTTGGAACACATTGCATGCAGTCACAGTTTCACACAGAGTTAGATTTTGAAGCTGAAGAGGTGGACAAGTTCTGGTTGCTTGCGGAAACCGTTGATCTGAATGCAGACGAGTTGGCCGACTAAGTGGGAAGGGGGCCAATGAATGAAATCACGGCAGACGGATCGGAGCCAGTCGACGGCGTACTGACCTGGTGGTTGCAGAGAGTCTGACCGTCCGGTCCGCCACGTGGGTTTGCAAGTAGCAACTTTTACTCCTGGTCGGCCGACAAGTGGTAATTAATAATGGTGTATACACAGTCAGCAGACGGTCCAGGCTACTCGATGTGCGTGCCTTGAATGGTAAACTCGAGACGTCTTGATGGGAGGTGACAGGTGAAATACTACGTGACGGAACTCTGCTTCAATAAACTAGCATCTCTGTGTTATGTTAAGGCACTGTGCCATTGGAACCCAACAACAGCACTATTATATCCTGTTCTTTATAAATCTTTGTTCCAGAACTCTTACATAATGGGGTGCGGCAAGAAATACATACATCCACAGACCTCAAGTTATTCAGAACAGATTTCTCAAAACGGGGACGATGCTCCAAGTTTCGAAAGGAACATCATTACACCAAGAATCATACTTTCCCAATATGATTAGGGATACCCATCAGTGAAATTTCTAAAAACCAAAGTTTCAATTCGATTCATTTGAAATTTTAAAATAGCAATAAGAGTTTAATGTATAATATGCATACAAAATCCTATGCATATTCTTAAATTAGTTCCCTAGTTAATTTTTAATTATTATTTTTGAAAAAATAATTAAACTGATTAAAAGTACATAAATAAACTGTAGAGAGGAATTTTTAATTATTTTACTAGTTTAGCAGGAAATAAATGTTAAATATGAGATTTAATTTTTGGTTGAAAATTCACATAATATTAGTATTGCTTTTAATAACATCACAACTAAGCAAGCATGTTAATAAATTCTTACCTTCATTTTGTTATCCTGTTATTTATAAGTAGATATATATAATTTAATTAACTTATACCCAAACGTACATCGTTGGAACAATTTGGAAATGGGAATGTGCCGACAAATGAGAACCCGAGTAAAGAGTATTTAAAAATTATAACGCTAAAATAACTCTGTTTCTGACTCTGTGCTCTTTAAAATACAGGTCCTCCGTGTTTTATGCTCCTCTGCAACTAATTTAGTATTTGAAGATTCTTGGAGCCTCTCTTGACTGTTTTGTTCACTTATTCCTTTTTGCTGCAATTTTATATTAAGCTAGACTAATGGCATCGATATACGACATACTTTAAAAGCTCGAACAGCTACAAAAACTACATAGAACTTAAGTAGAATGTATTTAATGATTAATAGCACTAGCGTATATTTATGAATTGTGGCAAGCTTTTGCCTATTTCACCGATGTGTATTTTTAATTTCTCTACTACGCATAGTAAGTAGGGGAAGTATTGTATTCCACCCAAAAATTCGATACAGAGATTTCACCGGAAATACATGTTTTGAGGCCTCCTGAATACGAAAGAAGCATTTTTGGAAACATGTCCGTGTGTGTGTGTGTGTGTGTGTGTGTGTGAACAGCATAACTCAGAAACGAACAGTCGGATAAACACCAAACTTGGTATTTAGGTTCAGTGTCTTCCAGAGATGCGACACGAAGGTTTTCAAGAAAATCCCCCCACCCCTGATTACTCTTTACATGGAACATTTTCCGAAAATTTTAATTTTCTCAAAAATGGCTAACGATTTTGATTAAAATATCACATGTTTAAGATATTTTCATGACAAATAAAATGTATATCTTGAATTTTTTTGAGAATGTCTCTAAAAGTATTCTTCATTGTGAACGATTTTGCATAACTGATATAGACAAACTTTTACTACACAGAAAATGTAGACCGCGTTAAAATACACAATTTATGTCATATATTTTTTTTTTGTTGAGTGAACCATTTTCGAGATATTGCTTGTTATTCCCTTAAATTTTTCAATACTTATTTTCTCAAATGGGAATTCGTTATTCATTTTGTGGTCTTGGCTATGCAAAGAGTATTAATCTGTGGGAAAGGGAATGGTGCTGCACCTAGCAACCAGCTATTAAGAGATATGTATATGCTTAAAGGCTACTGTATTTCTATATTGCCCTTGCAAATATATATTCCCCTTACATCTACAAGAAAATTAGCAATAAGATAGAGTCTGCAAATGTTTATCTCGATTAACATGAAGTAGATGGGGAATAAGCGTTTGTAAAAATAGTTTGTACAAGATTAGAGAAAGTCATGTGAGTGTAACACATCAGATTTTTTTTATGTCCTTGACATGCAAAGAGAATTAAAAGCTCCACTTAGCAACCAGCTCTTAAAAGATTTGACTATCGCTTAGAGCCTACCATATTCCCCTTGTACCTACAAGAAAATTAGCAATAAGATTAACATCTCGATTAACATGAAGCGTATGGAGAATAAGCGTTTATAACAATAGTTTGTACAAGAGTAGAGAAAGTCATGTGAGTGTAACACATCAGATTTTTAAAATATGTCTACTTCAAATTGGTTATCGTCTCAAGGAATATAAACGTATTCGAAAACAGGATGGAAAACGAGATTAACAATTCCGAAGGTGACGGCAAGTAATTTACTTCTGTGCAAAATTAACGCCTAGCTGTCTTAATTTGTACCTCACAATTGTTTCATTTACATGGATTCAATTCATTGTATATCCGTGAAATCAGTGTTCCAATTGCGCATGTCATTTCAATGTAATAATAACTTATCAATGGCTTGTGTGGTGCATCTGTTGATGGCCAAAAATTAAAAGTAGTAAGGAAGCCAATAAAATCAGTTATTGCCAATTAGATGCACGCGCGCAGTAGTTTTGCACACTAACGTGCATAGAAAATGGCGTATTCCCCAAGATTACGATAGTGATTTTCCCTCAGTAACGTTTGCACCGTCAAGTAACCGACCTATGTCTCTGCCGGTATCAGTTCTCTCTATGAGTGGCCTGAAAAATAATCCGGAGATACAAAGACGAACCAATTTACGATGTTACAATGGATGTGAAATGAAGGAGTGGCTCGCATACCGCTATATGAAAGTTTCTTAGGATTAGTACAAAAGGAAACGCTAGATCAATACGACATAATTCGGCCTTCTAGAGAAAGGCGGGAGGAATTATTTGCGTGAATCGTTAAACTGAAGGACAGCTACGCCATTTATATGAGAGCTTTCATCAGCGGCATGCAGACAAAACAAAAAGTTGTTCGTGTTTAGTTCTATATTTTTATTACATTACATTTTATTTTTGCGCCTAGTTCAACGAAGCATTGTCTTAACGGTACTTTGCTATTGAGAACATGTAGTGTGTGATGTTACCCTTCGGTATTTCGGCCATGCTTTGGGGGAGTGAAAGCACCCTGCCAATCCAGCAGTCAGAAATTCATTGTGCTCGGGGAACAAAGCAGCTCACGCTGCCAGAGGGAAGGGCTACATTTATCATTACCACATTAATCAGCTGCGTTCCATAATGGGCCACCTTTTATGCACATCGTTAGGTGTACATGAATAGCTTAAAGGAGCAGAATTTCGAAGGTTTCCCATTTTTGCTAACAACTGTCCACAACACGGACGCCCAGCCCTATTTTATAACTTTTCAATTTACTCGTTCCTGGGCCTCAGATCTAATTAGTTGGAATCCAAAAGTTTCTAATTTTCCTGCATTTGCTATTCTCTAGCTTCAGAATCTATTTCTTTTAGATGAGAGTGCGTTTGGAAAACGAAACTTTGAGTTGATACTTGCTGAAGCATAGTGACGTCTAACCGAAAAATGAAGTTTAAACAAATGTATGATGTCCCACAACCACAAGGAGAAACGTGTTTCCCTTCATTTGACAATGTTAGCAAATTCAGTTAATCTTTGCTTTGCAGCTTTTTCTATTGCTTATTAGTAAGCAATATACCGGTAAGTAATGCCTATCTTTTGATCCTGCATTATTTTTAGGATAGGGCGAGGTAATTCCGATAGGTTAGCGTAACTTCTTGATTGAGAATAAAATGTTAGAATGTGCCGAGCATTCAAGTAAGCACACAAGTAGTACACTAGTATGGCTCACGGTGGGCATAATATCGCTATCATTAATGACAATCCTAATGCTGAAATAAAGCTATCAGATTTACCCGCCGAATTGAAAGTGGAGAAATTCCGAGGGGCTAATTGAATATGACTGTGACGCAATTTGGATAACAATGGATACAGTAAATAATAGCTCTGGTTTTGGATTCTGAATCAAATTTATTCTAGAAATTAAATGTATAACATATATATGTATATATTATAATATATTTATATGGAATTATGAAGCTTTAATTCCTATGAAAGTGAAGCATTGAAAAAACTAAGAAATATAAGGATTAACAATTCTTGAGTTCTGAACGCTATTTAGAAGCATTTGCCAAAGTAAATTGTTCCCTTCCTTCAGCTCGCACACATCTTTAATGGAACCAAAACTCGCATTTCTGGCAGCAAATCCAGTCACCTCTCAGTACAGACTACTTCGAGCAGTAGTTGACACTGCAGAATCCATTTCTAGTCATCTACATTGGAATCATTAGCGGTATCGTCTTCACTAGACGATCAGTTAATGAATTCCTTTGATTGCTTAGCTTCTTTTTCTTTTTCCTTGAAATGTTGTCTCTCTTCTTTTTTAACTGTATTTGTTTCCCACAGAATTTCATCTCTCTCTTTACCTTAACAACTGCTACATTTTCTGGAGATGTGCTGTGGCATGCTCCTTTCTTAGTTTGAACTCTTCTCTTGATCACACTCTTTACACGACTAGGAAGGACCTCTGGAACGGTTCTTCCAGGCATTACACCCAGAGGGGATTGTGAAGTGCTAGACTGTTTGAACATTGGATTCAATTTATTTAATTTTAATTTAACTTTTGTATACAGGATCGTATGGTACCTTGAAAACTTGACTTGCACCTAGTAGTGACAGATTACCCTCTATTACAGATGAGATTGCCAGTTCCATAGCTTCTTTGTCCCATTGTAGCCGTAAATTCTTCCTTTTGTAATGTCGTACCATTTGAAAATTTGAACGGAATAATTAATATAATAAAAATTACTTTACAACATAGCCCCCAATGGAAATAAGTTACATACCAGAGAAACAAATATGTATGATATCCGATTAAAGCCACCGATTGTTATCGAAATAGCCCCACAAGCCCCATGTTACCGGTCACGGCGTAATTCTTAGACTGTGCAATAGACAGCACCACGGTATACTATAATGGTTCGCAAAATACCAAGGAAACTTTTACTCCTTAAAGCAGTACGGAAACTAGTACACAAGACCAGCTAAAGCTTAAGTTTTCTCACCAAAATATTACATGCTACGTATTGTACAGGTAATCCTTCCTTACCTTTGATTAGAAAAACTGACGTAGCGTCTCTCTTAATAGCAGAATCTATTCAGAACCAAGCACACACGTTGATAAGACTCCGTCCTTAACTGTGAGACTGGAAACTGCAATATGATGTGTTTAGTAGTGGTAGCGCATGCGTAAGAACTTAACATTATCCAAAAAGCCCCGCTATCCGTATTCCCCCACCCTACCCTACATTTATGCAGTTCAACTCCGTTAAATATGACGTACATGATTAGTTTGAGAAATATGTAATTAACCTTTACAAGTTCATATGCTAATGTATAGCATTTTCTGCACATCTACTAGCATCACAAAAACTACAATACAGGATATATCAATACCGGACTGGCTACTAAAGCTATTCATGGCAGAGAATGAGTGATACTCTTCGTATAATATACAAACCAACGTGATATAATTCTCAGCAGTTTTTCTTGTATTTGTGCTTTTTAATACATATGATTAAAAAGTGATAAATAAATGCAAATAAAGATAGCATCTTAATTTTAAAACATACACATAACATAATAGGAGAGAGTTAAGCACGTTTTGCAAGACAACAATTATTATAATGCGTCTAATTCACGTGGCACAGAGCAAGTTTTCTTCGCTTAAAACTTCTATGTATACTAAGAACATTTGCGATTAACAATTTGTTGGCACTATCTCACATTTAGAGGAAATTATTGCATATACAGTTCTGCAACAACTAATAAACCTAAAGAAGGCACCATATTATCTATACACGAGTTGATTATGCTGTATGTAAGGTAAAAAATAACCTCTAAGGTAGTACGCCTTATATATTAATTCACAAATGCACTTATTTTAAATTTTTAGAATATCTTAATTGCATGTTTGTGCTTTATAAGTCGATAATTAATAACGTGATTTATTATACTACTTATTTGCATTGAAAACTATGAGTCGAAAGCTTCGCGCCTTCTGGCGTGAACCGCGATTACTTTCGAAATCATTTCCAATATTACAAATCGATTTGAAGCTGTAAACGCAGGAAAAACAAGAGAAGTAGTATCAATTGCTTTGCTATTAAAAATGTGCAACTCCATGGTAAAAGTCGTGTGTTTATAATATTATGTATATTTCAAATCCCAAACGTTTCAAAGTCTGGGCAAAAAACTTTATTTAGAGAGTCCCAGATCATCTTATCGTCTTGAAATTTAAATCACTTTATGGGTTCTGGACATTTTACATTGGTTAATCGGCTGGATTAGGTAGGGAAAATATCTCAACTTACCTCCTTATAAATTTTGGACCAGTGAACTCAACACTTTTCAACGTAGAGTTGAAGGAAATATTCGACATTCTGTCATAGGGAGGTCCGAAGCTACAGGGTAAATAAACGACAGCTAACAAACAGCTTCAGTTCGAAATAACATTGTATTGGCTTATTATAGAAGAAGTGGAGGGAATGAATTCGCCTCATTAGTTTACCTGCTGCAATCTAATAGGTGGTTTTGAAATGAAGTGCAAACCAAAATAGAAAAGGAGAAAACTAGTGTAACTGTGTTTGTGGACATTAAATTACGAATGTATAGTTATATATAACCGCTGGCTCTGAGGTAACCTGTGAGGCTCGCATTTGGGAGGTTCCTGGTTCGATTCCCGTCCACCAACCACTTTGATCTTGTGATTTCGCGATTTTCCCTGGTCAGTAGGCGAATTCTGTGGTGGTTTCTCATCTGCCACGACTTCCTTTTCAGCATTTTCCTTTCATTCCGTTTCCTTTTCATCTTTCGGGTGAACTTCTTGGTTTCTAGTGTATGGCGGGGCCGGGCAGATGCCTCGGATGTTTGCTCCAAGAAATGAGTACTCCCCGTAAACACTACAGGACAGCTTGGAACAAGGGTCGTTTATCGCCCTCTCTAGGTAACTTCAACAATGGGACGGGTCTTCGAGCCTGAACTGTTAAGAACTTCCGCGGTCTCTTTTGCCTATCTGTCTGTAGCCTCCTGTGGTTTCTTTACTTCATCCCTTCCTTCTGCGGGAGGTAGCCACAATAGATCTCTGCAGGTCGCAGTGCGCGAAATGTCCCCCTCCGTTCTATAACACACATTTGTGTATACTAGTTACATTTAGTCACTCTTATGTTATGTTATACTTATTAATTATTTTTTCTCCACTTCCCTCAAAGAAAAGCGAAAAAGGGACCAGTTTATTAACTTAAAAACAAACTTTTCTTCTTTAATAACTAAGTCTAAACCTATTTTAATTATATAAGTAAAAGCTTTTCTTATGATTCCACGTAGAATTACTATTGGAAAGCGAAAAAAAAAAATGAAAAAATACCATGCATCTGTGGATACGTAACTTGTATTTAGCCTTGAATTATTGAATTCACTATTTGTTGTTTTCAGTTTGTTGTTTAAGGATTTGTTACTGAAGTCTCCTCATGTATGATCTAAAAGAGGTTATTTTGCTCACTCCTAAGTTCGCACTCATGTGTCATCAGTGTCATCCATACAATTAGGCTGATAGACTTTATATCGGGTCTCTTTGCAGGTCAATTGATGACGCAAATTTCTGTAGGAGCCAACAGACAGAAGTAATTTTAATGTTACCATCCGTGACATTCATCCCTCAGCACTTCCTAACTCTATTCTGCTCGCGTGAGTCATATTTAAACAAGACAGGACAAGCACTGAAGACACACCTACCATAGGCCACGATAAACCATCAGGAATCCTACTTAGATTTTTAATGACCCGCTCGTACCAAGCCCGACTCCCATGGCTGGATTAGACCTTGTTCCGGAGCTTTACCATTATCAAATGACATTGTTTCTCGGTTCGGATACATATTTAGGGGAGACTAAATGTTGAAAATTGCAGAATTGACATTTGCACTTTAATTTGACTTATATCTCACCATGTAGGCACAATACTTATATTTTAAATGCATTTTTAAAATGGTACTGTTCTACAGATTTGTACTACTGTCAAATATCAATGCTTTGGTGTACTCAAGCCATGTGTTTTCTTTCTTTTCCTTATTTTTATCCATTTTTCACATTTAACAACTGTTTCTGTTAATAACATTTTCTGATACAAATGACACGTTTTCTCAGAAAGTATTGAAGATAGATGGTTTAAATTTTAGGATGGTAAAAGCAATCTCTAAGTTCTGGTGTTAATAATTACTTTAATGTTAATAAATGTTTGGTTATTTTGTAAAGGAACACTTATTGATAAAGTTAATAAAACGATTGTGTAAATAAGAAATTAATTCCATCTTCAACAATAAACAAACTTATTGCATAAAAGTATGTCCTTGAACTAGGAAAGCATGCACATATATCCTCTAAACATTTCATTCTGAAATCTTAAAGAGCTTTTGACACAAGCGGTCATGAATTCAGCAGCTTTAATATTAGCAGGATAGGACCTTTAATCTACCCTTAATATTTATTCGCCACATTGGATGATTTTTGTACAACAAGTGGACGTACAACATTTAGAAAAAGAGTAAGCGCACAATTCGAATTATTTACCAATTAAAAATATCAATAATAATTAGTAAGTGGGAGAAAATTACGTTTTACTTATTACTTTCTCTACTACGTATAGTAAGTAGGGGAAGTATTGTATTCCACTCAAAAATTCGATACCGAGATTTCACCGGAATACATGTTTTGAAGCCCCCTGAATCCAAAAAAAAAGCATTTTTGGAAACATGTCCGTGTGTGTCTGTGTGTCTGTGAACAGCATAACTCAGAAATGAACAGTCGGATAAACACCAAACTTGGTATTTAGGTTCAGTATCTTCTAGAGATGCGACACAAAGGTTTTCAAGAAAATCCCCCCACTCCAGATTACCCTTTAAATGGAACATTTTTCGAAAATTTTAATTTTCTCAAAAATGGCTCTAACGATTTTGATTAAAATATCATATGTTTAAGATATTTTCATGACAAACAAAGTGTATATCTTGAATTTTCTGGGAATGTCTGCTAAAGTATTCTTCATTGTGATCGACTTTTGCATAACTGATAAACCATAAGAGATAGACAAAATTTTACTACACAAAAAATGTAGATCGCGTTAAAATACACAATTTATGTCATATACATTTTTTGTTGTTGAGTGAACCATTTTCAAGATATTGCTTGTTATTCCCTTAAATTTTTACTTTCTCTACTACGTATAGTAAGTAGAGGAAGTATTGTATTCCACTCAAAAATTCGATACCGAGATTTCACCGGAAATACATGTTTTGAGACACCCTGAATCCAAAAAAAGCATTTTTGGAAACATGTCCGTGTGTGTGTCTGTGTGTCTATCTGTGAACAGCATAACTCAGAAACGAACAGTCGGATAAACACCAAACTTGGTATTTAGGTTCAGTATCTTCCAGAGATGCGACACGAAGGTTTTCAAGAAAATCCCCCACCCCAGATTACCCTTTACATGGAAGATTTTTCGAAAAGTTTAATTTTCTCAAAAATGGCTCTAACGATTTTGATTAAAATATCATATGCTTAAGATATTGTCATGACAAATAAAATGTATATCTTGAATTTTCTAGGAATGTCTCCAAAAGTATTCTTCATTGTGAACGACTTTTGCATAACTGGTAACTGACTTTCTCTACTCTTGTACAACCTATTTTTACAAACGCTTATTCTCCATATGCTTCATGTTAATCGAGATATCGAGATGTTAATCTTATTGCTAATTTTCTTGTAGATGAAAGGGGAATTGCTAGGCTTTAAGCGTTTAAGAGCTGGTTGCTATGTGGAGTATTCCATTCTTTGTATTACCAGGACAAAAAAAATGAATAACGAATTTGAGAAAAGGTATAAGTATTGGAAAATGTAAGGCAATAACAAGCAATATCTCGAAAATGGTTCACTCAACAACAAAAATGTATATGACATAAATTGTGTAGATATTTTAACGCGATCTACATTTTTTGTGTAGTAAACTTTTGTCTATCTCTTATGGTTTACCAGTTATGCAAAAGTCGTTCACAATTAAGAACACTTTTGGAGACATTCCCAGAAAATTCGAGATATAAATTTTATTTGTCATGAAAATATCTTAAACATATGATATTTTAATCAAAATCGTTAGAGCCATTTTTGAGAAAATTAGTTTGGTGTCTATCCGACTGTTCGTTTCTGAGTTATGCTGTTCACAGACAGACAGACACACACACACACCCACACACACGCGCGCGCGCAGACAGACACACAGACGCACACACGGACATGTTTCCAAAAATGCTTTTTTTGGATTCAGGGGGTCTCAAAACATATATTTCCGGTGAAATCTCGGTATCGAATTTTTGGGTGGCATACAATACTTCCCCTACTTACTATACGTAGTAGAGAAATTAAAAAGAGGGTAAAACCGCCATTAAATGTTTTAGTCATGGCCCAACATGATCATAGCAGTTAAGGGGCGCCACAGAAATGAATGCCTGTCGTAACATAGCAGTATGAAGGAAACTAAACAGCTAGACACAATGAAGTAAATATGAAATTGGATAAATGCATGACGTTTCTCTGTAATTCAATTGTGTTACACTCAATTATTACTAAGTGGTTGTGACTGAACTATTGTATTCTGTGTTTATTAAGTGTTTTATTTCCTTTAAACGTTGTAGGGCGATATTTTTAAAACATACTATTCATAATAATTGTACGAGGGGCACTATTTATATTTTGAGCCTTGGCAACCCTGAATGTTGTAAGTGCCAACTGACGTTTCTAATGGAAAGTTTGACATTTTTGACCATAATCTACTTCAAACATTTTGTCAACAGAGCATCATTTATTTTGTTTACACTAACTTGAAAATTGTGTGTCAACAAAAACATGGAATTAACTCGTGAAAATGTTCGTGCTATGATTTATTACGACTTTCGACGTGGATTATCAAGACAAGAGTGCATCGATCAACTAACTTCCACATTTGGCGACGAAGCTCCATTCTTTGCCACTGTGAAACGCTGGTATAACGAATTTAATCGTGGCCGCCGTTCGCTCAATGATGAAGTTCGTGAAGGTCGTCCAAAATCAGTTGTTGTGCCGAAAACATTGATGCTGTGCAAAAACTAATAATAAAAGATCGTCATGCGACATATTGTAAGATTGAGGCAACCCTGGGCATTAGTTCCACAGCATATATAAAATATTTCATGATTATTTAGCCGTGAAAAAGGTTTCCTCTCGTTGGACCCCACATAATTTGACGCAATCTAAAAACGATGCTCGTGTTGATTGGTGTACAAAAATGCTCAATAAATACAATGGCGGTGCCTCAAAAGACGAATATAAGATTGTAACAGGTGACGAATCATGGATCTATGCGTATGAGTCGGAACGTAAACAGTAGTCGACTGTATGGGTGTTTCGAGATGAAGCAAATTCAACAAAAGTTGTTCGCACTCGAAGCACTTCGAAGCAAATGGTCGCCTGCTTTTTCAGCAAAACTGGCCATGTGGCAACAGTGCCTTTAGAGGAACGTAAAATGGTCAATGTCGAATGGTACACAACCATTTGTTTGCCGGAAGTCTTCGGTGAAGTAAGGAAAACCAACAAGAACCGTAGGATCGTTCTTCATCAAGACACACATCTCGTCTAACAACAGAGTATCTGAAGGGTCAAAAATCGAATTGATGGGTCATGCGCCATACAGTCCTGATTTGGCGCCCAATGACTTCGTTTTGTTCCCGAATATCAAGAATAAATTGCGTGGACAACGATTTTCGTTGGCAGAAGAAGCCGTTGATGCCTTCAAAAACCATGTTTTGGAGGTGTCTCAAGAAGATTGGAATAAATGCTTTGTCAAATGGTTCAAACGGATGCAGAAGTGTATTGATCATAAACGAGAATATTTTGAGAAAAAAAATAAAGCAGTTTTCAATCAGAAATTACTTTGTTTTAATTATTAAGGCTCAAAATATAAATAGTGCCCCTCGTATAACACCAATGACAATAGTCTTAAATCCTATTTTACTACTGCACATATCATTGTTATGCATGTCCATGCTTTTTACTCTCGCATTTCCTAAATTTCTGTTTGGGCGTTAGCACAGATACCTGTAGATATTTACGACCGTTGTTGTGTTAAAATTTGCCTACAAGACTCTTTGCATTGAAAGAAATACGGATTGTAAGAAGGTTCCACCTACGATAATAAGTTTTTATAGGTGGCCATGCAAGGCGTTGAGTTAATTATAAGATTAATTAAGCATTAAGAGCTAATTACTATGCTATAGACATCTGGCGAGAAAATGCCATGGAGCCCACTCCTTATATAGTCGCTGATTGGGTAATTAATGTGATGTTACCTTATATACACCTTGTGTCCATATAAACAACTTTGAACTAAATTATGTAGCACTTCTCTAAGGCTACTATTACGATTCTTATCTTACAGTTTTCAATGTACCTTGTTGTGCTGTAATTTTGATGTATTTACGCATGCATCACACGCTTGATATTGACAATATGAAAATAATGGTTAAAGATAAGATTACTTTAATTTAGAGCAAAATGTCCAGTTAGAAGCCAATTAGAACCGTTTCTGAGCAATGAAAAAATTAATTCTACATGTTTGGCAACCTATAATTACACAAAAAATGATATGGAAGGTAGTGGAAAGTTACCTATACCCAAATTATGCTCTCTCTCTCTCTCTCTCTCTCAGTTTGTCGAAAAGCCTGCTATCAGTGATCTCAGCTGCTGTTTAATCCTTTCCAATTATGTGATTGTTTAACGTCTCTTGTAACCTGATATTGTTTGAACGCATCGGAATGTTAATTCCTAAATTACACTGCCTCTTAAAAAATAAAAGCGTTCTAGATCCTATAGCATTTAGGAAGACTTAGGAAGGTAAACGTTTTGCCATACTGGAGAAATATTGGGGCTTGGTTAGTATTCTTTATGATGTAATTACCACAGTAAGCAATTATTAATTAATTAATGATGGTTAATTATTTATTATTTTTAGTATACGGTGTTGTGCGGGCGTTTTATGTTTGGAATTTTGTGGTCGAGTTACAAACAAAATAATTTAATATTTACTTGACGTCCCTGAAGTTCGGGGTCAATGTTACCCTACTGAATACTCCGTGATCTCAGAGGAAAGGTGCGTCTTATTCCGGCACAGACAGAAGAGCTCGCAGAATAAATGAGGCAAGAAGAAAGACAAAGTTGCGGTTAAGGGAACTGCTATTGGGGCAAGAGGAATACATCTTGTAGTTTAAACACACGTAATTGTAAAACAAAACGCAGCCAGCCTGGCCTTCCCTACCCTCCGGCGATTCTCCGTAAACGCTCTTAGGTAATACAGGCTCTGCTATGTCACACGCAGCCGAGTTGGTAGCCTCGCAAGTCTTCCCTCTTACTCCTCAGCAGTTTCTTTTCTTTATTAAGAGTTAAGTTTTCACTCTTTCTGCAGCTCACCTACCTTAGGTTGAGAAAGTATTGCACTCTACCTTAAAATTTGATATCAACATTTTATAAAAAGGTAAACAAAATATACGGTTTGAGAGGCCTCCTGATTGAAAAATTGTTTATTTGCGCGTTGTGTGTGCGCGCGCGCCTTTTTGAAGTATAGCATCGCATGCTTTTTATTTTATCAAACATGGCTCTAACGATTTCGAATAAAATTTCATATACTTGAGATATTAATATAGCGAATTAAATATACATTTTGAATTAGCTGTGATTAGCCATGAGGTCTTCATCATTAACAATACATTTTGTTTAACTCAAAAGCTATCACGGATAGAAAAAAGGCTTACTACAGGAAAAGATACAGCTTATTAAAATATACTATCTGTTACAAAGGACTGCTTTCGTAGCATTAGCCGTTTCCGAAATAATAGCTTTAGTATGTTTAGATTTTTCCAAGTTGAACTATATGTTCCTAGTATCTAATGGAACATGTCTAAGAATATACGCTTCTTGATTTCTTTTATTATTATTATTATTATTATTATTATTATTATTATTATTATTATTATTTTATTTTTTTTTTACTTGTGCCATAAACAGGTTTGTTTACGCATCGTATGGTAACCAACTCCATATTATTTAATTTGAAACCATTTCTAGGCAAGTAACATAATAAATGATAAGTATGTACCTATGAATTGGTAATGGTAGAGAAATTCGTTGACTGCTTGACTGCTATAAATCGGATATTATGTCGCATTTGTTTGCACCTCACCAATGCATTGCAGGAATTTTAAGAAACGTTTCAAATGAAGCATTAAATATAAACTCATAAAAGTGGCAGAAGTAAAATAAACAACTACACTTGGATCTCCAATAGCAGTTGAAATCAAAGTAATGCAGCTCTTATACATAGGCTTACTATGGAAGGAATAACGCGGAAAGCTTCAAAAGCTTCTATAACATCCTAAATTCCAGAAGGTTCTGTAATATCTCAAAATGGTCCAGAAATAAACATATCCGGAATCCCTAGTAATCTTCTGGAATCTGAATGGTTTCGTGTTATAGCATTCTCCATAGAGTTCCATAACGTTTCTGAAAGTTCTGTAATATCTAGGTCTGATTCATATCCCTTACAACACGGAATAGTCTACATAATTATGCAATGCCTTGTCATCATATAGCTTTTGGGTATTAACGATTTCGGACATATTCTTGTACATAAATGCACTTCTATATCACACAAAAAGCACAAGTGAATTATAGAAGCTTCAAGGCTGACGATTTTAGGGAAATTCGTCTGCGTACAACATTAAAAGAATTTTATGTGTTAAATGCACATGACTTTCTCTACCCTCTATTGCTTATTAGTGGGTATGCAAATTAACTATTCTTAAAAGCTTGTTTTCCTATTTACTTCTTAATCCAGATAAACCTTTGCAGAAATATAATTACATATTTCATTATAGATACAAAGGGAACAGCGATAGTCAAATGTTTAAGAATTGGGTGCTATATGTTGGCCTTAAAATTCCACATTCTTTTCCGCAAAGGCGAAAAACAACTGAAAATCGACAGGAGTTGAAAATCATCAAAAAGGTATTGAACAAATTGAACCATTAATAAGGACATCTCGTAAAGTGTAGTTGCTCCACTCTGGCTTCAATTTTGTAACTACTTCACGTAGCGCGGGTTGCCTTATCTGTTTTCTGCTGGGCTGCTCCGATAATCGTCTCTGTTCCTCGGGATGTCGGTCTCGGCTGCTGTCGGTGAATCTGATGATGGGTGTGGGTTTTAAGTTTTGGGTGTTGTGGTCTTGGGTACTTGCTATTGCTGGCCTCGACTATACTCAACGGTGCACTTATGCTCTTTTTATCAGAGTGTGTACAATCTGTAACTTTACTGTGGAAATGATACCATCACCGGTATATGTTTAACTTTGTGTAGAATTAATCAAATCCTTAAGCAATCATAAAATGTGTACATTGCACTCGATAATGAGATGTGTGATACACGTGTTTAACTGAACAGAATACCCACTTCTAACACAAATTCAGTAAGTTACGAGGGGGGTAATTATGAATTATATATCAGCTTGTTACTGGAAGTGTACATGTTACGAATTCACCATTAATATTATACTACACGGCGATCTACCGCAACGTAAGTAAATTTACTCGAGCACCATGCCTTACACATTTAGATCTTTTTACTTTCTCTACTACTTACAGTAAGTAGGGAAAGTATTGCATTCCACTCAAAAAATTGATACCGAGATTTCACCGGTAATATATGTTTTGAGGCCTCCTGAATCCAAAGAAAGTATTTTTGGAAACAGTACGTGTGTGTGTCTGTGAACAGCATAACTCAGAAACGAACAGTTGGATAAACACCAAACTTGGTATTTAGGTTCAGTATCTTCCAGAGATGCGACACGAAGGTTTTTAAGAAAATCCCCCCGCCCCAGATAACCCTTTATATGGAACATTTTTCAAAAATGTTAATTTTCTCAAAAATGGCTCTAACGATCTTGATTAAAGTATCATATGTTTAAGATATTTTCATGACAAATGAAATGTATATCTCGAATTCTCTGGGAATGTCTCCAAAAGTATTCTTCATTGTGAACGACTTTTGCATAGAGATAGAAAAAATGTTACTACACAAAAAATGTAGATCGCGTTAAAATACACAATTTATGACATACATTTTTTTTTTGTTGAGTGAACCATTTTCGAGATATTGCTTGTTAGTCTCTTAAATGTTCCAATACTTATACTTTTTCTCAAATGGGAATTGGTTATTCATTTTTTCCTGGTAATGCAAAGAGAATGGAATACTCCACATAGCAACCAGCTCTTAAAATATTTGACTATCGCTTAAAGCCTACCAATTGCCCTTGCATCTACAAGAAAATTAGCAATAAGATTAACATCTCGATACCTCGATTAACAGTAAGCATATGTAGAATAAGCGTTTTTAAAAATAGTTTGTACAAGACTAGAGAAAGTCATGTGAGTGTAACACATCAATTTTTTTAATTCCATTTATACCCCGCCTTTAGACCTTATTGTCTGTTGGCAATGGTGTTAACTCGTATTCTCTTGTCGTTGGGTTTCTTGTACTTTTGGGGTTTTAAGCATTAGATCACACACAATCATAGTCTCATTCATACTTCCTGACTCTGGGGAGGATAGGGAATAATCCTGACTACAGAAAAAAATTCCTACCCCCTAAGCCGTAAATCGAACCCGAAACTCCTCGCACAACAGGCAGACACTCTACCGACTGAGCTATATTCTTTAGCTACATTTGTATTCTTCAGTAGTATGCAGTGAACTAACTTTACAGACGCTACATTGTTTGGCGTGACCTATTTCCTAACTTTAAAAAATATTTACACTTGAGTCTTCGGCCTAGTCCTAGCCGAGCATTAGCTTTTAAAATTGTTTAAAATCTGAATATTGGCTTCCCAATTGTCCCTTTAAATCTGTTAGTGACTATTTGTGCCTTTCTTGCATAAAACTGTTATTAGATTTATGACTGGTAGCTTTAGCTTGCTCGTTGGAACATTAAAGTCAAGGTCCTTACCCTAAAATGTGTGTAATACTCGTATATACGTTAACATCATATTACATTTCTATTACATATTACCCTGACATAATATACAATATATCTAGCTATTGTTACAAATGAGTATACAGTTTTAAATGAAGTACTTGAGAAACAGAATATATGACAGATTAACTAGAGAGGGAGGCTGCAACACCGCCTTAAATGGCTTACGCAGTGTGTATTAAAGAGATTTGTAGTGCGTTTTCGACTATCGCTTAACGTTTACCAATTGTACATTATTATACAAAATTCTTTTCGAATGAAGATTTCATAGGCTATTCCCAGGAAATTCAGAATATGCATTTTATTTGATATATAAATATATTTAATACATGGTATTTTAATCAATATTGTTAGTCATTTTTAGAAAATTAACAATTTCAAAAAATGTTCCACGTAAAGGGTAGTTGGGTGGGGAAATTATCTTGAAAATCTTCGTGTCTCATGTTCGGAAGCTTCTGAGCCTAAATGCGAAGTTTGGTATTTATCCGACTTTTAGTTTTTGAGTTATGTTGTTCACACATACACACACACACACACACGTATCTGCATGTTTTCTAAAAATGTTTTTTTTATTCAAGGGGCCCCAAAACGTTTATTTCCAGTGAAACCTCGAATTTTTGGGTGAAATACAATGTACCTACTATGTACGTGCTAGAAAAAGTAAAATCGGTTCTGCACAGGTAGTAAAATATGTGTATGGCCTCATGTATGTTTTTCAGTTAATTGAAATAGTCCATCGATGTCAGTAAAAATTGCAGACATCTGCGGTGACGGATTTAAATGCATTATCCTGTATAAAAGGTAAGAGTTCCAAAAGTTTTTTTTTTCAGTTATTAACAATGGAATATTAATTTACAAAACAATTCAGTTATTTGTAGACTACCAGAGTTTGAAATTAATTATAAAAGAATTTTATGTGTAAAGCTTAAATTTTTCTACGGGGAAAGTTTCCTAAAAATCTTCATATCGGATCCATGGAAGATGCTGGAACTTTGAAGTTATACAGTACGTCCACAGCAAACAACTAAATAATAAGAGGTATTGTTTTATTGATTTTAGTATAATTTTAAGAAGGTAATTGTAGAAACAGCAGAGGCATGCACAGAAAATTAAGCTTAGGGGTAGAACTAGGACTAGAATGGAGAGCACTTAGACCTACAAGATCGTTTGTGCCTAAGTCCCTGACGAGGCTGCCCCAGGATGGAGGAGAGAGGTGAGAGGAGACAAAGGACGGCCGGACGAGTACTCACGACAGGGCAGAAGGCAGCATGGCGCTGGTACAACCGCTCCCCTCTTCCCTGCAGGCTTGCACATCCCACTGGGGGACCCGAGACTCGGAGAGTGGGAAATATCGGGTCCCGAAGTGTTACATAGAGCATCCTTTTCCCCTGGCATGCAACGCCGAGACTCCCGCCGAACTTGCAACCCCGAAACAGCCAAGCAGATGGAAGGTGAAGTGAAATGAAGGTACAGGAAATTCGGGGAAATTCCAGCATTCGCCTAGCGCTCGGGAAAACCCCCGAAAAAACCCATGGATCAGGAAGGTCGGCCGCGAGAATCGAACCCATGACCTCCCGAACGCGGGTCACAGACGTTACCACCTGAATAATTCCTCTTGGTAATTTAAGTAGAAAGTGACTCTTTTAGCAGGAGAATGGAGAACCCTTCCCTACAACCACGTCTCGTTAAAAGCTTTTTGTAATTGAAACAGACGTGCGCATATAATTACAACCTAGGATTATGTATGAAAAGTTAAGGTTTCAGAACGTAGCTTATCTTGTTATCGTACCAGTTCGCGAGAAAGTTTGTGTTTCAGCTTCATGAGCAGAACTATGTGGGGTGTTTCTGTAATGATTCCCTGACAATAGAAAAATTACGTTACAAAGAAATCTTTCAACGAATAGTGTTATAGAAATACATATTGGACTAAGTGGAGGAACGAAAACTTGCATTTTGAAGGTGTTTTTCTGCTGTTGTTATTCCCACGTTTGAGAACCAATTTGAAGAAGTAGTTATTTTTGAAGTTGTAGTTTTTGGAGTTTCTTTGCACCACTTTTTGGGCGTTAATTTGAAGTAGATTGTTTGTTACGTAATATGCTGCTACGTATGAGAAGCTGATTTGAAGATGATGTATTTTTATTGTTACACTAGAAGTTTAAAAAAATATTTACTTTAACTTTGTTATTAAACTGCTTCTATAGATAGTATTTATGTTTATGTTTGCCTCGGCTGCGTCAGTCTTACTTTAGAGACACGGTTCTCTTAATAAGGGCGTGGTGCGACAAGAATGTAGGCTTACACAGATTTTAAGTTTAAATTCCCTTCTTTTTATTAACCCTTGACACAAATTAAATAGCACTACACTGATATTAAGAGCTGTGAGATTCTTTTATTTAATACTTGCACTTTGTTATCGCATATACATAATTTTCGTTTCACACGAATACGTAATATTCTCTTAGAGAACATATCCTCCATCTGGTCACTACCAAGGTCTGCAGGGACCTGGACATATTTCAACCGTCCAAACCCGTAAGCTTCTGTATTTCAAGTCTCTGACTGACTAATCCTAGTCCAATAGAATACCTGCATTTAATTAAAGCTTTTTCTGGCTGTTGATTGGCTATTTTAAAAACTGTCACAAAATTTACGTTATTGGTGCCCTAATCATGATTAGTAGCATTTAAACTCTCAAACTCATTATTGCCTCAAGGTTACCTCATTGTTTCCTCATTGTTAGCAACTTTAAACTTATTATTCTCACAGCTCTTACATTACTAAAGTATGTAATGTATTCATATAACATTATTAAACATGTTTACAATAATATAAGCATTTGCAATGACTGTTACATACATTTTTCAAAGTATTACATACATATTGCTTCAAGGCGGGCTGAATTTACAAATTATATAATTTAATTGAAATTATTCAAGTATTAAAAATACTGCCTCAATGTCCACTTTTTACTACCACAAGTAAGATCGCGCACGACCATGAAGTCCACAAAATCAGAAGTGCAAATGAATGTTATAAGCAGTAGTGTTGAATAAGCGGGAATGTAATCTTGGCAAAGTGTACCCAGCGATAACGGAAGTTCACAAGTTATGCCGCCGACGCGAAAATATAAATGTTTTTGTGAGGAACAAGCGAAGGTATGGAAATGTGCGTCTGTATAAAGTGCTTAGCTAAAAAAAGTCTTCATTTAACGTCGGAACACCACGACATGAGATACCTATATCATCAATTGCCCTAATCACCTCTTTATCTCGCTCTCTCCTTCCCTCACGAATGACGCAACTTCTGCACAAAGTGAGGTATTAAGCCAAGTTTTTGTTTTTGAATACGCTGCACACATCCGCGCGCGCGCACACATGCACACACAGACCTTATTCTAAAAATGCTTTGTTTAGGATTCTGGCATTTCAGATATGTATTCCTAGTGAAATCTCGCTGGATATGGAATTCTTAGGAGGAATACAATACATCTTTTACTACCATACGTAAGCGTAGAGAAGTTAATAACATAATTGAAACATACGGGTATTTCCAGCAAAATAAATGTATACACTGTCATAAAGAACGAAAAGTACTGGTAAAGATATTGGCTCAAACCCACATCCTCTTTTAATTGCAATATGTATCCAATTGAAGATAGTCATCTGTTATTTATTTCTAACAGCAAGATGATAACTTTTATCAAGAAATTGATAATCATACCACTGACAGAACACACTAATAAGAAGTGAGATGGGCGTCTAATCCTGACACTTCGCGTGGGAAGCTGTGAGATCACTCCCTGGGGTCGATCCCCGCACATTTTCCGAATACAAAGAAAATGCCCCGCCTCATGGACTAGAAAGCGGTTGGTCAGCATTATCCGTTTAAAGCGATACATCCGTGAAATATGGCATAGTGCTTTGCAAAGCTCTTTAGGCGGACGATGTTCAAACAAAGTTTATCTCAGTACATGCCACCATATGGCCTTTTTACTTACATTCTTTTCTTATAGCTCCTACCGCACTTTCGCTGGTTTATTTTGTTCTATGCACGTTAACATATGCTCACGTCAACAGGATATTTCCTTGTCCCATGTGAAAGCAATAGTGTTAAATCGTGATCATGCCACAATGGCATCTTGACCCCGCATTGTTCACCTCAAAACTGGTGCGTCTATCCCGCTCTCGATAATGTAACAATTCTTTCTGCTCTTCGCTCTCACCTTCGTTCTTTTGTTTCCAGCATAAGATCCCTCAAATGAAAAAACAAAATAAAACGCCTCCGTGGTGGAGTGGTCAGCAAACTGTCTTCTCACCCGAAGGTCCCGGGTTCGATTCACGTTCAGCGTGGGAACGTTTGTTCAATTGGAATTATTCCCTGTCCTCCAAAGACTCTGGAAGAGTGGATGTGTGTGTTAAAATAATTTTAAAACGACGAAAACCTCTAATAGCCTAATCTAAGAGTTCAAACACCCTCAAATGATTTAGCCAAAGCCCCTATATGACTATAGTAGTTAAAGGGAGCAATAGAAAAGAAACAAAGTAAAAGAAAACCACTATGTCGGTGCGCGGACGTTTTGTCCAGACACGTTTCGTCTATTAAGCAAACACGTCCATACCACATTTCGACCACAATTTTACCCATTAGCTTTTTACCCACGCATACTTTGTCTATTTAATAATACCTCCACAATGACATTACGTCCAAAATCAAGAAGTTAGTCAATATATATTAGTAATCACTCACTTATTTTTCTTCTTCTTCCTTCACTTGAGGCAGTATTTTTGACACTTAAATGATTTCAGTCCAATTATATAATATGTAATTCAATAACAGCCCGCCTTAAAGCAATATGTGTATATTACAGTCATTATAAATGTTTATATTACTGTATACATGTTCAATAATGTCATATGAATGTATTACGTAATTTAATAATGTAGGAGCTGTGAGAATAATAGGTTAAAAGTTGCTAACAATGAGCTAACTTTGAGGCAATAATGAATTTGAAAGTTTAAATGCTACTAGTCATTATTGGAGCAACAATAATGTAAATTTTTGTGACAGTTCATAAAATAGCCAGTCAACAACCAGAAAAAGCTTTAGTTAAATGAAAGTATTCTATTGGATTAGGAATAGCCAATCAGAGACTTGAAATACCGAAATTTACAAATTTAGGCGCTAGAAATCAAGTCAGTTGCTTGTAGACAGCGCTCCTAACTGGACGCGTTGATTGTAGACAGTGTTCCTAGCCGGACACGAGTTGTGTTTTCGAGAAATTTAATACGCATTCTGTGAGTCGAAAATAGTTTACGTGTTAAAAAGTGCAAGTAAGTAATAAGAGAATCTCACAGCTATCTGTATCAGTGAAGTCTTATTTAAATTGTGTCAAGAATTAATAAAAAGGCGTGAATTAAAAATTATAATCTGTGTAAGCCTAAATTCTTCAGCCGCATCACGCCATGTTAAGAAATTCATGTCTCTAAAAAATAATACTGCCGTAGCTGAGGCAAACATAAATATATAATATTTAAAGAAAGAATCAAAATTACAAAGTTAATATTTTTTTAAACATTTTTTTTGACGAAGGCTACCGGTAACATACGTGCAGTTGCAACTACTTCAAGTTCGGCTCCGCAACAGTTGAATTACAACCAACAAACCATCTTTCTTCAAATTGGCTCCCAAAGCGTGGTGCAAATAACGTAAAGACAATACAACTACTTCAAATTGACGCCCAAAACGTGCGGCAAATAATAATACAACAAATCTTTCTCATACATCTATCTCGGAATACAGCTTCAAGTTGTAACTGATCGCCCATAAATATTGTAGTATTTTATCCTGCTCTTTGTACTCTTCATATTTACTGATAACGTTTTCACTCCGTTCCTGATTCAAAATACATAGATATTTTTTTTACAATCGGTGTTCGCACATTCCTATGTTCCGCTCTTAACTGTGTTATTTAATTTCGTTGTCGTATTGACTCTTCTGTACGTGTTCAACAAACTTCAGAGGGCCACATGCTGCGTCAGTATCATTTTCTGAAAGCGTAAATGCCACCTCTCTACGACATTGTTGGTTCTTTGCGAACTGTTTACAACTTGGTTTTATATAAATATTCCAGATCTGAGGTGAATATCGGAGCTGTAACCCCCGTTGCCGACCTCTGCCAGGACGTCCGCTGATGTAAGTCATCTCAATGTATGCCGCCAAGTCTTGTTGCACGTCAGGATGTAAGGAATCTTCAGTTTAACACCATCTTCATTTCTGAGACAAGTACAAAAGCAAGTGCAAGGAGGGTCTGATGGAGTCCGGCACCTCCTGGTTCTGGTTGTATGGGACTTGAGCCGGCAGAGTGTAACGGCATGTCTCCAAACAGCAAAATGGAAGAGACAGTCTTGGATGTGCCGCCAGGAAAGGCAGCTCTTGCTGCATTCATGATTGCTTACTCGAAGTCAATGAACATTGACGATAGAGTTGCCTATTCATTCTCTGTGCAGTTTCAGTTATTCGAAAATATTTTTGTATGTTGTATCTGGTCTTCCGCCGGTTAGTACATATACTAAAAGAAACATACATTCCTGCCCTACACCCACCATGAAGCGTGTATAACTGCGTAAATGTTCCTGGAATCGTTTTGAAAGTGCCATCCCCGAATACTGTAGAACTGCGTGCTAGTAAACTCAGCGATTAGTACGCCAAAATATGAGAATTCTGTGTGGGTCGTTGCCTCCGGAATCATAGAGAAGGAATCTCTCGTTGTTGAGAGTAAGATCGTAGGGATGTAATACCTGAACGTCTGCCATGGAACTTGGCACAGGAAAACGGTTAATATTTTCATGTCTGTTTATACTCACTCCTCATTCCTATTTGTACTGATTCACTGGGAATTTTTTTATTTCACACAGAAGTAGGTGGTTTATTTGGGTGTTCTTCAGCCCGTCGTTTTATCCGTAGTAGGACCTTGAAGACGTTATTTGTCCCACGTTTTGGGAGCCGATTTGAAGAATGTTTGTTGCTGCTACGTATGGAAAGTCAGTTTGAAGATGATGTATTATATTTCGACTGTTTCTTTAAATATTATATATTTATGTTTGCCTCGGGTGCGTCAGTATTTTTGTTAGAGACATGGATGCCTTAGCAGGCCTTAGTGCGGCTGAAGAATGTAGGCTTACACAGATTATAATTTTTAATTCAATCATTTTTATTAATTCTTGACATAATTTAAATAACATTTCATTGACAGAGAGCTGTGAGATTCTTGTATTAATTAATTACTTGCACTTTTTAACACCTAAAACTATTTTCGTCTCACACGAATACGTATTAAATTTCTCGATGACGCATCTCGCGTCCAATTAGGAACACTGTCAATAACCAACGCGTCCAGTTATGAGCACTGTCTACAAGCAACTGACTTGATTTCTACCGCCTAAATTTGTAAATTTCTTTATTTCAAGGTTCTGATTGGTTATTCCTAATCGAATAGAATACTTTTATTTAACATAAGGTCTTTTTCTGGTTGTTGATTGGCTATTTTATAAACTGTCACAAAATTTACGTTATTGTTGCTAGTTGTATTGTTAAACTTTAAAATTCATTATTGCCTCAAGGGTACCTCATTGTTAGCAAATTTTAACCTATTATTCTGCTCCAATAATGACTAGTAGTATTGCTAAACTTTAAAATTCATTATTGCCTCAAGGGTACCTCATTGTTACCTCATTGTTAGCAACTTTTAACCTATTATTTTTACAGCTCCTACATTATTAAATTATAATTAATTCACATAACATTACTACACATGTATACAATAATAAAAACATATACAATGACTGTTAATATACACTTTTTATGTATTTTTACATACACATATTGCTTTAAGGCGGGCTGTTATTGAATTTATATATTATACAGTTTGACTGAAATCATTTAAGTGTTAAAAATACTGCCTCAACTTCTTGCACTGCTAAGGCGATGCCATCGCTCTCATGCATGTGGCTCCTTGTAGGGACGGTAGATATTTCTTTATCCACATCAAAATTTATTATACAATAATTGCTGCACGAATTTCGTGCTGTTTTCAACGCGAGTATTTTCTAGCACTATTTTTCTTACCTGTAATTTTGATACAGCAAAATAGGTTTCCCTTAGTGGAATTTACGACCCTTGTGATTATTTTATAATGTAATAATATGAAGAATAACCTGTCCATTTAGTAATATGAACATAAAATTTCGAATTTAGTAATGTAAACAGCTGCCGGGAAACACTGAAGCTTTAATGGACAAAATCTCGAGATTTCCTGAGCCGAAAAAGGAGCGTGTGCGTGCGGCGTGCGTGTGTGCATGCGGTGTGTGTGTGTGTGTGTGTGTGTGTGTGTGTATGTAGTTTAAGTTCAGTATCTTTCAACTATGCGATACCAAGAGTTTTAAGACCCCCACTACAACTATCTTTTAAGTAAAGAATGTTTTTGTTTTATTTAATCAAAATTGACTAACGATTTTTATTAAAATACTATTTGTTTAAGAATACATGACGCATAGATTGTATCTTGAATTTTCTGCAAAAACCCTGTCAGGTCCTCTTCGTTGTGGATTAATTTTTTACTCTTTTGTTTAACTGGTAAACCGTAAGAGACAGACAAAGAAGTTAATATACAAAACACGTAGATCACCTTAAAACGCACAATTTTGGTCGAATAATTTTTTTTCTGGCATCTACCATATTGGTTTTTATTGGTTTAAATTTTCAAATACCTTATACGTTTTGAAGTGCTAAAGTCGTCGTTCGTTTGGTTCTATTCGTCACGCAAAAAGTGGAATTTCAACGCCAGCAAATGGCGATCGTTCTTTTAAATATTTGATTTTTGCTTCAGCCTGTTGTATCCTCCATTTAACGAAATGGGTAGTGAAACTATTTCTGTAACCGTTTATCTTGATTAATATGAAGTAAGTAGTTAAGAAATACGCTTTTGAAAGACTAGTTTGTTGAATATTTTTACACCTGCTTTTTTTCCATTCATGACAAATAACTTGCCAAAAAGTTTTAAATACAAATTCTGCGAGGGCTGTGCCAGAAGTACCGACCTAACAAAGAAAACACAAACATTTTGGGAAAAACATCTTTATTTCTCTGCATAGTCTCCTTTCAGTTCGATATACCTTTCCCATCGATGTTCAATAGCTTGGATACCCTATTTATAGCAACAACCGTTGAGTTCTGCAAAATAGCCATCAACTGCAAACTGCACCTCTTTATTGTTGGCAAATCTTTTACCACCAAGCCATTTCTTCAACTTTGGAAACAGAAAATAATCAGAGGGACCCAAGTCTGGCGAATAGGGTGCATAAGGAAGGAATTCGAACTTTAACTCATTGATTTTGGCATAGCGATAATGGATATGTAAACTGATGTATTGTCTTGATGAAACAGAGCTTTCTTTTTCGCTAAATGCAGCCGTTTTTGCTGGATTTCATCATTCAAATGTTGCAGTAAGTTTGAATAATACTCGCCATCGATTGCTTTTCCTTTTTTTTTTTGTTGTTGAAGATAATCATTGAAAATTAGCCTACGCGCATCCCAAAAAAACTGACACCATGACCTTGGCTGCCGATGGAACTGCCTTCGGCTGCTTTGGAGCCGATTCTTCCCTTTCAGTCCACTGTTTTGGCTGTTCCTTCGTCTCAGGTGTGAAGTGATGGACCCATGTCTCATCCCTGGTTATGAATCACGCTAAAACTCGGCTCTATTGCAGCGAAACATCGCCAAACACTCGACTGAAACATCCTCACGACTCTGCTGGTTCCATTGTGAGTAAACGCGGCACGCATCTTGCGCACAGCTTTCCCATGTCTAAATTTTCAGTTAGTATGTCTTGTACAGCACTTTTTTTAAAATGCCTACGATGTCTGCTAGCTCGCGCACTTTCAGTCGACGGTCATCCAATACCATGTTGTGTATTTTCTTCACAATTTCTAGGTGGTCACCTCATTTGGTTGACCACTGCGATGTTCTTCTTGGCAGTTCGTAAGCCTCGCTTAAACTCTGCCACCAAATATTTTACTGTTGTAAACGAAGGAGCAGACTCCCCCAGAGTAGAATCTAGCTCAACTTTAATATTAGTTAGATTAAGACCTTTCAAATGAAAGTATTGTATCACATAACGATGAACAATTTTATCCACGTTTACAAATTCGCTGAGAGAGCTCACTCTTAATGGTTGCCAAACAATTACTGAACAACGTAGCAACGTAGTACTTTCTACCATAGTCATTTGTTTGAAACAACAACCGCTATATGTAGGTCAGGTCGGGTACTTCTGGGACTGGCCTCGTATAAGTTAATACAACAGACAACTTAGACCAAACAAGAAATGACTTGATACTAGAATCGGAACACATGAATTCACCTAATCCCTGAAAGGAAAAGAAGAAGAAAATTGATGACCTCTTCGGTTTAGACCTTCCTTTATTTCTTCCACCTGAATTTACAGCTTAATAGTAATTTTGGTATTCAGAATAGGCAGTCTCATTAGTTATTCGTATTATTTATTCCTATAATACCAATGTTTAACTCTTCTTATCCTTTCACCTCCCGTCCATTCATCCATCCATTCCTACGTCCACCATTAACAAGCGAGTATTATTTAGGAAATATTCACTTACTAAAAGGTGGAGGTAGGAATGGATGGACGGACATACGGACGGGAGATGAAAGGTTAAGATAAAATGCGTCAAAGCCCTGAAAAATTGAAAAGTAAGATGAGAAACTGGAAAAATGATGTCGATACATTTAATAATGAAAACTGTTGTAGGGAAGAGATGCGTGTGTAGGAAACGTTTGGAAGTATTTGTTGTGGACACGTAACAACAAGATATTTAAATGGATAACGTGCGGAAGGAAGACAAGGACGTTGTCCCTCACGCAACTGACAGGACGTGCAAGAGGCAATGACATGACACAACTTAATGACAGTACAGGTAGCTCACAAGTCCTTGAGATCTCGACTCTGCCTGAGGAGCCCTGAACTTGGTGGCGGCCCTGCCTATTATCATGTACACCAAATATAAGATGAAGGGACCACACAGCGCTCTGGATGGCCTTGACAAAAATGATAAACTCTCTCTTAAGGCAGCTCTTTGAAGGCCCTAGGCCGCCAGATGTAATAAACTGTTTCGCTTCAAACGTGTGTTTGTGTTGTATAGGCTTGCGAAATAACGGACGTACAGTGCTTTGCTCTTATTGCCCTATAATGAGAAACAGATTTTAAAGCTCTGGTCAGTGTTGCCATATATACGAGAATGCGTGAACTCTGAGGTACCAGATTTCATACCTTTGGATGATGCACAAAGGTGTAAGAGAATTTCTTAAGCTTCCATATCTTAAAAATATATTTCAAATTTTAGAAAGCGGAAGGCCAGAACTTTCGTAACGGTTTCTGAAACCATTAAGATAATGTAAGACAGGACTGAATAAAGTGACCTTTGATGCAGATTTTATAATAATTCCCAATCTCCAATTAAACAATTCTAGAAGCCAAATTAACGCAGAGAAATTCTTATTTTTAATATGCAAAAACAAATATTACAGTTTACGTGCTACAGTATTTTTCTGGTTTTCCATTTTATTAATTTTAAAGCTTCTTCAATTTTTTTAAACTTTTTCATATGTCATTTACAAAATCGTTTTATTATAAAGTCATTTTTGAGCAAATAAGACATTTCGAAAAAAAAGTTCCAGATGAAAGCTAATTTGGGGTGGACATATTTTCTTGAAAATCTTCGTATCGCCATATTTGAAGACAGTTAAATTAAACCCAAGTTTGATTTTTATCTGAAATTTCATTCCTGAGTTATGCTGTTTACAGTCAGACAAGCGCGGGTGCGCGGAACGTTCCTAAAAATGCCTCAAAAATGAATTTATATTGAAATATAGATATGGAAGTTTTGGTGAAATACAATACCTTTCTCCTTTTGTGTATACTGGCATGCATAAAATGGGGCCCATAGGGGAGTGGAGCTGTTTATTTTAGTACCGAAAAATCTAGCCCCACCCTCTACCAGCTTTACGGCTTTTTCGAACTTAACTCTAGCCACTAGATTGGCAGGGTACTCTACCTCCCCGAAGTATGGCCGAACTTACGAAGGGTAACATTAAAACTTAAACTAAGGTTACTAGACGTCCCCAATTCCCGGGGCAGTACCCAAATTCATACTTTTTCAAAAAATGAACCTGTTTTAGAACGCGATTTCATTATTATAAAGGCGTAAAGATAAAATCTGTTAAACCGAAAATCGTGTATATGGATTAAAGCATCGGTGCGAGTAGACATTTCTTCACTAAACGGCGAGATAATCGCGCACATAGTATTTCTACGCATTTATTTTATCACTGCTTCCAGTTTGCCAGGTAGCAATGCGTCTGTGAAGAGAGAGTTTTCAGCTATGAACATGATGTGGACGTTCCATTGTTCAAGGCTGTGTGTTAAAACAGTTAAATATATGTTGACTCTCATCACAAACTTCCCCATGCCATGCCAGGAATTTGCTACAAAACTGGCCTCCAAAGAAGACATGTTAAAAAATCTGATGTATTACACTCACATGACTTTCTCTACTCTTGTACAAACTATTTTTACAAACGCTTATTCTCCATATGCTTCATGTTAATGGAGATATCGAGATGTCAATCTTATTGATAATTTTCTTGTAGATGCAAGGGGAATATGGTAGGTTTTAAGCGATAGTCAAATATTTTAACGCAGGTTGCTATGTGGCGCATTCCATTCTCTTTGCATGTCCAGGACATAAAAAACATGAATAACGAATTTGAGAAAAAGTATAAGTATTGGAAAATTTAAGGGAATAACAAGCAATATCTCGCAAACGGTTCACTCAACAAAAGAAATGTATATGACATAAATTGTGTATTTTGACGCGATCTACATTTTTTGTGTAGTAAAATTTTGTCTATCTCTTATGGTTTACCAGTTATGAAAAAGTCGTTCATAACGAAGAATACTTTTGGAGACATTCCCAGAAAATTCGAGATATACATTTTATTTGTCATGACAATATCTTAAACATATGATATTTTAATCAAAATCGTTAGAGCCGTTTTTGAGAAAATTAAAATTTTCGAAAAATGTTCCATGTAAAGGGTAGTCTGGGGTAGGGGGATTTTCTTGAAAACCTTCGTGTCGCATCTCTGAAAGATACTGAACCTAAATACCAAGTTTGGTGTTTATCCGACTCTTCGTTTTTGAGTTATGCTGTTCACAGACACACAGACACACAGACAGACACACAGACACACAGAGAGATACACACACGCACATGTTTCCAAAAATGCTTTTTTTGGATTCAGTGAGTCTCAAAACATGTATTTCCGGTGAAATCTCGGTATCGAATTTTTGGGTGGAATGCAATACTTCCCCTACTTACTATATGTAGTAGAGAAAGTAAAAATCTGATGTGTTACACTCACATGACTTTCTCTACTCTTGTACAAACTATTTTTACAAACGCTTATCCTACATATGCTTCATGTTAATCGAGATGTTAAACTTATTGCTAATTTTCTTGTAGATGCAAGGGGAATTGGTAGGTTTTAAGCGATAGTCAAATCTTTTTACAGCTGCTTGCTATGTGGAGTACTCCATTCTCTTTGCATTACCAACACACAAAAAAAATGAATAACGAATTTGAGAAAAAGTATAAGTATTGGAAAATTTAAGGGAATAACAAGCAATATCTCGAAAATGGTTCACTCAGCGAAAAAAAATTATATGACATAAATTCTGTATTTTAACGAGATCTACATTTTCTGTGTAGTAACAGTTTGTCTATCTCTTATGGTTTACCAGTTATGCAAAAGTCGTTCGCAATAAAGAACACTTTTGGAGACATTTCCAGAAAATTCGAGATATACATTTCATTTGTCATGAAAATATCTTAAACATATGCTATTTTAATCAAAATCGTTAGAGCCATTTTTGAGAAAATTAAAATTTTCGAAAAATGTTCCATATAAAGGGTAGTATGGGGTGGGGGATTTTCTTGAAAACCTTCGTGTCGCATCTCTGGAAGATACTGAACCTAAATACCAAGTTTGGTGTTTATCCGACTATTCGTTTCTGAATTATGCTGTTCACAGACACACAAACACACAGACACACACACACGGACATGTTTCCAAAAATGCTTTTCTTGGATTCGGGGGTCTCAAAACATATCCGGTGAAATCTCTGTATCGAATTTTTGGGTGGAATACAATACTTCCCCTACTTACTATACATAGTAGAGAAAGTAAAAATGAATAACGAATTCCCATTTGAGAACATAAGTATTGAAAAATTTAAGGGAATAACAAGTAATATCTCGAAAATGGTTCACTATACGTACTAGAGAACGTAAAAAGATTCACGCGTCAAAAAAATGTGTATAATTTTGTTTCAATATTGTGATTTTGTGTTTGTGTCTGTGACTTTGTGTCTGAATAATTGAGATAACTTTAATTAAAATACGAACAAGGTAAGAAAATGTTTTAATTTAACAACTATATTATAACAATGACAATAATAATAGAAATTTTTGACGTCATATGACTTAATATTATGTAATAATGATGCAATCTGAGTTGCAAAAATTTTAAAGTGTGACAACGTCGCCTGTGTGCATTCTTTCCTTGTAAGCTCTGGCTGCAGATTCTGTTGAGCCGAGCATCTAATGACCTTAATGTGGAGCTGAGATGTCCTCGAATTTCAGATAAAAAATCTGGTAACCCTAACAAAAAGCTTACATTTTCATGCTACACTATCGTTTTCTTTATGCCATTTAGTAACAGCAATAACTTAAGGCAGCATTTTTAAACACCTAAATGATTTCAGTCAAATTATATAATATATAAATTCAAAAATAGCCCGCCTTAAAGCAATATTTGTATCTAACAGTATATAAAAATGCATATTACAGTCATTATATATGTTTATATTATTGTATACTATTGTATACATGTTCAATAATGTTATGTGAATATATTACGTAATTTAATAATGTAGGAGCTGTGAGAATAATAGGTTAAAAGTTGCTAACAATGAGGTAGCCTTGAGGCAATAATGAATTAGAAGGTTTAATAATGCTACTAGTCATTCTTGGAGTAACAATAATGTAATTGTTGTGACAGTTTATAAATTAGCCAATCAACAACCAGAAAAAGCTATAGTTAAATGAAGGTATTCTATTGGACTAGGATTAGCCAATCAGAAACTGAAATATAGCAAAAATTTGCAAATCTAGAAGTCAGTTGCTTGTAGACAGTGCTCACAACTGGACGCGTTGCTATCAGACAGTGTCACTAATCAGACGCGAGATGTATCCTCGAGAAATTTAATATGTATTTTGTGCGAGACAAAAATAGTTTACGTGTTAAAAAGTGCAAGTAATTAACAAAAGAATCTCACAGCTCTCTATATGAGTGAAGTGTTATTAAAATCGTCTCCATAATTAATAACAAAAGGAGTGAATTAAAAATTATAATCTGTGCAAGCCTACATTCTTCAGTCGCACCACAACCCTGCAAAGAGAAACATGTCTCTAACAATAATACTGACGCAGCCGACGTAAACATAAATATATAATATTTAAAGAAACAGTCAAATTACAAAGTTAATATTTTTAAAAAAAATGGGGGGGGGGGCAAAGACCACCGGAAAGTACATTTGGGGCGAAGGCTACCGGAAAGCGGGTACTATACGTGCGGTTGCAACGAACCTCAAGTTCGGCTCCCCAACAGTCGAAATATAATACACATTCTTCAAACTGACTTTCCATACGTAGCAGCAACAAACCATCTTCTTCAAACTTTAATCTACATCTCCATATGCTGATGAAAACTCTCGTTTAAAAGTCGCAGCTGTCTTCAAATTTAACATGTGCAAATAATTCTTCACCCCCCTCTCTAGAAGGCCGAATTATTTGTAATTTATTTACATTTCCTTGCGTACCAATCCTAGCAAAACTCTTTCATATAAGTGGTATCCGAATCACCCCTTCATACCACACAGATTATAAACTTCGTTTTGATTAGTTTGTATGTTCCTGTATTGTTTTTCAGCTTCACGTAGAGAACTGATATCAACTGGGTGGAGTCAAAAGCTGGTTGCTTGAAGGTGGAAGCCTTACGGGAAGAAAAACTTTAAGGCGATATAGGGGAATGGGCCACTTTTTATGCACGACAATGTGATGAAGAAAGAAAGGAAAAACAAAAAAATCTGACGTTTTACACTCACATGATTTTCTCTACTCTTGTACAAACTATTTTTACAAACGCTTATTCTCCATATGATTCATGTTAATCGAGATATCGAGATGTTAATCTAATCTTATTGTTGATGCAAGGGAAATTGCTAGCCTTTATGGGATAGTCAAATATTTTAAGAGCTGGTTGCTATGTGGAGAATTCCATTCTCTTTACATGTCCAGGACAAAAAAAATTAATAACAAATTCCAATTTGAGAAAAAGTATAAGTATTGGAAAATTTAAGGGAATAACAAGCAATATCTCGAAAATGGTTCACTCAACAAAAAAAAATGTATATGGCAAAAATTGCGTATTTTAACGCGATATACATTTTGGTGTAGTAAACTTTTGTCTATCTCTTATGGTTTACCAGTTTCGGAGACATTCCCAGAAAATTCGAGATATACATTTGATTTTTCATGAAAGTATATTAAATATATGATATTTTAATCAAAATTGTTAGAGCAATTTTTGAGAAAATTAAAATTTTCGAAAAATGTTCCATGTAAGGGGTAATCTGGGGTGGGGGGATTGTTTTGAAAACCTTTGTGTCGCATCTCTGAAGGATACTGAACCTAAATACCAAGTTTGGTGTTTATGCGACTGTTCGTTTGAGAGTTATGCTGATCACAGACAGGCGCGCGCGCGCGCACACACACACACACACACACACACACACACACACACACACGGACATGTTTCCAAAAATAATTATTTTGGATTCAGGGAGCCTCAAAACATGTATTTCCGGTGAAATCTAGGTATCGAATTTTTGGGTGGAATACAATACTTCCCCTACTTACTCTACGTAGTAGAGAAAGTAATAAAGAGGTTTAATGCTTATTTTTCTTCTAGCAAGTATTGTCTACCTCCTATGATTTCCCCGTTACACAAAATTATGCAAAATTCAATCAGTATGAAGAGGACTTTATTATTCACAGGAAATTTAAGATATGCATTTAATTTGTCGGCACTGATTTCTCAGATCTAACTATAGTACCATTAAAAAGAGAGAAAAGGCTAATCCTAGAAAGGCACTTAACCGATTTTGATGAGTTCTTTTACATCGTAAAGAACTATTATTTCAGACAGATATTGGCTATAAAATATTTCAAGATATATTAAAACTGAGGGTGAGGATTAGAGGCTTTATAAGCCCCTTACTTACGGAATGCATTCATGCAATAAGATAGTATATTATATTTTAATCAAAATTTTTGTAGCCATTTTTTGGGGAAATGAAAAATAACAAAAATTATTTATTAAAAATCTGATGTGTTGTACTCACATGACTTTCCCTACTCTTGTACAAACTATTTTTACAAACGCTTATTCTCGATCTACTTTATGCTAATCGATATAAAAAATCTTATTGCTAATTTTCTTGTAGATGAAAGGTGAATTGGTAGGCTTTAAGCGACAGTCAAATCTTTTAAGCGCTGGTTGCTATGTGCAGCATTCCATTCTCTTTGCATATCCAGGACATAAAAAAAGAATAATTAATTCCCTTTTGAGAAAAACTAAGAATTGGAAAATTCAAGCAAATAACAAGGAACATATCGGAAATGGTTCCTTCCACAAAAACATGTATGTGCTATACATTGTGTGTATAACGAGATCTACATTTTTTATGTAGAATCATTTTGTCTATCTCTTGCGGTTTACCAGTTACGCAAAAGCCATTCAGAATGAAGAGGGTGTTTGGGGATATTCCCTCAAAATTCAAGATATAAACTTCGGGAATTACTTGAAAATCCTTTGTGTCGCATCTCTGAAGGATACTGAACCTAAATACCAAGTTTACTATTTTTACTTTCTCTAATACGTATAGTAAGTAGGGGAAGTATTGTATTCAACCCAAAAATTCGATACCGAGATTTCACCAGAAATACATGTTTCTAGAACCCCTGAATCCAAGAAAAGCATTTTTGGAAAGATGTCCGTGTGTGTGTGTGTGTGTGTGTGTGTGTGTGTGTGTGTGTGTGTATGAACAGCATAACTCAGAAACGAACAGTCGGATAAACACCAAACTTGGTATTTAAGTTCAGTATCTTCCAGGGATGCGACACGAAGGTTTTCAAGAAAATCCCCCACTGCATAATACCCTTTACATGGAAAATTTTTCGAAAATTTTAATTTTCTCATAAATGTCTCTATCGATTTTGATTAAAATATCATATATTTAAGATATTTTCATACAAATGAAATGTATATCTCGAATTTTCTGGGAATGTCTCCAAAAGTATTCTTCATTGTGAACGACTTTTGCATAACTGGTAAACCATAAGAGATAGACAAAATTTTACTACACAAAAAATGTAGATCACAATTTATGTCATATACATTTTTTTGTTGGTTGAACCATTTTCGAGATATTGCTTGTTATTCCCTTAAATTTTACAATACTTATACTTTTTCTCAAATTCGTTATTAATTTTTTTTCCTGGTAATGCAAAGAGAATGGAATACTCCACATAGCAACCACCTCTTTAAAGTATTTGACTCGCTGAAAGTCTAGCAATCCCCCCTGCATCTACAAGAGAATTAGCAATAAGATTAACATCTCGATTAACATGAAGCTTATGGAGGATAATCGTTTGTAAAAATAGTTTGTACAAGAGTAGAGAAAGTCATGTGAGTGTAACACATCAGAATTTTTTCGGGTCATGCTGTTCACAGACGCACAGACACACGTACCTTTCTCTAAAAAGTTTTTTTTTTTGGATTCAGAGGCCTCAAAACATGCATTTCCGTTGAAATGTCGGTATGGAACTTTTGGGTGAAATGCAATACTTTCCTTACTTACTATACGTAAAAGAGAAAGTAAAAAGTGTATTCTGAGATGAGGCAATTTTGTTGAAATTCTTTTCTATGTTGTGCTTAAATATTATTTTTTGTAAATACGACTTTTATTATTTGTCATACATTTCGTTTTAGTTACGATTTTCACACATTCACTCACTCACACACACACACACACACACACACACACACACACACATATAACACACACCTATTTGAGGGGGGTGATGTATTTCCGATAAAATTCCAGTGTCAACGTTTTGTGGCACAGGATAACAGGATATCTCCTCTAGCTGCTATAAGTAACCAGTGGATAATATAACAAGAGAGCGATCCATTTATATGTCCATATGTCTATTAACTGGAGTTCAATACAATATTTGTTAGTGTTATCGGCCTTTAATGTTTTATATATATATATATATATACTGTCAAAACAATGCAAATGAATCTTAGGGTATGATGGATGGATGGATGGATGGATGGATGGATGGATGGATGGATGGATGGATGGATGGATGGATACTTTATTTGTACATTTTTGCACAGTTCTTTTTACAATATTCCACTTATAAACTAACTTAACCTATGTACAAATTTCCTTGCCAGCTATGCTGCTCTTTTTGCCTTGCACCCTCGCCTTTTGGCATCTAAGCATCCCTTGCTAATTTAATCCCTATTGTCCATCCTCTCCTTCCTCAGTTTGCCTTTCTACCTTTCTTATCTCTCTTACTTTTCTAATCCATTTTTCTTTTACTTTCTTTAAGAACTCCCCCATATTCTTATTTTGCTTTTCTTCCTTTCTCGTCAGCATTTTAATGCTACTATTTTTCTTCCCATACTTCTTGTCTCCATTCTGCTTATTCTTTGCATTCTGTCATATAATGCTCTGTGCTTTCACTGCCTCCGCATAATTCACAAATTCGGTTTTTTTACCTCTTAGCCGTTTTAGATACATTGATCCTGTTCTCATCCATGCAAACGCTTCTTTTTCTGCTCTTTTACAATAATCCACATACCCTTCTCTTCCCCATTTCCTTTTTTACTAATCTAGAGAACCTTAGTGACTTTTTATTCTCTAAGCTTTCTCAAATCTCTAGTCTTTCTATGTCCTCCACTCTGTTTCTTACTGTTATCCAGAAACCATTGCTATTTCTTTCTCCTGTTCTCCAAATATCTCCCATTCCTATCTTGTTCATAATTTTTTCTACCCGCCCACCAGCTATTTTTATTTTTCATACTCTTTTGTTGTTCCATACTTATATGAAGGATACATAATATGCTGTCATGTAATTTTTCATAAAACACCGTAACATACTCGTAAATACTCCAGTTTCCCAAATCTATAATAAACTATAGCGTAATTACTCGTCTTCAGTTACAGTTCCTCATGCTCCACTACTCACTTTTCCGTTGATGATGTGTTTCGTTTACTGACTGCTTCTCTATCGGGATTCGAACTCATTATTTGCGGTATTATAGAAGCATAACCGTTATTCCTAGACACCAGCATTATGTATCAATGACCTTGCGGCGCCGTTATAATGAGGAGTGTGTTTAGGAAGTGTTTATAAAACCACGGGATTGTACTGTATAAGAATCAACAAAGAATAACAGTATTGTAAACGTTAATAGTTCTCATTTATTTATTCCTGTGGCTTAAGATGCTTATTTCAATCCATTTGTATTTAATTGTGCCATATCCTTACGCATGTTGATTAGTATTTGTGCACATTAGTTATATTCTGTTAAATAATATAACTTCACACTCCATTGATATCAATTCTGATGAGAAATTCAAACTTTATGTGACGCTACTTTAAAGAAATGTGCCAATGTAAAGTGCAATATTCTGTGGAGGAAATAAACAGAGCGAATGCTATTGGTTAAAAAAGCCGAGCTTTTGAAACACGAAACGAAATGGTTGAGTGATATGCCTCAAGAGGAGGAGATTAACAAGCGGGATGGCCTGGTACCGACCAATCTGACCGAAGTTTGAACGGATCTTACGATTTTTATTAAAATACCACACATTAAAGCTATTTGCTTTTAAAGTGTGTATCATGAATTTTCTGGGAATCTCCTGTGTAGTCCTATTCATTCGAAAGAAATTTTCTATAATATTGTAAAATTGGTAAACCTTAAGCGGTAGACGAAAACGTACAACACAATGTAGATCTCTTTAAAGCACACAATGTATTTCAAATAAGTTTTATGTGGCATAAGCCATTTCTGAGATATCCATTATTGAAGGTCCGAATTGATCATTTCTTGGTCACTGTTTTAAAGTCCTGTCAACATTCAGTTGTTTCTCGTGATTGCATTGAAACAGTAAGGAATTTTAAACCTAGCATATGCGTCCAGTTCTTAAACATTGACTATCGCTGTTCCCTTAGTATCAATAACGAAATGTATAATCTAGCTATTTCTTCAAAGGCTCATTTGGATTAAAATGTAGTAGATAGAAAAATAAACTTTAGTAAGAATTGTTTACATAATCACTAATAGAACGACTGAAGGTAGCGAAAGTCATATGAATGTGTCGCATAAATTTGTTTTTCTCCTTAGGTGAACATGATGCAGTTTGAAATGAGCCCCACATTCCTAGTTACAAGACCAAAGCAACTTTCGTGTTAAACATACTGGAGTTTATGAAGACGTATCTAGCTTTTATATCCTACCGATAATAATTCACTAGAGCCCTCTTCGGTATTCAAGGAAATTCCTATGTCAGGTTTTATTGGATATACACCCTTAAGCACAATTAAGAAAGCCATAAACGTAATAATGGGCTTACTTTAACGATGCAACAGCAGGTATTTACCAGTGCATAACCAGGTTTCTCAACGTAATTTTTTGTATTATGTATCACCATAAAATCAAGCACGCAGAGCAATAAGAAAATAAATGCACTGTTATTGAACTTTCCACTTAAGAGGAGAGTTCGTGTTCTATATACGAGTGTTTATAACTGCAATGGATAAAAATTAGGAGAATTAAAACGCAAACCTGTCCGAAAACTGATAATGTACGCCATTCATTTTTAAAATTATTACTTTCACCTGCTGAAATTGCTCTGATCATTGTATTCATATAATCATATAAGCATCCATTTTTGCTTTCTCTAGCATTACATAGCAGATAGAGAAAGTATTGCGTTCCACCCAAAATTTATGCGAGATTTCACCGGCAGTACATGTTTCGAGTCTACTTGAATCCCCCTCCCCGAAAAAAAGCATTTTCAAAAAAGGTCCGTGTGTGTAAGTGTCTGTGAACAATACAACTCAAAAACGAAAAGTCGGACAAATACCAAACTTGCTATTTAAGTTTTCTATATTCCAAAGATACAACACGAAGATTTTGAAGAAAATCCCCCACCCCAAACTACCCTTCACTTGGTTTGATTTTCTGAAAGCTGCCCTAACGATTTCGATTAAAATACGTATATTAAAGATATTTACATGACAAGTAATACGTATATCTTGAATTTTCTGTCAATAGCCTTTGAAGGCCACTCCATCCGGAAGGAATTTTGTATAATTTTGTACAAATGGTAAACGTTAAGCGAAATACGAAAACGTACTAAAAATGTAGATCTCTTTAAAGCATGCAGTTTATGTCAAATAACGTTTTTGTGGCATCACTCATATCCAAGATATCCGTTAGTAATGATTGGAATTGTTCAATATTTAGTCATTCTTTAAACTTCTGTCGATTTTCAGTTGTTTCTAGCAATGCCATGGGAAGAGTATGGAATTTTAAGTCCAGCGTATAGCGTATAGTCCTGAAACATTTGACTATCGCTATTTTCTTGGTATGTATAACGAAATGTGTAATACAGCTACTTCTGGAAAGTTATATGTCGATTAAAATGAAATAGAATAAACTGTATACCCACCAATAAGCGATATAGGGTAGAGAAAATCATATGTATATAACACATTAGATTTTTTCAAAGCCTGCGGCGTTTCAATGGCCATTTGAAACTTGGCAGAGGTATAACTAAATGCACAAATCGTAACTTTATTTCTGAAAATTATATTTTATAAACATACTGTTTCAAATAACTCTGAAAATATCGCAAAAACTTATGTAAATTTTTCTGGGAAAGATTCTGTTACATATGCTAATTGGTTTATTAAAACTATTTTGTTTGTATACTCAAGAAAAGAACTAGGTATACTCCTTCAAAATTCTGCATTAACAAGTTCCAACATATCCCTAGGTTTACTACTTCAATTCATTTTGTGCCCATATTTTTGTACAATTTGTTTAAAAGCTCATCGGAAAATTTAAAAACTATACCAAAACACTGTATAGTATCACAGAGGGTGAAAAAAGATAACTGGAAGAGCACAGGTGGACGTTTTATAAAAGTTTAAATTTAATGACTTTGTGTATTAGCAAGCAATTTATAAAATTGTAACATTTGGTGTTTATATTTGTGTTTTAAAATAATTGCACTTTCTTAGAACATAAATTTACTTTGCGATTACTGCATTTTCTTCCCTTAAAAACTGCATTCATTAAACACCATTTTGCTTACCCATTTTGCTAGTGAAAGTATTCCATTCCATCTAAGAAATTCGCGTTTGCTACTTAAATAAAAAACTCAACTAAATGCAGTATCTTTTATACACGCAAAATGAATTATTTTAAAAAAATTCACCCATACAAAACTACTCTTTACATACAAAATGCTGCTTAATTTTGGTTTTCTCGAAGCCTGATTCTAACGATTTACGTTAAAATATTGTTTCAGATTTCAACTTGACAAATAAAAAATATATGTTTTAGCTTTTTAAACATTCTGTAAGGTTAATTTAGGAATAATATGTATCTCCTTAAAGTATAAATTTTATATCAAATAATAATTTTCATAGCATAGCAGTTTCTGAAGCATTGTAATGAGTCGGCCCATGTTGGCGTTTGCTTGCATGTGATTTATGTCATGTTTGTAAATGAGCGTTATTTTTATCTTCTCTACACTTACCTCTATGAGGAAATATTGTGTTTCACCCCAATAATTCGATATGGAAAATTCACTGGAAATGTACGTTTTGAGAACCCCCTGAATTAAAAAAGAATGAAGATCCTGTGAAGTGTTCTTGATTATTAATGACTTTTGTATAATTAGTAAACCGTACGAGATATATAAAATGTTAATGCACAAAAGATGTAGTTAAAGTACACAATTCATGTCATATACCTTTTTGGGCGTTAACAAGGTATTCTTTGTTGTTGATTAAATTTTGAAATACTTATACTCTTTTCAGGAAGTAAATCGCTAATCGTTTTTCTCTCTTGGCCATGCAAAAAGAATGGAATTTCAAAGCCATCATATACGACATACTTTTTAAAACTCTGACTATCGCTTTAGTCTACTACATTTGTTTTGCATCTACAACCAAATGTATAATCAAAGTTTATGTTTATTAACAAAAGCTAGATCAAAGAACAAGTTATTTATTGATGTTTTGTAGAGGAATGAGTAGAGAAAGTATGTTGATGTAACAGAACACATTCTTTTTAAATATATTGCAAGTATAATGTAGAAGAGCTTTGAAAATAGAGCAGAGAAAGTCCTGCATTTTAACCTGAAGAAGTATTATTGCTGCCCCACGTATGGCACAAAGTTTCCGGTGGCCTTCGCCCCAACGTTCGGGAATCAACTTGTATGTTTACGTTTCTTTAAATATTATATATATTTATGTTTGCCTCGGCTGCATCAGTATGAATTTGTAGAAACATGTATCTCTTATCAGGGGGTGATGCGACTAAAGAATGTAGGCTTATACAAATTGTAATTTTTTCTTCCCTTTTTTTTTTAATAATCCTTCACACGATTAAATAACACTTCACTGATATAGAGAGCTGTGAGATTATTTATTAATTACTTGCACTTTTTAACATGTAAACTTTATAATATTCTCGCCGTAATGAATTTTCGTCTCACACTGGATAAGTACCGAGCGAATGAACTGCTCAGGTACGTTGCCTTCTAGCGACTGACGTTTACTGCTTAAATTTGTAAATTTTTCTATTTCACGTCTCTAATTGGCTAATTTTGCTCCAATAGTACACTTTTATTTAACTTAAGCTTTTTCTAGGTGTTGATTGGCTATTTATGAACTGTTTTAAATAGTACATTATTATTGCTCCAAGAATTACTAGTAGCATTATTAAACTTTCTAATTCATTTTTGCCTTAAGGTTACCTCATTGTTAGCAACTTTCGGTCTCTATTCTCACAGCTCCTACATTATTAAATTACCTAATACATTCACATAACATTATTATACATATACAAAATAATATAAACATATACAATGACTGTAATATACACTTTTTATATATTGTAGTATACATATATTGCTTTAAGGCGGGTTGTTGTTATACTTTATATTATATAATTAGACTGAAATCATTTAAGTGTTAAAAATAATGCCTTAAACCCACCCGATTTTTATCTCTTCATTCCCATTTTCACAGGGGAATTAATTCTGTTCTGCGAAAACGTGTATTAGTGTTTCTGTTTTGGAGAGATGCATAGGACCAGGAAAAAAACCAGAGTATGCCATAACCTTGCACAGTCGCACACCTGGATTTAACCAAATTGTTCTTGTTCTCGCCGGTTCCGTAGTCAGCTGTGTAAAGCTTAAGAATTTGAACAATAGATTTTACTTGCTACATGTTAGCTGTATCGCAACCTTCACGTAGTTTGTGGGACTCTCTTGCGCCTGAAAACACTGCACAACACTTGAATTTACACTTCCCCAGAATTCATTATTTCGACGGAGTTGTACCTTCTATTCATGAAGCTGAAATCCTTTCGATGATAATTCGGTGATTATTTATGTTTTAAATATCACAGCCCGCAGTTCCCGTCAGGCTACTGTCCCTAATGAGGAAACTCCTCTCTATCGCTACCGGGATGGCTCCGTGATAACTGTGTGGCTCGCATTCCGGAGGTCCGGGGTTCGATTCCTGTCGCGAATCTCTTACCATACGTTTTTGTGATTTCCTCGGCTCGGTAGGCAAATGCTAGGGTGGTTCCCCTTTTACCTTGATATCCCTGACCATCATTTCCTTTCATCTGTTTCACCTCATTTGTTTCGGGTGGTTGGTTTGTTGAGGCAGGACGGTGGAATTTGCTCTTTTAGAAAGATTTTCCCTGGAGCTTGGCGGTACAGCTGAGGCCCTCTTACTTAGGGGAGTGTTCGTCTACTCCCGGGACCCTACAGGTCGCGCGCGGCTAAGATATGATTAGCCGGCGCAATTGGTGACGTGCTGGAATCGTTAGGAACCCCGTTGTTTGTTACCGTACATCGTCTCCGGATCTGATCGCCATTCATCCCTATCTCCCAGGGGTCACGTTGGAAGCATAAAGGGCCCCACTATGGCCTATGTGCGATACTGTGCTCCAATTACTAGATGTCCCTCTGTCAGGCTACTTCCAACTCCTCTCTATGGCTCTCCTCTCAGTTTCCAAATGCCACATTTCCTCTGTCCATTCTCCCCACTCTCTCCCCTTCCTATTTTCTCTGTCTGCATCTGTGTACAAACAATGAAACTCACGTGCATGAAATTTTTATAAAAGATGTGTTTTAGTAAATTTTTTTTTTGGAATTTAAGAAAAGAATACGTGCTCTAAAATGCATTGCTGAAATTCCTACGTTCCATTTCATTTTTGTTCAAACACCTAATTAGATTATTCGTTTAACTGACTGCAATTCCCGCTCCTCATGTATAAACAGCAGTTCCTTAAATGAGTTGTTTCTGCCGTTAATATATCTCATATATACTAACGCTCCACCTATGGCCCAAACTTATAGGGAGGTTGGCAAGTATCCTAGATGTTCTGTGGAAAATTTGAGTGACTACATAAACCAGCGTGCTCGCGAGTGAAGAAGTATATAAGAGAATTGGTGAGTTCGTTTCGCATCAAGTGCTCTTAGTGAGATTGGGTCGATAGTTGTGACGTACAGAGATCTACTGCGAGGGATTAAGAAAGGTCCTGTGTTTGACTTCCCAGAGGATGAACCATCCGAAGAATAGGCTGCGTCGTGCGTACTTCATTATGTCGCTACATCGGGATGAATTAAGCGAAGTAGCAAGGAACACTTGAAGAGATCACATTAATGAAATGGCAGTGAGAACTTTGTGAAGGGACAGTGAAACTGGAAAAGTCACAATATATTTAAGTTAATGGAAAAATAAAGGTGTATAACTAAAGTATGTAATCAATTATATGTCCTTAAAACATGAGGCAGTATTTTTAACACTTAAATAACAGCCCGCCTTACAGCAATATGTGTATGTAACAAGATATAAAAAGTGTATATTACAGTCATTGTATATGTTTATATTATTGTATACACGTGTAATAATGTTATGTGGATGTATTACATAATTTAATAATGTAGGAGCTGTGAGAATAATAGGTTAAAGGTTGCTAACAATGAGGTAACCTTGAGGCAATAATGAGTAAGAAAGTTTAATAATGCTACTAGTCATTATTGGAGCAACAATAATGTAATTTTTGAGACAGTTTATAAAATAGCCAATCAACAACCAGAAAAATGCTTAAGTTAAATGGAAGTATTCTATTGGAGTAGGAATAGCCAATCAGAGACTTGAAATACAGAAATTTACGAATTTAGGCGGTAGAAATCAGTGGACAGTATTCCTAACCGGACGCGAGATGCGTCCTCGAGAAATTTAATACGTATTCAGTGTGAGACGAAAAATAGTTTACGTGTTAAAAAGTGCAAGTAATTAATAAAAAACATCTCACAGCTCTCTATATCAGTGACGTGTTATTTAAATCGTGTCAAGCATTAATAAAAGGAGTGAAGTAAAATTATAATCTGTTTAAGCCTATATTCTTCAGTCGCACACTCCCTGCTAAGACATTCATGTCTCTAAAAAAGGTATAAATACTGACGCAGCCGAGGCAAACATAAATATATAATATTTAAAGAAACAGTCAAAATTACAAAGTTAATATTTTTTAAACATTTGGGGCAAAGGTCACCGGAAAGTACGTTTAGGGCGAAGGCTACCGGAAACTTTTTACCATACGTGCGATTGCAACTACTTCAAGTTCGGCTCCCCAACAGTTGAACTACAATACAACTCCTGCTTCAAATTGGCTTTCCATGCGTGAAACAACAACCTACTTCAAACAATAAGGAAGTAGAAAAGAATCACGATCACCTCATATCAGTGGTATGAACTTGCTCCTGCAGGCAATTGCTCCCTACATAATATATATATATAAACACAGACTGGTGCTGTATCAGGAAATAGTACTTAATATTTTCTGTTATTTATTTGTTTTGCGAATACGTTTAACTCGATAGTATTTTAGGCACCACTGTATAAACGTGTAGGCAAGTATCAAGTTTTGTTAATGGCAATGATTAACTAATATCTGACAGAAAAGTTATGATGCGCTACATTCACATTAGTTTCTCTACCCACTATCGTTTATTTTATATAGCTTCTACAAACTATTTATACAAAACCTTATTCTTCTCTCTACTTCATGTTATCGAATAAAGTTTGAAGGATTAGTTTCATTATATATTTCATTGTGACCACCAAGGAGATAAAGGAAACCGAAGCTATAGTCAAATGTTTAAATGCGGGACGCTCTTTGAAATAGGATCGCGAGAAACAGCTGAATGGTGACAGCAATTAAAAAATTGACAGTATTGAAAAATTCAAACCAATAACAGCGAAAGCCTCTTAAATATTTGATGTCTCAATGAAACTTAAAATATATAGTGGGTTTTAAGTTTACTTTGTGTCGTAAGTTTACGTATGTCTTATATTTTACCAGTAATACAAAATTATACAGTATTTCTTCAGAATGAAGAGCACCTTATAGCCCTTTCCCAGAAAATTCAAGATATACATCTTATATACCGTGTAAGAGCAGATATTAATTTCTAATGAACTACAATATGCAAGGGCGGATTGACGAGAGATAGCGTTCTAATCACGGTTTTCTTGCTTGCACCCAAGTCTTACATCTATTCTGGCATAATCTCAGAAATTCGTCGTCATTTGTTTCTTAGAACATTGTTGAGAGCCTCTAAATTAAGCAGATGTGTGTTGCTTGTAGAAAATGGAGAAAAGTGAATTTCGTGTTCTGATAAAGCACTACTTTTTGTGTGGTAAGACGGTGAAGGAAACGGAGGAAAAGCTGAAAAAGTATTAGGGGAACTCTGCTCCATCACATGGCATGGTTCACAAGAATTTAGATGTGACCGTTTGAGCACAAGAGATGCCGTGCGCACAGGACGCCGGTTGAGGTCACAACAGAAGAAATGGTGAACAAAGTTCACGATTTTGTGTTGGTAGACCGCCGAGTGAAAATCCGTGAGATAGCCAAGACTGTAAACATCTCGAGTGAACGGGTATATAACATTCTGCACGAATTTTTGGATATGAGAAAGCTGCCAGCAAGATAGGTGCCGCGACTGCTCACAGTTGAGAACTAACGGAATCGTGTTACCATTACATAGGATATTTGAACATGTTCCAGCGCAACCCAAATGAGTTTTTGCGGCGTTATGTCACGGTTGATGAAACTTGGATCCATTAATATCAACCTGAAACCAAACAATAATCAAAGCAGTGGTTTCCTTCGGTAAACCTGCTCCAAAGAAAGCAAAAACCATTCCGTCGGCAGGAAAAATCATGGCAGCTGTCTTTTGGGATTCACAAGCGGTGATAGACCTCCACTACCTGGAAAAGAGTAAAACGATCACAGGTTCATATTATACCGCAATGCTGGATCAGTTTCACAAAGAATTGTTAAAGAAACGAGCCCATTTGGTGAAGAAAAAGTTTTTTTTTCACCAGGATAATGCACCCGCACACAAGTCAGCCATTGCCATCGAAAAATTTGCGCAATTGGGCTACGAACTGCTACCTCACCCACCAGATTTGGTATTCTCCAGATTTGGCTCTGAGCGACTTCTTCCTCTTCGCAAACCTGAGATATTGGCTCGCTGGGAAGAAATTCACGTCCAGTGATTACATATGGCAGAAACAACCTCATATTTTGCAGACTTCGAAAAATCATATTTTTGAAGGGTTATAACAAATTGGAGAAACGTTGGAGAACGTATATTGAATTGAAAGGAGACTATGTTGAGAAAGCAAAATGGATTTTTTGGGAAAAAATTTTATTTTCTTTAAAAATACACTCATTTATCAATCCGTCCTTCGTATATAGCGACACATATGATATATCACTGGAAGGAGAAAAGTTCAAAGCTGTAAGCCCCCACCTATTAGTTCCATTCAATGCCTTCAGCGCAGCGGCCTTGTGGTTTGTTTACGAGAAAATTGTGACGTCACAGGAAAAATCGTTTTGTGTTGCAATATGCAAGGAGTTAATCGACTATTTCAGTGCAGCGCGCATTTTGTTGTTAAGTTCAACAAATAAACACCTCGTCAAGAACAAATTTATAGTTATTGACAAGAAATTCGTATAAGATGGTTGCATATGCAAAGGGAAAAACACTGGTCATTCTCGCATAACAGATGGTATTAATGCTGAATGCAGAAAATAAAACTTAGAAGTTTCCTCTATCCAGTGATGTATCATATATGTGTCTGTCTATTGCATTGTATTTTAATGAAAATCGTTAAGAGCCAGTTTTGAGAAAATAAAAAGTTTCCAAAGAATTTCCATGTAAAGGGTAGTTTGGGAAGGTGGCGTCATATTTTTCAAAGATGCTGAACTAAAACACCAAGTTTGGTATTTATCCGACATTTCGTTTTTGAGTTATGCTGTTCACATTCACACGGACGTTTCTAAAAATGTTTCCTTTTGGATTAAGGGGACCTAAAAATATGTATACTTTCTTTACCTACTAGTCATGTGATAAAGAATGTAAAATCTTGAAGCGATTATACAGCCTATATTCCTCACATTTATTACATGACGCCGGAAAAGACTATGGTTTTACGAGAGATATATTAAAATACAGCAACATATGATTTAATTTCCCAGAAAACCGTATTTGACTTTACAGATCCAAAACTTTCTCGTTTCAATTATTTTGTTCTCTGCTGGCAATAACCTAGCATGGGCACAGGAACATACACTACCATGACGAATGACAGTTGTTTTTAACGTCTTCATTACTTTTTAGGCTCGGTGATGGTTAACCTGCCACAAGAGCGCCCTCCATGTAAATGAGTCCTTGTAGCTCAACACCCAGAATGCCACCCAGCGAGGATTATAGCATCTCGTGCTGAGCGTGAAAAAGATAAGTTGTTTTTCACTGGTTAGCATGCGTCAGAGGTCATGTGATTCAACTGCTAAAGGCTCACCAGAAGCTGCAGCAATGGATATATAAGTCCTTTCTGTGTAAGACTGGATACCTTTATTGATGATATCGAGGGGAGAAACTGGTTAGTTCTGCAGCCACATCCTGTCATGCGCAATGTTAATCACGTGGGTGGAACCTCCAGGCCAACAAGTTCAACCCTGAGTTCAAATCCGCGTGAAATTTTAAATTGTGTACTTTTGGTTATGCTTCGCTGCGAATATGATATGTGGGCCCTCCTTTCTACCTTCTGGCACCTCCTTTTTCCTTTTGTATTTTTAATTCTGCTCATTCTTTCTGCATTTTATTTCTCCTCTAACCTTTATTTTAGTATGAATTTCCTTCGTATTCTCTTCTTTTCTTTCCGTCATGCCTACCTTTTGTTTTAGCTCTTTCTTGTGTTTACCAAGATTTTACCCCCTGCTGCGCTTTCTATCATTTTGTTCCTCTCTTCCATTTTATTCGTCTTACGTTTTCTATTCTTCTTCGCCTTCTTCGTTTTCTTTCTCTTTCTTCAATTTTCTTCCGCTGTCAGATGTTTCCAACACATATTTTAAGTACATAGGCTGTTACATCAGCTTTTGCATCCATTTACATGCATGAACTAACTGGTGAACTGTTTTGTATACAGACTTCAAATTTTTATTTCATGAGTGGCCAACAACATTGGTTGACACATTACAAATTGTTTCAAATTCCTGAAAGGTTAGAGTTAAGATGAAATTCTATTTAAAAATGTAGCATTTTTTCAAATACCTCTCTTCTGTGACTGACTCATAAGAGGGTTACAGCATTGCGAAAATTTATTTGTACGTTTTGTGTTCAATAAGCTTACGCCTGAAAACCCTTTAGGATGGTAACATAGCTGTCACTTAATTATAATCTTATGAATTTCTGTCTCCCCTTACTTGCTTTCACGCCCCCTCTGAATTTCATGTGCTTGACCAAACATATAGGTGCCTATACGCGGGTATGCCACACGACATTCAGTTCCACTGAAGGAGAGTCATACCACTACGTACAGTCGCTTCCATTTATGCCGTCACTGCACCTTTGGGAGGCTTTCTACTGGCCTTCACAGGTGGTGTGTGTATACCAAGGAGGAGATGTGTGTATATGTTTACCTTTTGGCGCATGCGGGTGGTTTCCTGTTCTACGTGCACAATTCTCCATTATTCACATATGAATACATAACTTTGAGCAATAGCTTTACCTCTACTCACTTATAATAACCATGTTTAAATACGTAAAAAAATAAAACCTTATTTTGCACAATATCTCCACGAAAAATATGTTTAATGGCAACATATTATAAAACTGAAATACATTATACTTTTTACTCTTAAAGAGGACAGAATTGCTAGATACTATTTTAATAATTGTCCAATCTCCGTTTTTGTCCAGTGTCTGGTTTAGCCATCTAGGAATTGAATCACTCGTCGCACTCTGCGGAACGTCATGAAATGTGGGAACATTTGCGTTTAGAGCCAGAGCTATTCCAGGACATACACTACGTGATCAAAAATATCCGAACACCTGGCTGAAAATAACGTACAAGTTCGTGGTGCCCTCCATCGGTAATGCTGGAAGTCAATATGGTTTTGACCCACCCATAGCCTTGACGACAGCGTTCACTCTCTCAGGAATACTTCCAATCAGGTGCTTGAAGGTTTCTTGGGGAATGGCAGCCCATTCTTCATGGAGTGCGGAACAGAGGAGAGGTATCGATGTAGGTCGGTGAGGCCTGGCACGAATTCGGCGTTCCAAAACATCCCAAAGGTGTTCTATAGGATTCAAGTCAGGACTCTGTGCAGGCCAGTCCATTACAGGGATGTTATTGTCGTGTAACCACTCCGCCACAGCCCGTGCAGTATGATCAGGTGCTCGATCGTGTTGAAAGATGCAATCGCCATCCCCGAATTGCTCTTCGACAGTGGGAAGCAAGAAAGTGCTTAAAATAGTATCAATGTAGGTCTGCGCTGTCATCGTGCCACGCAAAACAACAAGGGGTGCAAGCCCCCTCCAGGAAAACACGACCACACCATACCACCACCACCTCCGAATTTCACTGTTGCCTCTACACACGCTGGCAGATGACGTTCACCGGGCATTCGCCATACCCATACCCTGCCATCGGATCGCCACATTATGTACCGTGATTCGTCACTCCACACAACGTTTTGCCACTGTTCAATCGTGTAATGTTGACGCTCCTTACACCAAGCGAGGCGTCGTTTGGCATTTTCCTGCGTGATGTGTGGCTTATTAGCAGCCGCTCGACCATGGAATTCAAGGTTTCTCACCTCACGCCTAACTGTCATAGTACTTGGAGTGGATCCTGATGCAGTTTGAAATTCCTGTGTGATGGTCTGGATAGATGTCTGCCTATTACTCTTTACGACCCTCTTCAAATGTCGGCGGTCTCTGTCAGTCAACAGACGAGGTCGGCCTGTACACTTTTGTGCTGTACATGTCCCTTCACGTTTCCACTTCACTATCACATCAGAAACAGTGGACCTAGGAATGTTTAGGAGTGTGGAAATCTCGTGTACAGACTTCTGACACAAGTGACACCCAATCACCTGACCACGTTCGAAGTCCGTGAGTTCCACGGAGCGTCCCATTCTGCTGTTTCATGATGTCTAATGACAATGAGTACCAGGCAGTAGGTGGCAGCACAATGCACCTAAGATGAAAAGCGTATGTTTGTGGGGGTGTCCGAATACTTTTGATCACATAGCGTCTAAGCGGCTAAATCAGGTATTGGTAAAGAATGGAGAGTGGACAGATTATTAAAATAATGTCTAGTAAAAGTGTCCTCTTTGATAGTTAAAAGTCTAATTTATTTCAGTTTTTCATTATATTGTCATTAAAAATACTTTTTCATGGAGAATTTGTGCAAACAGGTTTTTTTTTTAGCTGTGTGTTTAGATTGGACAACTTATTACAATAATGCCTAGCAGACATGTCCTCTTTGAGAGTAAAAAGTATAATGTATTTTAGTTTTACATTATGTAGCCATTAAAAAAGAAAACTTCGCTGGAGTTATGGCACAAACAGGGCTTTATTTAGTTATATATTTAAACATGGTTATTACAACTGATGACGGTTGCTCAAAGTTAATATATTCATATGACTAATCAGGAATTGTGCACGTAAAACAGAACGCCACTGTAGGCGCGAAAAGGTAAACATATACACTCCTGCTGTGTAGGCCAGGAGAATGCCTCCCAAAGCTGCGGTGACAGCATAAATGGAAGCGAGTGTACAGTTTTGTCCAAAAGAAGACTGTCATGTTGCCGCTGTTACCATGTTACCAAAGTCACTACAGATTATTTGTGGCGTACATCTTGACACACTTCCTTTTGACGCTCGGTGAAGATGCTCTTCAACCTTATCTGCTCAGTTTCATCAAGCCCATCTACTTTACACGTAATTATGATTTTCATGATCTCTGCAGATGTAGAAGAGCCGAAAGATCCATAACCTTGCAAGAGAAAAATAAATACTTTCAGAACACAAAGAAGCTTTAGAAATGTTTATATAATTTCTGGGAGTATTTTAATTACATTGCATTTATATTTCAATTTTAATAATTCTTATTCAATAACGTCAATGTATGAGCAATTAACATTTGGAGCTATTTTGCTACATTCAAAATCAAAACTAGGACTGACGTTCATAGCATTTTTATTAACGACCCCTAAAGCCACTTATTTAAGATGTGTTTGCTAGAAATCACTGCTGAACAAACCCGCCTTTCACAACAGCTGTACTTCCTAAGACGTAGCGCTATTTAGTATATTTAGTTCTATATTTAGCCTTGTTTGGAAGGTTTAGGAGAAAAACAACAATGAAAATGAGTTACCAACATCAGCTTTAGATATGTACTTTATGAATCAAATAAATGAAACCTATAAAAAGAACTCCCCCGGGAGGAACTATGAGATGAAGGAACCGCAGGAGACGTATGGGCTGCAGTAGCGGCCGACGCAGGCGACAGAGACGCGCAGAGTTCTCTAATAGCTACAGGCTTGACCACCCGGTCGGAGAGCGCTCGGCGGCGAACCTCCCAAGCCACTGGAGGGTGGCTCACAGGCTCCCCTCCAGCGGAGACTGGGGAAAGCTCGACCCAACATTGAAGGGTGGAACGGCTACCATTTGAGGGGGCAAGGAGTTCCAAAGCGACATCTGTCCGACCGCCGACCGACACACAGCCCCGTAGAAAACCTGTAACGTGAAAGAGGGAGATGAAGTGAGAGAGAGAGAGAGAGAGAGAGAGAGAGAGGAGATCCGGTACACAACACCACCCCAGCATAGACCTTGCCGATCGGGGAAAATTACCGTAGCGCCACCTCACTCGTTTATTATTAATGTTAATAATTTCTTGGTCCACTGGTTGTGTTTCAATGATTCAACTCAGAATTTGAGGCAGTATTTTTAACACTTGAATAATTTTAATTAAATTATATAATATGTAAATTCAATAACAGCCCGCCTTGAAGCAATATGTATGTAATAAATTTTAAAAATGTATGTAACAGTCATTGCAGATGCTTATATTATTGTAAACATGTTTAAAACTGTTATGTGAATACATTACGTAATTTAATAATGTAAGAGCTGTGGGAATAATAAGTTTAAAGTTGCTAACAATGAGGTAACAATGAGGTAACCTTGAGGCAATAATGAGTTGAGACTTTAAATGCTACTAGTCATGATTAGGGCAGCAATAATGTAAATTTTGTGACAGTTTAAAATTAGCCAATCAACAACCAGAAAAAGCTTTAATTAAATGCAGGTATTCTATTGGACTAGGATTAGCCAATCAGAGGCTTAAAATACAGAAGTTTACGGGTTTGGACGGTTGAAATATGTTCAGTTGCTGGCAGACCTTGGTAGTGCCCGGATGGAAGATGTGTTACGTATTCGTGTGAAACGAAAATTAAGTATATGCGTTAACAAAGTACAAGTATTAAATAAAAGAATCTCACAGCTCTTAATATCAGAGTAGTGCTATTTAATTTGTGTCAAGGATTAATAAAAAAGAAGTGAATTTAAACTTTAAATCTGTGTAGGCCTACATTCTTGTCGCACCACGCCCTGTCTAAGAGATACATGACTCTAAAATAATACTGAAGCAGCCGAGGCAAAAACAAACATAAATAATATCTATAGAACCAGTTTATAACAAAGTTAAAATATTTTTTTTAAACTTGGAGTGTAAAAAAAATAATAATACATCTTCATATCGGTGTTACATACGTATTAGCATATTACGTAACAAAAACAATCTTCTTAAAATTAACGCCCAAAGCGTGGTGCAAACTTAACAACAGAACACTTTCTTCAAATTGATTTCCCAAGTGTGGAAATAAATAAATAAACAAGTTGAAGAACAATTCCTTCTTCAAGTTTCCTAATGTTTTTCATTTATGTTGTCTCTGAACTAATTTTTACGTGGTACATGTGCCTTTTTCGATACTAAAGCGAGCCAATCAAACGCCCGAATTTTATGCAACCCGCGATTAATCATCAACTTGAAGAGATTCGGGCCTTCTTTTGCGAAAATATTACCCGACGCCCATCCCCGCATAAAGGCGCTTTGTGCTTCTTAACTACCCCGGGAGGAAGGGGTGAATAGGAGACCCAAAGGGCAACAATGGACAACGATGTAGGCTGTTGCTTTCGATTCCAACATGACACTAATCCTGACGCCGGCTAGCCCTGTATTAGCCACCCACAACCTGAGGGCCCCACGTGTAGACGAGATACTCCCAGGAAGGAAGGGGGTTCCAGCAGTCACCAGCAGGGAGAAATCCTTCCAAATTGCGAATTGCACCATCCTGCCGCAACGCACCAACCGCCATCGCCTGGTCCTAAACTCAGAAAAAGATTAAAGGAAAATATGGGAACAGGAAACGATGGGCAGGAAATTCGTGGTAGAAGGGAAACGACCTATCAAGCCGGGGAAACCACGAAAAAACGTCATTGTTAGATTGGCCTGTTCCGACGGGAATAGAATCCAGAGCTCCCGAATGCGAGCCTCACACGTTTCTGTGGAGCCATCTCGTTTGGTTTCAGGACGTGGTTGTGAGACATTCAGTCCACGAAGACCCCAGTTATATTAGCCATATACGGAACATTCCAACACATGCACCATTTTGTTGATTCCTATCTGCAGATGGATGTCAATAATGTTAAACTTACTGCTTTTGATGCTTGTATTCTATCTGAACGCGCAAATATGGTGAAAGATGTCACTGATTCATTTGGTTAGAAAACGCTATAAGCAATGGATCTCAACAAGTTATTGTCGGCAGATCAAAGATGTCCCTCTATCAAAGGTTTGCCGACAGATCCTACCTTGCGTACCACTCATAAGGGAACTAAACTCCGCGTAGAATATTGATAGTTGGTGCCAACAATAAACCGTTGTGGATGATTAGGAAGAGGAACTAATAACACCGCAGGCACATGCTCAAGTTCTATGATATAGCTGCCGCTTTGATAGAGTTAATGCTTTCCGCATATTAACCTTTGTGTTCGATGTAACCAATCTGGGATTATTTCTTTCAATTTATCGCCGTCATCCTAGAAGTAGTTTTATTATGGCAATGCTATCCGCGGTGGCAGGAAATAGCTCTTTGTCTCTAAGTACAACAAATTTATGGGTTTGTTCTGTATAATTTGAAAACAGTTTCCTGCTGCTGACATCTAAACCCGCTCATTAGTCACTCTCTGTTTCCCCTACAAAGAATCTCTAATGGAATCACATTCTCCAATTTCCTCCCCAAAAATAGGATCCAACAACAGTTAATCATTGACAGTGACGCAACAGGTCTTTGAACCTTTGTTCGTTTTATGTAATAACAACAATAAACGGAAGTGAATTGAAAGAAGGTGCTTTTAATTTCGACAAACTGCACCATGCTAGTGACGAGCAAAGCGACCCAGCAGTTCCTATACCGTGCAATGACACTATCACATATGTCAAAAGAAAGATAATTCAAGAGTGGGAGACGAGATGACGAGTACTATAGTCCAACTGCCTGTGAAAAAGTATCTAGACAGGATCAAGTTTTAATATCCCAACTCAGAATAGGCCACATCAAGATTGCACATAGCTATCTCCTATTTTCCAACAGGATAACGTACAATTGACCCTCGAGCACATTATCATCGAGTGCCAACTTTACAACCGATGGTGACAGCACTATTAAATATTCACTATACTTCAGCTAACGCCTTAATTCTCTCCTAATTACCTCATATTAATTCAGTTCTTATTGGAGAAGAATTTGTTGCGTTTCTGGACTTCATAAAATTAAAAATCTATTGTATTACATTCACATGACTTTTTCTACTCTCTGTCGTTTAATTGTGGGTATACAGACTATTCATTGTAAAGATTGTGTTTCTATCTACTACATTTTAATCCAAATAAACCTTTTCAAAAGTAGCTACACCAAAAATTTCTTATTAATACAAAGGGAACAACGAAATACAAAAAATTTAAGAACTGGACGCTATACACTGGCCACTGTTTCCATGCAATCGCGAGAAACAACTGAATGTTGACAGGACTTTAAGAGAATGGCCAAGAAACGAACAATTCGAACCTTTAAATACGGATATTTCAGAAATGGCTTATACCACAAAAATGTATTTGAAATAAATTTTGATGTTTTAAACAGATCTACAATTTTGGTGTGTGGCTTTTCGTCCATCCCTTAACGTTTATCAGTTACACCAAATTACACAATGTTTTTTCCTAATGAAGAGGACTTTACAGGCTATTCCCAAAAAAATTCAAGATATGTAGTTTATTTGTCCCGTGATTTTCTTAATATGTGACATTTTAATCAAAATCGTTAAAGCTATTTTTAGAGAAATAAAAATTTCGAGGAAATGTTCCATGTAAAATTAAAAATTAAACTGAATTTTATTTATGGACGCTGTTGTGGCCCTTAGCGTCCCACTCCATATTGGGAGTGAAAGACCGTAGTTTTGCTGAGAGATCTCTTTATCAGGCTAGAGGTTCTTTTGCGGGCTGTAAATATACTTTATTTCCCTTTCGAAGGAAGCCATGCTAAGCATTTTTACGCCCGAAAAAATCCATCGCCCTTCGCCGGGTTTGAACCCGCGATCTCGGGAACTAGAAGCTAGCATGGTAACCACTACATTAAGGAGGACGACAAATGTTCCACGTAAAGGCTAGTTTGGGGTATGGAAATTTTCTTGAAAATCTTCAAGTCGTATCTTTGGAAGATACTGAACTTAAATACCAAGTTTCGTATTTATCCAACATTTCGTTTTTGAGTTATGCTGTTCACAAACACAGAGAGAGAGAGAGAGAGAGAGAGAGAGAGAGAGAGAGAGAGAGGGATAGAGACCGACACACACGGACCTTTTTCTAAAAATGCTTTTTCTGGATTCAGAGTTCCCCAAAAAATGTATTTTTGGTGAAATCTCGGTTTCGAATTTTTGGCTTGAATGCAATACTTATCTACCTACTACGAATGTACGTGACAGAGAAAGTAAAGTGAAACTATACGAGAGAAGATGCGACAGCAGTAAATATTATCAATACTATAAAAGGAAGACAGTTAAGATGGTATAGACACCTTTGAAGAATGTTAACAAGAGATGGCCATTAAAATTATATAATTATCAGCCTCCTGGGCGTAAGAGCGAAGTAATGGTGTGAGACAAGCTGTGGTAGACAGGCAAATGACAGACGAACATTGGAGTGACAAGAAAAGATGACAACGTGGATGTGAGAGACCGCCGAATGATGTAAACAAACTCGAAAAACACAAATTCACTTCTTCAAAAGTATAAATATGTACAAATGTATGTATATATATATTATTTTGTTCTAATTTAAATGTTCTATGTGCAAATAAGTGTAAAGTCGTGATATGACTAAGTTAAAGCGGCTATAAATAAGGTTAAACAAAACAAAATAATCTGATGTGTTACACTCGCATGACTTTCTCTACTCTTGTACAAACTGTTTTTACAAACGCTTACTCTCCATATACTTCATGTTAATCGAGATGTTAATCTTATTGCTAATTTTCTTGTAGATGCAGGGGAATTGGTAGGCTTTAAGCGATAGTCAAATATTTTAAGAGCTAGTTGTTATGTCGAGTATTCCATTCTCTTTGCATTGCCAGGAAAAAAAAGAATAACGAATTCGCATTCAGGAAAATCCCCCCACCCCAGATTACCCTTTACATGGAACATTTTTCGAACATTTTTATTTTCTCAAAAACGGTTCTAACGATTTTGATTAAATTATCATATGTTTAAGATATTTTTATGGCAAATAAAATGTATATCTTGAATTTTCTGGGAATGTCTCCAAAAGTATTCTTCATTGTGAACGACTTTTGCATAACTGTTAAACCATAAGAGATAAAGAAAATTTTACTGCACAAAAATGTAGATCGCGTTAAAATACACAATTTAAGCCATATGCATTTTTTTGTTGTTGAGTGAACCATTTTCAAGATATTGCTTGTCATTCCCTTAAAGTATCCAATATTTATACTTTTTCTCAAATGGGAATTCCTTATTCATTTTTTTGTCTTGGGTATGCAAAGAGTACTAATCTGTGGCAAAGAGAATGGTGCTGTACATAGCAAACAGCTATTAAGAGATATGTCTGTGCTTAAAGGCTACTGTATTTCTATATTGTCCTTGCAAATACAAAGAAAGGGGAACATAGTACGCCTTAAGCGATAGTCAAATATTTTCAGAACTGGTCGCTATGTGTGAAATGTAGTTTTCTTTGCATGTCAAGAACATAAAAAAGAACAACGAATTCTCAGTTGAGAAACAGTGTATTGGAACATTCCAAGAAATAACAAGGAATATCTCAAAAATAGTTCACTTTACAAAAAAAAATTAGGATATATATTGCGTGTTTTAACGTGATCTACATTTTGTGTAGTAAAATTTTGTCTCTCTCGTGCGGTTTACCAGCTATACAAAAGTCTTTCACAATGAAGAACACTTTTGGGGACATTCCCAGAAAATTCAATATATATGTACATTTTATTTGCCATAGAAATGTCTTAAACATATGACACTTTAATCTAAATCGTTATTGCCGTTTTTGAGAAATTAAAAGTTTTCGAAAAATGTTCCATTTAAGGGGTGGTTTGGGGTAGGGGGATTTTCTTGAAAACTTTCATGTCGCACCTCTGAAACATATTGAAACTAAATACCAAGTTTGGTGTTTATTCGACTTTTCGTTTTTGAGTTATGCTGTTCACAGACACACACAGACACACAAGACATACGCACGGACATGTTTCCAAAAATTCTTTTTTTTTATGTCCTGGACATGCAAAGAGAATGCAAGGCTTCACATAGCAACCAGCTCTTAAAAGATTTGACTATCGCTTAAATACTGCCATATTCCCCTTGCACCTTGATGCAGTAATTTGTATCACAAATTACTTAAATGTAAATAATGATTTTAATATGAATATGCATTTTTATGTGACATTGATTTAAGATGTTTATTGATTGTAATTATTGTTGATAAGTAAGTTTATACGACCTTACTGAAACTGTCAATAATAGCGCGCAATAATGCAGCGAGGGGGTGAGCTGTTTATCATTATTGGAAACGAGGAAGTTACGTAATGTTGGCGCGTTTTTTCCGTTGAGAACCTTCTGGAATATTTCCCTAGAGCATATGTATTCATAATTTTCATTTGATATTAATATAGACGCTAATGTTGGCGCGTTTTATTAGCCAATAGTAACTCAGTTATAATCTTTAGGCATATCGGGGAGTGGGTGTATAAAAAGCCAAGTCAGAGGTAGATCGCGGTCAGTTCATCGAAAATCCCAATACATTACACGTCGCCTTCAGTAGTTCAGTTCATCAAAAATCTGTGTACACTACACGTCGTCTTCAGTCAGTCAGTTCGTCGAAAGTATTTGTACGGCAAACGTCGGGTATCGATTCACAAGTTACGCGCAGCAGAATTATGAATAATCTAAAGTGTTGTAAGGTTAATTATACAAAAGGTTGAAGTACGTGGATTAAAAGTGATCAGTAAGAAGTTATTATAACAGTTTCAGTTTGGCGAGTGTTAAGATCAATGTATAAATGTGATAGTTAACGTGTTTGACAATAAATGTGTAAAACAAATTTCTTCATCAGTGTTGTATATGGATAAAAGATTCCTTTCCGTTTACACACTCTGATCAAGAGACATGTTCGACTGAGAAATAATAGCTAGCCGGAGGACAGTAAACAAAAATTAAAATTCTTTCAAACACTAACACTGTTGCAAATTGCTAACACCAGATGGAGCTACAAACCGAACAAATGAATGACGTCACAAGATGGCTTCCACGCGTGAAGTAAACATAAATACACAAACATTATAAGTAATACCGTTACAACCTACAAGAAAATTAGCATAATATAGAGTCTGCAAATATTTATCTCGATTAACATGAAATATGTGGAGAATAAGCGTTTGTAAAAATAGTTTGTACAAGAGTAGAGAAGGTCATGTGAGTGTAAACATCAGAAATTTTTAATTTACTTGTCATTTTTATAGATGCACAATAAGCTATCACTTCATAAACTACCAACAAGACAAATTCTACCACTCAATAAAATCAAAATGATCGTGAGTGGCCATCTTCAACGTGAAACGGGCTGCGTGCCTGCTTCGTTAATCCGATTAGAAAATCGATCATCACGTGTTTCATGCATAAGGTTTATTCCAGTGTTTTCTTCAACCTACAAAGATAAGCATGGCATAAATCTCAACGCTTTGGGCCATGTATTATCCCTGGAGACTTCAGATGTTATAAGAGACGTTAAATTAAAGAAAAAAATCTGTTTTGTTACACTCGCATGAATTTCTCTACTCTTGTACAAACTATTTTTACAAACGCTTATTCTCCATATGCTTCATGCTAATCGAGATATCGAGATGTTAATCTTATTGCTAATTTTCTTGTAGATGCAAGGGGAATTGCTATGCATGTATTTTAAGAGCTGGTTGCTCTGTGGAGTATTCCATTCTCTTTGTATTACGAGGACAAAAAATGAATAACGAATTCCCATTTGAGGAAAAGTATAAGTATTGGAAAATTTAATGGAATAACAAGCAATATCTCGAAAATGGTTCACTCAACAAAAAAATGTATATGACATAAATTGAGTATTTTAATGCGATCTACATTTTTGTGTAGTAAACGTTTGTCTATCTCTTATGGTTTACCAGTTATGCAAAAGTCCATCACAACGAACAATACTTTTGGAGATATTCTCAGAAAATTCAAGATATACATTTTATTTGTCATGAAAGTATCTTAAATATATGATATTTTAATCAAAATCGTCAAGGCCAGACACACACACACACACGGAGTGGTTTCCAAAAATGCTTTAGATGCATTCAGTGCACCTCAAAACATGTATTTCCTGTGAAATATCGGTATCGAATTTTTGGGTGGAATGCAATACTTCCCCTACATAATATACGTAGTAGAGAAAATAAAAAGAAGGAAAGAAAGAAGAAAATCGACAGAGGTAGACGAGGTCGTTACTTCACCGATTCAGCTGTATTATTCTAAAATAATGCATTGCTATTTATAGCTGTTGGCATAATCTTCACGTAATATCACTGTAAATTCAACCTTGTAATTCCTTGAAATACACTTCTACACTGAGCTGATTTGCAGTAATGCAAAAATAAGGTATTTTTTCGACGACAGTGTTTTTATCAGCTTCCCGCTCATACTGTAATGGTGGGAAGTTGAATTCCCTGCATTCAGTGCTGTAGCCTAACCTTCCTGCATGTTTTGTCTGTTTTACTGCTCTTATCTAATGAATGAATTAAATCATCCAATCTTTTATATACTTATTATTGTAGACATGGGATATTGTCATATTTAATAGCTGAATTTTACCATTTGCTGGGTTGGATAATTTAATCCGCGAATTTTCCTACCATCTCTTTCATCACTACATTTCATTTCCTTCTTTTTCACTGCCATACTGGCATTGGGCTGATTATCCATCCTATGATCCGAAGTTTGCTTGCTCCTCTATAGGCTTGTAAGTCTTTGGGAGTGTAAGTCCTACAGAGAAGAAGAAATCTTACCTGGGTATTTACTTCCTTTTTATCTGTTAATATTCACTTACATTTAATCCATACAGCAGCTAAGAATGAGATGCAAGTTATTGACTTGTTTAAGGTCAACAACCAGGCGAGAATAATGGATCGCCAGTTCGCCATCAAGATTAATCTTGGTAACCTTGCTACTGTAACCAATGTTCAACAACTGTTAGTAAACTATTAATTTTATTTTCATGTAGGTACTAGTCGAACACGATATGAGTTTTTGGAGGAGGGCGCCACTGGTTTTGTTGATAATGCAAGGCTAAGGATCAGAGGAGTGTGAGGGACAAGGCGAGTGGGGAATGTACAGTGGCATAATGAAAACAGTAGCACATTTTCAGGCCTCGCTGCAACTCGGAACTGTGAATGGTTTCTTTACTTGACTGTCCTTCGATGCCCCGCCCACTTTAGTTCCTCTTCCCACCGAACGCACTAATACCGTGGCCAACTAGCAGGTACTATTTCTAGTAGCATCTACTGTCGTCGAAAAAATAGTATTCAATACACATGCGTTAAGTGCACTGGAGAACCCAACTCTTCCTCGTCCAATGAAGCACTTATGCACTTGTATCTTAAAACATTATTCCGTACACTAAGCACAATTTATGTAATGCTAATTCATCCAGCAGGCTGATTGTTGGAGGCATGCAAATGAATCCAGTATATGAACCGTACGCGTACCGTCAAACGGTTAGGAAATAGCCGCAACCGACCGAGGCATATGGCGCGTCGCACAGCTCTAGTCGCAAGCACTGGACAGACCGACACTACCCCATAAGTTGGAGCTACCGATCACTTGCGTACCAACTCATATTGCATATAGTTCAAACGATGTAATCACACTTCCATAAAACATTTTGCTGCCCTTGTACGTAGATTGTATATTTCCAGCAAATCTTGAGGTACATCTCGCATTTGTGGTCATTGTTATGGATGTTGCAACGTTGTGGCTGCACCCTGCTGTGTGGAGCATACCAAAGTGGTAAATGTTGCAACGCGACACTAGCTATATTTTTTCACGAAGATAATGGATGTCCATCTCAAGAGCTTGGAAAGTTGAGCCTCTTGGATTCCGGTCAATATTTCATTACTCTGTGTTCCTTAAGTATGCAAAGGAAGATTGCAAGTAGATATGTTGTAGCCTTTTATATTGCCAGCCTCTTGTGCGTGTCCGATGGAAATCACAGTGATACACGTGCTGAGTTAAGGCATTGTCTCCTATGGAAGAAAAAGTATTAAATTAACTCACGCATGAAATTTATATCACATTTTTACTTTCTCTACTACGTATAGTAAGTAGGGGAAGTATTGTACTCCACCCAAAAATTCGATACCGAGATTTCACCGGAAATACATGTTTTGAGACCCCTGAATAAAAAAAACATTTTTGGAAACATGTCCGTGTGTGTGTGTGTCTGTATGTCTGTGAACAGCATAACTCAGAAAGGAACTGTCTGATTAACACCAAACTTGGTATTTAGGTTCAGTATCTTCCAGAGATGCGACACGAAGGTTTTCAAGAAAATCCCCCACCCTAAATTAGCCTTTACACGGAACATTTTTCAAAAATTTTAATTTTCTCAAAAATATCTCTAAAGATTTTGATTAAAATATCATATGTTTAAGATACTTTCATGACAAATAAAATGTATGTCTCGAATTTTCTGGGAATGTTTCCAAAAGTATTCTTCATTGTGCACGGCTTTTGCATAACTGGTAAACCATAAGAGATAGACAAAATTTTACTACATAAAAATGTAGATTGCGATAAAATACACAATTTATGTCATATACATTTTTTTGTTTGGTGAACCATTTTCGAGATATTGCTTGTTATTCCCTTAAATTTTCCAATACTGTTTCTCAAATGGGAATTCGTTATTCATTTTTTTTGTTCTGGTAATGCAAAGAGAATGGAATACTCTACATAGCAACCAGCTCTTAAAATATTTGACTATCGCTTAAAGCCTACCAATTCCCCTTGCATCTACAACAAAATTAGCAATAAGGTTAACATCTCGATATCTCGATTAACATGAAGCATATGGAGAATAAGCGTTTGTAAAAATAGTTTGTACAAGAGTAAGAAAGTCATGTGAGTGTAACACATCAGATTTTTAACTTAAGTTTTGATATATAAATAATTCTATATGAGATATACTCTCAACTATTGTTGTAGTTTGTGAATAGCTTGAATAAAAAAATAGACAAAATGTTTAGGAAAGATATTTCGAAGATGCACCGAAGTGTTGAAAGCGTTTCAGTTTTTCTCTTAAATTCCGGCCCATAACGCAGCCTTAGAAAGGATCATTTTCCTTACTAATGTTTGCTGGTCAATATGTAAAACCTTTGTTGACTCTTTCATATAAATTATAAAGACATAGTTATTTTCAACTTCATGATACTATTAAATGCAGAAATGAGTTTCTCATAAAATTTCGAGGAATGAGAAATATATTAATTTTTTAAATAAACATGAAGAATTTTTGTAGTGTAGTTATCATTAGAATCAAGGAAGTGTGTAACCCCGCCTGCAATTTTTCTTTCATTTTGGAATTTGGTGACCCTAATATAGATGAATCACATCCCCTGCACTTCTATAGCATTTCATTCGTAAAGTGATCAAAGTCTGATAATAATGATTTAGCACTCAGCAGGGTCATATTAGCGTTCCGGTGTGCCGGAATTTTGCCCCAGGGATTCTTTTGCATGCCAGTAAATGGCAAGCCCAGAGCGAAATGGTTGGAAAGTTGCAACTCATCTAACCTTATTATTCACTGGTCAGAAAGTCATAAGCGTTGACAGAGGGTGCTTCTGCATAGGGCACGACAGTAGAGGTATATATGCAATTCAATGGAGGACACCTCGTGATCTGCGACCTACACAGATCTATTGCGGCTACCACCCCCTAGGAGGAAGGGATATGGTGAAGGAACCACATGAGGCTACAGGCTGCAGGCAGACAGGCCACAGAGACGCGCGGAAGTCTCTAACATTTCCAATCTCGCAGACCCGTCCCACTGTTGCAGCCGCCGAGGGAGTGTAATGAACAATCCACAAATCAAACAGCCCTCTGGTTTCCACGGAATACTCTTTCCAATGAGGATGCAACCGGTCATTTGTCCGGCACCATCATACGCCATGAAACGTAGAAGCATACCTGGAAGATGAGGTGGAAATGGAATGAAAGGGAAATAATGGAGAGGATGTCGTGGTAGAGATAAAACTTCCCCAACATTCGGCTGGCGACCCCGAGGAAGCCACAAAAAACCCATAATCAGAGTGAACGGTCGTCGGAGATCGAATCCAAGACCTCCCGAATGCGAGTCGCACGCCTTACCGCGGTGCTACCCCGTTAGGTCGGCTCATCATTAGGTACTGACGCCCTCACATTAACTGTTCTCTTAGAACACCTGTAGAATACAATAAGTGGAAGTCATCAAGAGCCTCAGAATATACTAGTGTATTGCTCTACTCGTTAAAAATATAGTGACGCAACAAGCAATGAAAGGTTTCAGACCGGAGGTGGAACATTTGTTCTTGCCGCCCAAATGAACTAAACAATCACAGCAGAAATAATACATTCCTCCAAATTCAGGCAATTAGCTCCAGGATGCTCTAATGTAACTAAACCAGCGTAAACACAATTCAAGCTTCGCTGAACACCAGTGGAATGTTGTCTGTTAGTGGGCATCGGCTTGTTTCTTCAGGAACTCTTTATGCATGCAATTTCCGCCAATCTTCCCTCGTAATATAGCTTTAATGTCTATGAGAATGTTAAAACATGTGTCCACACTATAAAGAAAATTACCCTTGAAGTTGCTGCTATTACAACTTAATTTAGCTTAACTTGCCCTATTATTACTCAATTTTTATGGCCTGGGAAGAGGATCATTCTGATGTGTTACACTCACATGACTTTCTCTACTCTTGTAAAAAACTATTTTTACAAACGCTTATTCTCCACCTACTTCATGTTAATCGAGATAAACATTTGCAGACTTTATCTTATTGCTAATTTTCCTGTAGATGTAAGGGGAATATATATTTACAAGGGCAATATAGAAATACAGTAGCCTTTAAGCACATATATCTCATAATAGCTGGTTGCTAGGTGTAGCACCATTCCCTTTGCCACAGATTAATTCTTTTTGCATATCCAACACAAAAAAAAGAATAACGAATTCCCATTTGAGAAAATAAGTATTGAAAAATTTAAGACAATAACAAGCAATATCTCGAAAATGGTTCACTTAACAAAAAAAATGTATATGACATAAATTGTGTATTTTAACGCGATCTACATAGTAAAATTTTGTCTATCTCTTATGGTTTACCAGTTTTGCGAAAGTCGTTCACAATGAAGAACACTTTTGGAGACATTCCCAGAAAATTCAAGTTATACATTTTATTTGTCATGAAAATATCTTAAACATATGATATTTTAATCAAAATCGTTAGAGCCGTTTTTCAGAAAATTAAAATTTTCGAAAAATGTTCCATGTAAAGTATAATCTGTGGTGGGGGGATTTTGTTTAAACCTTCGTGTCGCATCTCTGGAAGATACTGAACCTACATACCAAGTTTGGTGTTTATCCGACTGTTCGTTTCTCAGTTATGCTGTTCACAGACACACACACACACACACACACACACACACGGACATGTTTCCAAAAATGCTTTTTTTGCATTCAGCGGGTCTCAAAACATATATTTCCGGTGAAATCTCGGTAGCGAATTTTTGGGTGGAATACAATACTTCCCCTACTCACTATACGTAATAGAGAAAGTAATAACAACTTTAGAATAAAAGTGCTATTTTCCCCAGGAGTAGCTTTTAGTTTTTTGAGGCATGCTTCTTATTCACGAAATAGGTAAAGATGGACTTTGACTGGCCTGCGTTCCTTGGAACTCTAAATCAGAAGTAACATGAAGGATATTTCCAGTATTTTGGTTGTTTACACAATATAATTACGTAAAAAAGCAAGATAAAATGGTTCGATTCCTTTTTGCGTATGGGAAAGCAGTATTTATAAGCGACTATTTTGGTGAAAAACAACGCTTTTTGCGCTGAAGTGCATGTCACAGCCGCGTCCCTTGCCATTTCACCAGTATCATATGTAATAAGGGTGAAATCAGATATAACTTTATAAAAATTCTGATGTGTTACACTCACATGACTTTTTCTACTCTTGTACAAACTATTTTTACAAACGCTTATTCTCCATATGCTTCATGTTAATCGAGATATCGAGATGTTAATCTTATTGTTAATTTTCTTGTAGATGCAAGGGGAATTGCTAGACTTTAAGCGATAGTCAAATATTTTAAGAGCTGGTTGCTATGTGGAGTATTCCATTCTCTTTGCATTACCAGGACAAAAAAACCGAATAACTAATTTGAGAAAAAGTATAAGTATTGAAAATTTAAGGGAATAACAAGCAATATCTCGAAAATGGTTCACTCAGCAAAAACAAAACAATGTGTATGACATAAATTGTGTATTTTAACGCGAAGTAGAGAAAGTAAAAAATAGACGAATTGTGTGCTTTAACGAGATCTACATTTGTTCTGCAGTAAGATTTCGTCTATCTCTTACGGTTTGCCCATTACAGAAAAGTGATTCAGAAAGAAGAGGACTTCACAAGCTATACTCAGAAAATTCAAAATATACATTTGATTTGTTAAGCAAATGTTCTAAACATATGCTATTTTAATCAAAATCGTTCGCCATTTTTTAGAAAACAAAAAATAACGAAAACGTTTTCCTGTAAAGGGGGAAGGAGGATTTCCTTCAAAATCTTCACACTTCTTCTTCTTCCACTGCATGCATTATATCTATTAGCTTATTGTGTCTCCAAATTGGTCCGCCAATCTCTTCTTAGGTCTTCCTTGTTTTTCCAACTTCTTGGTTTATGCCTTAAAACTCTTCTTGGATATTTTCCTTTCGACATGCGTTGTACGTTTTTCAACCATTTATTTCTAAAACTCATAATTACCTCATTTATATTACATATGTGTAATTCCTGTATTATTAAGCCCCGGAATAAAAAAGAGAAATTTTAGAAAAACATAAAAAAAGCGTATGTGTCTGTGTGTTTCTCTGTCTGTCTGCGTGTGTAGGTGTCTGAACAGCATAATCCAAAAACGAGAAGTCGAATACATACCAAACTTGGTATTTAGGTTCAGTGCCTTCCAAAGAAAAATCCCCCACCCCAAACTACCCTCTACATAGATCGTTTTAGAACATTTTTATTTTCTTAAAAATGGCCCTAACGATTTTGATTAAAATACCATGGGTTTAAGATATCTTATGACAAATTATTCTACCTTTCCAACCTTGTCCAATACACGGCTTGTGTGAAAGAACAATTAATTCCATTAATTGACCCAATAGTGGTTGAAACTAAAAGCCCGGGACTTAAGTACTTACAAAGAATGTAAGTCGCCATTGGGGTATGACATCTCAATACAATTTGAGATCTCCTTGTGGTTTACCGGGAAAAGTGCGAGTCAGTTGGAGAATTTAATGACGAGCTTGCATGTTGCCATGGTAGCTCAGTGATTTGAGCAACCGGACGGAGACCGGGAGATCCTTGGTTCAAATCCCGGCTATGGCATTGAATGTTTCAGTCATCTGATTCTACCTTTCCAACCCTGTCCAACACACGGCTTGTGTGAAAGAACAATTAATTCTAAAAATATGGAGCTTGAAATCAGGACTCCACTTATTGTATTCGCTGTTAGACGCGATGGATACACGCGTGTTGGAAATATATACAGTATACTTGCTTGGCTTTCTCTGCCCATTACTATTTAACAGCTATCCCTTATATTATTATCTCTACATGGTTCATATAACCGCACAATCCCTGTCAATCTGTCAGGCAGTAACGTCCGTTGCTCGCATTCCGGAGATCCCAGGTTCAAACTCCCGGGACCGACCAGCCTAAACGAGATGTTTCTCGCGGCTTTCCTCGGTCGCTAGGCGAAAGCTAATTTTCTTATCATCCCTTTCACCACTACAGTTTATTACCTTCTTCCACCGCCATACCAGGCATTTGGCTGAACACCCATTCTGGATATGTTATGATCTAGAGTTTGCGTGCTCTTTGACAGGCTGCTGACCCAAAACATTGGCTTGTAAGTCCTTGGGGGTGTAATTCCTACAAAGAGGAGGGTATTCCGTTAAAGAAGATGATTAATATGATTTATAACATTCTGGTTTTACAAAAATATTAAAACAATTTGCGGCTGTTTATAGTATGCTCTGTCTTGCTTTAGCATATCCTGGAATGTAGTCCATTCAATTTAAAGTATACAGATTAAAAAAACTCGCCTTAAAAGCTGTAATAGGGGAAATGACACGCAACCGGTTTTCTAACTTTTTAAGTTATAGTATAATGGGCATCAAAGATGTCTCATTTATGCAAGCAGAAGAGTGTGAAGGTGTGAAGAGAACCAGTGTTATACAATATTAACAAGCAACACCATCTGCTTACCGAGTGGAAACTTGACGATACCAGGTTACGTTGGAGCGTTCGATTCAAATCTAGACCGAATTGTATGTAAGAGCACACCAAGTATAAAGGCCTGATAAAAAAAAACAAATAAAACAAATGCGGTAATGTGGCCGATATAACCTCAGTAAGTTTTTTGTTTCTGATTTTAACTGGAAGGAAACAAAACATAGGTCATTGCGTTCTTCCTTGCCGCGGTTTGTAAGAAAAAAATCTGATGTGTTACACTCACATGACTCTCTACTCTTGTACAAACTATTTTTACAAACGTTTAATTTCCATCTACTTCATGTTAATTGAGATAAACATTTGCAGACTCTATCTTATTGCTAATTTTCTTGTAGATGTAAGGGGAATATATATTTACCTGCAAGGGCAATATAGAAATACAGTAGCCTTTAAGCATAGACATAACTCTTAATAGCTAGTTCCTATGTGCAGACCATTCTCTTTGCCACAGATTAATATTCTTTACATTTCCAAGACAAAAAATGAATAACGAATTCCCATTTGAGAAAATGAGTATTGAAAAATTTAATGGAATAACAAGCAATATCTCGAAAATGGTTTACTCAACAAAAACAATGTATATGACATAAATTGTGTATTTTAACGCGATCTATATTTTTGTGCAGTAAAATTTTGTCTATCTCTTATGGTTTAACAGTTATGCAAAACTCGTTCACAATGAAGAATACTTTTGGAGACATTCCCAGAAAATTCGAGATATACATTTCATTTGTCATGAAAATATCTTAAACATATGCTATTTTAATCCAAATCGTTAGAACCATTTTTGAGAAAATTAAAATTTTCGAAAAATGTTTCATGTAAAGGGTAATCTGGTGTGGGGGATTTTCTTGAAAACCTTTGTTTCGCATCTCTGGAAGATACTGAACCTAAATACCAAGTTTGGTGTTTATCCGACTGTTCGTTTCTGAGTTATGCTGTTCACAGGCACACAGACAATCAGACAAACACACGGACATGTTTCCAAAGATGCCTTTTTGTGGATTCAGGGGGCCTCAAAACATATATTTCCGGTGAAACCTTGGTATCGAATTTCTGGGTGGAATACAATACTTCTCCTACTTAGTATACGTAGTAAAGAAAGTAAAATATCGGATATGTTTCATTCATGTTTGTTTCTCTGCCCACTATCGTTTATTTTTGTATAGCTCATACAAAAGATTCATACAAAAGCTTATTGTTCTATTTAATTCACGTTAATCGAGATAAATCTTTGCAGAAGTAGTTTCATTCAGCATTTCCTTGCAAGCACAAGGTTATTGAGGAGACCAAATCCATAGATATTTAAATGCTAGACGCCATATGCTGGCCTAGAAATTCTATACTCTTTCCATGACAATGCGAGAAATAAGTGAATAGCGACATCATTTTAAAAACGACAAAATATTGAACATTTGAAACCAATAATAACTCATAGGAAATAGCTGATGCCACAAAAAAGTTATATTACTTTTAAAAAGATCTACATTTCTGTCTGTTTTTTTTTTTTTGTCTACATCTTAACATTTACCAGTTGTACAAAACTGCACAAAATTCCTTTATATATACACATTTTGCTATTTATTCAACTTCTTTCTTTTAGAGTTATACTGTTCGCTGACACACGGTCACCTGGACATTTTTCTAAAAGTGCTTTTTTTCTTCAGGGGCTTCAAAACATGAATTTTCGGCGAATTTGCGACATCAAAGAATTTGGGTGGAATGCAATACTGTTAGTGTTTTAGCATACAAAAATATCAAAACCCTCATCAGATTAAAATTCTGTTCCGCCTTAGACACCATTTTCCCATCACTGTCTTGGAAACCCTATTGAATGCTTCTTGAGGAGCACAATTAGCAATTCATTTTTGTTAATTAGGATCCAAGTGATTAAAATATTCACTCCTTTGATATTTTGCCCTTAAATTATGTGATTATTTCTTCAGTATCGGTATTGCGGTTATCTTCCTTGGTAGTAACCAAGCTAAGAATCCAGGCCAACTTATGAATGAAGTGAAGTTTACTGTGCATGGAGTAGGGTGGAGTGAGGAGGCGAATTAGGGTTTTGTTTACCTGTGAGGCATGTACAATCCGCTTCTGTCTCTCATTCTGGCGTATTCTAGTTGATTTTCCAGCACCACTAGACTGTACTGTTTACAGTATCAAATAAGGCAGGGCATTCGTGTCTTTGTTTACATCAACAGCACTTGTTTACGAAACTCTATAATAAGGTTGCATATACATTGATTGCTAAATTGTCCCAGATCCTTAACGTGAATAACCCTCACTGTCTGTGTACGCAACCCAACCTTTCCTTGATCTGTACAAAGTTGAGGCAATATTTTATATCATAACATGCTGTGAGTGCCAGAGTGATTGTAGTGTAAATTAATATTATTGTATGTACAGGATTTTATATGTTTGTTAGCCATAAGTATTGCTAGTAAATAAGTTTACACGGCCTCACTGAAACTGACAATAGAAGTTGGTAACAATAAACCGTGGGGGTGAGTTGTTTATCACTAAGAAGAGACAAAAATGACGTCAGGGTAGCGTGCCTTTTTTAGAAATGGAGGGAATATCTTCCCTAGAGTATATATGTTAGTAGTAGTGATTGGCTGACAAAACAGACGCTAAAGTGGGCGCGATTTGGTAACCAATAGCAGCTATGTTACAATGTTTAGGCAATTCGAGGTGAAGGAGTATATATTCTCGAGCCATAAGCAAGTGTCGCGCAGTCTTGAAGAGTCTTTCACGAGGTGCACGTCACGCAGTCCTGAATAATCTCTCGCGAGGTACACGCCGCAGAGTTAGTTATAAAAACTTAAGTACGCGAAGTATTTGATGTGTGGCAACTAAGCGACTATAGTTATATTCGGAAATATCACAGTTTCAGTCAGGCGTGTATAAAGATTAAATATGTCAATTATTAATTAAGTGTGACGGCAATAAAAGTGTAGAAACATATAATTTTTCAATGTTATCTTTTAGTAACAACTCCTTTCCGTTTCCGTTTTGCTCGACTGAGTTATAATAGCTAACCGGAGGACAATGAATCTAAATTTAAAATAATAAAACAAGAGGCGCTCAACAAAAAAGATAACACTAGCCATGAAAACTGCGACAAAGTCCATCTGACTTCGTGTCTTTCCCTAGTTTATTCTTTGTTTCTCTAAATTTTCATTTATCTTTTATTCACTATAACTACATATACAGTATCTCAAATGATGAAAACGAGCGCCTTGCTTAATTCTTGTTCTCTTTCCACTCTAATACTCTTGCTTTAACTTCGATATAGACACTTTTAAATTGTAGCCCTCTACGGTTTTATTTAGCAAATATTTGCTTTTTACATGCCTTTCCCTTATTCAGAATAGGTATGTTTTAAAAATCAACATTAACAGGCACAGATTTTCTTCAAAGACAAAGGAAAATATGGGACTCTCATTTAGAAAACTCTACCGAAGAAGAGATCATAAATCAAGCTGCCACACCATCTTAATTAGGCAAGGGATCAATAGGCTAAGTCGATCCTTCAGTGCTGCCAGTCTTCGTTTTGTTTTTTCTTGCAAATAATTGCCAGGAAACCTATCTAAGGGTTAAGACAAGAGTAAGGGATAAACGGATTTAGAATAAAAGTGGCAACTGCTGGAAATGCTTATTCCAAAGTTGCCGTCAGTGCCGTTGTGGGGTGAGATAAGGGCAACGGCAAGGTTTTCTAATGGTGGAACAGACAGTAAATGCTGCTATTAGTAGTGAACAGAGCAAGTACGGAACAGATAGCAGACAGACGAAATTGCCTCCCAGTCTGTCCCTATTTCTGTCATCCGTGGAAAAACTGCAAGACAAAACTGCATTTTCTGATGAACTAGGAATTAATAGAATGGCCGTATATCTACTTGTTATTAGACGTAAGTACATAGAAGATAGAGAAGGTATTGCATTCCACCCAAAATTCCATTATCAAAATACATATCTTCAGGTCTCATGAATCCCCCCCAAAAGAATTTTTAGATAAAGGTGCGCGCGTGTGTGTGTTTGTGTGTCTGTGAACATATAACTCAAAAACGAAAAGTCGGATAAATGTCAAACATGCTATTTAAGACGAGATACAAAGTTTTTAAGAAAATCCCCCACCCCAACTACCCTTTACATCAAGGACTTTTCGAAAATATTCATTTTCTGTGAAATTGCTCTAACCATTTTGATTAAAATACCATATAATAAATATATTTATACGACAAAATGCTCGTACATCTTGAATTTTCTGGGAATAGACCGAGAAGTCCTCTTCATTCGGAAGGAATTTTGTACAATCTTGTAAAAGGTGGTTCAAATATGAGTGGGACTGGTTTTCTTTTATAAAATACTGTAATGAAAACAAACAGGTTTTATATGTTATCCTTCAAAGTAGTCCCATTGGCTTCTACACATTTTTTCCAGCGTTTTGGCAACTGTTTTATTCCCTTTTCCCAAAAGATTTTCGATGAATGCGCACCCATTCCATCGTTGTCATCCTCAATCCCTTCAAATTACTTTTCAATCTCCCAAATAAAATATAATCATTTGGGAGTATATCTGGACTGCAAGATGGGTGGGGAAGAAGGTCGCACTTTAGCTTCCTGATGGTTTCCATGATTTTTCTGGTAGTGTGAGCCCTCGCATTGTCTTGAAGGAGGGAAATTCGATTTCCTCCCGTTTTCCTCTTCGACCAGAGGTTATTCTTTACTTCTCCCAACAAAATTTGGAATAATATGCACATTATGCTGTATAAGCACCTTAGCACGGTCATAACTGACTGGGATGATTGATGTTCACGGTTGACGATATGCGGCGTGTTCTCCACTCTCTCTCTCTCTCTCTCTCTCTCTCTCTCTCTCTCTCTCTCTCTGAAGGCTTTCTACCATTCGAACACTTGAGTTCTCTAGAGGCATGCTTCTCCAAACTGTTTTCGAGCCGCTGAAAAATTTCCGATGGTTGGACACTTTCTGGTCACACATCTCTCTTGTAGAATTTAGACAAGACTGAACACGTTTACAATTTCCTGAGCGGGAGGGAAGGGAAGCAAGTCCTACTCGTACAAAAAATTAGTCCCTTTCATATTTTAACTACTTTATATAGCTGGTAAACAGTGAGCGATAGACGAAAACGTACTACACAAAGAACGTAGATCTCTTTGAAATAAACTGTGTGTTTTAAATATCCTTTTTGTGGTATAAACCATTTCCGAGATATTCATTATTAATGGTTCCCACTTTTCAATACTTTGTCATTCTTTAAAGTTCTGTCAACATTCAGTTGTTTTTGGCGAGGATGGAAAAGTGTGAAATTTTAAGGCCAGCGTACAGCGTCCAGTTCTTAAACGTTTGATATCGCTGCGCCATTTGCACTCTAACGTCATATGTAATGTAGCTATTTCTGAAAAGGTTTATCCGGAATAAAATGAAAAATAAGCTTTCGTAAGAATAATTTGTATGCCCACTAATAAAGGATAGAGGGTAGAGAAAATCACGTGAATGTAACACATCAGAATATTTTTATTAGATTTCACCAAATAATTGGCAGCGACATTCTTGTTGCAAGTAAATGATAGAAAATTATTTTTAGACAGTCCAGATAGTTGAGATTCTTATCTGGTATCGCATTCGAGCCAAATAATTGATATCGAGAATACACAAGAAATGCACAAGAAAGAGCAGCTTTAGAAAAAGTTTTGCGTGCGCATGTACGAATGAAATGCGTTTAATTCAAGAAAGATTAATACCAATTTTCGTGTTTTGTCTTTTAGAGACAAAAGATGAAGATTTTCATAAAATTTTCCCCACCCCAAACCTTTAAGTTAAATATTCTTAAAATATTTTATTATTTTTAAATATTTCTATGTTTATTAAAACATCATGTTGTTGAGATACGATAAGATAAATAAAATGCCTATCTTAGCTCCTCCTTTAACATCCCTTTCGTCCTTACTGCACTTAAATTACTCGAAAACTATGAACGACGGACGAAAACATCCGCATTATATATAGTTTTGTAATAATCGTTGTTTGTGGTAACTTTACACTGGTTGAAGATTACTTCGATGCACCACCTAACATGTTTTTAAATGTACATTTCTTTTCAAAAGATCTCACTACTGAAAGAAATACATATGTGATATAAACTATCGAGTGCTATTTCGGTACCTAACATGTAAATTTTTTCACATCTCCTAGTTTAACACCTTTTCTATGAAAGCATTTATTATGATTAACATAAACGTAATAGAAAAATTGATAATGGATAATAGATAGAGACCATGCGATTGTAACACCTGTTCTACAAACAAGTTAGAAATTTCAAGGATTTTCTTTCACAGTTTCTCCGAATATTCTATTCACGCGTGTGGGAGGCTGATTGTCTAACGTATGCAACCAGCAATGCAGGACTGGGGTAGTCACGCATTACTTTTCAGTTTTGGGAAACATTAACTCCGAAAGCTTCATTTTAAGTCACTACTGGAAACAAGTAAGTTTCAATAATGCAGGAAAGTGCATTATTTTTCACGGATGTGCACAATGTGCCCACAGAAGGAAAGAGTACCTAATATGTTCGTGTAGAGGTTTCCAATGTTTGCTTACACGTTTTTAAGATTCAAATTTCGATTGCGAATTTCAGATTACTCCGGAAAATAACAGATAGTACCAGTTTAAGTCAGGAATGAATAATAGAGTTTAATATTTGTAGCAGGCGGCGCCGTAGCCGAGTGGTTAGACCGCTTGCCTCTTACCGAGGCGGCCCGGTTTCAATCCCAGGGACCCGCATGTGGGATTTGTGGTGGACAAAGCGGCGTCTGGGCGGGTTTTCTCCGGGTTCTTCGGTTTCTCCCGCCATTCATTCCACCAACTGCTCCATCATCACCTTTCTTTTCATCCATTTCACCATCATTTCGTTTCATCTACTTCCTTCCTTCCTTCCTCCCACACCAGGCATCGGGCTGATCACCCATCCTGGATATTCTGTCTGATTCACGAGTGTCTGCTCCTCGGCGGGCCACTGACCCCAGGCACCCGCCTGTAAGTCCTGGGGGGTGTAAGTCCTACATTAGAGGAGGTTAAACAGAGAAAGAAGAAGAATATTTGTAGTAGTTAAGTTAAAAATTAATTTTTGGTTATTATGAAATTTATTTAATTAGAAGACAAAGGAAACTTCAACTATGGTTCACATACATCCTGTTGGACATTAATAGTAGGAGTATCAATTTTATGTTTAGTAATATTTTCAGCCGAAACGCAGTATGTGTTAGAATGTTTCCAGCGGTAAGCACAAACCTCGAATTCTAGTTCCGGTCATTCCGGTCATGGTTTGAACCTCTGAATGAGAACCACAGCGACGTTTCAAACTAAGAATTGCCTCAGTATGCTCCCATTTCTTGGTCATGCTGTTTAGGATATGAGAGAAGGCTACAGAGAAAGGTTTCCGGGCCATCGTTTACCCACTATGGCTCAAGATGACCAGTAAGGACGTTTATGAAAACTAGTAGGTACTCCGTCATTATCGTGAGATTCCTAAGTTGAGCATTACAACTATGACCGAGTCCTAGATATTAATAGAGAAGCCCTGAAGAACAAATGTTTGTGTACATAACGGACCGCGCTCGTGCAAGATCTTTGTGAGGACCACTTCGAAGGAAGATATCGCTGTTGCACCGAGACACTAGGGACTCTGTGAGAGTATCCACATATAATTCGACATGTTATGTGGAAGGGGTGGGGAGCGAAGGGAGTGTTTTCAACTGGGAAATGCTAACATACATAATATACGCTACTGGCCCAATTAAAATTCTTACTGGATCCGACAAGGTTGAGTTCGAGGTCACTGGAATCTTAGTGCACGGTGTAGAACACTTAGAGATTGCATCATCGGGGCTTGCTACATCGGCTGTACCTGCAAGACATTTCTATGCTCCCAAATGAGGAAGTTAATTACAGTAGGCCTACTGGGTAATGTACCTTTCGCACTCACGGCGTGGCAGTTTCAGTTGGACGGCGCATCCGCTCATAGCTACAGACAGGTGGGAGAATATATCGATAACACCTATCCAGAAGGATGATCGGGTTTAATAATTGATCCATCCTGTGACCTAATCGAGCACCGGATTTGACAACACTATCTTTCTAAGGAGTTATCTTAAGAGTAAGGTATACATGATGTGCATATAAAGTGGGCCATTCTCCCAAATCGCTGTAGTGCTTTTCCCTCAGCAAGGTTTCCACGTTGACGTAACCAACCTTTGACTCCACCCAGTCGGTATCAGTTCTCTGTGTAACTGATAATAACAGCAATTCAAGGACACGAAAGTAAGAAATGCACGATGTTATAATCAATGTGAAATGAAGGAATGGCTCGGTTAACGCCTGTATGAAAGTGTTTCACTGCTATGAAAGGCTAAGACAATATAACATAATTCGTCGTTCTAGAGTAAGGGGTGAAGAACTACAGCTACAACATTTATGAGAACTTTCATCAGCTACAAGAAGATGGTTGAAGTTATTGCTACCATCGAATGGCAATAGAAAAATCGACATGAAGAAAATGGTAGTGTACGAGCCATTAAAATAAAAGCTTAAGTGCTTTAAAAGAACAATTTTTCACTAGACTTTTTCGGGATTCCAACCAGTGTAGTATTGGTTAGAAACTACGTTACAGAAACGTACATCGTTCCCGTCTTCAGGGTAGTTAAATGATGCAAAATTATAAGTCCATATTTATGTGATTGTCTGTGGAAATCCGCACCTCTTAGAAGTCGGATACACTGAAGTGGTAAAAAGCACGGACATTTATCTCTCTCATCGGGCAAATCAGCAAGTGAATAATTAACAGTGATTGTTGACCAAACTTCTACGTCCCACTATTGTGAGCAACAATTTAATTAACTTAAAACAAAGCGTGTAGTAACATTTCAGTTGCGTGATTGGAATGTAATCCCGTGCGGTAGACAATGTTTTATTTTATCTTAACTAAACAGTTTCTCAGTCAATTATTTGACGGCTAGTGTGCGCTAGATACTACTTGATAGAAATATGTGCTTCTAAGCATCAATTATCTTGCAATAATAGCTGAAGCTTTCCTGGCGACGCACATACTCTAGACGTTCTTGGGCTTCAAGTCAGGTGAGATGATAAGTTTTTATCGACATTTCGAGAGCGTGCATCTCTTCCAAAACGTCGATGAAAACTTATCATAACCTCACTGGCATGAGGTCAAAGAACGTGTAGAGTACCAGTTATCTTACAAACATTAAATTTAATTTGTGAAAAAAGACATGAACGATTAAATTATTAGTGCCGGATAATGGATGGTAAAATTAACATTAGGGCCTCAAAGTTTTCAAAGTCATCTAACAACCAATACCCTTGAGGTCGTTTTTTCCATACGTGGAGTAATTTTATGTGGTTATTCTCTTAGTGTTGTGGCACATTTTCAATTAATGGTAAGCAATAAATGAGAGCATCATTAAAAACTTTTATGGTAATACAGGATATGTCAGCAATTGCAACAAATGTGAACATTAATAGCAGAAAACAGAGAAATCATGTAAATACATTTTACCAAATAAGTACCAGAAATAAGTGAATTACAAATACAAAAAATTGTATGTGTTACACTCACCCTTGTACAAACTATTTTTACAAACGCTTATTCTCCATATGCTTCATGTCAATCGACATATCGAGATGTTAATCTTATTGCTAGTTTTCTTGTAGATGCAAGGGGAATTGGTAGCCTTTAAGCGATAGTCAAATATTTTAAGAGCTGGTTGCTATATGGAGTATTCCATTCTCTTTGCATTACCAGGACAAAAAAAAATGAATAACGAATTTGAGAAAAAGTATAACTGTTGGAAAATTTAAGGGAATAACAATCAATATCTCGGAAATGGTTCACTCAACAACAAAAAAATGCATATGACATAAATTGTGTATTTTAACGCGATCTACCCTTTTTGTGTAGTAAAATTTTATCTATCTCTTATGGTTTACCAGTTATGCAAAAGTCGTCCATAATGAAGAATACTTTTGGAGATATTTCCAGAAAATTCGAGATATACATTTTATTTTTCCATGAGAATATATTAAACATATGATATTTTAATCAAAATTGTTAAAGTCATTTTTGAGAAAATTAAAATTTTCGCAAAATTTTCCAATGAAGGGTAATATGGGATGGGAGATTTTCTTGAAAACCTTTGTGTCGCATCTCTGGAAGATACTGAACCTAAATACCAAGTTTGGTGTTTATCAGACAGTTCGTTTCTGCGTTATGCTGTTCACAGACACACAGACAACACTCAGACAAACACACGGACATGTTTCCAAAAATGCTTTTTTGGATTCAGGGTGTTCTCAAAACATATATTTCCGGTGAAATCTCGGTATTGAATTTTTGGGTGGAATACAATACTTCCCCTACTTACTATACGTAGTAGAGAAAGTAATATGAAAATTACTCAAAGGGAATCTTAACATCACAAACAGAGTTTAAAACTGAAAGATTTAAGCAGTAAGTAAAGAAGTAAGTCCGCAGTTCGTAACTGACAATACCTCAAAATAAAGAATTCATTGCTTTAAATTTCTATCAGTGCTATAAAGGTTTTACAAGAAACATTAGTGAATGTTTTAAACTTTTTGGGGGATTCTAATTGTTACATACAAAAACGGATTTCATCATACATAAATATATACATCTTATATCTACATAAGTACTGTGCGCGTACACACCTACGCACAAAATATGTGAATGTATAATGAAACTAATAATTCTATTTGCAATTAATGTCAGTATTATACTATAATTTTCATCCTATTCTCTCTTATATTTTAAATTAACTTGGGAATTCCAACCTACTACACAAATATTGAAGTCATAAAGGCATGCTTTAAATGTTCTAAGGTTTTCCCTTATCTCGAATTTGCTTCAAAAAATGGAAAATATTCAACAAGAAACACGAAGGAAAACGAACCGAAAAAATACTCACGTCGCCTGCCAGCCTCCAAACTTCAAATTAAAATCACACGACCATACGTCAACTAGCAGAACCTGTTTCCACAAAACTGAACTACAACTGAACCCGGACAGCAACTGCCACATTAGTGCTAGATATGAGAAAAATGCAAGAATGTCACAAATTTTACTGTATTTAGTAAATAGCAGAAGCTCCTTTATAACTTTTAGTGAGCTGCGACGATTTATTGAATATGGTTATGATATTCTGGAAGATAAGAGAAATGACGTCAGAGTAACCAATTTTCTGCTGAAGCCGTGATGACAACGACCTCAAGAGTGACTTTCAAGCGAGTGTTTCTGTGACGGGATTTCAAAACACTGTTGTATGCAAATTATCTGGCGTAATCTTACTATATACATTCCAATCAGGGTTTTTATGGAAGGCTTTCTGACTCAGGAATTTGTACGACTCTCTCTGTGGAATCAAATTTATACATTTTGGCTTACAGGCTGAATTGATACATCCGTGTTCTCTTCAAGGAAAACAATACAACCTGACAGGATTGTCACGAGCATCGTAAGTTTCAGCATAAGCTGAAGCTGGTGAAAATGATTTGGTATATTGCTCCAGCAAAGTTAGTTGCATTTGAAGCATTCTTCAGTCATTGAGGGCAATGAATCTGTGAAATTTGGTAAAAAATTTGTGAACGTTTTCTTTTTACTTTCTCTACTACGTATAGTAAGTAGGGGAAGTATTGTATTCCACCCAAAAATTCGATACTGAGATTGCACCGGAAATACATGTTTTGAGACCCCCTGAATCCAAAAAAGCATTTTTGCAAACATGTCCGTGTGTGTATGTGTCTGTGAACAGCATAACTCAGAAACGAACAGTCAGATAAACACCAGACTTGGTATAGGTTCAGTATCTTACAGAGATGCGACACGAAGTTTTTCAAGAAAATCTCCCATCCCATATTACCCTTTACGTGGAATTTTTTCCGAAAATTTTAATTTTCTCAAAAATGGCTCCAACAATTTTGATTAAAATATCATATGTTTAAGATATTTTTATGACAAATAAAATGTATATGTTGAATTTTCTGGGAATGTCTCCAAAAGTATTCTTTATTGTGAACGACTTTTGCATAACAGGTAAACCATAAGAGATAGACAAAATTTTACTACACAAAAAATGTAGATCGCGTTAAAATACACAATTTATGTCATATACATTTTTTTTGCTGAGTGAACCATTTTCGATATTGCTTGTTATTCCCTTAAATTTTTCAATACTTATTTTCTCAAATGGGAATTCGTTATTCATTTTTTTGTCTTGGATATGCAAAGAGTATTAATCTGGGGGAAAGGGAATGGTGCTGCACCTAGCAACCAGCTATTAAGAGATATGTATGTGCTTAAAGGCTAGTGTATTTCTATATTGCCCTTGTAAATATATTTTCCCTTACATCTACAAGAAAATTAGCAATAAGATAGAGTTTGCAAATGTTTATCTCAATTAACATGAAGTAGATGGAAAATAAGCGTTTGTAAAAATAGTTTGTACAAAAAGTAGAGAAAGTCATGTGAGTGTAACACATCAGATTTTTCATCTTTATTTTGCTTTAACTCACATGGCCATTTAATTGGTCCTGTACCATTTAAGTAAAACATCACGTTGAACTTTAAACTCCTTTTTCCCATTTTTCACTATTCAAATGCTCCTTGGGCCACAGTTTATAACTCATTTATCTTGAAATTGTCAGGAGAGCCTCAGGTTTTACGGTTTTATAAATGCTTGTGCACTAGTTAAGGATATTAAATAGTTCAATGTTAATGAATTAATTACTATAACGCACATTGCAACGTTGAAAAATCCAATAATATGTGTAGCATTTTTTCCACTAAACTAATTAAAATTAAGAAATATCTGCACAATAACTTCTTTAAATTTGTATAATAAGCTCAAATTAAAACTTTTGGAGCGATGCAATAAACCGTAGGGTATTATTATTGTATATCAGAAAAATTAATTATGAATAAAAATGAATATATTAACAACGGTTTGACATAGCTCGTTAAAATATTTTTGCCCTATGTGTTTTTTCTTAGTATATGGTAAAAAAGTCAAAGCAACCAGAAGAAAACCGTAGCTTTTTGGATTTTGCTTTAGCTGTTCTTTGTATCCCTTTAAACTAAGAGCTCATAGTTTCGGACTTTGATCTGTTTTATATAATTCCTGAAGGTTCTAAAAGTAACTACTTTCTCTACCACTTACTTAAGCGGGAGAAAGCGTTGCATTTGACCTGAAAGTTGAACAATAAAATATAGAAAAACTGGTTTTAGACGAAGTGTATGTGTATGTTTTTTTAAGTAGTGTTTAATGCCTATTCTTACTTCACATAGCGCCATAGGGCTGAATGGTGATGATACATGAAATTAAATGATAATTGGGAAAGGAAATTTGGGAAGGAAACGTTTAAGCCCTAAGTTTAGGGTGTCTCCCCGTATTTTCTAGTTGTGATGACTGAGAAAAACCTGCAAAAAACCTGCAGGAAGACGGTATTAGCTAGATATAAAACGTAGAGTCCATGCCTTAACGACTTCGGATACCCGTATCGGTGTGTGCGTATGCTTGTGTGGACAGCATAAGCGAGAGGTCCAATAAACAACAAATTTCATATTTAAGTTAGTTCAATTCTAAGGACTGTGGTGAACATTTACTGGAAATTTTCTCCATCTTAAATAATCATTTAAAAAGTTCATTACTTCTGGTTTCCTCTAAAATGCAGTATGTTAGAGATAATGGTATGGCGAATGAAATATCACAAACTTTATGGTTAGGGTCTTCGTGTCATTCTAGCTTACGTTTTAGTTGTTTTTTAATTTGTTTCTTTTTGTCGCTGTCATATTGTGACAACTTTACGGTGTAGTTACATTTCTATATTACAGTTTGCTTTAGATCTGTTTATAGGCTTAGTAATGTTACAAAACAGAAAATTGTTTTACACTTCAAATAATTTCTTCTTTTTTATTGTAGGGGCGGCCCCACACACGCCGCCCCCGGTGATGATCATCCTCAGAGGCTACATCCCCATGCTGTTAGTATCTAACATGCAACTAGGGGGTATACTTTGTTAGTAGTGACGTGCTGGTGCGTGTTGGATGGTGTGTTAGATGATCGGGTTCCGCGGAAGCACCCCGGTTAGTAGCGTTAAACTACTCATGCGAGCATGCAGAACATGCAAGCGTTCCAGGTGGGTTTTACCGGCGCAAGCCATGGCGAGCCCTGGCTGACGCTCGGTGGTTAGTACTGGTTAGGTTGGGCGGTAATGCTAGGAGTGCGTTAAGAGCTTCGGCTTAAAAACTAAATGGGATGGCGCGAGTGTTAACCAAGTGTTTCTATTATTTTATGGAAACATTCGCTGATATTGGGTATGTTTTGCATTCTTCCATGATGTGTTTGAAGCTATAATAACGTTACAAATGCTGGAAACAGGAGGCGAAGTTTTGTAAATTTTAATATTCTAATACGTAAACGAGTTCATTTCCTTTGTTTCAATATTCTTGCTAACACCTTACCTGCGAAAAGTCAATAAATAGGGCGTGGAATCAACAGTGCTGACATCTGTTGTATACTCGTAAATACGCTCAAGGTCCTGCCATTAGTGCTGCCATCCGATCAACATGTAATTACACACAAATAACAATGTAACGTCTTTTTGTAAAAACTTAAAATGTTGAAATAATAGTGTGGTCAACCAAAAACAGTCGTATGCAACTTGAATACTCGTACATGGTAATTAAGACGCTGGTATAAAAATTATGAAACTCGCCACTGCTTGTTTCATAAATATACTCGCATCTTAATGACTACCATTATAGTCAAGTTGCATAGTATGCTATTTGGGTAGTATCTCCAAACCTCCAATGGCAGTCTAGACTTTTCCACATCTTGAATATTCTGTAAACAGCCCGTGAAATCTTCTTCAATCTAACATGTCTGAAAAATGAAAGGAAGAAAAATCCTGCTGCAGGGAAAATGTTGATATTTAAAATATAGAATTTACGCCAAACAAATGTATTTGTGGTATTTATATTTTTTGAAGTCCTTGCAGTTATTCCGTTTCATTCTTACGAGCTTGTGTCAGGAAATTTATTAACCCCTTTTTAAACTATTAATGGTTCGTTTCCTTCGTGAAGGTAGTGTTTACGACCGAGCTTAAGCGAATTTTAAATTTCGAAAGTAATTAAAAGAATATCTGTTATATTTTGTCTACGGTGGACGTGCGTGAAGTAAACCTTCTGAATATTAGTGCCTGAATTAAGCAAATGTGCTTAACGTAACGATGGCCGGTTTTAACGGCAATGAAATCGGGATCTTATAACCACTCTTTCTTCAAATATTCATTTAATGTAAATGATCTTAGAAATCCTATTGCATATTGTTCCTTCTAAATATGTTTTTTTTAATCATCGTGTGACATTCTGAAATTACAGCATAAATAATGGATTGCTCCTTATCAAGTGGAAATGACATTGTCTTTATTAAGCATTTAAATCTGTGTTGAAGATGTAGTAGATGAAAATTTAAACATCCGAATATTATGTTTTAATGTTTCCTGGAATCTGGCTCTAAATTACTGCATTAAATTTCTTCTTTGTATATTCAATACTTAAGTGCGATGTACAGGCCCCAAAAATTGAGTTTTATTTATGGACGCTCTTTTATAATTATGGTTCTTGGCGTCCCATTCTATATTGGGCGTGAAAGACCAAAACGTTTGTTAAGAGGCCTTTTTATCAGGCTTGAGGTTCTTTTGCGTGCTGCAAATCTACGGCACGGAACCATCGGCTTTAGTTCCCTCCCGAAGGAAGCCGTGTTAAGGATTTTTACACCCAAAAAAAATCCATCGCCCTCCGCCGAGTTTGAACCCTGAACCTAGGGAACTAGAGGTTAGTAATGGTACCTATAGACCACGGAGGACGGCTCAAAGGTCCCAAGAAACCTCTATCTGAGATAGAGTAGAGGACCAATGGGCAATTTTTACTGGTATGTCAGGAACATGGGCACAATCTTGAAAACAATACATGACCTGAGACTGGCGCAACCTTTAGTACGAAACAAACGCAGTGTTTTGTTTAATATTAATTTGAGGTCTTTTACTGTTATTATCTGAAATGGTTCAGTATTAGATATCTACTCGTATGTGTTGAAATATCCATAAAGTTGAAAGTAACTGCTGCAGTGTAAAGTTCAAATTCCCTCACTCTTTTAGCTTGAAAAAATGTTGATACAGTGGGAAACAAACGTGACATATTATTTAATTACGTCTATTTCTGTTGATGATTTATCATAGAAAACGCATGAAGCATACTCTACCACTTACACTTTGTAAAAATCTGCATTTATATTTCTCAAAAAAATACTTCTGAGTAAATGTTGCCACATCAAAAACTGGCAGGTTTTCCATGCAACTAATATGCTATATTTATGGAGTAAGGAAATCCATTTGAATTAATTTTCAATATTCAATACGACCTCAAGTTTAATGTGAATTTGGATACCATCTGAGATGAATTTGGTTTCCACTCAGTTTCATCAAATTTCTTTACGGATATCTTAAGTAATTAAAACAAGCCAGCTACCACATAATTTTGGTTTAGATACAAAGAGCGCGATTATAAGGATTCACTGAACATTATCCGTGTAGGAGGGAAACATTTGTATTTTTATTCGTTAATGGTTCTGCAGTTACAAGACTTAAATACCAGCCGTATTCACGTTCCAGTGATCAAGTAGACTAGACTAGAGTTGACTAGATTTTTAAAGGAGTTGTCGAAGACACAAGGCACCTCAGCCATAGCCTACCCTATTACCTTTATAGATATTGGTCTATGTTTTCAAAAACATTTAAGATCTTATTTTAGTCTCCTGGAAATAGAGCTCCTTCGCAAATTGTAAATCTGCGTCTTTCCAGATAATTATATTCTAGAAGAAGGTGTTCAGCGGTTTCTTCTGGTTGTTTGCAGATGCGATACTGAGATTGCCGTCAAAGAGTTTCATAGTCTGGGGATGTTTCCTGAAACATCCATGTCCGGTAATTATAGCCGTTACTTTCCTAACTTGTTAAAATTAAGGCTTTGGTCGGGCATGTTTGTGACGATTTGACTACAGTTGTGCCCGATTTTTGGCCAGGGAAGTTCTGCTATCCGCGCGATTGTTCCTTATTAGCCCATTGGTGTACTACAGTTTCTAATAGTAGTTTTACTTACTGGTAAAACTGGTTGTGGTCCAATAAAAGGGATTTGGATCCTCTTTTGGCCCACAGACGACCGAGTACCCAATGGAATTCGACCTGATTCTTGGCTAAGGGGATCATTAGAAGTCGTAAACTTTCCCATACAATCCTGGTATTGACTTGGTGGGATTTGAGTTCTAGGAGTGCGGCCTGGCCGAACTCGATCCGATTCTCTTCTCTAGCAGGATCGGATTTAGGATTCAATCGAGCTCAATACCCGCTTAATAGAACGAAAAACGAACTCAGATGAATTTTAATACCTCATGTAAGGAGTGTTTGATGCGCTGTCCACATGAAGGAACAGAGCTTGTTGTTTTCCACTAGATACAGTCCTTGCAAACACTGTGCAGTAACTTCCTTTTTTTGCGAGGGCATGTTCAGAAAGCCGGTGACCATTAGACCAGCAAACTCGTTGTTTTGCAATAATGAAGTCATTGGCAGCAATCTTCCACGCTCTTTCATTATCTACGCAACAGACAGACCCGGATGGAACAAATTCCACGTGATCTGCTAATTAAAAATGCGACTTAGTCATTCGAAAAGCGAAATAAAAATCTGTATTAATGGGATGCGAAGTTAGAACAATGGAGAGGCTGCTGGACCAGTTGTACTGCCCTCGCCCCCCCCCCCACCTCGTGGAATGTCTGGGGAAAGATCCCCGCGGGTGATGGGATCTTACTTCTTAGAAACCTGAGCGCATTTCCCAGGAGAGATCGACTACTGCTTAGTATTAAACATGGCACAGCAACAATCAGCGGCGGTTTATGCTAACATAAACATCGGAGATGTCAAAACATAGTATGTATATATGTATATATATATATCCATCATTTTCATACCAGATAAATATTGGCAGTCTCACATGAATGCTCAGTTAGAGCAGCTTAGGAAAAGTTAGATTAGAAATTAAGAAATAGATATAATTTAACGCAAAGAATGCTCATGTGTTACAATATTATGACTATTCTCTGACTGCTGTCATTTATTTTCATAGCCCTTTTACAGATTATTCATACCTTACGCTTATATATGTGCCGATATAATGTGCAGTGATTTCTGCTGGTAAGGAAACACTAAACCGCCTCTGTCATGCCCCTTACCTGGTTATGACACTCCACTAATTGTTTGTCTTACTCCTCACTCTTCGTTCCTGAGACTGAAAAATAGACCTGGGTTCCTAGTTAAAGCTTGAGTGACAGAATTTTGACATCGAACCAATACGAGACTGACTCACCCAAGGGCTAGTATGGACTTCGTTGCGAAGCATGCCTTTCAGCCAATCAGGAAAGTGTTTCCGTATTCCTCCCTTTCCCCGATCATCTAGGTCTAACCTTTGTTCATAGGCTAAAGCGTGTGTGTCAGACTTGAATTTGAACCAATAAGAGATGGGTTTACCCAGGGCTGTTGTGGAACACAGGTGATAAGGAGTTTCTGCCAACATTAAATAAAGAAACACTAAAAGAAACCAAAAGCATCGGCACATTTTCATGCTCTCGATTGTACTTGCTGATAACGATATTTACGACAGCCTGGCATGTTTTCAAGCAGCTTATTGCCTATTAATTTGAACACATACTTTAGAATGTGAGCTAGCTTTGTATTGCTTTTGTTTAGGAAGATATATTTTATTATTTTATTACTCGACACACTTTTCCGTTCTGCTAATTTAGCAACAATGAATTTCTACAGATTTAGTGTGGGTACTTGTTTAAAGGCTCTTAATGAGTGTTATTCGAAAATAAAAACACACAGTGGGCATTTCATTAAAATAAGAGAGTTGGGGTTACTTCCGGTTAAATTGGATATCCTCCACAAAGAGTGGCAATGCAATTTTTTGGGTTCTCAGTGTATACAGCTATCCCCACACACCGAGCTTCATGTCCCTGAATCACATGCTTCAAAGACTATTTTCATGATACGGAACTTTTAGCTAACTTATATAATGTAGAATTGCTGCAATGAATAACAAGTAGGAAATACTTGTCTTATCTTGTCTTCCTGAATGGAGGGGACTCGCACCGCTCCAGATGGATATTGTACCTACGCCCCACGAGGGGCATCCTCGGAGAAGGATGAGGGCGAGAGGAGACACCGGGCGGCCGAATCCAGGAGCGACAGTTGAGGCGATAATTCTGATTGTCAGAAAATAAATGGTTAAATATCACTCAATATATTATCAGACATTAATTGAAATAAAAATTGACCAAATTCCACAGTTTTGGCATTATAGAATTGAAATTAGCACCATTAGAAAGCCCATAGAAAACTACCACTATGTTATAAATCTTGTATATATTGATTAATTAAATGAGCCCGTAATCATGCAGTGTTACTTGCAAGATTTTCCGCAGAAAATAAAATTTAGAGACCGTTCCTGTCTTTGTTATATTTCAAACGCGGTAGCGTGGGTCACGCGTTGTCTATTGTGTACAGTTAGGGGTTTCGGCGAGCCGAAAGACGTCTTTTAAAAGGCAGTTATAAATACAAAATGTTTGAAGTAACCAATGAGAAATCACAACAAAATGGCAGAAAGGAAAATTACCAATGGGAAGATGATAAAGATTGGCGACGTGTAGAAATCACAAAGGTTTGCTGCTAGCAATATATAAAGATTGGTGGGGGGATGAAAAAGTCAGTTCAGTCCAGGGTTTTCAGTCGAGTTCGACGTCTAAATCTGTGAGTAACAAGTCGAGTACCGTGGCGCTCAGAAATCATGTAACAGTTACGTTTCGCGAGACGAGATTTTAATTCCTCGCAGTCTATATTAATGATAGAAAATAATGGCACATAGTAAAGTATTGTAAATTATAAGCAGTTAAACAAGCGAAGTACTAAGTATAACATTATTTCTGGCGTTGAAAAGAATTCAAGTGATAGATCATAAATCGGCGTGCGAGAACCAAGTTATGAACACGAGTCTGTAAAGGTAAAAACAAAGTAACGGCAGTTTAGCAAAGGGAGTGTTTTAGTGCGGCATAATAAAATTGCAAGTGGCATAGTGATTCTGACAGCATCATTGAAAGTGAATTATCGTGTTTTTCCTTTGTTGCACCATATACTGCATCCCGTATCCTTGGACATTACCCACAATTACTTTTAATAGCCGAGAAGAAAAGGGTCGACCCTGAAATTCAACCTGGACCCAGAACTGCGACGACTCTGCTGGACCGGGCACAACAACAACGATAACATCACAGGTAATAAACCCACTTCACCATTGTCGAAGAAAAAGTCCTTAAGTTTCCAGAAGTAGACACCTCCGCAGATGAACAGTCAAACCGGGGACCTCACCCGACACAGAGGGGTTCAACACTCTTCAAGGGGCTTCGGATACTCCGGCAGTCAACCGAAAACCGAGGAACGAAAAGAGTTCCTTTTCCCCTGCCACGCTGCACCGAGACCCATCGCCGATACTTTCGACCCTGAACTCCAAAGGGATGAAGGATGAATGAAATGACGAATGAAGTGAAATGAAGGGGCAGGAAATTCGAAAGTTAACAGAAACATCTCCAGCATTCGCCTGACGACCCGTGAAAACCCCGAAAAAACCCATGGGTCAGAGTGGGTGGTCGCCGGGGATCGAACAGGAGTTCCCGAATGCGAGTCACAGACGTTGCCGCCTGAGTCAGCCCTCTCAGTTGAAATATTTAAATATGTAGCTCTAAAAATATTTGTGTATTCCATACAAGGAAATCTTGACTCTGATGCAGGTTGGCATAATTGTGCGTATGTGGTGCAATAGTATTAGAATTTTTGAGAGGAGACTGGGGGAGAGGGAGAGGGAGAGGGAGAGAGGAGAGGGGAAGAGAGGAGGCGAAAAGGAAAACAGTTCTTAATATACTTTATATTTATTTTATATAGTTTTTTAGGATTTGAAGAAGATATTAATTAGTTCCACGTATGGACGCCAATTTGAAGAACGTTATTATATCTTTACGTTATTTGCACCACGCTTTGGGCGTCAATTTGAAGTAGTTTGTATTGAAGGAGTTGTATTATATTTCAACTGTTGGGGAGCCGAAATTGTAGTAGTTGCAACCGTACGTATAGTAAACAGTTTCCGGTAGCCTTCGCCCCAAATGTACTTTCTGCTGGCCTTTGCCCCAAGTTTAAAAAATATTAACTTTGTAATTTGACTGTTTCTTTAAATATTATATATTTATGTTTGCCTCGGCTGCGTCAGTATTACTGTTAGAGACATGGATATCTTGGCAGGGTTGTGATGCGACAAGAATGTAGGCTTACACAGATTATAATTTTACTTCACTCCTTTTATTAATGCTTGACACGATTTAGATAACACTTCAATGATATAGAGACTGTGAGATTCTTTTATGAATTAATTGCAGTTTTTAACACGTAAACTTATTTTTCGTCTCACACGAATACGTATTAAATCTCTCGAGGACGCATCTCGCATCCGGATACAATCACTGTCTGCAGGCAACTGAATTGATTTCAACCGTCTATACTTGTAAATTTCTGTATTTCAAGTCTCTGATTGGCTATTCCTAATCCAATAGAATACCTTCATTTAACTAAACTGTTTCTGGTTTTTGATTGGCTATTTTTATAAACTGTCACTAAAATTACATTATTGCTTCCAAGAATCACAAGTAACATTTAAACTTTCTAATTCATCATTGCCTCAAGGTTACCTCATTGTTAGCAACTTTTAACCTATTATTCTCACAGCTCCTATATTATTAAATTACGTAATACATTCAAATAACATTATTGAACATGTATACAATAATATAAACATATACAATGACTGTAATATACACCTTTTATATATTGTTACATACACATTGCTTTAAGGCGGGCTGTTATTGAATTTACATATTATATAATTAGACTGAAATTATTTAAGTGTTAAAAATACTGCCTCAGATTATCATTCCGTCATAGTTAATAGACGTATCTCAATTTTCCTAAGCACACTTATTTTCATTTGCACCTAGACTATAATTTGAAATTCTGTTGCCTCTATTTGTATTTGTAATATAATTCTTGTTTCAAAACATTGCATTGCCGTATAGTCATAAATAGAAGTTATTCAGCCGAGGGGCACTCCTCATGCACTGCGACCTACACATATCAATTGCGACTACCACTCCCCCGGAGGAAGAAGGGATGAAATGAGGTAACTATAAGAGAGTCTAGAGACCGTAGGCATACAGCCCAGAGAGACGCATAGAAGTCCCTAACATTTCCTAGCTTGAAGGCCCGACCCACTAATGGAACTGCCCAGTGCTGAACGAGCCTTGCAACCAGGTAGTCCTCTAGTGTCCACGTGGAACACTCTTTCTGGAGCAAGCATACGCGTCATTTGTTCGGCGCTGCGAAACCCAAAAGCACACCTGAATCATGGAACTCAGGGAAAGGAAATCGTGCTAGGGAGAAACTATCCCAGCATTTGCGTGCCGAACAGGGAAAATCGCGAAAAACCCAAGGTCTGAGTAAGTGGTCGACGAAAATTAAACACTGAACCTCCAAAATGCGAGCCTCGCCATCTACCAAGGAGCCTAATCGATGGTTACATTCCAAATAAACAAATCCTGTGGCGCTAGGTCCAGCGAAGGGCCTGGTCCTGCCAACCCGACTGCCGGCCTCGTGCCCATGGCAGAGGTGAGCGATCATCCAACCGATACGGGGAGATGTGGCCAGCATTACGCTTCCCCCAGCCAGAAAGTTGGCTCACGAGGCCAGGACCGCTGTCTATTGCAGTCCTTTACTTTCCTCACGATGCTGAGTTGGCACCGGTCCTATACCCGAAACATAAAATCCGAACCTCATGGGTGGGATCGAACCCGGGCACATTCAAGGGCACCACCAGACCACCAGCTCACTGCGTCACAGAGCAGGACATTTTCAAATATTAAGTAACTCTCCGCTGATTGCCTACTTAAACAGTTCCGTTTCTTATCGCACTGGAGTTCTGTACCATACTAAATTTTCTCTTCCTACTTCATCACATATTGCAGTACATTTGTCTTCCTCATCGTTTCTAAGTGTTGCTCTCACATAATTTCCAGATAAGTTTCCAGATTTATTGTCATTGTGCATTACAGATTTAATTGTTGTTCTTTAGAAATCTTCAACTGTTAAACATAGGAGCAACCATGCAAACAACATATGCACGTCCGCTGTAAAGGAAATGTTCGGTCGACGTACGGCAAAGAGGAAAATAATTACAAGTGTCCCATCATTTCGTAACAGCTCAAGGTCTTCTTCATAAACACGGGACAACCTTAGCACGCACCTGTGCAGTATATCACTTTGGTTTAGAGCAGCACCCGATGCCGGATAATTAAACCAATAATTCGCAAACAGACGCTGGTCAGGATTGTGAAACCTAATGATCACGCGTCTTAAGGATGTAGAACAAACATCGTGCCACTTCCTAAATTACAGAGTCCGGCAAACAAATCAATAAATTTGTACACCATGGAATGAAAATAATATACCATGTCTACTCGCAATAGTCTACTTTTATTTTTCGCAGTAGTTGCCTTGAACTTCACGCTTTTCTTCCACAATGAACGTCGTTTACATTTGAACAGAATGGTTGCACCAAATTTCTTAAGTTTTGGGTATGCGTTTCTTTAGATTAGTTAGTAACTAAATGAAAAAAGAAACATATAATAAAACATTATTTAAAATTAGTATATTGAATAGCTGTCTGTGGTTCATAAATTAACGCTATCGTCTTAGCTATATATACTTCAGGAGATCTATCACCCTTTTTAGCGTAGGTGCTATTTTTTTCCAAAATATTAGACTATTCCCTTGTGGTTATTTATAGAAATGGCTATAGTTCTCAAATTTGCAAACAGGAAGACTGGGTTATGACTATTTAGATAGATAATATCTCTGCCTACATTTAAGGACAATACAACTTTGAGGAGCATTATTCCAAACCATAATGTAAAGTTGTATAGGAAAGATAAATGTGATACTCTTACTTCGGAACTATAAGTGATACACAAAAGGGGTGATTTAAAGGTATTAAGAATCTTAAATGGAAAGGTGTAAATAATGAAATCCTTTCAAACTTTCATTCCTGTAAACTTAGGGTAGTTAACTAATATAAGCACGTTAGAAATTATGCACAGAACAGTACCCAAAACATTAATAGATTCAATGTGGTTAATGTAAACTTAACCATTGTAGAATTTAGATAGATGTAAACTTATTCTTGCCCTCAATAATTGCACCAGAAACGGAAACGTATTAAAAACTTATGAGGAAAAATCATGTCTTGATTCATTTGGATACAAAAAAGCCTTTTGATAAATTATGGCAAGAAAGACTGTTGTATAGAATAAAAGAAATTCTCTCAGAGAACTGTATAAAATTTTGTAATGCTATCTTTCCATCGGAAACTTTTCTGTAAAATATAAAAATTTTCAATCTTCTATTAAAACAATTTAAGGAGTGTCTCAGGGCAGCATTCTTAAACCTATCCAACAGATAAAAATCTAAAAATCGCTCCGTATGCAGGTGACATTGCAGTTCTATACCAAAGATCATACGGACAACAAGCAATTTGTTAACAAGAAAAGCAAACAGCGTAGTAAATGGGAAATAAGAATGAATGCCAGAAAATAAATAGCTGCCTTTTTCACTTATAGGCGCAATGTGCAATATTGCAACATCTATTTACATGGTGAGATAATTTCACAAGCAGATACAGTTAGATATCTTGGTCTAATTTTGAGGACGTAACTCATATGGATTTCGTATATTAGAAAGCTAATGCAGAGACTCAGCCACAGATACAACAGGTTAAATATCTCAAGGTATAATCACCCTTATCATTTCACTTGAAAAGAATTATATACCTCTCTTTGATCCCCAACTACACCAAAGGATGTGTAAGTAGTTCCGTCTCTAAAAACTCATTAACAGAATTCAAATAATACAGAATCGGACACTAAAATTAATCGTGGTTGCATCTTCGTACAGTCGCAATGACAATCATCATACTGATTTTGTGTTCCTACACTAGAATTCATCATCCATTTATGCTACGAAAAATTCTATCATTCCACAGTCGATCACTCAAATGAATTACTTGCTAATAGCTGTATCATCTTTCTCCTAAGCACCATCTCCGGCGTCTGAAGAGAAAGAACCATATTGATCAACTGAATCCAGCCTAACACAGGATTGGAACCTTAACGCTTGTTTCCAATGCTTATTATATGTGTGCTTCTTGAACAAAATTGTAATATAGCGTATCTGTAATCAATTTCTTATAGTAACGAAATGATGAATGAAATCCATGATGCTGTAAACATCTTCAGCCATCTCAAACTATAAATGCATGCATAACCCTTATGGATAAACAATGTTCAAAGATGACCAAAGGTGAAGAAAGGTGTTTTAGCTCCACTTATTCACGCCAATTTGAAGAAGATTGTTTTCTTTACGTTATTTGCACCACGCTTTGGGCGTCAATTTGAAGAAGGTTGTATTGAAGGAGTTGTATCGTAATTCAACTGTTGGGGAACCGAACTTGTAGTAGTTGCAACCGCACGTATAGTAAACAGTTTCCGGTAGCCTTTGCCCCAAGTTTAAAAAAAATATTAACTTCGTAATTTAACTGTTTCTTTAAATATTAAATTTATGTTTGCCTCGACTGCGTCAGTATTTGTTAGAGACACGTTTCTCTAAGCAGGGTTTTAGTATGACAAGAATGTAGGCTTACCTACACAGATTATAATTTTACTTCACTCATTTTATTAATACTTGATACGATTTAAACAACACTTCACTGATATAGAGAGCTGAGAGATTATTTTATGAATTATTTGCACTTTTTAACACGTAAACTATTTTTCGTCTCACAAGAATACGTATTAAATCTATCGAGGACTCACAAGCAACGCATCCAGTTATGAGCACTGTCTGCAGGCAACTGAATAGATTTCAACGTCTAAACTTGTAAATTTCTGTATTTCAAGTCTCTGATTGGCTAATTCTACTTCAATAGAATACTTGCATTTAACTAAAGCTTTTTCTGGTTGTTGATTGGCTAATTTTATAAACTGTCACTAAAATTACATTTTTGTTGCTCCAATAATGACTAGTAGCATTTAAACTTTCAAATTCATTATTGCCTCAAGGTTACCTCATTGTTAGCAACGTTCAACTTATTACTCTCACAGCTCCTACATTATTAAATTACGTAATATATTCGCATAACATTATTACACATGGATACAATAATATAAGCATATGCAATGACTGTTACATACATTTTACAAATTATTATATACACATACTGCTTCAAGGCGGGCTGTTATTGAATTTACATATTATATAATTAGACCGAAATTATTTAAATGTTGAAAATACTGCCTCAAAGGAACAATGCAACATGAGAAGGTAATGCAATGAACAAACTATGATTGGCATCGATCACCGGCGAGAAAGTAATACATTTGAGGTAACTGCCATATCTGTAGCCTCAGTGGCACCAGAATAAAACATGATTTAATATGATCTGATTACACAGCATGAGCTATTAGAAATATTCCCGAATTTGATTCTGTCCCTTGCTAGACATTATATGATTTTAAACGCATTCGTCATATGTACCTAAGTAAACTGATGTAAGGTAGGGAACTCATTTCAATACCAAACAACACCTTTTATTTACTATACTGATATACTAAGTTTGCAACGTAATCAACGCTGCAAAAGGATCACATTTTAGAAAAAATGGAATTTGGGATACATCCATTATTGGTGAAGGCCAGCCACATTCTTATTTTAATAAAATATCATGTGATATATTAACATGACTTTCTCTACCTTCTATCATTTAATAGTGGGTATACAAAGTATTCTTGCTTAAGTTTATTTTTCTATCTATTACATTTTAATCCAAATAAACCTTTGCAGAAATAGCTACATTACACACTTCGTTATGTATACAAAGGGAACAGTGACAGCAGTGGCGGCTCGTGACCTGTTGCAATGGGTGTGCAGTTTGTTACTTGCTCTCTTTCCGATACACACGCACGCACGCACGCACACACACACATACACACACTCAATGCAAAAAAGAAAAGTTGACTCACTAAAAAGCTCTTACAGCTTCCAATCTCTTTCACTGTTTCACATCAGCTTACAGGACATGACAATGCATGAAGTCCATTCGGCAAACTTCTTAGTTGCAAACTGGTTTATTACTCTCTCATTGAAGTCTGAAATATCCCTTACAAGGCTTTTCTCTATTGACAACATGGCTAGAGAGCCAGGCGTTCTTCTGACACAGTGGACCGAAGGAAGGTTTTTATGCACTTTAAACTTGAAAAACACCTTTCAGTTTCACTAGTTGACATTGGCACTGTCACAAGTGTTTCAGTAATTTAGAAACTTCACTGAACGTTTTGTCTAGATTATTTTCCACAAGAAATCCTAAACGATCTACAGCACCCGATGCATTTCTGAATGCTCTGCGCATGCACATCAATTGGAACTCCGTTCGTAATCTGGTTGTGTCTATGAATGGATATGCTTCAGTTATGGTATATGTATGTATTTCTCCGGATACGTTTTGTTGTATTCGTCAAATCTTTCGGAAATGAAGTAATTTGACTCCACAAGATGATTGTGATATGAAAACCTCTCCTTTGCCTGTAGCAGAATCGCGTCACACACCTCTGTCGCAGCAGCTTTTCTTGACAAGTGGTCAACCTTACGTCGTTTTACAGCCTCTCTGAATAACATGGGTTCTCCGCTATATCATCAATGCTTCGTCTAACATCCTTTATTGCACTTTCAAATTTCCAATGGCAGATTTTGCAAATACTGCATCAATGGATCGTCTTGGGAACTGATTAGATAGCATATCCACATGTGGCATTATAATGAAGAATATTTCTAGGCAGAACAAGAAGTCTGGCTGTATCAGTTTAAGGCGCAGTCCTCTAGCCTGAACTATTGTGTTGCTTTGTTTACTGCTCCTCTCTATGTTCTCTAAATATTCGGTAATTGATTCCTTATGCTCGAAAACTGTTTGCACTAATCGGGATTTGAAATTCCATCTTATTGTTGAAACTCCAGGTATCCTCCTACCTACAATCTCATCCAAAACACGAACTCGTTGCGGAGAATTAGAAAAAAATGCAGGAATTTCATTTAATTCCGCGAAAAATATTCGAACTTCCGTTTTTTGACTTGCTGCTTGCGCCATAATTAAATCAATTTGTGTGCATAGCAATGCATGTAGTGAGCGAAAGGGCAATCTTTCTTCACCAATGCTTGTACACCAGGATGCTGCCCACTCATAATATTTGCGCCGTCGTAACTCTGAGACACGACTTTGTTTTTTTCAGTTTCAGATACCACCATTGAGAGCGCGTTTTTTATACATAAGGAGAGAGCGTTCGCATCTTGTCCATCTGGATTTAAAAATGCCCAGAATCTTTCCGATGGCTTACCATTTGGTAGCAAGTAACGAAACACAACCACCACTTGAAAAAGAGATGAAATATCAGATGTTTCGTCGGCAATTACAGCGGTATAGTCTGCTTTAGAAATTTCGCTCTTAATTTCTTCTTGGCATACGTCAAGCATACTGCAACAGATCATTCTGTATTTCTTTCGACGTTCCTCGAAAAACGCTGGCCTGCTGGAGTTGATCTTTCACCGCGGAATATAATTCTGCGGTGAAGTTTATCAGTCCACGAAACACTCCAGGGTTCAATGAACTTTGACTTTCGTCGTGTCCATGAGAGCTAACTCGAACGCTCCGCAAAATTTTATGCAATTAATTATCTGTGACAAGACATATCTGTTCTTAGTAACTTCCTCATTGTGCTTTTCCACATTACGCCTAAAAGCACTGTCTAACTGCTGAGATATATTATATTTTCCCAGAACATTTAATTCTAATTCGCAATTTATATGGGCAATTGAGCTCTAATGTTTCGCCATTTTTTGTTTTAAATTACCAATATCACCACAATCATTATTTGTCCAGGTGCCGTTTCTCTCACTCGCAAACAATAAACACGGAAAACAGAAGAGCCGGTTAGTTGCTTCACGAGCACATATCCACGAACAACTTTTACACACACTTTCGTTAAACTTTCTTGTAAAAGTCTTCCCTTTACAATTAGTCACTTGAACTAAATCGATTGGTGGCAACGGTCTGCCTTCGTTTTTAATTTGCAGCTTTTCTTCTAAAGATAAACCCGAAAGGTTTATCTCTTTTAGTTTCGCAACGCTATTCATTTTCACACTTACACAGATTCAAATCTACTGCTATGAACCGACTCAGCCACTAGGAACACAAACATAACAAATAAAAATGTAAACACCGTAAGAAATTAACTAACTCAAACTGAAATATTTACCTTAGTATATTATGCAGAATAATTATATGCATTTACAATAGTTTAATCTAAATAGATGTAATGTGTTTGCAGCATTAACATAACTCTCACGTTAATACAGAAAATGGCTAGAATGTACTTAGAAACGTAAAGTTGGCAAAATGTGGAGCAGGTTGATCGCAACTTCTGCTAGACAACAGCGAGGGAAATGGTCGTAGCGAAATTGTATGGGAACGCAGTGCGCTTGCGCCATAGCAATCGCATCTCTTGGGCTTGTCGATTACACTGCGTTAACTCGCCGTACTTTCAAATACAATCTTCGCCCCGCTCCCCGCGACCTCTCGCCCTAAAGTTTCTTTCGCCAGTCGCAAAATCTCGTTTGTGCGTCTCTACAGCTTGACCAAATGCACTGGCGTTTGGCAAAGAAGGTGCGGAGAGTTTAAATAAGCTCTTCATACAGAAAAAAGTTTGACATTTGCCCTTCTTGTATACATACCTATAGAGGCAAATGCATATTCACATATACGGAAAAATTAGTGGGTGTGCATTTGCGAGTATGCGATCACCCAAGAACTGCCACTGAGTGACAGTCAAATGTTTAAAGGCTGGACACTATAAACTGGCCTTAAAATTCCACACTGTTTTCATACAATTGCGAGAAATAACTGAATGTTGACAGGGTTTTAGGAGAATGATCAAGAAATGAACAATTCGAAATTTTAACAACGGATATCTCAGAAATGGCTATGCGACAAAAAAACTTATTTGAAATAAATTGTGTGTTTTATATAGATCTACATTTTTTGCTAGTACGTTTTCGTCTATCGCTTAACGTTTTTATACAAGATGGTATAAAATTTCTTCAAATAATGTGGACTTCACAGTATATTTTTCCCAGAGAACTCAAGATATATATTTTATTTTGTAATGTAAATACTAAATATCTTTAACATTTGGTATTTTAATCAAAATCTTTAGAGTCATTTTTTAGAAAATAAAAAATTCGAAGAATCTTCTATGTAAGGGGTTTTCTGTCGTGAAGGAATAGACATAGGCACTGAACCTATAAATACAAAGCTTGGTATTTATCCGACTTTTCGTTTTGAGTTATGCTGTTCGCAACACAAACACACACATACACACACACTAACCTTTTTCTAAAAAATGCTTTTTCTGGATTCACGGGTGAGGAAGTTATTTATTTAGCTCCACGTATGGACGCAAATTTGAAGAAGTTATTGTTTCACGTATGGAAAACCAGATTTGAAGTAGGAGTTTGCCCCACGTTGGGCGCCAATTTGAAGAAATTATTTATTTAGCCCCACGCTGGGCGCCAACTTGAATTTGTTTTATTAGCTCCACGTATGGATGCTAATTTGAGATGTTTTCCTATATAATTTATTAGCACTAAGCTTCTGGCGTCAATTTGAAGTAGGTTGTATTGAAGGAGTTGTATTATATTTCAACTGTTGCGGAGCGGAACTTGAAATTCGTTGCAACCACACGTATAGTGCCCGCTTTTCGGTAGCCTTCGCCCCAAATGTACTTTCAAGTGGCCTTTTCCCCAAGTTTAAAAAATAATATATTATTTAAATATTATATTTATGTTTGCATCGGCTGCGTCAGTATTTATTAGAGACACGTTTCTCTTAGCAGGGTTTTGGTGCGACAAGAATGTAGGCTTACACAGATTATAATTTTACTTCACTCCTTTTATTAATACTTGATACGATTTAAATAACACTTCATTGATATAGAGAGCTGTGAGATTCTTTTATGAATTACTTGCACTTTTTAACAAGTAAACTATTTTTCGTCTCACACAAACGTATAAAATCTCTCGAGGATGTGTCTCGCGTCAGGTTAGGAAAACAGTTTGCAGGCAACTGAATTGATTTCAACCGTCGAAACTTGTAAATTTCTGTATTTCAAGTCTCTGATTGGCTAAACCTACTCCAATAGAATGCCTGCATTTAACTAAAGCTTTTTCTGGTTGTTGATTGGCTATTTTTAAACTGTCTCAAAATTTACATTATTGTTGCTCCAATAATGACTAGTAGCATTTAAACTTTCAAATTCATTATTGCCTCAAGGTTACCTTATTGTTACCTCATTGTTAGCAACGTTCAACTTAGTATTCTCAGTCTCCTGCATTATTAAATAACGTAATATATTCGCATAACATTATTACACATGGATACAATAATATAAGCATATGCAATGACTGTTACATACATTTTGCAAATTATTACATACACATATTGCTTCAAGGCGGGCTGTTATTGAATTTACATATTATATAATTTGACTGAAATCATTTAAGTGTTAAAAATACTGCCTCACGGGGCCTTAAAATATGCATTTTGGATGAAATCAAGATCTGGACTTTTTTGGGGTGGAATACAATACCTTTTCTGCCTACTATGTACGTGGCAGAATAGGCAAAAAAAAAATCAGAATACTAGTGCTTTACACTGATTTCAAAAACTCTGATGTGACACATTCACATACTTTCTCTACCTTCTATCGTTTTATTATGGGTATAAAACTATTCTTACTAAAGCTTATTTTTATTTTAATCCAAATAAACCTTTGCAGGAATAGCTGCATTACACATTTCGTTATAAATACAAAGAGAACAGCGATAGTCAAATGTTTAAGAACTGAACGCTATATGCTGGCTTTAAAATTCCTACTCTTTCCATGCAATCGCGATAACAACCGAATGTTGACAGGACTTCAAGAAAATAACCAACTAATGAACTATTCGAAACATTAATAATGGATATCTCATAAATGGCTTATGCCACGAAAAAGTTTAAAATAGTTCAAAAAGTGTGTATTTTAAAGAGATCTAGATTTTATGTGCAGTACATTTTCGTCTATCACTTACCGTTTACCAATTATAGAAGATCATGCAGAATTCCTTCCGAATGAAGAGGACCTCATAGGCTATTCTCAGAAAATCCAAGATATACATTTTATTTCCCATGTAAATATCTTTCATATGTAGCATTTTAATCAAAATCGTTTGAGCCATTTTTTAGAAAATAATTTTTTTTAAAAAAGTCTTCCATGTAAAGGGTAGTTGGCGGTGGGGGATTTTGTTGAAATTCATTGTTTCGCATCTATGGAAGATACTGAACTTAAATACAAAGTTTAGTGATTATCGGACTTTTCGTTTTCGAGTTATGCTGTTGAAACACACACACACACACACACGGCCCCTTTTTAAAAAATGCTTATTTTGGATTCAGGGGACCTAAAAACATGTATTTCCGGTATCGACGTTTTGGGTGGAATGCAATACCTTCTCCACCTACTATGCACGTGGTAAAGAAAGTAAAAATTCATCAATTTTTCTTTACTTCTTTGATTTTTCCACATAGTCATTAGCTCCTGTCTACATAGCGATGTCGTCGTCCCTGGTGTAGTGGTTACCATACTAACCTCTAGTTCCCGAGGTCGCGGGTTCAAACCCGGTGGAAGGCGATGGATTTTTTCGGGCATAAAAATCCTTAGTATGTCTTCCTTCGGAAAAGAAGTAAAGCCGGTGGTCCTGTGTCGTATATTTACGGCACGTAAAAGAACCTCAAGCTTGTTAAAAGAGGCTTCTGAGCAAAATTAACGATCTTTCACGCCCAATATAGAATGGGACCTAAGGACCACAGTTGTTAAAGAGCGTCCATAAATAAAACTCAATTTAATTTTGCTTAGCGATGGTTTATCTATTGGGTGGGATAGCCCTTCCAAACAGGAGTTTACCTACTAGAAGGAGGTAGTGTTTACACTGTCCTAGGCAAGTGAGGGGTAAAGGTTTAGCTGTAGAGAATGTATAAAGTGTGCTGAACATGTGACACGCGCGGCACACTGTATACATTCCCCACAGCTAAATGTTTACCTGAGAGATAAGCCAAGCCACCCCAACCACTAGCTAAAACATCGTTGAACAGACAGTAGTTGATTGTATGCACAAATCACAGAAAAGCTGTCGTCTTAATTTTGTGATGATAGAAATCGTTGTGTAATTTCCGGAAGAAGTTTGTCTCATGCACACTGGAATACTTTCATTATTTAGGCCTACTTCGTCACCATCATCATCAGTATCAACACAACTTGGGGAAGAACAACCCCGCTTAACCGTATTGTTAATACGTGCGCAGTAATAGTGCATTCGAAAATACGGATGCCTCACTCACATGCCTACTGTTTTGTGTGACACCGCAAAATACAGCATACACAAACCATGCATAATATGTATATCTTAATATAGCATAAACATATAAATTGAGGCAGTATTTTTAACACTTAAATAATTTCAGTCTAATTATATAATATGTAAATTCAATAACAGCCCGCCTTGAAGCAATATGTGTATGTAATAATTTGTAAAAATGTATGTAACAGTCATTGTATATGTTTGTATTATTGTATCCATGTGTAATAATGTTATGTGAATATATTACGTAATTGAATAATGTAGGAGCTGTGAAAATAAATTGCTAACAATGAGGTAACCTTGAGGCGATAATGAATTTGAAAGTTTAAATGCTACTAGTCATTATTGGAGCAACAATAATGTAAATTTTGAGACAGTTTAAAAATAGCCAATCAACAACCAGAAAAAGCTTTAGGTAAATGAAGGTATTCTATTGGATTAGGATTAGCCAATCAGAGACTTAAAATATAGAAATTTACAAGTTTAGGCGGTTGAAATCAGTTCAGTTGCCTGCAGACAGCGTTACTAACCGGACGCAAAAAGTGTCCTCAAGAAATTTAAATGTATTCGTGTGAGACGAAAATAGTTTTACGTGTTAAAAAGTGCAAGTAATTAATTAAAGAAACTCACAGTTCTCTATATCAGTTAAGTGTTATTTAAATCATATAGGGTATTAATAAAAGGAGTGAAGTAAAATTATAATCTGTGTAAGCCTACATTCTTAGTCGTACCACAACCCTGCCAAGACATCCATGTCACCAACAATAATACTGACGCAGCCGAGGCAAATATAAATATATAATATTCAAAGAAACAGTTAAATTGCAAAGTTAATATTTTTTTAAACTTGGGGCAAAGGCCACCTGAAAGTACATTTTGGGCCGAAGGCTACCGGAAACTGCTTACTATACGTGCGGTTGCAACTACTACAAGTTCGGCTCCCCAGGAGTTGAAATATAATACAAATCCTTCGATACAACCTACTTCAAATTGACGCCCAAAACGTGGTACAAATAACGTAAACAAAATACCTTTCTCAAAATGAACAAGGAAAAAAATATATTTCGCACATGGGGATCAAAAAAGGTACAAAAAAGAGAAAACCAATAATCGAAAAACGTATATTTGACCTAAATATTAATGGACAAATTTCGCTGTGTAAAACATTTAAGGTATAATCTGTGAAAAAAAATCAGAAGCGAATAACGTATAAGTAAGGTTCAACTGTACTATGTTACCCTAAACTACTCAATGATATGACGCTATTAAGTTAAACAATGACGGAGATGGCAAAAACCCTGCATTTGTTGTAAAATAAACCAATAATAAAAATAAGGCCTAGAATGAGTATACTAAATTTGAAAAAAATAATCAACATCGTTTTGAGCACTTTTGTACTGAAGTTTTGGTTAATACAGTTTCAAAATTCTATCTGATATATGTAACCATTATGTTAGTAATAGTTTAATGAATAAATTTTCGTTTACCAGAAAGTCCTCCGTTGAGTCTGAGCAATGAATGGAATGTACCATGTGTTCTATGGCTTACCTGAAAAGATACAAACGTTAAATATTAATAACAAGAATAGCATATATTTACCAACTAAAAACGCAATATTAACAATATTAAGACAGAATCGTAAAGTTGGGTGATTGTTTAAGACATCATTGTGAGCTTTGTAAGAACTGACCATTTTTACTTTCTCTACTACGTATAGTAAGTAGGGGAAGAATTGTATACCACCCAAAAATTCGATACCGAGATTTCACCGGAAATATATGTTTTGAGACCCCCTGAATCCAAAAAAAATCTGATGAGTTACACTCACATGACTTTCTCTACTCTTGTACAAACTATTTTTACAAACGCTTATTCTCCATCTACTTCATGTTAATCGAGATAAACATTTGCAGAGTCTATCTTATTGCTAATTTTCTTGTAGATGTAAGGGGATAATATATTTACAAGGGCAATTTGGAAATACAGTAGCCTTTAAGCACGTACATATCTCTTAATAGGGGTTGCTAGGTGCAGCACCACTCCCTTTGCCACAGACTAATACTCTTTGCATATCCAAGACAAATAAATGAATAACGAATTCCCATTTAAGAAAATAAGTATTGAAAAATTTAAGAGAATAACAAGCAATATCTCGAAAATGGTTCACTCAACAAAAAAATTTATATGACATGAATTGTGTATTTTAACGCGATTTACATTTTTTGTGTAGTAAACTTTTCTCTGTCTCTTATGGTTTACCGGTTATGCAAAAGTCGTTCACAATGAAGAACACTTTTGGAGACATTCCCAGAAAATTCAAGATATACGTTTTATTTGTCATGACAATATCTTAAACATATGATATTTAATCAAAATCGTTAGAGCCGTTTTTGAGAAAACTAAAATTTTCGAAAAATCTTCCATGTAAAGGGTATCCTGGGGTGGGGGGATTTTTTTGAAAACCTTCGTGTCGCATCCCTGGAAGATATTGAACCTAAATACCAAGTTTGATGTTTATCCGACTGTTCGTTTCTGAGTTATGCTATTCACAGACAGAGAGACAGACACACACACGGACATGTTTCCAAAAATGCTTTTTTTGGATTCAGGGGGTCTTAAAAACATGTATTTCCGGTGAAATCTCGGTATCGAATTTTTGGGTGGAATACAACACTTCCCCTACTTACTATACGTAGTAGAGAAAGTAAAAAGCACTTTTGGTAACATGTCCGTGTGTGTGTCTGTGAACAGCATAACTCAGAAACGAACAGTCAGGTAAACACCAAACTTGGTATTTAGGTTCAGTATCTTCCAGAGATGCGATACGAAGGTTTTCAGGAAAACCCCCCACCCCAGATTACCCTTTACATGGAACATTTTTCGAAAATTTTAATTTTCTGAAAAATGGCTCTAACAATTTTGGTTAAAATATCATATATTTACGATATTTTCATGACAAATGAAATGTATATCTCGAATTTTCTGGGAGTGTCTCCAAAAGTATTCTTCATTGTGAATGACTTTTGCATAACTGGTCAACCATAAGAGATAGACAAACGTTTACTACACAAAAAATGTAGACCACGTTAAAAATACACAATTTATGTCGTGTACATCTTTGTTGTTGAGTGAACCATTTTCGAGATATTGCTTGTTATTCCCTTAAATTTTCCAATACTTATACTTTTTCTCAAATGGAAATGCGTTATTTATTTTTTTTTGGCCCTGGTAATGCAAATAGAATGGAATACTCCAGATAGCAACCAGCTCTTAAAATACTTGACTATCGCTTAAAGCCTACCAATTCCCCTTGCATCTACAAGAAAATTAGCAATCAGATTAACATCTCGATTAACATAAAGCATACGGAGAATAAGCGTTTGTAAAAATAGTTTGTACAAGAGTAGAGAAGGTTATGTGAGTGTAACACATCGGATTTTTACTACGTATAGTAAGTAGGAGAAGTATTGTATTCCACCCAAAAATTCGATACCGAGATTTCACCGGAAATACATGTTTTGAGACTCCCTGAATCCAAAAAAAGCATTTTTGGATACATGTCCGTGTGTGTGTGTGTGTGTGTGTCTGTGTGTCTGTGAACAGCATAACTCAGAATCGAACCGTCGGATAAACACCAAATTTGGTATTTAGGTTCAGTATCTTTCAGAGAAGCGACACGAAGGTTTTCAAGAAAATCCCCCCACCCCAGGATACCCTTTACATGGAAGATTTTTTTGTTAGAACTGCAAAATGAGGTGTGATTGACTGGTAATGGAACAAAGTTTATTAATACTTTTTGAATGTGATATTTCAGCCCGTTATGTTTACAGAAAATAAGTTACCAAAAATAACACGAGAAATACAAATGGACCTTATGGGGGGCTTCATCTCTCTCAGGGGCAGATCACTAAGACTATAGATAATGAGCACTTAGATTATACATAATGAGTTGTCGGTCTGACAGAGCGCTGCATAACAGAACAAAGTATTTGAATACCACCTTCGGGAAATTCTAGGATCCAAACTAATGGTTAGAAAAATTTACGTAATATAGAGTGAACCATTTAACTTGAGACTGTACAATATCTCCTAAACTAAGCGTTGTAGTAGGAAATGTCCTTAATGAAAGTTCCTTGTTATTATGGGGGAAAGTAACTACCATTAGTCACGTTTTATTTGGAGGACGTTGTGATGGTCATTTTAGAGTCAATTTAATTTTTTAAAATGGGAACTTTTTTATGTTGTTTACTCACTACTCATAAAAAACTAAACATTTGTATAAAGCACATTGCAATTCTTCTTACACCAACGTAAATAATAACGAAAATTCTGAATGGCTATGTTCGAAAAGCGCAATGAATGGTTGGATCATTCATGGATGGTCATTTGAGGGTAAAGTTACTTTTTAATTGGGAACCAACATTCTTAATTTTGTTTTCTTATTCCTCGTCACAAAATAAACAACCTTTTATAAATCATTTTCTAATAAGAAAACAATATACATCATTTAGGTACCCGTTTAAAAAAATTAAATTGATTCTAAACTGACCCTGATAACGTCCTCCAAACAAAACACGACTAATGGCATTTACTTTCACCAGTAATATCAAGCAGCTTTTATTAAAGACATTTCTTTCTACAACACTTTGTTTTGGAGATATTGTAGAGTCTCAACTTAAATGGTTCACTCTGTATACAAAAATCAAACGTTAATGCAGTTTACGAGTTCTGGAAATTTTCGCTATTTTTCAAGATATGAATTTTATAATCGTTTTTTAGTATTTATATAGGTTTATCCTTAGCATGGCTTCCTTCATAAAGAAGTAAAGCCGGTGGTACCGTGTCATATATTTAGGCACGTAAAAGAACCTCAAGCCTTGATAAAGCCTCTCAGCAAAATTTCCGTTCTTTCACGCCCAATATAGAATGGAACGCTAAGAACCATAGTAGTGAAAGAGCATCCACAAATAAAACTCAATTTAATTTCAGTTGCACTTACTGGAGGTTTGCTGTGGCATACCTGAAAATGGCATTGAAATATCATGTAAACTAACGGAGAAATCGTGAAAACCAAAGTATTAACGAGAAAATGTATTTACAATTTACAATACACTGTCAGTTATACAGTGTCAGAGCTTGTGCTGTGTGCGTGAGGGATTACATAGGGGTTGTTGGCTGGGTGGCGAGCTGAGCTGTGCTGTATCATGCTATTTTGTATTTGTAGAGCTAAATGATATCTTTTTTGGGGGGGCAACTCATGGTGTCAAATTTTACAGTTTGCTTCTTCATTTTACTAAATAAATCATAATTACTTTCAAGACACACCTGCAGCTTAGAGTATATCGCGTGGTAACAAATTTTATTCTCTCATAATTATAGTATTGACAAAGCTAGCCTAAAGATAACGTAATACCATAATAAAAGTGAGCATGTTAATATAAAAAATTCTGATTTGGACAAATCAACACATGGTAGTATTGTATGTAGTTTATTGTACACATTTCAGGTTACAAATTTTGTTACACTTATTTTCATGTTTCTACTTTTATATGCACATGCCTGGTACCTTATTTTATGTTGTAGCTCCCTGGCCTTCAGCGCTGCTGTGCAACCTTTACTTCTCTTTGCTAAAGCCTCATTACAATTTATTTCATTTTACCTTAACTCCCCTCCCTCTTCTTCTCTTTGACTTTCCTCATCCATTTCGCTTTCATTTTTATTAAAAATGTCCCCTACTTTCTTATTCAGAGTAAACTTCAGTTATGAACTCCATTAACTTTTATTTTATGTGTATGTTAAAACTGGGTTTTTCTTTCCATCAATATTTTATGTACGCTAGCAGAACACAAGCTTTCAGTCGAGCCCCTAGAAAGAAATGTCGTTGGAGGGTGAACATTTTGAATGAATGAATGAACTAATTAATTAATTAATGCATTTATTTATGTTTAAGTATAGTGCATTGATAATTAACAGTAGCACTGGCCAGTAGGTAACTTGTGCTTTTATAGTATATAGGGTAATAAAAACAAGCCACAAAACCTCACCACAGGAAAACGCTACTGCAACAAAGATGTAAGATAAACTTAGAATAGTAGCTTAAATAAGAATAAAATACAAAACTGATGCAAACTTCATTATGATGCATGGTTGTGACCTATTTATATTGTCTGAAGAATACTCAAGATAAGTAAATACAACAGAGTAACAATGCCTGAATAATTACATATAGTAGCATAAAAATAAAATAACACCTAGCAGGTCACGTTTGACTCCGTTTACATCCCCGGCTGCTCTAATACGAGTATCATCTTCAAACATCAGCTGTCTCACCTTAAGCAGAGATTTCCCTATCCCCTGCTGGTATTCTTCTTCTTTCTCTGTTTAACCTCCTCGTATGTAGGACTTACACCCCTCAGGACTTACAGGCGGGTGCCTGGGGTCAGAGACCCGTCGAGGAGCAGACACTCATGGATCAGACAGAATATCCAGAATGGGTGATCAGCCCGATGCCTGGTATGGGATGAAGGAAGGAAGGAAGTAGATGAAACAAAATGATGGTGAAATGGATGAAAGGAAAGGCGATGATGAAGCAGTTGGTGGAATGAATGGCGGGGGAAACCGGAGAACCCGGAGAAAACCCGCCCAGATGCCGCTTTGTCCACCGCAAATCCCACATGCGGGTCCCTGGGATTGAACCCCGGCCGCCTCGGTGAGAGGCGAGCGGACTAAGCACTCGGCCACGGTGCCGCCTCTGCTGGTATTCCCGCCTGCCAATAGCGTCCAACATGCTCTTGACCCTCCATTCAAGGTGATAAAGGTTTGTGTTAATTTTCCTTTCATTCCTCAGTACCTCTACAGCTTACAAAGCTGTCCACCTCCTCGCAAATGGAGCAGATTGTCGTACTATTTCCATCAGTATCTGTATTATCCGTATTGACCGAAGTCTAAGCCACGCGAGCCCATGCCTAATGATCCCTAGTTTGATCTCTATACTCAAATATTAGTTCCGACTGTACTCCAATGGAAACCTTCCATCATTGCGCAAGCAATTGTTTCATGGCTGTGAATATCACAAAGGTGGCTTTTAATATTTCTCCACACACTCTATTTCCCTTACCGTCAGCTTAAACGCAGCCCATTCCTATTATTTCCAAACCTTTCATCAATTTTTATGCCTATGTCGAATTTTCTTCCATTGCCAGATGCAGTAGTAGTAGTGCTTCAAGCCTGTTCTTACTGCATACGGCACCACAGGCGGTGGACACTGGTGAAAAGAAATGATAATTGGTAGGAAACGTTCCAGGCCTAAGTTTGGGTTCGCTCCCCGGCATTTGCCAGTTTCAAGCACTGAGGAAAACCTGAAAAAACATCAAGTCAGGAGGGCGGTCCAGGCAGATTGCTCCCTTCACGGGTTCGTGTCTTAACGACCATTATCAGCTGTTTAGTAGTAGATACAAAGGCGGCGCCGTGGCCGAGTGGTTAGACCGCTCGCCTCCCACCGAGGCAGCCCGGGTTCCATCCCAGGGACCTGCATGTGGGATTTGTGGTGGACGAAGCGGCGTCTGGACGGGTTTTCTCCGGGTTCTCCGGTTTCCCCCGTCATTCATTCCACCAACTGCTCCATCATCACCTTTCCTTTCATCCATTTCACCAACATTTCGTTTCATCTACTTCCTTCATCCCATACCAGGCATCGGGCTGATCACCCATCCTGGATGCTCTGTCTGATCCATGAGTTTCTGCTCCTCGACGGGCCTCTGACCCCAGGCACCCGCTTGTAATTCCTGGGGTGTGTAAGTCCTACATAAGAGGAGGGTAAACAGATAATGAATGAATGAATTAATGAATAGTAGTGGTTACAATAATTAGATTAATTTCCATGAAAAATTCTCATCCAGTACTTAACGGCTCTGATTTTGCACTCTATTGTCTCACTGTGCCCCAGAATTCCTTTAAAAAATTGGGTCCTCACGTGGTCAAAATTCCCTCTTTGCTCCCACAGCCACACTTCTGTCTCATATGTCATCGTGGATCTAACTGTTGTTCCATATAGGTCTCCAATAGCTATCAGCTTATGGAATTGTGGTATCTTCCGAGCCGCCGCTGATTTCATTCATGCCTCATGTTTCATCAATATGCCCACCCATTTTCCGTTCATTGTAAACTTGAGACCTAAGTACACGAAAGTCTTGACGTTGTCCAGTGTGTGCCCTGCGTATGTCCAAGTTTCCTCCCTGCTGTAGACCGAACTACTCTTGAAAGTCATTGTTTTAGTCTTATTAACATATTCACATCACATGTGAATAGAAATTAGTCGCAAGGACCACGTCGTAGTCCATTAATCGCCACAGAAATAACACCAAGTAATCTGCTTATAAAAACGCTGTAATTGCACATTTCCCAAAACCGGCGCGAACATATTTTCCGCTAATATTGTGGCGTATTAATAATTTGGGGGTTTCATTGCCATTACCAGACTTATTGTTATTTTCGTCTGGGATGACGTCACTCCTGGCTGGGAGCTTTTGCTAGTCACGAGTGGTGGGGATATAGCGTGTCTTACTGAGGATTCCGAGAGAAGCGGATCGCGCGAGCAATCCGGCCTTTGGATCGGTGGATATCTCCCCTCACGTTTCATATTTAATAATGCAGGAATCCCAAACGGTTGAGAAATAACTCTAGGAATGTGCAAGTAGATTTGTGTTACGAATTTTGTACAGTGCAAAACCCACGCCTTCCTCTTAGCCTCCACGCCATGTATCGGTCCTCCATGGCCAAGTGAGTATACACACCCTCAATGTACGTGCTGGGTACTAAAAATTAATTTAATTTTTCATGTGAAGCTTTAGGTCTCTACCCAACATGTAACAATATATCAGTAATATCATCAAACATATAGTATGAAGATTAAATGCAGCCTTGCCTCACTCTACTACTTGGTGTAATTTCGAAAAGTGGCCTTAGTTGTCTAATCGCTTTCCCAAATTTATACTTTCAATTACTTTATTTTGTAGGTGGATGAATTATCCAATTCAGGTGAATAAAGGAAACTCTGTTAAAAAAGAGAAACACAATCGCACTTGTATATAGAATTTTATCCCTAAACCTCGGAATGCGAGCCTCAGACTCTCTGCCTATGCCATTTAGTTTGATGCTGATATTTTTACAGCGTGTTGTAAACAAAAATAAAATATAATACAGAAAATTAAAACAGATGTTTTAAATACAAAAGCTCTTTCTTTACGGTAACATAGCAGCAATAAATAACTTAAATACTTTGAAAGGAGCCAGTTTATATTTTGTATTCTTTATTTTGACCCAGCCTGTATACAACTAAAAACTAGCTTATTAGCCAGAAAAGGAAGAAATATGTGTGTTTAGTTCTGCATCAACATTTTAAAAAGCCTTAACTTCTAACACAAACGTAGAGCATTTTATGGAATTTCTTGAGAGCACGCACCCGGAAATATGAATGAGGCTTGTCAAGCCCAGCAGCATTCCTGATTCTTACTAAACGCCTTGAATATTCAGCTAAATGAGGAGTCCACTTGTCTCTTAAAGGTTGCACAATACCAGCCCGAAAATCCAACAAGCATTTTACGCGTGAGAGTTGACAAGGAATGGCTGCAGTAAATGTCCGGAACCACACAAATAAACTTCGTTGATGTTGCGGCTGGTTTCCGTGAGGAGACGCTGCTACTGAATAAATCATCGCATTAAGCTCTTTCCTTCAGTGATTTATCAGGGCTCGTGAAAGTTAGTAAAACAAAGACATTTTGAGTACATAGTCAGTGACAGGTAGCATTCAAGCTGAACTCTGGTAAACTGAAATAAATAGTGAATCATTAAGGTCACACCAAACTAAAAACTTCTCGTTAATTATTAAGTTACAGTTTTCATTTTGAAGAAGTTTATTTTTAAGTTGTTTGCATCAAGTTTTGGGCGTCAATTTGAAGTAATTGGTTTTATTAGCCCCAAGTTTAAAAAAGAAATATTAATTTTGTAATTAAACTGTTTCTTTAAGTATTAAATATTTATGTTTGCCTCGGCTGCGTCAGTATTTATTTTAGAGACATGGACGTCTTGGCAGGGCGTGGTGCGACAATAATGTGGGCTTACATAGATTTTAAGTTTTAATTCACTCCTTTTTATTAATCCTTGACACAAATTAAATAGCACTTCACTGATATCGAGAGCTGTGAGATTCTTTTGTTTAATACTTTTTAACACGTATACTTATTTTTCGTCTCACACGAATACGTAATTAATTTCTCGAGGAAACATCTTGCGTCTGGTTAGTAATGTCTGCAGGCTACTGACAAGGTTTCTAGCGCCTAAATTTGCAGATTTCTGTATTTTAAGCCTCTGAATGGCTATTGTTACTCCAATAGAATACCTGCATTTAACTAAAGCTTTTTCTGGTTGTTGATTGGCTATTTTTATAAACTGTCACTAAAATCAACAAGAATCACAAGTAGTACTATTAAACCTTCTTACTCATTATTGACTCAAGGTTACCTCATCGTTACCTCATTGTTAGCAACTTTAAACTTATTATTCTCACAGCTCCTACATTATTAAATTACGTAATACATTCACATTATTAAACATAGATACAATAATATAAACATATACATTCTACAAATTATTACATACACATACTGCTTCAAGCCGGGCTGTTATTGAATTTAAATATTATATAATTTGACTGAAATCATTTAAGTGTTAAAAATACTGGCTCACAAATTCGGAAGATTATTATCGTCTTATTTTAAGTTGTGTAAAATATTCGTTAATACAATTGCAAAATTTTCCATTTTTCCCCCCAAAAAGGAAATGCTAAGCATAAAGTGCTACTCCTTTCTAACTAATATTTTCAAAAACATATGTTTTAGAGGAGTAATATTCTGCATAAATGAAAGCATGCCAAGTCACTTAAAATTATTACCGAAACAAACTTGAAAAAGCATAAGTACCTGAACTTTGGAAAACCGCCTGAAGGATTAAAGATACTTTATGCGTTCTCCATTATTTACCTATAAGTGAGTAGAGGAAGTACTGTATTTAAAATATTCGATATGGAGATTGTACAAAAAATAGACGTTTTGAAGTCCCTGAATCCAAAAAGGACCTTTTTAGAAAATGGTCCATAATTGTGTAGGGAGTGTGTGTGCGCGTGCGCGTGAACTTGGATCTTTTTGGCCACCTATAGGTATTACTCCTCTTAATGCTCTTCAAGTACCTCTTCTTAACACAACTGTACTTCTAGCATCAGGAATTACTATCACACGAAGTCATCATAGACTATTAGAAAATAATTATAATCAAGCTACTCAAGGATTAATTTCTACTGCGCGCGCGCGCGTGTGTGTGGAGGCAGCATAACTCAAAAACGAACTGTCTGTTAAAGACCGAACTTGGTATTTAATTTCAGCGTCTTCTAGGGATGCGACACGAGGATTTTCGTAACATTCTTTCCACCTCAAACTACCATTTACGTGAAAAAATTCTCGTTGTATTGTATTTTTTAAATGGCTAAATTTTTTTATTAAAACGCGACATTTTAAGATATTTGCATGCCAAATAAAATACATATTCTGAATTTTCTGGAAATAGCATATGAAGACCTCTTCATTGTGAATTTTGTACAACTGGTAAACCGTAAGAGTGCACCACCCCTGCGCAGGCCCACTTACAGGTCTACAAAGTCCGGACATTGGAAGGATACAACACCAGGTGACATTGACAATTCTGTGTCTCCAACTAACAAAATTTTAATTAACATAACATAATTTACAAATATGCTGAAAGTATTTCACCACTTTTAACAGTCTTTATAGCACCAATATACAGGGTGGACATTTAAGTTAAGACTGTACAATTTTTCCAAAACTAAGCATTGTAGAAAGAAATGTCTTCAATAAAAGTTACTTGATAATATGGGAGAAAGTAAATGCCATTAGTCATGTTTTATTTCGAGGACGTAGTGATGGTCATTTTAGGGTCAATTTAATTTTTTTTAAAAATGGAACCTACCTTTTTTATGTTGTTTACTCACTTCTCATAAAAAATACACAACATTTATATAAAGCACTTTGCAGTTGTTCTTAGACCAACGTAAATAACGAACATTTTGAATGGCTGCGTATGAAGAGCGCAATGAATAGTTGGACCATCCATGAATGGCCAAATGAGGGTCAAGTTAGGTTTCTTAATTGTAAATCAACATTATTTATTTTATTTCCTTATTCCTCATTAGAAAATATGCAGATTTTAATTAACCATTTTCTAATGAGAAAACAACATACAAAATGCAAGGTACCCATTTTAAAAATTAAATTGACCTTAAAATATCCATCATAAAGTCTTCCAAACAAAACATGACTAATGACATTTACTTTCCCTCATAATATTATTAAAGACATTTCTCTCTACAACGCTTAGTTTTGGAGATATTGTACAGTCTCAACTTAAATGGTCCACCATGTATATAAGTGCGGTCATTTTATGGTGAGGTCACAGATCGCGCTACGCATGTTACACTGGGTTTTTTTTTTCGTACCGCATCTCCCGCATTACTCACTCACGAGTGAGAGTAACATGCACTGTAAAGTATTAACCTTGTTATAAGTGGTGTAAGCAGCGCATATAGCCGGCCTTACCTTAAAATGACCGCACTGTATATATTAAAAAGGGTATAAGTTAGGAAGGATTAATTCTCCAAAATAAAATAACCAAACTTGGTGTATAATCTCGTTTAGGCAGTTTGTGAGCGGCTATTTACACTAAATATGGGTAGAATCTGAAATATTAAAGCGGATAAAGTGGCGGTAGTATAGCACAGAGTTATGTAAGGTATACAGACCAAACCAATTGGCCAAAAATTAATTGAATATCAAAATAGTAACGCTTAAACCGTCCTGCGCCGTGGCGCCATGAGCTGGAGCGTGGGTACTCCGGTTCCCGGTCACAGAATGCGCCCGGGTTCGTTTCTACCCATCGGGGTGCGGATTTTACATCCGAGTATAGCACGAGTGTCCAATCAGCATCGTGAGGAAAGTGAGGAGCTGCGATAGGCAGTGATCCTGGTCTCATGAGCCAAATTTCGGCTGATGGATGCTGATACTGGCCACATCACCTCCCCGTGTCGGTTGGATGATCGCGGGCCTCGGCGTCATAGGATTTATTTTAAAGCTTAAACCTGTATTTTATTTGAATGAATATCCAATGTACTAGTATTTCACGAAACGTAACAGCCTGCCTAGAAGTTACGATAGCAAGTTGCAAGGTAGCAACCGTCCCTTTACTATGCATCCTAAAATGGTAAACTAGAATATTTTCAATACAGAACTGCAAACGCAACACTCACACCAACTGCAGAATAACTTAATACAATTACGACTTTAGGCAAATTACATTAACTATGGCTAAAATGCTAAAACATAGCCGAGCTCCTAATTCTCGTGAAAGAGACTCGCCACCTTCAGTGCAAACCTGACATGAGCAATTAAGAACAGAAATTGCTGCCGTGCTCATGTAAGTCCAAAGATTCTCATCAAATAGAATAATTGTACATTAATGGAACACTTGGATGAATTATTTTTCCACTCTAATTGATACGATACTACAAAAATTACTGTTTTGAAATATTAAGCGTAAACGACCCCATGGACCCACAACCAAATCTATAATTATGATCAAACTTGAAGAGCAGTCAACGCGAAAGCGAGATGCGATCAGCCTATGGGCAGCTGCAAAGACAACAGATGCAGTTCACTAAGTATAAAAGAGGTAGCTGGATATCTACACCTCACTCAATGTAGAACTAGGGACTGACTTGAGTGACGAACATCAACCACACGCGTCCGGCTCAGCACGGACACGGGAGCAAACTGAGCTGCACCTTGCAAGCGAAAGTGCAATTCCTAGGAGAAACAAACAAACTGCTGAGCAAGTGGGAATGGCCACCAGTAGCGAAGTAATTCCTAAAAGAAGGCACATGAGATGGACAAAATCTTACTACACACAAAAAATGTAAAACTTATTAAGCTAGAAGTGAGATAAAGAAGCTAGGATAGAGAGACTAACAAAAACAACGTTACAAAAGTGTCACTTTGAATCAACCAACACATTGTTTTATCTGGGAGGTGCAGAACTAACCAGCTTTATATGTTTTTAAGATAGGCTATAGAAAAACATACTTAATAGCGATTTAGATCAGTAGTCACAAGAAGAGCTACAAAGTTGAGTATTAAATAGCTGTTCGTTATGTTCCATGGACCTTCATGCTACACTACGTGATCAAAAGTATCCTGACACCCCACAAACATACGTTTTTCATCTTAGGTGCATTGTGCTGCCACCCACTGACTGGTACTCATTATCCACGACCTCAGTAGTCATTAGACATCGTGAAACCGCAGAATGGCACGCTCCGTGGAACTCACGGACTTCGAACGTGGTCAGGTGATTGGGTGTCACTTGTGTCAGAAGTCTGTACGCGAGATTTGCACACTCCTAAACATCCCTAGTCCACTCTTTCTGGTGTGATATTGAAGTGGAAACGTTAAGGGACATGTACAGCACAAAAGCGTACAGGCCGACCTCGTCTGTTGACTGACAGAGACCGCCGACATTTGAAGAGGGTCGTAAAGAGCAATAGGCAGACATCTATCCAGACCATCACACAGAAATTCATTTGCATTTGATTGAGAATATATCCACACACTGAATTTTTACTTGCTTAAGCTTCGATCTGGTTTCTGGTGTAAGCGTTTCTTATTCTCGTGACATTTCATCCTGAAAAGTAGAGAACTAGGTGGCGACCTAAGCAGCTAATTGAGTCGAGTACCCACAACTCAAATTGGTCAACCTTTTCATGTTTTTTATGCCCAAAATACTTTTGAACGATTAGCTTGAACTGCATACTGTGGATTTTGCTCCTAGGTCTTTTAAAGCCTCAAGAGACATTTAAATCCCAATGAGAACACGTCTAATGACCTATATTTAATTCCAGTGCCTTTTACTCAACTTTTGATTTTCTTACACTTTTGCGCATTGAAAATGTTCAATACGATGTAATCAGTCTGGTTCAATTTTCAGCAGAAACTTGGAGAGAATGGACTTAAAAAAAACTAGCATAAGTTACAGGATAAATTGTTACAAAAATTGTATTTAAAGATAAAAGATTTTCAGAAACAATCGGAAGAGTGAAAAAATATCTCTGTACCAGTTTTGTTATTTTTATTACTTTCTTTACCACGTTCATAGTAGTAGAGAAGGTATTGCATTACACACAAAAATTCGATACCGAGATGTTTTAGGGTTCCTGAGTAAAAAAACAGCATTTTTAGTTAAAGGTCCATGTGTAGGTATGTGTGTATGTGAACGGCATAACTCAAAATTGATATTTAAGTTCAATATCTTCCAAATATATGACACGAAGATTTTAAAGAAAATCACACACCCTAACTAACCTTTACATGGAACATTTTTCTAAAGATTTGATTTTCTAAAAAATGCCTCTGATGATTTTGATTAAAATACATAAATTCAAGGTATTTTTAGATAACTAATAAAACATATACCTTGAAATAGCCTGTGAAAGGCTCTTCATTTCGGAGGAATTTTAGTATAGTGTTGTATAACTGGTAATCGTTAAGCCATAGAAAAAACGTATTATACCAAAATTATAGATTTATTTAAAACACACAATTTATTTCCCATAAATTTTTGTGACAACAGCCATTTCGAAATATCCATCATTAATGGTTGGAATTTTCAACACAGTCATTCTCTTTAAGACCTGTTGTTTTTCAATTGTTTCTCGTGATGTCATAGAAAGGGTACGGAATTTTAAGGCTATCGTATAGCGTCCAGTTTTAAAACTTTCTTTATCGTTATTCCCTTTTGTATGTATAACGAAATATACAATGCAGCTATTCCGGTAAGGTTTATCTCGATTAAAATAAAGTAGATATAAAAATAAACTTTCGTAAGAATAATTTGAATACCCACTATTAAGCGCTAGAGAGTAGAAAAAATCATGTGAATCCAACACATCAGATTTTTTTCAACATCATGACTTCTTCATCACGTGCAATGCCTGAGAAATTATCATAATAAAAGTAAAACAAAATGTGTTTTTTCTCAAGAACATTAAAGATATATTCTGAAATTTAAAACACATATAGCTGTGATATTACGGCATGTGACAACATTTCGAAAACATTTAGATAAAAAATCTGATGTGTTACACTCACATGACTTTCTTTACTCTTGTACAAACTATTTTTATAAACACTTATTCTCTGTCTACTTCATGTTAATCGAGATAAACATTTGCAGAAACTATCTTATGGCCAGTTTTCTTATAGGTGCAAGGGGAATATGGTAGGCTTTAAGCGATAGTCAAATCTTTCAAGAGCTGGTTGCTATGCGGAGCATTTCATGCTCTTTGCATGTCCAGGACAATAAAAACGAACAACGAATTCCCATTTGTAGAAAAAGTATAAGTATTGGAAAATTCAAACAAATAACAAGGAATATTTTTAATGTAGAGTCAACTGAAAGATTCAACGCCACAGCCGGGATTTGAACACGGTTCTCTAGCTCTCCGAGCGGTTGCTCTAACCATTGATCTACTGTGCCAACATGCCAGTGGGGCATTGAATTCCCCAATCTACTCAAAAATTGTTTCCCAGATATACCTACCAAGGCATCTCCCTCGAGATGACAAACTTAGCGGCGACCTGTTTATTGCAAGTACTTCAGTGCTGAGTACATAAGTTATTCAGGGTTTTTAATTTTTTTATTGTTACTGTATAAATTAATTATACTTTTAATAGACATTAGCCTGGCCTAGGCAAGTTTTTAATGTAGAGTCAACTGAAAAATTCAACGCCACAACCGGGATTTGAGCACGATGTGGTAGGTATGTCTGGAAAACAATTTTTGAGTAGTTGATTGCGGAATTCAATGCCCCCCTGGCATGTTGTCACAGTAGCTCAATGGTTAGAGCAACCGTACGGAGAGCGGGAGAACCGTGTTCAAATCCCGGCTGTGGCGTTGAATTTTTCAGTGGACTCTACATTAAAAACTTGCCTAGGCCAGACTAAGTCTTTTAAAAGTATAACTAATTTATATAATAACAATAAAAAATTAAAAACAAGGAATATCTCAGAAATGGTTCATTCCACAAAAAAATGTATATGTCAAATTGTGTGTTTTAAGGATATCTACATTTTTGTGCAGGAAAATTTTGTCTATCCCTTACGGTTTACCAGTTATGGAAAAGCTATTCAGAATGAAGATGACTTTTGGGGACAAAATTCAAGACATACGCTTCATTTGTCATAAAAATAGCTCAAGTATATGATACTTTAATCAAAATCGTTAAAGCCATTTTTGAGAAAATAAAAACTTTCGAAAAATGTTCCATGTAAAGGATAGTCTGGGGTAAGGGGATTTTCTTGAAAATCTTCGTCTCGCATCTTTGTAAGATACTGAACCTAAATACCAAGTTTGGTATTTAATCGACTTTTCGTTTTTGAGTTATGCTGTTCACAGACACACACACACACACACACACACGGATCTTTTGCTAAAAACGCCTTTTGGATTCAGAGCGCCTCAAAACATGTATTCGGTATAGAATCTTTGGATGGAATGCAATACTTTCCCTACTAACTATAGTAGTAGAGAAAGTGAAAACTGATAGATTTAGAAATTCCACCTGGTACCCTTAAGTACCCCCCTTGTACATGTTGCCAGTATCACCAGCTCCAAGAAGCTGTAATACCTTTCTCAGTACACCCACTTGCACAAAGCACAAGACAGTTCTCTTTATAGTACACTTCCTATAGTGTTGCTCACGTTGAAGGCCGCTATCATTACAGTTGTCTACTTAGAAAGGTGATTATATGTATAATAAACAGCGTAGGTACTTCATTACTTTGTAGAGCTGTAAATTCACCTTTTTGCCATCGACGTCTTCTGTAGTCAACTAGCGAAACAGCTTATTTTGTTTCCTTCTGGCTTTAGCACAATTTCTTTGTGTAATATACTCTGCTTTACCATAGCAGCCACAAACCTAGCCAAGTTAAGGATAAGCTTTGTTTGAAAGTTGAATTAGATTTGAAACATCCATTGCCATGGTCGGGACTAAAGAACGAATCTCCAGCTTTCAGTGTCCAAACTCTACCTGTGAAAATAATACTGTAAAAGGATCCGATTAAACACACATTGAAGCGGCGGAGAGAGTCTTTTTACGTTCATTAGCGGGATTGACTATTTTAGATGAGTAACAAAATGAACATGTCTGAGAGACTTTAGATACACGTAGCTTAACCGATAGAACAACTAATTTTAAATTCTGCTATCACATTACAAAGAATGTCGAATGGCATACTGTCCAAAATTACAGACCAATAGGAAAGAGAAGCATGGAACGTCCACCGGCCAGTTGCCAATATGCTCTCTCGATGTGGAAACATTATGATTGGCGTTGATGTTGAACTCTACCGTTAAGCTACCGTGGAGAGGATTCTATTTGTATACGGAACTCCTCTTATACTTCCAAGGCTGTCTAAATAAATCTGAGGTTTATCAAAATTGAAAAAGGTCTTGTCTTGACAGTGATGAAGTCAATTGATAAAATAAATGAGTCGAATTCTTCAGTCGACTTCCAAAAACTGCAGAAGATGGGACTTTGAAGTCTCGAAACGATCGTCCAGAATTTTTACCATCATGATGTAAGTGAAGGTTTTTAATATCATTCGACTCATTTATTTTATCAAATCTGAGGTGTCCGGCCTTAAAGGCGCAAATACCTCTAAATTCGGGGTTTCTAGTTAACCATAATATTACCAAGTGGGATGACACAGGCGCATTCGGAAGGTCGTGGGTTCGATCCCCTTCCTGACCCATGGGTATTTTCAGGGGTTTCCCCGGGTCGCCAGGCGAATGGTGGGAAGGATCATTACATCTCCCGAATTTCCTGTCCCTCCATTTCATTTCTATACTCATCTCACTTCACCTTTCATCTGCTTAGTTTCTTTCAGGGTTGTAAGTGTCGGCGGGAGGTCTCGGTATGTGCGTGGCAGGGGAAAAGGATTCTCTGAATAAACTACGAGTGGTATCCGGGTGCCGACCCTCTAGGGGATATGTAAGCCCACAGGGGGAGGGGAGCCCGGGGAGTTCAAATCTGAAAATGGTAGGGACCCTGCCCTCTGCCTGTCGTGCCTCCTGTCTCCTCTCACATTCTCCCTCCCGGGGGCGCCCCGTCAGAGGCCTAGGCACAAAATATCTACGTAGGTTGAGATGCTAGGTCCTCCTCCGCTTGTAGTCTTATCCTATTTTGACTATAATATTAGGGCGAATTCATTCTTCAAAATAATTTATTCTTCAACACTGGCAGGCTAATGTTGCAAAGTTGAGTCATGTTTGAAAAAATCAGATTTTTAACATTAGCTTTCGCGCAGCCTGTATGAAAGCGCAATAAAATCAATAGATAGGCTTTCTCTTCAGTCAGTGTCCGTGCGTGTGTGTTAAGTAATGTTTAACAGTCGTTCTCACTACATATCACACCATAGGTGGTGACACTGGTAAAGCATGCATGAAAAGAATGAAATGATAGTTTGGAAAGGAAATTTGGGAAGGAAACATTCCAGGCCCAAGTTTAGAGTAATTATTATGCAGAAAACGATAGTGGTTCTGTACATAAAATAGATATAAAATAATTAGAAGTAGCTTTAAAAGCAACAAAAAATGGAAGAGTCAGTGGGTTGGATAGAATTAATTCTAATTAATTAAATATGGTAGAATGACATTAAACTGTTGTTTTCTTATTTCTTTAACATACTTTGGAAGAATTGCTCAGTACCCGTGGAATGGAATACAACTAATGTTATTTCCATCTTCAAAAAAGACAACATAAGTTAAATGATACAGGAAACTATAGAGGAATACGTTTATTAAACGCAGGCTACAAAATTTATGGGAAAATTCTCAATCGGAGATAACAAGTTATTACTGATGTAATAATATTAGAAGAACAACCAGGCTTTAGAAAAGGTCGTTCATGTAGTGATAACCTGTTTATAATAGAAATTATTTAAAAACGTCGTGAATTTAATCTACAAGTCTTCGATAAAGTAAAAAGGTCCCTTTTATGGAGAATATTAGAAACAAGATGTTTTCCTACACACCTTATTAGTGTTGTTAAGAATTTGTATGTAAATACCAAAATAGTCATTACTACTCGTCCTAAAATGTCAAATGAAATCTTAGTAAATCAAGATGCTCGACAAAGGTGTCGTGCATCACCCACTTTACTTAAATTATATGTTGACGATTTAGTTATGAAGTGGGAAGATTAAATACAGTTTGGAATAAAAATAAAATTAAACACACCTTTAAATACGCTGATCTTCAAATAGTTATCCAAGAAACAGAAGATAACCCGCAAAGAGTAGCGTATAGATTCAGCCAAAATGCTTTACATTATAATTTAATTAACTATATCCAATGGTAAAACAAAGCTAATGAATGGCCTTTAAAGGAAAGAACCTCGTTAGATCGAAGATATTAATAAATGGGGAAATATTGGAACAAGTATCTTACTTCAATTATCTAGGACGTAATATTAGCTTTAAACAGACAAGAACATTGAATGAAAGTTAATAGACTTCAAACAACTTGTGGAACAATCAGAGGATCTTTAGGAAGAAAAACTAGGAAAGAAATACAAATTAAATTCTATAAGATTATGGTTGCACCTACTATATTATGTGCATGGCTCCGAATCGTGGAGAATAGCGAAAAAAGAGATATCACGTATACACTCTGCAGAAATGAAATTTATAAGATACGTAACAGGAGTGCTAAAGCTGATAGAATAAGGAATGAAACAATAAGATCAGATTTTAACATTTTCTCATTTAACGGTAAGATTGATGAAAATAAAACAAACTAATGAATTACCAACCAACAGGGAAAGTAATTTGGATAGACCCCGCAAGAAGTGGTGTGATAATAGAGACCGGAACAGGCAACAGCAGCAGCAGTAGTAGTAGTTTTAGAGTATTTCTCTGACATTTGCCAGTTATGAGGACGGAGGAGAACAACTCCCGTGTGTGTGAGAGTAAGAGAGAAGAAAAAGGAAGTACTGGTAGGAGTTTATTACAATGAAGAATGTCTTCAAATGTTAAATGTACTATGAGTCTTTCCAAACGATGAAAATCTGATGTGCTGCACTCATCGATTTTCCCTACTGACTCTTCTACAAATTATTGTTTCAAAATCTTATTCTTGTATCTGTTTCTTGTTAATCCAGGTAAACTGTGAATCCATAGTTACAAATTTCGTTGTACGATACGGTAGGTGTGATCGTCACATTTTTAAAGATCGTGTCGCTATACGATAACTTTGAAATTCCTTACTCTTTGGATGACCCCCCCCCCACACACACACACACACACACACACAAAAGGGACTTCTTATTTGAGAGAAGTATAACTACTTGAAATTCTAACCTTTAACAAAATGTACCCCGGAAACAGCCCCATAACAAAAATTTACATATGACATAAATTGTATACTTTAACGTTTGTTAATAAGATTTTTTCTCTCTCCTACGATTCAGCAATTACACAAAAGTCATTCAGAGTGAATAGGAATTCACAAGCTATTCTCAGAAAATTCAAGATATACATTTTATTAGCCATGAAAATATCTTAAACATATGGTATTTTAATCAAAATTAGAGCTATTTTTGAGAAGATTCAAACTTTTAGAAAACATTTTCCAGTCGACTAAATACCGTGTTTGATATGCTGTTCACAGACACAACCCCCCTCCCACACACAGACACACACACACACACGAACGCATACACAGAGAGAACTTTTTCTATTTTTTTTTCAGTGAGTGCAAATATTTCTAATGAAATCTCGATATCGAACTTTTGGGTCGAATGCAATACTTCCTTGCTTACTATAAGTAGGCAGTAGAGTGACAACTCGCCACTGTATTGTGGGATGCAACGACCTGAATGTAAAGTGGACTGCGTTGAAGGCGTGTCTGGTTTGACACATGCCAACGGCACCTTATTAGATTACCAAAAATTAGGAATGTTTAAGTAGGCATGGGTCTATTCTAGACAATACTTCGAGGTTTAAAAAGTGGTTTATTTAAGTATTACACTTTGAATAACGAGTGATGCTCCATAACAAAGGAAAATTCATCCAATTTCTAGCAATACGGTTACAGATGTTCTGTGTGTGAAGCAAGTCCCCCAGCAGTCTAGTTTGGTCTAGACACCTCGATGACATGTAATTTCTTATGTACCGAGGCATGTCTGACTGCTGCTACCGAATTGCGCGCGTCGATTATTATTATTATTATTATTATTATTATTATTATTATTATTATTATTATGCATTCCTCTTCGTTCCTGCACATGAACTATTTAGTTAACATTGTCTATCGTGTACCATTTTCTTCTGCTCCAAACCCTTGCACTGTTTACCATTCATTCCAGCTTACCTCTCAGTAACTGGCTTTTCCCATTCAATGCTCTACCGAAACAGGTTCAGCATCACTTATTTTCTATGTTCGTTTCACACACACACATTTCTTTTCGATTATTTAAAATGCTTCCAACTGATTTCCTCACTTCGTCGCAATATCGAGGTTCTGGTACAATCTAATGTGACACCACATACAGAATGCTTCAGTAATAATTACTTTAGATCCTTCTCCAAGAGTTCACAGAAGATACTTATATTTCTTCTTCTATTGGAGGCTTGCTTTGCTATTGCCAACCTCTATTGACTTCATTAGAACCGAGCAAGTTGGCTCCGCGTTAAAGTGTGAGACTCGCATTACGGAGGTCTCGCGCTCAATTTCCGTCAAGCACCCACTCTGACCTTGGGTTTTTTTGTGGTTTACCCCAGTCGGTAGGCAAATCCATTGCATTCCGGTTCCTTCTATGCTTCTGGGTGCTTTCAGGAGTCGTAGTGTAAGGCAGTGCCGGACACGTGCCGCAGTTGATTGCTCCAAGAAAAGAGTATTCTTTATGGACGTCAGAGGGTTGCCTGGTTGTATGGCTAGTTCATCATCCATTCTGAGACAGTAAGTCTGGTCTTTGAGTTGGAATTTTTAGGGACTTTGTGTATCTTTGTGGTGTGTCTGCCTGCGGCCTGTAGCCTCCTTTCCTACTGGAGATGGGGGTGACAGCCACAAGTGTAGGTTACCCTCTTTGTATATCCTATCTAGCTTCTTTAGAATAACTCATATAAAACTCTCCAGTTGCTCTATCACCTCATCTGGAATTAGTAATTATACCACCTTTACTTTTATTCCAATAAAAATAATAATATGTCTTTTTGCGCATTTATCTTCCACATAATTGTGATTGATCTCCATTCTCCTGCTGCTTAGGGTCTTTTTCTGGAAACAATTCTTCAAAAGATTGTTCAAGTAGAAGTTTTGCAGGGCGGATGATAAGCGACTTCCCAGTCATATGTTTCTTCTCCTCTAATTTCCGCTGATATATCCTGAATTTAATTAGTTGTTTCGTTAGGAGACTTGTCTCTCTCCAAACCAGACCAATTTACCTTAGAATCTCCATAACTTCCTTCCAATCTGCTCCATCAAATGTATTTTTCAGATTCACAAATATCGCATACATTTATTTATCTTTCTGTAAATTATATTCCCGCAGCAACCTAGTTACATCTCCCATGTCATTTCCCATCCAAAATCCATCTTAGAACATAGGCATAGATCCTTAATTCTCAATGGGTTGTTTACAGAAGGAGATATTAAGCAATCTAAAATCATTCCTGCAATGTCCTAATTAAATGCCTTCCTTAAACATATTAAATTATTTTCGTAGCATATACACGTTTCAAAAGAAAATCTAGTGCATACCTGGAGCAGGAGGCTCTTATATTGCATCATCTCAGCTCGATTGTGTAGATTGTGATACTAGGAATATATAATACTTAATTTCTATCCACGAGAATCCAAAGTGTTACAAGTGGCATAGACAGATTCCAGTGGTACGACTTCTTAAATATTTAGTCATTGTTCCAAGGATTTCACAATTATATTTTCTTAAGTGTTTGCATTCGAGGTATCAAGTTCACTAATATCAAGAGAAGTGAATGGATTTTAATGGATGGTGAAAATCACTGGTAGAAGTGTTGAAAACTCTTGTTGCGTTTTCTCTCGTGATAATATAAGCAGCATAGAATTTCAAAGCCATCACGCAACCACCCGAATTTTAATAATCTTACTATTACTTTAGTATCCTTCTTATATCTACAACGAAATGTGTAAACGTGTAATTCAAGTTTATGTTCAGCAAAAAGCTTTTAAAATGCTAGTAGATGTTAATCAGTTTCGCTGTTTAAGATTTCTACAGCAGATTTCAAAATATTAAAGCTTTAAAGGTAAATTGTATTTAAAATACAATCTAGATCTTTAGTTTCCTTTGTATAGCATTCATTTCAGCTTGTCATGCAGGTCAAAGATTTCTGAACGATCGTGGAGGAGTAGAAGACGATCTGCTGTAATTTATCTCATGAGCAGAGTTAGGGTAAATACCCTTTGGCTTACAATGTGTGCACGTAGCGACTTTGTATCGACAGTGCGGCGAGGGAAAGGTGTGCCACGGGGAACCTGGAACTGTAAATAGAAGCGTCAGGGATAGAACAGAACAGAGCTCACACAGAGCAACTCTACCATACCAGTAACGTAAGTGAACTGCAGGCTGTCGACTGCGCAGCCCAGGTTCCGTGTATTCAGTAAGACGTCACGTGTACTAGATAGCGTGGTAGTTCTGTTGATTCCTCGCTCAATGGTATTTGTCCTAGTTCTACTCATGAGTGACTACTTTCAAGCACTACACTTTAAAAGCTTGCACATAAAGCCTCATGGGCGTAAAACTTTAAATCTTACTCAGCAGATGGTAACCCTTTTGTTTTAAGTATCAATTAACATAAACAATTCGAGCAATGGCTACATATTATAGGATTTCCTGTCGATGTCTCCAAAACTTGTGCCTGTTTCAGATTTTATTCAGGGTTAACAGTAATGTTAGTACTTAAAGTATTCAACCTGCTCCACAAGATTTGGAATAACCAGTCTTCAGTTATCCGGAGCTTTTCAGCGATGTGGTGATTGCCAATTCAGTTGTAACGCAATTTCCGATTGCAAACGAGACAAATTCCCATTCTTCAGGACCGTGAACCAATTTATAGTTATAAACATAACAAAAACATATCATCTGTGATATAGATAGAATCCCAGAATAAAGAAATCCCATACAGTATTTTTTTGAAATCGCACAGAAGATACCACTAATGCCTTACGATAATATGGTATTTTCTATGCCTCGTATTCTGAAATGTTCATGATCAACCTCCTCGTTAAAACGAAATGTTCGATAAAACCATTCAAATTCGAAGGCTTGCTGTTGACTATTCGCGATACTAAATAAAGATTTTTTTTTTTGCTGTCAATTACCGTCACAAGAAGTATGCGAGCACAAAATTAGATTATTCGGGGAGTAACATTTCGTTTCTAGGAAATTACACGTTAAAAATGTATGAGTCACTTGCTGCACTTTTGTAGCTGGTCTCCAAGTTGAACATTTCATGGGTAGAAAAAACAAGAAGGGTTGTTTCACTTCGCTAAACTATAATGAATAGCACAAGGATTTATAGATAGCAGAGTTTTGCGTATCGCAAGAATCGACCAGCGGAAATCCGATTTTGTTTTAGTTTTTTATTTTGCTTTTTCCACTAATAGGATAGTTATGTTGTCTTTAGTTTTTGGCAGTTAAATAGTAACTGTGATGTAAACAAATGTATACAATTTGAAGGAATCATTTACACAAATACAATTTCTGTAATCAATCAAATTGTATCTTTTATAGTTAAAAGAGTTAGGAATAATCGTGTAACGCCAAGCTGCATTGTTGCGCAATAAATCCATCTGAAAGTTCGCTGCTTGCAACTGGAAACATGTCCACAAGAACAATATTGGACTGTCACACAAGCATGTTATCAGCTTGGCCAACACGGCAATGAAGCCTTTGACTGCACGAAGTTTGCTGTGACGTTATCATTTCAACCGTTTAAAGGATAAAACTGATCACAATTTAAATGTCCCAGGTACTAGTTATGTACTCGACAGTCAAACTATGATAGAGAATCCTGCTATAAATTTCTCTGAGAAGTGTTTGAAGGTAGACAATGCCTCGAAATGGAAGCACTATGCATGGAGCGTGCAGATAATAACGTCATCTCTTTGATATGCTTGAGGGCGGCAGACCAGAATCCCACACTCCCCCTACACGAGATCCAGACTATGAAAAGAGGCGTTGTTCCGCAGACGGTTACGATTCCACCCGTTATTTCACTCATACATCATCCTCAACCATGCTTCAATACACTTCTTCACGGCGATGTTACCTTGCAGTGACTCATGGGCAATTAGCCATAAACGACGCTCTTCGTGAGTACAAGCACATTGGTATACAAGTACGTGCAATGTTTATCTCCTCCGCTCTTTCTCACCACCTAATAGCGTTTACTGGATCATTTGCATTTTCTCCTTTCCGTGTACGGTTGTTCCTTCCAATTAGCTGCAGAGAAATCGGACGGAACAGAAAAGATATTGAATTCGACCCAAAAGCTGGATACCGAGATTTCGCCGGGGGCCCTTGGAGTCCTTTTGAGTTAAAGCAGAGCACTTTAATGCTTACTGTATGAATCATAAATGCAAAAGTCATTCAATTTTATATTACTAATAGGTAAGAATAATGGGTGTTAATTTTGAAACAGTAGTTGTTAGATTTTAAGGAAGGTATCTACTTTCTCTTTATTAATTGGAAACCTTGCTGTAGGTTTTATTTCTGCTTATAACCTTGTGAGATGGAAAGACAAAACAAGTAAAGGAAATGTTCTAGAAAGACTGGATGAAGGCAGAACAATATAATGAAACTGACGAGGATAAAAAGAAACCAAATTGCCTGGGATGAGAAAAATCTGCTTGTTCAGAGATGAACTGAAGGAGTGATAAATGATTGGCAATTGGGTAAGATAAATGGTTAATATGCAGAGAAATATAAGAAAGCTGTCTCTACAGTTCGAGTGGTAGGCGTTCCAACTTCTCTATCCAGAGGTCCCGGCTTAAATTCCGGCTGGTTGGATAATTTTTCTTGAGTTAAACCTTTCCCTACTCTCCGCAGAGTGTGGAAGTATGCATGTGAGAGTTAATGTAAGTGTGCTTCATGTTAAAATGGTTACAAAAAACATCCTCAAGAACTTATTCTCAATCAACGCTCCTAATATAAACAAAGAAGCTAAGGGCGGCTACAAAATGAAACAATTAAAGGAAAAAGATAGAAAACGGAAAAAGACAAGAAAGGAAGCGTCTAGGTTTGTAATGAATGACCTGTCCTTGGGCAGAAACCTATACCTTACTAATTTATATTCCTTACCATGCATCGTTCCTCAAGGAACCTAACATTTTTGTGACTAATTCGGTAGCTTTACATAGTTAAACAGATGAGGAGTCAGCAACAATACTGCATGTGCTACAATGTGTCTGAAAGCACATAATCCTAAATAAATTCTAGGCTATATTAAATTCAGCTAAAATTCTAGCATCTGTCATTTTCTCGAAAATATCTTTAACTTGTGGATTTGTAACAAATGTCGGTAACAAAAATATAACGTGAGCAAGTTATGAGGAGGATTTTCTTGCTTCTTGACACTGTAGTTGAAGTTGACAACAGCACATGACTGAATCCTTCTCAGGCTCAGTTAGATATCAATGCATCTAAAATCTAAATATTAAATACAGAACTATGTACTACACATATATCTACCCTCTGGTACAAGCAAACTGCTCAAAGGATGACAATGGGCAAATGTTTTAGCTGTATAGGTAGAGGTTATACAAACGAGGGGGACATCTCGCGCACTGCAATCTACATAGATCTAGTGTGGCTACCAACCTCCAAGAGGATGAAATGAAGGAACCACAGGAGGCTACAAGAGCAAGCAGACAGACCACAGAGACGCGTGGAAGTCCCTAATAGTTCCAGGCTCAAAGACCCATCCCACTGCTGGAGCTGCCTAGAGAGGCCACGTCGACCAAGTAGCCTTCTAGTGTCCACGGAGAGTACTCTTTCCTTTAAACAAGTAATCGCGCCATCTGTCCGGCACCGCCATACGCCACAAAACCTAGAAGCACGCCCAAAAGATGAGAAGGAAACGGAACGAAAGGGAAGTGATGGAAAGGAAGTCGTCGTAAATTAAAAATCACCCAGTATGCGCCTACCGACCAGGAAAACCACGAAAAACCCACTGTCAGAGTGGCCGGGCGACAGGAATCGAACCCGGGGAATGTGAGCCTCACACGTTACTGCAGAGCCATAACGCTCGGTAGTGTTTCAGCTAATTTGATGACATTTCTTTCTGTTATAAAATTACGCTTAGTCATTTCGTTCTGCAGTCTTCGTTACGTTTAAATGACGTATAATTTAAGATTTAAAAATTCATTTTGTACGATAATTCAAGATATAGTAACATAATTTAGGTAATCGTTTGTTATAGTATCTACTAAAATTACTAAACATTGCTTCCTAAACAATGTAAAGCCACCCTGCAGATTTCAGTGTCAATTTCAAGATGTGCTGTTACGTTTTACTAGAATAATGATCATTAGAGTTTCTTCTTTCACTATTTGTTTTTCAACATCTATTACACTAGTATGCAGGATCTCGGATGACAAACTAATAAGTGATTCTGGCTCACATTTTTATGCTGATTGTAGAACTGCTTTTAGTTATTTTCTATCACGTACAGTTTCTTTCCACAATTTCACTTCAAAAATATAGAGATATAAAGATATTGCTTCGCCACTACACATAAAATTGGGCTTGATGAAGCAATTTGTAAGGGCTCTACCACAAGGACACTGCTTCAGCTACCTTTCCAAGAAATTTCCCTTCATTACACAAGACAAATTAAAGGCTGGAATTTTTGTTGGTCCTCAAATAAAGAATTGATGAAGGATGAAGATTTTGAGAAGACAATGAATGAGAGAAATAGAAGCATGGACCGCCTCCGATAAGTTATTGAAAAGTTCTTACACAATAACAAAGATCCTAATTACAAGGCCATTGTCGAAATAATGTTGGAAAATTTCAAGAAGATGGGTTGTAACGTGAGTGAAAAGGTGCAATTTCTGCATTCACATATCGACTACTTTCCAGAAAATCTGGGACATTATAGTGAAGAGCAGGGTGAACGTTTTCACCAAGATATTAAGGAAATGGAGAGGAGGTACCAGGGGAGATGGAATGAAACTATGATGGCCGACTACTGTTGGATATTGAGGAGCGACAGTCATCTTCAAGGATCTGCAAGGAAGTCAAAGAAGAGCAAGTTTGAAAAAAATTAAATGAAACACCTTGGCTTCTTGTTTTGTTAAATGTAGTCATGAAATAAATTAGGGGAGTTCTTGAGAGTATTCTTAAAATGTTTCTTGAATAAAAACTTACCTTGTGTGAAACGGTATTTGAGTACTTTTCTCCCTCATTAGTAAAATTGTCAAAACATTACTTATTTTGTGTAAAAACCTGACGTGATAGAAAAAAACGGAAGTTATTTCTGGAATCAGCATAAAAACGTGATTCAAGGACACCTACTTTTAAGAAATCATCTGACATAAACTTGGACAATGCAGACTAGTGTTATATTCAGCCATTTACTCTACGATTATCTCCATGTGACGCACATCGACCGCGTTTAAATGAATGTGCTCACCGCATTGCGTATTACGATAAGCTCACACAGCCTGTGTATGTGGGGTTCATACAACACTGCGGGAGCCCATTTAGCTACAAATTCATTCTTCTCTTCTTCGGCGTAGCAGGTAAACAAGTGGATTAAAGCACTTCCTACCGCGTTAACTCATAGTGCAATAGCGTCATTAAAACAAAATAAATGAAGCATCGAATGCTGACGGTTAGGAGTCGAATAATTCGATATTAATGAGCGGCTACGAGCGTGTTCTATAGATTCGCGAGCGCGAACCACTAGCAAATTTATCTGGTAAAACGTGTATCCTCGAGTGGGATTTATTAAGTCTATTCCACGAATAAAATACAACAAATTACATAAATAATTACTACTTTCTTACTTGTATTGTTTAAAAGCAATGTCACGCATACCTGAAAAAATAATCGAATGTATTACATAATACTGATCAACAGTGGACATGAGAAAATAGTCAACCTCAAAATAAACTAATACCAAACACTTTTTTTTTCAAAAGCACACTTTTCTTGAAGAGAGACACTATTTGAATGTGAATTTATTAAAAATATAATCACTGCATATGGCTACTATTACGGTTCAGTAATGAGATTGAGGCAGTATTTTTAACACATAAATAATTTCAGTCTAATTATATAATATACATAAATTCATTAACAGCCCGCCTTAAAGCAATATGTGTATGTAACAATATATAAAAAGTGTATATTACAGTCATTGTATATGTTTATATTGTTGTATAATGTAATAATGTTATCTGAATGTATACGTAATTTAATAATGTAGGAGCTGTGAGAATAATAGGTTAAAAGTTGCTAACCATGAGGTAACCTTGAGGTAATAATGAGTAAGAAAGTTTAATAATACTACTATTCATTATTGGAGCAACAATAATGTAAATTTTGTGACCGTTTATAAATAGCCAATCAACAACTAGAAAAAGCTTTAGTAAATGGAGGTATTCTATTGGAGTAGGAATAGCCAATCAGAAATTGAAGTACAGATATTTACAAATTTAGGCAGTAGAAATCAAGTCAGTTGCTTGTAGTCAGCGCTCATAACTGGACGTGTTGCTTGTAGACAGTGTTCCTAGCCGGACGCGAGATGTGTCCTCGAGAAGTTTAATACGTATTCGAAAATAGATTACGTGGTAAAAAGTGCAAGTAATTAATAAAAAAATCTCACAGCTCTCTCTCTCTCTCTCTCTTCTCTCTCTCTCTCTCTATATATATATCAGTGAAGTGTTATTTAAATCCTATCAAGCATTAATAAAAGGAGTGAAGTACAATTATAATCTGTGTAAGCCTACATTGTTCAGTCGCACCACTACCTGCTAAGACATTCATTCATTCATTCATTATCTGTTTACCCTCCTCTTATGTAGGACTTACACCCCCCAGGACTTACAAGCGGGTGCCTGGGGTCAGAGGCCCGTCGAGGAGCAGACACTCATGGATCGGACAGAGCAGCCAGGATGGGTGATCAGCCCAATGCCTGGTATGGGATGAAGGAAGTAGATGAAACGAAATGTCGGTGAAATGGATGAAAGGAAAGGTGATGATGGAGCAGTTGGTGGAATGAATGGCGGGGGAAACCGGAGAACCCGGAGAAAACCCGCCCAGACGCCGCTTCGTCCACCACAAATCCCACATGTAGGTCCCTGGGATTGAACCCGGGCTGCCTCGGTGGGAGGCGAGCGGTCGAACCGCTCGGCCACGGCGCCGCCCCTGCTAAGACATTCATGTCTCTAAAAAATATAAATACAGACGCAGCCGAGGCAAACATAAATATATAATATTTAAAGAAACAGCCAACATTACAAAGTTAATATTTTTGAAACTTTTTACCATACATGCGGTTGCAACTACTTCAAGTTGGGCTCCCAAAATTTGGGGCAAATAACAATACAATTCCTCCTTCAAATTAGTTTACCATACGTAGCAGCAACAAAACATCTTCAAATAGGCTCCCAAAGCGTGGTGCTAAAAATAACTTAATAAATAATAATAATAATAATAACAACCTACATCAAGATGACGTTTTGTATGATAACATAGCATCCTTGCAAGAATATTATAAGATAAATGACTGAATTTGTTCGATATCCGAGGCATTGCTAAACATTATTAGCCAAGATCACATACGCGGCGTATGAATGGAAAATTTTAACTACCCATGGAGGAATTATCACTACCTGGGAGTCAAACTGGGTTAAGGTTTAATCTTTCGAAAACACATCCGAACCCCAATCATCCCCCTCATTCTTTACGCCTGCGCGTTCTGGGGCTTGGGCATAGATTGCTGTCTATTATGGCTACAACGGGCACGGTATAGAGAACTTCGGTCCATCTATTCTGTTGGCAGTTCACTTCTCCTGAAACTACTTCACGAAGTCTAATCTCTTTCATACGTGGAATATGAAATTGCGCAGAGGAATGCAAAGTTCTACGATAGCTTGCCTGAGAGTGGTTAGGTCTCTTTGGGATGCAATTCCAGAACTCGCCACTAAGCGATACCGGGCATACCAGATAACACTGATGCACATCCATCAGCAGTGAAAGCTGTGCTCCATTTCTAATCCATCTAAGAACTGAATGGTCTTAAAATTATTCCCCACACAAAATAAATTTAAATTAATTATGCACCAAAGGCACAGAAGAGCCGCTGCATCCTAACGACAGCCATCGAGGAGTAACACGCCTACTTCCTACCCATCATTCCATCCTAGCAAAAACTGACATCACACCTATCCCTAAATAAAAACCCTATTGAGGGTGGGCACGGGGCAAAATCACTCGGGCTGGAACCTCAGCCTGCTAACAGTTGTGTGTGTGCATTATACACTATGTAATCAAAAGTATCCGGACATCCCACAAACATAACTTTTATCATCTTAGGTGCAATGTGCTACTACCTACTGCGATCTCAGTATCCGCGACCTCAGTAGCCATTGGACATCGTGAAACAACAATATTGAACGCTCCGTGGAACTTACGGACTTCGAACGTGGTCATGTGATTGGGTGTCACTTGTGTCAGCAGTCTGTACGCGAGATTTCCACACTCCTAAACATCCCTAGGCCCACTGTTTCCGATGTGATAGTGAAGTGGAAATGTGAAGGGACATGTACAGCACAAAAGCGTACAGGCCGATCTCGCCTGTTGACTGACAGAGACCGCCGACTTTTGAAGAGGGTCATAAAAAGTAATAGGCAGACATCTATCCAGACCATCACACAGGAACCAAACTGTATCAGGATCCACTCCAAGTACTGTGACAGTTAGGCATGAGGTGAGAAACCTTGGATTCCATGGTCGAGCGGCTGCTCATAAGCCACACATCACGCAGGAAAATGCCAAACGACGCCTCGCTTGGTGTAAGGAGCGTCAACATTATACGATTGAACAGTGACAAAACGTTGTGTGGAGTGACGAATCACGGTACACAATGTGGCGATCCGATGACAGGATGTGGGTATAGCGAATGCCCGGTGAACGTCATCTGCCAGCGTGTGTAGTGCCAACAGTGAAATTCGGAGGTGGTGGTGTTATGGTGTTGTTTTGCGTGGCAGACCTACATTGATATTTTAAGCACCTTCATGCTTCCCACTGTTGAAGAGCAATTCGGGGATGCCAATTGCATCTTTCAACACGATCGAGCACCTGTTCATACTGCACGGGCTGTGGCGGAGTGGTTACACGACAATAACATCCCTGTAATGGACTGGTCTGCACAGAGTCCTGACTTGAATCCTATAGAACACCTTTGGGATGTTTTGGAACACCGACTTCGTGCCAGGCCTCACTGACCTACATCGATACCTCTCCTTAGTTCCGCACTCCGTGAAGAATGGGCTGCCATTTCCCAAGAAACCTTCCACCTGATTGAAAGAATGCCTGCGAGAGTGAACGCTGTCATCAAGGCTAAGGGTGGGCCAACACCATATTGACTTCCAGCATTACCGATGTATGGCGCCACGAACTTATACGTCATTTTCAGCCAGGTGTCCGGATACCTTTGATCACGTAGTGTATATATTATTTATTGCCTTTTCAACTTTAAAGTCATATCGCGACTACTTTAGAATACAATACATGATTATAATGAAAACACAATATTTTAAACAGTAGTAGTACATACAACATTAAATTCCCTAGATAGGTGTACAATCTCTGTTGTACAATTTTGTCGCTTTCATAAAGTTTAAAGTTTTTTGTTGTGTTGAATTTAGGGCGTCTGGTAGGCTGTTGGGGATGTCACATCTTTCTCTGTGTTGCACATAGTGACGGCAAACGAGAAGATCAACTGTGAGATTGGATCTGCAGAGCTCGCACACAGGAGGGAGGTAACGGTTGAGGAGATGACATATTCAGAAGTATGTCCAGTACGTAGTTAACTTGGTCTTTGCAGTTGAAATGGTAGTGTTGAAGTTTGGACTCGGAAACATCGTATAACTTGCTTCTTGATGTGGCTTTCCATGTTTGTCTCCATTGATTAATGCAGGTCTTTTTGATGAAGTTGATGAAGTCCGTGTGTGGGATCTTGATGTCCTGAGGGGGATGTTGTCCAACTCATTCCATAGTTTTCTGTCGGTATGTCCACCATTAACAACAATGGCTTGTCAATGTCAAGCTTGTTTAAATGCAATGTCCGACAAGCACAATAATGTGAAGATTTCCGTTTTTGTGCATTTGCTAGGATAAAAGTTTTCAAACTTAGAACATCAATACTTTAAACCAAACTAATAAAATGCGTTATGGTAATCACGAACAACTTCATATAAGGAATATTATGGTTGGGATGCCTAGGATACAAGGTTTCTTTCTTTGCCACTATCTCTGGAAATCAATAACTATTGTGTGAACGGAAAATGTAGCACATTACGTATGTAAATATTAAAATACGTTTTAAAACAGTCTTAAAGTAAGTTAATGATATTGCTAAAATCCGCGTTATCAAATATAGATCCTCAGTTTTAATTTATGTTAAAAAGACTGATGTTAGAGAAATAGCGAATTCTTCTAATGTAGAGTGTACTATATCAGACTTGTTTTTCCTTATACAAAGCTTCTACGTCATTCCAGCAATTAACCACAGGCGATATTCTCCTCAGGAACATTGAGGAAAAGTATGTCTTGACCTCAGGGTCAGCTTTAAGGAAAACCTAGAAGCAGGACTTAGCTTCGAAATAAGATATGTGATTAATATCATTGCTCTCCTATATGGGGTATGGGTGATATTTTCCCCCGTATGCATCAGAACAATACGGATACTCCATTAAATGTTGCACAATATACCTGTTGGAATACAATTAAAATTCAGAAAAATCGAACGAAAATAATGGTTTTGCACAGCTAATTCCACTTAAGAAATGTTGTACATACCTACAGAAAAATATAATAATGTGTAAATAATACCAAAACAAATTTTTATATGCCTAAGAGAAGAATATAAGAATAGGAAAATAATACCAGATAGACTGCAGCAAAAATCGACTGCTTATAGTACGTATTACCATCATCATCTGATAGTGCTATGAGGAAGGTAAACGCAGGGTTATCATACCTAACGATATCTATAAAAAAGATGAACGTTTCTTACTGCGTGTGCAGAGGTTTGCTGCTTGTAATGCTAATTTAAAGAGGTGTGTGTGTTATGCGTGACTTCAAAAGGAAAGAGTTGGCTACACTTATGCAGGAATCGCATACGAATGCCAAGTAATCTCCACATTTTATTCACTTGTTTCATCGAGTAGGCATGTCGCCGTAGATTACGATCGCAGATGAGAGATACTGGCTACCAGAGAGTAAAGGTGTGCCGCCCCAGCCGCACATCAGCTGGCACAATGCACACGAATAAGCAATAAGGCGAAAACGAGCATGTTGGTTTTACAATTCATTTCACGGCTCCCACACAGCCCGTATTTTCCCCGAGGGCTGCTAGTAAACAATCACCACCCACTGGCCTTCATTATTTAGCAATTCCGACAAGTACTTCTGTTATTATCGAGCCGGCTGTAATAGTGTAACAACCGACACATGAAGCAATATAAGTACACACGTATTGTGTAAACATCGTGCAGATGACGGAACTAGAATAGGAGAGATGTATGGTGCTATGCATGCAGTCAGGTCAGTGATACCTCAGCCGTGGGTCGGGGTTCGTTGAACAGAAACAGTATAGGGATACATATGTACGAGAATTTGAATTAAGTAACAGACGAAATAATTACTACAATTCATTATATTTGAAGATGAGTAAAGTTTAAAATTACAGACAATCAGGAAATAGGATAAATTTGTGCTGGTCACCAATGTAGTTTTCACTGGATATCAGTGGTGTAGTTTTGATAGCTTTATGTGATGATATTAGTTTTTGTTGATATTTTTTATATTTTTGTTAGAATTTGGTATTTTTTTGGTAGTAAAGGTAGTTAATAATACAGTTATGTGTATTACTGGCTTCCAATAACCGTAATTAATATAGCTTTGGTGGATTGATTACTTATTCACTTTATTTAATTTTATTTTCTTTGAGTTCATTAATGTACAAGTGACCTCTGTAAAATCATTATGTATCACAAAACTGAAAACGTGTTAAATAAATGTTAAGTCTACAATATACGTCCCTGTATAGGGAACAAGATGCTGGAACGGCGTATTATAGATTTTGTTTTATTTGTACAGAAACTGTGAGGAAGTGGTTCTAAATACATGTTTATCAAACGTATTACATATTTATAAAGTATTATTTCTCCATTTCCGAAAAAAATAAAGAAATAAACTGTTAAGTAGCTTTTTGCTTTGAATTATTTTAATAGCAAACACTATTCTGAACCATAGTGACAAAAATATTATAGAAGTCTGTCATTAAAATTCCTTGCACCACATCACGTCACCAGGCAATGGTGTATACCAAGTAATAACTCCTCGAAGTACTCTTTTGTGAATGAATTATTTCCTGATTAAATAAAACAGGCAGGAAAGGACAGCACGACCCCTAACAACAATTTTTTTCTAGCTAAATAGGACTGAGGAGGTATATGTGAATACACAGTTCGAATAGGCAACCCAAATGGCATGAGGGATGGTAAAATATCCCTACTGTTTTGTCATTGCATTATGTAGGCTGCTTGCTTCTGTTTCAGAAGCTTTATGGTGTTGCTAACACTGTTAATACGTACGAGGCAAGTGTATTTGGTGTACTAACATTTAGCTTTGATAGTTACTGTTATAACTATCGGCATAACATACTGTTTATTTATTTAATAATAATCATGATGATCTCGTCATCAATCAGACATTTTAAGATTATTTGTTACGTATTGATTGGAACTTATATATTTACAGTTGTTCTTTGTGTACAAGTGGTTAGGGCGACGAGTATCTAAACGTAGTTATTCCGAGTTTGAATCCGCTCCGATCTACAGTTTTTTTTTTTTACTTTCTCTATATAGTAAGTAGGGGAAGTATTGTATTCCACCCAAAAATTCGATACCGATATTTCACCGGAAATACATGTTTTCAGGCCCTGAATCCAAAAAAGCATTTTTGTAAACATGTCCGTGTGTGTCTATTTCTTATGGTTTGCCAGTTATGCAAAAGTCGTTCACAATGAAGAATAATTTTGGGGACATTCCCAGAAAATTCGAGATATACATTTCATTTCTCAGGAGAATATCTTAAACATATATTTTAATCAAAATCGTTTGAGCCATTTTTGAGAAAATGAAAATTTTCGAAAAATGTTCCATGTAAAGGGTACTCTGTGGTGGGGAAATTTTCTTGAAAACCTTTGTGTCGCATCTCTGGAAGATACTGAACCTAAATACCAAGTTTGGTGTTTATTCGACTGTTCGTTTCTGAGTTATGCTTTTCACAGACACACACACGCACAGACACACACACACGGAAATGTTTCCAAAAATGCTTTTTTTGGATTCAGGGGATCTCAAAACATGTATTTCCGGTGAAATGTCGGTATCGAATTTTTGGGTGGAATACAATACTTCCCCTACTTACTATACGTAGTAGAGAAAGTAAAAATCTGATGCGTTACACTCACATGACTTTCTTTACTCTTGTACAAACTATTTATACAAACGCTTATTCTCCATCTACTTCATGTTAATCGAGATAAACATTTTCAGAGTCTATCTTATTGCTAATTTTCTTGTAGATGTAAGGGGAATATATATTTACAGGGACAATATAGAAATACAGTAGCCTTTAAGCACATACATATCTCTTAATAGCTGGTTGCTAGGTGCAGCACCATTCCCTTTCCCACAGATTAATACTCTTTGCATATCCAAGACAAAAAAGATGTATAATGAATTCCCATTTGAGAAAATAAGACTTGAAAAATTTAAGGGAATGACAAGTAATATCTCGAAAACGGTTCACTCAACAAAAAAAAATGTATATGACATAAATTGTGTATTTTAACGCGATCTGCATTTTTGTGTAGTAAAATTTTGTCTATCTCTTATGGTTTACCAGTTATGCAAAAGTCGTTCACAATGAAGAATACTTTTGGAGACATTCCCAGGAAATTCAAGATATACATTGTATTTGCCTTAAAAATATCTTAAACATGTGATATTTTAATCAAAATCGTTAGAGCCATTTTTGAGAAAATTAAAATTTTCGAAAAATGTTCCATGTAAAGGGTACTCTGGGGTGGGAGGATTTTCTTGAAAATCTTCGTGTCGCATCCTTGGAAGATACTGAACCTAAATACCAAGTTTGGTTTTTATCTGACTGTTCGTTTCTGAGTTATGCTGTTCACAGACACACACACACACACACACACAGACACACAGGCAGACACACAGACACACACACGGACATGTTTCCAAAAATACTTTTTTTGGATTCGGGGGTTTCAAAACATGTATTTCCGGTGAAATCTTGGTATCGAATTTTTGGGTGGAATACAATACTTCCCCTACTTGCTATACGTAGTAGAGAAAGTAAAAATGAATAACGAATTCCCATTTGAGAATACACACGGACATGTTTCCAAAAATGCTTTCTTTTTATTCAGGGGGTCTAAAACATGTATTTCCGGTGAAATCTCGGTATCGAATTTTTGGGTGGAATACAATACTTTCCGTACTTACTATACGTAGTAGAGAAAGTAAAAATTAAATTATCCTAAAATGACTATCATAACATCTCCAAATAAAACACGACTAATGGTAGGTATTAAGATTAAAAGGTATTAAGTGGAGTAAGTTTTAGTAACGCTCATACGTTTTAAATCCTGTTAAGAGAAATCTGTTGTGATACATTCACATGACCTTCTCTAGCCTCTAACTTTATTATTGGGTATGCAAACTATTCTTATTAGAGCTTTTATTTTATATACTACATTTTAATCCAAATAAGCCTTTGTCAAAATAACTACATTACACATTTCGTTATAGATATAAAGAGAACAGCGATAGTCAAATGTTTTAGGAACTGGACGCTATATGCCGTCCTTAAATTCCTGTTTCCATGCAGTCCCGAGAAACAACTGGAAATCGTTGAGACTTTAAAAGTATCGCAAGTATTGAACAATTTGACCCTTTAATAAGGGATATCTCAGAAACGGCTTATGCCACAGAAAAGCTTATTTGAAGTAAATTGTGTGGTTTAGAGAGATCTACATTTTTGTATTGTTCGTCTATCGCTTAACGTTTAACAGTTATACTTACAAGATTATATAAAATCCCTTTCTGAATGAAGAGGTCTGCACAGGCTATTCCCAGAAAATTCAAGATATAAATTTTATTTGATATGTAAACATCTTTAATATATGATACTTTAAAAAAATGCTGGAACCATTTTTTAAAAATTCAAAATTTTCGAAAAATGTTCAATGTAGTTAAAGATGTGGGGATTTTTTTGAAAGTCTTCGTGTCGCATCTTTGGAAAGTACTGAATCTAAATACCATGTTTGGTAGTTATCCGACGTTTCGTTTTTGAGTTATGCTGTTCACAGATACACATATGGAGTTTTTTTTCTAAAACTGCTCTTTTTTGGATTCAGCGGGGCGCAAAACGTTTATTTCCGGTGAAATCTCAATATCAAATTTCGAATTTTTGGGTGGAATGCAATACTTTCTCTGCATACTTATGTATGTGGTAGAGGAAGTAAAAATACCCGAATGTGTAAAAAATACATGCTGTTCTTTCAAAATAAAAATTTGGGGTTACTTCCGTTAAAAGAATTACCGAAATAAAATTTATAATAAATTTTTAATTACCGGTGTTTATTTGTATCCTAAACAAGATTTAAATTATATTAATATTTTAAAATATAGTTATGTAGATGATGTGAAACTAATAACTAAGCCTTTATGGAGTCCCAGTATTAAATGATTCCTCATATCGGTTTTGTCAAATATTTTCTCCAAGAGTTAGCTCATAGTTTATACCTCGAAAATGTCTTTTATAAATGTTAACAATAATTACCAATGTCCGCGATCATCTCAGTATTTCTGAATAAGAAAATCTAAACTAAAGAGACATATGTGTAGGTTTTCCCTCCCATAGGTCCTGCTTCTGTGAAAATAATAATCGAAAATTCAGTTCGAGTAATAGTTCTTACTCTCATAAGTGTAATATTACCCGAAACCAAATTATCCGTAAGCCATAGACCACAGCAGAGGACATATATGCATGCACAAATGTACTGCTTGAATTATTTTCCTTGAGTCCTAGCTATGGTGTGGATTTAGATTTGTATTTCCATTCCATATTTTGGGAAAACGACACGAAACACTTTCCTCTCATACCATGTAAGAGAGTTCGGACATGTAAACACTAAAAGCGTATAAAATATGTGCATATAGTATACTAACTTAAACCAGATTTATTGTGATCGATGAGGAATAATTATACATATTTGTTTTAGAAAGTTGCTCTTATTACTGAAATAAATACTATAAACAAACACTGTACTGTATTTTGTATTTGATAATTTTAACATTGATGATTTAAACACATTACATAGCATAAGAAAAACAATCTTATACACTCTAATAATGATCTACAATTCAAAGTGACAATAACCAGTCATGTATTTTTCGAAACTTTCAATTAGAAAATGCGTTCTTTTGTCGAGCCATCCTTTAAGAAAAGAATAAATTTATCATCGCTTGCTACATCTGGCCAGAAACACCAGCTCAGAAAGAAATGAAATAAAAAGAAAAAGTCGTTATGTTTTACCAACGGCGTTTTATTCGAGCTAGAGTAATGGATGTGTATTATACGTAATCGTGTGAATAACTTGGTCCTTGGTCCTTGCGAGGAAGGGAAATCACTAGGTATTTAGGAAGCGAGGAGAGTATATGCTATACATTTACTTGTAGATGAGCTGTTCCAATGCTGATTCCATATCTGAGTGATCTTGTATCCGAGGAAGTCACAGTATGGTATTTTACAGAACTTTGGAGGGTGCTTGGTGCCTCTTTCTCGTTGCCTTGAATGCTGACGTGAGATGGAGTCCAGATAAGTTTGATATATTTACCAGATTGAATTGCTGTGTCTTAGTTCTGCAATCAGTGGGTGAGACGAAGTTTTGGCGATGTAATGCTAACAAGGCAGTCAAGAGTCCGTGAATATGACATAGGAGTCATACTATGTGTGGATGTATTCCAGAGCAAAGCGGATTGTATATACACTACGTGATCAAAAGTATCCGGACACCTTGCGACCTCCATCGGTAATGCTGGAAATCAATATAGCGTTGGCCCATCCTTAGCCTTGATGACAGAGTTCACTCTCGCATGCATACTTTCAATCAGGTGCTGGAAGGTTTCTTGGGCAATGACAGCGCATTCTTCACGGAGTGCGGAACTGAGTAGAGGTATCGATGTAGGTCGGTGAGGCCTGGCACGAAGTCGGCGTTCCAAAATATCCCAAAGGTGTTCTATAGGATTCAAGTCAGGACTCTGTGCAGGCCAGTCCATTACAGGGATTTTATTGTCGTGTGACCACTCCGCCACAGCCCGTGCAGTATGAACAGGTGCTCGATCGTGTTGAAAGATGCAATCGCCATCCCCGAATTGCTCTTCAACAGTGGAAAGCAAGAAGGTGCTTAAAATAGTATCAATGTAGGTCTGCGCTGTGATCGCGCCACGCAAAACAACAAGGGGTACAAGCCCCCCTCCAGGAAAAACAGCATAACAGCACCACCTGCGAATTTCACTGTTGGCACGACACACGCTGGCAGATGACGTTCACCGGGCATTCGCCATACCCACGCCCTGCCATCGGAACGTCACATTGTGTACCGTGATTCGTCACTCCACACAATGTTTTGCCACTGTTCAATCCTGTAATGTTGACGCTCGTTACACCAAGTGAGGCGTCGTTTGGCATTTTCCTGCATGATGTGTGGCTTATGAGCAGCCGCTCGACCATGGAATCCAAGGCTTCTCACCTCATGCCTAACTGTCATAGTAATTGGAGTGGATCCTGATGCAGTTTGGAATTCCTGTGTGATGGTCTGACAGATGTCTGCATATTACTCTTTACGGCCCTCTTCAAATGTCGGCGGTCTCTGTCAGTCAACAGACGAGGTCGGCCTGTACGCTTTTGTGCTGTACATGTCCCTTCACGTTTCCACTTCACTATCACATCAGAAACAGTGGACCTAGGGAAGTTTAGGAGTGTGGAAATCTCGCGTACAGACTTCTGACACAAGTGACACACAATCACCTCACCACGTTCGAAATCCCACGGAGCGTCCCATTCTTCTGTTTCACGATCTCTAATGACTATTGAGGTCGCGGATAATAAATACCAGGCAGTAGGTGGCAGCACAATGCACCTAGGATGAAAAACGTATGTTTGTGGGGGTGTCCGGATAGTTTTGATCACATAGGGTAGCTCACACGTGTAGACGCTGAGATAATTAGATAGACTGTGTAGCATCGTGTGATCAGCGAACACTACTGCGCAGCCGGAGTTGTCATTAAGTTTGGAGTCATCAGTATAAATCGGAAATGAAGATGAATTTGATGCGAGATCATCTTAAAAGATGCTTCGCGATTTAGATCTTTAAGTAGTGGATTTGCTATATCTGGACCTAGAAATATCAACTAAGGGAGGCTTGGGTGGACAGCAACAGGGAATTAATTAGTTCAGTTAATATGTAGTTACGATGTTGAGAGAGGCAATTAGCGATGCTCGCTTTTTGGAATTGATTCATAGTAGGGATTTCCGCTGTATTTGTGGGAAACGCGTAGGAATGAATTGCAGTTGTACCTTATCTAGCCATTATACGAACGGCATAAAATATACTTAAAATGTTCCTTCTGATGGATAATGGCGGTTCATTGGCTTCTATACAGGACCATGTATAGGACTGGTACAAAAGGCCTCTAAGGTTATTCGTAGGCAGAGTAATGTACGGTGTCGAGCATTTTTAGAGTAGAGGAGGTAACACCGTGGTAGACAATACATCCAGAGTCAAGTTTAGAGCGGATGGTGGTCTTGTACGTGCGCAACAAATCATTGAAATATACTCCCCAGTTTCGTGCAACTAATGTTTTCAATATATTGAGATGGCGTGTGCATCTGGCCTTGAGAAGTTTTAGGTGTGGAATCCAGGTGAGTTTGGGGTCAAAAAGTAATCCAAGAATGCAAACTGTGTTGGTAACTGGTAGACGATGGCCTCCGAATAGTAGTATGGGTTCCTGATGTTGATTACGCTATTTGCAGAAAACAATGCACTGACTTTTATATGTAGAAAATTTTATACCTGTATTATAACCCCAACATTGAAGTTGTAGACATTGTAGTATAAGCATATGTGTAACTTTCATAGTCTTTTGCTTACAGAACAACACTAAGTTACCTGCAATTAAACACACCATTAAGGAGAGGTAATACAGGATGTCACATTCTTGATAGCCACCAGGAACAGCGTCACACTCAATCTGAGCCCTGAGGTATGCCATTGTCCTATGTGAGCCGCTCTTTGAGAGTTGTCTATTCGCTCTTACACGTTGTTGGTGGTTATGGAGGAATTGTAGATAAAAGCAAACAGGTTTCCGCTTATGCATTTTTCGTTAAGTGTATTGATTATGGGTTTGTGTTTACTTTCTCTACTACGTATAGTAAGTAGGGGAAGTATTGTATTCCACCCAAAAATTCGATACCGAGATTTCACCGGAAATATATGTTTTAAGGCTCCCTGAATAAAAAAAGCACTTTTGGAAACATGTCGGTGTGAGTGTCTGTGTGTGTATGTCTGTGAACAGCATAACTCAGAAACGAACAGTCGGATATCTTCCAGAAATGCGACACGAAGGTTTTCAAGAAAATCTCCCCACCCCAACTTACCTTTACATGGAGCATTTTTCGAAAATTTTAATTTTCTCAAAAATGGTTCTAACGATTTTGATTAAAATATCATATGTTTAAGATATTTTCATGGCAAATTAAATTATATCTCGAATTTTCTGGGAATGTCTCCAAAAGTATTCTTCATTGTGAACGACTTTTGCATAACTGGTAAACCATAAGAGAAAGACAAAATTTAACTACACAAAAAATGTAGGTCGCGTTAAAATACACAATTTATGTCATATACATTTTTTGTTGTTGAGTGAACTATTTTCGAGATATTGCTTGTTATTCCCTTAAATTTTCCAATACTTATACTTTTTCTCAAATTCGTTATTCAATTTTTTGTCCTGGTAATGCAAAGAGAATGAAATGTGTCACATAGCAACCAACTCTTAAAATATTTGACTATCGCTTAAAGCCTACCAATTCCCCTTGCATCTACAAGAAAATTAGCAATAAGACTAATATCTCGATATCTCGATTAACATGAAGTATATGGAGAATAAGTGTTATAAAAATAGTTTGTACAAGAGTAGAGAAAGTCGTGTGAGTGTAACGCATCAGATTTTTTATAATTACAGTAGGTGAAATTTTAAACATTTGCACTTTCTCTTTAATCCCGGACTTATTTCTTATTCTCATTCTTCAAAGGATTACTCCCCTCTCTGCAGGACTTACACCCCCAAGGACTTACAAGCAAATGCCTTAGGGCAGTAGCCTGCCAAGGGGCGAACAAGCTTTGGATCATAGCATATTCAAGATGCGTGATCAGCCCAATGACTGGTATAGCGGTGAAGAAGAAAGGAATTAAGCATAGCGACGGAAGGAACGCACCATTCGCCTAGCAACCGAGGAAAACCACGAAAAACCTTCGGTTAGGCTGGCCGTTCCCGCGAGTTTGAACTCGGTACCTCCGAACCGCGGTGCCACCTCCGTCCAGCAGTTACCTAATAATATAAAAGCTACATAGTTTTCACATAATGTAGAAGCCCTTAAGCCATGCAAGAAATAGAGGTGAAGCTGGTGAATATGAAGATTCTGCACTTCCTGGCCACCAAGTTAACCGCTTTGGAAAATACCATCGTAGACTATCGAGAACAATAAATGTTTTCAGTGGTTAATATAAACTATCAGTTCACTGAATTCTAATCTTAGCAATTTTTGTACAATTATTTAGCATGCCCTGCTATCACACTTGGTTACAATATACACTACGTGATCAAAAGTATCCGGATACCTGGCTGAAAATGACATACAAGTTCGTGGCGCCCTCCATCGGTAATGCTGGAGGTCAAATGGTGTTGGCTCACTCTTAGCCTTGATGACAGCGTTCACTCTCGCAGGCATACTTTCAATCAGGTGCTGGAAGGTTTCTTGGGGAATGGCAGCCCATTCTTCACGGAGTGCGGAACTGAGGAGAGTTATCCATGTAGGTCGGTGAGGCCTGCACGAAGTCGGCGTTCCAAAACATCCCAAGGGTGTTTTATAGGATTCAAGTCAGGGCTCTGTGCAGGCCAGTCCATTACAGGGATGTTATTGTCGTGTAGCCACTCCGCCACACCCCGTGCAGTATGAACAGGTGCTCGATCGTGTTGAAAGATGCAATCGTCATCCCCGAATTGATCTTCAACAGTGGGAAGCAAGAAGGTGCTTAAAAATCAATGTAGGTCTGCGCTGTGATCGTGCCACGCAAAACAACAAGGGGTGCAAGCCCCCTCCAGGAAAACACGACCACACCATACCACCACCACCTCCGAATTTCACTGTTGCCTCTACACACGCTGGCAGATGACGTTCACCGGGCATTCGCCATACCCATACCCTGCCATCGGATCGCCACATTATGTACCGTGATTCGTCACTCCACACAACGTTTTGCCACTGTTCAATCGTGTAATGTTCACGCTCCTTACACCAAGCGAGGCGTCGTTTGGCATTTTCCTGCGTGATGTGCGGCTTATGAGTAGCCGCTCGACCACGGAATCCAAGGTTTCTCACCTCACGCCTAACTGTCATAGTACTTGGAGTGGATCCTGATGCAGTTTGGAATTCCTGTGTGATGGTCTGGATAGATGTTTGCCTATTACTCTTTACGACCCTCTTCAAATGTCGGCGGTCTATGTCAGTCAACAGACGAGGTCGACCTGTACGCTTTTGTGTTGTACATGTCCCATAACGTTTCCTCTTCACTATCATATCAGAAACAGAGGACCTAGGGATGCTTAGGATTGTGGAAAATTCACGTACAGACTTCTTGCACAAGTGATACACAATCACCTGATCACGTTCGAAGTCCGTGAGTTCCACGGAGCGCCCCATTCTGGTGTTTCACGATGTCTAATGACTATTGAGGTCGCGGATAACGAGTACCAGGCAGTAGGTGGCAGCACAATGCACCTAAGATGATAAACGTATATTTGTGGGGGTGTCCGGATACTTTTGATCACATAGAGTATGTAAAAAGGAAATAAAACAAAACTTCTTTACGTGAGGGTTATTAGAAGGTTTTGGCATCCAGAAACTTCATTGCATACATCTGTAGAATTAAAATAAAGCTTACTCAGAGGTTTTGACTCTGTTTTATCTCAAACACATCTGCAGTATTTGATAAATGGCAATTAAAGAAATAAATATTACACACGATTCGTACCGCTATAAAAAGGATCGATTGTCGCTTTTCAAGCTCTTATCATATCTTTGCTTGAGTGTTACATCCTGGCCATCTACGTATATTAACTCGAATAAAGTATAACCGGCTTTTTATTTTTATATGCATTCTCTGCGAAGCAATAGCAGCTACCGGCTTTTGTTTTTACACACATTCTCTGTGGAGTACAGCAACTATTTTCTACTCCATGAAGTTCTCTACGGAGGGTTTGTAAACCCTTTTTAGTGTTTTATGAATTTATGCATCGAAATGAGGTAATTTATAGTCCATGTCCATCAGAAAGAATATGGCTCTCCAATGGTGAAAGAATTATTGAAATCGTTGGGTGGTTTTTCAGATTACCCTATATACAAACACATTCATACATACAACGTTTCTCTCTTTATAATATTAGTATAGATTAAAATAAAAAGTATTTATGTGTGTTATAATTAACATATGTATACATACATACAATGTCATAATGTGTAATATCAAATGAAATTTCAAAGGCATAGTTTTATAGCACCATTTGTTATCAAGGAAACAATAAAAATCAGAGAAAGCATTAAATCAAATACTCCCGAATAGTTTGGGATAGAAACTAAAGTCATAGAACAGGAAGAGATAAATGCATTTCTCAAGTTTTTTGTTGATTTGACATTAATATATTTGTAGTATGTGTTACTCACTTCAATATTATTACACTCCTTGCGATTTAAATTTCATTACACCACATTTATTGCAGTCTCCTATGGAACGTTTTTGCCCATTGATGCACTACGCTCTGTTTCTTCTTTACTTTTATCTTTCCTATCTTTGGCGAACCATTCTTACAGTAATAATCGTTTCCTTGTCTTTGCCGTATTTGGTGAACATTTAACTGCAATGGTCATATCGGCTACCTTTTACTTTTGGAACATACTGCCTACCGACAATAGTGTTAACTCGTATACAGTGTTTTTTTTTTGTCATGATTACTTCAGACTCTGGGGAGGAGAGGGAATATTCTTGGCTAGAGAAAAGTTCCCAACTTCCCCCTTGCGGGAATTGAACCCGGGACCCCTTGCACAACAGGTAGGTACTCTACCGACTGAGCTACGGAACCAGGCCAAGTTTTGTTTCGTGTTTCTCTAATTGTACCTAGGACGGATTTGGAAGCCTACGTTTTCTATGAGCAACTCTTTGTCTAGCAGTTATCAGTGTTAGGTAGAGGAAATACTGTATTCCAAATAAAAATTACATATTCACATTTCACGAGAAATACATGTTTTGAGGATCCTGAAGCATTAAAAGGAGTCTAAAAAAGATCCGGGGACACGCGCAAGCATAACTCAAAAAAAAAAAAAAAAAAAAAAACTTGGGTAACTACAAACTTGGTGTATAAGTTCCAAGGATGCGACGCAAAGATTTTCAAGAAAATCTTCCACCACTTCTTATTTTCTTAAAATGATTCAAGCGATTTTGATTAAAGTTCATATCTTTACGATATTTCCATGACTAATGAAAATTGTCATGTAAATAACTACTGAGGCGTCTGCGAATAGCCTACAAAATCCTCTTCATTCTGAATGGATTTTGCATAATTTTAAGTAACTGGTAACCCGTAAGAGACAGAAAAAAATCACAAAAGCGTACTGCAGAGCTCATTAAAACTCACAATTTCGAAATATTTGTCGCTATTGGCTTGAATTTTAAAATACCTTTATCATACATTTTTTGAAGTGCTAAGTCAATTCTTTCATTTTTTGCAGTGCAATGAAAAGAGCGTGGAATCTTGATGCCCTTGTAGCTGCAACAAAAATGCAATGAAAATATTTATTTGGATTAACATGAAGGAGATAGAAAAATTGGGTAGAGAAGTCATGTGAACGTAACGTCAATTTTTTCTTTCCCTTCTTTCTTTGTGTCAATGACTTGCAATTCATACTTAGCTGCTGTATGAGTTAAATCGAAAGTAAATATTGTCAAATAAAAGGAAGAAAATATCCAGGTAAGAGCTAAATGATTATGCTCCATGTCTGCAATAATAAATATATAAACGTTAGAGGATTTAATATAGTTCATGCATGTACGTGCAATAAAATACACAAAACATGCCGGTAGATTAGATGGTTTTGCTATGGGTTGGTTGGGTGACGTCAAGGTTAATTGGAATTAGGGTTGGAGAGGGATGATGAGGAGCGGATGTCGCTGCTGGTCCCAGTGTATGTTCTCGGATCTCTCGAAGTTCTTGTAGATTAAGATGCTGCGAACATTGCTCGATTTGAATTTACCGCGCCGCTCACGCAGTTAGTAATGCAATTTTATTCCTAGCGTGGCAGAAGTGATTTTCGTGGCGGATATATTCTTACTCAGTAATTGTTGAGATTTGGCGTGTGTTACGCGTAGCAAATTTGTTTCATTTCGTCCGTTGAATTTTATGATTTGTATTAAATACTACTAGCTCAATAATTCGTAGAAATGGTCATTCTTATCTGAGGCTCTTTTCGTGTTTGGAGGATAAGATAATTATTTAAATAACAAATCCAACAAATTAACTTTTACTATAACGCACGTATTCTTTTACTTCTGAATGTGTTTGTTAATGACGAATATATATTGAAGCAAATAGTTTACTTACGCATCCGATAAGAATAATTGTCTAACCGAGCGGGATGGCTCAGGCGGTAAAGTCTGTGGCCCGTATTCGGAAGGTCCCACAATCTGTTGGAAGTTTTTTCGTGGTTTTCCTCAGTCGCCAAGGTATATACCGGATTGGATACCACGGCTCAAAGTTCCACCTTAAGTCTAAAACTTAGTGGTAATGATATGCCTTCTATCGACAGACAATGTAAGCAGTTAGACTGGACGGCACCCTAACGCCATCTGCACAGCACGAAGCAAGATGGCATTTCCGGGGATGACACCTTGGAAGGCTAACTGTCCGCCTTTCTGTGTGAAGGCGGTGGTTGGACTGGACGGCATTCTAATGCCATCTGCACGGCGTGAAACAGATGGTTACAGGGATGAGACCTAGAAGGCTAACTGTCTGCCTTTCTATTTGATGGCGGCGGTTAGACTGGACGGCACCCTAATGCCATCTGTACGGCATAAAGCAGGTGGTTACAGGAATGAGACCTAGAAGGCTAACTGTCTGCCTCTCTGTGTGAGGGCGGCGGTTAGACTAGACGGCACCCTAATGCCACCTGCACAGCACGAAGCAGAGATCCGGTAGCTATGCGCTGGGGTCTCTGTGACACGTGACGGAGCGGGTGGTTACAGGGATGAGACCTAGAAGGCTAACTGTCCATCACATATCGTTCTAGGAGTTATCTAGCAACAGATCCGTCGCGATATGACCAAGGAGTTAAAGTGACGTAAAATAAAATAGAGAAAAAAACACATATCTACTTTCTTTGTAGTACAATAATTATTAATTTTTTACTACTTCTACTTTACAATACTTAGCAATTCACGTAGCGAACTGATGCCAGTTTTTCACTTTCCTTGGTAAATGTCCTCTCGGTGAAAATTCAAAAAGTTTAAAGTTGTTTACTCAAGTTTTTGCCTAGTTGGTAACGATCGTAAAAGAAATGCATTTAATTTATTAATTCTTGCATTAAATAAGTCACATATTAACAAAAATAGCATATTTATAATCATAATACATATAAAACATACTTCTGATTTAATTTACTTCTTTTATTGCAGATTATACTTATTTCAGTCTTGTGAGACAGGAGAGGGGAAGTTAAACCCCGGCTGCACGCGCCCAGTTCGGCTTTGTGTAGCGACTCTTTGTGCTAGCTACTGAACAGGCGCGCGAATTACTTATCTCAGTCTTCCACTGTCTCTAAAGACTCTGAACAAACAACACATGTTTTGACAATATTTATTTTATCGCGAATTCATTCCTTTTCGTTCATTCCCATTAACGTATTCTTTTTAACGTTATTCAACTTTTCTTCTTCTTTCTCAGTAGCCATAAATGCAATTTAAATTAATTATTTTAAAAAATGTACAAATGCTTAGGCAAATTTCATGACATAAATCGTATTTTAAAACGACAAAAATCAATAGTTATGATACACAATGCATTCATAAATGTATAAAACGTTAAATTCTTATGCATTCCATTGGATTTCAGTTTTGCCATTGCTTGGCAAGTTTGCAGATTACTTCCAATCATTTTATTAATATCTGCTTCAGTTACCAGAAGTGAATGCATGAACGAGAGGCAGTAAAAAATTACTGTTATTGAAGAAAGTAATGTTCAATACTAGTGATGGGCAATCCGAATAAAAACTATTGAATTATTCGGTAGTTTCCATTATCATTCGAAGTTTCATTCCCTTCGCCGAATTTACTACCGAACTTCAAAGCGATAGTAACCATCGTTCAGTTTTAACCAAAAAAGTTGCAGAAATATAAGATCCTGCCATCTATAATGCTACTTCTAAAACAACGAATAACATGCTTTCTCACGCGAGTGATTTTAAATAAATTTGCCAACATACAGATAATACTGCCACCTGATGAGAGGTTTTCAAACTTCTAATAACCACACAACCAATCCACAATATGGTGCAGGTGCACAGCACTGGTTTAATGAGGTATGGTGGAATATATTCACCTGCCACCGATAATCATAGAATGAATACAGATAAAGCTAAGAAGGAATGACTAAATTATTAACTTCTTTTGCAGGAGTGGCAGGAAATTAACTCATCTTGTGGCTATTGCAATGCTGTCGACTTCGCAAATTACAATACTTATATTCACAAGTTTTCACTTATTTTTAACCTATGTTGATTACGTATCAAAACAAATGTCAGCTATTAAAAATTAATATCATTGCGTAAGTCTGGTTACAAAAATAAAAGTAATAAAGCCAATTAAAAACGTTTAATTAGGTTATAATGCCATATTTGAATTTGGCAGGTTAAATTGCACAAAGTGTGCGATAAATAAACGAAACCAGCAAGGACCAACAAGCTTGTAACCCTCTCCTTTGGTTAACAAAAAGAAACCTGGCAGATACATTCTCCTCGACTATTTTGTCTTAGTACAATGCGCCAGAATATGAATCAAAGTTTCTTCCTCTCTACACCAGGGACAGATTCTTATGCCTTTTTCGTTAATGAATGATCGGTATCGAATTTTTGAGTGGAATGCAAATCTTCCCCTACTTACTATACGTAGTAGAGAAAGTAAAAATATACAGAGCTCCTTCAAATATACAACATGTACCAATAATGATTAACAATTCTTCCTCGACTCTTTCTTTCGCAGGAGTTCGTTGTTTCGACTTCTGAATTGATTCCTCCATGCTTCTGATTAACCTCTATACATTTGCTGCTTAATTCCAGATCGTCTCTGAGCAAATATTTGTCGTAAATACTGAAATATTGATGAAAGAACTACTTTTAAATGTATATATTTAAGACACGTATGCGAATTTGCAATGGATAGTGGAGTAGGTGTGTGACTGCATCACATCAGATATTTATGTAGGTGCTCAACATGTCTGACACAAGCTAGATATTCAAAATTCGATTTCCGGCATTCTCTTGAATCCTCCCTCGGTGGGTTGGTGTTGAGAACGTTCAACACAGCATAATGAGAACACACTCGAATATTGCGATACGAAAGATAGCATTGTTCCATGAGGAAATCGAGATTGATGTAGTGTAGGTTTACTGACCACGCACTCCTCCGCAGTGCGCCTTCCAGGTAAGCAACCTGCTCATAAAGTTGAATATCTGCAGACTACTACTACTACTTCTTCTTCATTTACATATGCTTCGACCTCGAATTCTCCTTTATTCTCATCTCATTCCTGGCATCTTTTTCTTAAATAAGATTTAAATCTATTAATATGGACCGGTATAATGTATTCATCCATACGACTTACGCTTCTTTCAAGCTATATTTATGCTCTTTAATCTTATCGTATAATTTATTGGCATCCTGATTTAATTCATTCTTAATGGATCCCTTCAAGCGCACCCTTTGACCAAAAATCATCTTAGCTCTCCCGTTTGTATTTGCTTTTATTCTTCTCTTGAGCAGAGCACTAGCAGATTACGTGCACAAAATATAGCTAAATATTGCTGAAGTAGTAAATAATTAGTAAATAATTATTATGTTAGTTGAACAACAAACCGATTATACGGAATACAAGCTATCATCTGTTGCACACAAATAATATTTTGACGTCAAACATGATCGTGTTTTTACTTTCTCTACTACGTATAGTAAGTAGGGGAAGTATTGTATTCCACCCAAAAATTCGATACCGAGATTTCACCGGAAATATGTGTTTTGAGAGCCCCTGAATCCAAAAAAAAGCATTTTGGAAACATGTCCGTGTGTGTGTCTGCCTGTGAACAGCATAACTCAGAAACGAACAGTCGGATATACACCAAACTTGGAATTTAGGTTCAGTATCTTCCAGAGATGCGACACGAAGGTTTTCAAGAAAATCCCCCCACCCCAGATTACCCTTTACATGGAACATTTTTCGAAAAGTTTAGTTTTCTCAAAAATGGCTCTAACGATTTTGATTAAAATATCACATGTTTAAGATATTTTCATGACAAATAAAATGTATATCTTGAATTTTCTGGGAATGTCTCCAAAAGCATTCTTCATTGTGAACGACTTTTGCATAACTGGTAAACCATAAGAGATAGACAAAATATTACTATACAAAAAATGTAGATCACGTTAAAAAACACAATTTATGTTATATTCATTTTTTTGTTCACTGAACCATTTTCCAGATATTGCTTGTTATTCCCTTAAATTTTTAATACTTATTTTCTCAAATGGGAATTCGTTATTCATTTTTTTGTTTTGATATGCAAAGAGTATTAATCTGTGGCAAAGGGAATGGTGCTGTACCTAGCAACCAGCTATTAAGAGATATGTATCTGCTTAAAGGCTACTGTATTTCTATATTGCCCTTGTAAATATATATTCCCCTTACATCTACAAGAAACTTAGCAATAAGATAGAGTCTGCAAATGTTTATCTCGATTAACATGAAGTAGATGGAGAATAAGCGTTTGTAAAAATAGTTTTACAAGAGTAGAGAAAGTCATGTGAGTGTAATACACTAGATTTGTTTTATCACTGACACGACAGCAAGCATCCTCCAAAATTCGCTTATGTATCCTTCTAGTTAACCACTCTGCAATTCAGAAGTACCAGGGCGGTCATTGTCTTATAACACTTTGATTTTCATTTTTACTTTCTCAATTACTTACCTAGAGTAAGTGGAGGAATTATTACATCCCATTCAAATACGTTTTTAGATTCCCTGAACCCCCCCCCCGAAGTTTAGAAATAGTTCCAAATTGGTGAACAGTATAACTCAAAAAGTAAAAATTGATGTTTAAGCTCAGCATCTTCCAACGGCACGACACGTAGATTTTCAAGGAAATCCCCCCAAATTGCTCTTTAAGTGGAAAATACTTCATTGTTTATTTTCTCAAACAGCTCTAATGATTTTGATTAAAATACCACCTGTTTAAGATATTTACCTAACAAGCAAAATGTATATCTAGAATTTTCCTAGCATAGCCTCTGAAGTCGTCTTCATTCTCAATGACTTTCGCATAACTGGTATAATCTCTCTCTCTCTCTCTCTCTCTCTCTCTCTCTCTCTCTCGTACATACACACTTTTGTCTAAAATGCTATTTTTGTTCAGTGGACTCAATACGTGCATTTCGGATGAAAGCCCTATATAGGATTTGCTTACATGAAATGCATACAATTTTAACATTTCGATGGCTAACCGATAGAACACCTTACCTGTCATTTTTTTGAGAAATTCGCTTCTTTTTTATCATAAAGAACACGCCAGCCGCACATTCTGGCTAAACATTGTAAACGGCCCAAGTTATCTTTACAGTTGCACAATTCCGAACCTATTATCGAATTTTTGTTCCCAAGAGACTTACAAGTTCTGGTTCTTAGGTGGTTTCTAAGATATTTATTTTCGTTTTTATTCTTAGCAATGAGAGATAACTTAATCAACTTTTTAACTTTATTTCAATACAGAATTTTGTAATTAATAGTAATATGGTGAATGATAAGTAATACGCAATACAGTTTGAACATAATGGAATTATGAACAATGATAAAACATGTCTCTTACATAATAGATAAGAACCTGTATTTTGTTACGTTCACATAACTCTCTCTGTCCTCTATTGTTTATTAGTGGGTATAGAAATTATTCTTAAAGTTTATTTTCCTCTCTACTTCATTTTAATAGACATAAAACTTTCCGAAAATAGCTACGTACATTATGCATTTCGTTATAGATATAAAGGGTACAGTGAGAGTCAAATGCTTTAGAACTGGACACTATACTCTGAACTTAATATTCCATACTCTTTCCTTTGCAACCGCAAGATTCAATTTAAAATCGACAGGCTTTGCATATAATAGCCAAGTATTGAACAATTCGAACCATTAATGACGGATAAATGGGTATTTGAAATAAATTCCGTCTATCGCTTAAGGTTTAGAGTTATACAAGATTAAATAAAATTCCTTCCGGATGAAGAGGGCTTTAAGGCTATTTCCAGAAAATTCGAGATATACATACCATTTGCCATGTAAATATCTTTAATATATGGCATTTTAAGAAAATTATTAGTCATTTGTTAGAAAATAAACAAATTCAAAAGATATTCTATGTAAAGGGTAGTTTAGAGTGGGGGATTCTTTTGAAAATCTCCATTTCGCATGTTTGAAAGGTACTGAGCCTAAATACCAGGTTTGCATTTATCCGACTTTTCATTTTTGCGGTATGCTCTTCATGGTCACACTCACACGAACCTTTTTCTAAAAACTTTTTGGGGGGTTTAGGAGGCATCAAAGCCTACATTTCCGGTGAAACATCGACATCGAATTTTTGGATAGATATAATACTTCCCCTTCTAACTTAATCATACTTAGTAGGGAAAGTAATAGCAAGACGGATCCTGTCCCAAAAAATCTTTAGAACCGTATTAACAAAACTGTGCATATTACTTGTGTGATATACGGCGAATCTATTTTCTATTCCTATAAACACTATTAGTTCCCAATTTCAAATTGATATTAAAGATTGACAAGGACAAACAAAGTTTTTTGTCTCTCCTGAAAAATTTGTAATTTAGCGCATAAGATATTTTAACAAACAGGCATCAAATGTTGTACAAATACCACAAAACTTTGTTTTACACTAATTTACTTCCTTCAGATGCACCCGCTTTGCAGCTCTTGATGACAGACGTTTAGTGAATCGCTGAGCGTTCATATTAACCTGATTCTTAAGTCTGCGAACCCTGTACCCTGATTAGAGCGAGTTTGTCTATTTCTTGTGCTGTATTAGAGACGATGCCATACTATACTGAAGCTCTTGTCAGTGTGTGTGGACCACTGAGCATTCGAGACGGCATCTGCACTTTATGGGAAATGTCACTTTCTCATGCAGAGCACGTACGTGTACATTTATGGGACTCGAATCCAGGAAAACATTAATTTGTTGGAGTGATTTGTTCAGCTATACCACACCTAAGTGACTTGTGTTTGCTACAAAGGCAATAAGGATATGTCCCATTGTCGTGGTATATTGGCTCTCCGTGTGTAAGGCAATTGCTGAAGCAGAATCATAGATAACAAAGGGCAAGAACTGCTCAAGAATTAATGTCACTGTTTATTTCCATTTTAATTTCCAGTCTTGAGGTATAATAGAGAAATTATGAACTGTAAAGTCAGACTAGGTTTAGCAACGAGTGGTTGTTTGAAATGACGAAGCTACAGCTTAAACAGAGAAATGTATACACAATTGTTTCAGGGGAGGGGCTTTGTTTTTTAAAGGGCCCGTTTGCTTAAGCTCCGGTATCCAATGTAGCCATTGCTACTAAATTATTAGCTCCATCCCATCAATCCTGTATCCTTAATCAACATATGCAGTCCTGAAAGGGGAAGAGCTTTCAAATTCCAAGATTCACCAAAATGGAATCCGAGATACCTTCTTTTCTGTGAGCAATGCTTTACAGATGATGTGATGTGCTGTTTCACACATAGGCAGAATCTGCAGTCCCAGAGTTCCTTAATACAGTGACATATTACTTTGGGGGAGGGGGCGTTACATCCGTGATAAACATTAACTTTCGGTGAACAATGAATAGAGGTAAATACCAGTAATTTCATTATTACCATTTTAGGTTTAATTTAAAATGAATAATTTATTTGAAAAATATCAGTAGAAATTGTAGCTTTACTTGCGTTATCCCTTGACTCATTCTCACTCACTCACTCTCATTCTTCTCTCACTCACTCTCATTCTTCTCTCACTCACTCTCATTCTCTCCCCTCTCAGAATCCCATTTATTTGTGCGGTCTTTTCGAAATAGTGTATAGAGCTTTTTCTGGCTTACTGGCGAAATTATAAACATGATCAAGTTAACTAATACTACCTTTAATCTGCAAAAAACACGCGGACATAGAAATTAAGAAAATATGCGTCATGAGGAGACGTCGGATTTAGGGAAAATACCTACTTATTTAGTGCCCTTCGTGAGACATGAAAGTAATTGCAGATATTAATGAGTAATGGAAAAATTAAGCCTTCTGAATACACATTTATGCTGTCTAAAATACCTTAAAAAAGGTGGTTGACGCTCTTTTTTTCTAACAGCCTGGAAGAAGTAATGTTAGAAAATTATTGTTAATTCTTCTTTCTGTACTACGAACTTACGGTAAGTAAAGGAAAAAATTCTATGTCGATATTTCACGGAAATAAATGTTTTGGGACCGCCTGTAGGAAAAATATGATTATGCGCTCATGTGTGTGTGTGTGTGTGTGTGTGTGTGTGTGTGTGTGTGACAGCGTAACTCAGAAACGAATAGTCCGATAACTAAGAAAGATTTTAAAGAAAACCTCATTACCATACCCTTTCTTGTTATGTTTATTTTTTTTCAAAAAATGGCTCAAATGAATTTTATTAAAATACCATATGTTAAGATATTTACATGATACATGAAATGTATATATTGTACTTTCTGGGAATAGCCTGTGAAATCCTGTTCATTCTGCAGGAATATTGTATAATTGTTTTACAAGGGATAAAGCATAAGAAGTAGACAAAAACGTATTACACAAAAATATGGATCTTTTTAAAATACACAATTTATTTAAAATAATGTTTTTCTGTAGCGTCAGCCATTTCTCATACATCCGTTATAGGTATGACATTTTCAACAGTTCTGTCATTTTCTTAAAGGGCGTCGGTATTCAGTTAGTCCTCGCAAGAGAAAGAGTATGGAATATCAAGACAACCATATATTTCTGTTAAGAAATTTCTGCAAAGTTTCAGAAGTTACATAAAAATAAATCATAGTTAGTAGAGAAAGTCATATGATTGTAGGTAGCACATCATTCATTCATTATCTGTTTACCCTCCTCTTATGTAGGACTGACACCCCCCAGGACTTACAAGCGGGTGCCTGGGGTCAGAGGCCCGTCGAGGAGCAGACACTCGTGGATCAGACAGAGTATCCAGGATGGGTGATCAGCCCGATGCCTGGTATGGGATGAATGAAGTAGATGAAACGAAATGTGGGTGAAATGTATAAAAGGAAAGGTGATGATGAAGCAGTTGGTGGAATGAATGGCGGGGGAAATCAGAGAACCCGGAGAAAACCCGCCCAGACGCCGCTTCGTCCACCACAAATCCCACATGCAGGTCCCTGGGATTGAACCCGGGCCGCCTCGGTGGGAGGCGAGCGCTCTAACCACTCGGCCACTGCGCCGCCTGGTAGCACATCAAATATTTAAATTATCACGAAACCCCCAAAGCTGTGAAACGATGGGACAGCATTATGGATGTCGTCCTCCGTGGTGTAGTGGTTACCATGCTAGGCTCTAGTTATTGAGGTCGCGGGTTCAAACCGGCTTAGGGCAATGGATTTTTTTCGGGCGTAAAAATCCTTAACATGGCTTTCTTCGGAAGGGAAGTAAATCCGGTGGTTCTGTGCCCTAGATTTACGGTACATGAAATAACCTCAAGCCTGACACAGCAGTGAAAGAGCGTCCGTAAATAAAATTGAATTTAATTTGATTTTTTGCATAATGGATTCGAGTCAACATTGGCTGGGTGCGTACCGTTAAAATGCTCCCAGATAACGTATGATTGGTTCCAAAATGTGCAATTATTAAATTTCACTTTAAAATATGGATTTAGGATTATAAAGCCTAATTATAAGAAGAAATTTAAGGAGAGTTTTCAAATGTTTAAAAATAAAAGTTTTAAAATGTATAAGATTACTGTTCTTATAATAACTACATTGTTATATATTCAGTTCAAGGATATTAAAGACTCACTAAAATGAGCAGAACAAAAGCTTTCAGCGACGAAGAGTTTCAGGTTTATGACAACTGTTGTTTATCAAACTGTGCGTAATTTTCTGCCATTTTCAAAGTTCTATAGCAAGAATTATAGTTTCAAAAATTTTACAAATTTGGATTTTTAGTATCTTCCATGGATACTAATGATTTGCCTCCTTCCAAATAAAAGGTGAATTTGAAACATTAAGTTTCATCCGTCTTGATTTTGAATGTAATAACCTACTAGCAACATTTCAGCAGCTGTTTTTACTTTCTCTACCCTGTAGCTAGTAGGTAGAGAAGGTATTGCATTCCACCCAAAAATTCGATAGCGTCACTACACTGGAAATACATGTTTTGAAGCCCCCTATATAAAAAAAATCATTTTGTAAAAAAAGGTCCGCTGTGTGTCTGCGTATGTGTGTCTGTGAACAGCATAACTAAATAGCCAAAAGCAGGATAAATACCAAACTTGTATTTATATTCAGTAAATTCCAAAGATGCGACGCGATTTTCAAGAAAATCCTCCCACCACAAACTATCCTTTACATGGAATATTTTTCGAAACTTTTGTTTTCTCAAAAATGGCTCTAACGATTTCTATTAAAATATTTATATTAAAGATATTTACATTGCAAATAAAATGTACATCTTCTGCGAAGTTCACTTCATTCGGAATGAATGAATGTTGTATAATTTTTGTATAACTGGTAAACGTTAAGCGATAGACGGAAACGTAGTAAACAAAAAAATGTATACTCTTTAAAACACACAATTTATTTCAAATAATTTTTGTGGCATTAGCCACTTCCGAGATATATGTTATTAACGGTTCGAATTGTTCAATACTTTTGTCATTCTTTTCAAAGTTGTTGTTTATCGCAATTGCATGCAGAGCAGCTGTTTCCGGAAAGGGTTATCCAGATTAAAATTAAAATAAACTTGGAAAGAATAATTTGTATATCCAAGCGATATAGCGCATAGAAAGTCGTGTGAATGTATCACATCAGAAGCTTTTTATCAAAATCACGCTGTATGTCAATGTATGAGATTTTATGTCACAAAACACATATAGCTTCTTTTCAGTTTTACGTACCATTAAGTTTTTATATTCCTAGATATTAATTCTTCCTGGAGCTCTAAGAGTTTGATTGTATGTCTTAGATTTCATGTTATGAGAAAGTTATAAGATACACAACAAACCAAAAAAAAGGACTCTAGGAAAAATTATTAACCATTTGTTTGGCTATTCAGTTTGTTACAATCTGAGAGCCTGTTATGGAAATGAATCAGAACCCGTGCAAGGCTGTTTGCTCTCTCTTCCCTAAAAGGACTAACATTCTTTGAAGCATGCATCGTTTTATGCTTTCTAACTATATAGGCCCATTTACTAAGAAAATTAAGCGTTAACATAACAGTGTAAAACTTATTCAAAACTTAAGGCAATATATTGTCGTTCACAACGACAAATGGAAATTTAAACAGCAGCCCCGCTCCCCGCAAGAGAGCGTGAAACAGCTGAGCTACTATGGCGGTCTGCGAAGCGACCACCGACGGTACAAACGACTAAAAGGCTAACAACAATGAACAAGAGCTCATTAACCTGACCAAAGGATACACAGAAAGGCAATTAGCGAGTCAGCACATGACGATGGAAAATTAAATGAGATTGTAGAATGAACAAGCGATGAAGTGTATGGAGAATTGCTCTCTGATTGCTTAATTTATTATGTTTGACGCAGTCACTGAGGCAGTTTTTTAACACTTGAATTATATAATATGTAAATTCAATAACAGCCCGCCTTGAAGCAATATGTATGTAATAATTTGTAAAAATGTATGCAACACTCATTGCAAATGCTTATATTATTATAAACATGTTTAATAATTATATGTGAATGCATTAGGTAATTTAATAATATAAGAGCTGTGAGAATAATAAGTTTAATGTTGCTAACAATGAGTTAACCTTGAGGCAATAATGAGTTTGAGAGTTTAAATGTTACTAGTCATGATTAGAGCAACGATAATGTAAACTTTGTGACAGTTTAAAATTAGCCAATCAACAGCTAGAAAAAGCTTTAATTAAATGCAGGTATTCTATTGGACTAGGAATAACCAATCAGAGACTTGAAATACAGAAGCTCACGGGTTTTGACGGTTGAAATATGTTCGGTTGCTGGCAGACCTTGGTAGTGACTGGATGGAAGATGTGTTCTCTAAAGAAATATTACGTATTCCTGTGAATCGTAAATTAAATATACGCGTTAACTAAGTGCAAATATTAAATAAAAGTATCTCACAGCTCTTAATATCAGTGTAGTGCTATTTAATTTGTGCCAAGGATTAATAAAAAGAAGTGAATTTAAACTTAAAATCTGTGTAAGCCTACATTCTTGTCGTACCACGCCCTGTCTAAGAGATACGCGACTCTAAAACAATACTGAAACATAAATACTACCTATAGAAGTAGTTTAATAACAAAGTTAATAAATATTTTTAAACTTGGAGCGTAACAACAAAAACACATTAAAAAATCTGATGTGATAACACTCACATGACTTTCTCCACTCTTGTACAAACCAGTTTTACAAATTCTTATTCTCCATCTATTTCATATTAAAGGAGATAAACATTTGCAGAAACGATCTTTTAACATGAAAAGAGAATTACATTTTACACATAGCGAACAGTTCTAAAAATATTTGACTATCACTTAAGGCGTACTATGTTCCCCTTGTTATGTATTTGCAAGGGCAATGTAGAAATACAGTAGTCTTTAAGCATATACATATCTCTTAATAGCTGGTTGCTAGGTGCAGCACCATTCTCTTTGCCACAGATTAATACTCTTTGCATATACAAGACAAAAAAATGAATAATGAATTCACATTTGAGAAAATTATTGAAAAAGTTAAGGGAATAACAAGCAATATCTCGAAAATGGTTTACTTAACAAAACAAATGTATGTGACATAAATTGTGTATTTTAACGCTATCTACATTTTTTGTGTAGTAAAATTTTGTCTCTCTTATGGTTTACCAGTTACGCAAGAGTCGTTCACAATGAAGAATACTTTTGGAGACATTCCCAGAAAATTCAATATATACATTTTATATGTCATGAACATATCTTAAACATATGATATTTTAATCAAAATGTTAGAGCCATTTTTGAGAAAATTAAAATTTTCGAAAAATGTTCCAATTAAAGGGTAATCTGGGGTGGGGGGGTTTTCTTTAAAACCTTCGTGTCGCATCTCTGGAAGATACTGAACCTAAATAGCAAGTTTGGTGTTTATCCGGCTGTTCGTTTCTGAGTTATGCTGTTTACAGACAGACACACAGACACACCGGACATGTTTCCAAAAATGCTTTTTTAGGATTCAGGGAGTCTCAAAACATTATATTTCCGGTGAAATCTCGGTATCAAAATTTTGGGTGGAATACAATACTTCCCCTACTTACTATACGTAGTAGAGAAAGTAAAAATGGCTTCTCATACGTAGCAGCATATTACGTAACAAACACTCTTTTTAAAATTGGCTTACCAAAGCGTGGTGCAAATTACGTAATAAATAAACTCCAAGACAATACTTCATGTTGGCTTCCCAAGCGTGTGGCTAGCAACAACAGTAAAACTTCAACAATAAACTACAACAGTTGAAGAACAATACTTCAAGTTGGCTCGCATATGTGGGGCAGTTAAATTAAAGCAACAATTCTACTACTTCAACATAAACATGAAAGTTTTGAACTTGAAAATGTCTATGTTTATAAGATTATGGATATGCTTATGTAATTGTCAGCCAATGTGAACAAGATAACATGAAACAACAAGCATCTATGCTTACGTTAAGCATGTGTCCAAGTTTAGGTCTCTTCTCCATTTGGGTTGGATTTATATCCATTTGATTCTTTAACTTTACAGAAAGTATAAAGAATTAATTGTTATTTTTGAATGGAAATAAAATTTAAAATGTACACACCTACATACGAAGTGTCCCATGCAATTACCATCAAAATATAGAACAGCTCTTTGGAAGGCAGAAAGTGAACGCTTCCCCGTAACGACAACGGCGACTGGCTCGGTTAGCTCTTGCACTAATGATCAGCTTCAAGAGTAAAATATGTTATTAGGATTCACTGAGATCAGCATTAAACTTAGAAATTACGAAACAGAGAAGGGCTTGTCAGCCATACTCCAGCCTCTAATTAGCTCTCTTATTTTGTCATCCTGTATTTACTTTTGCATATGCTTAACAATATAACCAGTTTTTACGTGCTCATCAAATGAGGGGTGTGAACGTTCGTATATCTGTCTCGAAGCATTCTGTGCTTCTAATAACACAGCTTGTCCACAGCTAGGGGTTATGTATAAGAATGCTTGTTTCATAAAAACTGGTCAGGCTGATGGCGAGCTTGAATTGAAAAGGAACCATCAATAAAAGTCGTCAGCCAATCTATCCATGTTATCTTCTTCAAAAGATTCGGTAATTGCTCGATAAAATTTTATGGCATTTGTTAAGGCAATTTCAAATTCGAACATTTACCAAAGTCGATGTTATTGAAAAGCACATTAACATGCTACCTTGGAATCTTATTTTACGAGAATGAGAAAAAAGTGAAACTGAATTTACTTGGAAGGTAAAAAAATCTGATGTGTTACACTCACATGACTTTCTCTACTCTTGTACAAACTATTTTTACAGACCCTTATTCTCCATATGCTTCATGTTAATCGAGATATCGAGATGTTAATCTTATTGCTAATTTTCTTGTAGATGCTGTTCGCAGACACACACACACACACACACACACACACGGACATGTTTCCAAAAATACCTTTTTTGGATTCAGGAGCCTTCAAAACATGTATTATATCGGTATCGAATTTTTGGTTGGAATGCAATACTTCCCCTACTTACTATATGTAATAGAGAAATTAAAAAGAAAAAGAAAATACTGACGAAATTTTTCCCAGTTTAACAGTAATTTTCAAAAGTGTATCTGTAAGTATTTTTTGGAAGTTTGATTGGTGGGTTGTGTCTAGTTGAATCAGAGATCTTTTTCATTTATACGATTACATAAGAGGGAGCAAGGAAATCGGTTGTCCGATTTGGATTCAGCGACCTCATTGCCCAATTCAAATCCCACTTATGAATGAGTAGGGAAAGAATTCTGGAGATGTAACGCTTAGAGACATACGCTATCACTCAACATTTTCTCAAATCCAATTAACATTGATCACACCCGGAACCGACCAAAATAAGCTTATGCTTTATCTCTCAGCGACAGAATCACCAACAGAATGTTATTATATTGCCTATAAGCCGTAATTTTTTCTGCTGATTATCTCCAGCTTAGTTCACCAAAAGATGCTCTCAGCCTCTGCGTGTTAGGTCAGTTTAATCTTTCGTTGCCATCTATACATCATGGGATTTGTCAAAGGGTGTTCTTCTGGTCTTTTAAAAAGTATCTATTATACAACTTGGCATTAGCACAGAAAACTTAACAAGTATTACAGCTTTGTATACAGTTGTATGTTAAGCCAAATAGTTTTTGTCGTTTGCTACGAGTCAGGTCCAACACTATAAGCTGAGTCTGTTGAAGGCTTTTAAAATAACAATGCAACTTAGCATATGGGGAAAGTAAACAGTTGCACGAGGTTTCAGACAAGATGGTATTAATTTCTTACAAGTAATATCTACGCGATGTCCACAATTAGTCTCCACACACTGTGTCATCCTCGCAGAAGGAGAGCTTACTTGCTGTAGGATGTTCTGTGGGATCTCCTCTACAGCCATTTGAATGAGTTGCTTAAGCTTTTAGGTTCTGGCTGAAAGAGTTGTACACGTCTAATTTTACTTTCTCTACTACGTATAGTAAGTAGGGGAAGCATTGCATTCCACCCAAAAATTCGATACCGAGATTTCACAGGAAATATATGTTTTGAGGGCACTGAATGCATATAAAGCATTTTTGGAAATATGTCCGTGTCTGTGTTTGTCTGTGAAAAGCATAACTCTGAAACGAACAGTCGGATAAACACCAAACTTGTATTTAGGTTCAGGATCTTCCAGAGATGCGACACTAAGGTTTTCAAGAAAATCCCCCCACCCCAGATTACCCTTAACGTGGAACATTTTTCGAAAATTTTAATTTTCTTCAAAATGGCTCTAACGATTTTGATTAAAATATCACATGTTTAAGATATTTTCATGACAAATAAAATGTATATCTTAAATTTTCTGGGAATGTCTACAAAAGTATTCTTCATTGTGAACGACTTTTGCATAACTGGTAAACCATAACAGATAGACAAAATTTTACTACACCAAAAATGTATATCGCGTTAAAATACACAATTTATGTCATATACCTTTTTTGTTGAGTGAACCATTTTTGAGATATTGATTTTGATTCCCTTAAATTTTCCAATACTTATTTTCTCAAATGGGAATTCGTTATTCATTTTTTTGTCTTGGATAAGCAAAGAGTATTAATCTGTGGCAAATAGAATGATGCTGCACCTAGCAACAAGCTATTAAGAGATATGTATATGCTTAAAGGCTACTGTATTTCTATATTGCCCTTGCAAATATATATTCCCCTCATATCTTCAGGAAAATTAGCAATAAGATAGAGTCTGCAAATGTTTATCTCGATTAACATGAAGTAGATGTAGAATAAGCGTTTGTAAAATAGTTTGTACAAGAGTAGAGAAAGCCATGTGAGTGTAACACATCAGAATCTTTTTTGTCCTGTTAATGCAAAGAGAATCGAATACTCCACATAACAACCAGCTCTTAAAATATTTGAGTATAGCTTAAAGCTTATCAATTCCCCTTGCATCTACAAGAAATTAGCAATAAGGTTAACATCTCGATATCTCGATTAACATGAAGTAGATGGAGAATAAGCGTTTGTAAAAATAGTTTGTACAAGAGTAGAGAAAGTCAACAATTGCTTTTTTTTTAGTTTAACCTCATTTAACCGGGTAGATCATATTGGATAGTGAGTGAACGAAATTATTGAAATAATAGGCCCGGAATCCTTAGAGCTTAGGTGTTATACGACATTGGTGTTCTCAGGATAATTAAAACACCGAAAAAAACCTTATCCAGGTAATTCGCGTAACCGAAATTCGAACTCGAGACCTCTTGAATGTAGTTGTGTTTGGTTGTCTGCATTGTGCGTGCAACCATGTTTAATTTGAAATTATTTCTAGTCATAAGCTTATCGCGATTAACGAATGTGAATAGAGGAGATGAGATTATACATTATTTGAAATTGCCATGTGTAGAGAAAAGTCATCGTGGCATATTTGTTCTTTTGTTCTTGTTTGCCTTCTTTTTGAAGTATCTGAAACAATGAAAAGGAATGGTTCGTTGTCGCGTATAACTCAGTTTCAAAATTGGACTAAATGGCTCATGAAACTTAAATATATAAGTTTTTTTTAGAGAAATCTGGATAAGATCACAATAATGAAATCCTAGTTAGAGAGGGCAAAAGTCAAAGTCAGTTTCGCTGAAATGTTTTACTCGTATAACGTAGAGCTTATCACACTTGTATCATTTCAGTTGGCTGGACTGCGGTCGCGAGGCAGGATGGCCCACCGGCACACCTCCTATCTCCATTCTCAAGAACGTTCACTGTGCTGAGTAAGGTAGGTTGCATGGTGAATTTTATTGGAAATGGAGATAGGACCTTATAGAATAATGTATTAATACTTCTATTTTAAAAGAGCCCCAAAGACATATGCGATAGGCACTTGAGCTGCAAAGTACACGAATGCAAAATGTTTGTTGACTACGGCACTATTGCAACATTTAGCTCCCAAAAATTGTATTATACAAGTAATTTATGATATGATACTGTCCTGCGTGAGTCGATGTGTTGAAAGTCTCCTAACATTTATACATGCAAGAATTTTCAGTTTCATACCAACATTATGACACATATTTAATAACTAATTATTACTTCTGAAACATGATAAATAGCATTGGATTTCGATGGAAAGAAAACGCCTGTATATCTGTACGCCGCGTGGCGTAATTGTGATGACGATTGGTTTATTTGATTGTATTTGTTTGTTTCTCTTCCTTTTTTGTTTGTGTGTTAGATTACCAGAACAAATTCAATAGTAAGTAAGAAATGAGGATTATGTTTTGATTTCAAACAAATCTTGAGAAAGTTAGAGGGTGACACATGTGTGTAATGGTTGGAAAGTAAACATTTTACGTACTTCTCAAACAACTTGTATAGCTGAACAAAATGGTTATGAAGTCTTGCTAATACGTTTAAATCTTTGAGTGGTAAATTTGCAAATAAAAAAGGAGAATAACTTCCTAATCCAGTTTTGTAGTTCAGGTTTTAAAGATTACATATAACTATGCTGTAATCGAAGTATTTCTGTTAATTTCTTATTTTGGCAGAACAACTGATGCTAAGGTGTATAGCGACCTAGCCTGAAACCAAAAGTACCAGAGTTTAAAGTTGTGAGTGTGCTTTTCTTCTTGTTTACATATCTCCACCTAGAGAATAGGCTATAACGTATCATAATTACTTTCCTGTCTATTGCGGAAGGAGGTCGAAAAAATGGAAATATATTGCAGAGGATTAAGTATTTCTTTAAAAAATGATAAGTAGTAACACTTTCGAAGCATGAAGCTTCTGGAGAGTTTAGTTATTTACGTAATTTCAAAGAAGTTATAGTATGCATATTTCTACACTATTAACCGCCTATGCTCAATTTACCACAGGAAACGGCATTGCTCTAATGGGACATGAAACGTAAAAAAAATCACAGAAGCTTGTGTGCTACTAAACCTTTTGAATTAAGTTATAATTTATATCACACACATAAAAGGCTATTTTATTTTTAGTTCCCACATCATCTTATCAGTGTAGGTTGCACACAAAGAAGAACAGAGAGTGATGGAGGGGAAAAACAGTGACATGGAAAAAACTTCAGGTGACAGAAACAGTGAGTGAAGGAAAGAAACAGAGAGAGAGAGAGAGAGAGAGAGAGAGAGTAAACTCTGCAATTAAAGCAATGACGCAAGCAAGCTGCAGGCTCTAATAGTACTTGAAATAATTGCATCTGAAGTAAGCTCATTAAATGAGAATGGAATTAGCGCGCGCAATAAGCCCTCACAATGTTAATATTATGGTAATCTATAACGATTTTCGAGTAATTATACGTACCCACATAAGATTACCAAAATATACAGAGAAACGGGTCCAATTGCGAATCATGGATTGTTTCCTAAAGAGGTGCCAAAATGTATGGACGACGGTGGCCAGTTTCAAAATTTCCTTTCATAAAGTTGGTAAGTAAAGCCTTTAAAAGTAGTTTTAAAAATGTTGTGTAGTTTCATCTGCGCCTTTTTACGATAGCGCAGACGGCAACGAACGCCGAGGACGTGGACAGGAAAAAACACTGCAAAGACCGTTCGTATTTTTTGGCTCACTCTGTACGACGGAGGAGGACACCTCTCACATTGCTATCACTACGTGATCAAAAGTATCCGGACACCTGGCTGAAAATATCGTACAAGTTCGTGGCGCCCTCCATCGGTAATGCTGGAAGTCAATATGGTGTTGGCCCACCCTTAGCCTTGATGACAGCGTTCACTTTCGCAGGCATACTTTCAATCAGGTGCTGGAAGGTTTCTTGGGGAATGGCAGCCCATTCTTCACGGAGTGCGGAACTGAGGAGAGGTATCGATGTAGGTCGGTGAGGTCTGGCACGAAGTCGGCGTTCCAAAACATTCCAAAGGTGTTCTATAGGATTCAGGCCAGTCCATTACAGGTATTTTATTGTAGCGTAACCACTCCGCCATAGCCCGTGCAGTATGAACAGGTGCTCGATCGTGTTGAAAGATGCAATCGCCATCCCCGAATTGCTCTTGAACAGTGGGAAGCAAGAAGGTGCTTAAAATATCAATGTAGGTCTGCACTGTGATCGTGCCACGCAAAACAACAAGGGGTGCAAGCCCCCTCCAGGAAAATCACGACCACACCATAGCACCACCACCTCCGAATTTCACTGTTGGCACTACACACGCTGGCACACACACTGCCATCGGATCGCCACATTCTGTACCGTGATTCGTCACTCCACACATCGTTTTGCCACTCTTCAATCATGTAATGTTGACGTTTCTTACACCAAGCGAGGCGTCGTTTGGCATTTTCCTGCGTGATGTGTGGCTTATGAGCAGCCCCTCGATCGTGGAATCCAAGGTTTCTCACCTCACGCCTAACTGTCATAGTACTTGGAGTGGATCCTGATGCAGTTTGGAATTCCTGTGTGATGGTCTGGATAGATGTCTGCCTATTACTCTTTATGACCCTTTTCAAATGTCGGCGGTCTCTGTCAGTCAACAGATGAGGTCGGCCTGTACGCTTTTGTGCTGTACATGTCCCTTCACGTTTCCGCTTTACTATTACATCAGAAACACTGGACATAGGGATGTTTAGGAGTGTGGAAATCTCGCGTACAGACTTCCGACACAACTGACACCCAATCACCTGACCTCGTTCGAAGTCCGTGAGTTCCACGGAGTGTCCCATTCTGCTGTTTCACGATGTCTAATGACTACTGAGGTTGCGGATAATGAGTACCAGGCAGTAGGTGGCAGCACAATGAACCTAAGATGAAAAACGTACGTTTTTGGGGAGTCCAGATACTTTTGATCACATAGTGTAACTATGTATATCTATTGCACCTACCACTCCCCAAGAGGAAGGGATGAAACGAAGGAATCACAGAAGGCTACAGGGCACACGTAGATACACGCGGAAGTTTCTATCAGCTCCAGGCTCAAAGACCCGTCCCATTGCTGGAGCTGCCTAGAGGGGGCGATGTACGACCCATCGACCAAGCAACCCTCTGTGTCCACGGGGAGCACTCTTTCCTTTGAGCAAGCATCCGCGTCATCTGTCCGGCACCGCCTTACGCCACAAAATCTAGAAGCAATCACTCATGAAAGATGAGAAGGAAATGAATGAAAGGAAAACGATAGAAAGGAAATAGTGGTAAGTGAGAAACGCACTTGCCTAACGACCACGGAAAATTTCAAAAAACCCAAGATCGACGGGAATGGAATCCGGAACCTCCCGAATGCGAGCGCCACACGCTACCGCGGAGCCACTCGCTCGGTAGGTACACGACATATTCAGCAGTAACTGTGGTCACATGCATATATAAGAACTACAGTGACTCCAGAATTGTTCATCTCCACTTTAAAAAAACTAGTATATATTACATTCACATGACTTTCTCTACCCTCTATCATTTATTAGTGGGCTTACCAACTATTCTTAAGAAAGCTTATTACTTTCCCTACTAATTCTTATAGAGAACTAGGAATACAATACTTCCTATAAGTAGAGAAGGTATTGTATTCCACCCTAAAATTCGATGTCGAGATTTCACTGTAAATATATGTTTTGAGGTTCCCTAAACCCCCCAAAAAGTATTTTTAAAAAAAGGTTCGTATTTATGTTTATATGTGTGTGGACAGCATAACTCAAAAATGAAAAGTCGGTTAAAAAGCAAACTTTGACTTAGGATGTTCTCTGAAAATTCAAGATATACCTACGTTTATTTATGTGTAAATATCTATAATACAAGGTATTTTAGTCAAAATCGTTAGAGCCACTTCTGAGAAAATAAAAAAGTTTGAACAATTTTCTATATAAAGGATGGTTGCGGTGGGGGGTTTTCTTGAAAATCTTCATGTCGTATCTTTAGAATATAATGAATTTAAATCACAACTTTGGTATTTAACCGACCTTTCGTTTTTGAGTTATGCTGTTAACAAGCAAACACGGACCTTTTTCTAAAAATTACTATTTTGGATTCAGAGGGCCTCAAATATGTATTTCGGTGAAATTTCGGTACAGAATGTTTGGGTGAAATACAATTCTTCCTCTACTTGTTGTACGTACGTAGTAGAGAAAGTAAAAATACAACTTGTTTATTGCAAATGCACAAGCACAACACAATAACCCCTGGAACGTTTATGGCGAGTTTAGCAGTAAAACATTGGGATAAAAGACGGTGTTCCCAGCATTTATAACTGAAACCGTGCAGGTGCATTAAATCGCCTTGTCGCAGCAAGTGGAATAATAACAACGATGCATCGTACCTTTCAGGCATTCTTTGTAAATACTGCACATTCCGAGGTGTAATAGCATTCCATTCGTTGATCTTCTATAATGTATATTCTCGTGCTTATAGTTCTTGTAACCACTAACATTCTTATTGCCCGTGGAATTATTTATTGTATATGTGCAGGGATTACATTTTAAACTTAACTAATTTATAAGTCAGTGCGTTAAATTGCTCATTAGATACGAACTATATATTTGACAAAATGTTTTTTGTAGTACTCGAACTAAGTTGCAGAATAGGGACTCAAATTACGTTTATGTTGACTATTGCATAAACAAAATTACAAAAATCAAATAATATACCTATAAAACGCTCATAAATGTGGATAATTATAACAAATATTTATAAATTCCCAAACGAGGATTTTAATTTTCGTTTGTAGTCCAACACATGGATTGAAACTCCTGCAATTCCATTAATTCATTATTGTCACCTAAGAAACAAATGACTGTAAATTGAGGTGTTAATTTCAAAACAATACGACTGGCTGGATAAACAGTTGTGTTTGATACAAATTCAAAGTAATAACTCTATCCCAAATTGGTTATTTGTTTTTAAAAACAAATATATTTTTTAAAAAAATACGTATTTTGCTGAAATTGCTTTTTTTCAAATATATTCTATGACAACTACACTGTGCATGAAGTTAATAAATCAAAATAACTCGTTGTAGAAGGTTGAAAAACATTAAAATATTAGTAGTAATTCATTAGCCCATTTAAAGTTTTGACGAAAATTAATGATAATTAATATCTATTGTCAGAGGAAGGGGAGATAAAGAATTCGGCACAGTAGCTAGAACAAAGAACAGCCACCGAAGCCGAGCTGACCGAGTGCCAGAAGTTGTTATCTTTCCCTCTTCACTGGCTCAAAAGATTCTGAACAGACAATATTTGACCATATTTCCACCAAATATAACTTGCATGCTGTTATACCCGTAGCGTGAAGATAAGATGCGAGTGAAACCACTGATTAATTACTATTTACTACGACATATTGTAATGCCTACGAAATTATTACTGATCAAACGTATAAACCACATGCTGAAATGCAGGTTCGCAATTACCTCTCGTTGCTAAAAAAACAGACGTGAGAGTACAAAGTACAGGGTGTCCACAAATGATTATAGGAGTTTTAGATATATATTTTTTTTCTCCGTGGCACGCACTATAATTTTCAGTCATAACCTAAATTTAATAGGAACTGCAGAAGTTTGAATGACAAGATTTTGTATTGCTTTGTAGCCATGGTAACGGCATAAAACATGGCAATTTGATACTGATAACGTGTTATGTCTTGCAATTTGCGGGATATAAACGAAGATTTGGTTTTAACGCTCCTACTGGTAACAATATTCGTCGGTGGTACAATCAGACCTAAACAATGGGGTTTGTCTATGAAGGAAAAAGTACCCGACGACCGCGTGTGTCAGATGAGAACGTGGAGAGAGCCAGAACGGCTCTCGCGAGCAGTCTTAAAAGCTGTGCGTTGGGCGAGTAGAGAACTAGAATTCCAACAATTATAGTGTGGCAGGTGTTAAGAAAACGTGTAAACTCTTTAATTGTAAATGGGGACCATTTTCAACACTTAATACGTAATTAGAATTTCATTTGTTACAATAGTTGTGTAAAGTATGGATAAAATTGTTAAACAAGCCAACAATTAAACTCTTCCCATAGCAAACAAATCTTTAGAATAAAACAAATGAAACTGTTCATGCAACTAAACTAGATTTCAGATAAAAATGAAAAAATAATACGAGGTGTGATCAAAAAGTTTCGGAATGAGGTGATAAATACTACACAACAGTTTGTTTTGTCTAATCTGCACTGTCACCCTCGAAGTAGTCTCCTTGGAATTTGATACACTTGTCCCAGCACTTCTGCCACTGCTGGAAGCACCTCTGGAAGTTCTCTTCTTTCAATATGTTCAGAGCCTTCTGCGATTCACGATGGATGACATCAATGTCCTCAAAACGGTGTCTCGAAGCCGCATTTTAAGTCGCGGGAAAAGAAAAAATTCCACTGGTGCTGAATCTGGAGAATAGGCGGGATGGGGAACAGCATTCATCCTATTTTTATCAAAAAATTGGAGAACAAAAAGGACTTTGTGCGCGGGCGCATTGTCATGATGCAAGAACATGTCCAGATTGTCTTTCAAAATGCTTTGAACACTTCCAAAGTAGAGTCCTAATGAGTCAGAAAGTTCTCTTATTGTAATGCGCCTATCATTTAAGACCATTTCCCTCATATGATTGATATTTTCATCAGTTTTGCGGGAACAGGGTCGCCCCGAACGATCTGCATCTTTAACTGATGTCACACCACTTTTAAATTTCGAAAACCACTCAAATGCTTGCGTTTTGCCCATAACTTCCTCCCCATAAGCTGTTCTTAACATTTCATAGGCTTCTGTTGCAGTTTTACCGATTTTAAAGCAAAATTTGATGTTCGTTCTTTGTTCTTCGTAATCTGACATTTTTGCTACGCGGAAAAATCGCAGCACCTGCAAAACACGTGTTCACTTTAGAGCGTCTACCTCGTCACTGTATGGTCGCAGGAAGTCATGTGAACTCTCATTTTTATCGGGAAGGGACGCTGCATGTACAGCCTGGGTAAGAATTAAATAAATCCCAGCGTCAGCATTGTTGTGAAGCCATTCCGGAAACTTTTTGATCACACCTCGTATCACACCACAAGGAGATCTCAAATTGTATTGAGATGACATACTCCAATGGCGACCTACAATGTTGCAAGTACTTTAAGTCCCGGGCTTCATAGTTTCAACTACTATTAGGTCAATTAATGGTATTAATTATTCTTCCACACAAGCCGTGTGTTGGACAAGGTAGGAAAGGTAGAATCAGACGACTGAAAAATTGATTGTTTATCGGGAAACATGCGAATCAGTTGGAGAATTTAATGTCCTACCGGCATGTTGCCATGGTAGCTCAGTGGTTAGAGCAACCGGACCGAGACCGGGAGATCCGTGACTCAAATCCCGGCTATGGCATTGTCTGATTCTACCTTTCCGATCCTGTATAAGTTTAAAACCCCTATAATTATTTGTGAACACACTGTGTTTCTGGATTCGAGAATGACACTTGAAGATGAATAGACTCTGCTAAATGAAGATAAAATACGCAAAGCTATAACTTTACCTTCAAAGTTTAAAGAAGAAGGCCAAGTGAAAAACATTGCCTTAAGCGTGTACCACTACTTCCAGGATATTCAATACATCTGACAAGTGGGGGATGTGTATCTGGAACGAGAAGTAAAGCACAGTGTAACTAGGCTTATCTTACAGTCCTAAGATTGAAAATCCATGCGACTTTATAACAAATGTTTCGGTAGATAAAGGCCAAATGTAAATGAGAACCATATAGAAAGAAAACATAGTGATATAGCAAGAGCACAGAGCAGAATAAAACGGAATGGAACTTTTATAAACCACATTCCACAGGCGAGATGCCAATTACATCTGAATTATGCTCTTGAGAACTCTAAACCCATTAACATTATCAAGAATACTGCAGCATAGCACGATACACAGCAACAAATTGCCGATGACAATTTCCTGTTTTAAATTGTGAATTATTGATTAGATTTCCTAAATAATCCATCGTCACATGTGGATTGTAGTTCATGCTTGGCAATCCATACACATCACGATTTAAGAACGAATTCAAATAGCAAATGCCATTGAAGGAAAGAGAGAGAATAACAACGGCAGCTTATTTCATACCTGTCAAATAATAATCAATTCTTTTCATATTTATTTATTTACAGACTAGCTTTAGTCACCCAGGTACATTAATACATACTGTCCTTTCTTCCAGTCTTTTCCCTTCTCCCCCTTCTCTGTCTCGCTCTCGCTCTCTCTCTCTCTCTCTTATTCTCTCTTCCTAAGTCATCAGATGTTTTGGTGACTTCACGCAAAAGACGGAATAGTACATCAAATTATGTATGTTTTGCATGAATGTCGTGCAATCGTAACGATGTTTCTCATGTTACGTAACTGGCTTACGTGCACGAAAAATAGTAAAGAAAATCGGTGTAATTCTTAGTCAACCCATTGAAATTCTGAGATTATGTACATTTGTTACATAACAATATTCGCAAAACCCAGTAATAATGAGATAATTCTGGACTTCGTGTGACCCATCACAACCTACAGGGAAGTAATTAAGGTGGGACACACACACACACACACACACACACACACACACACACACACGCACACACACACTCGTATACAACAGATCTTCAGATTTATTCGGCCTTTACTGCCAGTCAATTTAAATAAATGACGTCATTATCAGCTCATCGAGCCCCTTGTCTCAAAAAGGGAGGAGCGGAATTGACTCTTGGACTGCTTGCGTTTCCCACTTCGTAAACAGATTCATGTACTGCGGCGATGCATAACTGTTTTTCACTAAGCCGTTCTGTGCGCTCTTTGCACGCGAGATGGAAGTGACCATTGATCACAGAATTTGCATGGTTCAGTGCTACTTCTCAACTGGAAGGATATGAGGGGGGATTTTATCGTTATATATTGGCCGCCATGTGAATGATTTTCTCTGTTCTTGCCCAGAATTTCAAGTCCCGGAAACAAAACTGATAAAAAATTCTTTTTTATTAAAAGAAAAAGGAGAAATAACATATTTTAAAATATTTATAAAGGCCACTTCAGTTTTTTTTATTAAAAAAGTAAAAGTGTGCCATTAAAGCTGACACTCTACGCTTACAAAAACCGTCCGTTATTTGAGTTACCTATCAGCAATGCTGAGTTTGCGATTTTACGTGACCAAGCGAAAGAAGTTCCAAATGTAAATACTGGTACAATACAAGTCCATTTCACCAGGATGACCTCGAAACTTTTGACATCCAACCTTTCCACTGATCTTTCCTTATTCCTCTGCTAGTGATACAGGTGATAAACTCGCTTCTAAGTACTGACGTCATGCGCAGACAACCGACTGGCGGCAAAGGCAGAATAAATCTGAAGAGCCCGTATATTACAAACAACTTTGTTCATTCCAGAATGTCTCACTGTAAACGCCAACATTAACAATAATTTATCCCAAATCAAGAACTACCAGAAGGTGTTTAGTTTAATTAGATGCAAACAAGATGTATGTATTCATTCACTTCGTTTCTGTTATCGCAGATTGCCTTATGTCAGCAATGCTATCACAAAAGCATTAGAACAAAATGAAAAAGGAAACATTTCGTAAAATTAAACAAAACTAGTACAAACATTAACAAATATCGCATTTTAAGAAGTGTCCGTTAACGTGCTATATTAGGCATTTCCATTCTATTAATTTGTGATGAGAAGACAAAAATTATGCGTCTTTACGCAGGCGAAGTACGCGTTCCTTTTCAAGCTTTGGAGTCATGGTGAACGCAATCTTAGGAATAATAGCTCTGGCTGTTCTAGATATAACGCAAACGATGCCAATTTTTCTGTACACGATGCATAGACATCATCGACATCCCGGCAGGATCCATTCATCGTGACCCGGCAGTGCGGATAGAAGTCAGTGAGCTGTATCAGGAAAGTGCGATTTACAACTATGTTATACCGTACCACAAAGATAATACATTTATTTACTGTCAAGGTGATACAATGTCACCATGTACCGAAGTTTTCCCCTGCAAGATCTCCTATGTCAGTTGGTTGCTGAAACTGTCGCGTCTCGACACAGTTTAATGCGGGATCGAGTTCACAACCTCGGATACAGAAAGAAGCATTACCAGCCAGGCCAACCGATACTTGAGCAGTATCCTTTAATATCCACAAAAGTTAAAGCTTCTCTCATAGAGTTAGAGAGCTCATGAGCGCATAGTTCACAGAGCCAGGGAAACTATAATCAATAGTTTCCAAATTTTCGCAGAAGGTTTGTCTAATTTAATAATAAATCTATTTTCCAATAAATATGAAATTAAATATTCTGGTACTTAAATTACGGTGAAAGAAATTGTTGAAATCATGTACAAATGAGCCCAAGTAAGAGTTATCCTGCATTTTCTTCTGAAGATAAGAAGGAAAAATAGGCCACCCACACCAACCAAATCTGCAGCCCTGCCCTCCAGGTTTCAAATCAGATTCACTGCACTACGGAAGTGGGATACAATTTTTGCGCAATCCCTTTATTATAATCATGTAGTGGTACACATTTTCCATCCTCATTTCACAAATATAAGTATTTAAAATGCTATAATAATATATTGATTTCAATCAGATTATGTTTGTAAACTTTGAAAGTCGATCAGCCTCGATTTGGAGAAAGGGAAATAATTTGTGAATTAAATATTCAAATTTATATGAAAATGCTTTTACATTCGGTTCATAAAATGAATTTGCAGGCGAACATATAGTGATTCCACATCAAAAATATTAGTAGGTAAGAGGAAGAATTGTATTTCACCCAAAAATTAGATGTCAAGAGTTCACTGAAAATATATGTTTTAAGGCTCCCTGAATCCAAAATAGCAGTTTTTAAAAACTGTACATGTATATGTCTGTGTGTGTGAACTGAACAGCACAAGGCAAAAACGAAATGTCCGGTAGATACCACAGTTGGTATATAGGTTCAGCATTTTCGAAAGATGTGAAACGAAGAGTTTCATGAAAAGCCTCGTCCCAAACTACGTTTTGAGCCATTTATAGCTCTCCCCCACACGTTGTCAAGTAGCTGTATTAACAGGCACGACCTTAGTTAACACGAGAACGATCTGGAGTTCAACAATAAGTTTCGCCCCTGCTACATCCACTGCAGCAACCAGAGTAACAAGCCTCGTTGCCAGCTGGAAGACATTTCCTCTGCTCTCAGCAGGAACCGACCGTTTTGTCACCAGGATAGAAGGCGCTATCGTCGCGATGTCATCCCATGTGACCCACCTCCTTGTGCCTCGAAGATAAGCCAACGACCAAGAGAAGCAGAAAGGCTTGTTTTGGGACACCGTTTGGGACGGACATCTCCGCGCTCTGTCTCTCGGAAGCGACCGGCTCCACAATCTTTCGGCTTTGTCAAAATTATTTTCATAGTATTCTGGTCGTAAGTAACGCTTTAAATTCTATTTCTTACATATGGAGCGGTTATATTATACCTATAAGATCAAAAGTATACCACAAATGGTATTCATTATCCGCGACCTCAGTAGTCATTAGATGTCGTGAAACAGCAGAATGAGACGCTCCGTGGAACTCATCGACTTTGAACGTGGTCAGGTGATTGGGTGTCACTTGTGTCAGAAGTCTGTAAGCGAGATTTTCACACTCTTAAACATCCCTAGGTCCACTGTTTCTGATGCGAAGGTGAAGTATAAACGTGAAGGGACATGTACAACACAAAAGCGTACAGGCCGACCTCGTCTGTTGACTGACAGAGACCGCCGACATTTGAAGAGGATCGTAAAGAGTAATAGGCAGACATCTATCCAGACCATCACACAGAAATTCCAAACTGCATCAGGATCCACTCCAAGTACTATGGCAGTAAGGCGTGGGATAAGAAACCTTGGATTCCATGGTCGGGCGGCTGCTCATAAGCCACACATCACGCAGGAAAATGCCAAACAACGCCTCGCATGGTGTAAGGCGCGTCAACATTACACGATTGAACAATGGCAAAACGTTGTGTGGAGTGACGAATCACGGTACACAATGTGGCGATCCGATGGCAGGATGTGGGTATGACGAATGCCCGGTGAACGTCATCTGCCAGCGAACAGATGGCAACAGTGAAATTCGGAGGTGGTGGTGTTATGGTGTGGTCGTGTTTTCCTGGAGGGGGCTTGCACCTCTTGTTGTTTTGCGTAGCACGATCACAGCGCAGACCTACATTGATATTTAAAGCACCTTCTTGCTTCCCACTGTTGTAGAGCAATTCGGGGATGGCGAATGCATCTTTCAACACGATCGAGCACCTGTTCATACTGCACGGGCTGTGGCGGAGTGGTTACACGACAATAACATCCCTGTAATGGACTGGCCTGCACAGAGTCCTGACTTGAATCCTATAGAACACCTTTGGGATGTTTTGGAACGCCGACTTCGTGCCAGGCCTCACCGATCTACATCGATACCTCTCCTCAGTTCCGCACTCCGTGAAGAATGGACTGCCATTCCCCAAGAAATCTTCCAGCACCTGATTGAAAGTATGCCTGCGAGAGTGAACGCTGTCATCAAGGCTAAGGGTGGACCAACGCCATATTGACTTCCAGCATTACCGATGGAGGGCGCCACGAACTTGTAAGATATTTTCAGCCAGGTGTCCGGATACTTTTGATCACGTAGTGTATTTCACTTCAGCGGAACTCATACGTGTTTTGGTACTTTGAAATTGTATTAAATTCGCAAATATGGTATAAGAAGGACAGAACTTAAAATCTTTATTGAGAAAATGGCAAGTGTAATTTTCTTTGTTAACGCTGTTAAAGTTTTACATTAATATGTTTATTGTTTTTCAGCTGCAAGGAGGCTAGTGGTTTTATTCTAAGGAAGTGTACTAAGTCCTTGTGTTAATTCCTTCCTAATGTCATTTTCTGTAAAACAGTTATTTCTCTGGGGAATACTTCATATGTGAACGTTACCTAGAATGGGCCTAGCACATACTAGTTATTCGCTGCGACTTGAACTCTGCTAGTTTTCACATAATCAAAATAGTGGTTTAGGGAAATTTAACAAATTTAAAATATTGTACCAGGAACATGCAATAACCATTTGACTTCGGGATTTAGAAATATAATGCACTGTATACCTGTTACACCTCTACATGGAAGATGTTTTGTTATTTCTTATTACTTTCTCTACTACGTATAGTAAGTAGGAGAAGTATTGTATTCCACCCAAAAATTCGATATCGATATTTCACCAGAAATATGTTTTGACACCCCCTGAATCCAAAAAAAAGCATGCCCGTGTGTGTATGTCTGTGAACAGCATAACTCAGAAACGAAACTCGGATAAACACCAAACTTGGTATTTAGGTGCAGTATCTACCTCGTTGTTAGCAACTTTCGACCTCTATTCTCACAGCTCCTACATTATTAAATTATCTAATACATTCACATAACATTATTATACATGTACACAATAATATAAACACAATACAATGACTGTTACATACATTATATATATATATTATATTATACACATAATGCTTTAAGGGTGGCTGTTATTGAATATATGTATATATTATATAATTAGACTGGTATTATTTAAGTACCAAAAATGCTGTCTCAAATATGGCAGATAGAAAATTAAGCATTAGTAAGAATAGCTTGTATACCCACTAATAAAAGATAGAGTGTGGAGATGATCATGTGAATGTAACACATCAGATATTTAGAGGCATATTGTTGTAGAAGTGCAGCACTATTGTTATCCTCAGCTAACAAAAAATATATTTACCTAGATGAAAAAGCCTGCCTGATTCCCAAGAAGCGCAGTAAAGTAGCTGCCCGAAAGTCATTGACATTTTTGCATCGAAAGAATTAGTAGTAGTCAAACGGAGTAGCCTCCAGAACTGGAGCGCATCAGAAACATAAGCCACAGGGGGCCCTTTGTGCTTCCAACGTAACCCCTGGATGAAGGGGAGATCCGAAGGGTGACCAGATCCGAACAATATTGTTAGCTAACAAGGACGAGGTCCCTAACGATTCCAAATGACACAAATCCTGTCACCGGCTAATCCTGCTTTAGCCACTCGCAACCTCAGGATTCTCGGTATAGACGAGACACTCCCAGAAAGGAAAGGGACCCCGAAGACCCGCCAAGCGCCAGAGAGAAGTCTTTTCAAAGCGCAAATTCCACCGTCCCTTCGCAACATACCAACCGCCGTCGCCTAGTCCTAAGGCCCTGAAATAGATGAGGTGAAGCAGATGAAAGGAAATACTGGATAGGGAATTCGTGGTAGAAGGGCAACCACCGTAGCATTCGCCTACCTATCCAGGGAAACCATGAAGAAAATCAGAGTGGTCAGCCTCAGAGGAATCCAACCCAGAACCTCCAGGTTGCGAGCCCCGCATCTTATTCGGTCCGCATCCAAACAGCATAACCTTCCAGCGGAAATATATTTAGGAAAACAAGCAAATATTTTAACGCTGTTTAAACAACAAGATGCAATTACTATCCTCAGCAGGAGGATGCAAGTTCTGAACTACGAGTCTATTAATCTTACTGCTGAACATACATTTCGGCGGTGTTTTAGATGTAGCTTCAAACACGATTGCTTGTTTACGAGATACCTGAAATATAAATGGGATGGGCACTGGGAAGTTGTTATATAACAAACGTATCAAATTACAGTACTTTAAGATACTTTGTTTAGCTTTGCTACCAAACCATTACCAACATTAACTCTTGACAATTTCACCATCGGAATCACGAACATCGCAACAGACGTGATTTCGTCTCGAAAACAACGTGCACTTAAGTAATTTATTTTTAATTGTTATTGGCTGAAAAAAGAAATACTGTTATTATTATTGGTTTGCGGTGGTAGTTTCTTTTCGGCATAAGAACGTCAACCTTCTTGCGAATAAGCGTGAGCTCTACTGAACGGGAGCTTAACCCTTTCAATTCTTATGGCCAACTTCTCATCCGCGCTTCAGTTTAGTTTCTTCGACATCTGTGTGTTCTGAATAATATTTGTAATACTTTTGCGTGATATTTTGACTTTTATTTTGAACACGGACAGAATAAACTGCTTATATGAGATCTGTATAGATACTTTTTCTCTCGTTTACGTTTGCCGATGGACCTGCCAGCTCTGCTCAGTGTTGTCACGGTTCCTGTTGGCTTTCTGTTTATGCAGGTTAGGACAAACACTGCGTACAGCAAGCAATCTAGCAGGCTTGTTAAAGCTATCATACTTGGCTTTTCTGAAAAAATGTTTTAAAAAGCAGAGATCTAAGGAATGAAAATGCTTATAAGCGCTGTTTTCAACACCTAGTGGTGCTGCAGCCATTCGTCGTCCCCTTTTAAGGTATTTTCTTTTATAGCGAAACTATCGCGGTATGCCAACAAAGTACTCCATTTTGTTATAACTGCGCATGTGCGGGAGAAATTGTCAACCATCCGTATTGGCGTAATCCGTAGCAATAGCGATGTCAGCTTCTAAATACACGTTTTAATAATTGCTGTAAATGCGAAATTAAGTGTAAGAGGTAGGCAAGGTGTGAAGTTCGCACTCGGGCTCTTTTACTGATATCCTGATGTCATACCCGTTATTTGAATCCAGTTCACACACGCGCGCGCGCGCGCTATCCTAAACCTAACCTCGGGTTAAATTTCGTCATTTCACCATGCTCGCTATCGCCTCACGACCCTCTCTCGCCTCATATTCGTTTCAATCTTTTTTTTCTTTCTTTCTCTCTATCTTTAGTTTAATGAACTCATGGATATTAATCATGTCGTTAGCTGATTTAAATGTCGCGGTATTTTGAGCTCAAATGTTAGGGCTCATTAGTGTGAATCCATGAATTACGAGAGCCACAAAGCGCCCACTACCGACGAAATCGTAAACTAATCGGGGAAAGTAGCTTATCGGCAGGTTTTTCCACCAGATGCTAACTCACAGTTAACGGTACTCGATACAGAGTTCTTAACCAAATAAAAATAACTGGTTTTATTTTAATTTTTATAGAAAAAATTAATTCTTAAACGCTGTAGAATCAAGATCGGATCACAATTTTGTGTTTGGGAAATTTAAAGGCCCAAATGCGGCATTCAAATGTACATGCACAGGTGTGTGCAAACAGCACGTGGTGTTCTAAAATCTAATTTTCTCGCAGTCGTGTTTTCTTATATATTTGTTAATTTCAAATGTTCCTAAGGATGCAATTTTGTTGGATTTCTTTCAAACGTTCAACCTATATGTTTTCTAAAGGTGGATGAAGAGATCTCTGCAATTTTTACTTAATATTAAGATAAAATGAATATATCAAGAAAGCAGGAAAATATTTAGGAAAAATTAAGTTAAAGTGGTTAAAACAGATGTAAATCAAATTGAAAAAACTGCGGAAAAAGGCAGAAAAGTAAATAGTGTAAAATTATACTTCCCCATTATATATACAACAGGGAAGAGAAATAATAAGCAACTCCCTTATATTGTAAACATTGTAAAAATTGCATGTATGTAAGTACAAAGTAGACAATAAATCATCCATTCATATATACTTAATATAACGTTTAGTTTTCAATAATAATTTAATGCACGATTGTTATTTAGAAAATGTATAATGCTCCATATTACATTATTTTTTTTTCATTCATTCATTATCTGTTTACCCTCCTCTTATGTAGGAATTACACCCCCGAGGACTTACAAGCGGGTGTCTGGGGTCAGAGGCCCGTCGAGGAGCAGACACTCATGGATCAGACAGAGCATCCAGGATGGGATGAAGGAAATAGATGAAACGAAATGTTGGTGAAATGGATGAAAGGAAAGGTGATGATGGAGCAGTTGGTGGAATGAATGGCGGGGGAAACCCGGAGAAAACCCGCCCAGACGCCGCTTTGTCCACCACAAATCCCACATGCAGGTCCCTGGGATTGAACCCGGGCCGCCTAGATGGGAGGCGAGCGGTCTAACCACTCGGCCACGACGCCGCCTCATATTACATTATCTTTACAAAAATGATGTCTTGGATGTGTAAGGGACACTGGGAATGAAATTTTGGTGAAAGAAGTTCAAAAAATAGAAAATGTTTTTTTCGCAAAAATGCATTTTTTGAACTTTCGCTTATTTGTTACAAGATGATTTATTTATGCCCCGCTCGCCATTTGGGCATGGCAGCCAATTTTAAATTACTATGCGTATTATGCTTGTCTCTTTAAATCACCCTGGTACGCCCATCAACGCACCTACGTGTAATACATTTATTATAAGCGCATTTTACAGTAGAAACCACGATTTGAATTGTGCTCCTTAGTGTTGCTGCTTGATTGGTGCTGCCTTTGCAAATAATCATTCCGTAAGTGAAGAAATACAAAATAGTGTTTATAAAACTTCGAATATGGCTTTATAGTAGGTATTCTCACTTTGCAAGAGCATTTGTACTACAGAAATGTTCATTCTTACTTATGTGTAAATGTGACGATGTATACTTTTATAAACGAGAATGTTATATTGCTCACATGAATGTATAACAACACGTGATCCAAAAGTTTTCAAAGCAAACTGGAGCAGTAAGGTTTGTGAGCTAGTTTATTGTTTTGTGAAAATACGAAATGGATAGTGTTAGTCTTCGTTGGCGTCCTCTTCGGGGAAGACCTAATAAAAGGGAGAAGCAAATCAGGAACTAACTGAAAGACGAAAAAGAGGAAAATAACCAGGTAATGTGCATTCAGTCAATAGGTTATGCTATGCATGTTACAGACAATAATATTGACACTGATGAAGTATATTCGTACTTCAGGACAAATAAAAAACTTCAGAGGTAGGCCAATTCACTGTGAATTCACAAGCTGCTATTTAATATTAGTATTAAATAGCAGTTTGTTCGTTATGCTCCACGCATATGCAGAACACTTGAAATTCTTAACGCTATTAATGTTTGTGTACACATAATTTAACATCATTAGCAAACATTAACCTTTTGGAACGTTTAACGATACTAGTAAATCATTTAAAGCGACTATAAATAAAGAAAAATAACAACTGTAAACCTTGAACGCACCTGTATCACGGAATCATTTCTTTAATCAGGCAAAATAATATGTAATGAAATGACACGATGCGAAAAACGTTGTGCATACAGACATTGCATAGTTCTACCATTACTACAGCTTCGCCGTTAATAACATGTCAGTGTTCTCGGCAAACATATACTCAACCACACTGCATTGCTTTTGCACGATTGAAGAACAAATGGCGTAAAGTTCGAAGCACACTAGATTATAAACAGAAAACTGCCTGCAGCAACGACTGAATAGCAAGTGAAGTGAAGGTGGGAGCACACAAGATTGCAAACAGAGGTCTGTCTACAGTAATGAATAGCAAGTGAAGGTCGAAACATTCCAGGTTGTAAACAGAGGCCTATCTGCAGCAACGAGTGAATAGTAAGTGAAGTAAAAGTCGAAACACACCACTTTGTAAACAGAGATCTATCTGCAGTGACTGAATAGTAAATGAAGTGAAGTGACGATCGAAACACACCAGATTGTAAACAAAGGCCTATCTGCAGCGACTGAATAGTAAATGAAGTGAAGTGACGGTCGAAACAGTGAGATTGTAAACAGAGGTTTATCTGCAGCAACGACTAAATAGCAAGTGAAGTGAAGTGAAGCGAAGCTAGAAATACACAAGATTATAAAACAAAAGTCTGTCTGCAGCAACGACTGAAAAGTAAGTGAAGATCGAAGCACACCAGCTTGTAAACAGAGAATGTTGGAAGCAGTACACACATCAGATATCTGAGCTCGTCGCCTTCTGTCAATGTAGATTGCCTATCACAGAGCAGGTGATTTGAAATATGTGAATCTTCTAGTACCAAAACGTTACGTTTCCTGACATAGGTTCCTTATCAAAATTTGATCGTTATAGTCCCCTCTACAATTCCTAGAAGTGTGTTATAGGAATTCTAAAGCATCCTGTATGTATCGATATATACATACACATACGACAATAGTATACTTTAAAATACAACGATGCAGAAATACAGAGGGTTGTTCTCTATACATCAAATGTAGATTCCAAAACTGTAAGTGAAGAACGTGGATTATCTTTCACTGTAATCAAAATGTCCAGCTTCTTACGTTCATTATATAATGGCGGTTTACTAGATCTTATGACATCTTTCAAATGACCATGTTCCTTGAGTTTATTTTGTATTCTACTTACAGTAGATTGATAAAATGGAGGTCGATCTAGGCGAGTTTAACTGAAAAGTGTCGATAGGTCTACTTATGTACGTTTTCTTTCACGATATCCAATCATCATTAAAGTCTCAATTCTCTCACTTTCACAGTGTCGTCCTCGTTTCTAATACTCCCCATATGGCCTATCACCTTCGGAGGTTATCTCATTCCACATAGCGCTGCCAATTTCTAAGCTGGAGGTACCCAGCGACGTTGCCTACGATGGTAGAAGAGTGATGATGAGGATGGCGTGGAATAAGAGGACCTACAGCTTTTTCCGTGGACCCCGAACCACGTTGGTCTACGAGGATACTTCACATGAGCAAGTCAGAGGTGAAGGCGTGGATAAGATCGACTTAAAATCGCCATCCCAGAGCCGGAAATCGAACCCCGGATCCTCAGCACGAGAGTTGGATACGAAACCACTGTGCTACCATGGTGCCCTTAAAACAGTTTGTCATTTTGTGTTAATTCCTACAAATAAACTCCATCAATAACACCAGGAAATTCAACTATTTATTTGGTTACCATAGCAGCGTTTGTTGTATAAAACAATTGATAGCTTGTACAATCATACACGATAATAAAATCGTTGAGATTGTATACAAAAAACATAGGGTGACATTTAAAGAAGTTTACGATTTCGTCACAACTTGCAAAACCATGTTATTAAGAATGGTGGAAAAGTGTCTTTTAAAATATACTGTTTAACACTTACGACTGTTTTTGAAAAATCATCTACATTTAGCTATATTAGAAAATATGCCGGAATTTTGAAACACACTGTATGCATAACTACAGTCTTGTTGTTAAATTCCAAGGACAAGAAAAGTATATACTGCCATTAGGGACATAGGTCCACTACCACTACCACCATACATACTACAGTTTACAATAATAAAATAAGCATTTCTCTGAATGTTACTAAGGTAGGCATATCACAACTTTCACTTTCAAGCAGGGAAAATTATTTTTAAATCTTGCTTTTATTGAATATAAGTAGTTCAAATTGTGTAATTAAATCAGTAATGCTGTTTAAACCACCGAAAAAACTAAAACATACATGTTTATTGACACTATACATTATAGAACATTACTTTACGCAAAAGTATATAATATTTTCAGGGTATTTATGGACGTTAATGCATTTCGAATGCAACTACTTCAGTAGTCAGTCAGTCCTCAATCATATTCAGCACTATACTCAGGCATCTAAGAACTGTATTCAACCTATCACTGAAGTACAAACAGAATATACTGTTCTAGTAAACCTGAATATCGCGATTTAGTTTACATCGAACCACCATCGATGACAACGCCTGTACACTCAAAGAAAGCCAGAAGTCCCACGGTTCTGAATTCCGCACTCCGACTGGCTGCTGGCAGGCTAAGTTTTAGCCCGAGTGAATTTTTTCTGCGTGCCCACCCTCATCAGGGTTTAACCGCACGAAGATTATTTTCATTAGGAAAATGATGGTTAAGGATGACGGTTAAGTTTTAGGTAGTAATGAAAGAAGGGAGGAAGCATGTAGCTCCTCGAGCTGCCTGTTAGGATGCAGCGGCCCTTCTGCACCCTGGTGTGTGTGTGTGTGTGTTTATCAATTTCTTTGGTTGGGATTGAATTTTGAGACCAATCATCTCTTGGGTAGGATGGAGTTCAGCTTTAGCTGCTGTTGGTGTAACTCCTTGGTTATCTGGTGTGCCCGCATGCCATGCGGGGAACCCGATGACGCCGAAGACGGCGAGTTCTAGGGTTGTAATCCCCAAGTGATCTGACCAGGATACTCTGATGGTTTGGTATACTGTCGTAAAATTTAGTAGCCCAGTGCTTAATTTCATCTTCCACATATGGAAGAGATGAGGCTTCGTGTAATAGTCTCACGGGGAAGGCGCGGCCGACAGAATAGATGGACCGGAGTCCCATATTCTGCGCCCGTTGTAGCCATAGCAGCCAGCTGTCTGTGGCCATGCCCCAGACCTCGCAGGCGTATAGCATGAGGGGGACTATCAGGGCTCGGACAAGGTGTATCTTTAGGCGAACAGGCATCCCGGATCTCAGCATCGGGTACAAGGAGGCGATTGCCCCCTGCGCCCGGGCCGAGACGTCTCGGATGTGCTCGCGAAAAGTTAGACCGTTATCCAACTTCACTCCCAGGTAGGTTATAGAATTCCTCCATTCAATCCTTCGGCCTCAAAATTGAAATGTGGGGCAGTCTGCGGGGATGTGGCGCATCGTTAGCAGCATGGCATGGCTCTTATCCTCTTAACGGACATGCGCCAACGCCTACACCACTGCTGGGTGAGGCGGAGGTGTCTGTGTATTGGGTTGAAGGCTCTGATTAGGTTTTTGTTTGAGCAGTACAGCAGCACGTCGTCAGCATACTGGGCCATTTCGACTTGCTGCTGCGTTGGAAGGTCTGCCATCAAGACGCTGAAAAGCGTGGGAGATAGTACAGAGCCTTCAGGGACTCCGTCTCTAACTGGCATTCCGCACTCTGTTAAATCAATAGCAACAAATACCTAACGGGATGGCTCAGGCGGTAACAGCCGGGAGGTCCCGGCTTCAAATCTCCTGGAGCGACCAGCTTGACTGGGTTGTTTTCGTAGTTTCCCTCAGTCTCCAAGGTAAATACCACATTGGATATTTAATACCATGACCCAAGTCCCACCTTAGGTCTGAAACAATAGTAAATATGAAAATATATAGTAATAGCAAAGCTGTGCCATCTATTCAAATATAATTAAAGCAGGTAGACTGGACTGTACCCTAATGCCATCTGCTCGTCAGTGAAGAAGCAGAGATACTGCTACTAAAATACTAAGACTCCACGAGCCGAAGCTGCCATCTACCCGTCACGAATAGAAGCAGAGGTACAATGCCTAGACCTCTATGGATATGTGTCGAAGTTGGCATCTGCCCGTCAAGTATAGAAGCAGAGGTACAGGTGCCTATTACTAAGGGCTCTGTGGAAACGTGACGAAGCAAGATGGTACGGTACAGGGATGAGACTGGAAAGCTAACTGTCCGCCACACGCCGATCCACGAGGTATCTACTGATAGAACCGTCATGATATGACCACGTGGTTGAAGGTATGTAAAATAAAAATCTGATGTGTTACACTCACATGACTTTCTCTACTCTTGAACAAACTATTTTTAGAAACATTTATTCTCCATCTGCTTCATGTTAATCCAGATATCGAGATGTTAATCATAGTGCTAATTTTCTTGTAGTTGCACGGTAGGCTTTAAGCGATAGTCAAATATTTTAAGAGCTGGCTGCTATGTGGAGTATTCCATTCTCTCTGCATGTGCAGGACATAAAAAACTAATAACGAATTCCCATTTGAGAAAAAGAATAAGTATTGAAAACTAAACAAATAACAAGAATATCTGAGAAATGGTTCACTGGACAAAAACAATGTATCGTTAGATAAATCGTAAGAAAAAATTGAAAGAGAAAATCAAAATTTTCGAAAATGTTTCCACGTAAAGGGTAGTTTGTAATGGGGGATTTTCTTTAAAATCTTTGAATTCTTGGAAGATGTAAACTCAAATACCAACTTTGGATTTTTCCGAATTTTCGTTTTTGAATTATGTTGTTCACAGACACAGACATGCGCGCGCGTGGATATGTTTAAAAAAAAAATGCTTTATTTGGATTTAGTGCACCTCAAAACATAGTGTATGATTGACAGAAGTAACCAGATTAAAGCTTTTCCCAACAGAGGATAGTAAAACCACCTGTTGCTTAAATTTTTGGGGGTCAGGGAGGAGAGCTGAAATTAATCCTTCGGCTGAGGATGGAAGAAATTCTTCTTCCGAAAGCGCTTCTTAGTAAGAACCTAAGCGCAGATATGATGCGAGTTAAAAAACGAACTGACTCATCGTATTACATAACCTCAAAACATGTATTTCCGGTGAAATCTCTGTATCAATTTTTTTTGTGGAATGCAGTACTTCCCCTACTTACTATACGGAGTAGAGAAAGTAAAAAGAGAGGATGCCATGCGTTGTCTAGTCAACCCACAATACGATACACTTTTAACTCTGGTGCTGACATGAGTACCACGCTAAAAATAGTATCATTGTGGATTTTACAAGCGTATAAAATGCATTTCACACACAAGGAATCACTTCGTTTAAGAGAAAAACGTGAGAGGAGCTGCGTTATGTTGGTGTTTACATTAAATGAAAACTTCAGACATGTCACAAAAGACATTGCTAGTAAAGCGTGAAGGTTTCATCAGTGCTACACGGAACAATCTCGGAGTGGAGGCGGCAGTTACTGTTAAAAGAGACAATAAACCTTTTGACCTCTTCTGTAACTTGTGCGCGGAGCCCAACCCAATCAGCGCCGTTATTTATAGCGCTGTCAAGCGTCAGGACGCGAAATTTGTGAACTAGAAAGTTGGTAATTCTTTCATGCCATTCTCAAGAGTCTTCCAGAAGATACAAAGGAGCTCACAGGCATACATATCACTCATTTTGTTTCACTTTTATAGCCTTCTTTGGCTTCTATTTTAACTTGTGTGTTTTTGAGTTAAGCTGTTCTTAGACAAACACACACGCGCATGCCTAAAATTGATTCTTTTTTTACTTTCTCTACTACGTATAGTAAGTAGGGGAAGTATTGTATTCCACCCAAAAATTCGATACTGAGATTTCACCGGAAATATATATTTTGGAGGCCCTGAATCCAAAAAAAGTATTTTGGAAACATGTCCGTGTGTGTGTCTGTGTGTCTGTCTGTGAACAGCATAACTCAGAAACGAACAGTCGGATAAACACCAAACTTGGTGTTTAGGTTCAGTATCTTCCAGAGATGCGACACGAATATTTCGAGAAAATCCCCCCACCCCAGAATACCCTTTACATGGAACATTTTTCGTAAATTTTAATTTTCTCAAAAATGGCTCTAACTATTTTGATTAAAATATCATATGTTTACGATATTTTCATGATAAATAAAATGTATATCTTGAATTTTCTGGGAATGTCTCCAAAAGCATTCTTCATTGTGAACGACTTTTACATAACTGGTAAACCATAAGAGATAAACAAAATTTTACTACACAAAAAATGTAGATCGCGTTAAAATACACAATTTATGTTATATTCATTTTTTGTTGACTGAACCATTTTCCAGATATTGCTTGTTATTCCCTTAAATTTTTAATACTTATTTTCTCAAATGGGAATTCGTTATTCATTTTTTTGTTTTGATATGCAAAGAGTATTAATCTGTGGCAAAGGGAATGGTGCTGTACCTAGCAACCAGCTATTAAGAGATATGTATCTGCTTAAAGGCTACTGTATTTCTATATTGCCCTTGTAAATATATATTCTCCTTACATCTACAAGAAACTTAGCACTAAGATAGAGTCTGCAAATGTTTATCTCGATTAACATGAAGTAGATGGAGAATAAGCGTTTGTAAAAATAGTTTGTACAAGAGTGGAGAAAGTCATGTGAGTGTAACACATCAGATTTTTTTATTCAGGATCTCAAACAATATATTTCCGACTAAATCTCCATATGGGCTTTTTGGGTAGGATGAAGTGCTTCCTCCTGCTAGTTTAAGTAGGGGCTAGAGAAAGTAAACGGACAAATGCAATGGCTATCGAAAGAAAAAATTCTGATGTGTTACACTCACATGACTTTCTCGACTCTTGTACAAACTATTTTTACAAACTCTTATTCTCCATTTATTTCATATTAATCGAGATAAGCATTTTCAGAAACGATCTTTTGACATGCAAAGAGAATTACATTTTACACATAGGAACCAGTTCTAAAAATATTTGACTGTCGCTTAAGGCGTACTATGTTCCCCTTGTTTTGCAATTGCAAGGGCAATATAGAAATACATTAGCCTTTAAGCATAGACATATCTCTTAATAGCTGGTTGCTAGGTGCAGCACCATTCTCTTTGCCACAGATTAATACTCTTTGCATATCCAAGACAAAAAAAAAATGAATAACGAATTCCCATTTGAGAAAATAAGTACTGAAAAATTTAAGGGAATAACAAGCAATATCTCGAAAATGGCTCACCAACAAAGAAAATGTATATGACAAATTGTGTATTTTAACGCGATCTACATTTGTTGTGTAGTAAAATTTTGTCTATCTCTTATGGTTTACCAGTTATGCAAAAGTCGTTCACAATGAAGAATACTTTTGGAGACATTCCCAGAAAATTCGAGATATACATTTCATTTGTCATGAAAATATCTTAAACATATAATATTTTAATCAAAATCGTTAGAGCCGTTTTTGAGAAAATTAAAATTTTCGAAAAATGTTCCATGTAAAGGGTAATCTGGGGTGTGGGGATTTTCTTGAAAACCTTGGTGTCGCATCTCTGAAGGATACTGAACCTAAATACCAAGTTTGGTGTTTATCCGACTGTTTGTTTCACACACAGACACACACACGGACATATTTCCAAAAATGTTTTTTTTGTTTTGTTTTTTTTGGTTTCAAGGGGTCTCAAAATATATTTCCGGTGAAATCTCGGTATCGAATTTTTGGGTGGAATACAATACGTCTCCTACTTACTCTACGTAGTAGAGAATAAAAATGCATAGGGAACTCAATGATATAGTAGAAAAAGGCGACAACTTCAAATGCTTGTGATGTATCATTAGTAGTAACCTTAGCTGCTCAAAATTCAAACACAGAATAGTAATGGTAAATCATAATTTTTTCTAAGCGTATTCAAGGCTTGCAAAGATAAAAGGTGGGTTTGTAGCGGTTCTCTTGGTAGGACCCCACTACGTTGATGATGATGGATGCTGTGTTACGTACCTGAAGGTCGTCTTGATGCCCGTACTCTTGTGGTGTATCTTGAGGCTCTCGTAGACTGGAATCTGATGATCGTATATCTGTATTCTTTTGTGTGTGTTAGTATGTTGCAATTATTATTTTATAATTGTGCCATGACTGCTGTATTTGTGTCGGAGACCACTTGTGTCTTGTCAGGGTTGGATATGGAGAATGTTAAAATATTTTACACACACGTATTCGGTTAATTATTTCACTTGTATTTTAAATACACCACATATGATATTCACAATTCACTATTGCATTTTGTCATGTTAAAATATGTATAACTGGTAGACTTTAAATACGTAGCTTTAGCGTTTATTTAGAGACGTGCTTATGCATTACCTTCCTGCTCGAACATTGAGAAGCTTCTGTTAGCGTTCCCTTCAACCGTTCTTCTCAACGAACGTATTTGAATTATAATCATGTATCAATGTACTTGATTGATGCTACTGTCCAATAACGTCGAATAACAGCTTATATTATATATATTTACAGACTTCCATCGTCTTAATTATAATTTCAAAGTTCGTTACATGTTTACGTAAATACTACTACATTTCTCGTAATTTTATATTACTGGTTTTATAGCTAACAATGGTCTTTCCCCCTTTTACTATAATCTATAAGTTATAACGTTATATACTTGTTTTCTGCCATGTGTACATTATAAGTATACGTGTTTTAACACAGTCTTAATTATTATATGTACAATATTAGTAAAGAAAATACATAACACGTAAAACTTAGAATAAAAAATATGAATCAAAGAAATTATTAATGTGTTGTGCTGAGAAGCTGTGAATTAGATATCTTATTACATTAAGGAGTTATTGTATTAGTTCGTCGTGGCTGGTACTGTATGTTGCTTCAAGTTTTTCTTTTCTTTCTTTCTTTCATTCTTTCTTTTTGGTGCAATGTGACAGTGTATGGCGCAGAAACCAGATATTTTTGTTGCGAAGTGCTTAAATCGTTTTTCTGAACAATTGACGACAGGAGATACTGGCTATGGGGAAGAATGGAGCACTTAAAATGTGGATAAAAATAAACAATGGAGCTTTTAGAAAGATAGGATAAAGGAAGAGCGATGCTAAAACTAATCAGCACTGTGGAATTTGACAAGAAGAAACTGCTTGCTAAGCTCAGCTCTAGACTGAATGAAAATAGGGAAAAGGTTCGGGGCTGAAGAAGATATTACTTAGATGATGGATGATATTAAGATACATCACTCATATGCGGCTATGAAAAGGAAAGGGGAAATGAAGGAAATGGAGAAGGCGGAATTTACAGTAAGGGACCCACGGAAAACCGTGAGTGACTGATTCACTGTTTTGTGCAATTATGTTACCCATAATGATGAAAACTCGATTTCTTGTTCTCTTGGAAATTTAACCTTTATCTTTCGTTGAACCTTAATCATTATAATTAAGGATTATTTTATTTAACCATTTTTATGCGACATGTATGTTGTAACACGTATAACTGATGCTGAAATATTTTCCATGCAACAGCAGGTCATGACAGTGCCGCAAGATGATAGAATAGTTTATTAGTAATCGATTATTGTTATTAAAGCTACTACAGCCTTTTCTCTATAGCGTAAACATATGATACAGCAGAAATGGGATGATTTACACCCAGACGTTATCATCCTGTTTGCATTCGACTCCGACTTGCTGCTGAGAGGCTGAGGTTCAACCTGGGAGTTTTTGTTGCGTGTCCACCCTCAATAGGGTTTAACCGTTGGATTTTCATTTTGAGATGGGTGTTTAAAAATTACTTTTTCTTGCTTAGGATGGATAAATTGGTAATGAGATAGCATGTTGCTCTTTGATGGCCATCTGTTAGGGTTCAGCGGTCCTTCTGCACCTCTGGCGGGAGTAAATTCTGTAATTCGGTTGGCTGGAGAAAGAATTTTGAAGGTAATCAGCTTTTGGTTGGATTACGAACGGAGCTCAGGTCTAGCTGATGATGGAGGTGTCCCAGTATTATCTGATGTACGCACAAGCCATGCAGAAACACGATATCGCCTGAAGCGGCGATTTTTGGTATTATAATCCCCAAGAGACTATACAAGGTACTTTGATGTTGAGGCAAACTATTCTGTAATTTTGCGGCCCGGCGCCTAATTTCATCTTCCACATATGGGAGAGATGAGGCTTTGTAAAGTAGTCTCACGGGGAATGAGCGACCAAAAGAATAGATGGACCGAAGTTCCAGCTTCACTTCCATGTAATTGACTGAATTCCTCCATTCAATCTTGTGAGCTCTGTATGTATAAGTGGGTGTGGCACATAGGTGGTAGTATGGCGTGGTTCTTATCCGAGTTAACGCCAATAGCACTCTTGGACGAGGTGAAGGTGTCACAGTTGAACATGAGTTGAAGGCTCTGAGGATGGGTTTGATGGTGGAGAATAGTAGCACGTCATCAACATACTGGGCTATGTGGACGTGCTTATGCCACGTAATGTATTTATTGAACATGCCTAGGTGTTATTACGCTATTAAGGCAACTCGCTGTGATATGGTGAATTCTGAAGAAGTTATGATCTATATATTATAGTTTCCTCTACAAACTCTTTCGAATGGATATGTTATGACAAAAATGACACATTGTGATTTGGAACAAATAGCATCATGTTGAGTTATAACTGTTGTGTAACTGTTATTTTATTTATTTTGTTGAAGATACTTTTCCATACTTGGCTCAAACGTAGTTGTGTGCATTTGATGTGATGCATGATATTGAGCTATCTATTCTAGTGCACACAACCTAGCGTTCGGTAAAGACCAGGGCTCGGGAAGGATCACCTCATTTTCGGTCTGAAATTAGGTGTATACGCAGGAGAAAGATATCAACACTAACGAGAGTATTAGAGATGTGAGTACAGAATAATTCTACTGAGCGGGTTCGATTCCCAGTTAAAAAACTAAGCTTATTTATGTACGCTCTTTAACTGTTATGGCACTTAGCGTGAAAGACCAGCGTGTTTATCAGGATTGAGGTTCTTTTACGTGCCAGAAATCTGCGACACGGGACCACCGGCTTTACTTCCCTTCCGAAGGAAGCCATGCTAAGGAATTTTATGCCCAAAAAAAGCAATCGCCCTGAACCTGCGATCTCGGAACTAGAGGCTAGCATGGTACTATCAGACCACGGAGGATGACACGATTCCCGGGGACCTTCCACTCTGACTATAGGGTTTCTCGTGCTTTTCCCCTGGTCGCCTTGGCAAATGCCGGGTGTTGCATTCTACTACGATTTCTCCTTCCCCTCCATTTCCTCTCATTTCATCTCTCCCTTTCACGTTTTTGTGGTGTTTTCAGGTCCTGCGTTGCTGGCGGTGTCGGGCAGATGATGCAAAGGCTTGCGCATTGGAAGGATTTCTTCCTATAAACATCAGGGTGAGCTGACCCGCCCGTTAGAGTCGCTTCTTCGCCCTCTCTCGGGTTTCTTCGCCTCCATTGGTGCATGGGTGTTCAAACTGAAAATATTAGGAACTTCTGCGAATCTATGTGCGCCTGTCTGCCTGCGGACCAGAGTCCTCCTATGGCTCCTTCACCTTGCCCCTGCCTCCCGGGGGGGGGGTGTAGCCACAATAGATCGAGCTGGTCGCAGAGCGCGATTAAGACAGTAAGCTCGTTATGTATTACACAGCAGTAAGGGTCATTCAGAAATTACCAATTGTTTGATAGCAAAATCAGTTGGGATTATTATTATTATTATTATTATATTATTATTATTATTTTTATTTTTTCAATGAAATGTATCTACACGTATTCAATGTTGTATCTAAAACCCAGCAATATCAAATTCTAAAACAAAGACAATAGCCTTTAAAGGCAAACAACATAAAAGGTAAAAAATTGTAATAACTCAAAAATAATATAGGTGATTTTAAATACTTATGCTGTAAAATGTGCTGTAGGAAAAAATGGAAGAAATATGCACAAATATCAATGGATATGTGGAACCTCAAGGAGATCCTTGGGAAATAAAGTAGGGACGGGATACTCTATGGTATCGAAGTATGTCTAATACTTTGAGATAAACCTTCGATACTTTTCATACTTTTAAATTTCTACGTTTTACATTATTGAAGGTTGTTGCGTTTAACTTTATGCTAGACAAGAAATGAGAAACTTCAGGTTATACCTCGCATACGTCCCAAGAGAGTTGTTGGACTATAGTTCTTGACAGACGGTGACTGTGTTTCCTGTAAGTGAATGCAACATTCCATAGACTCCTAAGTCTAAATGCAAACATGCAAAATAATGGGGGAAGGAGTAGAGGTAGTCATGTAACATGCAGCGTAAACTGAGCTGTGAATGAAGCTGATTTAGCTGACGCGTTAAATTACGTGACCCACTCTCAGCCATTACATTTACCTACTCCGTGACCAAAATCTGAAACATACCAGAACTCAGTTCCGAGATGATACAGCGAATGGGAATATTTGTTATTTACAGTTGATTGAGTTTCATGTACAATATAACTAGATTATATTAGTTTACATTTTCAGGTTTGCAGAATTATGAAGAACGGCTAGTATTTGCTTTACTATGAGTAGAGAATCCTTTAAAAGAAGGCTTTCATCATAAAATGAATGTTTTAACAATAAAAACATATGAATCATTATATTTAAAATTATGATCAAATGTAAAATGTCTGAAAATGTTATTCACAGTATTTACAAGAAGTGTTCTTTGCAATAAGTCTATTTAATCCTCTTCCATCTTCTTGTTTGTTATCAAGAAGAACAGTATGTGCATACCTCCGGAATGTTTATATAATCACTCTGAAAAATTAATTTTAGAATATTGCTTTGAGTAACAATTCGATTATATTGTTTTGTGCAGTTTGTAATTCTTGAAACTCAAGCCATACAACCAAATAGCCTAATAACAGAATCTAATAATGCTAAATAGAAGTGCAAGTGGTTACTTTATGATAGTCAGCAAAGTCAGTCTTATGTCGGTGCATCTTAATGTCATGCAGCATAAATATAGCTGCTACTCAGCTGCAGCGCTAATCCAGATATATGGGACAAAATACCTTTCCTGTAAAATAAGGCGGACCTTGACGTTGGATTGTGCAAATTTGTTAGCTCATGAGTTTAAAATGAGGGGTGGCCTCTCTTCTATAATTGGGAACTCCGGGGTAGAGTTTATTGCATATAAATTTCTTCTTGAAAGCAACCGCCCTCTGGAAAGCAAATGGAATCCCTCCCAGAAATCCAGATCTACATAAATTAAGTTGAATTCATTTGAGTTACCAAAATGCAATATTTTTGCCACACCATAATGGCATTAGAAGATCCTTGAAACTCCATAGGTTGCATTGGAACGACTCAGAAATCACAGCTGATGATGACCGACTATATACATTAAACGCGGTCTTTATGGGTAGTTGCGCTGTGTGGGGGAAGACAGGGGGCAGGAGTGTATCAAGTGTATCAGCCAAAGCTCCAGATCTGGCCATAGATAAGTAGAGCTTAATTTCAGCTAATCGTAAATCAACTTAAGAGTTTGAATATGAGCTTTTCCAAAACTATGTATTATTTCACAACTAAAGGGTGGGAGAATACTCCAGACTTTTTGAAACTGTGTTATTCTATTTATTATAGGAACATGAATTGGAATTGGAATCTTTCATTTTGCTTTCATGGATAAGCGTAGTCCAACTCATCGAAATGAATCATGTCATCCTAAACAACAAGCAATAGCCTGGCTGCAACTGAAATGGTATGAGATTCGGCTGCTGAGTTTATAGGGACTAACCTGTGAAATTTGGAAATTCCGTAGGTATTTCTTAAGCAATTAGTTTAATGTTCTACCATATATTTGCGATATACACCGCCGTTTGTGAAAATTGCAACACCAAGAAGGAAACGCTTGAATTCGATGAATTTAATACCACAGGTTGGGTACATGACAAGTAACAAATGATGAACTTTTCAAATCTATACATGACCTTTGAGCTCTTTGGTGTGGCCTCCATACGCTCAATTACAGCTGCTATACGCCGTGCCATTGAATCAAAAAGGTTCTGAATAAGCTCCTGAGGGATTTCCTCCACGCAGTTTGTATTCGAGCGCACAAATCCGTGACACTGGTTACTGGAGGACCGTGACGCACCAGGTGCCGACCAACCATATCCCATACATGCCTGATGGGCGACATGTCAGGCGAACGTGCAGACCAGGGAAGCAATGGTACCCGTCGCTCTTCGAAGAAGGCTTTTACATTCCTCGCAATATGTGGCTGGGCATTGTCCTGATGAAATGTAGCCTGTGGAGATGTCTGAAGCAGGGGAGTACCTCAGGCTCTACAACGACCGTTAGGTACCAGTTGCTGTTCAAAGTGCCCTCAATTCGTAGGAGGCGAGATCGGTTGTTGTAACCAGTGGGGCCCCAAGCCATCACACCTGGTGTTTGTCCGATATGCCGAACAACAATGCAGCCCTTCAAGTTGCGCTCACCACGGTACCGACGGGCACGTATGCGGCCATCACTGTAGGACACGTTGAAGCAGGACTCGTCCGAAAAGACTACATTTTGCCATTCAGCACCCTAGTGACAGTGTCCACGTGCCCATTGCAGTCGGAGGAGATTGTGGTTTATGGACATTGGCAGTAGACGTAATGGCATGCATTCAACCAGTCCAACTTGCTGCAGACGGCGACGAACCGTTGATGCAGAAAAGTTCACACCTGTTACAGTACTCCAGCGTCGAGCCAACACTGTGGATGAAGCTGTACGGTCATTTATGGCCATGCCGACAGGATGACGGTCATCCCATGCTGTGGTCATGTTCCGTGGTCTAGTACCCGATCTTCGCTGCGTACACCTTCATCTATCCACTGCTTCCACACAAGCATCAGTGTCGTAGCAGTATGCCCTGTACGAGCCGAAATGTCACGGTATGACAAATCCGCTTCCCAGAGACCGATCATTCTGCCCCGTTCGAACTCACATGCCGATATAGCTCCCTTTGACGTCGACGAGGTATACTGGCACTCAATTTATTGTTTCCACCTTGTTTGATAGCTCTGCACTGACTACACTGGGCGCAACACTGACCTTGTCGGAACAACACGAGAGGGCTCTGCTCGGGCTACGTGTACCCCTTTCCTCTGCAAACCTAATCACTTATTGCTTGCACACTCTTCTACACTTCCACCAAGTTTGGGTCGTCCTCCGTGGACTAGTGGTACCGTGCTTGCCTCTGGTTCCCAAGGTCACGGGTTCAAACCCGGCGGAGGGCGATGGATTTTTTCGGGCGTAAAAATCGTTAGCACGGCTTCCTTCGGAAGGGAAGTAAAGCCGGTGGTCCCGTGTCGTAGATTTACGGCACGTAAAAGAACCTCAAGCCTGATAAAGAGGCCTCTGAGCAAAATTACAGGTGTTTCACGCCCAATATAGAATGGGACGCTAAGAACCATAGTAGTTAAAGAGCGTCCATAAATAAAACTAAATTTTACAAATTTACCAAGTTTGGAGTTATTCGGGAAATTATTTCTTGGTGTTGCAATTTTCACAAACGGCAGTGTATTTTACCATTAACTTCCAAATTTTTAGATCGATTCCTTTAGCAGTCTCGAGTATAAAAATGCTGCTCTTTTAATTATCTACAGGAAAATCTACTTGCGGTACAGTTTCCAAAAGTTTGAAATCAATATTTAGTTTTGTATTCCAAAACTTACAAATTTACTCCATGATTTGTAAACAAAACATTAATTTCTTGAGGCAATAAATTCCAAAGGATATACTTACTTATTTTTACACTTTTAATGATTAAAAATTTCTAAAGACATCTACTTCATTACTTTTAGAATTTTCTGCGATAAATTGCATTTATGATCATCTTAAGAATTTGAGTAGGAATTTGAATGATATAGAGACCTAAATGTAATAGAAAATGCGGCGGTATACTTGTATATGTTTATTTATTTATTGAGCCCCAACGTTTGGGAGCCAATTTGCGACGGTATTATTTATGTTGTTTGTATATTTGTTTTTACTCCACGTGGTGAAGCCATTTTGTGACGTGATTCTTTGTTAGGTTTGTTAGCTCCATCTGGTGTTAGCAATTTGCGGAGTATTAGTGTTTGTTTGAAAGAATGCTACTGTCATTTTATTTAATTTTGGTTCACTGTCCTCCGGCTAGCTATTATCCTTTTGGTCGAGCACTTCTCTTTATACAGGTTGTGTAAACGGAAAGGAGTCTCTTATCCAAATATAACACTGATGAAAGAATTTGTTTTACACTTTTATTGTCGAACACATTCACTATCACATTTACACATTGATCTTGACACTCGCCAAACTGAAACTGTTATAATAACTTCATTACTGATCATTCTTAATTCGCGTACTTCAACTTTTTGTATAATTAACTTTACAACACTTGAGATTTTTCATGACTTTGCTACGCGTAACCTGCGAATCGATAGCCGACGTGTACTGTACAAATTTTTCTGCTGGACTGAAGGCGACGTGTAACGTACAAATGTTTTCGACGAACTGACGTGAAGACGACGTGTAGTGTACAAAGATTTTCGATGAACTGACGGACTGAAGGCGACGTGTAACGTACAAATGTTTTCGACGAACTGACGGGGTCTACCTCTAATCTAGCCCTTTTTATACTCCTACACCCCGATATGCCTAAAGATTATAACTGAACTGCTATTGGCTAATAAAACGCGCCAACATTAGCGTCTATTTTTATATCCAATGAAAATTATGAAAACATATGCTCTAGGGAAAATGTTCCAGCAAATTCTAAAGAAAAACGCGCCAACATTACGTAACTTCCTCGTTTCTAATAATGATAAACGGCTCACCCCCACGCTGCATTATTGCACGCTATTATTGTCAGTTTCAGTAAGACAGTATAAAATTACTTCTCAACAATAATTACAATGAACAAACATCTCAAATCAATGTCACATAAAAATGCATATTCATACTATAATCATTCTTTACATTTAAATAATTTATGATACAAATTACTGCATCAAAAAGTAATTAATTGTAAGGGTAAATAGGTGACTTTAGATTTCAAAACTGACTCCCGTGTTGGCTGGCACATTAATGATTTTAGTGTCCTTACTAATTATATCTGAACTGTCTTAAAAGCAGTAAAATGCATAGTCCACAAAACATATATTTTTACTTTCTCTACTACGTATAGTAAGTAGGGGAATTATTGCATTCCACCCAAAAATTCGATACCGAGATTTCGCCGGAAATACATGTTTTGAGACCTCCTGAATCCAAAAAAAGCATTTTTGGAAACATGTCCGTGTGTGTGTGTGTGTGTGTGTGTGTCTGTGTGTCTGTGTGTCTGTGAACAGCATAACTCAAAAACGAACAGTCGGATAAACACCAAATTTGGTATTTAGGTTCAGTATCTTCCAGAGATGCGACACAAAGGTTTTCAAGAAAATCCCCCCACCACATTCTACCCTTTACATGGAACATTTTTCGAACATTTTAATTTTCTCAAAATGGCTCTAACGATGTTGATGAAAATCATATGTTTAAGATAATGCCCTGAGAAATGAAATGTATATCTCGAATTTTCTGAGAATGTCTCCAAAAGTATTCTTCATTGTGAACGACTTTTGCATAACTGGTAAACCATAAGAGATAGACAAAATTTTACTACACAAAAAATGTAGATCGCGTTAAAATACACAACTTATGTCATATACATTTCTTTTGTTGAGTGAACCGTTTTCGAGATATTGCTTGTTATTTCCTTAAATTTTCCAATACTTACACTTTTTCTCAAATTCATTATTCATTATTTTAATGTCCTGGACATGCAAAGAGAATGGAATGCGCCACATAGCAACCAGCGTTAAAATATTTGACTATCGCTTAAAAGCTACCATATTCCCCTTGCATCTACAAGAAAATTACCAATAAGATTGACATCTCGATATCTCGATTTACATGAAGCATATGGAGAATAGGCGTTTGTAAAAATAGATTGTACAAGAGTAGAGAACGTCATGTGAGTGTAAAACATCAGATTTTTTTTTATAATTTTCTACATTTTTTACAGATTAGTCCCCTGGTCCAGGGGTAAAGGTCTAGGGTTCGGCACAATGAAAGTGAACGATTCCGTAATAAGTGAAACTTTAGGAGTAAGTAAATTATTTTAAGAAATGCTTAATTAAAAAGTCTCTATTTAAATTTGTTTGTGCTTAATAAGTAAGCGTTTATTTGCCTGCAATTAACACCAGACACGAAACTTGGTATTTAAGTTCAGTATCTTCCAGAAATGCGACACGAATGTTTTCAAGAAAATTCCCCCATCCCAGATTACTCTTTACAAGGAACATTTTTCGAAAATTTTAATTTTTTCAAAAATGGCTCTAACGATTTTGATTAAAATATCATATGTTTAAGATAATGTCATGAGAAATGAAATGTATATCTCGAATTTTCTGGGAATGTCTCCAAAAGTATTCTTTATTGTGAACGACTTTTGCATAACTGGTAAACCATAAGAGTTAGACAAAATTTTACTGCACAAAAATGTAGATCGCGTTAAAATACATAATTTATGTCATATACATTTTTGTTGTTGAGTGAACCATTTTCGAGATATTGCTTGTTATTCCCTTAAATTTTTCAATACTTTTTCTCAATTGGGAATTCGTTATTCATTTTTTGTATGTCTTGGACATACAAAGAGAATGGAATGCGCCACATAGCAAGCAGCTCTTAAAAGATTTGACTATCGCTTAAATACTACCATATTCCCCTTACGCCTACAAGAAAATTAGCAATAAGATTAACATCTCGATTAACATGAAGCATATACGTTTGTAAAAATAGTTTGTACAAGAGTAGAGAAAGTCATATGAGTGTAACACATCAGATTTTTTTGTCCTGGTAATGCAAAGAGAATGGTATACTCCACATAGCAACCACCTCTTAAAATATTTGACTATCGCTTAAACCTAACAATTCCCCTTGCATCTACAAGAAAATTAGCAATAAGATTAACATCTCGATATCTCAATTAAGATGAAGCATATGGAGAATAAGAGTTTGTAAAAATAGTTTGTACAAGAGCAGAGAAAGTCATGTGAGTGTAACACATCAGATTGTTTTGGATTCAGGAGGGCTCAAAACATGTATTTCCGGAGAAATTTGGGTGGAATGCAATACTTCCCCTACTTACTATACGTAGTAGAGAAAGTAAAAATGAAGATTGAATTTAATTATTATGTATCCCAAGATATTATTTATTTAAATTTCATTATAATAATTAGTTCAGAAATTCTAAACACCACAACTTGTTTTTCATGATATTGTGAACCCATAAATTGCATCTCTTTCCTCCCTTCGGAGATCCTGCATATACCTATATTCATGGTAATATCCGATGTTAAAATGATGTTTTAAGGCCTCTGAGCGTTATTTCAAATTTGGTATTTTGAACCGCCTTTAGATGAGTTCGATTAGTGTCGCATGTAACAATTGAGTAAGCGCTGTACTACACTAAACTCGATGAAATGTGGCAACAGGATCGGTAGCACATCTTGTCTTGTGCACGTACAATTGCGTTAGCCCCGCTTATGGGCACATGCACGGTTCGGCTTGAACGCGTGCACGAAGCTTCTCCCGCGCTTTCTATACTACCACCATAATTTTACGTTAATGTCTCTAGATGGTAGCACTACGGCAAAAGTAAGTGACATGCACGAGCGTGGAGACTTTTCCCAGTTATTCCAGATCATCCATGTCCATTCATACTCTCAACTACAATTCAGTTTAAGCATTACTTCGTAGTTGACCGAAAACGCTGTACTTAATTATATATGCAGCAACGAAAATCCACAAAAACAACCCTTTCTTTCGTCAAACAACAGGCTTCATTTATATAAATTTTTTTCATAATCATAACTACCATGCAGCAGATGCTATTTCACATTTTCAGGGCTACGCGACTCTAAACTGTTGTGAACACCCAAAATGTATACCTACTCCCGAGCCTGTTACTGGCTCCAGCTCGGAGTTGAGTATAACGTTTATAAGAATGACCCTTAACGTTTGGGATACTCCCATAACTAGTAAATTTAGCGCATCTAAAACAGTTTTGTATATACTTTATTGTGTCGACCTAAGCCTAATACGAGTTCCAGAAAGCTGTAGCAACATTAAGTTGTGTGCTTTTACATGGAATACTCTATATCATTCCATGAGAGTGTTACACTTTTCATCCTGAACCAAGCATGAAATGTCATAGGTTTATATTCACATCAATTATGAAGTTAAAACCCCTTCATCATCGTATGTACTTTGTTAGCTGTTATTGCTTCCTTATACGATGCGTATTTTTAAGGTAAGCGCTGCAGTCGCGATTTTGAGCATGCGCGATCACTTCCTCCATTCATTAGGGAGACGCAACTGTAAGCGATCGTCACTTTGAGTTTTCCTGTTGTTAGAGGGCTTTAAAAGCAATCTAACAACCCGCCGACTGTGAAATCAGATCAGTGATTCCTTTTTTGGATACCAGAAACGTTACGCCAGCAAACATTCATCGCCAATCGTGTGAGGTTTATGGGGAAACCGTGATGAGTGGCAATGCCCGGCCACACACAGCCAAACAAACTCAAGATTTGAACGCATCATTTGGTGGGAACCTCCTCACAGTCCGGATTTGCCATCAATCGATTTTCATTGTTTCTTCTGGAAAACCTTTCATGAAAACCTTTCCTAGCTGGAAAACCTTTCAACGACGGTGATATTATGCAACAAGGAATGCAGACTTGGCTTTCATCACAGGTGGTCTCATTCTTTGATGAAGGCATACTAAAACTGGTTTCCCGTTACGATAATTGCCTGAATAACTACGGTGATTGTGTGGAGAAGGGTGTAAGGTAATGAATGATAAAATATTTCGAAAATGATGTTCTGTAATTTTTTAGAAATTATCGGTCCTTACTTTAAAAACGCGGCTCGTAAATCTTGCTGAGGAAACATTTCAGTATTAATTTTAACCAGTTTATAAAAAGCAAAATTCCAACAAATCCTTCATTCTTACATCATTTAAATCAGGATAAAGATTACAACAAATTTATGGAATGAAATACAGGATATTTCGTTTAAGGTTTCACAATTTTATATTATTAAACATTTCTGGAACATCATCATAGGCTTTGTTTTACCACGTAGTGTATATACAGAACTACACATTTGTAGATACGCTGAAACGTGCATATTATGCAAATGTCCTGAAGATTACCTATAGAGAAGTTAGAAGAAAAGTTGTCCACATTTTAAAAAGTTTTTAAATATGTAAAAAATTAAGAACGTTTATAGAGGGCCACCTAAAAATTCCCGGTTTTTAAGCAAACCACTGTGCGTATGAAGCCGAGACTTAGTTTCGCCTCGTTGCTGATAATATGCACAATTACGTGTCAGGTGACAGAGATATGTCAATACTTGTACAGTAGATTTTCATCATAATAATTGTAATCTTTTCATGCTAATTTTGTTAGGTTAAGAGTATTACAAAGGACATTAAAATCAAACGATTGTGTATATATTTGTAACTTAATATGAGGAAACTGTCCGGAGTTACCAAGTTTTAAGTACAGAAAACTTACATTCAGCGAGGAAAGTTGACGTTTTATGGCGCTGGCTAGTAAGAAAATTCATGCAAGAGGTTAAATGTCTTTTTGTTTAACAATTCGCCCTCACCAAGTTGAAGGAGCGAGGAAAGATCCAGCATATATTTCGGGAATATTGAATATAATTATATTCAATAACCATCGCCATGTTAGGAATAAGTCATGTGATTTTAGGATTAACCAAACGTGTAAAGAACTGAACCACGTAAGAACTTGAGGCGTTCAAGAATGCGAAAGTTTCATGCTATCACAGAATAGAGAGGTCTAAGAGGCGATTCCTATAAGTATCCAGTCGAACAGAAGTTTCGGAGCATTTCTGAAGGCACCGTCGTCTAAGCAAACATGCTGTGCCCAAGATGAAAAATATACCGGGAAAGGTTGCAAACTGCCAAACAAATAATCTGTAGACGCTGAGGCAGTATTTTTAACACTTAAATGGTTTCAGTCTAATTATATAATATATAAAGTCAATAACAGCCCGCCTTAAAGCAATATGTATATGTAAAAATATATATATAAAGCCTATATTACAGTCATTGTAAACGTTTATATTATTGTATACATGTGTAAAAGTATTATGTAAATGTATTACGTAATTTAATAATGTAGGAGCTGTGGGAATAATAGATTAAAAGTTGCTAACAATGAGGTAACCTTGAGGCAATAAAGAGTAAGAAACTTAATAATGCTACTAGTCATCATTGGAGCAACAATAATGTAAATTTTGACAGTTTATAAAATAGCCAATCAACACCCAGAAAAAGCTTTAGTTAAATGAAGGTATTCTATTGGACTAGGATTAGCCAATCAACGTGTTGAAATACAGAAATTTACAAATTTAGGCGCTAGAAATCAAGTCAGTTGCTTGTAGACAGTGCTCATAACTGGACGCGTTGGTAACAGACAGTGTTTCTAACCGGATGTGAGATGTGTCCTCGAGAAATTTAATACGTATTCGTGTGAAACGAAAATATTTTTACGCGTTAAAAAGTGCGAGTAATTAATAAAAAAAAACTCACAGCTCTCTATATCAGTGAAGTGTTATTTAAATCGTGTCAAGCATTAATAAAAGGAGTGAAGAAAAACTTAAAATCTGTGTAAGCCTACATTCTTCATTCGCAACACAACCCTGCAAAGAGAAACATGTCTCTAACAATAATACTGACGCAGCCGAGGTAAACATAAATATATAATATTTAAAGAAACAGTCAAATTACAAAGTTAATATTTTTAAATTTGGGATGAAGGTTACCGTGTACCATACGTGCGGTTGCTACTACTTCAAGTTCGGTTCCCCAACATAAGAACTACAATACAACAAACCTATCTACTACAAATTGACGCCCATTCGTGGGGCAAACAAAATAAATAAACAACGTAAAAATAACTCTTCTTCAAATTGATGCCCAAAGCGAGGTTGCAAATAACGTAAAGACAGTACACCTTTCTCAAATTGGCTCCCAAAGCGTGGGGCAAATAACAACGTAATAATAACAATACAACTACTTCAACGCAGTAATTCGAATACGCCGACGCTTTCATTATTTATCGCCGCGAAGAATGTACATTTCGAACGTGTTAGAAGAATAAATTCTATTATTACGCCTTGTCAAGAACTCGAATTAGCGCGTGATTATGTGCGCGAGCATCGAAAGCGAAGTGAGCACAATAAACGTAGCATTACGAGGGTGGGAAGATAAGTTTTCTAGATTAGAAATTCAAAGCCGTATTCATAGATTTCACGTTAGTTTGGAATATCTCCACACTCATTGGCCCAGATCAAGGCCGACCAAGTTTTTGACATTCATAGACGATAAAAAACCGGACCAACAATCAGGAGAAAATGTTACACGACAAAGAAGCAGGGTAGTTGTGAGCATGCGCGACTTCCATGGAGCAGCAAACACCACTGTTACTCCCAAGTTTATAATTTTCTATGATGGTTTTACAGCTGTGTTTTAGTCAGTTCTGTGCTCATTCTTCAGCAAAAAATGGAGATAACCAAGAAGCGTGCACTTAATCGATCGGAGGAGGAAACTGCCTGTTTTCCTTAATACAAAAAAATATGGATATTATTGAAAACAAATCGGTTTCGGTAAATGCAAACTCCCCCGCAATAAAAGAAAATTCATGTGTTATACTCACGTGGCTTTCTCTACTCTTGTAAAAACTATTCTTACAGACGCTTATTCTCCATCTGCTTCATGTTAATCCATATAAAAATTTGCAGAACTATCTTATTGCTAATTTTCTTGTAGGTGCAAGGGAATATGGTAGGCTTTAAGCGACAATCAAATTGTAATAGCTAGTTGTTATGTGGAGCATTCCGTTCTCTTTGCATGTCCAGGACCAAAAAAAGAATAACGAACTCCCATTCGAGTAAAAGCATAAGTATTAGAAAATTCAAACAAATAACAAGGAATATCTCGGAAATGGCTCACTTGACAAAAAAATGTATATGACAAATTGTGTTTTAACGAGATCTACACGTTGTGTATCCCTTACGGTTTACCACGTTATGCAAAATTCATTCAGAATGAAGAAGACTTTTGGGGGACATTCCCAGAAAATTCAAGATGTACATTTCATTTGCCATGAAAGTATCATAAACATATGATATTTTAATCGAAATCGTTAGAGCCATTTTTGAAAAATATTCCAGGTAAAGGGTAGTCTGTGGTGGGGGGATTTTCTTGAAAATCTTCGTGTCCCATCTTTGAAAGGTATTTATCAGACGTTTGATTTTTGAATTATGCTGTTCACAGACACACATCCACACTGACACACACACACGGAGCTTCTTCTAAAAATAGTTCTTTTGGATTCAGGGGGGCTCAAAAGATGTATATCCGGTGAAATCTCGATATAGAATGTTTGGGTGGAATGCAATACTTTCCATACTTACTATATGTAGTAGAGAAAGTAAAGACGGGAGGAGGCATTGAGGGAGACAATATGTAGGAAGTTTTGTGCACGATTCTAACCTATTGTCACCTCTCCCTTTTTGGAAACGTTCTTATCCACCAGATATACAGTTTCACAGTATTGTTAATCATTTCACTACGAATTTAATTGCTGGAATGTTAACTTTTAACCTAAAAATTAGAATGAAATTGAATTTAAATAGTAAGCAACATTTGTTCTTATTTATTAAAATGCAGCTCACCCTGGATCTTAAGCAAATAATTAACATTGTGCGATTTTAATAATACAGAAATAAATACCCCAGGAAATCCTGATATATCACAAAGCATCCGGGAAGTTCTAATCCTCCTCTCCTCACCGGGAAAACGTAAGTAAAGCCTGAATTACCGACTGAATAAACCGACTTAACTCAACGCGAATTAATGCCAAGGTATACATTGTATTAAATGGAGCTATTTAGGGTTGAATTTTCCTTCCCGTTACGCCACGTTTAATGCCAAATGGTTATTAGAACCAATCGGCGTGAAGCAGTAGCATGAAGTAATAAAAGAACAACCAATCAAGAGTCATCTCCGTTACCTTAAATGCATCCTAATTAAACCTTTATTTTAGCAGCATTTCTTAACTTCGCGTTACATCCCGTCATGTTAAGTAAAGTTCATATCGCAAGGCGCAAGTCTATACAATGTGTCGCGGTAATCTCTCGTGTTATCTTATTTGCTGGCGCCTGTTGTTTCACTATTTTGAATTTTGGGTTCTTTGTCCTCCGGCTAGCTATTATTACTCAGTCGAGCAAATATCTCTTGAACAGGGTGTGTAAACGGAAAGGAGTTGTTACTAAAAGATAACACTGATAAAAGAATTTGTTTTTACACTTTTATTGCCGCCACACTTAGTTAATTTCACATATTTAATCTTGATACACGCCTGACTGAAACTGTTATATTTTCGAATGTAACTACAATCACTTATTTGCCGCTCACTATTAATTCGCGTATTTCACATTTCGTAACTAACTTTACGATGCCAGAGATTCCGTAGAATTGCATAATGTGTACTTCGTTAATGCTTCCTTCCTTAGAACTGCCTGATGTGTAACTCGCGAGAGAGATTTCTTAGAACTGCGCGACGTTTACCTCGTGAATGATTCTGTAGAACTGCGCGATACTTGTCTTTGGCTCCAGAATTTATACTCCCTCACCCCGATATGCCTAAACATAATAATCGAGCTGCTATTGGTTAATAAAGCGCGCTAACATTAGCGTCTATTTCGTCAGCCAATCAAAATTACAAAAACATATGCTCTAGGGAAGATATTCCCTCCATTTCTAAAGAAAGGCACGCTACTCTGACGTCATTTGTCTGTCTCTTCTAATTAATAAATAACTCACCCCATCGCTTCATTGTTGCCCGCTCCTATTGTCAGTTTCAGTGAGGCCATGTAAACTTATTTCCTAACAATGCTTATTATTAACAAACATCTCAAATCATTGTCATACAATAATGTTAATTCACACTACAATCACTCTGACATTCACAGTGTTGTGATATAAAATACTGCCTCAAATGGCACCTGAGACATTAGTTATAATGCGGCTTACTGACGCCTGACTAAGGCCAGCAGTGTTGTCTTGATACCCTCAACTTGCATAATACCGAAGTGCTGTTAGCATTTTTGTCTCAATTGAGATATTCAAGCCTCTATTATCGTTTCTGTCATGTAGGTTAGGACGAACCAGTTTTACCAGCCTTCTAACGTTTGCTCTACCAAACTTGTATGTGCTTCTGAAGTTTAGGTTGTCATACTTTCCAATTATGTCTAATCTTGGTAGATAGTTTTCTTGCACCGCCTCATTTCGTGAATTCTATGCACAGCCCATCACTCCATAGTCATCCATTTTGCAATGATGACTGTCTTAATCTACACCTCTGAAGTAGACCAAAATTTGGTCCGGGCCAAGGCGTTTGAATACCCGGATTTCTTGTGAATAAGAAACTCAATGGTCCGCTGTGAATCCACCGGAAGTAGCAAGTGATCCGAAACGAGATCGACTATGAATACCACCTTCAGTGTTTGAGATGGCCATGTTAATAAAAGCAAGTTAAGTAAAACCATTCCTAAATTCTTGGCGCGTCCACGCTTTGTGGATCTACAACATCCTTTGCCAAAAAACCAGAATCTATGCCCCTATGATAATATAATTAGTCGAGGCGAGAGCACGAGTAAGTCATCACAACCAGTGAAGACACCTCCAAACGGACTTTGCCACGGAGAACGAGAGGCAGAGGATCCAGATTCAATACTGCATCAATTACCGCTTGCCAGGGCAGGTAACTCACCTTAAAACTCGCGCAGACATGGTACTGCAGGGCTTATGCGTAAAAGTTCAATATGATAAATAATTTTATAGCGTGTTTTCTGAAAACATTGAATAATTAATATTTGTATATAATTTTAATGAAAGCTTAAATTCAACGAAGTTTGATATTATTAATTTGTGAACTAGTTTATAGCATTTTATTAGCAATTACACATTGTTTATACAAATAAGCAGCTGAATAATGTAATGAAAGGGCATTGTATGGGTTATATTGGTATTAATGACAGAAGAAAACAATAGCAAAATATTCTTTGAAATATGTATACGGGATATTCCCAGTATATAAAGGTATTTATGTAAGTGAGACTGTGCACTTTTCCTTCTATGTAGTCTTGGTGCTTGATTAAACTTTATGGATTAACTGATTATTTATTCTTAGATTATATTAGATTGCAAAACGTGGTGGTGGTGGTGGTGGTGGTAGTAGTAGTAGTAGTAGTAGTAGTAGTAGTAGTAGTAGTAGTAGTACGACATTTATTCTCAAACTGTTACTACTACCATTGAAAGTACAAGAATCGGATAGGCCTAATGGACGTACATGCTTTTGCTGACCTGGAATCTACAGTACTAATTGTATTTGGTTACTTCATATTAACATAATGAAAAGAAAAGAGAACTAACAGAGAATTATTAAATGTTACATATACAGAAAAAGAATAAGTTAATTAAAATGAAATAAAATAACAAATGTAGCATTGAATATATACAGTACTCTGCCCCTTAAGAACATAACCCTCGCTCTTATGCATCCTCCCTCTCTTCCGTTCTCCAGGCAATTAGCCTCAATTACCGAATCTTAGCCAAAAATTGACCCCAGTGTGTGACACTCAGCGTCTAATATTAATGCAAGCAAGTCTTCATTCCCCTATTGGAATTCAAAAACGGTGGTGCTAAATATTACTTTCTTAATAACTCTGTTTCTCTGCACTCTGTCAGAACTTGGCTCCATGTTCTGTAAAACTGAAACATATCTTCATTTTATACTATAAACTTTGAAGGTGCATTGACTATCGAGCTGGTATTTTTGCATAAGATTTGAAAGATTAATAAAAACTTTCATCCTTTTTTTTAATCTACAAAACTAAGAGTAGGGAGAGCCTTCTAAAAGTAGACAAATTTTATATTTTTTCCCAAAATTTCTATTAAAACACCAAAATGCAAGACAAAATTGTGCAAACGCACTTAAAGTTTATCCGTATGATTGCATTTTCGATCTTATTTACAATAGCGACACTGGAGTGTTCATTTCTCTAACATCATGTGTTTGATCTACCACCTAGAACTGTCAAGATTCTATATATGACTAGTCGTAAAACGCGTACAATACTACTTCGAAACATTTTACAACTCTAAAAGTCATTCAACCTACTTCCCTTTTATTTTTATTTCCTTTGTCCATCGAGTTGAAGCGACCGTGGAACATAAATGTCTTAATTTTTTTCTAATAGAAGTAAAAAGCTTTCCAAAATAGGAATGACGAATATCAAAGACTGCAACTTTTATGTGAAGTATTCTCATTTTATTCGATGTTAACCTCAAAGCATTTTGTGTTTTGCTGCCCGCATCAGTAAAATACAACTAGACTATAATCAGGCTCAAACATTTTTTTTCTTTGCTACGTTCATGCTTTCATACATTTAAAACCATGTTTGAGGTCAAGCTATACAAGTCACTTTTTTATCAAAGACATATTCCTTATTTTATGTCTTCAGTAAACGACAAGAACCCGTAAACTAAAAGGAAGTTGGCTACAAACACAGAAAGTTCTCTGCTGTAGTTTTCTTTGTGTAGGTGAATGATCCAACTATGAAAAAGCTATTACACAAAGTAATTACACCGCCTCGGCATTGCACTTAGAGAGAATAAAGCATTATTGTATGCAACTTAATAGATTCGTGCTCATGCTAAGGGTTACGGACATCACACTAACAACTAGCAATAAACGTATCTTAAAGAAAATACCAGGACTTGATTACATTATTTTTTTCATCACACCTTCAAGGCTTGTTTTATTTTCTTAAGAGATTTCACGGCAGTAGTTGAACCCTAGGTCAACAGGATCACTTCAAGAGAAACACAGGTAGTAGCTGTTTTGTTTTTCCTGCTTCGCAGTTAATGGCATTCAGCTATATAACACATAATTGAAATAATCATAATATTCTGCAAATAGAGCCTGACATTCGCAAACAAGAGAAGCACGCTCCCACCATTAAGTACTTCTAACCGCATCCTCCTAGACAATCAAAGTGAAGGAAACGTCTGCAAAATTATGGTGCAAAGTATTTCAAATTGTTTAAGCCAGGTTCACAACAACCCGAGAACGATAACGGGAATTCATATCAATGATCATATCGATCATAAAGTGAGAAGTCAATTTTGTGAATTGGAATTTCCTTTGTTTTTAACCGACCAATGATATTTTTTTTACCCACTTCAATTCAGCCAACATAATGCGGGTTAGTCAACGTCAAAACTCGATAGATGCGCTTTATCTAAATGCATATCCATTACATTTCCGATTCTCTAGCTTTAATTCCTTTGTTTAATGTCGTACTTTAAAGTTTTTTATTGTTCTTTGTTAATTTCTAACGGCTTTTGCTGTACTTTGTAGCTGTTGCCATTGTTTTTTAGGCAATAGCCAGTTTTGAGTTGCATATAAACAAACCAGATGACCCTTTTCTAGAAGAATCAACATTTAATGGATCTGAGGTTAGGAAGCACATTTACTACTAATTTCTTACAGTTTCATGTTTCCAGCTTGCACTATAGAGAGCACAACCGGTTGTTTCACGTCACGGCCGCCTAGAATAACTCTAGTGAAGAGTCTAATATGCACAACATGGATCTAATATGCCGTGCCCGGGAACGAGAACGATAAAGTTAAAACTTGTCCAAGTCTTCTTTCCCTTACCCGGATCCCGGGAAAGCTTCCCGTCGACTGTGAACGCTCCCATTGGAATACATGTACTTCACTTTCTCGTTCTCGTTCTCGTTCTCGTTCTCGGTTTGTGAACCAACCTTTGGGGTGTGGAGATGCACCGCTGATTAGAGATGGGCAAGCCGAGTACTTTACATTACGCTATCGATTGACAACCGACAGTTTCCTGTATTTGAATGACTATTTATTTTTCAACATTCACAATTACATAATTACGTTACATGCATATGTTTTAAACGTTTTAAACGATAATAACATTTGAAAACATTAGGATATTTACGCTTTACATTCACTTCTTGGTTGCTTGCCTACGCTAATTTATGGCCTCAATACACACAACTCCAGGTTTTCCGTGTATTGATAACCAACTGCCTACTTGCTTACATTATTAGTCTATTTCGCTTGCATTTAGCTCCATCTTATTTGTAGTAATACTTAACCATTTCTCTTCTAACTTGTCCAAATAGTTTTCCGTAGCTTAAACATTTTTAAGCTTCCGTATTAATACTTTTCCATCCAAGTTTTTCCATTTCTGTTGCCAAACTTATTCTCTCCATGTCTTTGTTTGATTACAGCGTAATATACAATGGAAATCCGTGTTTACTTCAAGGAAAATTGGACATTTTTCTATGTCCTCATCATGCCTTTGAAGTAGTTGTTGCTTCACGTATGGAAAGTCAGTTTGAAGATGTAGTATATTTCGACTGTTCGGGAGCTTGAAGTAGTTGCAACCGCACGTATGGTAAAAAGTTACCGGTAGCCTTCGCCCCAAATGTACTTTCCGGTGGCCTTTGCCCCAAAAATGTTTAAAAAAATTAACTTTGTAATTTTTACTGTTTCTTTAAATATTATGTATTTATGTTTGCCTCGGCAGCGTCAGTATTATTGTTAGATACATGTTTCTCTCTGCAGGGATGTGGTGCGACTGAAGAATGTAAGCTTACACAGATTATAATTTTTACTTCACTCCTTTTATTAATGCTTGGCACGATTTAAATAACACTTCACTGATATAGAGAGCTGTGAGATTCTTTTGTTAATTACTTGCACTTTTTAACACGTAAACCATTTTCCTCTCACATGAATACGTATTATACTTCTCGAGGTCGCATCTCGCGTCCAGTTATGAGCACTGTCTACAAGCAACTGACTTGATTTCAATCGCCCAAATTTGTAATTTTCTGTATTTCAAGTCTCTGATTGGCTATTTCTAATCCAATAGAATACTTTTCTTTAACTCAAGCTTTTTTCTGGTTGTTGATTGGCTATTTTATAAACTGTCACAAAAATTACATTGTTGTTGCTCCAAGAATGACTAGTAGCATTATTACACTTTCTTACTCATTATTGCCTCAAGGTTACCTCATTGTTACCTCATTAGCAACTTTTAACCTATTATTCTCACAGCTCCTACATTATTAAATTACGTAGTACATTCACATAACATTGTTGCATGTGTATACAATAATATAAACATATACAATGACTGTAATATACACTTTTTATATATTGTTACATACACATATTGCTTTAAGGCGGGCTGTTATTATATTTTATATTATATAATTTGACTAAAGTCATTTGTGTTAAAAATACTGCCTCACCTTGTGCCTAGATTTTCTAACTTCTGTTCTCGTCCATGCAAATTCTTATCACCCTAGTTTATTACGTATCTCTATGTACTTTTCCCTCTCCCATGCTGTGTTGTATTTCCCTGTATATCCTCAAGGAGATTTTCTCTCCTGTACTACCAAAAATATCTTGTTTGTCAGTATCTTCTAGCCTTAATTTTACTTCTTCCCAAAAGCCTCTAATGTGGTATTCTGCATTTATCCTTGCATCTCACATATCTATCTGTTCCATATATTACTGAATTTTTAATAACCATGACCCTTTCCACTTACTTTTCTCTTGTATGTGAAAACATTCCAGTTTCCTGTAACAATCGAATGTTTTCATTCGATAGTTTACATTCGGTTTGGTATTCATTTGAACATTATTAACTGTAGTCGTAGCAATGGCAATGAGGAATGTTTTCATTGTACAGTGATTGTACAGTTGTACTCGGTTCTCCGTTGAGTTGTAATGTTACTCGCAGCACAGATGTAAACACGCAGTTGTCATCTGGTCTGGAAACGGAATTTTAGCTAAAGGGACATTAAAAGCCCTATCCGCTAGCATCGTCGTCGCTTCTAACGCTCCCCATATGGCTTACGATCTTCGAGGGATATACCTCATTCCTTCAAGCGACGACTGCACCCGCTCCTGAGGTGGGGGCACCCAGCGTACGGAATCTTGCCTCGATGGTAGGGTGATAAGGATGGCGTTGAAATGAGAGGACCTACAGCTTTCACCGTGGACATTTCACATGAGCAACTGAGAGATGAAGAATGGATAGGGCCGACTTAAAATCGCCACCCAAACCCGGGAATGGAACCCCAGACCCTCAGCACGAGAGCCGGAAACGAAACCACTACGCCCTATCTCGCCAATGATAAACCTCCTATTCATGACCGATTATCTCATAAATTGTTACGGATGCAGATGCAAGTTTGCTGATCTACTTTTATACAGTAAATTTGATTATTAAGGTAGATATGACCTTCTCAATTAGTCCATGTTTTAATTAAAATTTATCAGCAATTAAGGTTTTTTAAAAATTAACCAAACACCTTATTGACAACAAAGTAGATCCACAACAGCATTTACAGTTAGAGATTACTTTTAATATCCCAAAATGTAATTTATCCATCTTCAATAACTTCTGAGAAAACGGGTCATTTATATCAGAAAATGCCAGTCACAGAAAAAGCTGCTCAAAGCAAAAAGGGGAAAACAAACTAGCATAGATTTGCAAAGAAAGAAGCTGTTATATTGAACAGTAGTATCAATTTGTAGAGCATAACTTCAACTAAAAGATGGGCTATAGTTTACCACTCTACTCCACAGTGTGCAGCAATTATGATTATTTCGTGTAAAGTGATCCAGAATTCACAATACAAAATGAGAGATACATTTTTTTTATTGACGCTCTTTAACTAATAGGTCCTTAGCGTCCCATTCTATAATGGGATGTAAAAGATCGGAAATTTTGCTCAGAGGCCTCTTTATCAGGCTGATTTTTACGCCCGAAAAAACTCCATCGTCCTCCGCCGGGTTTGAACCCACGACCTCGGGAACTAGAGGCTAGCATGGTAACCCTAAACCACGGAGGACGACATGGCAGATGCAGTAACTATTCTGTAATGATATATAAGTTTTGCCCTACAGTAATATATAATATATACACACATATACATATATACATATATGAAATTAACAAAGAAATTCCAATGAATCTGACTGTATAAAAACTAGAAATGTCATATTTTAGCAATTTTCAGGATTTATCCTCCCCTCAAGTAATGGAAGTTAAAAATACACATTACACAGTTTTATTAATTGCACGATTTATTCATAACGTGTATCATGACTTGCTGCGCTAGGTTATGTTCTGCACTGAAATATATCTACAACATTCGAAATTGGAGTGATGTGCTTAACAATAATAGCCATTTGACTAAATTGTTTTTAGTTCACTGAATAGAAAATAAATAATTATAAAATTGAAACATGATGTTCAGTTTGGTAACAATCTTTTTGTACTCCGATTTATCGCAGACTTTGAGCAAAAAGTCACCATATGCCATTATAATTTAAACTAATTTTGCTTTGTTTATTACTTTCTCTACTACGTATAGTAAGTAGGGTAAGTATTGTATTCCACCCAGAACTTCAATACCGAGATTTCACCGGAAATATATGTTTTGAGACCCCCTGAATCCAAAAAAGCGTTGTGTGTGTGTGTGTGTGTGTGTGTGTGTGTGTGTGTGTGTGTGTCTGTGAACAGCATAACTCAGAAACGAACAGTCGGATAAACACGAAACTTGGTATTTAGGTTCAGTATCTTCCAGTTAGAAAAAACGAGACAAATTCGAGATTCTATTATACATACCATACACATGAATTGCATACATTTTTTAGGATATTTTAATTTATATTGATGAATAAGTTTTAATCTTATATTGTTTTTGATTAAACTGCTTAGTTTGTTAAAAAGATTATATTTTAAAACGGAATTTAACTGCTTCTTCTTCTTGTTTATCTGTAATTGTTGAGAATTTTTTTCTTTAAATAGAATAGTTCCCTATCCTCCGTCTAGAAGTAGGAGCGTGGGAGAAATCTGTGTGTGTCTGTGTGTGTGTGTGTGTGTGTGTGTGTGTGTGTGTGTGTGTGTGTGTGTTTCGGTGTAAAAGTAATAAACCACCTACAGGTTAGGGTGTAAAGCATCTACAACTCAGTTGCTTCTCAAGTAAAGCCCTCAAAATGACCATAGAAATTAAACGGAACTATACAAATGAAACAATTATAAAAATATGTGTTACACTCACATTACTTTCTCTACTCTTGTACAAACTATTTTTACAAACGCTTATTCTTCATCTACTTCATTTTAATCGAGATAAACATTTGCAGACTCTACCTTATTGCTAATTTTCTTGTAGATGCAAGGGGAATATGGTAGGCTTTAAGCGATAGTCAAATCTTTTAAGAGCTGGTTGCTATGTGGAGCATTGCATTCTCTTTGCATGTCCAGGACATAAAAAATGTCCTTGTAATGCAAAATTATTTGTCACTGCATTGCAGATTACTTTTGCATCATCAATTACAATAACCTGCAGCCAAACCTCATCAGCGCATAAATAAGGTGGATATGGCATAACACCATCATAATTTGAAATTCATTTTAAGTGCAAATCATTGCCTAAATGAAGAACTTTATCAATTACTTCAGAACTCCAAGCATCAATATTTGTTACAGTTGATAAACATAACCTCATCACCGAGTTGTTTGTGCACTGTGTGTTTCTAACCTCACCAAATATGTCGTTATTTTGGCTTAAGGTGCCAGCAATCACTTTGGCTGCTTTCACGGAAAACCTCTTAACATTAAAATTAAAACTGGTTCGTTTCTTACTAGGCATTATGAAAAGTCTTAAAACGTAATCCAGTAACAAAGAATGGAAACCAAAACAGAAACACCTGAAAATGGTACTATAACAAATAATGTATGAATGAATAAAATGAAACAGCCTTTAAACCGTGAAAAAATATAAACTAAAATAAGAACACTTAAAATGCTACTATAACGAACAATAAGATATGAATTAATAAAATGAAACGATCTTACGAAATTGGTTCAAATCACCATTCCTTTGAAGCAAAAACCGATAGAAGATTCACAAAATCATTGTAGTTCGTTTATTTCTCAGTATAAAAATATTTGACTATCGTTTAAGGCCTACTATGTTCCCCTTGTTTTATATTTGCAAGGGCAATATAGAAATACAGTAGCCTTTAAGCATAAACATATCTCTTAATAGCTGGTTGCTATGTGCAGCACCATTCTCTTTTCCACAGATTAATACTCTTTGCATATCCAAGACAAAAAAATGAATAACGAATCCCCATTTGAGAAAATAAGTATTGAAAAATTTAAGGGAATAACAAGCAATATCTCGAAAATGGTTCACTCAACAACAAAAAATTTATATGACATAAATTGTGTATTTTAACGCGATCTACATTTTTTGTGTTGTAAACTTTTGTCTGTCCCTTATGACTTACCAGTTATGCAGAAGTCGTTCACAATGAAGAATACTTTTGGAGACATTCCCAGAAAATTCAAGATATACATTTTATTTTTCGTGAAAATATCTTAAACATGTGATATTTTAATCAAAATAGTTAGAGCCATTTTTGAGAAAATTAAAATTTTCGAGAAATGTTCCATTTAAAGGGTAAGGGTGGGGGAGATTTCTTGAAAACCTTCGTGTCGCATCTCTGGAAGATACTGAACCTAAATACCAAGTTTGGTGTTTATCCGACTGTTCGTTTCTGAGTTATGCTGTTCACAGACACACACACATGGACATGTTTCCAAAACTGCTTTTTTTGGATTCAGGGGGCCTCAAAACATATATTTGCGGTGAAATCTCGGTATCGAATTTTTGGGTGGAATACAATACTTCCCCTACTTACTATACGTAGTAGAGAAAGTAAAAATTAGTCGTCCTCTTTCAACCATTACATCATTGTTGGTTCGTTGCGGTTCCAATTATTGTAACTGCTGTATCCTACGCTTCCGTGGACTTCCGTCGATAGTTTAAACTTCTCCAAGGCATTCTATTGGTATCCATTTTGCAGACATGTTACCATTATCTTCTATACTCTTTTATTTTCTCTGTAAGGCTAAATATTTTCAATGGGTTAAAAAATTAGTTGTTCCTTATATGTATTGGTTTACTTCCTGCACGGTTTGCGGGAAATATTTAGCACAGGATTTTTTCTAATGAATGGTGGTGTAATTTCAAGTTGCCTGCCAGGACAACACTAGCACTAAATATCTACATTAAGTAACAAAAACCGTACAATCGCCCGAAAACGACATAACACTATACATGGTGAGATATCACAGCTGCATGACGTAACTCCGCAACGGCACTGCAATTACTTTGGCGTAAATTGCGATTTGCGCAAAACAAAAATGCTAAATTGTGACGAAAGGAGGCGCTTAAGGCGGAAAGTGAAGACGTTATAAGAGTAGATCAGCTACTGTAATATACTTCAAGAAGGCTTAAATTAATCGTTTTTCCAATGCCAGGAAAGTGCGCAAAATCTACGTTCGCAGAATAACATGCATAACAGTTTCTCATTCGTTTGTATAGGCATTCCTTTGATTCATATTCTCCGTACCCTCAACATTTTTGCTAAAAATTACTTAGCACACATTATTTTTACCTCTTATTTTAGCTTTCAGTTTGAGATGATTTGTTTCAGTATTTAATCGAGCGAGATGGCTCCGTGGTAACGTTTGAACTTGCATTCGGGAAGTCTTGGTTCGATTCCCGCCCGACCACTCTGACCTAAGGTTTTTCGTGGTTTCCCAGGGTCGGAAGGCGAATGCTGGGATGGTTCTCCTTCTACCACGAATCTCCTTTCCATCATTTCCTTTCATCTCTTCATCTCGTGCGTTTTAGGGTTTTAGGATCAGGCGACAGCGATTGGTGTGTTGCGGCGGGACGGTGAAATTTGCGCTATATAAAGATTTCTTCCTGGTCTAGGCTGCCGGCTGGGAGCTATTCGGGAAATTCTTTCTTGGTGTTTCAATTTTCCAGTCGTGTTCTATATATATATATATAGAACACGACTGGAGCCACTTCCTGGGAGTGTCCCGTTTTATTTCGGGACACCCAGGTTGAAGATGGCTAAAGTGGGATCGCCGGCGTCAGAATTGGTGTCATCCTGAAATCATAAGGGACTTCGGTCTTGCTAGCGCGCATCGTCGTCCCGACATGGTAACTCTTTGGGCCTCCCCTTCATCCCTTCCTTCCAAAGGTCACGTTGGAAGCACAAAGGGCCTACTATAGCCCACGCATTGTGTTCCATTTATTGGAAGCCCCTCAGTCTGACTGTACATTTGTTGCAGACACTAGTTCGTCAATACGAACTCATTCTACTCGTGACGTCATAGCAATCATTTAGGTTAGAGAATAAGACTCGCTGTGCTGGCGTGAGAATTTGTTTGAAATTTCAACCATGCTGTGTATACATCACTCCTCTCAACGTAGGTCAGTTATTCTCTCAGCAGTGAACGCAGGGCCCTTGATGTCGAACAAGACTTCTCTCCCTTGCGTAACGGAATGCGTGAGCAAAGTATGTGAACGGTAATCTTATCATTCTCACGAGTTTGAGCTGCACACTTGAGATCAGTACAAGCGTAGGCGGTGATTACAGCATGCTATACTCACGTAATCATCGCTGGTGTAATGACTTATCGGCTAGATCAAGGAACAAACACAGGTATCCGACTTTTTTTATCTTCATCCGCGATCCCGTCCCGTACACTGTCCTCATAATGAAGTAGTTTTCTGTACACGTAAAAAGAGGCGTTGTATAAAACAAAACTTCTGTAAGCGCTAATGCAGCATTAAATAAATGACCATTTTGAAGTACGGAATAATGACTGCCATTTCCCTAACACTCGAGACCCAGACATTATGTTCTGTCGCATAGGTGTACAATTACTTGTAATGAGCTGGTACGTATAGCTTGTAGCAGAGATACTGGCTATGTTATTAAGAAAGTAGCATTACAAAGAATATGCACTTAGAAACGAAAACAAGAATCTCTGTGCATTTCCTTTCTTAATAGCTGTTATTTGTATAAACAGGATATTCCAAAAAAGAACGTGATGATTAACTCCTTTATTTTACATTCACTGCAGCCATTATGCTCGCAGAAAACACTTTGCATTTATCTTTCCGCGCTCTTTGAATTTTATTGTCTTCTTGTTTATGAACTTCTCGCTGCTTTTCATTTGTATTCTTTCTTCTATTAGTGTATTTCCATTTATGACCGTAATAAATTGTTTCCAGCAACTTTCAGATACCAAGATATTTGCTAACCGTGTGAATTCTGTAGTAGTATCTATTCTTTCTAACGGATAAATGCGTAGTTACCCATTGATAAGTAGCATTGGCTTAGTTTCATTTCAGAATCTGGATTATTCCTTTAATAGCGAAACCCGTAGCTGTGCTCACGTTATTTCGTTAAACACGATTATTCTCCCCTTCCCCTATATCTCCCTTTCCTCTTTTCCAAACTCGCTCTTATCCTCCATTTCGGGAGGTCCTGGGTTCGATCCCCTGCGACCGCCCACTCTTGAGGGTTTTTCTGCTTTTCCCGAATCGGCAGGCGAGTACTTTGGTGATTCCTCTTCTACCACGACTTTCCTGTATCCATCATGATCCTTTGTCATCTGTTTGGGGTTGTAGGACCAGGCGATGGTTTTCGGCGGGTTGCGGCTGGACGGTGGATGTCCGCTTTGTAGCGTTTCTTCCCTGACGTAGGTCGGGAATGCCTAGTCGGGACTTGCCTCCGAAGTGAGCCCCACAAGGGCCCCGTTGTTTACATGAGTAAACTGTTGTAGTTAGGATTAAAATTCTTTACGCAAGTGCAGTTTCTTTCATGGCCCTCTTTATTATTCAATGCATAACTCAATAACCCATTTGCGCCGGCTGGAAAGCAAATGTAGAAAAGCACTGAAACAGCAGAGAGCACAAGTTTGCTATGCTGAAGAGATAATATTAACGAGAATGTCGCTAGTTCGCAGCAAATGAGCAAAGGAAACTGATTACGATTTTTATACTCTGTATAAATCTCATTCTGAGCTGCCGGCGCAGATCTTCTGTGTGTGTGTGTGTGTGTGTGTGTGTGTGTGTGTGTGTGTGTGTGTGTGTGTGTGTGTGTAAAATACTATACCAATTGAGTCAGCTGCCCCTAGGTACTCGTATCTATGCAACCCACAGTTTACAGTCTAATGTGAAAACATTGACTCTTTTAGGAAAAAAAAAACTTATTGTAGCTCTGCCCTTCTATTCGGTACTTTACGCAATTAACATTAATGATTAAAGGCCTGAATGAGAACTAAGGAGCTGCAAAAGCCTTAAAACAGACGGCGTTTCATACATATAATGCTTGCAAGGAGATAGAAGAATGTTTTCTCGAAGAGCGAGATAGACTACGTGGGTTAGCTGCCGGAATGTGGTGAAGCAAAGGTTAGCTGGTTCTTTTTACTTTTTCTACTACGTATAGTAAGTAGGGGAAGTATTGTATTCAACCCAAAAATTCGATACCGAGATTTCACCGGAAATACATGTTTTGAGACCCCCTGAATCCAAAAAAAGCATTTTTGGTAATATGTCCGTGTGTATGTCTGTGTGTCTGTCTGTGTGTCTGTGTGTGTATGTCTGTCTGTGAACAGCATAACTCAGAAACGAACAGTCGGATAAACACCAAACTTGGCATTTAGGTTCAGTATCTTCCAAGGATGCGACACGAAGGTTTTCAAGAAAATCCCCCCACCCCAGAGTACCCTTTACATGGAAGATTTTTCTAAAATTTTAATTTTCTCAAAATGGCTCTAACGATTTTGATTAAAATATCATATGTTTAAGATATTTTTGTGACAAATAAACAGTATATCTTGAATTTCCTGGGAATGTCTCCAAAAGTATTCTTCATTGTGAACGAGTTTTGCATAACTGGTAAACCATAAGAGATAGACAAAATTTTACTACACAAAAAATGTAGATCGCGTTAAAGTACACAATTTATGTCATATACATTTTTTTTGTTGACTGAACCATTTTCGAGATATTGCTTGTTATTCCCTTAAATTTTTCAGTACTTATTTTCTCAAATGGGAATTCGTTATTCATTTTTTTTTGTCTTGGATATGCAAAGAGTATTAATCTGTGGGAAAGGGAATGGTGCTGCATCTAGCAACCAGCTATTAAGAGATATGTGTATGCTTAAAAGCTACTGTATTTCCAAATTGCCCTTGTAAATATATATTCCCCTTACATCTACAAGAAAATTAGCAATAAGATAGACTCTGCAAATGTTTATCTCGAATAACATGAAGTAGATGGAGAATAAGCGTTTGTATAAATAGTTTGTACAAGAGTAGAGAAAGTCATGTGAGTGTAGCACATCAGATTTTTTTATATTTTACTTGTGTTTATTTTCTGTATTTTAGTGTACTAATTTATTTATTCTTGTTACTGGCTCTCATGTGAGCCAAAGACACAAGAATTACAATCAGATAATTGTATATCATGTTTACCCTAATAATCTGCACCGTAACTGGTGTTGTAAACCGTATTACGTAGTTAGCTTTCATTCTTTTTGGCGCATATCGACGATATTAAATCTAACAGTTTTTGTTTCATGTTTAAACCTTATGTTTCACTTCTTCTATTGACAAAGGATTGTAAATTTGCTAAGTTTACGAGTAAACAGAATAATAAATTGTTAAAGAGCGTGGATTTCATCAACGAAGTAAATGTTCAAAATGACGACCCCCTTCATCAATGTACATTTGTGTACGTTGCCGGAAAGACCTCCTTGCATGCTGTAATATGCGCGGAGTAATCTGCCTGCATTCTTCACGTATGAGTTACCGTAGATGATTTGGGCTTTGCGGTTCTTCTTCTTTGTGGTGGAAAACATGGTGATTATTCTATTTTGTACACCCTTATAATGTTATCAAAATGTTATTTATATCATATCAAATTATAGGCCCAAAGAGATGAAACAAAAGGTAATAAAATGTTTGAACTTAACCCGAAGGATTTGGACCGAAACTCTAGTGGCCCAGTGTTAAAGCAAGCATGATAAAGCATGATAATACCATTCGGCCAATACTACCTTGCAAGCTGAAGTTCCTATACAAATTAGTAGTCGCAGAACTAGACCTCTCCTCGAATTTTTACACGCTTTTTGCAACGCCACACAGTTTTGAGCTCGGTTTGGTGGTTTTAATTCAAGCAAATAAAGTGCATCAGTCATTGACATTACTGTATGATCTGAAATACGCCATAGTTTGTGACATACGTAAAATGATCTACCTAATACTTAGCATTTTTGACAACGATGTGCAACGTTGACTGACGGCTTAAATCCAATTGCTCGCACTGCATAGATATCCATTTTGTTTTCAAATGGTTTTGTCAACCGATACATCTGATAGGTTCTTCCTTCAGGGGCGTTTTCAAAGGTGTGTATGAGGTGTGCTACTGAAATTCCCAGTGTCAGATTGGGATGTTTTTTGTATCGACATACATAGTGATTGCATTCTGTCCTGTAAAATACCAATACACCGAGTTATCTATCCCTCCTGTATAAAATGCTACGCAAATCACCCATTAGAAGGCATTCAAGAAAGACCTAAGCACATTGCATACATTCAAAAATAAATAGGGGCAACTGACTCACCTGGTATATTAAATATTGTATATTGTTCTGTGTATTATAATTTTTTTCCTCATTTTATGTTATTCTAACACACAAAAAATAAGTTTATATTTCTGATGCAATGCCTGTTATAAACGAAAACGGCCATAGGCGTAATTTAAAAACTAGGAATGTCAACTTTTAGCTATCATTGTCATACTTAGCTGTTGTTAATGACTTTTTTCGACAATTGTGTTTCTTAACCGCTTCCCGTTCATGTTACCATAGTGGGAAGTTGAAATTCCTGCACTCCGTGCGTTTTACATTTTTACTGCAAACGTTAATAAAATGTATTTCTTCCTCCAAATATAGATACGTGTATTTATTGTTGCAGACAGTTGAACTTTACTACTTAAGTCTTACCGTTCTTACTTCCCTGTATTTGTTAGCATTTATTTCGATTTAATTCATGCAGCATTTAAATATAACTCTTTCGGCGCAAGCACCCACCTCACCTTCAGTTGTTCACCGGCTTGGCCAATACTACCAGGCGTGACTAATCAGAGGCTTGCAGAGGCCAAAGGTGACAGTGGTTAGCTTTATTTTCGTGTAAATATTTCTATTATTCAGTATCGCTCAAAAAATGGTAAGCAATACGCATGCGTTGTCCTTTGCGGAAACTCTGAAGCGAAAATTCTCGACTTTGTGTCGTATTTTCAAAACTCCAGCAATGATGCACTTAGCGCACTTGTATCTTTATATACTATTGCGCAACAGAAGCTTGTAAATAGCATTAATGTATAACACATTAGGTCAAAGGAAAACAGAACGTCTGCTGTAATTGAAGGACACACACTGGTAATTGGTGCCTAGTACGTCAAGAACGTCAATGCGTCTAAAGTTCAATCAAATGAACAGCGTTTAGACAGTTAGTGGCAGGCTTATGTCAAGCTGGTTGCTATCGCGGACATTGGTCTCGCTGTCTTTACATTCGCTCATTTCTTAGCCTACTGTGAAAGAAAGCACTTACACATATCTGGAAACATATTTCGAAAACCAGCGGCGCCTAGAACAGTGTCAAGAACTGATATCCTAACGAATCTAATACTACGTGGAACGTATACTCACAACATTTTACCGCAGGTTGGAAATGGTAAGTGCTGCATATGTCTTTGCTCTATAAACTTCTTTTAGCATTAAGACGTAAATACTGCGTTCTCATTTCTTCCCATGTCTGTCCTAAAAACGTCATAAATACCTTTGAACCGGGTTTAGAAGTGTGGGAAACGGAGCAATGCAAAGATCACCTTACTATAAAGGTTCCAAAAACATTTTGTCGCGAAATATAGCTGTAGATTTAATACTTACAGTAGGTATTCTGGAAAACAATTTTAGATTATTCTTAAGAATCTCCATCTAAATTAACCTTAACATAGTAAGAGTATTAATCAAATTTCAAATGTTTCAGCGAAGTTTTTCTAACTCTTAAGATTTTAAAAGTTAGTTATATTAACTAACTGTTATTTTGGGCCAGATTTTAAATGTATCGATAAAACTCTTAAAAGTGTAAGGCTTTTAAGACGCTCTCATTGTAAAAGTATGCATCTTAATTGTCTTGTATATCAATTTCATTTACATTTAAAATGTTTCGAAAATTCTCTAGAATCGCAGATATGAAAAATCTATAATCCATACTCGCTGCAGCCTTACTTTAAATCCTTAATTTTTAGGATGTTTTCTATATAAACTTTCCTTAATTTTGTACCAACATAAAAATAAATAGAAATGCTTCTGCAAATTTGATCCAAACTCTTATGTATAAGCTTTTAACTGCATGTTGGTTGGTTGCTCCATGCTCACGGACGGACGAAGCGAAACTGGAGGGTGCTCCACATTAGCGAACGTATCTAAATTGACTTTTGATGTGAATGGCTGGATGTTGCCTTCCAAACCTGGATATAGCAAAATTAATATTTCCTTATCTGATCTAATGTATAGCCAAATGTAGACACTGTATATCTTTAGCTCCTTTCTTAGTGAATTTCGTATCTTGTGTGCACATTAATAAATGAGCTCTGTGGAAGAATCAATCGTGAACTTTCTGTTCTATGCATTGGAATAGAGATATAGAGGTGTTAAATTTCCTAACATCCCATTCTGCAGGTAAGATCTTGTACTTCCAGCCACTTGGGTAGGGTACGTCCTGCTTTCTAAGAAGCTATCCTACGCTCCACATTATTTGGACCTATCTAATCGTAAAGCAGAAATTATTCTTTTTCCAGTTCAGGTTTGTAAAACTTCCAAAGAATTAATTGCCCAAAAATGCTCGTGTAAAGAAAAATCAGTTCTCTTTGTGTAGATGAATGTATCTTTTGGTTATTTCTAAAGATTTATGTGCATCATAATCATAATATGAAAGATAAATTTCGTATGTGTTTCCCTTAAATCATCCAACCAGAAATTCGGAATATTGGTCCGTTCCATATCTGAATCTTTTCTTTCATAGTCCAATCTGCCTTCTTCCTTATGGTCGATAACACCCTCTATTTTCTACATGTCGAATTCTGGATAATATTTATGACACAAGGGTAAAAATGGAGTTTTATTTTGCGAGTAGAAACGGAATCTATCATTGTAGGAGTAGAATACTATAGTTAAACCAATGCTTTAAAAGATTATTTAAATCGAATTTGGGCAAAAGTTCAATTCTTCGAAGCGCCGGCCACTTGTTTCATTTTACTTAAGGCATCGTGTTTATAGAAATTAATTGTTAATTATAAAGTTGATCCATTCTTTAAAATGATCGTACGAGCAAAATAAAATCACGTTTAACATGTATTGTCATATACTACTGTTTAGAGCCCTGAATATTAGATTATAATGTATTCTGATTCGATTTGTGTAGACATAGCAATATACATTCGGACATGCGCAGTGGATAGTTCTATTGTGTACTTGTTTGGCCTTATAGCACTAGTGCTGACATGTTCACTTACACAATCATAACATTATATATTACCTTGCACCATTGAAAAAATTTGCTGCATGCAGTGTCGTACTGTTTTCCCGACATTTCAGTTTCTCTACTACATATAAGTAAGTAGGGGAAGTATTGTATTCCACCTAAAAATTCGATACCGATATTTCACCGGAAATATATGTTTTGAGACCCCCTGAATCCAAAAAAAGTATTTTTGGAAACATGTCCGGTGTGTGTCTGTCTGTGAACAGCATAACTCAGGAACGAACAGTCGGATAAACACCAAACTTGGTATTTAGGTTCAGTATCTTCCAGAGATGCGACACGAAGGTTTTCAAGAAAATCCCCCCACCCAAGATTACCCTTTACATGAAACATTTTTCGAAAATATTAATTTTCTCAAAAATGGCTAACGATTTTGATTAAAATATCATATGTTTAAGATATTTTCATGACAAATAAAATGTATATTTTGAATTTTCTGGGAATGTCTCCAAAAGTATTCTTCATTGTGAACGACTTTTGCATAACTGGTAAACCATAAGAGATACACAAAATTTAACTACACAAAAAATGTAGATCGCGTTAAAATACACAATTTATGTCATATACATTTTTTGTTGAGTGACCATTTTCGAGATATTGCTTGTTATTCCCTTAAATTTTTCAATACTTATTTTCTCAAATGGGAATTCGTTATTCTTTTTTTTTTGTCTGGGATATGCAAAGAGTATTAATCTGTGGCAAAGAGAATGGTGCTGCACCTAGCAACCAGCTATTAAGAGATATGTCTATGCTTAAAGGCTACTGTTATTTCTATATTGCTCTTGCAAATACAAAACAATGGGAGCATAGTACGCCTTAAGTGATAGTCAAATATTTTTAGAACTGGTCGCTATGTGTAAAATGTAACTCTCTTTGTATGTCAAAAGATCGTCTCCTCAAATGTTTATCTCGATTAATATGAAATAGATGGAGAATAAGAGTTTGTAAAAATAGTTTGTACAAGAGTAGAGAAAGTTCATGTGTGTGTGCGTGTGTGTGTGTGTGTGTGTGTGTGTGTGTGTGTGTGTGTGTGTGTGTGTAACACTTCAGATTTTTTGGTAACAATTCCAACGTTATTTTTTCTGCTGCTTGCAAAATTTTGTCCAATTCTGCCGAATCCATTTCCAAGTCATTAAAATAATCCGCCATTACATTAATCGATACAAGTCTCCGCTTAACATACATATAGTTTTCAGGGCAAGAAGCAAAGATGGTAGCAATGGAGTGTTATAAACGTTTTATTCCACAGGATGTAATAATCTGCTATTTCTAGTATGAGTGGCTCGTGTCAAAAGCTCTACTTTTAGAACCAATGACCTAAAAATTACTTGTCTTTATATTTTAACTATTTCATTTATTTCTTAACTCCTAGTTTCTCTCTTATATTGTTTCATCTCTAGATGCTTGTATTTTCTACTACACATACTTTGCGCGTGTGTGTGCGTGCGCGTGCATATTTTCGCAGCCATAAAAAAATCTGGGAAAGCCAAGATTGTATAAAATTATTTACTGTATTTTAAATTCTATTAAAATTGTACGTTCACGCAATTCTACAACCTTTTTTACTTTTATGTCAATGTGTTTTAGTTTCTAATTAAGCCTTATTACATTCTACGTATGTGGAACTATTAGCTTATTCTGTGGCAAAGTTTCGTGTTTATTATTTTAGCTCGGATGAATGTGGACACTTTGTTTTCCAAGAAGACAATCTTTCTAAGTTTAAAAACAGCATCGTGTAACTCTAGTTCTGATACAGCTGTGTATTGTGAAACCGGTTCCTTTAAACATAAAACGAAAGTTTAATAAAATGGTCTAGTGATTCTTGAATACGTTAATGTAATAGCTAAACAATGGTGCAGATATTGAGCTCCATACTTTATCCCTTGGTTTATTTCTACCTGGTGGTTTCATTTTATATGTTATCTTTGTACAGAAAATAAATGGTTCTGGTTAAGTATTGCGGGAAAACCAATTTTTAATACTGCGGGGCAGACGGAATACCGATTACATTTTTAAAAGAGCTACTGTTATTCATTTAACATTAATCTATAACCTTATTCCTTAATCTTTCATCAAGGAAATTTTCCCAATGTGTGAAAGCAAACCAAAGTAATTTCCATTTACAAATCTGGAAATTCTAAGATGATTAACAGCTAAAGACCTATTGCTGTTCCGTCTACACCACAAAAATTATTGAAATATTACTGTACATATTATAATCATATCAAGTAGTGATTTCGCCGTTGTAGCATGGATTCATGCCAAAACGATGAATTGTTAAGAATCTCTTTATAACTTTACTGAAAACGTCACTTCAGAACTAGACCAGTTTAAGCAAGTACTTTTATGTTATATTTTGAAAACCGGTACACTCGTATGCCGATTTTCAAAAGGCGTTCGATAAAGTTGATCACGACTGTTTACTTACTAAATTATCAACTGTTGCTGCTGCATTCTCATTAATGAAATTGATTCGATTATATTTAAAAACAGTTCACGTGTAGCGCATTAGAAAAATTGCCTACCAGGTTAACGTTAATTCAGAGATTATCCATTGCTCAACTTAGGACCTTACTTTTGTGCTTTATTATTTGTTCAGAATCTTTTGAGACAGTGAATAGGAGAAGGTAGAAATCCGTTGCTCGTGCTCAGGTCGTCTCCGTGTGGCTGCTCTTTGTGATAGCTACCACATCGGCTGCGGACGTCCTTATCTCCCCTTTCCACTGTCTCAAAAGACTCTAAAAAATCTGATGTGTTACACTCACATGACTTCCTCTACTCTTGTACAAACTATTTTTACAAACGCTTATTCTCCATCTACTTCATGTTAATCGAGATAAACATTTGCAGACTCTATCTTATTGCCAATTTTCTTGTAGATGTAAGGAGAATATATATTTACAAGGGCAATATAGAAATACAGTAGCCTTTAAGCACATACATATCTCTTAATAGCTGGTTGCTAGGTGCAGTACCATTCCCTTTCCCACAGATTAATACTCTTTGCATATCCAAGACAAAAAAAATGAATAACGAATTCCCATTTGAGAAAATAAGTACTGAAAATTTTAAGGGAATAACAAGCAATATCTCGAAAATGGTTCACTCAACAAAAACAATGTATGAATTAAATTGTGCATTTTAACACGATCTACATTTTTTGTCTAGTAAAATTTTGTCTATCTCTTATGGTTTACCAGTTATGCAAAAGTCGTTTACAATGAGGAATACTTTTGGAGACATTTCCAGAAAATTCAAGATATACATTTTATTTGTCATGAAAGTATCTTAAACATATATTTTAATCAAAATCGTTAGAGCCATTTTTGAGAAAATTAAAATTTTCGAAAAATGTTCCATGTAAACGGTAGTCTGGGGTGGGGAATTTTCTTGGAAACCTTCGTGTCGTATCTCTGAAAGATACTGAGCCTAAATACCAAGTTTGGTGTTTATCCGACTGTTCGTTTCTGAGTTATGCTGTTCACAGACACACAGACATACACACGGACATGTTTCCAAAAATGCTTTTTTTGGATTCAGGGGGTCTCAAAACGTGTATTTCCGGTGAAATCTTGGTATAGAATTTTTGGGTGGAATGCAATACTTCCCCTACTTACTATACGTAGTAGAGAAAGTAAAAACAATAAAAATGATTCACCTAGTGTCGTTAAACATTCCAAAATTGTAATGTTTGCTTATTATGCAAAAGTAATAATAGAATATCTACTTGATCCAGACTCTTTATATGCATGGAGGATAACGAGCTTCCATTTAATATTAGAAAATCAGTAAAATGTTTTTCAACACAAGGCCCCCCCCCATAAAATTAAATATTGTAACTTTGTCCAGCTTTTACTCTCACTTACTTCAGTTAACCCGTTTATAATAACATAGCAGAACACTACTCGTTGAAATGGTGTAAATAAAGATATAGGAGTACATTTTGCAAAAGATCTCACATCCAACAGACGCATTGACTTAATTGCAATAAAATCGTTAAAATGTCTAGGCATCATTATTCCAAATACGTTCACATTTAAAGAAAAAACATTAAGTCGACTTTACAACCCCTTCGTTATACAACATCTTGAATATGCCTTTATCATAATACCATAAAATATGCCGATTTAATATAAAAAGCACAATTAAAATTTTAAAAATAGAACTGTGTAAAAGAACTGGTACTACCCTACGTATACAGTTTGCGATACTCTTTTATAAATATTTAAATTTAAAGCTTTACATTTCAGAAGAGAGACTGTGGGATTAATATTTCTGTATAAAGTTCTGCATTCAATTATTGAAGACATGTATGATACTACAAGCTTATCCTTTTATATACTAAGAAAAATAAGTAGATTCAAAACCTTTTTTTCACCCCCAGAGTAAAACAGAATAACATTAAAAATCACAAACAGAATCATGCATTTATATAATCAAGTTCATTTATTTTTATGTAGATATTTTCACCATATTTATATTTTAAATTCAGTTAAAAAATACCATAGTTAATAATTACTTATTACTAGATTAAAGCAAATATTGAATTTAGAAATAATGCATAATTAAAAACCAATGTCACTTTAATTTTCGTTCTTGTTATTCTGGTTCCTTATATTTTACTTCTCTTTACAGTTTCTATTTTAATCTATAATTTTTGCTCGTTTCTTGTGTATTTAGTTAGATATTAATTATTTTAAGTGACCAGTTTATAATGTACGCTTCTTTAACGACGCTAATGTCAGTTATAAACAAATAGGATTTCCCAAAATGAAATCTATTTATCATGTTTTTCCCAACCTATAAGTATAAGAAAAGATTAAAAAGAAGAGAATGTAATTTGCTAAAGCATGTATACTACTAGTATAAAATTCACATTACATATCCATCCCAAATATATCTGAGCATTTTTATAATATTTCTGTAGTTATTTAATATTCTTGCATACCTTTTGCAGCATATAGGCTTATCCTTCTACAATTATGACCAATTCCCTTCATTATCTATAGGGATAACAAGAGCTGTTCCATTCTGCTACCATATATCCATTTCTCAGGGTGTATTTTTCCTTCAGTGCATACAAAATTAATACAGGATAATCAGAATAAGAGGCAACGCTGCTTAGTGACACCTAGGTCGCGGACGCGCGCCACTCGTTTGCCGACACTTCATCCCCGCGCGAACCGTCACATGCATCGAAACAAATAGGATGAACGGACAAGGCCAACTACATAATACTCTTATCATTATTGTTTCGCAAATTATAATATTGAATGTCCCTAACATTTCAAATATGACATTGGAAACGTTATCTTTTTGCTCAAAGGCAGGCATTGCAGCGTCTTAACAAATTCACATAATACAGCTCTTTTAAGGAAATGTTGGTTACTTCTTCCCCTATATTACTTCCCCTGAACTTTTTGTAATGTTAGAGATTTTGGTTACATATTTTGTCTTTTAAACTGCCCCATAAGTAAACTTTCGCAGGGCGTGAGGTCTAGGGATCGAGCGGGCCATACACATACACTCCGTCAGCAAAAACGTCAGCAATTGTATCCAGAGAAGTCCGAACTGTGCGAGCTGTAGCCCCGTCTTGTTAAAATATGCCGTACGTTCACTCATCTGTCAATGGAAAGCACGAAAGCTGCTCCAAAATAATTTAAAGCTTGGTACCGTGCAACATTAATAATTTCGTGAAAGGAAATAGGGTCAATTATTCTAGCCGCCCTCATGGCACACCAAACACCGACCTTAGGATCATGTAGTGGACTTCGGTGTACAACAATGAGGGAAGCGGTGCAATAGCGGGGACTGGAGCGGGAGGGAAGCGGCGCGCGGCCGCGACCCAGTGCCGCTAACAGCGTTTCCGCGTTATCTGATGGCACCGTACAAATACATTTTAATCAATTACGTTTTACTTTTACAATGCAGGAACCTTTCCCCAATATATTTTTTTTTCAACATTATATATATCCGATTTATATTCTAAACAAATAATTCAGAATCATATATAAATTAAAATAAATTACTTTAACGCATCTGTTCACCCCAGACCGCGATATTATGGCGAAGGGTTGATTCGAGACTAGTGTACATTGACACCTATGTTATGACAACACGGACTCGGAACTCCAAATGACTCGGAAATCTGAATCATTAGCTAAAAGGCGCTATCTAAAATAAAAACTCCGATGCGTTACACTCACATGACTTTCTCTACTCTTGTACAAACTATTTTTACAAACGCTTTTTCTCCATATGCTTCATGGTAATTGAGATATCGAGATGTTAATCTTATTGCTAATTTTCTTGTAAATGCAAGGGGAATTTGTAGGCTTTAAGCGATAGTCAAATATTTTTAAGAGCTGGTTGCTATGTCGAGTATTCCATTCTCTTTGCATTACCAGGACAAAAAAATGAATAACGAATTCCTATTTGAGAAAAAAGTATTGAAATATTTAAGGCAATAACAAACAATATCTCGAAAATGGTTCACCCAACAAAAAAAATGTATATGACATAAATTGTGTATTTTAATGCGTCTACATTTTTTGTGTAGTAAAATTTTGTCTATCTCTTATAGTTTACCCGTTATTCAAAAGTCGTTCACAATGAAGAATGCTTTTGTAGACATTCCCAGAAAATTCAAGATATACATTTTATTTGTCATGAAAGTATCTTAAACATATAGTTTAATCAAAATCGTTAGAGCCATTTTTGAGAAAATTAAAATTTTCGAAAAATGTTCCATGTAAACGGTAGTCTGGGGTGGGGGATTTTCTTGGAAACCTTCGTGTCGTATCTCTGAAAGATACTGAGCCTAAATACCAAGTTTGGTGTTTATCCGACTGTTCGTTTCTGAGTTATGCTGTTCACAGACACGCACACAGACACACACACACAAACACACAGACACACACACACGGACATGTTTCCAAAAATGCTTTTTTTGCATTCAGGGAGTCTCAAAACATATTTCCGGTGAAATCTCGGTATCGAATTTTTGGGTGGAATACAATACTTCCCCTGCTTACTATACGTAGTAGAGAAAGTAATTAGAGAACGCATAGATACCCTGTAATGCATAGTTACGTAACAGCGCGACTGGCCCGAATCTTAAGATCAAAAATAATTCTTATACATAAATTGATAAATGGACATAGTTGTCATATACCAGGAAATAGAAGTATTATGCAAATGGATTGAAAGTTACGTAACGATTTCCATTTTCATTTAAAGGAAGGCCGAATAGAGAAAATTTTAAAGAAAACATGGCAATTTTAGCCTTTTATTGCAGTCCTATAAATTAGAATTTCCTCCATAATTTTATATACTTTTTGCCATTGTAGACAGATTACTTGTATTTTAAATATATTTTTAAAAATGGCATTGAATCTGTCATTTTGTTGCAATACTTCACACACAGTTTGGAGTAGAGAGGTAAACTTAAGCCCATCCTTTAGGAGAAGTTTTGTTCTACAAATCGGTACTAGCTACTGTTTTAATATGACAGCTTATGTGTTCTCAAGCCATATGGTTTCTTTATCTGCAAATGATAGGCGTTTGTTTCCTCCAATTTTGCTTTTTCTGTGAATGACGGTTTTTGTTATGCATAATCCGTTTTCTCCGAAACAATTTTAGTCAGCTAAATTTAATTTTACGATGACAAGAAAAACACTAACCGTTATTGTGGATCTACTTCAGTATTAGTAGCATGATTGGTTATTTTTTAAAATAATAAATGCTGATAAATTTTCATTAAAAGAAGATATAGTAAAGAAAATAGTCATAACTCTCGTAATAAACGAACCTATATAGTATAAACCTACAGTATATAGTATTTTAAATATTTTTTGTTCTTAACTTTAAAGGGGAAAATCTTATAAAAGTATATTTAAGCTCATATTTTATTTAAACTTAATTTTTATTTATTATTATTATTATTATTATTATTATTATTATTATTATTATTATTTTGTAAATTTGGGTTCGAGGAACTATTGTGTAGAAATGAATCAATGAACTTAAAAGGCATGCATTTACATCTCGAAAAGATTTCGTCTGATATAGACAGTTTAAAGGATATCCTACTAAACAAATACCTAAATCTGAAACTGAAAACACAAGTCGTGGAGTCGCGAGTAATTCCAGTTCTCATATACGGATGCCAGACGTGGTGTTTCACCGAGCGTCAATCAATTGTGCCAGAGAAAGATGGAACGGAAAACACATCAGGTTACAAAATAGAATACGAAACACGAAAGCAGAAGAACGACAGGAATGGACGACGCAGCAGGACTCGCACGACAACTCAATTGGAAATGGAGAGATCAAGTAACAAGGATGGGCCACAGAAAATGGACCCATGTGACCACAGTTTGGGACAGCAGGTTCGGGAAAAGAAGAGGTCGACCTCTTCAGGGGTGGTCAGACGAACTGATACGAGAAGCTGGAAGAAGATGGACCACTATAGTCAAAGACCGCCAACTATGGAGTTAAAACTATAGCCAACATTAATATATTAACGACTAATTGGTGCTGGACTAAACTTTGAATAAAAGGATTAAGTGAAAATACAAGTAAAAGGTTAGTTCTCCCATGGACTGACTCACTTGGGAGTTTTTACATGAGCTACCGTACCTAGAGTAGGAGGTCATTGCCCTAAAGGAATGTAAGCTATCTTATCATATCTATGTTAAATAGTTTACGAGATTATGTGCCATGAATTTAGCAGATTTAGTATTGGTGACATAGGGCTTTCAACCTCCCCTTAAGATTGTTTGCGAAAGTAAATTGTTTTTTGGCGATAATGCTTTCAAGTATCATTGCATCATCCGTTTCCCGCTAAACTGGAACAATATAGGAGGCGTGCGACCTGGCAAACTTCTGCATAACCATTAAGTTAAGCGCACCGTGCAGGTGCAATATTCACAAATCATGTTTATTATGGAAAATGCAATGAATGACATTGGTACTTAAGATGTTCGACGTGGCAGTCGCTGGCTTTGTGATATGAGCTACGATTCTAATGATGCTACGCCAAACATTTTAAATTACGTTAGGGGCAACCGCCTACAATTGGTTATACAGGCTCGCAGAGAAGATATTCCTACTTCATTATATTATATTAACGTCACCCACAAGCTTAAGTCTTCCAAATTGCCTCAGAATACTCTAGAAGACAGTTAAGTATAAGTAAATACCCAATACTGGAAAGCTGCATCAGAATTGAAAATCTTAATGCCACGGCCGGGACTCGAACCATGGACCTTCGCCTCTCCGTACCGATATTCTTATCGCTTGAGGTACCCTCATGCGCATTAAATCCTTTCACCTGATTCAAAATCCGATTGGTAGTATGAGAAAGGATGGGACATGATTGATGAACATAGTCAGAATGACCAACTTCTACAATGTTGAACTTCAGCAAATGGATTACCGATTTTTTCAAAAATTACATAAGAAGATGAAAATACTACCCAAGTTTTTGTATTTTATTTATTACACTGATGGAAGCATACGTCGCCATTTGTAAAGATGTAGGATCAAGAGCTTTTTTAAAATGCACTGCATTTTGGAAGTATGAAAATGTTTAAAATTTATTTTTAAAAATAAACCGTGCAATAATATCTGCGTTAAAAATAGCGCACAGCTAAGAAGAACACGTGGTAGAAATTTCAGGCTTATACAGTGCATGGAACTTGAGATAATGGGTCACTGTTTTAAAAATTTATTTTTTCTAAAACTTTGCTCTGTAGTTTTTGGAGAACTATGAACACACCTCATTGCAACCATATGGTATGCTAGTTATCCGGGCCGTCCTCCTGTTAGTACATTTTCCTTCAGTTAGAATGTTTTTAAAGAGGAAGTTTCCTACTGCATTTCCAAAATTACTGCCGTCTTCACATAATTAATTACTCTATTTATTTTACGTCGCTTTAACTACAAGGTTATATCGTGACGGATCTATTAGTGGATAACTCTTAGTTCGAGGTCTGGTGGACAGTTAGCCTTCTAGGTCTCATCCCTGCAACCACCCGCTTTGTCGTATCCACAGAGACCCTAGTGCATTAGCAACTGGACCTTCCGCTTCGTGCCGTGCAGATGGTATTACGGTGCCGTTCAGTCTACCTGTTGCTTTCATATAGAAAGGCGGACAGTTAGCCTTCTAGGTCTCATCCCTGTAACCATACCATCTTGTTTCGTCACGTGTTCAGAGACCTTAGTGCTTAGTAGCCGGATCTTCTGCTTCGTGCCGTGCAGATGGCATTAGGGTGCCGTCCAGCCTACCTGCCACTTTCATTGTCTGTGGATAGATGGCACAGCATTCGCTATTACCACCTATTTTTCTTTGTTTACTAAGACTTAAGGTGAAACTTGGGTCCTGGTATTAAATATTCAATCCGGTATTTACCTTAGCGACTGAGGAAAACCACGAAAAAATCTCAGTCAGACTGGTCGGGACCTCCCGAATGCAAGCCACAGACGTTACCGCCTGAGCCATCCCGCTCGGTCTCCTCACACAGTTCCATGTCATGATTAATTGAGCATCAATTAAGAACTATAATAGAACAAGTTCCCACTGTTAACATGGAACAGTAAACACAAAATCGGTAGTGTTGTATACAACTTTAACCATGAAACTCTACAGAATAGCCTAAAGTGAAAAAACAGTATTTCATAATTTGATGATTTTTGCCCCTTATGGATAAAAGGTGGTAAAAAGCGAAGCGAAATAGAGCGACTCCGACATAAAATATATTCACACAACTTTCCCTACCCAACATCATTTATTTTTAAATACCTTTAATAAACTATCCTTAAGAGAGCTTTTCTACCTACCTACTTCAAGTTAATCGAAACAAACTATTAGAGAAAATATTTCATTGCACATTTCGTTGTAGATACAAGGGGGATAGATGCATCCGAATTGATAGTGTTTGAAAGCTAGTCCGTATACGCTGGCCTTAAAATTCCATACTCTTTCCATGACACTGCGGGGAATAACTGAATAGTGACAACACTATGAAAATGACTTGTTGAAAAACTCAAACCAATAATATCACATATCTCTAAAATGGCTGGTGCCACAGAAAAACTTACTAGAAATAAATTGTGTGTTTTAAAGATGTCTACATACTTTGAGTAATACCTACGTTTATGTGAGTATTTTTATCGTTTACTCGTTATATAAAATTATACGAAATTCCTTTCGAATGAAGAAGTTTATATAGGCTATTCGCAGAAAATTCAAGATACACTTACAACATACATATTTATATGGTTTTTTAATCAAAATCGTCACAGCCATTTTTTAAGAAATAACAAATATCGAAACTTTTTCCATGTTAAAGTTAGTTTGGAGTGTGCTCTCTACTGTTGCTCTTTAGAAGATACTGAACCTAAATACAACGTTTAGTATGTATCAGACTTTTCGTTTTCGAGTTATGCTGTTCACAGGCGCACACACCGATACACGGACCTTTATGTTTTGGTTCAGGGGTGAAATCTTGACATCGAATTCTTGGATGGAACAGAATACTTCCCCTACTTACTGCTAGCAGGTAGCAGAGAAAGTAAAATTATAAATTCTTGTAAGTGTAGCTAAAACTCATTAGATTGTAAAATAGTTGCTGCAAAGAAAGATGCCTAATAGAAGACAAGTCTGGTGCTACCGAGCGGGATGGCTCAGGCGGTTAAGTCTGTGGCTCGCATTCGGGAGGTCCCGGGTTCAAATAGTTTTTTCGTGGTTTTTCTCAGTCGTCAAATACCGGATTGGATATTTAATACCACGACCCAAACTAAGTCTAAAATAATAGTAAAATGAAAAATAAGTGGTAATAGCGAATGCTATGCCATCTATTCACAGACAATGTAAGCAGTTAGACTGGACAGCACCCTAATGCCATCTGCACGGCATGAAGCAGGGGTTACAGGGAAGAGACCTTGAAGGCTAACTGTCCGCTTTTCTGCGCGAGGGCGGCGGTTAGACTGGACGGCACCCTAATGCCATCTGCATAGCATGAAGCAGGGGTTACAGGATTGAGACCTAGAAGGCTAACTGTCCACCACATATCCGTCGTGATATGACCAAGGAGTTAAAGCGACGTAAAATAAAATAGAATAAAAAAAAGTCTGGTGCTCCTATAGAAGTACGTGGCATGCAGAAAGAACAGACGAAACCATAGGAAGAAGCCCAAACAAAGGAGTGAAATTGCTATTGCAAATAGCTGTCATTTATACAAGCTTACATCGAGGATCACGTGTTTCTAGAATGATCTGTGTCCAAAATTGTAATCAAAATGCAGCACATCACTGTTGCCCGCATAATATTTGCATGACGCACACACCACGCATACGCAGCAGGAAACTTAATTCCTTTGCAGTTCCAGAATTCTTGTGCTATCTTACCTCATTTTAACCCACTTTACTGTAGCGTGTAGTATTACATTGTATTTACTATTTGTTCTAAGAGCTATGGCAGCTTACACTGAACTGGTAACTTCAAATATATGTGTTTCCGGGGAGAACTTTTGTAACTGTAATAGTGCATAGATGCGAGGTCCAAAACGGAGCGCGTCAGGTATGAAACTTTGGGAACCACCGATGTACAAGAATATCAGTAACATATGTCGATTAAAACTATCAAAATTTCCCTCCCGAAGGGCAATGAGATCTGGGTGACAAAGTGCGCAAGCACGTCTCCAATTCGAACGCATCCGACGCCGCTCAAGCACACCCACAAGCCCCTTACCCCCGGGGTCCCCGAAGGAGCACCCACCCGAGAGCACCCAGAGACGAGACCTAGCTGAGCAATTCAACCGACGTCAGGAAGAAATCTCTACAGAGCGCATCTCCACCACCGAACACCGTCGCCTGGCGTTTCAATCTTGAACTAGATGAAGGAAATGATGAATACGTGAAATGGACAGGTAGAAGAGGAACCATTATTATGGTTTAGCGGCGCAAAAATTAATTTTGAGCCAGAAGTATGTAATCGTTCATCGCGAGGAGGAGATTATAACCTAATATTTTATTGAATAATTAATTTATCCGCAATAGTTTTAACTTACAGGTGCCAAATTTGGTATTTTATTTATAGAGCACATGCTCAATAATTACATAAAAATTTGAAATTGCGCATATAAATATTTTCACCGATAGGTTGCCTCAGTTGTTTATCCAAAATGATCAGAAAAATTCCGTTGCATCTTTATTTCACATGTATATTATATTTACATTTTGCTCCTAACGTTAGTTACTCTGAAGTAAAAACTTAGCATCTCACTGCGAAAAAGTGTCATGAAATTAATGTGTAAGAATTTTACGGAATTTTGTTACTGTGAAGCATCCTACTTCATCTCTGCAGCAGGAAGCCTTTAATTGCAGATATTAATCAGTCAACATGCTCGGTCTTGAATATAAATCGTCGATGCATGACGTAAAGACAACGGTATGGCCATCATAGTTATGGTAAATGAGTTGTCTGTCTATGTCGATAGAGAGATAATTTGTTGTAGCCGTTTATAGATCGTGATCTCAGTTCTGATAGCAGGGAAATCCCTTATACAGGACGGGACAAAATAAAGCCATCTATACAGAACTAAACCTTCGCCGTAATAACGATGCTGGACTGTGGTCATCGTTTCGTTTGAAGGAGCCAACTATAAAAGGTCGAAACAAAGCAGTACTGCCGTTGGGTACCGATATGTTACAGTGCTTCAGATTACATATTTGAAACCATAACAAATAGATTCTATTAATAGAATTTACACGTTCATTTCTCGTACCACGTACACAATATATAGAGAAGGTATTGTATTCCACGCAAAATCTCGATATCGATATTTCACTGTAAACGTATATTTTGAATCCATAAAAAGCATTGTTAGAAAAAGGTCTGCGTATGTGTGTCTTTGAACAGCATAACTCAAAAACGAAAAGTCGGATAAATACCAAGCTTGGTATTTAGGTTCAACACATTCCAAAGATGCGACACAAAGATTTTCAAGAAAATTCGCCAACCCAAAGTATCCGTTGCATGGAGCACTTTTTCGAAATTTATTTTATAAACAATTGCTAAAGATTTTTATTAAAATACCACATATTAAAATATATTTACATGTCAAATAAAATGCATATTTTGAAATTTCTGGGAATATTCGTTGAAGTCCTCTTCATCGGGAAGGAATTTTGTATAATTGTGTATAATTTGTAAACGTTAAGCCATAAATGAAAACGTACTACACAAAAAACATAGATCCCTTTACAACACACAGTTTATTTCAAGCAACTTTTTGTGGCATCAGCCATTTCCAATTTATCAATAACTAATTGTTCGAATTGTTCAATGCCATTCTTTTAAAACCCTGTCGATTTGCAGTTGTTACTCGCGATATCATGGAATTAGGGTAGAATTTTAAAGCCAGCATAAAACGCCCAGTTCTTAAACATTTGACTGTCGCTGTTCCCTTTGTATCTATAACGAAATGTGTAATGCAGTTATTTCTGAGAAGGTTAATCTCGATTAAAATTAAGTATATAGTGAACTAAACTTTCGTAAGGATAATTTGTGTACCTACTAATAAGCGTAGAGGGTAGAGAATGTGAGTTAATGTAACAAACCAGATTTTTATTTCTAGCCCAGTTTGATCATTTAAATCAACAGCGACGAATGATTATTATGATGCTAATAATAATGATTAACATTTGTTTAACGGCGCTAGCATCAATCCATAATAGACTAACTATTGTACCCAATTTTTAAAGCAGGAGGTTTCTATGCTGACAAACCTACCAACATCAACCAACAGAGTTACAACGGATGTAGCCCGCAGACTTGGACACAAAACACCAGCGAGAAATCAACTGCATCTCCTAGGCCGACTTTGTCAAAATACATCTTTTTGCATGATTCTATTTTCTTATAGAGTAGGGATATGCATCCTGGAATAATAATAACGGCTATAGATGACTTTCAAAATATTTTCGGCATATAGCATTTTAGGAAAATTTTGCTTTGTTACGTATTGCATTAGTACATAGCAGAGCCGTATACACTGTCTTCAAGAGGACTTTCATCCGCTGGAGTGCGAGGTCAGTGGGCTCCTCTGATGTGCCCCCGCCTAAAGCAATTGCATGTTACTGCTGTTGTAAAGCCAAATGATTGGTGCAGTTTAGAGCATTGTGATTCTTAAGTGAACACCAACTTTTGCAAATAAGTGAGACAGTATTTTACACTCAAAAGCGTTCCTGTACTTCTAATCTTGTGAAGAAAATATTTAAGCAAATAGAATCTCTTCTCGATGAGGAAGTGGGACAAAACCGTCATGTCCTTATTGAGGACAAAGCCGGTGATTGTTTTGTCAATTGTTTTTAAAATTGTTCCTAATCTTGTGAACAGATTTGAGGGAATAGAATCTGCTCTCGATAAGGAACCAAGCACAAACTGGAATCACATTCACAAATAAGTTTTTTGAATTATTTAGCCTTATCGCGATCATACAAAATGAACAACATAACATGCTATTAGTATACGTTAAAGTAGTATATGCTGTGGTAAGATATTGTTACATGGAAAGGAAGTTACATTGTGTTGGCAGAATTAAACTTTTGTGAGTTTCAAATAAAAAATTATTTTTCAGTATTGGATAGGTTTTCTAAAGCTGTCTGGATGCAGTTCAGAACTCTGCAGTGACTTCTCTCTTCATTATACAATGGGCAGGTTGTAACAGATGTTCCACTGTTAGTAGAGTATGAGAATGGCTGCAAAAAGGGGAAGGTTCTTTATCTAGTAGGTAGCTATGGCTAAAGGTGGCATGTACAATTCTTAGGCGTATAATGACTAATTGGTCTCTTCTGGGAAGATGCTTTATTGGGTGAGTGGAGTAGAGGAAACACCGTGTAACTTGCTGGTTGATGTGTCGCTCAGTGTTTTCTCCATTTGATGTAGTATGCTTCGTTCGATGTGGATAAGTAAATCGTTAAGTGGAGTCTTAAGATTATGTAAACTAAACGTTTGTCTTGTGGTTTCTTTAGTGTCTGTGTCGGTTAATTCATTTCCTGATATTCCGTTGCAGGAAGGAAGCCAAATGAGAATATCCTGAATCCCGGCAGCTGCAATCTTATGGTATAAAATCCTAATTTCGTAGACTAGCGTATTATCAGGTGAGGGTTGTTGAAGAGCTAATAGTGCGTTTATAGAATCGGTGACTATTGTGTAGCCGTGGTGATACGTTTTACCAAAAATATATTCCAGAGCGAACTTAATGGCGAAGAGCTCGCAAGAGAAGATGGTAAGTTGCTATGGTAGTACTGTATGGTCAAGAAAAGCTATCGCACACCCGCAGCCGCCTTCACTCTTGAAGCTATCCGTATAGATGCGTTTGAAGTGCACTACTGATTTGTGTGAACATGCAACGCTAAAGGGAACTATCCCTTCAGGTTTGTGGAAGTAGTTTGGAGTTTCCGGTGTGGAGAATCAGAATTGCAGAACCGTAGTATCAATGAAGGAAGGGTCTGGTTGAATTCTTTATACATCGAAAATTCTAAGTAATAGAAGAAGTAAGCATTTCTTCTTGGTGGATTATTCTTGTGTCTTGGGAAAGATAGTAGGGTAGATATGGAATCAGGTCTTGTAGCGGCTTTTGTAAAGTATGCGGGACTCATGGCTTTCCTCCCGCAAGAGGCGGCTCGTTGCTTCAATTTGTAAGTTCTGTACTGGACTAGTTGCGAAAGCTCCTAGGGCGATATTCTTCCTAACATTGTAAACACATTTGAGGAAATAGAATCTCTTCTGATAAGGAACCGAGACAAAACCCTTTACCGAGGACTAATCGGTAATCACATTTATAAATAATATGTTTCCTGCTTTTGTGAACAAATTTGAGGAAATATAATCTGCTTTCGATGAGGAACCGAGACAAGACCGCCATGTCCTTACCGACGACAAACCCACTGACCACTTTTACAAATAAGAACTAATGCCCATTATGGCACTCTTGAAGAGTTGTGTCGCAAAATTAAATTAAATTGAGTTGTATTTATGGACGCTGTTTAATTGCTATGGTCCTTAGCGCCCCGTTCTATATTGGGCGTTAAATTCCTGAAATTTTTCTCAGAGGCCTCTTATCAGGTTTGAAGTTCTTTTACGTGCCGTAAATCTACGACACGGTACCACTGGTTTTACTTCCCTTCCGAAGGAAGCCATGCTAAGGATTTGTATGCCCGAAAATATCCATCGCCCTCCGCCGGCTTTGAACCCGCAACCTGAGTTGTGTGGCGGCTCTTTTACAAGATCTTATATGAAAAAAAACCTGTTATTGCAATTGTTATGCACATATGTTTCTGTTTAAAGGGTCCATGAATATCCGATTTTGAGAGCAAATATCTTCCTTCTAGCCGCAAGTATGACCGCACCCTTACTGTCAGTCTGAAGCACTGCAAAATGCTTTATAATACTTTTTTCAACAATAATATATTTTTTATCAATTTCCGCTCATACTATCGTGCGTGGGAAGTTGAAATTCCTACAATTCGCACGTTTTGCATTTTTACCGCAGATGTTAATAATATGCACTTAATCCTCCAACTATTGTATGTATATTTATTGTTGTAAACATACAATATAATCATGTTTAATAGTTGCATTTTAGCAACTTAAATCTTACCGTCTTTTTTCCCTTTATTTATTAACATTTACTTACAATTTAATTGATCCATAATTTAAATATATCTCTTTCGGCGCAAGCAGCCATTTCACTTTCAGTTGTTGACTGGCTTGGCCAACACTATCAGGCGTGATTAATAGATCAGGAGTTCGTAAACACTAGTGCACTCGAGCTTTGATCCTACTTTTGAAAAGTCGATAATGATTAATTTTAATTTCGCGTAAGCATTTCCATAATTCACAAGTGTCGAAAAATACCATGCAATACGCGCGCGTTATGTGCTTTGCAGAGACTTTAAGTGAAAGTACTCGACTTAGTCTCGTAATTTCAAACTTGTACCTCGTTCTGCAAAGATAGACTTACTGCACTTGTATCGCAATGCGCTACCGGTACCGACCTAAAAAGTCTAAACATATTTCATTGCAAACGCAATAGTATCCTGTTTAACAATAATGCATGGCAGACTCGATAATGATTACAAATCAGCGTCGGAGTATAAAGCGCATTCAAGAGAAACTAATAAATGATAATAGGGTTTACTATAAAAAATGCATAGTAAGTGAAGAGCGCAAATTTAAAGAAATAATGCTTACAGTTTACACCACAGTAGAAGAATAGTAGAATTTAGTCATTTTAATATACGGGATAGGATTATTTTATATTATATGCCGTCTGTTATGTCAGAATATGTTTTAAGTGGTAAATGAATAAATGGTTGTGCATACTTCAATGCTTATCATTACTGATAGTGCGAGTATTAGTGCCTATTTTAACTTTTTAGTGTCTATTGCGCCGATTCCTATTGATAAAGTTTAAATTGTATTTAAATACACCGTGATTACAGCTATAATTCGAGAGAGATACGTACCATAAATAGTGTACATGGTTACTTAGTTGCCACAGATTTTATTTTTTCAATACACTTACCTACCTTAGCATGAAAATAACCCACTTGGAGTTTAATAACTGCTTTCTAAAGTTGGACAGCTGTAGTTTCATGTTTCTTTGAAGTTTAAACCTCGGATGTTTTGAGAGCATGACTGTTCAGATAAACTAAAAGGTAGAGGTACAGACGAACGGAGGGGCTCCCGCAATTGGGGCAGAGTACCACAAGTAGGCCACGAGGGCCTTTTGGCTTCTACCGCGATCTCTGGGAGGGATGAGGGGAGAAACCCGAAGGGCGACCAAATACGGACGACGGCAGGCTCAAGCATGGACGGGGTCCCTAACGTTTCCAAATAGAACGCTTCCGCCACCCAGGACCACTCGCAAGCCACCGAACCCCCGGCGGGGCCCACTTGGAGGTGATACCTAACTGACCAGGCCCCCAAAGACGCCAGGGAAGAAACCTCCGCAGAGCGCCGAGCCACAACCCGCCGATCACCGTCGCTAGTCCTACTATCCTGAAACATAACAAAGAAGATGAGTACAGGAAAGTAATGGACAGGCGAGTCGTCATAAAAGAGAACCACTCCAGAATTGGCCTGCCGCCCCGGAAAACCACGAAAAACCCATGGGTCAGAGTAGGCGGTCGCCGGAGATCGAATCCTGGACCTTCCGAATGCGAGTCGCGTTCATCACAGCAGCGCCATCTCGCTCGGTGACTGTTCAGAACTTTCTTTGCTAAGCACAGCCCCTGTGATGGATTTCAGTTTGGGGAAAACATTATTATCCGCTGAGCTCGTATTCAGACTCTAAGCTGGGTGGGAGTGGTTTCCAATTATACTCAGTCAACATGAAAATGATAGGAAATAAGGACATTTTGCCAAAACCTCCAATATAAAACCTCTTCCTTGATAATCGTAATCTATACATTGTAATCCGCTAAAGCTCCTGTTAACATGGACACTAGCAATTTAGCCTACCCAATTTAGAATATCAATTTGTATTAATATCACTCTGGTAACTGAGTTTAAGCAGTTGAAGTAGATGTGACAGAAATTGTGGTGATGTCATATCCGTCAGCTTGTTTGTGTCATAAATGACTTGTTATCTTCCTCTCAGATAATGTAGATAAGCTTAAAACCTGTTACGAGTTCTGAGATAAGGCAACAGCAAAATTTCTATTGGATTTGTGAATGTGGAACTGGAATTCCTTAAAAAACGTGTCAGTACATTAATATCTAGGTAATTCTTACTAAAATATCAGTACATCAACATACCATTACTTTTTGTTTGCAATAATTATATTCTGAACGTAAAATAACCAGAATCAAATTCGCTTACGGTAAATGCGATGAGGTCTTTGAGAGGCTTTCTGCTTTTTGAAAGCACGTTGGTAGCAAAGGTAATGGGACGATAGGAAAATTTGCGGATCAAATTATCTAACTCAGCATTTGCCTAACGACCAAGGAAAACCTAAAACAAAAACAAAAAAACCTTCGGTCAGGTTGATCAGCCCGTAGGGTTTGAACCCGGACCTTCCTAATGCGAGTCGCTCATGTTAACGCGGCGCCACCTCGAGCGGTGATTTGTATTTACAAAATATAATATTGTTGTAGCTCCATGATTTCATAGATGGTTCTCAAACAGTAGAAATAAACTTTTAATTTTATTTTTCATCTTGTATTGTTGAGTGGCGTATTTGTCAATAGGTAGTGTGCGAATTACATTAATTTTGACCGGAGCACTTCTAGCAGAGTGAGGAGTTCTGTTACTAAAGAATGAATACCTAATACATGTTGGTAAGAAACACGTTACCTGTTACAAGTATTAGAGAAACAATACGTAATAGTAATGAGGTGTTTAAAAAGCGGGCAAAGAAGAAGCATCAGAATATTTTGCACTTTGAAGAACAGTCTCTACACGCGAGAGCCTAAGGCAGATCTTGACCTATCACGCTACCTGTACCTTTGTCTATAAATAACCAACATTGTAATAATTATATTCGATGTTTTAGGCAAGGTGTATACCGTTAAGATTAAAGATTTTAGTCCCTTCCCCTCGCTCGTAGACGAGCCATTTTCTGAAACAAGAGCCAGATGATACTTTCTTCACGGGACAAACTCCATTCCATTCTTGACTTCCCAATATGAGACCCCATATCAATAGCAATGATCTAAACAGCGGGCATTAACCTTACAGATCCATTGTGGGGAAGATGCATCGAGGTGTAAATGGCTTGACCGCAAACTTTTTCATTGTTAATATGTTGTTTTCTGGCCTTGCTTCTACAGACCCGAGACTCCACTGTATTATCGTACTAGGGCCACCAATACTATCAGATTTTGGGAAGAAGTCTCTCATTTTTCTAAGGATCGTACCGAAAACAAACTGGAATAAAGCGTTTCTTTAGAACAGTAAAATTATTCTAAAAAGATTGTCAATAAACTTGATATCAATATTTCACCACATGAGGGAAGTAGAAAACAATAAAGTCATCGTATTAATGAACAAAGCGACGAATTAATAATAAAATAGTCGATTTCCCAGTCGTAAACCAATTAGGCCTCTTTTTTTTAAAAAAAAAATTACTATTACACATAGCAATACAACTGCTGATGTACAGAAAGGAATATCGATGTTACAAACTTCATCAGCGTGTCAACAATACCTCATTGGCTCAGAGCTCAAAATATGAACTGCGATACTACGGTTAAAGCACATCAATAAATAATATTAATAAATAACCACTAATAACAGAAATAATGAAACTACGATAAGCAAAAACTTGATAAAAGTTACTACAAAAAAGCCATAACAGGTTCTTAAGCTATGAAACGGCACCTACTATTAAAATAGACAATTATAGGCACTATAAAATGAGTATACTCTACTCCAGAAGTCTGATACATATTTATATGTACAAAGCCTACAATTCTAAACAAGACTGGCCAAGTAACTCAGTCGGTAGAGCACCTGCCAGTTGTGCTAGGGGTCCCGGGTTGGATTCCCGGCTGGGGTGGCTAGCCAAGATTATTCCTTATCTTCCCCAGAGTTTGGAAGTATGAGTGAGTGCGAATGTATGTATTATCTAATGATTAAAAACCAAAGTGCAAGAAAACCCAAATGAGACCAATGGAAAATAAATGGAACTACCAAACAAAAAGAAATTCTAAACAAATAGGCAAATGCGAGCTCTACCTGCTTATCAAGCTAAATCTGCTAGCAAAGGTTCTGCATCTTTGAGTGGTATTGTTCAATTAAGCGTAAGCCAAAAGAGCTCCTAAATCCTGCGTGTTTTACTGCACATAAGCTTAGCTTAACGACTTATTTGATAGGTTTAGGTATACATTAATCGGTTGTTGTACGTGTGTAAATCCGGACAAATCCAACTCTAGTTCACAAATTGACTTTCTATGTCGCTCCACTAGCAGGTAAATACTAGCGCCGTTCCGCATCAGTGCTCTACCAAATGTTGCGCTGACGTCAGATAACCGACTATACAAAAACAAGTATATTGTCGGCAGCTCATTCTTTATCGCCCTGCAGTGTAAAGAGATTCTCTAGATACGTGTATCTTATCGATACACGGACTTCAGCAAGTCGTTGATTTTGTGACAACACACTTGACAGTCATCTGCTTGAAAAGTGTCAACATTTTTTCCAAATACATCTATCGGCTTTTGTACAGGTTTCTAAATGTGTGAAGGATGTGGATTTGTAGGTTTATAATAAATAGTTTCCGTCTACAGCAATTCCCTGCAAGAAGCTGTTCATGTGTAATTGTTTATAATTCTGGTTGATATGTCATATGCCAAAATGCGTCTCTCAACACTTGACAGCGAGGAAAATTCCAGTTGGGTATTAGAACCTAAATTAGCATTAGTATATCCTACAAACTTTATGCCATAGACTGAAATTCTCTTTATCTGGCTGTATTTACGTTAGCAGATGAGTCCGAAATTCTTGGAGTTTGGATGTCTCAGCGTTTCTCTTAAAAGTTTATAATTTCAAGTTCAACACAGCATGCGCTTTTTCAGCTGCAGACTTATATTTTCAGTAAAAATAGGATCAAAATAATACGGTTGTGGAAACATTAAAAGTTATCTTAATGTCAGCTTTCGAAATGGTCCGTATCTGATCTTGCAGGTAATTAACTGTATTGTAGTTATTTACTTTTGATACATTCGTTGAAAGTTTAAACTCAAAAACACAATTCATAAAGTCTATAAGCTACAGATTCTCAGTGGTATGGATAGATGTAAACTTTGCCTCAGATTTTAATTTCAGTAGTCACCCGGTAAAGCTGGTCACGCGAGACAGCTCAGGTGTTCGATTTCAGTTTCCCTTAAATTGGCTAATCTGACTTTGGGAATGTCCATGGTTTTCCCAGATCGATAGGCGAATCGCGATATGGATTATACACTAGCATGAAGTTTGCTGTGCCTGATTTCCTTTAATTTCATGTCCTTGTCATTCCGTTTCAAGGATGCAAGACCAAAAATTCCCTATGTACCTTTTCAGTGATTATTACCCTCAGCAGTTAAAGAATTTATACTGCATAAACTAATTTATTACACCTTGCAATCAAAAATGGCCTATTTTATACGAAAAACAGTGGTGCGCTGGGCGGGGAAAAGCCCCTGGCGACCGCATATTTGGGCCCTGTGGGCTCTCTTCAAAAGCAGAGGTGACCCTTCACCGAGATCTCCTTGCGGTAGCCGCCTTTTGGGTGCTTTTGTGGTGGGATAGCGTTGATATCAGGTGAGGCACTGCCTGGAGCAACGTCGCCTAAGCGCGTCTTCCGCCCGATCTCTTCATCATGGAGGTCGCAGTGGACTCATCTAATGGACTAAGTGCTTGCGCCATAGATCACTCCGTGCGTTCCGTATCCCTATGCCCAAGAAAAACGCTCTGTCCGTGTTTGCACGTTTTTCTGTTGATTATGCTTATGCTGATCCACAAATAACTTTAGAAAGAAGCTTATCAATAAAGTAAAGTTCAAATTCTAATGATATATTTCGGAGTCTTCAAATAGTGAATAGCAAGTATGCCTCAATTACGTCATCTTGACATACAAATACTCGTTCTTGATGATATTAAAGGTTTGAACTATTATTGCTACTATTATTGACCAATGCTGACGCTGACTAGCTCTACCTTAGCTACCCGCAACCTGGGGTCTCAGGAATAAACGAGACATTCCCAGGAAAGAAAGGGGCCCCAGGAGTTCCGCCATGCATCAGAGAGGAATCTTTCCATACACAAATTTCACCGTCCTGTCGTAACACACCAACCGTCAACTCAATCAACGATCACATCTGTTTCACTGAAAACCCGGTGAATTCTTCCACTTTTAGTGCTTTTGAACCATTCACTTTATTACGGTCCATCAGTTGAGATCATATTTCGTCCCAAATCGTTTTGTCATCCATCATTCAGGTCATACGTTAGCAAATATAACTTTTAAGTCAAAGCCACTCGATAATTCCTTTCTTCTATCCTCATCAACTTCACTTTTTACTGGATCTGTATATTAAACTCGTGTCATTCTACATATCTTGCTTTTGTTTTACTGTAGAAATAAATTCAATAACTTTGTCATAATTTGTCAACTTTTTGTTCTTCTTAAAATCAGCTGCTATTTAATTTATGCCTGAAAATGTTGAACTCTCTTATTTAGGATCCAGAAAATCGGTATCTCCAAAACACAAAAATAAAATTTACCAAAATTCAGACTACTTTCATGCAATTTTCACAAATAAGATTGGAAATTAAGACAGATTAACACCTGTATCACTATAGATTGTACAGCTTAGGAGCTTGTAGGCCGTGGTCCATTAGAATTTCTTGTAACTCCATACGTTTCGTTTACAGCTGCAACGAACATCTTCAGTGGCTGGATAGAAGTTTATTCTTGTAGGGCTCGGTAACGAACTGATGGCGGCGAGTGGCGGTGCTGTTATACCTATGGTGAGGCGATGGGAGGTCACTTGTATCTGTCGGGTACGCTAAAAGTAGCACCTGGCAGCAAAACATGTGCATTATCATTTGCAAAAGTTACCATGTACAATAAATTTAATCTATTTGTTTTTTTTTAATTTTTTTTTTTTTTTGCTGCCAAAAGTAATCAAATTTCTGTATAAAATTCACTAATTCAGAATAATTTACCGTATGCATTATTTGTTTTCTTAGTCATTAACAGAGGTAACACATCGAATGATTTTTTCCATAATATCTTAATTTGTATTTGCATTTCAGTGTGCGGGATCAGTGAGGCTGTGACTCGCATTCAAATGTAACCAAGTTCATTACTATGCAACAATTTCTTAAGACATCACGGCCACAGCATTGTAATAGATATGATAGATCATATCATTTGATCTGTAGTTCAGTTTTGAATACGGCATTCACGGCCGTGCAGCATTATTGAGCTGGTAGACGAGTAGCGTTCCCTTACAAGTATGGCGAATGAAGCTATATCCGAACGGTTGTGAAAGAAAAGGAAAATATGTATTAGATGATTATTACTACCATCATTTTGAGATTGAGAATTTATGTCAATACTATCCTTTAAAAAATGTATATTTACTGTAACTTCTTGGTTGTCATAAATGAACAAGGTAAAATTTTTTTGTTATTGAAACAAAAATCCTGGTTAATTGTAGTTGGTTGTCATATTTTAACAATACCTTCTGTGCATTTTAATAAAATTATTTTAGTCTGGAATTATTGCAAGTAAGGTTTATTATCTTTTTATATACAAGTTATTAAGGAAACGGGATATTTATTTGGTTTAGTATTAGGCATAACATTTATTATTAGCACGTCCAGATTTTGATTAGAAATGAATTACAGAAAAATATTCCTTTTCCTTCCATTTGATTAATGACGTCATATCTAATGTTTTGATGTTTCCACCTATTTAAAGATATAGTTACTTCATTTGAATTTAGTTCATAAGAATGAGAGTACAATACTAAGAGAATTATTTCCATTGTCAAACTACAAAATAATGTTTTGCATTTTATTCATTGAAATAAACATTTCTTGTAGGGATCAAGACAACGAATCAGTTAGACATCCGGCACATCACCGATGTTCCGTTCTTCCGCCCTTTTCATCTGCCCATACGCTGTTTGACGAACATTCCGAGTAATCGAGCACCTTGGCCGTGCTCCAGGCAGCGTTGACAGCATAGCCACTTTGAGACTATATCTGGCCGATTTGAATGCTGATCTATAGAACTAGGACAAATATTCTTTGACTTGCAACATGTGCATGCTGCGAGTTTTAATCGACAATGCGGCGAGGAGAAGGGAGCGCTACAGTAACCTGGAACTGTAAACAGAAGCGTCAGAGTAGAACAGATCATAAATAGAGCGCTCACAGAGAGCAACTCCACCATGCAAGATTATGTCCTATTTTGAAGGACAAGTTTGGATTGCATCGTGTGCAAAAGTGTTGTTATTCGCATGAAGTTCTTGGCCTTGTGGAAACAACTGCAACCTATACGTATCACTCATCAGGGAATGGTCCTAGTACTCCTGAAACGGTGTTGGCAAAGAGGGATGATGTAGATGTATCACTGATTATTATTATAATTATTATTTATATTTACGTGAGAAAGTTATAATCGATTGCTCTGCGGTCTGGAAGTGCCGGGCTCGATTCCCGGCTGGGGGTGACAATTGGTCTTTAGCCAGGAAGACCATTCTGTATCTTCCCTAGAGTCTGGACGTATAAATGGGAGTGTGAATGTGTTTCTGAATTTAATGTAATAAAAGTAATATCACCCAAAGATTAATACCACTGTAAACGGGTGAACATTATTGCCAAGAACAAATGTTCCTCAGATAAAAAGCCGCCGATATGAGAGATGTTAAAGGCGCCATACAAATGGAGCCCAAAAAAAACAAGTGATGCACAAAAATGGTTTATTTCTGTAATTCCTTCTCCGAGCTTATTATTACGCTTATAATAGGTGCATTTTTTCTGTGTATTTAGACGGACATCATTAGACCTATCGTTTTCAGCGGTTTAAACTTTAGCTAGTTTGCGTCTTCAGGACGGGTTGTAGCCACTTTTTTCCACTAGACGTTGGCAACATGCATGAGTTATTCGATGGCATGGTAGAAGAGAGCGAGGCGAAATGTTGAAGATGGTACAAGGATGGAAAGAGAGGAGAGAGTACCTATCAGGCAGTCTGCCTGTCGATAGCTAACGTATGAAGGGCGAGAGATGTACTACCAAACGCGGGGCAAGGTTGAACCAATAAACACGTCTCGACTTGCCTCTCGGAAGCACATTTCGGTCGTGATCGATTATGAACAACACAGATCCTGCTATGCACAACACTACAGTTATTATGGTTTCTCAACATAGAAATGTATAACCTGGCAAAGTTTGAAGACAGCCGCATCATATTGTTCAACTCTTAATCACTGGTTGCACTGTCCTCCCCGTCTGAGGTTTGTTTCCAGATTTTCCTCAGTCCTTATAATTGGCAATTACTGGGAGGTAAACTTTGGACTGAAAGCTTCCTTCCCAAATTTCCTTTCAATTATCATTTAATTGTATGTATCACCAGCATCACCGCCTGTGGTGCTGTATTAGTAAGAGTGGGCGTTAAAAGCTACCCCAAAAATTGGTAACTTCCATTACTAAACTTCAACCTCAGTCATCACTTCTCATCCCCAAGAGAATATGCTCGGAAGTGTTAACGGCTACGAACATAGCAAGAGATGCATTGTGGAATTTGTAAGCCGTATTTGTATTGGAAGTGCGTTCCTGAGCACGTACAGCCCATTGTTACCCTTCCCTTCGTGTGACAACCCTTTTTGCGGATTAGAGAAGCAGGATATTTAATTTGCTGAAGGAGGAAATCTGACAGAAGGATTTTTCGCGGCTTTCCTCGGTGGCTAGGCGAATTCTGGATTAGATAATTTGCTCCGCGAATTTTCCTATTATAGCTTTCATCACCATATTTCATTTCCTTCTTCCTCACTGCCATAACAGGCTTTGGGCTGATCACCCATCTTGGATATGCTATGATCCAGAGCTTGCTCCTCAACAGGCTACTAAATTAAATTAAATTCAGTTTTATTTATGGACGCTCTTTAACTACTGTGGTCCTTAGCGTTCCATTCTATATTGGGCGTGAAACACCAGTAATTTTACTCAGAGGCCTCTTTATCAGGCTTGAAGTTCTTTTACGTGCCGTAAATCTACGACACTGGACCACCGGCTTTACTTCCCTTCCGAAGAAAGCTATCCAACACGCTACTGACACAAGGAAGTCCTTGGAGGTTTAAGTACTACAAAGAGCGGTAATCAGTTAAAGAAGCGGCATAAAGTGATACTAAGGTTAAAACTATTATAAGAAATTATTTAAGTTTCATAATTCGTCTCGTTAAATCTTTGGACTGGAATATTGAGAAAACTCCACTGATAATCTTATCTTACTTTATTTTACTTTCAAGACAATAAGCATCCTCCCATTTTTGAAAAAAAACGAAAAAAATGTGCATGTTTGTGCTGTACATGAAATTTTGAATATTACTGGAATCTTTGTATGGGCTGCATTTGTGAACCGTTGTTTGAACTTAAGTTCTTCGAAATCAGCGCATAAATACCGCCTTTCTTTCGAAATATCCTTGATGACAATTTAGATGATCATTCGACTTGGTATTTATGATGCGCAGAGATGATTGCCCTTCTTCATTCGTTTATATTTTGCAGTTATTTTAGGCAGCATCTGACGTTCAAATTCACAGCGCTACATTTTCTCCCATTGGAGATATATTGTTTTTCTAAATAAAGTTATTTGCATAAAAAGTCCAACATTCTGTTAGGAAAAATGACACAGAAATAGCATGAACACGTATGAGGAAATTATCGGCAGTGTAAGGTTTTTCTAGCGGAAACGACACCAGTTGTGTTAGATTGTTATGTGGAAAAGTGTAAACAAAGCAAGACGTCACAGCGGGCGTAGCACCAGGTGTTCTGCAACACATCTCTCACCCACGTGGATGCCGATCTACCTGTCTTGCTTCGGTACCGTGATGTAATGAACAGGAAATTACCGTAGATATCTTACTTCTTAACTTTGTCAACTTCCTCGCGATAATGCACTCCAAGATGGGAGCGTTATCAGATGTATGAGCTCATACTAGCGCCGGCGTTCTGTCGTTTTACGTAGACCACTGACAAAATGGCTGCTTTGATGATAAGCGACATTTCCTGTTTACCCAATACAGGAATTGGCAATTATTTTACAAGTCAAACTTCCGCTTTATTTTTGAGGAACAAAGTCTGATTACAGAAATGGAAAATGAAAACGGAAAACCCCAAATATATTGGAAAGTCTACGTTCACGGAAAGTTTTAATTCAACGGTAAGCTTCTCATTTGGTTTAGGAGAAACCTACATTGCTAATGAACTCTTTTGCCATTTACATGCTTAATTGCCACAAGGCATTTATTATAAATATCCATAAATGTTAATTAATAAGAATGGAAGGGGATCTTATCAATATTTCTAGTAACTCCTAAAGCAGGGATCCTCAATATTTTCCAGTGACATACCATTGCGTTCATTGCAGGATATTAGGTGTACCAGTAAGGAAATTTTAGAGGAAAATGTACAATTTTGTGGTACAAGACTAACTATATTTATAACAATACCGGTTATTTATTTAGTTATTTCTTGTATGTAGTAGTTTAGGATTAGATATTTATTAAAAAAAAGACGTTAATTCTATTTTCCTATTCAATGGATTGTTCTGGAAAATGCCTTAAAAATTAACTTTGTTAAAGTTAAAATATAAGGATTGGGGCATGTCATCTCAAAATGATTTTGAGTACACCTTGTGGGTTACTGGGAAAAACGTGAGTCAGTCGTGGAAGTTAATGTCATACCATGTTGCCAGTTTAGCTGAGTTGGTTAGAGCAACGGCAAGGAAAACCGAGGATGCGTGATTCAAATACGGCTAAGGCATTGAATTTTTCAGTTTGATTCTACCTTTCCAATAATAATAATACAATACTCTCCTCACTGTAAATGCGTCTCGCAGCTAAAAATAAACGACAAAATCATATGGCTGTTTTTTGGTTGCGCCGCGTCATTGCTCCTCTCTCCACTGGCCGCGGCAGCTTTCGAGAACGAAACGAGAGAATGTTTCCCTTTATTGCTTGATCAAATATATTCGAGTTGCGCTCTACCTTTGTCTTATTTCTCTTATATGTCTTATTACAGTAATACACAGTAGCTTTTTAATGGGAATTTAAAATCTATTCTTTCCGTTTAGCACAACTATCACATATACAAGTGTTATCTTATTTTGCTAGAAGCATATCACCCAGCAGTAGCTCCCGTATTATCAATGCTACGCGTACCATAGATTGAATCCGCTGTCCTAAAGGAATATACGATCCTGTTTGGTGAATAAAAAGGTGAATGAACTATTACTGCGGCTACAATAATAAATGGGAGAACAAAATGGAATGTGAAAAATCGATTTAGTGTTGCGTTATCAATTTTAACACATTCAAGGCTTTCTCTATCCACTGTGTGTATCCTTTATATACAGTATTACACAGAAATGAGCATATTTCAATTTTTATTTCAGACATACCCAGAAAGTCAGGAACACAACTCTCGCTGAAAAGAGGGAAGCTCAAACATTTTATACAGACGTAGAACTTCATGACATAAAGTTGTGCTGGTTGCCTGCAGAAAAAAATCTGAGCAAATAAAAAATAATTTTATGCACTGCAATTGGCTTTGAATTCATGTTCAGGTGCAACAAGTTACTTCTGCAGTAGATTCAGCTATAAGCAAATTTGCTAGAAAAGCTAATTTAGTCTAGCATGAAATGAACATCTGTTTTGATGATACTGTAAAACAAATTGAACACAGCCTTAAGAACCATAAAACTGAGCTAAAAAATTTAATCCAATGAACAAAATTCTAAAGGAATGGAAAACGTTAGTTCATAAAGGAATACTTTAGGACAAAACACTTTGAATGTTTTTACAGACAATCTGGTTGTAATATTTGACAAAAAAGATTAATTACAATATGCCGTATCAACTAAACGAAATATTAAAAAACTTTAACATGAGTATATCTACAGAAAAAAGCAAAGTAATGGCATTCCATGGGTGTTATCCTGTAAAGTCAAAGATCATAATTGAAGGCAGAAAAATAGAACAAGTGTCTCCCTTGCAGTATTTAGGAATTTAATTTATGGCGAAGTTAATGTTATAAACAAAAAATTAACAATTTCCAAAAAAATTCTGGAAGAATTTACTAGACCTAGTCAGAAATGAGACCAAGCTAAGATTTTATTCAAATATGAGCATACGTGTCATTCTGTATGTAAGAGAAATATAAAAGTAAACTTCAAGCAGCTGAAATGAGATTCCTACGCTGCAAGAGAAGAACTTCTAAGGAATTAAATAATTAGAAAAGAGTCTAACACAGTCAGAAATTGACACGACACTTAAAAATAATACCAGAAGGATGAACTCCCAGACAAGCCTTCAAGCACAAGCCTTCAGGACAACAATCAATCGGACGACCAAGCAAACGATGGGAAATATGAGAACGGAACAGACTTCCACCTAAACCATGATTGGGAAAAAAAGAACCTTTATCTAGCCGGTAACACTGAAAATGTGTTTCTTTCACAGTTTCTTGGATATGAAAAGTTTTAGTGTGGCCCTTCTTTTTAATAACCTCCATTATATTACCCGTAAACCGATGCTTTCAGTTAATTACGATAAAATGTTCTGTATAACAAATAATATTTCGAAAATGGTTAACGCCATCAACAATTTTGTTTCCATATATTGTGTGCCTTAATTTTTTTATATAATAAGATTTTATATATATATATATATATATATATATATATATATCTTAATGTTTATCACTTATACAAAAGTCATTCAGAATGAAGAGGGTTTCACAGGCTATTCCCAGTAAGTTCCAGATATACATTTTATTTGTCAGGCAGAGATATAAAACATGATATTTAAGCAAAATCGTTACAGCCATTTTCGAGAAAATCAAAATAGCAAAAAATATTTCTATGTAAACAGTAGTTTGGGATGGAGGTATTTTCTTGAGAATCTTTTTGTCGCATTCCTGGAAGATGCTAAGCTTAAACACCGATTTTGGTATTTAACCTACTTCTCTACCAGACAGACAGACAGACAGACAGAAAGAGACATACACATGGAAAATGTTTTTTTTTATCCCGGGAGTCTCAAAACGAGTATTTCCAAGAGAAAACTTGCTATTCGAATTTTTTGGGTGGAATTCAATACTTCCTCTGCTTACTATGTAGTAGAGGAGGTAAAAATGCCTGAACGAACAACCATTCCGGAAGATTACTAATGTATAACCAAGATATTTCCTTTCAAAATCCATAATTGTTTTTCAACAAGTACCCAAGCTTTGCAGTGTTGAACTAACAAAAGATCTATTTAAACTGAGTTTTGTACGAAGTTTCCAGAGCAGCTCAACTAGCCTTGCCCTACTGGAATGAAGCCAAGCCTAAAACAAATCAAATTGATTCATTTCCTTCAATACTTGGGGAAGCGTGGGAGTAGGGTATATTTAGAAATATTTTGGAATCACTGAACTCCTGTGCCGGATATCTACCAGCTGGTGCACATAACCCTGAACTTGCTGTGACGTCACTACGAATACGTCACAGACAGTGTTTTCTCGGTAACCCCGAGCGGAAGGGCGGTAATGTAAACACAATCTCAGCAAAATAAACGGTGCATTACCGCGACAAAACTGCTTAAAAGCGTCAGAGAATGTTGACAAGAACTTTTTTGAAATATCACTCCTAACGTCAGTATTGCAAAAAAGTGTTTGGAAACAACACCCCGATGCTGAATGACACCATAAGAACGTGTGAGAGACCGAGGGAAAATATAAGTCCGTGGTCCATGCTGGAAGAGACTGGATAAAGCAAGCACTCCCAGTTTAACCAAGAAATGCATGTGATATAAAGGAGTTGCTATTAGTTATGTATTATTATTATTATTATTTATTCGTCGAAGGTCAAATTTATATTTGAAGGGTACTTCATCAATACAATATCACAAGCATTACAACCAGAATTACATGATACAAAAAATTAACAAAATTCAATTAAAATTCAATGCTTACATTCATATGTTTTCAACAAGAACCAATTATACAATTTAGTTCTAAAAGTGTTTATAGGAGCTGTTCTGGCTGAAGCAGGAAGCTTGTTACAAAAAGCTGATGTGTTGCATTTCATTAACTTCTGTATTCACTCTTTTACAGACTCCTTCTTGTTAATACAGGTAAACCTTCATTACTCATTTCGCTATAGGCATAAGAAGAATACAATAAGCTAAGACAATAGCCAAAACTTTTCAAAGCCGGTCGCAATGTGATGCCTTTGAAATTCTGTTCTTTGCATGGGCAAGAAAAAGAAAGACAGACAGACAGACAGAACGAAATAAAATAGAATAGCGATTTGCTGTTAAGAAACCGTAAGAGATAGACGAATTTAAATCTCGTTAATTATGTCAATTATTGTCAATGAAGTGATATAATTAAGAATGACACAATTATGTCTAATGAATGTTTTATTATGTTAGCCATTTTCGAGGTATTCTTTGTTATTGGCTTGGATTTTAAGATACTTTATGCTTTTTTAAACTGCAAATCGCTATTTTCTCTCTCTCTCCCTCTCTCTTTCTCTTTCATTCATGGTCCTCCAAAGAGAACAGACTTTCAAAGCCACATATAGTGACCCAGTTTTAAACGATTTGACTATCGCTTTAGTTTAGTGTATTCTCTTATACCTACAATGAAGTAATGAAAGTTTATTCCGATTAACAAGAAATAGATACAAGAATAAGCTTTTGTAAGAATAGTTTGTAGAAGAGTGATCACAGAATTCATGTGAATACAACACTTTTTTTATAAGGAGGGATCCCAGCTGTTTTTTCCTTTCTTATTTTGTGTCCTTTTTGCCTCATTTCTTTACCGAAAACTTAAAGAATATAGTACATCTTAGAGTTAGCCGAAGCTTATGCAACTTTCAAGTTCAATAGTAACGGTTTAGCAGCTCAGCGCTGACTAGCTATAAATTTGTAGCTTTGTTTATAGTTTCAAGTTATTTTTGCGGCTTCTTCCGATGGCCTTCGGATCTGCGAAGTCTGGTGTGAATTTATGGACATGGCTATGGGCAAACGCTTCGTAAGGGCAAAAATTTCATCATCATTCCGTTCTCAGATGTATTATATGGCATACTTCTGGCAGCTTTATCGTACGTGCCTAACACACCAATGAACTACCATCTGAATAAAATGTAAACCGATCCCCCCTCCACGCTGCTTTATAAATTTCCAGAAACATTATTACAGTAAGTACTCGTACAAGTGTTCAAAAGCTCTTTGGCTTAAATGGTCTGTATATTTGTATCTATTCATTAGTTTATTACCAGTCAAAATACATAATGAGGTTTGGGATTGACTCCAAGTAAACTGAATTAAATGCAATTTCAGTCCCAACATAACTCTGAATGACAAGTATACTAGCAAATCTACAGTGATTTTCCGCCCCTATTGTGGCCAGCGTACGGCGGTTCGCGCGCCGCCACAGCAGCAATTCTAATGCCTATCCCCAATCATCTCAAGCTTCCTTGGGATACTCAACATGAGGACCGACATTCTTGAACCAAGATTTAAGTTTGAATTGAAATTTACGGTCTCCTATCCACAGCGGAGTGAATGGGAAAGACTGGTAAAACCTCATAATAACAAAGGCCCAACCTGATATACTGATGGTTCTAGAACCAAATCAGGAACGGGGGCTGGGCTTTACGGTAATGGCACCAAGATTTCTTATAGTCTGGGTACCTTAGCTACAGTATTCCAGGCTGAGGTTTATGCAATCCTATTCAGTGTCATGGAAAGCATTAAAAGGAGATATAAGAATAGAAGTGTTCTTATCCTCTCAGACAGTCAAGCTGCTCTTAAAGCACTTGAATCACCATCAATAAAATCAAAAATCGTCTCAGAATGCCAGTAATCCTTAATGAAACTGGCTGAACACAATAAGGTTCAACTTATGTGGGTGCCAGGACACATAGGTATACCAGGCAATGAGAAAGCAGATGAAGCAGCCAAGATTGGCAGCGAAATCCCATTTTTTGGTCCGGAGCCTGTACTCGGGGTGTCCTATAGACCAGTGAAACAGGCTATTAAGTACTAGGCTCAAGCAGAACACAAGAGCTACTGGAATTCCATTGAGGGTTGCAGGCATTCCAAGTTGTTTATTACAGACCTGAATAACAGCAGAGCAAAGTACCAGCGTGGTCTTAGTAGAAGAAGACTTGCATGGGCAACAGGATTCATTACAGGACACTGTGCCCTAAAGTTTAATCTATACAGAATGGGATTTTTTAACAACCCTATCAGTAGTAGATGCCTAGAAGGAGATGAGACTGTTACTCATCTGCTATGTGATTGCCCTGCTCTTGTGAATCAAAGAGCAAGTATTTTTGGCAATCACTTTCCAAAGATAGATGAATTATCGAAAGCCTCAGTTAGCAGTCTGGTTAAGTTCATATCGAACAACAGACTACTTAACTGATGAAAGGGGGATGCGCAATAGATCTTTAAGGTCGCAGTGCTAGGGCATAAAACCCACCCCTTTTCAAACTAGAACTAGAATACCTATCCCCGCAACCGCCTCACATTCTCATATTTACATTTACAATTACAATGATAAGCAAATGCCTTATCATAAGAAATGTTGGAACTGTTGTCCTTCTCTGTCCGCATATTTCTGGCATTTGTTCAAGAGTTTTTCATTCCCACTGGAAAGTCAGACTCCGAAATTGTGAACTTCTCGCCTGACGTTTTCTTTTAGTTCTTCCAATGTATGGGATTAGTTGCACACTTTATTTTTCAAATTCTCCCATAGATAAAAAACATATAAAGTTAAATCAGGGGATCATAAGGGCTATAATCCTTAAATAATTTAATTTAATTCATTATCAGCTGTATGCGCGGTAGCAAAGTCTTACGACAATGAATATCACTCAGCCGTTTAAAAATTGGTGTGAGTAAATTATTCCTGTACCACACTGCATTTATTATTTCTTAAAAAAATGTAGGTCCTATTATTGTGTATGCATTTACTGAACACCAATGTTTAGTCATGTAAGGAAATCTCGCGTATAAAATCGGGTCTCTCTGTACTCCAATATCCATTATTTTGTGGTGAAATATAGCCATATAAATGGAACCACGCTTCATCAGAAAAGAGTATTAAGCGTGGGTCAATAATTATTCTATCATTTCACAAAATCCAATTGCAGGAATTTACCCGGCTTTGATGATCACACAAAAAATAAGGTGTATGCAACAAACTCCATACATTAAACTCCAGAATATAAATGAAAGTTTTCTGAGCAGATGTCCGAAATGTGTAGATAAAGGACATTTCCAAACATCTCTTATGATAAGGAATGTGGTTATTGTCATCTAATTGTAGCTATAACTATGAGAACGTGAAGCGGTTGCGGGGATATTATAGGTTTCGGCAGGAGGCCGTGCTGCGGCGGCCGGCGCGCGAGTAGCGCTGGCCACAGTGTGAAGGAAAAACACTGTATCAAACTACGCAGCAATGATAAAACCCCTAATTGAATTTAATTTATTCCGTCTTATTCACCGAGGGGTTCTATTTCAGCCTTACTCCCTACAGGTATTCATCCAAGCTCTTTTGTAGAATCTCTTAACAAGAATCTTAATCACTTACCTCCCCCTAATTTTAAAAACTATCGTTTAAACCTTTCTTCAGTTCTTTAGTTTTCCTATTTCAAAATAAACTGTACATTGCCTTCATCCATTCCACAGATGGCGAAAATATCGCCTTCAAAATGCTTAGCTACCAAACGATCAGTCCTTCCACCGTCTAAACAAGGCAATTTCTTCTCTCTCTTTCCTGAATACTCCAATTTTCAATGTACAGAAACGACAGGAAGAAATCAACACGGATTCCTTGGACAAACCGCATTTGTTACCGTTTCTAGGGCACTCTATGACGTCATATTTAATTTTATTGGGTGGTGGTATCACCTTGTAGGCGTTTTCACGCTGTGCTGTGTATTGCACCAATAAGCATGCCTCTGCTAGTTCTGTCAATTCATTAGAAAATTACGAATAGGCATAGGTGAGGAATGACAACTTAGTTTTTTCGAACTTCTGCGAGGTTAACTGCAAATATACAGCAAATGTCTGTTTGGAAATGCACTTGAATACGACTCAATTCTCAGATGTTAGCATTTTAGTCCTCATCAGTTATAGGTCCTCATATAAATTAGCGTTTTCTAACTATTTACATGTTCTTACACAGGAAAACCATAGTCATTCCTCCTTCAACGCACTAAGGGTGAAGAAGGCGCCAGCGGATATCTTAAGTAACGCCCTTGGAGACGGTCAAAAATCGGATGTAGATTATTTCTTGTGGGATGTGTAGATGTTCACATAAATCGTAATGTATCATCCAGGAATAAGGAAAAAGTTATTTTTCTGCATAATGTTTCGATTGTATCGTAATCAAACTTCAGGGAGATTTAATTGCAATGTTTCACAAATGAAATGCAAAAGTAATAGCTATTATTATAAAATAAAGCAATAAAATATAACATGCACTTTCAAATAGTGAGTAATACAATTAGCACAAATGACAGCGTGCCTAACCCCAGAGATAGCAGAAAAATTAATGTGTACAGAAAAATAAGAGGTCTTGACAAAAGGAAACTCAATATTAACTAACAATCATTGAAAACTCGCATCTAATCTCTAAGTAGAGCTACGATTGCGACTAGATCATCTGGAAGTGTTTATAGAACAGTTAGCTGGGAGTATTAATGTCGTAGAAATTCGTATCGATAGGTAGAAAAGATTGGTTGAAATTGACGTTTTCTACCCGTTTTATTACTCAGAAGTAGAATGATATAGTAAAAGTGAAACACCCTGTAGTACTTTAACCAGAGCTCTCGTTTCAGAGAGAAATTAATTAATAAAAATGATTCAGCCAATTTATCTTGAGGGAATCCGGAGTTGGGATGCATTATCTAATTCACGAATAAAATTATAAAAATCTGATGTGTTACATGACTTCGTCTAACCTCTATTGCTTATTAGTGGGTATAAAACTATTCTAACTAAGGCTTATTTCTCTATATACTTCATTTTAGTTCAAATAAGCCTTTGCAGAAATACAAAGAGAACAACGATAGTCAAATGTAGAACTGGACGATATACGATGCCTTAAAATTCCACAATGTTTCCATGCATTCGAGAGAAACAACTGAATGTTGATAGGACTTTAAAGAGAATAACCAAGAATTTAACAATTGGAACGTTTCATAACAGATATCTCAGAAACGGCTTGTGCCACAAAAAAACTTATTTGAAATAAAGTGTATGTTTTAAAGAGATCTACTTTTTTGCGAAGGACGTTTCCGTCTATCGCTTAACGTTTACAGTTATACAAGAGTAGGGGGGAAATGGGCATTCTGTATCACTTAATATGCAGGAATGTGCAATTAATATGCTAATTAGCCCCGCCCCTCCCCTCCCCCACCCCCACCCCCCGCTGTGCCTTGGTAGTTTTAGTTGCAGCTGCGGTCGTAAATCATGTTGAGTACAATGGAGGCTTGACAGTTAGGTAATTAAAGCTGTCAATCAACTGTCAAAACGAACAAAGGGGTCATAAATTTAAGGTTCTGTAACAAAGGCGAGATGTTTTTCCTACCCATTCCACATCCGGCCACTTCTGCACCTGGTCAGTTACCCACTCCACTCCTATTGTTCTCGAACACGTGGCAACCCAATAACAAAGCCGGTCCCTTTCCATTGTGTAAGAGATTCTATTGTGTGTGCCTTTCTATTGTCCTTGGCAAGCATTCTTTAGAAAGACCACCTGCAGCGTTCCCATCCCAATAACAAAGCCTGACCCTTTCCATTGTGTAAGAGATTCTATTGTCCTTGGCAAGGTTAGTTTAGAAAGACACCTGCAGCGTTCCCATTGTTTGGCCACCTGCTAGTTTAACAAAAGAATTCGAGGGCTGCTTTATACTCGTCCTGTCCTTGTTTGTGTGAAAGAGAGAGAAACTTGTTTACCAACTCTGCGTGACGTCATACTTTAGAAAGACACCTGCTCCATAACAAAGCCTGACCCTTTCCATTGTGTAAGAGATTCTATTGTGTGTGTCTTTCTATTGTTCTTGGCAAGGCTAGTTTAGAAAGACACCTGCAGCGTTCCCATTGTTTGGCCACCTGCTAGTTTAACAAAAGAATTCGAGGGTTGCTTTATACTCGTCCTCTCCTTGTTTGTGTGAAAGAGAGAGAAACTTGTTTACCAACTCTGCGTGACGTCATAGTCGGCCATCATGATTTTGCCTGAGGGAGTTCTCTCCGATGTTTTACGACCTCCTACGAATATATCCGAGCATAGTTAACAAGCATTCTGTTTCAGCCAACGACTCCGAAAAAGCGTCTAATATACATTTCATTACGTGCATTAAACCTCTGAGTGATATCCATAGATCGGTGTTCGATTCTTACTGTAATCAAAAGTTTATTGCTAATGAGAAATTAATGATTGATATTATTATATCATTACCCTAATTAATAAAAAGGCGTTCAGAGAATTCTAGCTCGAGTCTTACCAAGTGAAACTCTAACGCGTAATAACTATTAAACTATGCAAGGTCAGATTAAAAAAATGTATTTATCAATTATAATTTAATTTTTTATATATCATTACCCTAATTAATGAAAGGGTGTTCAGAGGGTTCTAGTTCGAATCTTACCCAACGAAACTCTAATGCTTAATAAATATTAAACTATGCAAGGTCAGATTAAAATGCATTTAACAAATTTAATTTTTATATATCATTACAATAATTAATAAAAGGGTGTTCAGTGGGTTCTAGATCGAATCTCTAATGCTTAATAAATATTAAACTATGTGAGTATTGCGCGGCCAGATTAAAACGTGTTTAACGAATATAATTTAATTAATGAAACGGTGTTCAGGGGGATCCTAGATCGAATCTGCGAAACTCTAATGCTTAATAAATATTAAACTATGCACGACCAGATTAAAATGTGTTTAACAAATATAATTTAATATACACGACATTACAATGTTTAACGATCTGTATTCTTAGGAACCAGAGGTCCATAGTTCGAATCCAACCCTGTGAAACGCTATAATAACTATTAAGTTATTGAAGCAGCGGGCGGTCGGATTAAAATTGCATTTAACAACTATAATTATTTATATTAAACCCTGATGCATACTTAGATATCTCGATGCCTAGACAACATTCATTCTTCTTCTCCTCTCTTTTTCTTTCTATCTATCTCTTTCTTTCTCCACGACTTGTACACATTCAGGCGTTCACATATACACGAGCGCTTGTACACACATCAGCAAACATACACTGGTGCACGCATGCATGCACATACACACACGCACATGTAAGTACACACACGCACACACGCAAGCACATACACACACGCATATACATACACCAGCACATACACACACATGCACATACATACACCAGTACACACACGCATTCACGCACCTCATGCGTATACATACATACACCAGTGCTCTTACACTCACGCATTCACGCACCTCATGCGTATACATACATACACCAGTGCTCTTACACTCACGCATACATATACATGGACACACACACACACACGTGCAAGCACATATGCCTGTTCACTTACACCCAACAGCAGCAACCCACACACGCACACACCAACTCACGCGCATGTCCTGAATGAAAAGAGACAAAATGATGCAATAAAAACTAATTATAGCTCGGGATGCAAGGCTCCATTTACGATTGCTCGAAACCGGTCTTCTAATAACTCCAAAACTAATTAAAATAAAGACAGTAAATAAACTTTATTACTTTTATGCCATTAGCTCGTGCATGTATATTAGAGTCGGGGTGTCATGGGTTCGATCCTAAACTTTAAATCTCAATTATCTCAGAAACTAGCAGGGATTAAGGTGCGGACCAAAGCACGATTTTTAGTTCCTACGATGAACAATTAATGCTTTATATAATTTCCAATCAGTGTCCCTAGCTCGAATCCCGATCTTTCAATGACTTCACTGATTTTCCTCTGTACTCTAGAATACATCACTTAGATTGATGCTTTAACTGCATGCAGCTGTGTGAGAGAGAGCGAGAGAGGGAGAGAGAGAGCGAGAGAGGGAGAGGAAGTGAAACAAGCAGGGATAGAAGTGCTGAGGGCCTCTGCGCATGCGTAGCAAGAGATGATGCCATTGGCTGCAATAATCACGTGACGTGTAAGCATCACAGCCATGATGACGTGCAGGCATCGCCTGGAAGGGGTTTAGATCCCTATATAAACAGACATCTGTCCCATGTTAGAACTGTTGTGTACTTATTAACTTTACATTCAAGTTTTAAAGAGCTTTAAAAGCAACGTGAGCTACAGGCCGTCTACACATTCAGCACATATCAAAACGGGGCAATGCAAGGTGAGTTTTAAATAACTATACAAAATCACTGTTGGCTTTTACAATACATTTAATTTTATTTAAACGTTACAGTACATGATAGACGATTCGTTACAAAGAGCATCATATTTTCTAATCTGTGCTTTACATTAACATGGATTTCACTGCATACTCTTCTTCAGTTCACATGATTTTCGCCACACATTCTTCTTACATAAACATTCATACGACTTTCCCCTCATTCTTTGTTTCACTATACAATCACATGATTTCCTCTACTCATTCTTTATTCCACCTACAGGTTCATGCTTTGTTAACATTCACATGACTTTCTCTTCACATTCTTTGCTTCCATTAACATTCACATAAACATTTATACGACTTTACCCTCATTCTTTGTTTCACTATACACTCACATGATTTCCTCTACTCATTCTTTGTCCCCCTGCAGGTTCATGCTTTGTTAACATTCACACGACGTTCTCAGCTCATTTCTCTATCGACATTCACATGATCTTCTCAACACATTCTTCTTACTTAAACATTCATACGATTTTCCCCCTCATTCTTTGTTTCACTATACATTCGCACACGATTTCCTCTACTCATTCTTTGGTTCTCTGCTGGCTCATCTTCAATGAACATTCACATGATTTCTGTACTTATTCTTTATTTCTCTACACCCTCATAGGCTTACTTACAAAACATACACACCCTAGTTCTTCAACTTGAATAATGTAGTGAAAATAATAATTCATGACAATGTCTGTTACAGATTGTTTAGCTGATAGACTTAACAAGATGGTGGAAGAGCGTAGTTTCCTACCGACTCTCCGAGTTCAAGATCTCGAAATAGGTCTTAACTATGAGATAAAGTCCTTAAAGAGAGTTCAAACAAGATATGGTACCAGGATCGTATCTTCGCTGGAGGATTGTCAAGTGTTCTTGCCAGAGCGCTATAATTCGTTAACCGATCAAGAGATTGCAGAAATACCTGGGAGCGTATACCTACAGTATAATGGCATGGCAGAGAAGGGGAAATTTAAGACATGTAAATTGTCTTTTTTACATGCAAAGAAGGTGCGTAGAAGTGTCAAACTTAAGTACTGAATGTTCTCCCATTTCACAATGAAAAATTCATAAATAAAACAACTGACTCATTGATATTACATATAAAGATACAAAAGATGCATATTATAGAATTTTATAAAAAATTAACGAAATTACAATATCACATGCTTGAGTTTAATTATATCTAGCGCATTGAAATAACTCTAAATATCCAAATGTTTATACAAATCTTTGTGCTTCTTTTTACATGTGCCATATGCTTCATTTTACATGTATCATAACAAAAAATGTAATTCTTTCCAGGTTGCCTTTACTTGACCAAGATAGTTTTCTAAGACTTTCATTGTGCAATGTTTCAGGGTGTGCAATAAGAGGAAGAAGAAGAAGAGGAATAGCCTGCTGGCATGCAAAGGATGCTGACGCTATGGGAGGGTAGAATACCTACAAGAAACATTTCGGCAAGAAACGGGTGCTGAGACATCTACATCACCGAAACACATTAAGACAGGATCCTTATATAACATTACAGGGTATACAATGAAAAACTACGGTCAATTTTGTATACAATTCAATGCATGGCTGAGAGTTAGCTCGAACTAGTCTCCCTATATTCACTGAAATTAAGCATTGTGAGCAATAATTTAAGTGACTGTGAAAATACTTTAAGTAATGGTGAAATTTGTATCCTAAAAGACTTGAGCCCTGTATACATTAACAGCATTAAGGCTGTTTGCCACGCTGGAATACAAATTATGAAAATAAAAAGACTTTCATTTAAATAATAAGGAAATTTGCATAACCTGCTGTTACAAGTGTAATGACATATACAGAAACAATGAGTCGGACGAGAAAGTGATGGAAATGTAAGATAAATAATAACAATAAAAGAATTAAGGTATGCTTTTACATAGTGTTTTTATTCATTAAAAATCCTTGTATTCCTAATGAAAAATACAGTCCAGAGCTGATGTATTATATGGTGAAAACACATGTTCCTCTTCTTAGTGATCTTGTCGTCGAATCTCGGTGTCATTGAAGATGTCCATGATTATAGGATTCTGAAGCCCAAAAACTGTAGGAACTGCTGATTGCGTGATGTTAACCTGATGGGCGTCAAGGGCAGAGCATGATGTGTGCGTCGAATCATTCCATTATTATATCCTCGACGTCGTTGACTTCTTCTAAAAACTATAGGCATTATGCTTATATCCTTGTTTCTAAAGGCAATGATATTGCTGTTAGGCTCCCCTGTTTGCTCTATGAAGCGGATCTTTATGAACAACAGGTAAAATTTGATTTGAAGGTTCCTGTGAAATACGTTATCCTGCCGTAACAGTTGGGAACACTGGTAGATGGAGTGTCCACTTTTACTATAGAGGAAGGAGACTGATGCAATACTGCGCTAAATTCGTATGATGCTCAACTTAAATATATTCACTAGGAAATCAGATTCAGACAGCTGATTAGATGGAATAACTTTGTCACTGAAGGGTCGCAGAACGTTCCTATAGAACAATCACTGGAAAAAATCAAGAGTGAAAGGACATTTTAATGACATTTTTATTATTATTATTATTCACTGATCTAATAAAGAAGACATTCGCATCCTAATATGAGGAATCTTTCTAACTCTTTCATGGTTTTGCAAATGCTAATCACGCTATAAAACCACCCAGCTTTAAATCCTGAATAATGTCGTTAATCGCATCGGAAAAGTCATTTTTATCTGGTGTATGAAGCATCATGAGTACCCTTAGCATGTTTACCAAATCATTAGGATCGGTGTAGCGGTATAGCATCTCCTCTGTATTCGCTTTGGATATATCTTCTAATCTAGGTGATTTGACACTAGTATGCTTGCTTTCATTGGTGTGTTTATTCAGAGCTTGTTCATTCAAAGAAACTGGTGTCATTGCTTCATCAGTGGTAGCTCTTGACGTTATTATAGGGTCGCTTGAACTGGCTCCAAGTACGGTACATCTTGAATCCCGCTCTTCGGGTCTTGAGAAGATTTCAGGATCTCGTTTGGGTGTTGTAGTCAATGCACAGCTGGTCATTGCTTTACAGCATCTTCTCCTATGTTGTTTAAGCCTTGAAATTGTCCTGTTCTTTAAAGTTCTATTACATATGCAGCACTTAACAAAGCGATTACTCCCCCCTTGGGAAACATACGAAAAATCAAGATTCTCGTAAATTGACTGTAATTGACCGTCTTTGTGAGTGTTCATGCTCAAGCAGTATATATAAACTAGTCAATGTATACTGTAGATGTTGAATTCGTATACGATAACACGAGACTGAGCTATTTTTTAACATTTATGTATTTATATATGTACTCAGGTTTTGATGCATATAAACAGCCATGCCCGAATTAGACTAAGCAAAATATTGTAGCATTCGCACATAATAGTTGTAATTTCGTTAATTATAACTATCTCATTAAGCACAAGCAGATTCAAGTAGCTAGAAATGGATTCATAGAGGTAAGAGTACAAGTTTTCTTGATAGTTAGCACAGAGAATGCGAGAGTTGAGGGAGATACTGGTCATTTTCCCTTTGCAGGTCACCTTTTTTTCCCTTTGCTGTCCACCTTTTTCCCTTTGCTGGTCACATTTTCCCCTTTGCTGGTCACCTTTTTCCCTTTGCAGGTCACGTTTTTCCCTCTTCTGGTCCCATTTTTCCCTTTACTGATCACCTTTTTCCCTTTGCTGGTCACCTTTTTCCCTTTGCTGGTCACATTTTTCCCTTTGCTGTTAAGACTTTTTCCCTTTGCTGGTCACTTTTTCCCTTTGCAGGTCGCATTTTTCCCTTTGCTGGTCACATTTTTCCCTTTGCTGGTCACGTTTTTCCCTTTGCTGGTCACGTTTTTCCCATTGCTGGTCACCTTTTTCCCTTTGCTGGTCACCTTTTTCCCCTTCCTGGTCACCTTTTTCCCTTTCCTGGTCACCTTTTTCCCTTTGTTGGTCATGCTTTTCCCTTTGCTGGTCACCATTTTCCCTTTCCTGGTCACCTTTTTCTCTTTGCTGGTCACCTTTTTCTCTTTGCTGGTCACCTTTTTCCCTTTGCTGGTCACCTTTTTCCCTTTCCTGGTCACCTTTTTCCCTTTGCTGGTCACCTTTTTCCCTTTGCTGGTCACCTTTTTCCCGTTGCTGGTCACCTTTTTCCCTTTGCTGGTCACCTTTTTCCCTTTCCTGGTCACCTTTTTCCCTTTGCTGGTCACGTTTTTCCCTTTGCTGGTCACCTTTTTCCCTCTGCTGGTCACCTTTCTCCCTTTCCTGGTCACCTTTTTCCCTTTCCTGGTCACCTTTTTCCCTTTCCTGGTCACCTTTTTCCCTTTCCTGGTCACCTTTTTCCCTTTGCTGGTCACCTTTTTCCCTTTCCTGGTCACCTTTTTCCCTTTGCTGGTCACCTTTTTCCCTTTGCTGTCACCTTTTTCCCTTTGCTGGTCACCTTTTTCCCTTTGCTGGTCACCTTTTTCCCTTTGCTGGTCACCTTTTTCCCTTTGCTGGTCACGTTTTTCCCTTTGCTGGTCACCTTTTCCCTGAATGGGTTACATGATGGGAACGTATATAACGTTGACATGAAACAGTTTTCCACTACGTTCACATCTAAAGTCGCTTTCAAAGTCTAACATATGAATAGGCTGTGAGCATTCTTGTTTCATCCTCTCTAGCTTGACGGCTAAAATATGCTCTTAATGTATATACGCTAATGAGAAAGTATAAAAGAACTATCCTGAATAAAAATCGATTAGTATAACGTGAGAGCTAAGGTGGTTAAGCTCGCCAGAGGTTTCGGTTTAATTAACTCTCTCACTAGCCTGCAACCATTGAAGTACATTTACCTGGTTACATAGGCTGAGGAACTGTGGTAAAGCTAGAGAAAAATTAAAGATAGGAGACCCTGGAATCATTCCGTTAGACGATTCGTGTAATCTTAGTGGCATTGCCAACGCTCAGCATAAGGTCTCTGCTTCGAGAAACATTGCTGCCAAGATCTGACTGAAACGACTTGGAAAAGCGTGCAATCTGATGTTACATTAGGTGAAAAAGTTGTCAGCGTGACTAGTAACAGCAATTATGAAGGGAAAGGTAGCTCCAGGTGCAGTAACCATGAAGAAGAAACGAGGAGGATTTCTACCTCTCATACCAATTATTGCAGCTCTAGGCGCTGCTGCTGGAGGTGCAGCCCAAATTGCCTCAGCAGTAAATAAGAAAAAGGCAGCAGATAAAAAACTTGCCGAAATGATGAGGCATAAGAGAGAAATTGAGAGAAAGGTATCTGTTGGCGGAGGGTCCAAAAAGAAGAAACGAGGAGGATTTCTACAGCTCATACCAATTATTGCATCACTAGGAGCCGCCGCTGGAGGAGCATCACAAATTGCTACAGCTGTAAATACGAAAAAAGCTGCGGATAAACAACTTGCTGAAATGATGAGACGTAACAGAGAAATTGAAGCAAGAGGGAGAGGTTTTCGAGTGAAGAAGAATAAGGGAAGAAACACAGAAACGAAGGGGAGACAGAGCCTGAAAGGGAATTCAAAAAACTCTGGCAGGGGGCTATACTTGTCCCGGAAAAAACATTGAGTAACATAGACCTGGACTTGTACGCCCGACGTTTAAAGATTCCTCATATTAGGATGCGAATGTCTTCTTTATTAGATCAGTGAATAATAATAATAAAAAATGTCATTAAAATGTCCTTTCACTCTTGATTTTTTCCAGTGATTGTTCTATAGGAACGTTCTGCGACCCTTCAGTGACAAAGTTATTCCATCTAATCAGCTGTCTGAATCTGATTTCCTAGTGAATATATTTAAGTTGAGCATCATACGAATTTAGCGCAGTATTGCATCAGTCTCCTTCCTCTATAGTAAAAGTGGACACTCCATCTACCAGTGTTCCCATCTGTTACGGCTGGATAACGTATTTCACAGGAACCATCAAATCAAATTTTACCTGTTGTTCATAAACATCCGCTTCATAGAGCAAACAGGGGAGCCTAACAGCAATATCATTGCCTTTAGAAACAAGGATATAAGCATAATGCCTATAGTTTTTAGAAGAAGTCAACGACGTCGAGGATATAATAATGGAATGATTCGACGCACACATCATGCTCTGCCCTTGACGCCCATCAGGTTAACATCACGCAATCAGCAGTTCCTACAGTTTTTGGGCTTCAGAATCCTATAATCATGGGCATCTTCAATGTTATCGACACCGAGATTCGACGACAAGATCGCTAAGAAGAGGAACATGTGTTTTCACCATATAATACATCAGTTCTGGACTCTAACAACCAGTTTAGAATCCCTTGTCAAGTTGAACATTTATATACTTTACATCGTCTCAGGGTGAAGAGAATGCTGTTGTTAAACCTGTGCTCAGCGAGTGGAGAAGGCTTGTGATTCGACTTTCTGATGCTGAGATCTCAAGACTGTTAAGCTGGATAAGACTCTGTTTCACCCATTTAGGACCACAGATCTGCATACTCAACCTGTTGTGTTACATGAATTTACCTGAATAGTGACACCACATCTAAAATGGAGAAGCCGTGATTTGTCATTTTTTGGTGCTCTGACTTAAGATCGAGTAATGCATCTAAAGACGGTTCTCTTTTTGATCATTGTGATATAACTCAAACTAATCATTGTAATGATTTATTTTTCATTAGGAATACAAGGATTTTTAATGAATAAAAACACTATGTAAAAGCATACCTTAATTCTTTTATTGTTATTATTTATCTTACATTTCCATCACTTTCTCGTCCGACTCATTGTTTCTGTATATGTCATTACACTTGTAACAGCAGGTTATGCAAATTTCCTTATTATTTAAATGAAAGTCTTTTTATTTTCATAATTTGTATTCCAGCGTGGCAAACAGCCTTAATGCTGTTAATGTATACAGGGCTCAAGTCTTTTAGGATACAAATTTCACCATTACTTAAAGTATTTTCACAGTCACTTAAATTATTGCTCACAATGCTTAATTTCAGTGAATATAGGGAGACTAGTTCGAGCTAGCTCTCAGCCATGCATTGAATTGTATACAAAATTGACCGTAGTTTTTCATTGTATACCCTGTAATGTTATATAAGGATCCTGTCTTAATGTGTTTCGGTGATGTAGATGTCTCAGCACCCGTTTCTTGCCGAAATGTTTCTTGTAGGTATTCTACCCTCCCATAGCGTCAGCATCCTTTGCATGCCAGCAGGCTATTCCTCTTCTTCTTCCTCCTCTTATTGCACACCCTGAAACATTGCACAATGAAAGTCTTAGAAAACTATTTTGGTCAAGTAAAGGCAACCTGGAAAGAATTACATATGGCACATTAAAAAAGAAGCACAAAGATTTGTATAAACATTCGGATATTTAGAGTTATTTCAATGCGCTAGATATAATTAAACTCAAGCATGTGATATTGTAATTTCGTTAATTTTTTATAAAATTCTATAATATGCATCTTTTGTATCTTTATATGTAATATCAATGAGTCAGTTGTTTTATTTATGAATTTTTCATTGTGAAATGGGAGAACATTCAATACTTAAGTTTGACACTTCTACGCACCTTCTTTGCATGTAAAAAAGACAATTTACATGTCTTAAATTTCCCCTTCTCTGCCATGCCATTATACTGTAGGTATACGCTCCCAGGTATTTCTGCAATCTCTTGATCGGTTAACGAATTATAGCGCTCTGGCAAGAACACTTGACAATCCTCCAGCGAAGATACGATCCTGGTACCATATCTTGTTTGAACTCTCTTTAAGGACTTTATCTCATAGTTAAGACCTATTTCGAGATCTTGAACTCGGAGAGTCGGTAGGAAACTACGCTCTTCCACCATCTTGTTAAGTCTATCAGCTAAACAATCTGTAACAGACATTGTCATGAATTATTATTTTCACTACATTATTCAAGTTGAAGAACTAGGGTGTGTATGTTTTGTAAGTAAGCCTATGAGGGTGTAGAGAAATAAAGAATAAGTACAGAAATCATGTGAATGTTCATTGAAGATGAGCCAGCAGAGAACCAAAGAATGAGTAGAGGAAATCGTGTGCGAATGTATAGTGAAACAAAGAATGAGGGTAAAGTCGTATGAATGTTTATGTAAGAAGAATGTGTTGAGAAGATCATGTGAATGTCAATAGAGAAATGAGCTGAGAACGTCGTGTGAATGTTAACAAAGCATGAACCTGCATGGGAACAAAGAATGAGTAGAGGAAATCATGTGAGTGTATAGTGAAACAAAGAATGAGGGTAAAGTCGTATGAATGTTTATGTAAGAAGAAGGTGTGGCGAAAATCATGTGAATGTTAATGGAAGCAAAGAATGTGAAGAGAAAGTCATGTGAATGTTAACAAAGCATGAACCTGTAGGTGGAATAAAGAATGAGTAGAGGAAATCATGTGAGTGTATAGTGAAACAAAGAATGAGGGGAAAGTCGTATGAATGTTTATGTAAGAAGAATGTGTGGCGAAAATCATGTGAACTGAAGAAGAGTATGCAGTGAAATCCATGTTAATGTAAAGCACAGATTAGAAAATAAGATGCTCTTTGTAACGAATCGTCTTTCATGTACTGTAACGTTTAAATAAAATTAAATGTATTGTAAAAGCCAACAGTGATTTTGTATAGTTATTTAAAACTCACCTTGCATTGCCCCGTTTTGATATGTGCTGAATGTGTAGACGGCCTGTAGCTCACGTTGCTTTTAAAGCTCTTTAAAACTTGAATGTAAAGTTAATAAGTACACAACAGTTCTAACATGGGACAGATGTCTGTTTATATAGGGATCTAAACCCCTTCCAGGCGATGCCTGCACGTCATCATGGCTGTGATGCTTACACGTCACGTGATTATTGCAGCCAATGGCATCATCTCTTGCTACGCATGCGCAGAGGCCCTCAGCACTTCTATCCCTGCTTGTTTCACTTCCTCTCCCTCTCTCGCTCTCTCTCTCCCTCTCTCGCTCTCTCTCACACAGCTGCATGCAGTTAAAGCATCAATCTAAGTGATGTATTCTAGAGTACAGAGGAAAATCAGTGAATTCATTGAAAGATCGGGGTTGGAACTAGGGGCAACTGATTGAAAATTATATACAGCATTAATTGTTCATTGTATGAGCTATCAAACATGCTTTCGTCTACAGCTCTATCTCTGCTAGTTTCTGCGATAATTGAGATTTAAACTTAAGGATCGAACCCTGGACGTCAGGTACCCTAATATACACCCGCAAGATATTATCTGATGACATAAACGTAATAGGTTTATTTGGTACCTTTGTCTTAATTATTTACTGTTATTAAATTTATAAGTAAACTTCATTGAATCGGTATTCGAACTCAGAACGCCAGAAACAAAATTATTTATAATATTAGTTTGATGTGTTTAAAAGACATGTATGCAGTTGCAACATTGATCTAAGTGATATATTCTAGAACACAGTGGAAAATTAAGGAAGTCACTGAAAGATCGGGATTCGAGCTAGGGACACTGATTGGAAATTATATAAAGCATTAATTGTTCATCGTAGGAACTAAAAATCGTGCTTTGGTCCGCACCTTAATCCCTGCTAGTTTCTGAGATAATTGAGATTTAAAGTTAAGGATCGAACCCATGACACCCCGACTCTAATATATATGCACGAGCTAATGGCATAAAAGTAATAAAGTTTATTTACTGTCTTTATTTTAATTAGTTTTGGAGTTATTAGAAGACCGGTTTCGAGCAACCGTAAATGGAGCCTTGCATCCCGAGCTATAATTAGTTTTTATTGCATCATTTTGTCTCTTTTCATTCAGGACATGCGCGTGAGTTGGTGTGTGCGTGTGTTGGTTGCTGCTGTTGGGTGTAAGTGAACAGGCATATGTGCTTGCACGTGTGTGTGTGTGTGTGTCCATGTATATGTATGCGTGAGTGTAAGAGCACTGGTGTATGTATGTATACGCATGAGGTGCGTGAATGCGTGAGTGTACTGGTGTATGTATGTATACGCATGAGGTGCGTGAATGCGTGTGTGTACTGGTGTATGTATGTGTGTGTGTACTGTTGTATGTATGTGCATGTGTGTGTATGTGCTGGTGTATGTATATGCGTGTGTGTATGTGTGTGCGTGTGTGTACTTACATGTGCGTGTGTGTATGTGCTTGCATGCGTGCACCAGTGTATGTTTGCTGATGTGTGTACAAGCGCTCGTGTATATGTGAACGCCTGAATGTGTACAAGTCGTGGAGAAAGAAAGAGGAGAAGAAGAAAGAATGTTGGATAGGCATCGAGATATCTCAGTATGCATCAGGGTTTAATATAAATAATTATAGTTGTTAAATGCAATTTTAATCCGACCACCCGCTGCTTCAATAACTTAATAGTTATTATAGCGTTTCACAGGGTTGGATTCGAACTATGGACCTCTGGTTCCTAAGAATACAGATCGTTAAACATTGTAATGTCGTGTATATTAAATTATATTTGTTAAACACATTTTAATCTGGTCGTGCATAGTTTAATATTTATTAAGCATTAGAGTTTCGCAGATTCGATCTAGGATCCCCCTGAACACCGTTTCATTAATTAAATTATATTCGTTAAACACGTTTTAATCTGGCCGCGCAATACTCACATAGTTTAATATTTATTAAGCATTAGAGATTCGATCTAGAACCCACTGAACACCCTTTTATTAATTATTGTAATGATATATAAAAATTAAATTTGTTAAATGCATTTTAATCTGACCTTGCATAGTTTAATATTTATTAAGCATTAGAGTTTCGTTGGGTAAGATTCGAACTAGAACCCTCTGAACACCCTTTCATTAATTAGGGTAATGATATATAAAAAATTAAATTATAATTGATAAATACATTTTTTAATCTGACCTTGCATAGTTTAATAGTTATTACGCGTTAGAGTTTCACTTGGTAAGACTCGAGCTAGAATTCTCTGAACGCCTTTTTATTAATTAGGGTAATGATATAATAATATCAATCATTAATTTCTCATTAGCAATAAACTTTTGATTACAGTAAGAATCGAACACCGATCTATGGATATCACTCAGAGGTTTAATGCACGTAATGAAATGTATATTAGACGCTTTTTCGGAGTCGTTGGCTGAAACAGAATGCTTGTTAACTATGCTCGGATATATTCGTAGGAGGTCGTAAAACATCGGAGAGAACTCCCTCAGGCAAAATCATGATGGCCGACTATGACGTCACGCAGAGTTGGTAAACAAGTTTCTCTCTCTTTCACACAAACAAGGAGAGGACGAGTATAAAGCAACCCTCGAATTCTTTTGTTAAACTAGCAGGTGGCCAAACAATGGGAACGCTGCAGGTGTCTTTCTAAACTAGCCTTGCCAAGAACAATAGAAAGACACACACAATAGAATCTCTTACACAATGGAAAGGGTCAGGCTTTGTTATGGAGCAGGTGTCTTTCTAAAGTATGACGTCACGCAGAGTTGGTAAACAAGTTTCTCTCTCTTTCACACAAACAAGGACAGGACGAGTATAAAGCAGCCCTCGAATTCTTTTGTTAAACTAGCAGGTGGCCAAACAATGGGAACGCTGCAGGTGTCTTTCTAAACTAACCTTGCCAAGGACAATAGAATCTCTTACACAATGGAAAGGGTCAGGCTTTGTTATTGGGATGGGAACGCTGCAGGTGGTCTTTCTAAAGAATGCTTGCCAAGGACAATAGAAAGGCACACACAATAGAATCTCTTACACAATGGAAAGGGACCGGCTTTGTTATTGGGTTGCCACGTGTTCGAGAACAATAGGAGTGGAGTGGGTAACTGACCAGGTGCAGAAGTGGCCGGATGTGGAATGGGTAGGAAAAACATCTCGCCTTTGTTACAGAACCTTAAATTTATGACCCCTTTGTTCGTTTTGACAGTTGATTGACAGCTTTAATTACCTAACTGTCAAGCCTCCATTGTACTCAACATGATTTACGACCGCAGCTGCAACTAAAACTACCAAGGCACAGCGGGGGGTGGGGGTGGGGGAGGGGAGGGGCTAATTAGCATATTAATTGCACATTCCTGCATATTAAGTGATACAGAATGCCCATTTCCCCCCTACTTACAAGCTTATACAAAATTCCTTCGGAATGAAGAGGACTTTACAGGTTATTCTCAGAAAATTCAAGGTATACATTTTCTTTGTTATGCAAATATCCTTAATAAGTGATATTTCAATCAAAATCGTCAGAGCCATTTGAAGAAGATATTTGCTTCGTTTTGTTATTTGCCCCACGTTTTGGGAGCCAATTTGAAGAAGGTTTGTTGCTGCTACGTATGGAAACTCGGTTTGAAGATATATTATATTTTGACTGTTTCTTTAAATATTATATATTTATGTTTGCCTCGGTTGCGTCAGTATTTTTGTTAGAGATATGGATGTCTTAGCAGGGGTGGTGCGACTGAAGAATGTAGACTTACACAGATTTTAAGCTTTTCTTCACTCTCTTTATTAATGCGATTTAAATAACACTTCACTGATATAGAGAGCTGTAAGATTCTTTTATTAATTAATTACTTGCACTTTTTAGCACCTAAAACTATTTTCGTCTCACAAGAATACGTATTAAATTTCTCGAGGACGTGTCTCGCGTCCGATTAGGAACACTATCAACAACCAACGCGTCCAGTTATGAGCGCTGTCTACAAGCAACTGACTTGATTTAAACCGCCTAAATTTGTAAATTTCTGTATTTCAAGTCTCTAATTGGTTATTCCTAATCCCATAGAATACTTTTATTTAACTTAAGCTTTTTTCTGGTTGTCGATTGGCTATTTTATAAACTGTCACAAAAATTACATTGTTGTTCCTCCAATAATGACTAGTAGCATTATTACACTTTCTTATTAATTATTACCTCAAGGTTACCTCATTGTTAGCAACTTTTAACCTATTATTCTCACAGCTCCTACATTATTAAATTACGTAATACATGCACATAACATTATTGAACATGTACACAGTAATATAAACATATACAATGACTGTAATATATACTTTTTATATATTGTTACATACACATATTGCTTTAAGGTGGGCTGTTATTATATTTTATATTACATAATTTGACTGAAATCATTTAACTGTTAAAAATACTGCCTCACAATTTTTAGAAAATTAAAAATTTCGAAAACTATTCCAAGTAAAGAGTTTGAGGAGGGGGATTTTCTTGAAAATTTCGTATCGCTTCTTTAGAAGATACTGAGTTTAAATCCAAGTTTGGTGTTTATCCGACTTTAGGTTTTTGTTACGCTGTTCACAGTCGCGCTCTCTCTCTCTCTCTCTCACACACACACACACACACACACACACACTGAGGCAGTATTTTATCACTTAAATGATATCAGTCTAATTATATACCTAATATAAAAAAATAACAGCTCGCCTTAACGCAATATGTGTATAATATAATATATAAAGTGTGTATTAAAGTCATTGTATCATCTTTATTTTATTATGTACATGTATAAAAATGTTATGTGAATGTATTACGTAGTTTAACAATGTAGGAGCTGTGAGAATAGAAGCAAGCTGCCTTTCGTAGCAAACAGAATTACAAAGTAGAAGCCGAAAGTTGCTAACAGTAAGGTAACCTTGAGGCAACAATAAATTAGAACCTTTGAAAAGGCTACTAATAGTTCTTGGAACATTAATAATGTTAATATTTAAAACAGTTTCAAATAGCCAATCAAAAACTAGAGAAGCTTAAAATTAAATGAATATATTCTATTGGAGTAGACTAGAAATAGAGGAAATGTACAAATTCAGGTGGTAGACGCTACAAGGAAGCGTAACCAAGCAGTTTTGTTCGGTACGGGTTCAGTGGGAGACATAAAAATTCATTGCGGTGAGAATAATATAAAGTTTAATGTATTAAAAAGTGCAATTAACAATAATCTCACAGCTCTATAGTAGGGTACATCAGTGAAGTGTTATTTAATCGTGAAGGATTAATAAAACAAATCACAATACAATTATAATTTGTGTAAGCCTTGTTCTTTAGCCGTACCAGTCCTGTTAAGAGATACGTGCTCTACAACTTACTACTGACCCAGCCGAGGTATATATATAATATTTAAATAAATAACATTAAATTAGTTTATACACATAAAGAAAACTTGGCGCGAAGGTTACCGGAGAAGTAAATGTGGGGCGAACGCTCCTAGAAACAATCTCCCGCAAATTGGCATCCATTACGTGCGTGGTATAAAACAGCTTCAAATTGGTACCTAAACGTGATGCAACCGCAACAACAATTAAACCCCTTCAACACGCACGCCCGCGTGCACCTTTTTTCTAAAAATGTTGTTTTAATCAGGGGACCTCAAAACATTTTATTTCTGGTGAAATCTCGATATCCAATTTTTTGATGGACTGCATCACCTTCTCTACCTACTATGTATGTGATGGTAGAGAAAGTAAAAATGAATAATACATACATAAAATGCGCATATAAAATATGCATAATTATAAGAAATAGGACTTAGTTATGAACACCCTTGTAATCTTAGAAGCAATAGAGTGGAATGTAATGCTTTCAGATGACATATTCCCTTCTGCGTGTGCATGTAGCCCAGCAGGTAGCGGCGAACCGGTTTATATACAGTTTTACCTCAACCTTTGTTGTCAGTCCCAAAATTACAAGCTTGTTATGAACCTCCTGTACGGCGTTTTGTGTTACCGTGAAACAAATGAAGATCAAAATTAAAACCATTTACGGGATAACGCAGTTAGCGAAACTAAGGGAAAAAGATCTGTTGCACTCAATGACTTTCTCTAATCACTCTTCTACAACAAAGGCTTATTCTATTTACTTCTTATTAATCAAGACAAACCTTCGTTACTCATTTCGTTTTAGGTATAGAAGGATAAAGCAGGCTAAATCGATAGTCAGACTTTTAAAAATCGGATTCCTATGTTGACTTTGAAATTCTATGCTCTTTACATCACCACGAGAAAAAACAAATAGTGGCTTACCACTTGAAAAATATTTAGGTAGGTATTTGAAAATTATATCCAAAACCCACAAAAGTCTTTGAAATGATTAACGCCACAAAAAACCGTATTTGGCGTAAGTTGTGTAGTTTAAGAAAATATGCATTTTTCGTACAGTAAGATTATATCTATCTCTTTTGGTTTACCAGTAACTGCAGAAGTAATTCAGAATGAAAAGGACTTCCCAGGCTATTCCCAGAAAATTAAAAATATACATTTATACAGTTACTTTAAACATATGATTTTAATCCAAATCGTTAGAGCCATTTTTGAGAAAATCAAAAATAGGGAACGTTTTTGTATGTAAAATACAGTTTTGGGAGGGGATGTTCTTGAAAATTTTCGTGTTGCATCCTTGGAAAATGCTGAACTTGAATAACAAGTTTCGTTTTACTTTCTCTTCTACGTATAGTAAGTAGGTGAAGTATTGAATTCCAGCCAAAAATTAGACATCGTATTTCACTAGAAATACATGTTTTAAAATGCCCTGAATCCAAATAAGGTATTTTTGGAAAATAAAATCTTTCTCTCAGTCTGTCAGTCTATGAACGGCGTAACTCAAAGACGAAAAGTCGAATAAATACCAAACCTGATACTTGAGTTTACTATCTTCCAAGGGTGCGACACGAAGATTTTCAAGAAAATTCCCCACCCCAGACTACCGTTTACATGGAACATTTTTCGGAAATTTTCCTTTTCTCAAAAATGGCTATAACGATTTTGATTAAAATATCATATGTTTAAGATATTTTTATGTCAAATGAAATGTGTATCTTGAATTTTCTGGGAATGTCCCCAAAAGCCCTCTTCATTCTGAATGAACTGGTAAATCGTAAGAGGTAGAGAAAATTTTACTACACAAAAATGTAGATCTAGATAAAACATACAATTTACATCATACAGTTTTTATGGAGTGAACCATTTCCAAGATATTCCTTGTTATTTGTTGAATTTTCCAATAACTATACTTTTATTCAAGTGGAAATTCGTTATTTGTGTTTTTATGTTCTGGATATGCAAAGAGAATGGAATGCTCCACATAACAGCCAGCTCTTTAAAGATTTGACTATCGCTGAAAGCTGAAGCAGTATGTGTTGAGTAGCTAAATAAAATTATAACCATAGTGAAAATAAATATTGATAACACTAGGAATAGTACTGAAAAAGACTGGAATGCGAATGTTACTAAATGAGAAGGGTTAGGCAGTGCCATCAGCGGCCGGGAACGGGTGATTTTTCCCTCTATTGTTAAGTGTCCCGTCAGGTTGCTTGAAAAGCAGACGTGTAGGAAAGAGTCAATGTTCGCCAAAACCCCGATAGCTCTAGGCATCCAATGAAAGAAGCTAGAAATCAGGTGATAGTGGAATGGGGAGATAGAAAATTTGAAATAGAGAACCAATACAGTTTAGAAGACACGCTTGGTTGTGGTAGTTCCTTGTTTCTTAGAAAATGTGTCTGCGGATAGGTGCGAGGATATGAAGCGTAGCAATGAGGAAATGCGTGTGTGTGTCGAAGGAATAGCAGGAATCAAATTTTAAAGCGGTGACGGGAAATGAACGAGCAGGAAAACAGAACAGTCGTATTCACCACTAACCCAAGATCCATGCAAATCCCTGAGCTAGTACCGAACTTGGGACCATTCCTACAAATCCTGTACCGCCAAATCGTCACATACCGCCCCAAATTGGCGCTTAAAAGAAATACCGCCACAAATTGGCCGCCCAGCGTGTGTCTAGAATAAAACCGAAGGGGATACCCCCGCGAATTGGCGCCCAGCGTGGGACCTGAATAAAATGGATTGTACCAGACATCGTGTGAACCAACCGACAGTAAAAGAAGTGATCGAACGTGCCCAGGACATCAGGCTTAGATCAGCCGACGCACGAGACGACAGGAGACCATCTCGCACGACTGCAGGCGGAAGATGTAACAGTAACAACGGCAACCAACGCAGAAAAAAGTAAGTTCAGTGCTTTCATACAAAGTAATCATCAGATAGACTACGTCAAAAGAAAAATAAGAAGAAAGGTGTAGCTCAGTAATATATAAAAAAAAATCTGATGTGTTACACTCACATGACTTTCTCTATTCTTGTACAAACTATTTTTACAAACGCTTATTCTCCATATGCTTCATGTTAATCGAGATATCGAGATGTCAATCTTATTGGTAATTTTCTTGTAGATGCAAGGGAAATATGGTAGCTTTTAAGCGATAGTCAAATATTTTAACGCTGGTTGCTATGTGGCGCATTCCATTCTCTGTGCATGTCCAGGACATAAACAAAATGAATAACGCATTTGAGAAAAAGTATAAGTATTGGAAAATTTAAGGAAATAACAAGCAATATCTCGAAAATGGTTCACTCAACAAAAGAAATGTATATGACATAAGTTGTGTATTTTAACGCGATCTACATTTTTTGTGTAGTAAAATTTTGTCTATCTCTTATGGTTTACCAGTTATGCAAAAGTCGTTCACAATAAGGAATACTTTTGGAGACATTCCCAGAAAATTCGAGATATACATTTCATTTCTCATGACATTATCTTAAACATATGATATTTTCATCAAAATCGTTAGAGCCATTTTTGAGAAAATTAAAATTTTCGAAAAATCTTCCATGTAAAGGGTAGTCTGGGGTGGGGGGATTTTCTTGAAAACCTTCGTGTCGCATCTCTGGAAGATACTGAACCTAAATACCAAATTTGGTAATTATCCGACTGTTCGTTTTTGAGTTATGCTGTTCACAGACACACACACACAGACACACACACGGACATGTTTCCAAAAATGCTTTTTTTGGATTCAGGAGGTCTCAAAACATGTATTTCCGGCGAAATCTCGGTATCGAAATTTTGGGTGGAATGCAATACTTCCCCTACTTACTATACGTAGTAGAGAAAGTAAAAATGGTAGTTCATTAACCTACAAAAATTGCATTTAATAGTTTATGATTTTAAGAAATAGAAAAGCTGTAACTAACTGTACAATACACATTAAAATGGAACAGAAATTGGAAAGTGATAACTTAAACGAGATGGTGTAGGAAATGTAGAGGCAGCAGCCGAGTCAAATTCTGACAGCCTAATGGTTAGCGAGCAGCAATATCAGGATAGCAATATAGCAAACCTTTTTCAACAAATGTTATTACAATTCCAGGCAATAGATCAAAAGTTAGAAAATCATAAAGAAGCAATAGATAGGAGGTCAGAAAAGCAGGAGGAAAAATAAGTCAGAAACTAGGTCAGGAACTGGAGCCAAAAGTTGATAAAAGAACTAGAAAGCAAGATAATGCATGAAGTTAAGGCTCAGATAGACAAACAGAATGAGGTTTTATGTGAAATCAGGCCAAATCAAAATTACATGCATGAGGAATTTCTGGCAGTTCGTGCCGAAGTGCAAGAAGCGCACGCAAAATTTATTATGTTAAAAAGCAAATTGAAACTATAAAATGTAACAATGAAAATGTGCATGAACAAGTATGTGATGATTTTCGTAACAATTGTGGGAGGATATAGCAAAAACAAATAGAAATACAAAATCACATCCGCTCTGAATTTACTAATATTAAGAAAACGGTGGAAGAGAAAAACAAAAATCATTCGCAAGAAATAAACGTAGGGATCCCTCATACAAATTGTTGGAAGTCAGCACAAAACTTCTAGAGACTTAGCAGAAATGCGAGAGGCCATAAACCGCATGGAAATAGAAAAGAACTCAAAGTGCTAGAACTGCTATATCCGCAGAAGTTTCAAACACTAACGGTACGGCAGATCGATTCCCATTGGGATCGATTTCGCCACAAACATGTGAAAATAGCAATAATGGTTCAGGCAATAACTTGAATAATAGTTTTCTGTATGGTTAGTTGACAATACCCACACAATTGTTGAATGAAATATCAGTTCCAAGCTAAGCGGTGTATCCTTGACTTAGAATCATATTTTGCATTGAAGGGATTCCTGAAATATATAGAATGATAGTTGTGAAAAGAGGGTTAAAAGGACGATCCCTTAGTTGATTTAGATTAACCTTAGGTGACCACGCGACCTATCTGCAATTCAGGCAAGCTTTCTTGAACAAATATTGAAATGTACCCACCCAATATAATGCCAGGATACAGATTAATAATGGATGTTACCAACCGCATTCAGGGGAAGGAATGGTTGATTATTTTCTGAAGCTAGCACAACAAAGCCAATTGTTAAAACCACGTATGAGGGAGGACGAATTTATAGCTTTAATGGCTTACCATTCTCCAAGTGAGATTAAAAATCACCTTATCGTAGCTAAACCACGAATGATGGGGGAAGTTCTTGAACTTTTGACGGCTTTTCAAAGTCACTCTTATGAACGAAGCGATATTGAACTAAGAACCTATAGATCTCAATTCACAGACGGGGAAGGGGAAAGCCAAAATGTTAACACTCGCATGCGTGATTCTTACCAAGCTCGCGAAAGGTATAGAGACAACACTTCTAGAACACCTAATAGGCAGAATTATAGGAGAAACGGGCCTACAGTGGAAACTATGATAGAAATGTCAAAAATGCGCAAAACAGGCAGAATTCCCAGATCAACTTTATGCAGTTTGAAAACGATAGAAGGGAAGACTATAGGTCATGGAGAAACAGATGGGGGAATGATAACACGAGGCAATATGTAAACGCACCGCCGAGATGTGATGGACATAGCAGCGCGAGTACCGGACGCAACTCACCACGATGGAGAGGTCGTTCACATAACCAAACTACGCACGAGGAGGCGAGAGTAAATCCGCCAGAAATAGGTTCAGGACATGTCGAACCAATGCCCTTGGAAATCTCCAATTAGACCGAACCATGTCTCTTGGTACGGTCATAGATTATGTAAATGTAAGCGATGCATTACTGAGAGAAGGGGACCAAAAAATGAACAAAATAACGTCATTGAATTAGGCAGTGAGGGTAGCGCGCCAGTGCGTTTAGGCAACCCGAGCAGTCCAGAGGTGATAGACAAATGCGAGATAGTGGAAGCACCGAAAATCAAAGTATCAACAGAAAAAGAGCAATATTATGCGACTATAGATAGTAGCGCATCTGTAATAAGTTCAACAATATTTAACCATGTAATAGCAAGGGGATTAAAGCTACAGACCCTACCCGCAAAGAACGTATTCTGTGTGTTAGCGATTGGTCGTTCGAATAAACAGCGCGTAAAACAACAAGTTATGTTGACGCTAAAAATAGGAAGCATTGAGTTATGGTGTGTTTTGTTATTCCATATCTGGTGGTAGAAATATTGTTAGGTAGTGATTTCTTAACCGCAATGAGAGCTAGCTAGATTACCAACACGAACGATTAGTTTTAAAAACAGCTGGTCGTGAAATCGTTGACCTTTCGTTCAGGTAGAGACAAGCATAGAGCATAGATAGACACGAGGGGAAAGGGAACTCCACGAAGAGTAGCATTATTTGTGGAATATTTACAAACAAATGGTCATGAGGAAATTGTGAAGTTTTCTGTAGAAGATGATCGGTTACAAAAGGATGTAGATTGTTATGATGAAATAAGTGAGAACGAAAATGCGGAAGACGAGCAGTATAAAACTGCTACATATTACAGTCTGACAGTGGGACAAGAGTCGAACCCATTAGCATGCGTAAATAGGAAATCTGTGCAGGTAAACGAGGCTAATGAGTCTGAGATCCTTTAGAAGATAAAAATCTGATGTGTTACACTCACATGGCTTTCTCTACTCTTGTACAAACTATTTTTACAAACGCTTACTCTCCATCTACTTCATGTTAATCGAGATAAACATTTGCAGACTCTATCTTATTGCTAATTTTCTAGTAGATGTAAGGGGAATATATATTTACAAGGGCAATATAGAAATACAGTAGCCTTTAAGCACATACATATCTCTCAATAGCTGGTTGCTAGGTGTAGCAACCTTTTACACAGATTAATACTCTTTGCATATCCAAGACAAAAAAAATTAATAACGAATTCCCATTTGAGAAAATAAGTATTGAAAAATTTAAGGGAATAACGAGCAATATCTCGAAAATGGTTCACTCAACAAAAACAATGTTTATGACATAAATTGTGTATTTTAACGCGATCTACATTTTGTCCGTAGTAAAATTTTGTCTATCTCTTATGGTTTACCAGTTATGCAAAAGTCGTTCACAATGAACAATACTTTTGGAGACATTCCCAGAAAATTCAAGATATACATTTTATTTGTCATACAAATATCTTAAACATATGATATTTTAATCAAAATCGTTAGAGACGTTTTTGAGAAAATTAAAATTTTCAAAAAATCTTCCATTTAAAGGGTAATTTGGGGAGGGAGGATTTTCTTGAAAACCTTCGTGTCGCATCCTTGGAAGATACTGAACCTAAATACCAAGTTTGGTGTTTATCCGACTGTTCGTTTCTGAGTTATGCTGTTCACAGACAGACACACAGACAGACACACAGACACACACACGGACATGTTTCCAAAAATGCTTTTTTTTTGGGATTCAGGGATCTCAAAACATGTATTTCCGGTGAAATCTCGGTATCGAATTTTTGGGTGGAATACAATACTTCCCCTACGTAGTAGAGAAAGTAAAAATGAAGGTGAATAGTGCATATAGTTTGAATAATAAGCAGAAATAGATGTTATTTAAATTTCTAGTTGACACTAGCCCGGCGATTCCTGAGGGAACTGGATGCTGTAATGCATATAATGTATATGAGTTTGATATCCGTGAAAGGAAAACGGAAAAGCATAAATGCCCAAGTATAATCACAAAACAATCGTGCTTTCTAAGTAAAATGCACTCAGTCAGACAAAATTATGGGGAGATAAAACATTGCACTGTTAAGGCCTTTTAAGAAATTGAATAAATAGAAACACTGTTTAGCATTGTGAATGGAGTATGTCACACACACAGAGAGAGAGAGAGAGAGAGAGAGAGAGAGAGAGAGAGAAAAGATTCTTAAACAGTCACAGTAATTAAGAATTGAAAGAAGGAGAGAGAAGCTAATAATATGTTAATTTATTAAGAATAAGCACTCCATTATGTGTATAGATAATAAAGGATATGTAAATAAATAGGTGAATAAATCGTTGTTGTGAGCATCATTATTGATATATAAAAAATAAATGTATATACATGTTAGAATAAGCTAGTGAGTGAAACAGTGAAGTGAAACAAATAGTGAAAAGTGGAAAGTGTTGCGTGTGGAAATTATAAAGAAATAAGTAGATAAGTAAATAAATAAATTAAAATATTGGAATGATCGTTGGAGAATAATAGAAAAAAGCAATTATTCGTGAACCAACGAGAAACAGATTTGATGATATGAAGGGTTTGTATAAAATGTAGAAATGTATATTGTTTGTATATTGCTTGTAAATTCTTTCTTCTATTTTGTAAATAGCTTTGTTACACTGAATATGTATATATTGTAAGGATATCTGTATGATTGTATTATGTTTGTGAAAATGTTTAAGTGTAATTCCTGTAAAGCCAAAAAACACACACACGTACATATGATCGTTAAATTTTAAGGAGAGAACCTATTTTTTTTTAGACCGGGACACTGATAGAATGCCAACTATCTTTGAAATATAGTAGCCATTCCATCAGCGGGGCATATTGAAGCAGTATGTTTTGAGTAGCTAAATAAAATTACAACCATAGTGAAAATAAATATTAATAACACTAGGAATAGTATTGAAAAAGACTGGGAGGCAAATGTTACTAAATAAGAAGGGTTAGACAGTGCCATCAGCGGCCGGGAACGGGTGGTTTTTCCCCCTATTGTTAAGTGTCCCGTCAGGTTGCTTGAAAAGCAGACGTGTAGGAATAAGTCAATGTTCGCCAAAACCCCGATAGCTCTAGGCATCCAATGAAAGAAGCTAGAAATCAGGTGATAGTGGAATGGGGAGATAGAACATTTGAAATGAGGAAACTACACAGTTTGGAAGACACGCTTGGTTGTGGTAGTTCCTTGGAGATGGTTCTTAGAAAATGTGTCGGTGGATAGGTGCGAGGATATGAAGCGTAGCAATGAGGAAATGCGCGCGCGTGTGTGTGTGTGTGTCGAAGGAATAGTAGGAACCAAATTTTAAAGCGGTGACGGGAAATAAACGAGCAGGAAAACAAAACAGTCGTATTCACCACTAACCCGAGATTCAAGAACCCGGGACCATTCCTACAAAATCCTGTACCGCCAAATCGCCACATATTTGCGCCTAAAAGAAATACCGCCGCAAATTGGCCGCCCAGCGGGGGTCTAGAATAAAACCGACGGAGATACCCCCGCAAAGCCCACCATATTCCCCTTTCACCTACAAAAAAAATTAGCAATAAGATTAAAATCGTGATTAACATGAATTAGATGGAAAATATTTGTTAAATTGGTTTGTACAAGAGTAGAGAAAGTCATGCGAGTGGAAACACATCAAATATTTTTTTTAGTTACGCTGTTCATGTACAGACAGGCGTCTTATAAAAAATACTTTTCTGGAGTCAGGAGCCTCAAAACGTGTATTTCCGGTGAAATCTCGATATCGAATTTTTAGATGGAATGCAACACTTCCTTTAATTACTATACATAAACAGTACAGAAGGTACAAATTACACGTTGAGGTGATAAAGTGAAAACGACAAAATTAAAAGATGCATAACTATTCCGTTCCCCTCTAATGCAAAGCATTTATATCCCGGTTTGGTCACTTGATACATGAGTAAAATAGTCACCTTATGTTCCTGGTATAGTAACTCGATAGTATGACTAATGCAGCTGCTTGCCTGGATTAAATTAACGTCCAAATGGGTTGTTATTTATCAACAACAAACGTTCACCGCCCCATACGCGTGTCTATCACTCAATAGTTACTAAAGCAGTACAAAGTGAAGGCTTCAAGGATATTATTTCATTTGTAAGGAAGATAAATCTCTGATGAACTCGGCTGACAGTTTGAGAAGACAGGCTTACCATTTATGGAAGACAACAGGGTAGAAAATCACACAATGTGTCAGCAGATATTCATTATTCGTTGTTCTGGTAATTATCGTTCAAGGTTGCTTAGCCTGTGCAACATAAAATATAATGTAAATGACTTATGGAAAAAAACATGCGTATAGCTTCTCAAAGCAAAAGCATGCAGGGTTTATGAGACAGCAGTGGTCCCTAAAACTGTATTTTAATGTTCATTGTTTTGCAAATACACCATCTCCAGAAACGAGCCAAACTTAACTAAAAATTTATGACCTAAATACAAACTGAAACTTATGAGAGTGTGTTCGAACTTTTGTTCCAACCAAACCAGTTTCTTTTTTTCCTTCTGCCACTTAAAAAAAATCTGATGTGTTACACTCGCATAACTTTCTCTACTCTTGTACAAACTATTTTTACAAACGCTTAGTCTCCATCTACTTCATGTTAATCGAGATGAACCTTTGCAGAAACAATCTTATTGGTAAATTGGTTGTAAATACAAGGGGAATATGGTAGGCTTTAAGCGATAGTCAAATATTTTAAGAGCTGGTTACTATGTGGAGCATCGTTCTCATTGCATCTCAAGGACATAAAAAAAAGATTAACGAACTCTCATTTGAGAAAAAGTATAAGTATTGGAAAATTCAAACAAATAACAAGGAATATCTCGGAAATGGTTCAGTCGACAAAAAAAATGTATTTGATATAAATCGTGTATTTTAACGAGAGATATATTTTTTGTATGGTAAAATTTTGTCATTCATAATGAAGAGGACTTTTGGAGACGTTCCAAAAAACTCATCATATACATTTCATTTGCCATGAAAGTATCTTAAACATATGATATTTGAATCAAAATCGTTGTAGCCATTTCTGAGAAAATCAAAATTTTTGAAAATGTTCCATGTAAAGATACTGCACCTAAATACCAAGTTTGTTATTTATCCGACATTTTGTTTCTGAGTTATATTGTTCACAGATACACATCCACATACAGACGGACCTTTTTCTAAAATTGACTTTTTTGGATTCCAGGGGCCTAAAACATGTACTTCCGGTGAAATATCTATATTGAATTATTGGTGGAATGCAATACTTTGCATACTTACTGTAAGTAGTAGAGAAAGTAACACATAGATATTGTTACAATGACAAGACTTTCTCTATTCACTATCATGTATTTCTACATCTGTTCTACAAATTCTTTATATAAAAACTGTTGTAGTACCGAGCGGAATGGCTCAGGCGGGAGATTTCCGGTGGCCGACCATGGGGTTTTTCGTGGTTTTCCTCTGATCGCTTAAGCGAATGCTGCGGTGGTGTAGTCTACCGCTATTTCTCCTTTCCCTCATTTCCTGTCATTTCATCTCTCACCCCTTCATATTCCAGGAAGTATCTCCGGTTCCCGTATTGCGGCTGGTTATCGGGCAGATGGCACAGTTGCTGCGCTCTGTAAAATATTTCTCCCCGTAAACGCCAGGGTGCGTTGGTCTGCCAGTCGCTTCGTCGCCCTTTCGCGGGATTCTTCGTCTCTGCTGATGAAGGTGGGTCTTTCAAATAGGAAATGTTAGGAACTTCTGTGCGTCTCTCTGGACCTGTCTGCCTGCAGACCTGCGATCTCCTTCACTTCATCCCTGCCTCCCGGGGATGTAGTCACTAATGATCTAGTTTGTCACAGTGCGAGGTGTTCCCCTTTGTTGAATAACCTCTAGCTCTACACAATTGTAGTAAACGAGCGGACAGGGGGTCGATATGACAGTCAGCTGTTATGCATATATCTGCCTTAGTATTGTATACTCCTTGCAGGAAATTTGGAGAAACAAACTAAGGTAAATCGAATGTCACAACTTAAAATATGGAACACAAACGAAAAACAGCAAATATTTTGGAATTTAATAACAACACAGAAAGCCTTAACTGACAAAATTGTACATTTTAATGAGCTCCATATTTTTCGTGCAAAACGATTTTGTCTATCCCTTGTGGTTTTCCAGTTGCATACAATTATATAAAATTCAATAAGAATGACCGAGATTTTAAAGCCCAATCACGTAAATTTCCATATATACATTACATTTGTTAAGTTAATATCTCAAACATAATGTGCTTTAAAACCGTCAGAGTTGTTAGAGCTAAACTAAAAAAAAGTAGCTTAATATTTTTTTTAAAAAGATAGTCTTGAGTAAGGAGATTTTTTCAAAATCTTCGCCTGGTATGTTTAAATTTACTCAGGCATGAAATCATGCATATGGAACTTGTTCTAAAATTATTGTATTCTGAAGACTTCAAAGCTTGTATTTCTGATGAAATATTGTTAATGCATTTTTGGTTGAGGGGGATACCTATTTCCTCTACTTACCATGGTAAACGACAGAGAAATTAAAGAAATTATAATAAATTCGTGCACGACCTTAAATACTGAAAAAATATACTTTCAATGCTGCTTGCATCTTTATCCAGTTTTTTGTGTACCTTCTAGAAATATGATAACACACCTCAAATAAATAATCCAGGTAGATTAAGTCTAGACGAACAAAGAAACAAAAGGATAGTTAATAAGTTTAAGTATTTGGGATCAATAATACAAGCAGATGGAACTAATAGATTAGAAATAGAAAAGAGAGTAAGTGAAGGAAAAAGCCAATTGCAATGTTGAACTCGATATTATGGAGCAGAAACATGTTAAATAAAATTAAAAAGCTCATTTATAATTCAACAGTATACTTTTTTAAAAGGTGGCTAATGAATAGGCAACAAGAAAGAGAATTATTAACAATGGAGATGGATTATTGGCGAAGGGCTTCTCAAATCTCAAGAAGGGTTAGAGTTAAACATACAAAGATTCGGGAAATAATGGATGTAAAAAAGAATGTATTACAAATAATAAAAGAGAAGATTAAAATGGTTCGGTCACGTGAAAAGAATGGGAAACGATAGAATAGTAAGAATGGTGCTAGAATGGAAAGCTGAAGGAAACAGGACGGGGAAGACCAAGAGACCAATGGATGAATGGATGGGATCCGAAGAAGCAGGTCGTCCAGAGGACTAGCACATGAAGATAGGGATTTATGGAGAAATAAAACCATGAAGGGGTTGTAGGAAAATACTGTATAGTAGATAATTCCTAAATCAAAACGAGAATCCCTTTTCCTTAATACTTCGAGCTAAGAATAACATTTATTTCACTACGAAAGCATTCTAAGAGACCGACATGCATTTTTCGTTCGCTTCAATTCACAGGTAGGACTCGACTCATAGGCAAACTAAAGCTTGTTTCTTACAACCTTGCCCTGCTGACATATATTCCCCCACACCTATCTTTTCCCGAATTATCTGATTGGCTAATACTTTGGCTCCATAGGTATGACTTTCACACCACGTGGAAACCGCAGTAAACGGCATAATTGCCAAGAACAAAATAAAGCGGATAAATATGTGAAGGCATGGAAAAATAAAAGTTTATAATGAAACTCAACTCACGTTTATGAAGAATCTTGCCTGCAATTCTCGTCGCGATGTACCTTTGGATCGAACACTACACCTTCAAGTTCAGAACAGAGCTGCTCAACTTCACTCACAGGCAAAGAGGGTACATGTACTCTGCTAGTACATTAAATACATGCACCACACTTCCTTTTTCGCCTCTTTGTAAAGGTTTACCCTTTCGATGCTTCAGCAAAAAACCTCATGCAGTAATTACACACACAATACGAGATAACTTATTGTCCTCGCACTCAGTACAGTATACCTTTGAATGGTAATGTATGACAAATCCTGTGCATTGTAAAGTCAGGCAATAGAAAGTGATATCCCGTACTGGCCCGAAAATATGCCGCACTTTTGGTCCACATTTTAATAGCAAAAGTTGGGCTGCAGCTTGTATTCGCTACTACCTTGGCTTTTTACATACCTTTGCTGTTAAAATATATGTTCATATTCAACAATATAGCTAACTGAAGCATGTGACGTTGTATTGCGCAACAGTGCAAGCTTTTATCGGCGTTTTGGCGTTAATTTTGCGTATATTGTGTCAATAGCTTCTATCGAATGCGGTGGGATGGCAGCGAAAATTAAATTGAATTTATTTAAATACTATGGTTCTTAGTGTCCCATTCTATACTGGGCGTGAAAGACCGGAAATTTTGCTCAGAGGTTTTTATCAGGCTTGAGGTTCTTTTACGTGCCATAAATCCACGACATCTACGGGACCATCGGCTTTACTTCCCTTCCAAGGAAGCCACGCTAAAGATTTACGGCCGAAAAAATCCATCGCTCTCCGCCGGGTTTGAACCCGCAAACTCGGGAATTAGAGGCTAGCATGGTACCCCAGGCCACGGAGGACGACAGGTGGAAGCGATGATGACATACTTGGGGGAGAATGAAGAAAACAGTGAGAATGAAAGCGAGACAGTGAAAACATAAAATATAGCGATGTGTTTGGTGCCAATGTGGTGTACCATATACTGGTAAAGTGTTTACGTACATGTAAGTACAGAAAAATAAAACGTTTATACTCGTTTTTCTTGCCTCGATCCAGATTGAGGCAGTATTTTTAACACTTAAATGATTTCAGTCTAATTATATAATATAACTTCAATAACACCCCGCCTTAAAGCAATATGTGTATGTAACAATATATAAAAACTGTATATTACAGTCATTATATATGTTTATATTATTGTATACTATTGTATACATGTTCAATAATGTTATATGAATGTATTACGTAATTTCATAATGTAGGAGCTGTGAGAATAATAGGCTAAAAGTTGCTAACAATGAGGTAACCTTGAGGAAGTAATGAGTTTGAGAGTTTAATAATGCTACTAGTGATTATTGGAGCAACAATAATGTAATTTTTGAGACAGTTTAATGAATAGCCAATCAACAACCAGAAAAAGTTTAGTTAAATGAAGCTATTCTATTGGAGTAGGATTAGCCAATCAGAAACTGAAAAGGAAAAACATTTACAAATTCAGAAGTCATTGGTTGCAGACAGCGTTACTAACCAGACACAAAATATGTCCTCGAGAAATTTAATACGTATTCGTGTGAGACGAAAATAGTTTTACGTGTTAAAAAGTGAAAGTAATTAATAAAAAATATATAAGATTTATATTCAGTTTCATTCAAAATTTCTTTGAAAGGAAAAACCAACTTAGCAATGTGTATAAACAATTAGTAAACATTATATATAATAAATACAACAGATAAATAAATACAATATAATATATAATAATATATAGCAATAAAATACAATATAATAAATTAATACTGTAAATTAAATAGTGATTGTTTAAATTTAAGAAATTGTACAACTGTAATTAAAGCATGTTGTTAATAATTAATTATGTTACTACCAACCTTTAAAACAAATTAATATTAATTAACTCAAAAGTTATTTCTTTAAAATTGCTATATACATTTAGGTCACTACGGAAAATAAGTTTGTTGTACTTAAAATTGTGTTTTGTTTTAAAAAGATACAAATTTCAAACCTGAGAATAAACCCGGATGACAAAAATCTATAACGGAAAATGATACTTGAGAAAACCTTAATGCTTTGCAATATAGAATATCAAATAGTATATTGTTATTATTATTGCAAATATATATTCTCAAATACAACAATACACAAACTTGTCAACAGCAACTATATCAAAATTAACATTAACCTAGTAACAATTCTATGCTCTTGCACATGAATAGGGTAATAAATCAGTATTGAACATATTTAATATAAATAAATAAAAAGAATAAAAGAGTATCGAAAGAAATACTATACTCATGTGGAACGGATGCCAGAATTCCATATTCCCAAGAAAAATTAAAAGTTAAATTGAGTTTTATTTATGGACGCTCTTTAACTGCTGTGGTTGTGGTTCTTAGCATCCCATTCCATTCCATTCCATTCCATTGTGGGCGTGAAAGACCGGACGTTTTGCTCAGAGGCCTTGAGGTTATTTTACGTGCCGTAAATCTACGACAGGGGACCACCGGTTTTATTTCCCTTCCGAATATATTCCCAGAAGATCCTGGATTACAAACCTAAAGGAAAGAGAGAGAAAGGAAGACCCTGAAGAGATGTATGGACCAGTTTCTTTGAGAGGACGGATCAGGTCGAAAAGCCTAATCCCTGACGCATGATATGATGACAATAAATCAGTTGTAAATCTATTGCATACTATATTTACTTAGCATATTCCATATAATCTTTGCCAATGCTCATAGCTGACCACCGTTGAATTCAAGTCTTAAAATTGGGTTTATCTCTGCAGAAGGAAATACTTACAGAGTGAATAATAACAGCTGTTGACATTATTAAAGCTAACTTGCTAGTCCAATACAGGATCACAAGTGCAACTGCAACTAACTAAACAACGCGTACTTTGGGATTTCCCTTCAATACATTTGGTGCCTGTCGCGCCGTTTTCCTTAACCGTCAAAACTTTGAGGGAAGGTAATAAAACTAAACAATAAAAGTACAAACTCCTTGGTATAATTGACAGTTGCAGCACATATAAACTTGAAATCACTGAGTTATTAAATTGATCCTTAGATGCTAATTTTGGCGTAGTGGTAAAATCATCATTCTTCCCTTCTGGCAGAGATGATAATTTATTACTGAGCTTGAGTCATACTCCAATAAGAGCCTACATAAGCATTCCGTTACAAGAATTTTTACTTTCTCTACTACATATAGTAAGTAGGGGAAGTATTTTATTCTACCGAAAAATTCTACACCGAGATTTCACCAGAAATACATGTTTTGAGTCCCCCTAAATCCAAAAAAAAATCATTTTTAGAAGAAGGTCCGCGCGGATAGTTTGGATAAATACCAAACTTGGTATTTAGGTTCAGTATCTTTCAAAGATGCGACATGAACATTTTCAAGAAAATCCCCCAAACCAGACTACCCTTTACATGGAACACTTTTCGAAAATTTTGATTTTCTAAAAAATGGCTCCAACTATTTTGATTAAAATATCATATATTTAAGATATTTTTATGACAAATAAAATGTATATCTTGCATTTCTGGGAATGTCCCCAAAAGTCCATTTCATTCTGAATGGCTTTTTCATATTGTTCTACACAAATTGTAGAGCTGGTTAAAACACAAAATTTATGTCATACATTTTTTGTGTGAAGTGAACCATTTCCGAGATATTCCTGGTTATTTGTTTGAATTTTCTAATACTATACTTTTTCCCGAATGGGAATGCATTCTTAGTTTTTTTATGACCTGTACATGTAAAGAGAATGGAATGCTTCACATAGCAACCAGTTCTTAGAAGATTTGAGTATCGCTTAAAGCCCACCATATTCCCCTTGCACCCACAGAAAATTAGCAAAAAGATTGGCAACACAAAGTAGATTTCAAATAGGCGTTTATAAAAATAGTCCAAGAGTAGAGAAATTCATGTGAGTTTAACACATCAGAACTACTGTTTTTGCTCATATCTCATCAACTCAGCGAGTTTCCTATTTTATCAAACCAACAGCTTCGAAGATTAGTGATAAAAATGTTTGTGATATTCTTTACAAAGTCTTATCCTTGAATTAATCAAATATTTTATCTATACAATATGCCATATAGATCCTGAAGGAAGAACTAAATCTTGTTTTAGATGAAACCTAATATCTTGTGGATATGGAAAATTACCACAAACTAAACCATGCCGGTTTAAGCTTGTAATATAGGTATCAGTTTTTTCTGTCCGCCAATATAAAATGTGTCAATCTTGTCTTAAAAACAATTTCAGATATTGAATAAAGATTCTGGTTATTCCTAATTATTTTATATTTTCAGTAAAAATTTTAATCCCTAAAATATTCTCATTCTCACACTTCAGAGCTTTGACTTTGTGGATTTTTTTAAAATTGTTATATAATATATATACCTAATATAGTACACTTAATATGCTTAGTCTGATTGATTGGTGTCTATATTGTTTTCCTTTTCTTTCTTACAAACTCCAAATGTTTGACTGTTGTCTTTGTCTTCATTCTATCGATATTCTTTTATAATTTACCTCTAGTTTTAATAAATACTTTCATAGCTTCATGTTTTACAAATTATTTTTTAAATGACAATGTTTTAAAGAGTTTAGCATCTAAACGTTTAAAAATGGAGCCATATCCAAAGTAGTTCACAAGATGAGCGCACCCATGTTAGTCAAAAACTGGAATATAGAGAGTTCTAAATTCTTGAAGCAACATGTTCTGATTTATCCAGCATGTTTTCACTGTTTTGGTGTTTTTCTCTTTTTCTGGTTTCTTTGAAGATATTCCGCAACACCTTTATGCATTTTGAAGCTCTTCCGTTCGCAGTTTTCTGCAGCTTATGAAGATGTATACTCAAGAAGATTTCATAACTCATTTACTGTACCATTGATGCCCACATCGAAGAAAATAACTGCCTGATTGTCTCCAGGATTCCAGGTCTGGAATCCAACATAAATATTTATGATTATGTGTATTATTGTTCAGAGATATTCTTGAAGAATTCAACCAATTTTTGCCATGCATGCATTTCTTCAGCAGCATAGGACTTCCCAAATCTATGAACATAGATGGTGTCACTGTATTATTTCCACAAGAATCATGGCAGGTACTCCCCCCTCCCTCCGAGGAACATCGTTGTATCTGAAACGGAAACCTTTTGGCAAGCCATTAAGGTTTGCTGGAGATTCTACAGTGATAAAAGTGGGCGTAGCCTTTGATGAAGTTTTGATTGTAGATGTAAGTAGTAGAGTACAGCAGTGTACACGGGGTAGAATTCCAGATATACCTGTAAAATTGCTAGGGAAAATTTATGGGGTAGTTCTTAAGCCATAATGACGCATGGGGTTCGGAACTCGCGGAAAAACCCGACAAAGTGAGAACAGGTTTTCTAAAAGGGATCTTAGGGGAGCAGAGGGATACGGCAAACTCAGCACTTTTAGAGGATATGGTGCATACAGCGAAAAAACTGAATGTAGATACGTTATCAAATATTGGATTAGAATGAGAGGAGATTGTTAGAAGAGTGTGCTATAACGAACAGGTTAGGATGGGAGGAGACAACACACGGGCAGCGAAAATCAAGAGAGGGCTGGAATGAATAGGGATGGGTAACATTTGATTGGAGGGTCAGGGAAATACTAGTGTGGAGAAGTATTTGAGCGAATGTGTGGAGAGAAGTACAGAATTGGCTGTAAAATATAGATTGACGGCAGACGCTGTCACATGTAATGAGAAGGTCTCATTAAGCTTACAGAATGGGGTGTAGAACAATACATTTTGGCGGGAAAAATAGTAAACAAGACCTTGCTTGTCTTAAATGGGATCATGGCGAGCGATCGAATTTGTTAAGGAAGAATACATAAGAACCTGCCCCTGGTGGAGAGAGGAAGAAACTTAGTTCATACTCTGTTGCATTGCACCAAGAATAGGTGAGGAGAAAGTATCTTCCAGATATAAGTATAGGATCCCTACAGAAAAGCTGTTTTATGTGGTTTGGCATAAAGCTAACCTTTCTACTCGTAGAGTACCATATAAACAGGCATACGTGATTTATGGCCTAATATTTGTCGCATTGTTTCTGTTCTCAAAAATGAGTTGTCAAAGTCCCTCAATCAAACATTGTAGAGGAGGAGCAAGGTGTTTCCATCGAAGAGGGTTTTCTCTCTCAACCTACCAAACCAAACCGTTGCTGGAGACGCCCCGAGTGTTTGATTGATACCAGCTATCTTACTAAACCCTGTAATCACAAATACTGTAAACGTAATATCGATGTCATTAATAAGGTTTTGGAGGGATATAAACGTAATGCTCAGATAACAAAGAAAATCATGTTACCCCCTCCAGTTAAGATGCATAAATATGCACCACGCTGTGCGGTCTCGGGCTATCCCACTGTAACTTCCTCAAGCTTTCCAAAGAGATATCGAGAAAAAAGAATCAAGTTCTTGCTAAATATTTATTGGGAGCATGTTGATGTTGTGGGTAACAGACAAACGTTCAGCCAGAAAATTAATGTGGTTAGTTAAAACAGACTGTGGTTGTCAACACTGACTTAAGCAGATAATTCCAGGTTTCATAGGTGCGAGGCAGAAGAAAAATGTGCTTTGTTGCAACAAAACTATATTCTATATCTTAGTATACTAACCCTACATCCCAGTGTTTTATAATCAAAATTCAGCATACAAGATACAATATCTCCACCTGAAGATGTTACTGTCTTTATGTTATTTGCCCCACGTTTTGGGAGCCAATTTCGACTGTTGGGAAGCCGAACTTGAAGTATTTTTAACCGCACGTATGGTAAAAACTTTCCGGTAGCCATTCGCCCGAAATGTTTAAAAAATATTAACTTTGTAGTTTTGACTGTTTCTTTAAATATTAGTATCTATGTGTGCCTCGGCTGCATCAGTATTTATATTTTTTTAGAGACATGAATGTATTGGCAGGGAGTGGTGCGACTGAAGAATGTATATAGAGAGAGAACTGCGAGATTTTTTTTTATTAATTACTTGCACTTTTTAACACGTAAACTATTTTTGTCTCACACAAAATACGTATTAAATTTCTCGAGGACCCATCTCGCGTCCGATTAGGAACATTATCTACAAGCAACGCGTCCAGTTATGAGCGCTGTCTTCAACCAACTGACTTCTGTAGCTGTAAATTTTGCTATATTTCAGTTTCTGACTGGCTAATCCTAGTCCAATAGAATACCTTCATTTAACTAAAGCTTTTTTCTGGTTGTTGATTGGCTATTTTATAAACTGTCACAAAAATTACATTATTGTTGCTCCAAGAATGACTAGTAGCATTACTAAACCTTCTGTTCATTATTGCCTCAAGGTTACCTCATTGTTAGCAACTTTTAACCTATTATTCTCACAACTCCTACATTATTAAATTACGTATTACATTCACATAACATTATTACACATGTATACAATAATATAAACAGATACAATAACTGTAATATATAATTTTTATATATTGTTACATACACATATTGCTTTAAGGCGGGCTGTTATTGAATTTATATATTATATAATCATTTAAATGCCTCACACCCGAGAAAATATATTTCTCCTGAAATTTTCACAGAGTTGCTCTAGTGCAAGTACTCGGCTTGAGTAAACGTCACGTATTTTGAGAGTGCCCAAAATGTTTTAGAAGCGCGAGTGAGGGGATTTCAGTAGCAACAATAACTTCGCAATTATTTTAGCTCGTGTTTGTATCTCAAATGCTAATAAAACGATTGCGAAACCACTACGGCTGCAGTAGCTGTTTCGAATAACTTGTCACATTTAAGAAAGTACTTGACGTTAAGTACGGAAAAGATAAGATAACATAATACCAATGTAAACATTTTTATTCCAAGTTTGAATCTCTGAATCAAACAAGACGGTACTTAATTGTAACAAACTATTTTATCGTTAACTTTAGAAACTTGAATAATCTGACAGCTTGGCTGATAACAACTTGGTTCTCATAAGCATGTCTCATTTTACAATGCAATATAACCTCAGAAAATCTCTAGATTAAAACAAACTGCTAATACTAATATGCCGATTGAAAAGGTTATACAGGTCATCCTTTAAACCATGAGAGTTCGATATATACATTGAGAACTTTGTGAACACAGTTTTCTTCTTTCATAGAGTTTCAGAAAAAAGTATGAATACCGCACACTTACTTGCAGGTGAGTGAGGCAATACGCACTTTAGGTATTTGGAAGCCGACCGCGAATTTGTTACTTGCATTGCAGAAGCGATATTCATGTTTGCTAGTGATGTTTTATTCCCAAAACAGTTCTTTCATGCTCTGCACCAAAAAATTTCGTTTCAACTTCAAAAGAAATAACGAAAAATAATAAAGGCTAAGTACAATTTCCACGTGTACATACCTATTTAAAGTAAAAGAAAGTGGTTTTTAACAATAAGATACATATACAGTTTATACCACACTTATTTTAAAAAATCGGTTGTGATACTTTCATGTGACTTTCTTTACATTCTATCGTTTATAGTGGGTATACAAAGTAGTTTTACTAAAGCTTATTTTTATATCTACTCATTCAATTAACTTTTTCAGAAATAGTTACATTACACATTTTGTTTACATACAAAGGGAACAGCGATAGTCAAATGTTTCAGAACCGGACGATATACCTGATCTTAAAATTACATACTGTTTCAATGTAATGTGAGAAACAACTTAATGTTGCAGGACTTTAAAAGAATAGCTAAGTATTGAGCAATTCGAACCATTAATAACGGATATCTCGGAAATGGCGTATGCCACAAAAAAGTTGTTTGAAATAAATTGTGTCTTTTAAAGAACTAAATTTCTTATGTAGTACGATTTCGCCTTTTGCATAACGTTTACCAGTTATGCAAGATTATACAAAATTCCTTCCGAATGAAGGACTTCAAAGGCTATTGCCAGAAAATTCAAGATATACATTTTGTTTGCTATGTAAATATCTTTAATGTATGGTATTTTAATCAAAACCATTAGAGCCATTTTTAGAGAATAAAAAAAATTGAAAATGTTCCATGTAAAGGGAAGTTTGGAGTAGGGGGATTTTCTTGAATATCTTCGTGTCGCATTTTTGGAAAATACTGAACTTGAATACCAAGTTTGGTGTTCATCCAACTTTTCGTTTTTTGGGTTGTGCTGTTCACAGACACACGGACCCTCTTCTAAAAATGCTTTTCTTTTGTATTCAGGGGGCCGCAAAACATGTATTTCCGGTGAAATCTCGGTATCGAATTTTTGGGTGGAATGCAACATTTTCTCTACTTACTAGGTAAGTGGTAGAGAAAGTGAATATTTTGTTTCAAGTTTGATTAAAACAAAGTAAGTGATTTTTTGAAATAGTTAATTACAAGGAATCACGGCTGTATTAATTTTATTTAATAATTCAATAAAAGGAAATAAAAATAACGCTCAATATTGGTAACGAAGTACATGGAGTACATTCCAAGTGTTATAATACAAGTGCGAGGTCAGACTTTCGGGCTACTGTATAGTCTCAAGTCTGAACCAAATTGTCGTATATAAATAAATTAAATATTTCTGAACGTTAAGCAAAGCGAGAATTATGTCAAATGTATATATTTTTCTGCTAAAATGAATGCTGAGTGCTTAAAATGCTATTATAAGCAGTGTCAATTCGTGTCTGTTGATGTGGGATTCTTGGTCGACTTGCTTTGTTGCGAGGGATGTAAGAGGTGAAGGTGCTGTTTATCGGCTAGCTCCGACAGGGTAGGTAATTTCCAGGAAAGAGGAGGCTTTTTTCTCAGGTGGTGTGAAGAGGAGATAAATGAGAACTTTTCGTATACTCCGTCACTGCTCCTTTATGTTGCTCCACACCAACATAACTTTCCCTTGCCCCATCACACAAGATTATAAATTAGCTACTTCCCACGATCAACCAAAATTATAATTAAAGTTATTTCTATTTCCTAAGCTTCAAATTCTTTCATCTTTGATCCCCATATCGTAACCGTTTCCCCTATATTCAACTTAATCAGCAATGAAGTCCGCTACTTACATTTCACAAATTAACACGCCGACTTCTGTTGCCCGGCAACGCTAAGACACAAAGTTATGACTCGTCATGACAAGGCTATAACACAAAGTCATGTAACCACACTACAGCAGTGTCCTGACAACTTTATAACACGAAGTACGGAAACTTTGCTCCTGCCCTAGATAAGTGTCTATTTCACGCCCATTTACTAGTTTCCTCGAGTTTCTTTTCTAGTCACGTCGTTTTTTATTTATTTTATTGGCCCACTGATATATTTAACACACGTTTATTGGTTGTTCCATTTTAGAAAGTCTATGCTTCTTGCGTCTTACCGCACTATTCTCGCTTGATGACACTTTCTATGTGCTTGGCTGAATTTTAGAGGCCTGGGTTTTCCCCATATCATTTCGTGCGTCCGGCTTGTACATTTTTCCTCGCTTGCACTCTTTTGTCAATGACTTTCCGTAAGCCATTCACTGTCTGCACACCTACGGTCCCCAAATGAACACTGTTTCAAAATTAATAATTTGTCTTTCCCTCTACACAATACTAGCTGTTTATAGAATTTAATATTTTTTATTAATAATTCCCCTTTTCATTACAATTTGTTCAGCGTGCTTAGTTTCTCTCTCTTCGCATTCTTATTTAGCGTTTCGTTTCTCTTTTTATTCTCTATAATAAGTTCGTTATCGTTTGTTTTTTGTTTGGGCGAATATTACAACCTCACTGTGCACAGCATATTCTAAGAGGGTGAACTCTATAGCTCGGTATTGGCGAATATCACAGAAACACTCGAAAAAAAATCATTAGAAGTATTATTATACAAAGGTAATTCGGAGACCTAACGGAAGTCTGTAAACTAGAGGTGGCAAAAACGGGACTCGTGAGGTATTTGGACTCGCAGACGCCGGTCCCTCTGGCTGACTATTCATTTGTTTTGCTCATATTGAGCATTGTAACGCGTGTTGCATATTTGTGGTTATCGGTAGGAATACATTTTTGCCTCCGCTGTTGTAAACTAACAGTCTGGTTTTCTGATTTATCATTCCAACTAGGCTGAAAAAGTCGATGCCATAGCCGGTAAATCACAACATATCCCAATGACAACTTACAATCTCGTAATTACTGTAAGTCCCGGGCTTCATAGTTCACATCTGGTCAGTCAATGACTATTAATTATTCTTTCACAAAAGTCGTGTGTAGGCTAAAGTTAGAAAGGTTTGACAATTTAATTTCGTGCCGGCATGTTGTCTTTGTGCTTAGATGGTTAGAGTAACGACATGGTAAGCCGTGGCAAGCATTGAATTTTTCAGATTCATTCTACCTTTTTAATTGTAGCCTACACACGGCAGATGTGAAAAAATAATTAATATAAAATATGTTTCTTTTATTTCAGTTTAGCGAGTCCAGTTTCCAACCTAAATCGACTAAGTGTAAACAGAAAGAAAACTCAAAAATGAGTTATTTAGACATAGGCAGAGACCACACCGGCAGAGAGTGTATCCTTTATCGTCAGTAGTTGTGGAGCAGTATTTTATTGTAATGTTGAATAGCTTCGGAGCTTCTATTCCTGGTGTCCAAAGATATTTAAGTTCATTCGAAAGAAGTAACCTTCTTCTTTCTTTTTTCTTTGTTTCTTTCTTTCTTTTTCTTTCTTTCTCTTTCTCTCTCTCTGACACACTTTTAACATGCCCTTATTTTAATTAGGGGACCTTAAAAATGCATTTCCTGTTAAATCTTTACATCCAAGTTTTAAGTAGACTGCAATACTTCCTCTGCCTCAGATAATTCGTAGAGAAAGTCAATAGAAATTTATGTAGAATGTTGACTTTGGCTGTCTAAAAGGACTGACATACTTTCTGTTAAATGTGTTTGAAAATGATGAAACTATACAGAAACCACCTAGCATTACGTCATTTTCGCTCCCGGGTAGGAAGCCATCCCACTGGAGTACGCTAACTGCAATGTTTTCCAAGTGCAGGTGTTGAACCACAAATCACCATTTGGCCAAGATCAAGGCCGCTTCACATGAGAAGGCAATTATGCAAATGTGGACGGAACAGGTGTTTCACTTTAATCCGCGAGTTTGCTGTCATGCGGTTCGCAATCATACCGTGACGTGATGTACTTAATGCTTTCGTTATGTTTCAACAAAGTGGAACCACAATGGACAACTGACCGGCTGATTTAAGGATGAAAAGGAACTCTATATCGAAAAGTACACCCGATTATAAACAATAAAAGGACAAATGAAAGTTATGTTGCTTTGAGCGTATCATATCATTCTATGAGGGAGACATCATTGTTAGGAGTAATCGGACAGTAACTGGAGCGCAGCACCGCACGTAGGCCCTTGTGCTTGGAAAGTGACTCCTGGGAGGAAGGAAAGATCCGAAGGGTGACCAGCTCCAGGCGACGATTGCGCTAGCAAGACGGGGTCCCTAACGATTCCAAACATGATACCAATCCTGACGCTGGTTAGTCCTGCCTTAGCCAACCGCAACCGGGGGTCCTGGGAATAAGCGAGATACTCCCAGGAAGCGAGGGGGGCCCCAACAGTCCCGATAAGCGCATGGGAGAGATCTTTCCAAGGCGCGGATTCCACCGTCCTGCCGCAACACACCAACCGACTTTGTCTGGTTCTACAACTCTGAAACAGATGAAAGCAAATGATGGACAGAAATGTTCGTGGTAGAAGGGGAACCACCCCAGCATTCATCTATCAACACGAATAAACCACTACGAAATCTGAAAGGATACATTCAAATTACTTTCTTTACCCTGTATCTTTATTAGTGGATAACAAACTATCCTTACTAATATTATTTTTCTATCTACTGCATTTTAATCCAAATAAACCATTGCAGAAATAGCTACATTATACATTTCCTTATAAATACAAAGAGAACAGCGATAATGTTTAAGAACTGGATGCTATACGCCGGCCTTAAAATTCCATACTGTTTCCATGCAATCACGAGAAACGACTGAATGTTGACAGAACTTTAAGCGAATGACCAAGTATTCAACAATTCGAACCATTAATAACGAATGTCTCAAAAATGGCTTATGTCACAAACATACTTATTTGAAATAAATTGTGTATTTTGAAGACATCCGATTTTTTGTGTAATACGTTTACGTAATCACTTAACGTTTACCAATTATATAAGGTTATACTAAATTTCTTCCGAATGAAAAGGACTTCACAGGCTTTCTCAGAAAATTTAAGATACACATTTTATTTGGTCATGTAAATGCACTTAGATAATATATGTTTTTTAATCCAAAAGATTAGAGCCATGTTTTAGGAAATCAAAATTTACGAAAAACGTTCCATATAAAGGATAATTAGGTGTGGCGGATTTTCTTGAAAATCTTCGGTTCGCATCCTTGTAAGAAACTAAACGTAAACACCAAGTTTGGCACTTATCCGAATTTTCGTATTTGAGTTATGTTGTTCACAGACACACACACGGACCTTTTTCTAAAAATCTGAGGTGATACATTTACATGACTTTCTCTACCCTCTAACTTTATTAGTGGGTATACGAACTATTCGTACGAAAGCTTATTTTTCTATCTACTACATTTAATCCAAATTAACGTTTGCAAAAATAGCTACATTACACGTTTTGTTATAAATACAAAGGGAACAGCGATAATCAAATGTTTAAGAACTGTTCGCCTTATGTTGGCCTAAAATTCCATACTGTTTCCATGCAATCGCTAGAAACAACTGAAAATCAATGGAACTGAAAGATGATAAGTACTGAACCTTTCGAATCTACCGAGCGGGATGGCACGGGCGGTAACGTCTATTGCCCGCATTCGGTAGGTACCGTGTTCAAATCCCGAGGGCCGACAAATCTGACAGAGGTTTTTTCGTGGTTTTTCTCAGCTCCCAAAGTAAATACCAGATTGGAAATTTAATACCACGACCCAAAGTTCCACCGTAAGTCTAAAACAATAGTAAACATGAAAAATAGGTGGTAATAGCAAATGCTGTGCATCTATCCACAGACATTGAAAACAGGTAGACTAGACGTCACCCTAATGCCATCTGCACGGCACGAAGCAGAAGATCAGGTTGCTATGCACTAGGGTCTCTGTGAACACTGATGAAGCGCGTTACTACAGAGATGAGACCTAGAAGGTTAACTATCCGCCACACATCGACCTAAGAATTACCCACTAACAGATCCTTCGCGATTTGACCATGTAGTTAAAACGACGTAAAATAGAGTAATAAAAAATTCGAAACTTTACTAACCATATTTCTGAAGCGATTTATGCTACAAAAAATATATTTGAATAAATTGTATTTTAAGGAGATCTACATTTTTGTGTGGTACGTTTTTGTCTATCGCTTAACGTTTACAAGTTATACAAGATTATACAAAACTTCTATCGAATGAAGAGGACCTCCTATTCACAGAAAATTCAAGAAATAGTTTTATTTGCCATGTAAATATCTTTTATATATGGTAGCGTTAGAACAATTTTTTTAGAAAATCAAATTTTTCGAAAAATGTTCCATTTAAGTGTATTAGGGGTGTAGGATTTTCTTGAAAATCCTTCGTGTCGCATCCTTGGAAGATACCAAGTTTGGTATTTATCCAACTTTTCACACTTCAATTATGCTGTTCACACACCCACAGACAACACAAGAACATGTTTCCAAAATGCTTTATTTGTATTCAGGACGCCTCAAAACATTTATTCCGATAACACTTCGATTTCGATCTTTTGGGTGGAATGTATTACTTCCCCTCTTACAAAACGATATTTTTTTTTATTCAGGGTGTCTCAAAACATGTATTCCGATAACACTTCGATTTCGATCTTTTGGGTGGAATGTATTACTTCCCCTCTTACAAAACGCTAATTTTTTTATTCAGGGTGTCTCAAAACATGACTGTATTTCCGGTGAAATCTCGGTATCGAATTTTTGGGTGGAATGCAATACCTTCTCTATCTACTATGTACGTGGTAGAGAAAGTAGGAACAGTATCAGAGTGAACGGTCGGACAGGATCCAACCTGAACACCGAATGCGAACCTCACACGTTACCTCGGAGCTATCTCGCTCATAAGCTATAGAGAGTTAATCGAATATTTGAGGAAGTTCTATCTTTTATTAATGACAGATCCTTGTGTTAAAATTCTAGTCTACAGAATATTTCATTAAATTTCTAACAATAATATTTTTTTCTATGCAAGAGCTCCTTATATCAAAATAAATTCAGCTCTTTCTAGTAAACTGCAAATCAGAGAGAAAAACTCTAGTATTTCTCATTTAAATGTATTAACTTGCGAATTTATTTATTACAAGTAGACACTTGCTTCTTCCGAAACTCAAATAGTTAAAAAAAGGATGCAATCGAACAAGAAGGTTAATATAGTAAAGTCCAGCCACGTTTTGGGAGATGGCGGATTTAAATCCCACATACCAACCAATCAATCGAGGCTTATCTTTACTTACTTTTAGTCACCAGGTAAGTATCGACTGGATACGTGAACCAAAGTCCAACTTACAGAAGTAAGGACATGGAAATAAAGACTGAGCAAAATAGCTCAGACGGTAATAATGTGGCCTTCATTCCGGAGGTCTTTTTACCGGCCAATCTATGTTTTTCCTCAGTTACCAAATAAATAGCGGATTCGATGATCACTATCAACAACCTAAATTCCAACTACGGAACAAAAAAAAGAAAGTAGAGGTACAGGGAGGCGACTACACAGCTAAGGGCATCTGTCTAGTATCAGAACTACGTGTACACTCAAATAACAGACAGCAGTTTCACAACATCAAAATTCCACATTCTGCCGAAGCTCAATAACAATATAGATGCTATATACAGAAACGCAACTACGCAACTAAGGCCATCTGTCCGACGCACACTCCTCAGGTGAGCCAACGAATCTATAGTAACTTCGCGGTATGACCCAAGAACGTTAAACATAAACAAATTAAATAAGGATGAATGACACAGAAAGGCGACCGCGTAATGATCATTTATAAAAAGCTTAACCAAACAAATGATACAGGAAGGTGACTACGCAACTAAAGTAATCTGAGTGGCATCACACTACCACATGTACGCACGATTAGGACATCAATCACGAAAGTCCCCAATCTTCTAATTAAATCAACAGAAACAAAGTAAATAGCCTAGCAGCAAGTTACCCAAGCAGATGTTAGAACAGGCGACTATGCAACTTTGGACAGTTGTCCACCACGTACTGAATCATATGTATTAATTAAACCAGAGGTAACCGTCGTTAAGCAAGGGCCCCCCCCCAAAAAAAAATCTAATGTGTTTCATTCATAAGACCTTCTCTAATCAAAATCGTTTATTTTTATACCTCTTCTACAGCTTATCCCTTAAAAAGTTTACTTTTCCATTTGCTTCATGTAGACATATGACTTCAACTTAATGCTTTACTTCATGTTAAACGATATAAATGTTTGCAGAAATTATTTCATTGTATATTTCGTTGTAGGTACATACAGGGGTGATATAGAAGGCTGAAGAGTCATTATAAGAGTTATTATATGCTGGCGTTAACATCCCATACTCTTTGCACGATACCGCGAGAAACAAAGGAATTACAATTTAGCCTTTCAGAAAAAAAAGAGCATTGGAAAATACGAAATAATAAGATATATCTCGGAAATGGTTAATATGACAAAAGTTATTTCAAATATGTTGTGTGTCTTAAACAGCTCTATATTTTTTTTTGTCATTTTTGGTTACCTCTTATGGTATGGCAGTTATAGAAAATTATGAACATTCATTCAGTATCAAGAAGAACCACAGAAAATTCAAGAGACACATTTCATTTGTAATGCAAATATCTTAAATATATGGCATATTAATCAAAATTGTTAAAGTTATTTTTGATAGAATAAAAAATAACTAAAATGTTCCTATATACCAGGTAAGTCAGTTATACCAGTTATTTATTTTTGAATTTATGCAACGTGCTAAGCAACATATGTGACTTACGCCTTTCTCGAATTCCTTCTAAAGGCTGATATGCATAACACTTTATAGGGGAGGGATAGATAACTCAGTGCATTAGTGTTTTACGGGACAGAATGCTATCGTCATGTGTGTCGATGCCAAAAACATCCCACCCTGACACTGGGAGCTTCAGTGGCACTTTAAGCTGATTTTACAAAACTTTATTATTTAGCATACATTGATAAACACCTTTGAAAACGCCCCTGTATGAACAACTTATCACATGCATCGGCTGACAAAATTATTTGAAAACAAAATGGAAAATATAGCAGTGCGACCAATTGGACTTAAGCCGTCAACCAACAAAGGTTCGTTGTACAGCCTTGTCAAAAAATGCTAAGCATTAGATAGATAATTTCTCTTCGGTCACTAACTATAGCATATTTTAGTTCATACAGTAATTGAAATGGCTGATGCAGTTTGTTTATTTGAGTTCAAGTTACCAAAATGACTCCAAACACTGTATGAAGTTGCCAAAAGCATGTAAAGATTTGAGGTGAGGTTGATTATTAATTCTATTATTAATTCGTATAGGAATCCCAACTCGCAACGTAGCATTGGCCGAATTGCATTATCACAGTTGCTTTACCACTGTGCCGCTTTAGTGTGGGTTCAAATCCGTCATGTTAAATTCAAACATTTTATTACCTTTTGCTTTCTCTCTTTTGGCCTGTTATTTGATATTATGATACAAAGAACATGTTTTATAATATTATAAGTGTGTACAAAATAGAATAATCACCATGTTTTATCTACCGTAAAGAAGAAGAACCCCAAAGCCCAAATCATCTACGGGCACTCATACGTGAAGAATGCAGGCAGATTACACCGGGCATGTTACAACATGCAAGAAGGTCCTTCCGGCAACGTACATAAATGTGCATTGATGAAGGGGGTCGTCATTTTGAACATTTACTACGTTGATGAAATCCACGTTCTTTAACAATTTATTATTCTGTTTGACCTTTTAGCACATTTACAACTCCTTTGTCAATAGAAGAAGTGAAACATAAGGTTTAAACATAAAACAAAAGCTGTTACATTTAATATCGTGGATATGCGCCCAAAAGAATAAAAGCTATCTACGTAACACGGTTTACAACACCAGATAGGTACAGATTATTATCGTAAGCATGATACACAATTATCTGATTGTAATTCTTGTGTCTTTGGCTCACAGGAGAGCCAACAACAAAAATAAATAGATTAGTATACTAAAATACAGAAAATAAACGCAAGGAGAAAGAAAAAAATAACCAAAACAATTTGATGTTTGTATTACATTCGAACTTCCGAAGCTAACCGTTGCTTTACCACATCCCGGCAGCTAATTCACTCGGTCAGAACGCACGTATTGTCTCCCGCTCTTCGGAAAAACATACCTCTATCTCCTTGCAAGCATTATATCCATGAAAAACCGTCTTTTTAAAGCCTTTCGCGGCTCATTGGCTCATTCAGGCATTTAATCCTTAATGGTGGTTGTGTATAGTAGTGAATAGAAGGACAGAGCTGCAATAACAGTTTGTTTGGTAAAAGGGTCAATGTTTTCACACTAGTCTATAAACTGCGGGTTGCACAGATACGAATGCCTAGAGGCAGCTAACTCACTGGTATATAGGTTAGTTTGGTTGGGGGATTTTCTTGAAAATCTTCATGTCGTATCCTGACACTGAAGACACTGAAGTTGTACACCACCGACTTTTCGTATTTTATTCATACTGTTTATAGGCACATAGACGACACACACACACACACACACACACACACACACACACACACACACACAAGGGCCTGCTTCTGAAATGTTTTTCTTTTATTTGAGGCAGCCTCAAAACGTGTATTTCCGATAAAATCTCAGTATCAATTTTTTGGGTGGAATACAAAACTTCCTCTACTTACTCGGCGGTAATGTGTGAAGTTCGCATTCGGGTGGTCCTGGGTTCGATTCCCGTCGACCACTCGATTTGACCTTGTGTTTTTCGGGTTTCCCTGATCAGTAGGCGAATGCTAGGGTGGTTCATCTACCATATTTCCTTTCCATCATGTCCCTTCCATTTCTCATCTTTCAGTGTGCTTCTAGGCTTCGTGGCGTATGGTAGCGCCAGATAGAAGGTACGGTGCTTGATCAAAGGAAAGAGTACTCCCGTGAACATTATAGGACTGCTTGGTCGACTGATGGTTCATCGCCCTCCCTAGGCAGCTCCAAAAGTGGGACGAGCCTTCGAGCCTGGTACTGTTAGGGACTTCCGCGCGTCTCTGTGACCTATCTGCCAGGCTTATAGCCTCCTGTGGTTGATTTACTTTATCGCTTCCTCCTTTACTTTATCGCCACAATACATCTATGTAGATCGCAGTGCGAGAGGTGTCTCCCTCCGTTGTATAACTATACCTATAAGCTATACTATCTATTCTGTAGTAGAAAAAGTAAAAAGGTTTTCAATAAAGCCCCCTATTGCACACTCCTTAAATTGAAAGCTCTTAAAGCTATGTTTTCTGTCTTCAAACAGAGAAAATTTCGTACTTTCTTTGCAAATGCTTTGTTTTCGGGATCAACAGCTGGAAAGCTTGTAATAAAACAGCGTATACTGTCCCCTAATCAAGACTTACGAATGGCATTTTATATTGCTTTGCGTTGGTTTTATAAATTGGTAATAAAATCTTAAGGATGCTGTCGTTGTTGTACTTTATGAAGTCGTTAAATATTTTCAATAATCCGAAATGCACGCAAGATTCGCTTTCTTCTTCGGTGGTTACAGAAACAAGGTCATAAAACTGCTTCTAAGGCTCGTAAAAATTGTGAAGAGCAGGACGACCAACGATCTTTTCAGCGTTTCAATCCACAACAGATATCAAATCAGACTTGAGATTCATGGACTGTTGGACCTACACGGGAGAAGTGAGTTTCATTTTGTGCATCAAAAAGTAAGAAAAGGTATGGCAATCGAATCACGTGATAATAAAATGTGACTCATCCTTGTATTACACATACAAACAAAATAATTAGCAGACTCTTGAAGCATAAATTCAATTTCCCTCGGTTCTGCGGTCGATTCACACTGGCGTCTCTGCGAGCTAGCCTTTAATCAATCATATTGAGTTCTAAATATCAATCGTACGTTCATAGTCGAGGACATAAAGTAATGAAATTTTTAAAGATTCAAATATCACAAGAATATAGTTTTGTTTTCTGTTTTTACTTTTTTTACTTATTTTTTTAATTATTGCGGTATTTATAGCACACATTAATATACAGCTGCAAATACATTAGATTTTAACTTTGCTCATGCCCAAAAACTGCAGAATTGTTCTCTTTTATCAGTGAAATTAATAAATAGTCTTAAATGTAAAATGAACTCAAGGACATAAATTAACTTAATATCAGATTATAAACCCTCCGTTCTATTACTACCCGGTTTCTTCAGAGCATTTATTTCAAAATTGAAGATGATGAATTTAAGTGTGCATATTATGGAGCTACAAACCATTTTAACAATCTTTATAAAATGACAGATAAATCTATCTTCAAATTAATAAACTACATTATTTATACTATCATGATGATCCTTTTAAATCAGGCATATTTTGTATTTAAGCATGAGTGTCATATAATTAAGATAATTACTAAAAATGTAAATTAAAAAAATCTGATGTGTTACACTCACATGACCTTCTCTACTCTTGTACAAACTATTTTTACAAACGTTTATTCTCCATATGCTTCATATTAATCGAGATATCGAGATGTTAATCTGATTGCTAATTTTTTTGTAGATGCAAGGGGAATTGGTAGGCTTTAAGCGATAGTCAAATATTTTAAGAGGTAGTTGCTATGTGGAGTATTCCATTCTCTTTGCATTACCAGAACAAATAAATGAATAACGAATTTGAGAAAAAGTGTAAGTATTAGAAAATTTAAGGGAATAACAAGCAATATCTCGAAAATGGTTCACCCAACATAAAAAAATGTATATGACATAAATTGTGTATTTTAACGCGATCTACATTTTTTGTGTAGTAGTTTTGTCGATCTCTTATGGTTTACCAGTTATTCAATAGTCGTTCACAATGAAGAATACTTTTGGAGACATTCAAGATATACATTTTATTTGTCATGATAGTATCTTAAATATATGATATTTTAAACAAAATCGTTAGAGCCATTTTTGAGAAAAGTAAAATGTCCCATGTAAAGGGTAATCCGGAGTGGGGGGGATTTTGTTGAAAACCTTCGTGTCGCATCTCTGGAAGATACTGAACCTAAATACCAAGTTTTGTGTTTATCCGACTGTTCGTTTCTGAGTCATGCTGTTCACAGACAGACACACACAGACACAGACACAGACACAGACACAGACACACACACACACACACACACACACACACAGACACACTCACAGACATGTTTCCAAAAATGCTTTTTTTGGATTCAGGGGTCTGAAAACATATATTTCCTTTGAAATCTTGGTATCGAATTTTTGGGTGGAATACAATACTTCCCCTACTTATTCTACGTAGTAGAGAAAGTAGGGGAAATTTCAGTGAAATTAATAAATTGTCTTACATGTAAAATGAACTCAAGAGCATAAATTAACTTAATATCAGATTATAAACCCTCCGTTCTATTACTACCAGCTTTCTTCCGAGCATTTATTTTGAAACTGAAGATGATGAATTTAAGTGTGCATATTATGGAGCTACAAACCATTTTAACAATCCCTATAAAATTACAGATAAATCTACCCTCAAATTAATAAATTACATTATTTATACCCTCACGATAATCCTTTTAAATCAGGCATATTTTGTATTTAAGCATGAGTGTCATATAATTAAGATGCTTACTAAAATATGAATTAAAAATATACAGTATTTTCATAAATTAAACACTAATTTCACTTGTAAACCGAGGGAAAGAGGGTGAGAGGGTGACAAGTCAGCGGTAAAAAAGAGAGAGAGAGAGGGAGACAAAGCTGTGGAGAAAGTAGGGGTAAAGAGAGAGGCAGGAAAATAAAAAGCCGATCGCCAAAAATGCAAATCCATAGATTAATCATATTCACTATCAAAAAATTGCTGAATGTTTCCACATATCTAACACTGAAGGCATAGTTACCTATGTAGATCCTTCCACCTTTTGAAATGAATTATAAACGTCAATATGTTTCATTTTAACACGTTTTATGTGTATTCTTTGGTCTTACATAAGCCAGTTCTAATTTCTGTCGCTATGAACTTTATTAACATGCTATTTCTCATGCAAAAAATATTAATTCCTACTTTGTTACAAGTCCTTTCCACAATAATATAAGTGTACCGGGACTCTTACAACACGAACATTAATTTATAATGCAAAGTCACGTGTTACTGAACGTGTCAGGTTATATCACGGATTTAAAAAGGCTGGGCTATGGCAGATGTCCAAATAAATAACATTCTGATTTTTAACGCCCTTTAACAAGGAGCTGATTCCTAAATCATTTCAGACAGAAAGCACTTAAGGAGGGACTGTAGGTCAAATTTAAGAAACACTAGCATCTTATGTATTATTAAAAAATCTTATGATAGAACCTAGGCTTTCACGGCCGGAGCAGCAAATATAATTTGAAGTATCTTCCAGGATGTTGTGCCCGTGGTCTGCTGGAGACAGGTGTTCCAGGCGTTTCGTCCACAACTGCGGCGGACATCTTCAGTGGCGCGGTCGAAGTCTCCCCGGAGTAGATATAGCTGCGTCTGATGATGTCCACAGTAGTTGTGGACGAAACGTCTGGAACTAAATTAAATTGAGTTTTATTTATGGACGCTCCTTAACTACTATTGTCCTCAGCGTCCCATTGGGCATGAAAGACCGATAACTTTGCTCAGAGGCCTCTTTATCACGCTTGAAGTTCTTTTACGTACCGTAAATCTACGACACGGGACACCGGCTTTACTTCCCTTCCAAAGGAAGCCATGCTAAGGATTTTTACGCCCGATAAAATCCATCGCTCTCCGCCCGGTTTGAACCCGCGATCTTGGGAACTAGAACCTCTGGAACACCTGTCTCCAGCAGACCACTGCACACCAGCCCGGAAGATGTTTGATATTATATTTTAAAAACTCTTATGTTCTACCTCAGTATAATTGATTTGGATTGTAGATTTTATGTTACTTATTTCTACCTAAAAGAACCAGCAGTAGTGGTCATTTGTACTTCCTCTACTGCTTATCTATAGTAAGTAAGGGATGTATTCCATTCCACCCAAAAATTCGATACCGAGATTTTACCGGAAACATACATTTTGAGGCTCCGTGAATAAAAAAGGGCATATTTGAAAAACGTTCACTGTGTGTGTGTGTGTGTGTGTGTGTATGTGTGTGTGTGTGTGACACTAAGATTTTCAAGAACATCTCCAATCTCATACCACCCTTTACATGGAAAAATCATCGTTGTTTTTTATTTTCTCAAAAATGGACCTAACGATTTTCATTCAAATACCATATGTTTAGGATATTTATATAATAAATGAAATGTATATCTTAAATTTTCTGCGAACAGCTTTATAAGTCCTCTTCATTCTGAATTAATTTTGTATGACTTGTAAATTGTAGACAAAAACAATGCCGAATATCGCTAGCACCCACAGTTTATGTCAATTAATGTTTTGTGACATTAACCATTTCCGCGATATTTTTAATTGGTTTGAATTTTCAAATACTTTATAACTTTCTTTTTGATTATTCCATTACTGCCTATCGACAATGGTGTTAAGCTGAATACAGTTGTCACTGAATTTCTTGTTTTTCTTTAGGTTTCATACATTAGTTCAGACACACATTCACACTTCCAAATTCTGAAGAATAGGGAATAATTTTGGCTGGAGAAAAATTCTCAACCCGCAACCTGAGAATCGAACCTGAAACTCCTTACATAGCATGCAGCAACTCAACCGACTGAGCTAGGAACTTTATAGCTTATCTCCACTGCCAAGTCGCTATTTGCTTTTATCTCGCGGTTGTGCGTACAGGACGACATTTCAAAGCTATCTCATAGCTACCCGCTTTTAAAAAATTTTCTATTACTTAAGCCTACTGTACTCATCAAGGCACTTAAGAAAGAAAGTGAAGGCACAAAAACGTGTATATTAATTCTTGTTCTATCGTACAAGTACTACAATAATATTTTCCTTAATCTTTGCATATTTTTATTATAATCCACGCAATTTACGAAAATCAATTTTTTTCTGTTAAAATACCGTTTACAGATTAAAATGGTTTCTATAAGTTTTCTCTTTTTGTCCTAAGTGAATGACCCCTTTTATCCGGTATGAAACTATGTAAAAATTTCAGTTAACTCTTTTAGTTTCTGAACCCATTCTTCTACAAACTATTCTTACAAAAGCTTATTCTTCTATCTGTTTCATGTTAATCGACGTAAAATCTTCCCGAAATGGTTTTATTGCACTTTTCGTAGTTGGTAAAAGATGAGTACAGTAGGCTTAAGTAATAGAATTTTTTTTAAAAGCGGGTAGCTATGAGATAGCCTTGAAATATCGTCCTGTATGCACAACCGCGAGATAAAAGCAAATAGCGAGGGGTGTGAGGGTCATTTATTCAGTCCATGTCCTAACTTCAGCTTAAATTACGATTTGTGCTAAATAAAAATGAATTAAACACTAGTAGCAAAGTTAATAACATTACCGTAATGAACATCTTCGCAGCGGCACCGTTAAAAAGAGCACGCGTTCTATTCTGCTGAGGCGTAACTTTTCCACTCACCTGCAAGAAAGTGCGCGCTGTTGTCAAACATCTCTAAATTTCAAAAGCGTTTTTCTATAAATCTATGAAAGATAGAAGAAACATTTTATTAATTTTTTTCAATATAATCACTGAGGTCTATCACTGGTTTAAAAGATGGCATACATACCTAGCGTCCAGTATTCTAAGTTTATGGTAATAGCATTATAAAAAGGTTTCAGAATGTTTGATTAATAAAAGTGATTTCATTTTATTATAACTTAGAGGTTTTAACAAACTATAATTTCTTTTGCATTTGGATCAGTTACATGCTGCGAATGTGATTGTTGAACACAAGAAGTTAAAGAATATAGCTTACCTGCTTTCTGAACCGAGTGAGATGGCTCCATGGTAACATGTGAGGCTCCCACTTGAGAGGTCCTAGATGCGATTCCCGTCGCCTGCCCACTCTGACTATGGGCTTTTCATGGTTTACCAGGGTCGGTAGGCGAGTGCATTGGTAGTTCCTCTTCTGCCATGACTTTCTTGTCCATCATTTCCTTCATCATCGTCATCATCTGTTTCAGTGTTGAAGAACCAGGCGACGGTTCGGTTTGTTACGGCTGGGCGATGGAGCTCTGAAGGTTTCTCCCTGGCGTCGGTTGGACTGCTCACGGATCCTCCGGAATCCCGTTAAGGGGATCCCTGGGAGTTCGGGACTTTTGAGTGGTTTGATACGTAGGATGTGCTCTATCTGGAAACTTTAGGGGCCCCGTCCATGTTTGCGCACGTCGTCTCTGGTCGTCCTTCGGGCCTGTACTTCATCCCTCTCTCCCAGAGTCACATTGGAAGCGCCAGAGGTCACAATGGCTACGTGCGGTGCTCTGTCCCGGTTTCGGAGCCTTTCTGATATGTACCTTTACCTTTTGCTGCTTTCCGAGATAATGGATGTTAAAGGTCAATAATACAGCATTTCAAAACCCACACACACACACACATTGCTTAAAACCAATACAAGCAAACCTGAACAACAATTCCTTCTTTTCTTTACACAGCTGATACAAAAACTTCAGATCGCTACGCTAAAAGCACAAGTGTTTCCTGTCTAAATAACACTGCTATTTTCTAGCGAAGGCTTATTCTGGCCCTGTAGTTCAGTCGGTAGAGCACTTGTCTACTGTGCGAGAAGTCTCGGGTTCGATTCCCGGTTGGGGTGGGAATTTTTCTCTAGCCAAGATTATTCCATGTACTCCCCAGAGTCTGGAAATATGAATGAGAGTATGAATGAATGTGTGTGTGTGTGTGTGTGTGTGTGTGTGTGATCTAATGATCAAACAAAACAAAGTGCAAGAAACCCAACGATAAGCGAATACGAGTTGACACCATTGCCTTAGGCCGCCCATATGACCAATGTACGTAAAGGCTGGGTATAAATGGAACCAACACACACACACACTCCATGCTATTAAAAAATCTAATGTTCAAAACGGTTTCAATGGCAAGACAAGGATCTCTTTGTTATGAAACAAACGACCTCTTATTCATTACATTCTTACTTCTCCGAAACAGTGAATACCTAACACATTTTTCAACGGTGGGTTCAAGCCTCAATCTTAATAATTTCAGTTAATTAATGTTGCGAACTTCAGATGCTGTATTAGTGTTGTAGCATTTCAATGTTTATACTTCACCGCTGCACTTACAAAATATATTTAAATTAAAACAGTATAAGTTTAAGATAATGGCACGCAAGATATAACAATTATTAGTTTAATTTTCCATAGATCCTTGATATGTATCCTCATAGGGACAGGATAGAAGTATGAGCGGAGGAGGTCCGAACGTTTACTCACAGCATCCTTTTCCCCTGCCATGCACATGCCGAGGCCTCTCGCTGACTCTTGCAACCCTGAAAGAATCTAGGCAGATGAAAAGTGAAGCGGCTCGGGGAAACCCTCGAAAAACCATGGTCAGGAAGGTCGGTCGTGGGAATCGAACCCATGACCTCACAAATGCGAGTCACAGACGTTACCGCCTAGCCATTCCGCTCGTTTGTATCCTCATAACTTGCCACTAAGAATCACCACAAGTCTCCGAAACTTCTGGATACCTAAGTTTTATTTTCTGCGGAATTAAACAGAAAAAAATCTGATGTGTTACACTCACATGACTTTCTCTACTCTTGTACAATCTATTTTTACAAACGCCTATTCTCCATATGCTTTATGTTAATCGAGATATCGAGATGTCAATCTTATTGCTAATTTTCTTGTAGATGCAAGGGGAATATGGTAGCTTTTAAGCGATGGTCAAATATTTTAACGCTGGTTGCTATGTGTCGAATTCCATTCTCTTTGCAAGTCCAGGACATAAAAAAATGAATAACGAATTTGAGAAAAAGTATAAGTATTGGAAAATTTAAGGGAATAACAAGCAATATCTCGAAAACGGTTCACTCAACAAAAGAAATGTATATAACATAAGTTGTGTATTTTAACGAGATCAACATTTTTTGTGTAGTAAAATTTTGTCTATCTCTTATGGTTTACCAGTTATGCGAAAGTCGTTCACAATGAAGAATACTTTTGGAGACATTCCCAGAAAATTCGAGATATACATTTCATTTCTCATGGCATTATCTTAAACATATGATATTTTAAACAAAATCGTTAGAGCCATTTTTGAGAAAATTAAAATTTTCGAAAAATCTTCCATGTAAAGGGTAGTCTGGGGTGGGGGGATTTTCTTGAAAACCTTCGTGTCGCATCTCTGGAAGATACTGAACCTAAATACCAAGTTTGGTGTTTATCCGACTGTTCGTTTTTGAGTTATGCTGTTCACACACACACAGACACACACACAGACACACACACACACACAGACACACAGACACACACACGGACATGTTTCCAAAAATGCTTTTTTTGGATTCAGGAGGTCTCAAAACATGTATTTCCGGTGAAATCTCGGTATCGAATTTTTGGGTGGAATGCAATACTTCCCCTACTTACTATACGTAGTAGAGAAAGTAAAAAAAGTCTTATGGTAGGCTCACACGTCTTTCTCAACCATTTGGCAATACAAGGGCATCTCTTATGTATTATATTACTCATATAAAAAGTGATTCTGCAGTCCACTTCACGTTACTCACTATAAACGTTTGCTTACATTGTTGGATTACAGGCAATACGAAATTGTTTAAATGATGTATACCTAAACAGCATTCTGTTATTTATTACACCTATCGGTTTTATTAACAATGAGTTTAAATAAATAGGTAGGATTCGCATATTTTTATCAAAGTGAACTTCAATCTGGAAAAACCTACAAACGATTTGGAATATTTCGGAAATAGGGTATTAAACACTCGTTTGTTATACATATAAATTATTAATGAGACGCATAATTCTCCCGTAGTAAACTTTTTCTTTTTTCTTCTCTACCTCCTTTAATTTTCCAGTTATTGTGAATTCCGTAAAACTGGGTAAACTTTCAGGGTCTATAAAAATCTATAAATGCATGCCTTTAATAAAAGTAATTTTGAGAGTCATTTTTGAGAAATTAAAACTTGACGAAAGGTCTTCCATCTAAAGGCTTGCTTGATGATGGAAGCAATTCAATGAAAGTCTTCGCCTTGAATCCTTGGAAATGTACTTTTCCAAGATTTGTGTTACACCACACACGTGCTCGCGCATACGCATTCATTCCTGCTTCAAAAACTCATTTTGGGGAATTCAAAATGTTATTCTACCGAAAGCTGTTTATCCAGTTTCAGAATAGCATAGAATGCTTCCTCCACCTACCATAGATAAGCGTAGAGAAAGTGAAACAGTTACAGGGACATTCCGGCTTCCTCTACTGTTGAACATGTTGATAAAGGTAAAGGTAGGTATCACGGAGGGATCCCCAAACCGGGGCAGAGCACCTCACGCAGGCCAGACAGCCCTTTATGCTTCCAACGTGACCCCTGAGAGGGAAGGATGAGCGGGAGAGAACGGAAGGGCGACTAGATCCGGATGCCGACGGGCGCAGGCATGGACGGGGTCCCTAACGTTTCCAGATAGAACGCATCCGCCGCAGCACGGTTCCTGCTCACAAGTCACCAACCTCCAGGGCCCCCGGAGCGAAGCCCCACGCTGAAGAGAGACCTGAGTGGTACCACAGCGACGCCAGGAGGAAACCTTTACAGAGCGCAAGCCACCGCCCAGCTGCAACCCGCCGAACACCGTCGCCAGGTCCTACAACCCTAAAACAAATAAGGAAGATGACGGGGACAGGAAATGAGAGGAAGGAGAGTCGTGCTAGAATATTAATCACCTCAGCTTTCGCCTGGCGACCCGGGGAAACCATGAAAAACCCATGGGCGAGAGTTGGCGGTCACCGAGGATCGATTCCGGAATCTCTGGAAGGCGGGCCACAGACGTAACCGCCTGAGCCATTCCGCTCGGTAGAGATCTTGATAACATTGGTCTTACTTTCAAATGAACTTCATGTCTAACAATTACTCAGCTCCGCGTGATGCTGACGTGTTTTTTTTATGTACAAGTGACAAGTATGATGCAGCAATAATTCTTTCCTCGCACATGCGCACACACATGCACATACGTCTTCTAAAGCTTACTGGGGATTCAGGGAACCTCTAAACGTTTATGCTGGCAAAATTTGTACATCGCAATTCAAAATAGCTTACAGTATTTCCCCTACCTGCTCGTGCACAACATGATAAAGTTGGTCTTAATTTCAAACGGACTTCTTATCCAACACCCCACTTCAGATAATAGTTTGTCTCTCAAGGAGTGGTGCAGAATCCGCGTGATGCTGATGCGTGTGTATATGTGCAACTGACAAGAATGATACAGCACGATTTCTGGGTCCATATGATATAAAATGTCTGTTCAGCTGAGAGTGATTCATACCACCAGAAGCTTCAACATCAGGACAGACATGTGCACGTAAACAGTTGCACAATAGTATATATTTTCTGATGGTGCAACAACAACAACAACAATAATAATAGTAATAATAATAATAATAATAATAACAACACGCACAAACATCTCCACCGTGACCTTCCTTTTGTATGCAATCTCTGCAGATCCAACCTCACAGTGCATTTCGTCACTATGTACAACACAGAGAAAGATGTGACATCCCCAACAGCCTGTCAGACGCCTTAAATTCAGCACAACAAAGAACTTTAAAGTTTATGAAAGCGACAAAACTGTATAATAATGTGTAACACACCTATCTAAAGAATTTAATGTTGTATGTATTGTTACTGTTTAAAATATTGTATTTTCATTGTAATCATGTTGTGTATTCTAAAGTAGTCGCGATGTGACTTTAACGATGAAGCGACAATGAATAATAATAATAATAATAATAATAATAATAATAACAACAATAATAATAATACATGACGAATTTAATGACGTAAAAGATAGGAAACGACAAAATACCCTAAAATATAAATTATCTGGGATCCATGACATAAAATGGCATACATTTTCATAGTATTATTCGTATGAAAATGCATGCTATAAAGAGGTAAGTACATTGGTATCCATTTATGCCGTCACCGCAGCTTTGAGAGGCATTCTACTGGCCTTCACAGGTGATTATGTATAGCAATGAGGAGGTGTGTGTATCTGTTTACCTTTTCGAACATGCAGTGGCGTCCTGTTTTACGTGCACAATTCAGTGATTATTCACATATGAATATATAACTTGAAGCAATATGTTTACTCATCACTTAAAATAACATGTTTAAATATATAACTAACTAAAATGTCTAATAAATGTGTCCTCTTTGAGAGTAAAAAGCATAATGCATTTCATTCTTACGTTACGTTGCCATTAAACATATTGTTTCGTGGAGATATTATGCAAAGCATAGTTTATTTTAGTCTTATTGATTTTATCATTGTTGTTGTAAAGCAAGCGTTGCATATATCAACTGACTACTGAAATGTGTTACATTTTTATCGGCCACACACAAAGCAAGTTTGCTTTAAGCTTTAGTTTTGTATGTTTTTGCCAACCACGGACCAGTCAGAATAATTTATTAAGCATTGGTTTGCACTAGAGGTCCAAGTGGCACTATGTGCTCGAATAAGGTGTCCCTATGTTTCCTCTGGTTCCCTAAGTGTATATAGCATGCAAATAATTATACGAAGAGGTCAGTAATGAAAATTTCGCTAATAACGATTTAGGAGTTTGCTATTAAGAAAATAGTTTAAGAACTTAAGAACTTAAAGTGTTCATTGGCTTTAAATGTACTTTATTTGCAAACATATTTGGCTACGTTTATTGAAAAACGTTTTCAGCTGCTAGCTGACCATATTGTAGTATTTTGAAGAGGTGTAAAATACTCAGATAAATACTACACTAATATTCTGTTTATCAGACTCTTTATTTATGGTTCAAGTAAATGAAATGCATTTAAAATCTTAAAGGTGACCATTTTGTTCTACTTTCTCCCAGAAAAAACGAACACTTGCCTCATAGTATCTTGCTGCACCTTGATAATACATCGTGCATCCATTTGTCTACCTGCATACTTTCTCCCTGTTATACCTTACCACCCTGATATTTAGCAGTCATGAAACCGATCAGAGAATGTTCCGGACATGACGGCCGAATCAGCATCAAAGATATTGTAACTGCAATGCGTGTGTGTATGTGTGGGTGGTGGAACGGATATAACGTAAAGCAAGTTATAGGTTTTCCTGGTACAGAGTGCTATAAAGAGGAGGCGTAATAGCGTGTTTAAGTGCATGAGTAACAAAGAATTATTTTGGCAGAGTAGTAAGTCACTATTTTCAGCCCACAATTTTGGGTCGTATCTGGAATGTGTTGCAACGAAACATGAAAATACTTGCTAGAGTTCATCACAGCTATGCACAGAGAGAAGCTATGTGAGAACTGTGTAGCATAACAACAAATAGCTGTATGGCAGTAGCATATTGCGATACAAGTGAGGTAAGCATATCTTTGCAGAATGGGGAAGCAGTTTAAAAATACAAACGAAATCGAATATGTTCACTTCCGAGTGTGTATTGCAGCCCATGTTTTGGAACGATAGTGAATAATACAAATATTTATGCGGAAGTAAAATTAATCACTGTCAGCTTTTCAAAAGCAGTGACCGAAAGAGTTATATTTAAATGCTGCATGATTAAATCATAAGTAAATGTTAACAAATAACGAAGAACAAAGAGGTAAGATTTAAATGGTAATTTCGGCCATCAAATATGAGTATGTTCTATGTTTGCAACAATAAATACATATCAATAGTGGAAGGATTAAATAAATTTTATTAACATCTGCGGAAAAACTCAAAACGCAAGGAGTGCAGGAACTTCAACTTCCCACGCATAATAGCATGAGCGGCAAGTGGATAAAAAAACATTATCGTTGAAAATTAATTACGGCTAATACTTACGTTTACCTATTTAGCTTTCAACAGAAATGGCCAGCAGGAACGTGAACTTTTCAGCTTCTTTGAATTATTTACAATTATTTATAAACAGATTTTCTGGATAAAGATGTCTTATGAAATTATCTAGATATCTTACAGGATTCGTTACAGATTGGTTTGTTTGGATACAGCTGTAGCTTCAGTTTCTGAGAATAGAAGATTTTACTTAACTGCAACTATTTCTATGGATATGCATAAATAGAATAAGGCCTTTATATGAATATCCATGGAAGCTTCATTAAATTGTATTGGGTAGAAAAACTAGCGCAACTGTCCTAACCAAAACTTTTATCCCCCCCTTTCCCACCATACAGTTTTATCTATGTATGGATGAGATCTCGATAATGTCGTTACCTCCATATCTATTTTTGATACTAATTGGTATCGAATCGTGTCTAATACTTTGAAATAAATCGTCGATACTGTTTCGATAATTCCAAATTCTTAATGTTCATATTTCTGTTCAGGCACATGCAAAAGAAACAGAGGGCGAATGAGGTTTTACTTCGTTTATAATGTGTTAGAAAAGTACTAATATGCTTGGTCCATGCCCTTGATCTCGCTTCCTATAGAAGCAGTTGGGGCTATCCTTCTCTAAAATTGATTAATTACGATGATGCAGCTTATTAGTTGAAGGAACTAACCTCATATAAGTTGCTCGATTCTGTCGATGGGTAGTGAATTGTCGAGTCGGGCGGAGACGAGTTTGTGCCTTCTACCCTTAGCTGGCTGCATCCGTTGTCTCGGTGAAGATAGTTCTCGGTTGCTCTTTGGTTCGATGATTTGGGGTTCTATTGCTATAACTGAGCATGAGATGGTTTGGAGATCTCAGTCATGTGGAATAAAACGATAGCTAAGTGGAAGATACCGTGTTTAACTTTGAATAAGCTACTTTATTACATGCAAAAGATTGTGAATTCCTGAAACAATATTTTTGACGCAATCCATTACAAGCTTAATTGCTTTCATTGGAAGAAGAATAAAGGGTGTACTGCTATGGAGCACACGCACTTTCATTCCGGTACCTTTTTGTTTTGCATCCTTTGGGCAACTGTTCTGGGGCTAAGTCCGATGCACTCATTTGTCAACGTAGTTTTCCACGCTAATTACCTATGCACGGTTAATACTACTACTAGTAATAGCAGCAGTAGTAGTAGATAGTGGTGGTGGTGGTAGTGGCGCTGGCGGTAGTGGTAGTAGATAGTAGATAGTGGTGGTAGTAGGTAGTAATAAGTAGTAGATAGTGGTGGTAGTGGTAGTGGTAGTAGTAGGTTTTTTTTATAGCAGGGGAAAAATCTTTCAAAGACGCCACCAGGCAAGTTGGATTTCCACCAACTAAAAAACCCCTGCTGGGAGTAATGCGCACATCGTGGGACTACCTTTCGGTATTATTTCGCTTATGTGGCACTCATATTTTAATCCTTTTTTCATCTTTTTCTTTTCCTTTAAGTATGCTAGTTATCATTTCTTCAATGATTATCCATTTCTTTTCGTTTTCTAGCATTGTGTCATAATATTGTCCACCGTTATATCTTGCCCAATTTGTCGCGCGTATTTCTGCCTTAAATTAATCCACTTGTTACATATTAATATTGTATGTTCAGGTGTGTCTTTTGCTTCACAGTATGTGCAGGCCTCGCTATTTACCAGATTCATTTTATATAAATAAGTTTTAAAGCGTCCGTGTCCAGATAAGAATTGGGTAAGGTAGTATCCCACTTGTCCATGTTTTCTCTTCAGCCAAGGTTCTATATTTGGTTTCAAAATCTTGGTCCATTGTGCTGTTTCACTTTCTAGTTCCCATTCCGTTTGCCATGTTTTAATAGAAGAAACTCTTGCCTGTACTCTATGTATTTTGTTATTTATATTTCCATATGACCGCTCTTTGGCTAATAAATGTATGGGTATAGTTCCTGCTATAATTTGAATTGCCTTAGTGGAAACTGTTCTATATGCACTTGCTATTCTTATGGAAATCTTTCGCTGCACTCTTTCAATTACTCTTCTATATGTTTTCTTTTCTATCCAGGACTTCCAGACTGGAGCGCAGTAAAGGATTATGGGGTTAATTACACTCCCAAGTACTTTTCTTTTCCCTTGTTTCGGTCCTCCGATATTTGGCATAAGCCGTCCCAGGGCTGCAATAGAGGTAGTAGTAGGTAGTAGATAGTAGATAATGGTGGTGGTAGGTAGTAGATAGTGGTAGTGGTAGTGGTAGTAGTAGGTAGTAGATAGTGGTAGTGTAGTAGTAGGTAGTAGATAGTGGTGATGGTAGTGGTAGTAGTAGGAGTAGATAGTGGTGGTAGTGGTAGTGGTAGAAGTAGGTAGTAGATAGTAGATAGTGGTGGTAGTAGTAGGTAATAGATAGATAGTGGTGGTGGTAGTAGATAGTAGATAGTGCTGGTGGTAGTGGTAGTAGTAGGTAGTAAATAGTGGTGGTGGTAGTGGTGGTAGTAGTAGCTACTAGATAGTGGTGGTAGTGGTAGTAGTAGGTAGAAGATAGTAGATAGTGGTGGTAGTAGGTAGTAGATAGTAGATAGTGGTGGTAGTAGTAGGTAGTAGATAGTGGTGAAGGTAGTGGTAGTAGTAGGTAGTAGATAGTGGATAGTGGTGGTAGTAGTAGATAGTAGATAGTGGGGGTAGTGGTAGTAGTAGGTAGTAGATAGTAGATAGTGGGAGTAGTGGTAGTAGGTAGTAGATAGTAGATAGTGGGGGTAGTGGTAGTAGTAGGTAGTAGATGGAAGATAGTGGGGGTAGTGGTAGTAGTAGGTAGTAGATAGAAGATAGTGGGGGTAGTGGTAGTAGATAGTAGGTGGTGATAGTGGTAGTGGTGGTGGTAGTAGTAGGTAGTAGATAGAAGATAGTGGTGGTAGTGGTAGTAGTAGGTAGTAGATAGGTGGTGGTAGTGGTAGGTAGTAGATAGAAGATAGTGGGGGTAGTGGTAGTAGTAGGTAGTAGATAGTAGGTGGTGGTGATAGTGGTGGTAGTAGATAGTAGGTGGTAGTGGTGGTAGTAGTAGGTAGTAGATAGTAGGAGGTGGTGGTAGTAGGTAGTAGATAGTAGGTGGTGGTGGTAGTGGTAGTGATAGTGGTGGTAGGTAATAGATAGTAGATAGTAGGTGGTGGTGGTGGTAGTAGTAGTAGTAGTAGGTAGTAGATAGTAGGTGGTGTTGGTGGTAGTAGATACTGGTGGTAGTAGTAGGTAGTAAATAGTAGATAGGTGGTGGTAGTGGTAGTACTACACCTTACGCACAATAACTCAGTTTTCTATCTATGCTGATTTCAGTTTTGTTGCAAACCGTTAATGCGCACTGGCGCGAATTATGTCGTTGCAAAAATTTAGGCGGGAACGACTGATGATTCTTCCCCACGCACTATTTACATTCATTATTAACCACAACTGATTTACTTGGCGCACTATTAATTATTTTACTTTTAAACGCGCTTTTTCATTTGGCGCGAACTGTTTATCTTAACCAACGCAGATTTTATCTGTCACGCGTGTTCATTGAAGACTCCCTTACTTTACTTTACCCAAAATATTAGTTTATATAGGTTTTCACTTTGGTGGTCTTGGATTTGTTGTCCTGTCCTCATTGGTGATTACCAGGCGCAACTTCTAAATTTCAAAATTTTAAGTGGAAGGCGTTACCTTGCCATTGGATTCCTTGATAGTCACGTGTTTTCTAATAAAGGAAATCTCCCGCGTTACGAAAAAATAGCAACAGTACTTGTATCTTCTTAGCACGAAAGTTTACAAAGGACTATGAATGGCACTTTTAGATCACTCTCGCCTTTGTATACAACACATACGCACACAAGTGGAAATTTCCTAAGTTTGTGGATTTTGCGTCTTGAAACTCAACAACGTTTTACAGGCGACAGTATAAATATACATGTACTCTTGCAATTAACATTAAAATTGATAACCTATGCATACACATGATTAACATGTTTATTTGATATAGTGTGATGTTTAGTTAATATAGCGTGATGGCAAAATTACTGCTGCGCAGTGCACATTCCCCTGTTTTTGTATCTAAACGAAAACATGCATAACAGCAACCTGCAACGCTAAATCTGAAGCTGATTTAGACGACGCACACTACTGCATTGTATCTACAGTCGCCTGGCTTGGCAAGTGACTCGCTCTCAGGTTCCAATACTCCCGCCTCCTTACTTGCTCCAATTGCCGATTTCAGAAGTAAGGTTTGGAACTTTAGACATGAGACAATTCAGTGTTTGCTTTTTCCTTCAATGTGTTAGTTTGTAGCTACTAAATGCCATTCTCTCCGAGTAATCCTAGTCCACAACGTGTATCTTAGGGGAAAATTTGTTAAACATCGTTTAAATCAATGTTCTAGGTTATGTACAACAGTGATATTAAATAAAATAACAGTAATCTAAGGAACTATATTAATTGAAATCAAGAGCATTCTGTGCAATAGTATAAATAGTGTAAATAATAGTGTAAAATAGTATACAAAAGCTTGTACATTGCTAAGTCATGCAATGCATCAGGGGCATGTTATATCTATAACAATGAGTGAAGTTTGCAGAATCTCCTTTGAAAAAGACAATGTACCAGTCTTCCTCGCTATCACAACCTTATGCCGCGAGATCTGATAATCAAGAGCAATGTAATAGACTACATAGAATCCTAAAGCTTCATTTAAGGAAAATGAAAAGGGCAGAATAGAATAAAATGCCATAAGAAGGTAAACAAAGAAAGCATTATTATTATTATTATTATTATTATTATTATTGCTAAGCTATATATACATTTAGTTTGTAGCTTTATTAAAACAGAAATTGGAAAACGAAAAACACAACAAGCTCAGAATGCATATAATACAAGATTGGTTTTACAAATGTTTATGGACTAAAATCCAAATATAATCTCATAATTTTTCAATGAAGTTATTTCCCCTGGACTTTTTATAAGGTGAGTATCGGTGCTCAAAATCAGTTTTGGTGCCGAGAAACGAGATGTAGTGGTATTGTCCGATTCCTAACACTTTGGAAGTTTCATTACGAGATTATTGTGTTATGTATACACTTATAATATCTACATAAACTACGTTGATGAAGCTTCAAATACTGCAGTAGTAAATCCAAATTACAAAGAGCTAAATAAACTGAGCTGTCTATTAATATAAACTAGGTGAACAAAACAAAACTTGTCACGGAGGATAATGCTACTCAAATGTTCATGCAAAATTTAGTAGATACTATTAAAAGCTCACCTGAGTACAAGTTTCGAGCATCTAAGCACGCACTAGCAAACCACCTCATAGATCCCGTGGTCATTTTGAAGAGGATGGGAATCATCATTACAGACATTGCTACAAAACCTGCACGGCAGTCGGCTTAGCATCTGCTACTCCCCACTCTCCGAAGTGAAGAGAGATTCTTTTTGCCGCTTACCAGTGTACAGTTCACAAACATGAATGAAAAAAATCTGATATTGTTACACTCTCATGACTTTCTCTACTCTTGTACAAACTATTTTTACAAACTCTTATTCTCCATCTATTTCATATTAATCGAGATAAACATTTGCAGAAACGATCTTTTGACATGCAAAGACAATTACATTTTACACATAACGACCAGCTCTAAAAATATTTGACTAACGCTTAAGGCCTACTATGTTCCCCTTGTTTTGTAATTGCAAGGGCAATATAGAAATACAGTAGCCTTTAAGCACATACATATCTCTTAATAGCTGGTTGCTATGTGCAGCACCATTCTCTTTGCCACAGATTAATACTCTTTGCATACCCAAGACAAAAAAATGAATAACGAATTCCCATTTGAGAAAATAAGTATTGAAAAATTTAAGGGAATAACAAGCAATATCTCGAAAATGGTTCACTCAACAAAAAAAATGTATATGACATTAATTGTGTATTTTAACGCGATCTACATTTTTTGTGTAGTACAATTTTGTCTCTCTTATGGTTTACCAGTTATGCAAAAGTCGTTCACAATGAAGAATACTTTTGGAGACATTCCCAGAAAATTCAAGATATACATTTTATTTGTCATGAAAATATCTTAAACATGTGATATTTTAATCAAAATCGTTAGCCATTTTAGAGAAAATTAAAATTCTCGAAAAATGTTCCATGAATAGGGTAATCTGGGGTGGGGGATTTTCTAGGAAACCTTCGTGTCGAATCTCTTGAAGATACTGAACCTAAATACCAAGTTTGGTGTTTATCCGACTGTTCGTTTCTGAGTTATGCTGTTCACAGACACCCAGACAGACAAGAAACACACACACACACACACACACACACACACACACACACATACACAGACAGACACACGGACATGTTTCCAAAAATGCTTTTTTTTTATTCAGGTGGTCTCAAAACATATATTTCCGGTGAAATCTCGGTATCGCATTTTTGGGTGGAATACAATACTTTACCTACTTACTATACGTAGTAGAGAAAGTAAAAAGAGAATCGCATTAGCCAAATTATTGTTTAGCATAATTCACACTGTCTAACCAACGATACTGCTTAACACTACCGAGGAACGTTTGTTGAGTACTTCATCAGTTGGTGGAACTATAGCAGGAGGTATCAACACCCATCCCAAGACAATGAGGGGTGGTTCTGTTTATGATAGGGATTCTGCAGGTCAGATGTAGTCGTAAGGGGAGGGGTAGTAAGCAAGCAATGGTCCGAGCGAAATGCCTTAGGCGGCAAAGACTGTGACCCGCATTTGGGAGGTCCCGGTTCGATCCCCGACGACTGCCCACTCTGAACCATGTTTTCTTTCGAGGGTTTTCCCTGGTCGTCAGGCGAATGCTGGAGTGGTTTCTTTCAGCAGCCGAATTTCCTGTCCTTCCATTTCGTTCCATGCATCATCCTTCATCCCGTTGGTCCCTTTCAGGGTCCGAAGTGTCGGTGATGGTATTTCGGTGCAGCGTAGTAGGCGAAAAGGATGCTATCTGTGCTGATCTCCGTCTCTCAGATTTCGGCTAGCTGCCGGGATATCGGAACACCCCTTGAAGGATGTTGGACCCCCTCTGTGTGGAGGGAGGTTCCTGGTCTGCCTGACCGTCTGCCGAGGTGTCTACTTCTGGAGCCATGTACCGTCGCTCCAGAATGCGACCGCCGGAGGTTCCTCTCGCTTCAAACTTCCTCCGGGGGATGCCCCCTCGTGGGGCGTAAGTACAATATCCTCTCTGGATAGTTGCCGAGTCCTCTCCGTTCAGGAAGATAAGATAACACGATAAGCATATATTGGAGATAGTCCATTATCAGCCATCCTAATACAGGTCGTCTCTCAATACTAGGAGTGTCGAAGAACACCATTCTGCCAAGATCATTGGAATTGTCAGTATAGCAGAAACGCGAATTTTCGCAGACATCCACGTCTATATTTCTCGTCGACATATCCGCAGCAATGGCGCACACAGTGAACACGCATAGTTTTGACGCAACGTTGTGCCGATATTTCTTCGGTTCAGTAGGAATGTCGTCGTCTACCATGGATTCGAAGGAACCTGGTCAGGTGAGAGTGCAGGTCATTCTACCGGTCCGCTTAGACTAAACAGTCTTTCCGGGAACCTGCGATTGAGATTGCAGTTTTCAATTAGTGAAAAATGCCTGGTTATACCATTCCACAAATTTCCAAGTTTGCACATCCCTGCTGGCTATGTGAACTACATAGACAATGTTTTATAAATAACATCCACATGAGGCAGCCCCCTGGTCATTTAGATTACTATTCAGTCCCACATCCTCATGGATATTTCCTTCTCGTAGAACTCCTCTAGGGGGAGGGGAGTTTCAATCCCTTCAGCTGCCTTGGTGCGAGCACTGCGGACCCCTAGCACTCGTGGTACTTCTGATGTTACTAGTACGCCGGGCCGAACATTCGAGCCTATTCCGGAACTAAGTTGTTTGGATTGGGTTGGACTCGGCGGGGCAGTGGTTTCCGAAACCCATGGGAGATTGGGTACGCCTGGCAGATTTTCCGCCCAGGCGGGATTGTGAGACGCCCTGATGTTCTCCGGCACCAACCATGAGTGTGAGCTGGTGGACGGTGGCTAGACACTGTCGCCCCCACTGAGGTTGTTCGGTAGACTTCCCTGATAGGGTTTTCCCTGGACTGACGCGCGTAAGTGGCGAATCCACTTCCGTCCTGTGGAATGAAACGTGTAGGTGAGTAGCTTCACCCACTTCCGTCCTAGCCAAGCAGGGGGGGGGTTTATAAAATAGGTACCGTACTAATGGAAAAACCCACGAATTTTATCCCTGGGTCCCAAAACGATGGACTGAGTTGTCAGAACTCGTTGCTTTGGCGTTATTCTCGTAGAACTATTTTTACTTTCCCTGCCACTTAGCAATGGTAGGTAGAGGAAGCATTGCGATGCACCTAAAAATTCAATATGTAAACTTCATCAGATACACACATTTTGAGCTACACTGATCGCAAAACGGCCCGCCAAAAAATAAAAAAACAAAGAGATAAGAAAAAAGAAACGCGTTTCTGCTTACCTGCCTACGAACAGTTTAACTAAAAAAATCCGATGTGTTACACTCACATGACTTTCTCTACTCTTGTACAAACTATTTCTACAAACTCTTATTCTCCATCTATTTCATATTAATCGAGATAAACATTTGCAGAAACGTTCTTTTGACATGCAAAGAGAATTACATTTTACACACAGCGACCAGTTCCATAAATATTTGACTATCGCTTAAGGCCTACTATGTTACCCTTGTTTTGTATTTGCAAGGGCAATATAAGCACAGACATATCTCTTAGTAGCTGGTTGTTATGTGCAGCACCATGCTCTTTGCCACAGATTAATATTCTTTGGATATCCAAGACAAAAACATTGAATATAGAATTCCCATTTGAGAAAATAAGTATTGAAAAATTTAAGGGAATAACAAGCAATATCTCAAAATGGTTAACTCAACAAATAAAATGTATATGACATAAATTGTGTATTTTAACGCGATCTACATTTTTTGTGTAATAAAATTTTGTCTATGTCTTATGGTTTACCAGTTATGCAAAAGTCGTTCACAATGAAGAGTACTTTTGGAGACATTCCCAGAAAATGGGAGATATACATTTTATTTCTCATGAAAATATCTTAAAAATATGATATTTTAATCAAAATCCTTAGAGGCATTTTTGAGAAAATTAAAAATTTCGAAAAAATGTTCCTTGTAAAGGGTAATCTTGGGTGGGGATTTTCCTGAAAACCTTCGTGTCGCAACTCTGGAAGATACTGAACCTAAATACCAAGTTTGGTGTTTATCCGACGGTTCGTTTCTGAATTATGCTGTTCACAGACACGCACACGGACACGCACACGGACATGTTTCCAAAAATGTGTGTTTGGGAGTTTGTAATGCGTGGAGAATTTCCTGGTATACGACTTTTAGAGTTTTACTTTCTCTACTACGTTTAGTAAGTAGGGGAAATATTGTATTCCACGCAAAAATTTGATACCGAGATTTCACCAGAAATACATATTTTGAGACCCCCTGAATAAAAAAAAGCATTTTTGGAAACATGTCTGTGTGTGTCTGTGTGTGTATGTGTCTGTGAACAGCATAACTCAGAAACGAACAGAGGGATAAACACCAAACGTGGTATTTAGGTTCAGTATCTTCCAGAGATGCGACACGAAGGTTTTCAAGAAAATCCCCCACCCCAGATTACCCTTTACATGGAACATTTTTCGAAATTTTTAATTTTCTCAAAAATGGCTAACGATTTTGATTAAAATATATGTTTAAGTTATTGTCATGAGAAATGAAATGTATATCTCGAATTTTCTGGGAATGTCTCCAAAAGTATTCTTCATTGTGAATGACTTTTGCATAACTGGTAAACCTTAAGAGATAGACAAACTTTTACAACATACAAAATGTAGATCGCGTTAAAATACACAATTTATGTCATATACATTTTTGTTGTTGAGTGAACCGTTTTCGAGATATTGCTTGTTATTCCCTTAAATTTTCCAATACTTATACTTTTTCTTAAATTCGTTATGCATTTTTTATGTCCTGGACATACAAAGAGAATGGAATACTCCACATAGCAACCACCTCTTAAAATATTTGACTATCGCTTAAAGCCTACCAATTCCCCTTGCATCTACAAGAAAATTAGCTATAAGATTAACATCTCGATAGCTCGATTAACATGAAGCATATGGAGAACAAGCGTTTGTAAAAATAGTTTGTACAAGAGTAGAGAAAGTCATGTGAGTGTAACACATCGGATTTTTTTAATATTGATCTGATGTAGCCAAGAAACTTCTCAACTCTTCGGAAGTGAAAAATGATTTAATTTTTATTGCGGCCAGGTTTGGGTTCCTGCCACAAGTGATTTGCCGGCTTCAAGAAACCTTTAACAAAGTCAGTGAAAATTGTGGATGATGCAGTGCAAAGTTATGAGAATGTTTCATAGGGTAGTTTGTTTTTACCACCAATTACACAAATAAAAGCGCAAAAAATATATAAAACAGTTGATTATTGTAGTCCTTCAGGGACGTACAAAGCTAGGAATGAGGTGCTTCTGCTGCTTCCCTGGTTTTATTCCCTGACTAAAGAGGAAATTGAAGCGTATTAATCTTCATTTGCACGAACAAATGCATTGCGCAATTGTGCAAAACGTCAAGTAACACTGAAGATTAACGTGAAATAGTCATGTTTCCATCTATGGTGTTGCATAACATAAAATAGTATGCGAAAACGAAGCATTCGCGGACGTATATTAATAGGAAGTTTCTCTTTTTCCTTCTTTCTTTCTTGCAATGCTCCTGAAGTTGTCATATGTACACTAAGCCTGCTATATATCTGAAAAGAGCATGGATAGAAGATTGGGGAATTAGGAAACAAAATGCTTATTTTGTACGAATATGAGTCATATATGTTGATTTTATCGTCTTTAGAATGTGACTCATCGAAATGAGATTTGATTAATACAAAGAGTCCGAGAGATTAGATGTCAGATAAAATCTTAGATAACTAGTATAATAGTTTATTTAATGCATTTGACTTTAAAACACATGCCAGAAGGATTTACAATTGCGGCAGTTCAAATTCTGAACGTGGCATGTAAGTAAGAGTGTAGAATTACATTGTCTCTGTTAACTCCGATACCAACAAAAGACGGAAAATTTGAGAAAGTTATGTTGGCAATATTTCACTAGAATAGATAAGCTTGCGTTTATCAGGCCGATATCATACATTATCTTGCACTCATTTGACTAGTGCACCTAAACTTCGCATTTACTTGTGAAGTAGTTAATTTTTAGTTCAAGACGAAACTTCTTCAGAATATCGAATTTGATAAACATAACCACAATCTGTTAATCTTAGTGTAAAAATAGACAAATAAGAAATCAGATAGTAAAAAGGGAGAAATTATGTGTTGAACTGAAGGAATAAAAGAGTACTTCTCAACAGACCTTCCTCCGGGTATCAACGCAGTGACTTTTACTTTTGTTACTTCTTACCCAAGGTAGAGGAAGTATTATTTTCAATCCCAAAAATCAATATCGAGATTGCAGCACGTATTTTGAGATAAACTTAATACATAAATAAAACATTTTTACTTTTTGTATCACGTATATCGAGTGCAGGAAGTATTGTATTTCAAAAAAAAAAATTCTGTCCCAAGATTTCACCGGAAATAATTGTTTCGAGGCCCCTGAACCGAAAAATAGCTTTTTAGAAAAAGTTCCGTGTATGTGCGTGGTGTGTGTGTGTGTGTGTGTGTGTGAGAGAGAGAGAGAGAGAGCGAGAGAGAGAGAGAGAGAGAGAAGTTCGATAAATACCAACTTAGATTTAAGATCAGTATCTTCCAAAGATGGAACACGAAGATTTTCAACAATTTCTTCCTACCAAAAACTGCCCTTTACATTGAACGTTTCTGGAATTTTTGGATTTCCGCAAACATGACTAATGATTGTCATTAAAATACCATATCTTTAAAATATTTTCATGACAAATTAAATGTGTACTTGAATTTTCTGGGATAGCCTTTGAAATCCTATTCATTTGGAAGGAATTTTGTATAACGCTGTACAACTCGTAAACGTTGAACTATAGACGAAAACGTACTTTACAACAAACGTAGATCTATTTAAAACACCACACAATTGATTTAAAATAACTTTGTTGTGGAATTAGCTATGTTTGAAATATCCGTTACTAATGGTTAAAATTTCTGAATACTTTGTCATTTTTAAAGTCCTATCGACATTCGGATGTTTCTCGCGATGTATGAAATGAACAGTATGAAATTTTAAGGCCAGCGTATAGTGTCCAGTTGTTTAACATTCTCTTTGTATCTGCAAAGATATATGCAATCTGGCTATTTCTGAAAAGGTTTACCTCAATTAAAATGAAATAGATAGAAAAATAAACTTTTCTAAGAGTATTTGTATACACATTAATAAACGATAGAGAATAGGGAAAGACATATGAATGTAAACTATGTGGTTTTTTTTCACCTCCGATCCACACATCCAGAAGAGAGCCTTCATTTCCGAGAAACCTCCTTAGGAGATCTGCATTACCGAACCCAGCCGAGGACATACCTTCTTTTTCCTTCCAAACTCCTTCCATAAAATAGACACCAAACATTCTACATCACACAAAACATTAGATGCAATGCTTAATGTATATACCAGGTGAGTCAGCTGTCCCTATTTATTTTTTAATTTATGCAACGTGCTAAGCGACATATGTGACTTAGGCCTTTCTTGAATCCTTGTAATGGCTGATTTGCATAACACTTTATAGAGGAGGGATAGATAACTCAGTGCATAAGTGTTTTACAGGACATTTGAAATCGCTGTGTATGTCGATACAAAAAACATCCCTTCCTGACACTGGGAACTGCAGTAGCACTTTTAGCCAATTTCACAAACTTGTATTATTTAGCATACATTCATGCACACTTTTGAAAACGCCCCATTACCTGCATTGGTTTACAAAACCATTTGAAAACAGAATGTCATATCTACGCAATGAGACCAATTGGATTTAAGCCGTCAGTCAACGTTGTACAGCCTTGTCAAAAATGCTAAGTACTAGGTAGATAATTTCATTTATGTCACAAACTATGGTGTATTTGCTCAGAGTAATAGTAATGACTGATGTACTTTATTTGTTTGAATTAAAACTACCAAAACGAGTTCAAAACACTGTATGACAGTGCAAAAAGCGTGTAAAGATTAGAGGCGGGGTCCAGCTTTAACTCTGTGCCACTTCAGTACGGGTTCAAATCCTTCGGGTTAAGTTCAAATGTTTCATTACCTTTTGTTTTAACTCTTTGGGTCTATAATTTGATATTACGATATAAATAACATTTTTGATATCATTATAAGTGTGTACAAAATAGAATAATCGTCATTTTTTCCACCGCAAAGCCCAAATCAAATACGGACACAATCATACTTGAAGAATGTAATCAGATTACACCGCGCATGTTACAGCATGCAAGGAGGTCTCTCCGGCAACGTACACAAATGTGCATTGATGAAGGGGGTCGTCATTTTAAACGTTTACTTCGTTGATGAAATCCACGCTCTTTAACAATTTATTATTCTGTTTACTCGTAAACTTAGCACATTTACAACTCCTTTGTCAATAGAAGAAGTGAAACATAAGGTTTAAACATGAAACAAAAACTGTTATATTTAATATCGTCGATATGCGCCCAAGAGAATGAAAGCTAACTACGTAACACGGTTTACAACACCAGATATGGTACAGATTATTAGGGTAAACATGATACACAATTATCTGATTGTAATTCTTATGTCTTTTGCTCACAGGAGAGCCAGTAACAAAAATAAATAAATTAGTACTCTAGAATACAGAAAATAAACATAAGGAGAAAAGAAAAAGAATCAAAACAATTTGATGTTTGTATGAGATTCGAACCTCCGAAGCTAACCGTTGCTTTACCACATTCCGGCAGCTAACCCACTCTGCCAAAACCCAAGTAATCTATTCCGTTCTTCGGGAAAACATTCCTCTATCTCCTTGCAAGCATTACATCCATGAAACGTCGTCTTTTTTAGGGCTTTCGCAGCTCTTTAGTTCTCATTCAGGTCTTTAAGCATTAATGCTAGTTGCTTATAGTACCGAATAAAAGGGAAGAGCTACAACAAGAGTTTGTTTGTTAAAAGGGCCAATATTTTCACATTAGACTATAAAATGCGGGTTGCATAGATATGAATACCTAGGGGCACATGACTCACCTGGTATATTGTTATCTGATTTGTAGCAAAGCAGGGAATTTGTGTCGTATTTTATATAACTATAACAGAATCTATTTTATTGTTTTCTAATAGGTACATTATGAGATTCCCTAGTGCAAGTGCTGGCAATGCGTAAGGCAAATACGAATGACATTCTTTAAACTTACTATGTTGGTATGGAATCGTCGGTTTTACGTTGCATAAGGACAATATGCATTGTAGTATTAAAATAATCGTCAAAACTGACACATAGAAGGTATCATTTATACAAAATGTATGAAAGATAAGTTTTCAATTTACAACCTTCGTTGCATAAACATAGGGAAAATATAAGGAGAGAGTACTCCACATTGCAGAAAACGTATATAATTTTATTACAAGCAAAGTAAAACATTGGCAACCTTGGGCTACAAAGACGAAATCTGGCGACTTTAGATAAAATCAATCTGGCAATTCTGGTCTGAAGCGTCTTCCGAAAGATCTTTATATCACCATTTCCCAAAGTATGAAGGTAAGCTTTCATGGAATTTTTATTGCAATAAGTTTAAAGCTTAATGCTTCTCAAAGAAAAAAACCCTTATGTGTTACTTTCAAATGACTTTCTCTACCCTCATCACTTATTAGTGGGTATATAAATTATTCTTACATAAGTTTATTTTTCTATATACTATATTTTAGTCCAAATAAACCTTTGCAGAAATAGCTATATTACACATTTCGTTATAGATACAAAGAAAACACCGATAGTCAACTGTTTCCATGCAATCGCGAGAAACAATTGAATGTTGAAAGCACTAAGAGAGTGCTCAAGAAATGAACAATTCGAACCTTTAATAACGGATATCTCAGAAACGCCTTATACTGAAAAACAACTTATGTTAAATAAATTGTGTGTTTTAAAGAGATCTACGTTTTTGTTTAGTACATTTTAGTCTGTCGCTTAACGTTTACCAGTTATACAAGATTATACAAAAAATTTTCCAAGTGAATTGGACTTCACAGGCTATTCCCAGTAAATTCAAGATATGCATTTTATTTTTCATGTAAATATATTTAATATATGCTTTTAATCAAAATGGTTAGTCATTTTTTATAAAACCAAAATTTTCAAAAATCTTCCATGTAAAGGGAAGTATAGGGTAGGGGGATTTTCTTAAAATCCTAGTGTCGCATCTTTGGAGGGTGTTGTACTTAAATATCAAGTTAGGTGCTGATCCGACTTTTCGTCTTTCAGTTATGCTGTTCTCTCTCTCTCTCTCTCTCTCTCTCTCTCTCTCTCTCACACACACAAGAACCTTTTTTGAAAAGCCTTTTTTTATATTCAGGAGTTCTCAAAACCTGAATTTATGGTAAAATTTCGGTATCGAATTTTTGGGTGGAATACCAGTACTTCCCCTACTTAATATACGTGGTAGACAAAGTAAAAAAAAATAGTTTTCCATAAAGAGCCCATCAAGATAGAAAAAACAAATACTGTAATTTTCTGTGAGGTATAGTTTTATAGGTAGCACTGCAGACAAACCAAAATTGAACATCTAAAAAATATTTTGAGTAAAGACAGATTCAAATATATCAGTGCATCAAACGGTTTCTATGTATAAGCGTTGAAATTGCACACTTCTAGCCTGTTGGGTGAAACAAAGTAAAATTAATTCCCTGTGATGTCCCATGTTGCACTGAAGCATTTTAACTATCTGTCCCTATGACGTAGTATGGAAAAGGATCGAGCTGCAATTCCCGACGAGATGGGGGATTTGCAGTCGTGCGAAAACGCCCTTCTTGGAAACAAATTCCTCGTCCCTTCGTTCCTACATTGTGAAAGGTAATGACAAAACACTCAGCATCACTTTGGTCAGTACGCCCATGGTTGAGCCTTGGTTACCGTGACATGGCCTATGGGGGAACGGATTGGCACATCAACAGCAGCAGTATCATCGTCATCATCGCCATCGTCATAAAAAACTTCGGTACGCTAAACTAATTGTGCGGGTGAAAAAGTTAGTCAAAGAGACGAGATAAAACACTACGTACGGCAAAAATGAAGATGTTTGTAGGAATAAATATGGTCTGTTGCTGTACATGTTGGAATCCTTTGTATTATTTATCAGAGGATTACTTGACAAACTCATCATGACTATTCAACCGCCTACATTTCACTTAAGCGTGCGTCCTTCACCATTTGACAAACTGTCCATATCTTCAGGCAGACTAAATATGCATATACACTATGTGATCAAAAATATCCGGACACCCCCACAAACATGCACTTTTCATCTTAGGTGCATTGTGCTGCAACCTACTGCCTGATACTCATTATCCGCGACCCCAGTAGTCATTAGACATCGTGAAACAGCAGAATGGGACCCTCCGTGGAACTCACGGACTTCGAACGTGGTCAGGTGATTGGGTGTCACTTGTATCAGAAGTCTATACACGAGATTTCCACTCTCCTAAACATCCTTAGGTCCACTTTTTCTGATGCGATAGTGAAGTGGAAACGTGAAGGGATATGTACAGCACAAAAGCGTATAGACCGACCTCGTCTGTTGACTGACAGAGACCGCCAACATTTGAAGAGGGTCGTAAAGAGTAATAGGCAGACATCTATCCAGACCATCACACAGGAATTCCAAACTGCATCAGGATCCACTCCACGTACTATGACAGTTAGGCGTGAGGTGAGAAACCTTGGATTCCATGGTCGAGCGGCTGCTCATAAGCTACAGATCACACAGGAAAATGCCAAACGACGCCTCGCTTGGTGTAAGGAGCGTCAACATTACACGATTGAATAGTGGCAAAACGTTGTGTGGAGTGACGAATCACGGCACAGAATGTGGCGATCCGATGGCAGGGTGTGGGTATGGCGAACGTCATCTGTCAGCGTGTGTAGTGCCAACAGTGAAATTCGGAGGTGGTGGCGTTATGGTGTGGTCGTGTTTTTCCTGGAGGGGGCTTGCACTCGTTGTTTTGCGTGGCACGATCACAGCGCAGATCTACATTGATATTTTAAGCACCTTCTTGCTTCGCACTGTTGAAGAGCAATTCGGGGATGGCGATTGCATCTTTCAACACGATCGAGCACTGTTCATACTGCACGGGCTGTGGCGGAGTGGTTACACGACAATAACATCCCTGTAATGGACTGGCCTGCACAGAGTCCTGACTTGAATCCTATAGAATACCTTTGGGTTGTTTTGGAACGCCGACTTCGTGCCAGGCCTCACCTACCTACATCGATACCTCTCCTCAGTTCCGCACTCCGTGAAGAAAGGGCTGCCATTCCCCAAGAAACCTTCCAACACCTGATTGAAAGTATGCCTGCGAGAGTGAACGCTGTCATCAAGGCTAATGGTGGACCAACACCATATGGACTTCCAGCATTACCGATGGAGGGCGCCACGAACTTGTACTCATTTTCAGCCAGGTGTCCGGATACTTTTGATCACGTAGTGTATATACATTATTGCATATCCAGTAAAGTTTCAGCATTCCAATAAATGCAGCAAGAACCAACAAAAATGTTTAACCCTTAGACATACAAATTGGTGATTTTAAGAAATATATTTTATTTCACAATGCGAGCACCTCGACGAATGAACATGGACTTTGGAAAACTCGTTATTTGTCACAAAATCGAAATTTGTTGGAAATGGAACCAAATTTCACAATATGTATCCAATTGTTTGTGAAATTGGAGCTTTATGGAGAAGCATCAAGATTACGATCACGAACTCGACGGCCAAGTTTGATAGCTTTTACCACGTTCGAATTGTTCATATGCAAGCCATTCCACTGAGGCTACAACATTTTCCTATATTCGTACCATCTATCTTACAACGTCTCTAGAGCAGTGTTATGGTTATATTTGTTGCTACGTTGACTATTTCCTTCAAATGTTGTTTGCGCCGTACTTCAGTTTGATGCATTTTCTCCAATGACCTTAGTATCAAAAAATTCCCATAAACCTTCCCTACTTACGTCATTTCATCATGATAAATAAATTGTGAATGAGCAGTCCTTCAGGATGTTAATCGCTATGTTTTGTATTCAAAGCACAAGAAAGCTTTTGCATAGTAGATATTGCTGGTGATTAGACTTGTCTTGACGACAGCACACTTGTACTTCGTCGAACTTTCACTCATGGGAAACAGACTTTATTCACTTTTCTTTCTGTTGCAACAGCCAATTCCCAGAACTCAGTTGCATTATTACTTTGATTCATTTGTTCAATCGCTTATACTATGTTTTCTGCGGCTATGTTTTCTCATTAAAACATTATTGAAAACACGCTGATGCAATGTCGTTTCTATCTTGCGCACCGGTAAAGATACACTGGTAATGGAAGGAGATGGGCAAGAAAATTGCATTCTCTCCAACTACTCCTCAATTAGACTATGCCCTGAGGAAACCCATGACATTTACTTCCATTTTAAGCTCCACAGGTAACATTTGCGCTTATTGGTCCGATATACAGCGCGAGAATGTAGCCACCGAACTCGTCATGATATAACCTAGTACCCACGAAACGATAAGCGGTGTTATCACTTAAAAATTATCATAAAAGTTGAATAGATTAATCCTTATACAATTTAAAGTTGTTAATTCAGAACAATGGCACAATTCAAATATTAAACAACTAACAGATTTAACTCCAGATATTGCTAGATATATACAAAGCATAAATTATAATAAATTCCAAAGTAGGGCGAAAGTGTCCCTTGAAGACAATTCCAGGTCATTTGATGGTCAGTGATGTAGCTACTGTAACGAGTAATAATGCTGCTCCAAGGAATGATAAAAACCATAGCTCGCATAATAGTTTCTTGAGCAATATGAGAAACGAATGAATTTCCATATTACAGCATGTAAGGAATGCCATGGTTCCAAGATAATATTGTACAGAGTGTAAGATGTACTTTCTGTAGGAGATGAAAGGATAATAATGAATTGTTCAGAAGTCCTTACTTTGTAATTAGACTGTTTCTTTAAATATTTAATATTTATGTTTGCCTCGGATGCGTCAGTATTTGTTAGAGACACGTTTCTCTTAGGCAGGGTTGTGATGCGACTAGAATGTAGGCTTACACAGATTATAATTTTACTTCACTCCTTTTATTAGTGCTTGACAGGATTTAAATAACACTTCGCTGATATAGAGAGCTGTGATATTCTTTTTATTAATTAATCACACTTTTTAACACAAACTTATTTTTTCGTCTCACACAATACGTATTAAATCTCTCGTGGACGCACAAGCAACGCATCCAGTTATGAGCACTGTCTGCAGGCAACTGAATTGATTTCAACCGTCTAAACTTGTAAATTTATGTATTTCAGGTCTGTGATTGGCTATTCCTAATCCAATAGAATACTTTTATTTAATTAAAGTTTTATCTGGTTGTTGATTGGCTATTTTTAAACTGTCTCAAAATTTACATTATTGTTGCTCCAATAATGACTAGTAGCATTTAAACTTTCAAATTCATTATTGCCTCAAGGTTACCTCATTGTTAGGAACGTTTAACTTATTATTCTCACAGCTCCTACATTATTAAATTACGTAATGCATTCACATAACATTATTGAACATGTTTACAATAATATAAGCATATGCAATGACTGTTACATACATTTTACAAATTATTACACACACATATTGCTTCAAGGCGGGGTGTTATTGAATTTACATATTATATAATTTGACTGAAATCATTTAAGTGTTAAAAATACTGGCTCATATGTCAAAGTGGATCAACGAATTATATTACGGGTTCGTAATTGTACGTTTGAAAAAAAGAGTAATGGGCTATTTGGAATTTACAAGTTCTCGCTTTAGAACACTGAACTTGCTCAGAAGACACAGCAACCTAAGACGATACCGCTCACTTCATTATCCAAATCTCTCATTGTATGAGTGACATCGTAACATATTCTAAAGGAATCGAAATTTCAATGAGAAGAACTAAATACGTACTTCTGTTACCACTAGAAGCGCAATGCAAACATGTTGCTAAGGTTGGACTACTGCACTGGATTGCAATTTGTTTATGGCGTGCTAGTATATGTTAGCAGGTGTTTAATCCTCAGTGATGCAAGGTTAGGATTGTCACAAGAGGAATCAGGATCGGTACACTGTTGGGAAGATATTATAATTTGTATCCACTCTAAATGTGTTGATCGTAATGTAATTTGATTACAGATCATAATGACTCTTATTTTGTGTTTTAAATGTCATGAATATATACCGTTATTATGTCTCGGAGCGCTTGGGGATGCGAAATGTGCCCGAGCACCTCTTAGTGTTTTGTCAGATCTAAACTAATAAAACTAAAAAAAATTGGATAACCTCTAATAAGAAATTAACGTTATTGAAAAAGGAGCGGTGTCAACTGATCCGATTTAAAAATGTTCTACCTATAGGAAAAGCTCGGAGGAATAGCATGTACTTCATTGTATAAACAATAACCTAATACTAAGAAGGGTATTCTTCTATGCCATAGTTTCATCTTTCGATTATAATCGAATTTTTCTTTAATCAAGCGCTTCCGCTTCTATTTGGTCAATCTCGTCACCGCAATACTCATTTAAAACTTGACGCGACAGATTACAGAATGTGGCAAACTCCAACAATCGGAAAATATAGTGTCAATTTAACCTATGTATGTAAAATATCTAAAATGTCTTAGGAATACTGAAACAAGGAGAACAAATACAGTCCGTAAATTGGTTGAAGCAATATCCAGTGCCATGAATAGATCACAAACTCCTGTAGTGTGAAAATAACTTCAGCAGTGCAGAATTCAAGACGATGATGTTGCCAATAAAATAATCACTTAACCACTCCATATTCGGTTTATCGATTCGACATAATTATTTGAAGTCACAATCTCTAGGCTGCTTTCTTTCTTTAAACGTCTTTCTAAGTGAACTTGAAGAAATGTAGCCATTTTACTTTATTATGCAAATTTTCTATACAAGCGCAGTCTGGTGAAAGCCATGCTATAATTTTTCTTAGTATTGTCTACGAAGCAAACTCTTTCCCCAAGCTTTATGCATGACAATCATAGTATGTTCAAGGGTAGATCGATAATGTGCTAAGAGGAAAAGCACATATTAAGCTTTTTATGCATGGTGATCGTAGTATTTCCTTTCAAAACCGTAGGAAAAGATTTTACCACAGTTCATGCATACGGCTCATTATGTCCACATCTTTGTTTTTGTTTTTGTTTTTGTTTTTTTTGCTAATAGAGGAAGCACTCCAACTGGACAGGCATGCTTTCTTTCTAAATCAGCACATAGATGAAGAAATGTAAAAGCCATTGCGCTAACTTTTTCGCCTGTCGAACATTTAAAATTTCATATTGCTTGTTTAAGAGATCTACATTTTTTTGTGCAGTAATATTTTGTCTGCTCATGGTTGATTCGTTATACGAAATTATATAAAATTCCTCCAGAATGAGGAAGACTTCACAGGATATTTCCAGATTCAAGTATTTGTCATGTAAAATATCTTAATTATATGTGACATTTAACCCAAATCGTTAGAACCAGTTTTGGGAAAGTCAAAATGTGCGAAAGTGTTTCCACATGGAAGTTAGTTTGGGGTGGAAGAGGATATGTTTTAACGTATATATTTGGGAAGAACCAAGTTTTGTGTTTATCTGAAGTTTCAATTTTGAGTTATGTCACAAACATACAGAACGTTTTTCTAGGAATGTTTTTGGATGGAGGTTCAGGCCGGGCCTCAAAACAAGTATTTACGGTGAAACCTCGTCATTAAATTTTTGGGTGGGATGCAGTACTTCCCCTACTTACTGTAAGTACCTAGTAGAGAAAGTAAAAATTGGCTGCTTTCCCCTTGAAAACTAAATCTCCTTAGATATACAACATAAGGTTGCTTCGGAGCTTGGCATGGTGCAACACGCTTGTTTGAGTATCTCAGCGTGGGTATAGCATACGACAAGCTGAGCTTGGCTGAGTGTATGTAATCTGTCCCGGAGAGCAGACGGCTGGCTGAATTAGGGCAGGTTCAACGCGCTGCGCTGCTAGCAACATGTGCCAGCAAGCCGCCGATAAGCCGAATTACGTCACCTCTCGCTGTCCTCAATGGGACCGAATTACTGAATGAAAAAGTGGGCGGGGCGTAGTAAATCCAAGAGATCTGGCGGGAAACTGCAAAAGGGAGGCGGGGGTACACGTGAAGTAACTCTTACGACGTCGAACACTCTCGTCGTCATAACTCTCAGTGAAGTGGGAGAACCTCCACTTTTTTTTCTGACTTACGAAGAGCAAGATTCCCATTCGCCGGGAGAGAGATACACACCCACTACAATTATCTCACAGCACCGGCTAATCAACCTGTTAAATTCAGTTCCGAGGTTATGTTTACTTCCCCCACCTCCGCAACTGATTAATGAGCGGATATAAATTGGAATGTTGCAGGCTGAGTTCCTAATTCTCTCTTTTGCAATAGCTGCAGAAAGTCCGTCGATGTGCATTCGAATTCAAATTACGTGGGAGCTTAGTGGAGGATTTCTCTTGAGTCAGAGGTGAAGTGCAAGACGATCAACATGAAACAGACACCATTACTGTCTAGAGGTAATTGCTACAATATGTGCGAGACTCGTCAGTTATTTTTCTCATCAGAATATACCTTCTGAATCGATCTTTTCATGAATAAATGAATTTACTGAATCAAAAAAATCTTCGTTCCTGTGTTGTTCAAATAGAACTGTCGCAATAGGTTCTTAAAATACTTGATCTTTGAAATTCTAATCAAACAAAAAACATTTTTAACTGCCAGTGCCAAAGCTCACTCAACGGCTTCTTCCCAAGTTGTATAGAAGCAAATTTTCTTAGTTTCAGACTATAAAACCTTTCTAAGTGTAGCCAAATTACAAATCATCTGTAGCCAAAAAGCGCTCTTGACTTTACGGGCACCAAAGATATGATTTTAGTTTTACATGTTAAATTTTATCGAACGTGTCCAGTAACACACATAATTATAAATGCTTACCACTATAAAAGCCAATTATCTTGAAGGGAATTCCCTGTAGTTGGAGATAAAGATAACACACAAGTGACACTTTTCACAGCGCGAATGATACTTCTGACCATATCTCGGAATCACATGGCTTTCCTCTTCTGCAGACTCCTACCTGCCACTGCTGATGATAGTCGCAATGATGTCCGTAGCAGGACAGTCCATGCCGGTGACGACGAGAGCTCCTTGGGAGTTTCCCTGCGGCACAGATCTGATCACCCCTTCTGGAGATCCTCCACGGCACAAGTTCACCAAAGCCGTGAAGACTGTCAAGAGGCAACTTGAGATCGCCAAGGGTCTTTTCGAGAAGGAAAAAAGTAATCTCAACCGGATTTATCAACAGGTAAGCACAGTAGTGGTACTTCCTTTGCCTGAATAGCATAGTGCAGTGGTTCATGGTGCTGATGGGTCATTGTGATCCATTTCATAAACGAAATGTTCTGTTATAAAGAGTGTAACCTCAAATCTCTTATCTTAAAGAGTAATCCAAGGAAACAAGAAAAGTGTATATGAAGCTTTATATATTTTTAGCGAGTGTAGGTACAATCCGAGTCAAGTTACCTATCACACACTTCCGAGACGTTCGTCTATGGAAGCCAAGAACGTAATTTCGTCTCCAAGTGAATTTTGCTAACATAATTATCAAGTTTTCAAATTCCACAATTTTTGTGAGCAATTGTACGTGTTTTTTCACAGTTTAAGATCATTGTATTGAAAAAGCTTCAGTCGTTAGAAAAAAAAAAACAATAAAATATTTTTTCAGTGGTATACTGCTTTCCTACTTTTAAAGGATTTCAATCTCTAATGCATTCTAAAGAAAGCATGTTAAGTGGTTAAAAGTAAAAGTTGTGTTATAATTAATTAGGGTGCGAGAGATATTATTGTTCTCCCAGTATTAAACAACAAATGAAACAACGAACGCAGAAATTCAGGTTAATTCAGAATTAATCTCAAATGTAATTTATATTAAATCTAGTTGCAAGGTTTTGTATGATAATTTTTTTTAAAAAATGCCCAGAATAAGTGCAAGTATCATGCGTTGTATGTGATCATGAAAATGGAATACGAAGTAAAATAATGTACTAAATTTAGTGCAGGATGATGCTAATAGAGAGTTAGAGAATGACGAAAAAAGAGAAGATTGATTAATATTCTGTTGCTTATTGGAATTTTGGAAAACAGTCAACGAAACTCCAAAAGAAATGAAGTTGACACTTTCAGCATCTACCAACTGAAATCCTAAAAACAGTACAGGAACTATTTTCCAGCAATTAAATATCACTGTTTTTGTAATTTTATGATTCCTTCTGTTCGTATCCGCCCCTGTTCTGGTTTTAAATTGACTTGCAAGCAACATTAGTTTGGTGGAACTTTGGGGAAGCGCAGGAAGTACGTATTTCAGATACATTAAGTACTAAAGCAAAATTCTCAATGTATTTCAAATTTGATTGAAATCGGTACAAAATTAATTATAATTAATACGGATAAATCCCTACAGAATATGAATTTTAAGCCAAATGGTTCACGCTCGAAACCAATACTTTGTCGAAACTTTTCAGAAATTCAAGATTTTTATACCCACTGTAACGAGTAGAGAGCTGAAATTTTACGTATATAAATATGTTGACACATTTTACGTTTGCCTGAAATCGATAAAAAAAATAGAGTAGTTTATTGGTAGACCTCTCTAGGGTGTTTCGATTTTTAGGAATATTTCCCAAAATAGCCATAACAGATTTTACTAATGACACCGTACTACTTTTGCAACAAAACGAACGCACTTGAAATTTAATTATGTGCATGTACTTATGAAATTGTTTCACTGTCATTGTCAGTGTACAGACAAATGTGCAGGAACAAACTCATGGAAAAATTAGCCTGTGAATCTCAAGTGAGTGCTTCTAACACACAAGATTGTATATGTTCTTTGAATTGTCCATGTTTATGACTTTGGTTCCATTTTTATTTTCTCTATAATAAATACAGGAAGTATTGTACTCCACCCAACAATTCAATATCGTGATTTCACTACACTTTACATCAAAAAACTTTTCGTTATTTTTGATTTTCTGAAAAATGGATCAAAATACCGTATATTTAAGATGTTTGCATGACAAATGAAATGCGTATCTTAAATTTGTTGGTAATAATTTGTTAGTCCTCTTCATTCTAAATGACTTTAGTGTGTGTGTTAAACCTTACTATACAAAAAATCTGGTTAAAGCACACAATTTATGTCATTTTTTCTCTGTTTTTATTGTAGAGTTAAGCATTTTCAAGATTGGTTTTATTTTTCAAATGCTTATACTTTTCTCAAATGAGAAGTCGTTATTCATTCTATTCTGGTGATCCTGCAAATGGCATTCAATTTCAAAACCATTACATAGCGACACCTTCTTTAAAAATCTGGCTATCGCTTTACCTACTATCGTATAACTAAATATGTAAATGTGAATTGAAAGTTCATCTGGATTAATAAGAAGTAGGTAGAATAATAAGATTTGGTAAGAATAGTTTGTAGAAGAGTGAGTAAAGAAAGTCATATAAATACAACACATCAATTTTTTTAACCTTTAACAAATTTTTATATGAATACGAGTTTGGTTTTCGCTATTTGGGCAATGCGTACCTGTTATACCAAAAGTGAGGAGTATTATTCTTGGCTATTGTTTAATTCTGTGAATGTAGGGTAGAATGAACAGAAAATGCACTGTTCAACTGCAGCAAAAAGTAAATATTGAAAACTTTCTCAAGTTATTCAGTCGATTTCCAACTTAAAAGTATGGCTTATTATTTAGGTTATTTCATCAATACCTTTGAAGAAATCGTTAGCACTAGCACGGTCAAGATAGGCATCCAATGACATTTTGTAACCAGAAATCTGATGTGCAAGTTGTTGCCTGTCTTATCTACAACCAGATAAAAGATGATAACTAATGAGATCCATGTTTGCAATACGGTGCCTATAGTTTAAAATATATGGTAAGTAATGTTCTAATAGGCAGAAGATGCCACAGCCCGACTGTCACACCACTAAACAGTATTTACTCTTAGGTTGATCCGTAACAAAACAAAACCCAGGTGACCAGTGCACCATTATAATGTAACCTTCCGCCATTCGCGCCAAAAATACTATCATATTTTCACGACCATTTGTGGCGAGTACACGCGGCACTACAGAGCCCTTATTCGGATAACTCAAACAGTGACTAGCATATTTTGTTAGGAGTTAAAGGAGATAAGATTGACAGTTACTACAAAATGAAAGTTAGCTCTTACAATAATAGTTAATTTTAAAAGAACAGATATGCGACACTTACATTTATTCTCTCTCTGAAAGTGCACTTTATTAAGTGCTTATTTTTATAAAACGAATTTGTGCACTGCTACGAAAATGCATTGCTCACAAAATCGTTACATTCTTGCATCGCGTATTTCGCACGCTTTCTTTTTTTTCCCCCGGGTATAACAGTTTTCCTGTTTCGATTTTCTTTACGAGCACTGTTTATACTTGTACTCGAAACATCGGTGAACTCAGAAGTTAGTTTCACCAGTTCCTTCACCGTAAGTGTTGGATATTTCACACATACCTTTTAATAAACATTCAACACTATTGTTTTTTTCCCACCAGTAGTCGATAGTTTGCACGGCTTATGCTTTATGTAAGTCGACGAAGACGCAAGAGCAAATTCACCGTCCTCTATGATACTAAACAGAAACCGCTGATAAAATTAATGAGTCAGAATGGTATTAAAAGCCTTCACTTACATCACGATGGTAAAAAATGGACGATCGTTTCGAGGCATCAAGGCCTCATCTTCAGTCGTCTCCGCTGAAGATGAGGCCTTGATGCCTCGAAACGATCCTCCATTTTTTACCATCATGATGTAAGTGAAGGCTTTTAAATATTCCGACTCATTAATTTTATCGATTGACTCTTCACTGTTAATAGTGTCCTATTTTAACATTGAGAAACCGCTGGTTTCACGCTGTAAACAGTATTCTGCGAATACTAGGATCAGGTGACATACGAATTGCATGTTGGGGCTTGTAGCTCTGTTTAACAGTACAAATCAGTGTTAATTGAACTATTAGGCATTTTATAGAATATTGTACCGTTTAAGGATAAATTCATTCAAAAATTTAGATTATTACCATGGGATTACTGTCCTGCGCGCATTGCTACCGTGTCGTACCACGGTGCCCTGGTCCCGTGAGTTTGTTTTGGCGCGGATCAATCTAAGTGTGAATACAGTTTAGTCACTGCTGTTTAGAAACAAGTCACTATCAACGCACGTCTTACTGGATTCTGCGAACCTAACCTCAAAGGTACCAGAAGATACACTCTTGCAAAACTAGAATAAAATACAAAATATATGGAAGAATAACAAACGTTATAAGCTAACAAGAAAGCACCTTTGCTGGCAATAGACCTACATTACTCAAGATGTTCTTATCACATGTTGCCCTATATAAAACAAAACATCTTATGCATTGCATTCATATAATTTTCTCTACTCCCCTTCTATAAACTGTTTTAGAAAAACTTATTGTATTTCCTGTTAATCGAGATAAACTTCCATGCACATTTACACATTTCGTTCAGTATAAGAAGAATGCAGTAAGCTAAACAGGGGTTTACTAAACGGGGTCCGAACCCATCCCGCGAGCTTCTTTTGTTTGGCCCGCCTTTATTAGATTAATTTATTCACGAATTTCGAAGGACTATATAAAATTAAGCGCTCACATTTTAATTGATATACAGTGCATTGAGCTACTGAAGGACAAATACAAGGAAGTTAATTTGGTTGATTTTCATAACCGTCTGCTGAATGACATACTTCCTCGTTTGAAAGACTTTGCACGAGAACTTAATATCTGTGTTCGCATTAAGGTATACATGCAATCACATTTTCAAAAATTAAATATGTCAAATCAATGCATATAGGTCTGTTATGATTGATGAACATTTAGATACCTTCTTGATATTAGCAGCACAACATGTTTCAATTTTAGAACAGAAAAGTCAGCTTTATTCTTCTCATTGGATATAAACTAGTATTAAAGTAAAAGTACATCATGTAACTGGTGTTAGTATACTGGATGGACCGTTTAAGTTGAGACTGTACGTATCTCCAAAACTAAGCGTTGTAGAAAGAAATTTCTTGAATAAAAGTTGCTTGATATTATGGGGATAACTATATGCCATTAGTCGTGTTTTATTTGGAGGACGTTATGATGGTCATTTTAGGGCCAATTTAAATTGACCCTAATTGTAGGTTACCATTTGAAAAAATTAAATTGTCCTAAAATGACCATCATAACATCCTTCAAACAACATACGACTAATGGCATCTGCTTTCCCTCATAATATCAAGCAACTTTTATTCAAGACATTTCTTTCTACAACACTTAGTTTTGGAGAACTTAACTTAAATGCCCCAGCCTGCATATTGCCCAGAGTTACATTGTAATGAGACTATGAATAAAAGACTAATCATTTGTTAAGTATTTAATTACGTCAGTTATTAATATGTAAGTGAATATTTTAGTTCAATAATAAACTGTGTTTAAAAACTAATATGATCTGTGCGCGACTCGTACCTTTGAGTTGTTCCTGTCTCAAACATTTATTGACAATTAATGCGGTCCCCGTTATGAAAGGTTTGGCAATCCCTGAGCTAAAGCGAAAGTCAGATTCTTGAAAACCGGTAGCTATGTGATGGCTATGAAATTCCATGCTCCTTGCACGAACACGAGAAAAATCGAATAGCGACTTATCATTGAAAAAAGTGTAAGGATTTTAAAATTAATACCAATAACGTTGAATATCTTAGAAACAATTAACATCACAAAGCATTTTACATAAATTATGCGCTTTAATGAGCTCTAAAATTTCTTTGAGTAAGACACTTTCTATTCCTTACGGTTTACCAGTTATACAAGTCGTTCAGAATGAAGAGATCTTCAAGGCTATTCACAGAAAATTCAAGATATAAATTTTGTTTGTGATGCTAATATCTTAAACGTATAGTATGTTAATAGAACTCGTTTGATCCATTTTCGAGAGAACAAAAATAATTTAAAGCTTTTCCTTGGTAAAGGGTTGCTTGCATGGGGAGATTTTCTTGAAAATCTTCGTGTCGTATCCTTGAAGATGCTGAACTTAAATGTGAAGGTTGGAATTTAATCGAATTTTCGTTTTTGAGTTATGCTGTTCACACACGCGCACACACACAACATGTACACATACACAGATCCTTTTCAAAAAATTCGTGTACTGCCTGTGAAATGTTGGGATCAAATTTTTTAGAGGAGTGCAATACTTCCACTACATAGGGTAAATAAAGAAAGTTACCAGTATAGGAGCACTAGTCAGTTAAACCTTATGAACGTGTTAATAAAATTACTTCTCTGTGCAGTTTACATTATATGTTAAACATTTCATCTTGTATCATAGTTTCATTATAAACAATACTTGTGCTGCAGTGTTATTTTTTCCGCAGTTGACACGGTTTCATTGGCTATCTTGTTAGATCTGAATGTATGTATAAAATTGTTAGTGTATACTCCTCTCTCACTTTTACCACAGAGATAAACTGCCTTTAATATGCATTAGCTAAGTAGCAGCCTAATTGGAATTTAAGTCAACAAAATTATAAAACAGGGAGCTTTAATAAATAGATGTTGCCGTTTTCAGAGCGTTTCTTCATAAATTTACACTATACTGGAGGAAAATTCCTTTAATTTACAAACTTTCAATTTTTACGGTTCCTTCTACAGCTTATCATAATTATTGCTTGTGGTTTTTTCTTTAATGACTTATAAAATAAAACTGAATTCTTATATTAATTCTAACTTTTTCCATATTATACGGAAATTTATTTATTCCCAAGATGAAAGCAATCCGAAGTGTGCCTGTTTACGGTACTTCCGCTTACTTACTACAAAAACCTAAATTTGAAATATTATGGATTATAAGTAGGGTATCCTAGTTGTTCTAAACCTTTGTGTAAAATAGCGCAAATCTTCTAAACACAACTTCCCGCTGTAGCTTAGCCAGAAAAGTTATTAAGTGGGGGGGGGTATGTGTAGGGATCCGTTTATGAAACAGTTTGTATCAATTCAGATTAAAGTATGAATTAATTCCGAGTTTAAATATTTAAATAAATCCATTTTATACCCACAAATTAAGGTGCAACAATTAGAATTAAAATAGATTAGGATGTTTTGCTTATTTTAAGCAACAGGTGTGTAATGACATGAGAATTAATGACCACTGCGAGGTATTGTGTATTACCTCATTTCATTTCACTACAAAATAAGGTTCTAGTTATGTTATAAAGTGGGAGATATTGTACCAATTTGGAAACCACTCAAATTTAGCTCAGGAGCGAAAACATGCCCCCCATATCTTAACATGGTTAAACCAACGCCACCTAATGTGTAGTTTCTGTTGGTCTTATTGTCCAACACATATGCACAGCGCTACCAGTGATTACCATTTGGATGTATCTCGTTCCCGCCAACCTAGAAAGGTGCTACTGTTTTAACGAAGCTATTTTTGCTATTAATCTTTTCATTTTTTTAATAAGGGGTGTTTCAATTCCAAAACCCCTCCCTAGCTACGCCTCTGACTCCCCGGAAACTATAGATAAGCAACAACAAACTGGAAATCATCTAGATACAAAACAATGCAACATTCAGAAGTTTGCGCTCTCCTATAATGAACAGTATGTCTGCCTAGATCTTTAACGTAGAGTCTAATATACACTACGTGATCAAAAGTATCCGGACACCTGGCTGAAAATGACGTACAAGTTCGTGGTGCCCTCCATCGGTAATGAAGTCAATATGGTGTTGGTCCACCCTTAGAATTGATGACAGCGTTCACTCTCGCAGGCATACTTTCAATCAAGTGCTGGTAGGTTTCTTGGGGAATTGCAGCCCATTCTTCACGGAGTGCGGAACTGAGGAGAGGTATCGAAGTAGGTCGGTGAGGCCTGGCACGAAGTCGTCGTTCCAAAATATCCCAAAGGTGTTCTATAGGATTCAAGTCAGGACTATGTGCAGGCCAGTCCATTACAGGGATGTTATTGTCGTGTAACCACTCCGCCACAGCCCGTGCAGTATGAACTGGTGCTCGATCGTGATGAAAGATGCAATCGCCATCCCCAATTGCTCTTCAACAGTGTGAAGCAATAAGGTGCTTAAATATCAATGTAGATCTGCGCTGTGATCGTGCCACGCAAAACAACAAGGGGTGCAAGCCCCCTCCAGGAAAAACACGACCACACCATAATACCACCACCTCCGAATTACTCTGTTGGCACTACACACGCTGGCAGATGACATTCACCGGGCATTCGCCATACCCACACCCTGCCATCGGATCGCCACATTGTGTACCGTGATTTGTCACTCCATACAACGATTTGCCACCGTTCAATCGCGTAATGTTGATGTTCCTTACACCAAGCGAGGCGTCGTTTGGTATTTTCCTGCGTGATGTGAGCTTATGAGAGCAACCGCTAGACCATGGAATCCAAGGTTTCTCACCTCACGCTTAACTGTGATAGGACTTGGAGTAGATCCTGATGCAGTTTGGAATTCCTGTGTGATGGTCTGGATAAATGTCTGCCTATTACTCTTTACGACCCTCTTTAAATGACGGCGGTCTCTGTCAGTCAACAGACGAGGTCGGCCCTTACGCTTTTGTGCTGTACATATCCCTTCACGTTTCCACTTCACTATCACATCAGAAACAGTGGACCTAGGGATGTTTAGGAGTGTGGAAATCTCGCGTGCAGATTCTGACAAGTGGCACCCAATCACCTGACCAAGTTCGAAGTCCGTGAGTTCCACAGAGCATCCCATTCTGCTGTTTCACGATGTTTAAGGACTACTGAGGTCACGGATAATGAGTACCAGGCGGTAGGTGGTAGAGCAAAGCACCTAAGATGAAAAACGTATGCTTGTGGGGATGTCCGGATACTTTTGATCACATAGTGTATAAAATTGCATTATTCTGTATTCCTAATAATAAGTGTAGAGAAAAAGATATGACATAGACCAGATTATTTGCACGTACAAGATATTATTTTGCACAATCAACATTAGTTTGGACAAAGCAAGTACTTAACATACAGCTGTTAAACAAATTTAATAATATGATGGTGTGAAAATATACACCAAATAGTTTTCATTTCTCATAGCCAGTTTGAATCATGAAATCAATATTGGTAACAATCCAGGGAGAATTTCTTCTTATTCTTAAGCAATACATTATTTCTTTATCACTGCAATAAATGGTAACTCTGCAAAGGAAGATAATCTGTTATCTTTAGATATGACGTACTGTAACTTGTGTGGTCTTGTCTCAGGTGGAGGTTGTGTCACAAGAGGAATACAGCTACAACTGGCTACCTCAAAAGCGTTTCTCATGGTTCAGATCTGAGATCCGGTGCCTCACTAATAAAACCATAAGGGTAAGTTACATTCAAATTGTTTAGCAAAAAATTGCTGGAATTCCTACAAACATATTAGAATAAGAAGTAGGGATCATGCCTATTTACATATAACAAATGGGAAATTTAAATAATGCTGTAGTTGATCACTAAAAGTTCATTAAACTTGAAGTCATTGATGAAGTCATTCATTATTGGTTTAGTGTATGCCGCGCCAGTTTTTATAGATCAGTTTACTCATTGAAAATATTACACTAAGTGCTGCTTTAGGTAAGGACAGAGAGCAGGCTGACTCCATATCAGATTCAGATTCAGAGAGCCAGCGCATGTTGGCGGCGGTCACTGAAAGCTTGTCATCTGGTACAGAAAATACAAAATGCTGTGGCACTACAGCTCGCGATGGGCCTGGGCCTGCCAGCTTTACGCCCACGTAAGCACGACAGAGGTGGGGAATCATCATTCAAACCATACTGAGAGGTGATGTGGCCAGGATCACGCTTCCCCCAACCGGAAAGTTGGTTTACGAGGCCAGGATCGCTGCCTATCGCAGCTCCTTACCTTCCTCACGATGCTGAGTGAGTGCCGGTCCTACACTCGGGAGGTGAAATCCTCACACCCATGGATGGGATCCAGCCCAGGCGTATTCCATAGCCGGGAACCAGAGCTTCACGCTCTAGCACACAGCGCCACGACGCAGGACGGTACAGAAAATATTTGATAAAATTAAAACTATATAGAACACCGCAGTCCTTTAGATCAGCTGATATATAGATTTGTTTACACTTTATAAAAATTGTACATTATGTGTCCGATGAGAGTATGAAAACAATTAACGTGTCTCTCGATTACTCCTTTATGAATGTATACATAGTGGATTTCAACCAGGCATAGTAATTCTTAAGCAGTAAGTTCAAACTATTATTATCAATACAAAGAACCTAACAGCAGCCAAGGGTCCCTGACAAGCAGGTAAAACACGGTCTGGTGAGTGTCAGAGTGCTGTCCGCAAACTGTACGAGGGAAAGGGAATGGTTTGTTAGCTGCGACGTCACTGCGAAAGTCTAGTAACAGTTCAACCTAATTTTCTACTTGGATATTTCTATGCCTGGTTTCAACAAAAAGAGGGAGAAAGGACAGCACCAGCGCAAGGCGATTCCCAGTAAATGAGAAACAGGAAGTGATTCCGTTAAATCGTCTGACTCCTACCCCGTGCTTGTACATTTTGTTGTCGACAGCCACTATGACCACATTCATTGCACTATAGTGTGTTTCACGCTCAAGAGAAAGGACATTTTCAACGGTTGCCACATGCACCGTGCACACGAGGTCACCGAAACAGTGTTGCCGGCGTTCTTAGAAGACCTTTGATTTGTTCCTCTGTTTTTTACTTTCTCTACTACGTATAGTAAGTAGGGGAAGTATTGTATTCCACCCAAAAATTCGATACCGAGATTTCACCGGAAATACATGTTTTGAGACACCCTGAATCCAAAAAAAGTATTTTTGGAAACATGTCCGTGTGTGTGTCTGTGTGTCTGTCTGTGAACAGCATAACTCAGAAACGAACAGTCGGATAAACACCAAACTTGGTATTTAGGTTCAGTATCTTCCAGAGATGCGACACGAAGGTTTTCAAGAAAATCCCCCCACCCCAGATTACCCTTTACATTGAAGATTTTTCGAAAATTTTAATTTTCTCAAAAATGGCTCTAACGATTTTGATTAAAATATCGTATGTTTAAGGTATTTTCATTACAAATAAAATGTATATCTTGAATTTTCTGGGAATGTCTCCAAAAGTATTCTTCATTGTGAACGACTTTTGCATAACTGGTAAACCATAAGAGAGACAACATTTTACTACACAAAAAATGTAGATATCGTTAAAATACACAATTTATGTCATATACATTTTTTGTTGAGTGAACCATTTTCGAGATATTGCTTGTTATTCCCTTAAATTTTTCAATACTTATTTTCTCAAATGGGAATTCGTTATTCATTTTTTTGACTTAGATATGCAAAGAGTATTAATCTGTGGCAAAGGGAATGGTGCTGCACCTAGCAACCAGCTATTATGTATGCTTAAAGGCTACTGTATTTCTATATTGCCCTTGTAAATATATATATTCCCCTTACACCTACAAGAAAATTAGCAATAAGATAGAGTCTGCAAATGTTTATCTCGATTAACATTAAGTAGATGGAGAATAAGCGTTTGTAAAAATAGTTTGTACATGAGTAGAGAAATTCATGTGAGTGTAATACATCAGATTTTTTTAATTACGTCAACCATCCCTTAATCTCCCCTGGACCTCCGCTATATACTAAATAAAAGTATTAATTGCCAACTTTTCTGTTTCATAATCACGAATTTTCACAAAACGTATGTTAAGCTCACTGCTTGTGGAAGTTTTAGACTCAAACGATGTTATACATTGACTATGAGCCATATGCAACTTAGGAATACATCGTTGATGTGATTCAGCCCTTTGGTTTACTATTTCAAGACATGAAAGTTTTCAATCCACAACACATTATGCCCGTGGCTAAAAAAGGGAAGTTCAAATATTTTTATTTTTAATTAACTGAAAACTGTTTTCATCACACATTCCTTCTACTCGGAGGAAAATTCATTGAAGGACCAGGCATTCAATATTTTAAATTACGGTAGGTACTTCACTAAGTTGGCTAAAGCTGCCAACAGCGCTTGAACAGAGAAGTGAATGGCAAAATAGTGTGTGCGACAGAGACACAAATGTTCCATTTGCAATCCTACTGCTTTTAAGCGTGAAATAGCATTGTCGTGCCGGCTTTCACAATCGGAATCTGAGAACAGGTATCCTAACAAGGAATAATGGGTTATGAGTTCCAAAAGTTTAATAAAAGCTATACACACAATAATAATCCATGGAAACTAGAACGAAATTACGGTGCAATAATTTGGATCGTTATAGGAGTTGGTTATTTTAGAAAATGGCAAATTATATTCTGTAAATAAAATAGCTATATCAGAAAAATAATGTGCAAATCAACTTTGAAAGATGAACACACATTTCCACATTGTGCACCATTTAATGTAGTAGTAGTAGTAGTAGTAGTAGTAGTAGTAGTAGTAGTAGTAGTAGTAGTAGTAGTAGTAGTAGTAGTAGTAGTAGTAGTAGTAGTAGTAGTAGAACTTTTATTGTCAAAAAGTTTGTCTACACTTGGAAAATACAACAATCGCATTGGAGCATGGCCGTACAGCTTTACCTGTTCCTGGATCTACAGTAAGAGTACAGTATTAAATATCCATATTTGGTTATTGCATACTAACATAACGAAGAGCAAAAATACACAAAAAGAATAAGAATTAATTAAAATAAATAAAATTACAAATATGCGCAGTGCTCTGATCCAGAACAATGGACCCTCGCTCTTACATACCTTCCCGGTGACTCTTACCTCAAAATGCTCATTTGTTAATGCAATTCCAGTAATATTCCAAATCCCCTAGAATGATTTCTAAAGTAACAGCATTTGATGAATGGAAATGTTATGAACTTTAACATATTTGCTTCCGAGAGCAATATATCGCCAAGGATTGTGAACAAAGGTAACAAGCTATGTGTAATTCCCTCGGTTCAGAAGACACTATTCTAAAATACTATGCGATAAGTGCTAGAACTCTTCCTTCTTACATTTATTTCCCTAATAGTCTGTTTCGGTAATAGTCATTAAGTCGGAAAACCAAGTGCTGACGTTTGACTCCCTTTCGGGAAATTATGAAAATGTATTCCACACTAACTGACTAAAAATACAGTTTCTTAAATGCAGAGTTGAGAAAAGCAAGAGTGTCAAACCTCCCTAGTTTTGAGAAAAAAAAATAAATAACGTATCTGATAATACACAGTTTTTGTAATGTGATCAATACCTACGACAAGTTTGTAAAAATAGTCCAATTTTAAGGAATTACTTTTAATATATAATCACATCAATTGCTAGTCAATGAATCTTAAGTAGTAAACTATGAATTTAAAATCTGATAAATTAAATGAATGACGCAATTAGTTGCCAAGATTAATACAATACAAGTTATACAGCATTACAAGCTTTCTTATTGATCTGGAAATATACTGCATTGCTTTAATGTTCCCTAATTTTTTCTTACTTCACAGCTTGAAAAGGTTCTTCCAGTTCTACATAGTTCATTGCAGAACTTCTCTGTCACCTTTGAGGAAATGTTGAAATTTGGAAGAACTGAGGTCAACACGGAGAACATCACAGAAATAAGAAATGAAGTTATTACAGAGACTTCCAAATATCTTAATCAGGTTAGTAAACCTCTTCCCAAACTTGAGCCAACTCTTAGAATGTCTTATATTACACATTACTACACCTTCAAGTGAACGTTTACCTGCCGTATTGTAGATTAGCACTAGGGTGGCGAGAATGCCTTCATTCGCCTAATCACCAAATATGCAACACCTATGACTTCACCTAGCAGTACAGAAAATGAACATAGCTGGACGGAGAGGGAGAGACAAATGCCTCCTTAACCCTGGATTAACGGAATCGGGCAAAAGAAGCTGGCATGTCCACATCCCGTCACAAATAAGCTATGGTAATGTCAGTCGGTAGGTAAACGCTACATTTTACCAGATAGTATTCATGCAGTCTTGTAGGAAGAATAGATTAATGAGCTAATTCCTTTACCTGGTTGAAAATTTCATTACGTTCTTTTAGAATGATGTTGGAACTATTCAGAGAGAGAAGAGACAATATGTATTTCTTTTAATCGCGTATAGAAATCAGTCAGCGGAAGAAATATATCAATTTGATTGTATCCTTCGTACTTTTGAAAAGTTAATTATTGTTTGCAAAACCGCGCTGCAACGTCACCAATGCTAATCACGTGTTTGATAGTTCCGCAACTGCGGCCTGCAGCAATTCTACATCCTATGAGGAAATTCCGCCCTCGCATTCGTATGCTTGGGAGCAGAAATAGTGGTCCATAGGAACATAGGGATTCAAACTGGTACTGAAATATGTAAACCAGGCCTTTTCAAGCGTCACCTTCATACCCCTCCTTTTGCACAACTTTAACTTCATTCAGAGTTTAGTAATATCATCCCCAAAATGGGCGGAGATAACGCTGCTATGAGCTTAGTGTTTGCTAGTTAAGTATCGTTAAGTTAATAATAATCTACGAGAGTGAGTCACTAAGTAAGTCACAAACGTCAGCCTACCGAATAACATTTTTAAATTCCGCGTGTGTATTTTGCCAGCAGATAGCAGCATATTGGGAAAGGAATATTTTAGAAGGTGTTGTATCGTATTTCAACTGCTGGGGAACCGAACTTGAAATTCGTTGCAACCACGTATAGTACCCGCTTTCCGGTAGTCTTCGCCCCAAATGTATTTTTACTTTTTTTTTAAATATTATATATTTATGTTTGCCTCGGCTGCGTCAGTATTATTGTTAGAGACATGTTTCTCTTTGCAGGGTTGTGATACGACTAAGAATGTTGGCTTACACAGATTATAATTTTACTTCACTCCTTTTTATTAATACTTGATACGATTTAAATAACACTTTAGTGATATAGAGAGCTGTGAGATTCTTTAATTAATTGCTTGCACTTTTTAACACGTAAAACTATATCATTACATTATTGCTTCCAAAAATCACAAGGAGTATTGTTAAACTTTCAAATTCATTATTGCCTCTAGGTTACCTCATTGTTACCTCATTGTTTGCAACTTTTAACCTATTATTCTCACAGCTCCTACATTATTAAATTACGTAATATATTCACATAACATTATTACACATGGATACAATAATATAAACATATACAATGATTGTAATATACATTTTTTTATATATTGTTACATACACATATTGCTTTAAGGCGGGCTGTTATTGAATTTACGTATTATATAACTAGACTGAAATTATTTTAGTGTTAAAAACACTGCCTCAATATGTATACCTGTAACGGATGCACATCACGTAGGCGCCTGGTCAGTCAGTGGCAGCCAGAAGAAGATGGCGGGTGTGTTGCAGGAGTATACACGAGAAGAACAGCGTGCGGTTGTGCGTTTTTTGTGGGCAAAAGAACTGCCCACAGAAGAAGTGCATCGCGAAGTGTGTCACGTGATGGCGAGAACTGTTTATCAGGGAGAGCTGTGTTCAAATTGGGCTCAGAAGTTTAACACGGGAAGGCGAAGCATCAGAGATCAGAAGCGTCCTGGTCGTCCTGCGAGGTGTTAACAGTATGAAGCCTTGCGTGTTCTAAAACCAGTGAGCAAAACCTTGCGGGCTGATGGAATCGTCTTGAACATTTTATTTTTTTTTTGAGGGGGGGATGTTGGTATGTTCCCACCGTGCACAAACTTTGCAAAACTTCAGCTGTTCATGAATGATGCTGTAAGCAGTTCCGTGTGAACAACCTACAGCACGCGCTACGTCTTCGATCATCACACGCCTATCAGTACGAATGATTTCTTCCACCCGCTGCTCTGTGGTTTCATTTGACACCTCCTCAGGATGACCAAGACACTTCTGTCTCCCGTGTTAAACTTCTGAGTCCAATTGAACTCAGCTTTCAGTGATAAACAGTTTTCATCATACACGGGACGCGTTTCGCGATGCACTTCTGTGGACAGTCCTTTTGCCTCCCAAAAAACGCACAACCGCACGCTGTTCTTCTCGTGTACACTCCTGCAACACACCCGCCATCTTCTTTGGCTGTCACTGACTGATCAAATGCCTATGTGAAGTCGTGCACCCGCTACGACAAGCATATATATGCTGCTATCTGCTGGCAAAATACACACGTAGAATTTAAGTATGTTATACGTAAACAGATGTTTGCGAATTATTTATTGATTCACCCTCGTATATAACGTGAATAAAGCTGAGGATAATAGTCCGTTTATTTAATGACGCTTTATTATATAATAATAATAACAATAGTAATAATAATCTAAGTTACCAACCAGGAGGATACCGACACAGAGAAAGACGCTTATTCAGATGGCAGGACCATCTTTTCTTGAACTGAAAACAGGCTAGATGACTTAATCTAGTATCATTATTTAATAATAATAATAATAATAATAATAATAATACATTGTAATGTATTGTATTAGTATTGTCATTTATGTTGTATCTAAATGTATTTGGACAAATTTGGCAACTACATCGAAATAATATCCTCTTGAAGGCAATAGTTTTAAATCCCATTTCCACGTCTGCATCAGAAGAACCATTTGACTAATATTAACAGCGGTGTACATACTTCATTTCTCACCCACCGTTCCCTCTTCAAGGTTGAGTCAGTAATTATGTTACACTGGGCTGGCTACCTTTTTTGTTCCAATGCTGCAATCAATGGTCATTTCGTGGTCTTTTATCTCTGGAACGTATTGTCTATCGGCAATGGTGTTAACTCATATACCCTCTCATTGGATTTCTGGTTTTTCTTTGGGTTTTCACATTCGATCTCGCACACATTCACATTCTAATTCATACTTTCAGACTCTGGGGAGGATAGGGAATAGTCCTCGCTAAAGAAAAGATCCGCACATCCCAGCTGCGTATCTAATTGTTCACACGGATCAGAGAAGAATTCGTTAAAGAAGATTATTTCTGGCGCCTCTCGTATCACACCTAGTATAACACCGCTCTCTGGTTCATGTTTGTTTCTTGGGATTGTTTCAAGCCAGTCATAGGAGGGCTGGGTGGAAACAAGTGTTGGTCAGATAAATGTGGAGACCTTACGGCGAAAAGAGCACTATTGCCTTCTAGGGAATGGGCCACATTTTCTGCTCCCAAGTGTACGTGTTATAAAGGGAATTCTTAAGGAGTGTGCAAAATCTAATTCACATTACGTAAACATTTGTTTGAAGTAATTAACATTTATGGGCATATAACTTTGACGCAGTAAAATAATATTAATTTTTGTTCACTTAATTGCGAAAGATTACCCCTTAAACTGCGCGTAACCATTTCCATTACGTATACACAGGATGGACCATTTAAGCTGAGACTGTACAACCTCCAAAACTAAGCGTTGTAGAAAGAAATGTCCTGAATAAAAGTTGCTTGATATTATAGGGGAAGGTAAATGCCATTAGTCGTGTTTTATTTGGAGGACGTTGTAATGATCATTTTGGGGTAAATTAAATTGTTTAAATGGGAACCTCCTTTTTATGTTGTTTCCTCACTCCTTATAATAACTAAACAACATTTGTATAAAGCACTTTGGAATTGTTCTTACACCAACGTAAATAACAACGAAATTTTTGAATGGCTGTGTACGAAGAGCGCAATGAATGGTTGGGTCATCCATGGATGGTCATTTGAGGGTCAAGTTACGTTTCGTAATTGGGAACCAACATTGTTTATGTTATTTCTTTATTCATCACAAAATAAACAGATTTTTATAAACCAATTTCTAATTTTAAAAAATTAGATTTACCCTAAAATGACCATCACAAAGTCCTCCAAACAAAACACGACTAATGGCATTTACTTTCCCCCATAATATCAAAGACATTTATTTTTACAACGCTTAGTTTTGGAGATATTGCATAGTCTTAACCTATACGGTCACCCTGTATATGGAAGCCATAGAGGTAAGAAACAGCTCTGTAAATAACAACTAGTGAATCGCATCTACAGTATTATTATTTTTCCAATGTTCCACAAAATACTTATAACTGCGTTCCCTTAGACGGCAATTTCTTTCTGATACCATCCATATCTTTGTCCACTTTACTACTACCTCTGCACGTATCCAATATTTTATACGTATCATAATTCTTTTGTCCAACTTGGGCTAAGCCTGCATGAGACTTTAAAGGTATCACTTACTTATTAATTGAAGAGTCGCCACTCGAGTGTTTTATTGAACAAGAAAATATAAATGAAGACGAGAACGACTATAAAATAGAGATGAAGCACTGACTCGGAGTGCTACATGTCCTATATAGGAACATTGATTTTCTTACATATCATACATTTTGGAACTATCTGCGTACTGTTTTCGTAATTCGATCAAAAACTACGAACATGGTGACGCTGGCGGCGGCGATAATGATGATTGCTAGCTACTATTTGTTTCATAAATATCCATCACACAAGTATTTAGTCCAATAATATATTATTTTTATAAGAAAAAAGAGGTGCAAGAACAAACAAAAATTATACATTTAAGTCCAAGCACAAAAGCAAATTAATAGTCATGTTTATTACCTATGTTCCGAAAAGTAACTGCGCATGGAATTTATTTCAAACGTATACAATTTTTTTATTCGAACCTATGATCATGTATGCTTGATATAAGGGAAACCATTCCGCTATTATTTCCTTTTGAACTTATGAAGGCCTTTAGAGTATTTTTACGTTCTCTACCACGTATCTAATAGGTAGCCAAGGTGTTGCATTCTACCCAAATTTTGATACCGAGATTTCACCGGAAATATGTGTTTTGAGGTCCTCTGAATAAAAATTTAGCAAAAACGTCCGTATGTGTGTCTGTGAACAGCATAATTTAAAAGGAAAAGTCGGATCAGCACCAAAGTTGGTATTTAAGTTTAGTTTCTTTCAAAGATTCCACATAAAAATTTTTTTCAAAAAATCCCCTTTCCCCAAAATACCCTTTACATGGAACACTTTTCGAGATATTTGACTTTCTAAAAATGACTAACGATTTTGATTAAAATACTGTATATTAAAGATATTTACATGACAAATAAAATGCGTATCTTAAATTTTCTGGGAATAGCCTTCGAAGTCCTCTTCATTGGGAAGGAATTTTGTATAATCTTGTGTAACCAGTAAACATTAAGCGTAAACAAAAATGTAATACTAAGAAATGTAGATCTCTTTAAAACACACAATATTTCAAATAACTTTTTTGTGGCACCAGCCATTTCCGAGATATCCATTATTAATGTTCGAATTGTTCAATATTTGGTCATTCCTTTAAAGTCCTTTCAACATTCAGCTTGTTTCTCGTGAACAACCCAATGAAAGAGTATGGAATTTTAAGGCCGCGTATAGCTCCAGTGCTTAAAAATGTGACTATCGCTGCTCCCTTTGCATCTATTACGAAATGTGTAATGTAGCTATTTCTACAAACGCTTATTTGGATTAAAATGAAGTAGATATAAAAAAAGCTTTAGTAAGACTAGACCCAGTAATAAACGATAGAGGGTAGAGAAAGTCATGCGAGTCATCAGATTTTTTTTCTTCATTTATAGCCGCCTTTAGCATCTAAGGTCATATAGACGGCCTTGCCTTTGAAACAATTGCTCATCGCCAATGGTGTTCACTCGTTAATTACTCGTAGTGTGTTAATCTTCTGGTTTTCTCTTATAAGCATTCAATTCATACATATTTTACACCCTCGCTTTTACTTATGGACTCTAGGGAGGATGGGAAATATGAGGAGTATGTTCAGTTGATAATGCAACTTTAAATCGATATTTCACTTTCCTGACTAAAGGAAAATTTCAATCCTCTAGGCGAGAATCGAACCCGGAACCCCTGGATTTGGAAGCTAGTAAAATTAAATTGAGTTTTATTTATGGACGCTCTCTAATTGCTGTGGTACTCAGCGTCCCATTCTATATTGGGCGTGAACGACCGGTAATTTTGCTCAGAAGCCTCTTTATCAGGCTTGAGATTCTTTTACATGCCGTGACTCTACAACACGGGACCACCGGCTTGGCTTTACCTTCCTTCCGAAGAAAGCCATGCTAAGGATTTTTACGCCCGAAAAAATCCACCGCCCTCCGCCGTGTTTGAGCCCGTGACTAGAGGCTAGTACGGTAACCACTACATCACGTAGGACGACTGGAAGCTAGTGCTAACCACCAGACCACAGAGGCAATCTTTAAATTTGGTCACTAAAGAACAAGAGTACTTTTACCGTAAATAACTTCTACTGCCCGCCCTAGCCACGTGAAATAATAAAGTGATTACCTTTCCTGCGCCACAGCAACATGGCATAGGTTGAGCACCACAGATTTATGTAATAAAGATTAGTTAAAATTATTGCTGTGAGGTTGCAATAAAATTTTAAGACATAGTTGAGTCTTTGTTACAGAATTTATAACAAGGGTTCATAAAAGCGGCCCTTGATCTCTTAATTTTCGGTCCGAGTCTGGCGATATTGATTTGTTTGTGAGCGCGTCTCGAACAAAACAATGCCTTTGCGTTATCAAGTATCTGAATGTGGCTTTAGAATATACCGCCCGCACCATGGCCTCGTGATTACGCTTTAGTTAATGTTTAAAAATTGGTCCGTGTACTTGTTTTTTACGTTAGAATAATAACAGTGTATCAGAGCAGAAGGTGGAGCCACTTGTAAGGAGAACGTGATCTCATCTGCCGCAAGATTATTATCAACTTGGGCCCACGGAGGGTGTGCTCGTACCTACCTCCGCCCATTTACACTTTTTGAGAAATGACTATCATTAGTTCTTCTGTGGGTATTTCGGTACTTCTTAAGGATATGGCCGATGTGTGTACGCAAGTGGGAAGGTAATTCACCCGCCTGATCACTGAGTCAACTTATCTGGATATACTCCGCTGAGGTAATTTTATGTAGTCGTGCGCGTATACAGACAAATCCTGGATAGCAGTACCCTACGGCGGCTGAATTATGAATGAGATGACTAATATCGATAGCCAAATTATCAAGACGTCGTCTCGAATAACAAACTGGCTCTGTGGACCATGCTTTCTAGCCTTCGGTGAATATGGAAAATTTGTCCTTCACTACAACTTTGTAAGCACCCAAGCAACGCTTTCCATTTTATTGCAACATCCAAATTACCACGTCTAGGAATCTTTCATAACCTCTATTAATGTATAGAACCGGGAATGTTTTAAGGGCAGACTAATTGCAAAAATTGTCAAAAAAAATGACAGCTTCACTTTAATTTCATATGTATTTTATCCTTGTAGGCACAAACTTATATTTTTATTTAATTTCTAAAAACGATACTGCATCTGTCATTTTGTACCATTAATTCTGCACCACTTCACAGAAAAACATAACTCCTAAACTCTTTGGAGTGGAGAGGTAGATTTTAGCTCATTTTTAGGGAAAGGTTTATCATACTTTTAAATATGACAGCGTCCATATGTCCAAGTAGTGCAATGTTTTTCTTCGGAAATGTGTTTTTTTCCTCCATTTTTTCTTTGAACATTTTTTCCTCTAAATGGTTTTTGTTATATAAATTACATATTTTCTCAGGAATTATTGAACTTCCTGAACAAAATAAAATTTTGATGTGATAAAAGCAACACTTCAAGTCTTTACTGATCTACTTTGGTGATAATAAGTCGGTTAGTTATACTTTAAAAATGAATTACTGATAAATTGTAATAAAAATATCTAATAAAGAAACAATCATTCTTTCTCAATAAACCACATTATTGTATAAAAGTAGGTCAGTAAACTTAGAGGACATGCATCTACGAGGCGTGTTTTTAAAGTAAGTATCGATAATTTTTTAAAAAATAACAGAATATTATTTTCCAAGGATTTTATTACCATTCATTCTTTTACACCTTACACTACTTCTCCACATAGTCACTGCCGTTATTCAGCCACTTTACGTAACGCGAAACCAATTTTTGTATGCCTTTGTCAAAGAATGATGCCGCCTGTGATGAAAGCCAATTGTGGCTTTCTTGTGCCACATCATCATCGTTGAAATGTTTTCCATCGAGGAATTTCTCCAGATGAAGAAACAGATGAAAATCGCTTGGTGCCAAATCCAGGGTGTAGGGGATTGGTCGAATTGTTCCCAACCAGATGATGCGATCAGATCTTGAGTTTCTTGGCTGTCTGTGGCCAGGCATTGTCACTCTTTACTGCTTCCCCATAAACCTCACACAACTGGCAATGAATGTTTGCTGGCGTAACATTTCTCGCAATCAAAAAACGAATCACTCATCTGACTTCACAGTCGGCGGATCGTTCGATTGTTTTGAATATTTCGAAACGCCCTAACAACAGGAAAACACAAAGCGACGATTGTTCACAGCTGTGTCTGGCTTCCTAATGGATGGAGGAAGTGAACACACGTGCTCAAAATCGCAAAGTATTAAAGGTGTTACTTACTTTAAAAACACGTGCCGTATATCCTGAAAATGTCAGTTTAATATCTTAAATACTTGTGCCTTCTGAGCTGGATCATGAATTTAGCAAATTTAACATTGGCGGGACGGGGCTTTAACATTCCCTTAAGGGTAGGAAATGAATATTCTCATGTTGGGAATATCTATTCAAAAGCTAACAATGATATACCGAAGCACAAACGTTGAAACGTTTGTCCATGCATTGTACATTAACTGTCAAAAAATACACATTGTTTATGGGCACATACTTGCAAATTGTAAAGAGACAATTGTTAAATCAGTAGCACCACTGCATGAGAAATTCTTAATAGATGAGAAAGAAAAAATTTTCCGGGGAAATTTGATGAAGAAAGAGAATTAATCTCGTAGATAATGAATGCTTTAAAAATTATTTATATACACAATAAGTGTCTGTGTTTCGTAACTTGGATGCAAGTTAAAAAATCTTGAAGATTGTGAAGCCTGTATAAAATCATTCCTTAAGCGGACCGATCTGTGAAATTTCTAAAACCCAAAGGACTCTTATTGAGCTTTTTGAACGTTTTATCTCATCTTATAGTGGTATAAAGAAGTGCGGTTGCAAATTTTGGTACATACATTTCTCATTACTGGATTATGCATTTTAAAACAAATTTAATCTATTTATACAAAATGCTCCTAATGATGAACTTTTATAAATTTTAAGCAGCAATTGAGACATATATTCCTTAGTGAGCTAGAAAAAAAGTTTTCTAAGAAAAACGTGTGTAAATTAATTGTTTTTTAAAACACTTTTTATCCAATTGTGACATTTGGCTTTCACAAAAATGTGTATACTTATCAAACTTTGGTGAGCTCGGTAAGTAATGCATTTGCCTTACACAAATAACTGCATAGCAAATTTTAGTAAACATGTATTACGGAAACTATCTCTGATTTTTCACTCTAATAAAATAAAAAGTGTATCGAAATGAGCATTTTAAATGCTGAAAAATGTCTAAAATATTACAACCGAGAAAAAAGCACTGGGAAACACTCTCATATTAACTAGCCTGATGTTCTGCTTATGCATTCATCATAAAACAGTATATATTTTTAATTAAAACCCATAATTTATAAAATTATGAACATGAGTATGTATTGCTCAAAAAACACCTGAATTAATTTTGGAAAAAAATGTTAAAAATATCCAAAAATTCTCAAATACAGTACCGCACCCTCCACTCAGAGTTATTTATATGGCACGTAAGTCCCTAATTTCCACTGTGATGTATTTGCAGGAAAATGTTCTTAGATATTTTGACTAAGTCATGTTTGATCATTTTTGTCCAATTAACACCGATCGGTTCTCATAAGTAGTAGACCATGAGTAATCGCTAGGTCACAGTCAAGGCCAGGAGAGAAAGTAACCTATTCTGTTTTTCACTTTAGAGTTATTTAATAACTTAATGTTTGTTAGGTGGAGTAAAGGTACTATTGATAACAACTTGACTTACTCTTTACTTATTATATTTACAAACAGATTTTGTAGGGAACTATGATGTCTGCGATGTAGCCTGACCTACTTTTTCTTGATCTGTACAGTTGCTGTGTGAGGTGGAATCTGCAATAGTTATGCTGAAGTTCCAAGTGCCTCCGAGGGCTAGCGAGGACCTCGTACGTTCCGAGAAGGACAAATGGAACCCCCAGCCCGACCACACCTACTCACTCATTCAGGACTGGGGTGTAATTTCTTCCTACAAGAACTTCCTCGAGGAGTGGATGAAGATCATGAGCAAGGTGAATAAGAACTCCTCATGCAAAGAAGGGTCTTCTTCATCTTCAGCTAGCGCAAGTGCGGAGCACTTGGTCGTTCGCGGGAAAAGCAAGAAGAAGCATAAGCATTCCCGCAAACATTCCCGTCATTAATATTGTCATTATCGATAAAACCCCATTATCATCACCATTTATTACCATTAGACTCTGGTGGATTGCCATAAATACATGCATTGATTTAACTAGCGTATTGAAGTTCATATAGTGCTTATACCACACAGCTGAGTTCCCTCTCTTTCACTAGCATACTTACTAGTGTTATCTTGCCTATGTTTATCTACCATGGTAATCCGCCAGATCGAAATTCATCACCATCCTTCACACGATATTGCTAATGTTTAAGAATTACCTACTCCCGTTGAGAAAGGATTTAGATATGAGTTATATGGTAAACGGAGACTGTATCAGAGGTATCAGGAATTATGTCAAGAGTTACTTGGGTATTAGAGATTATGTCAGAATTGTAAGGTTAGTTGGGTTTGAGTATCAGATATTATGTCAGAATCATCATTATCAGAGATGGAACTTACGTCAGGCTTTTTAAAAATTATTTCAGAATTAAGAGCGTCGGAAATATACACGAACTTAGTATCTGGGGCTATGCTAGAAGTATTTGGGTATCACAATTTATGATAGAATTATATGCATCGGAGATATGTGAGAACCGAATATCATTATGTATGTTAGTGGTATCTGGATATAACAGGTTATGTCAAAATTACTCGATTATCAAAGGATCGGAGTATGAAGAATTACTTAGGTGATAAAAATCGTGTGAATTAAATCGTTGTCAGACGTATTTACGCAATCGCGGTTGAAGAGACCGGACTGATAGAAATCCAATAAATTGACGCTGGTAGTTATTTAGATGAAAGAATTTTACACCGGAGGTAAAGATTCGTGCGGAAAACTCCTTTTATTAACAAAATACTTACGGACTTAGTCAATAGAAAATTTATATAACGGTTTATCAAAGGCGATGTTCGTTCGATGTGTAGAGGGTTGTGAATTCATATGATGAAACTCAAACTATTCAGCGTGTTTTAAAATTTTTTGTGTGTTTGCTAAATGAAAATCGAAAGATTATTTATCGAAGCTATCCACACAGACGTGGAAACCATTAATGCAACAAAGCTGCAGCTTTGTTAACAAAGTTATTAATTCAGCGGACAATGGCGTAGTTGTTCGAATGTCTTGTAGCCAGATTATAGGCTCGTTAAATGAACTGGCTGTTTAGAGAAATACTGATTTGTTAGTTCATATATTGATTATTTTGATTTATTGATTAGTTGAAGAAAAAAACTTAACAGAATAATTCCGACGAATTATCGAGTAGACGGAAGAAATCAAATAACCAAGTTATTCTTCGTTTAGTGAAAGGTTCTACATAACACATTTGGGTATAATTCACAGAAAAGACGAGTTATTTAATAACAACATTAGACCAGGGTTTTTTGTTGCAAAGTTGTTGATTCATTGAACAATATACCTATAACGATGCATATAAAGTAATTGGTGCTTTGTTGGAATGAGACATGTAACAAGGTTATAAGCTCGTTCAAGAATAATAAATGAGAGAAATGTTGGTTTTCAGTCTTAGACTAATTTATATAAGTTATTGATTAGTTCAGGATAAAGTTGAAATATTTCCACCGAATTATAGAGTTGGGTAGATAGAAGATGTTAAGTAACTACATTATTGATTCATTTAATAGAAAGTTCTTTGCCTAATTGCCTACTATTCACTGCTAGGATTCATATCATGGGTTATTTAATCACAATATTTATATATTCGTGAGCAGAATTCATTGGATGGAAACGTTTATAAAGTATGGGTTATTCGAAGCACCTTTAGATATTTATAGCAGCTGCGGATAATTTCACTAGTGTTGAAGTTAGAAGTCTGATTTAAAAAAAAGATCTATATTATAAATCTCACTGTGCCTTCCTATTTTGTCCATTCAATTTTCGTTGTGAAATGTTAATTGTCGCCATTGTTGGCTGATTTGTACTGTATACTATGTATACGCAATAATTTATTGTCCTCATATTTGGGGCAGCAATAATTTATCAATAAGTATGCGAAAAATTATTGTAACAGAAATCATAAATGACACTGAAAAGCTTAATACTACTCCAGATAACACCTTTAGGGAATTGTATATTTTGAGCAGTTTTCTTAAAGTTGCAATAAACTGTGCAACATAATAATGAAGCATATATAAATGCACGGTACATAGCAGAAACACAGGCCAGCTCAGGTGCTAGTCTGTAACTGTATCAAACCAAACTGTATGTACAGTTGTCTTATTTAGAACAGCACGCTCACTGACATCTGGCGCTGCTATGTGCTCCTCTGAAATCTTTTAAGTTATTGAAATCAGCAACTTAAAACACCATTGAGAAAAGCTTGGAGGCTTTAATTATATCAAATTCCTTCGATATTGTTCACTTCAATAAATAAGAAATACACTAGACTACCTATTATATTTGCCGTTATAATTTTATTTGATTGACTCGAATTTAAAGAGCACAAATATTTTGAAAATTACAAAGGGTTGATCCAACAATTTCAAACCAAACAAAGAATTTTAAATTTTAATAGTGTCTATGATTTACTGTCATACAATATTTCAACAAATATAAAATATTACAACCTTATCCGAAAATAACCATTGGTACTGCAGTTATATAAATGTAACAAGTTTTACTAAAAATCATGTACTGGTTGGACTGGAATATTATTAAGCAATCGTCTGTAATATTTTATCACTGGTAAAAATTAACAAACATTTCAGTGTTATATCATAAATGCTATATTTTTGTAACAAAGTTGAATCTTGCTTAACCCAAATGTTAAAGACTTTCAATTATATTTTAAGAAAGAGCATATGCCATTTTAGAACAAGCTTCATCATTTCTCTCAAAGAAGCTTTGCATATATTCTTGTATAACTGAATACGCTTAATGTTGCCAAGTATTGTGATTTCATGGTTAACAGTTCCTATTGTTCTTTCTCAAATACGTTAACTTCTATTGTATAAAGAACAATGTCATAAATCTTGAGTGTGAGTTAAATATAATAATTGTATTCATTTAAACAGTATTTATTTGCAGTGAGTTGATGACTTTGTAAACTTATCATTAATTTATGTTGTATTTATTAATTTATTATTTTGTAATTGAAATCTCCTGTTCTAATATTAAATCAGATATGTCTTGCAAGTGGAGGCTTTTATATTTCAAATACCCTTAACACTACCCTTTTCTTCCATTTACATTCCTCAACAGATAGCATTCTCTCAGATATGTATAATGTAAATTGTGCGCAGTTGTGGTCTCCTTACAAGGGAGAAACATGAATTTTTAGTTAAAAGTTTGGTTACTTACGCGCTTAAATGTGGCCTATAATGGAATGGAGCTGTTTATGTTGGTACTGACTAATATAGCCCCAAACCCAGCCAGCCGGGCCACCTCTGTTCCTTGGGTACAATACTAGATACTGAATTACATGGTACTTCACCTCCCCAAAATGTGGCCGAATTGCCGAAGAGTAAAATTAGAAGCTAGTTGTATGTTCTCACTAGCGAGTACCGTTAAAACAGTGCTTTACTAAATTTTGTCTGGTTTTTATTCAAAAGATATACTTTTAGAGACGATTTCTTTAAGAAATTTAAATATATTTATATATTTTTTTGCATTTTTTCTACAGGTTTAACGGTGTGTTGTACTTTTCGTCTAAAATATGTGATATAAGCGTAGAAATAACGTTGCTGATGAAGTCTCTCATATGAATGTCGTAGCTGCGGTCCAGTTAAACCATATATGCAAATAAAACTTCACTCTCGCCTTTAGAAGACGCATTCTGTATCGGTTAAACCTGCCTCGTGTAGCAGTCGTAGTGTAACACTTTCATAGATGCGGTATCGAACCACTCCTACGTTTCACATCGATTGTAACATCGTTCATTGGTTCATTTTTTTGTCCCTGAATTGTTTTCTAGGCCAGTGATATAGAAGACTGGTACCAGCTGGATGGAGACAAAGGTTGGTTACCTTAAGCTGGAAACCTTACGGAGGGAAAAACACTATTGAAATCTAGGGAAATAGGCCACTTTTTATGCACATCAGTGTACATAAACTTAGCTCACAATGGTGATGAAAACATACAAGCATTCATTTGTATATTTGGTTGGTGTTGGCCAGTACACTTCTTCAAAAACGCACACGAGGATTCTCTATAAAATACTTGAAGCTGCATGGAGCAAATCAATCAGGACTGCAGGCAAAATTAATAGCCGAACAATCTTCTGAATCATCAAATGACACCTGAATTACAGTTTTGAACTTTGAGACTTGCAAAGGATCCATGTAACCAGCTGACTGCTAGGAACACTGAAGCATATCACAGTCTGCGATCGCTTTCAGGTAAGGCCACAGATCGACTACATGCGCTATATACACCACTTACGAGTATAACAAGGTTAGTACTACTCATTATGCTCCATATTACTATCACTCGTGCGTAATGTGAGAGTTGCGGAACGAAGACCCCCAGTGTACGAGGGGCACTATTTATATTTTGAGCCTTGGCAACCCTGAATGTTGTAGGTGCCATCTACGTTTCCAATGGAACGTTTGACATTCTTTACCATAATCTACTTCAAACATTTTGTCAATAGAGCGTCATTTGTTTTGTTTACACTAACTTGAAAATTGTGTGTCAACAAAAACGTGGAATTAACTCTGAAAATGTTCTTGCAATGATTTATTACTAATTTCGACGTGAATTATCAAGACAAGAGTGCATCGATCAACTAACTTCCACATTTGGCGACGAAGCTCCATCCTTTGCCAATGTGAAACGCTGGTATAACGAATTTAATCGTGGCCGCCGTTCGAACAATGATGAGGTTCGTGAAGGTCGTCCAAAATCAGTTGTTGTGCCGTAAAACGTTGATGCTGTGTAAAAACTAATAATGAAAGATCGTCATGCAACATATTGTGAGATTGAAGCAACTCTAGGCAGTTGTTCCACCAGTATATATAAAATGTTGCACGATTATTTAGCCGTGAAAAAGGTTTGAAAAAGGTTTGCTCTCGTTGGACCCCACATAATTTGACGCAATCTCAAAAAGATGATCGTGTTGATTGGTGTAGAAAAATGCTCAAGAAATACAATGACGGTGCCTCAAAAGACGTATATAAGATTGTAACAGGTAATGAATCATAGATCTATGCGTATGAGCCGGAACATAAACAGCAGTCGACTGTATGGGTGTTTCAAGATGAAGCAATTCCAAGAAAAGTTGCTCGCACTCGAAGCACTTCGAAGCAAATGGTCGCCTGCTTTTTCAGCAAAACTGGCCATGTGACAACACTACCTTTAGAGGAACGTAAAATGGTCAATGCCGAATGGTACACAACCATTTGTTTGCCGGAAGTCTTCGGTGAACTAAGGAAAACCAACAAGAACCGTAGGATCGTTCTTCATCAAGACAATGCGAGCGCACACACATCTTGTCTAACAACAGAGTATTTGAAGGAACAAACAATCGAATTGATGGGTCATCCGCCATAGAGTCCTGATTTGGCACCTAATAACTTCTTTTTGTTCCCGAACATCAAGAATAAATTGAGTGGACAACGATTTTCGTTGGCAGAAGAAGCCGTTGATGCCTTCAAAAACCATGTTTTGGACGTGTCTCAGGAAGACTGGAATAAATGCCTTGACAAATGGTCAAACGGATGCAAAAGTGTATTGATCATAAAGGAGAATATTTTGAAAAACAATAAAGCAGTTTTCAATCATAAATTACTTTGTTTCAATTATTAGGCTCAAAATACAAATAGTGCCCCTCGTAATAGACTGTGCGGAACAAACATCCGCGCGGTCAGCGACTTCACCATTAAACGACCACACTGTACTATACCGGACAACTGATTATGGATAACAGTAAGCTATGTAATGTGTTATTTTCCTCACATATATTTTGCATAGTTTAAAGAAATAGACACACAGAGCCCATATATATTTGGTTGTTTTAGGTGGAATGATCATACAAATGTTTAGCGCCCTTGTCTTGAAATAAATTTTTAAGTTTTTGTCCTTGTGTGCAATCCAAAGCACAACAGCAGGATACACTTTTGGTTACCGCCCAATTTTCAGACAGAGTATTGGAGTAAAATGTTCTTAAACGTTTTTCAGACATTTTATCCCTCTTGTACGCTTATATATATACATTGAGAGCAGGTTTCCTCCGATCTGTTTCCTTACATTTGGGCCAAGAGGCTTTTTATATCTTAAAGACAGATATAAAGCGTTTTTGAATGACCACTCACTGAATGTTCTACATCTTTTGTACAATACTAGAGAAATAACATGTCAACTGAATTGGTACAACTGTTGACTGCTTTCCTCCTTTGAGCAATGTGCACCCGAACGTTATTTATTATTGAACTGGTAATTCCAAATACACTGTGAATGTATTACCGGTAAAGTCCATCAGCCCCTCAACTTTTAATGCGATATAACAGACAAACAACACATTACACAAAATGTTTTAAGAGCTGTATGTAGACGTAAAGATAGGCCTGTTTACAAATTCTGGATCAGGAATTCCTGTTCGGGACAAAAGCCCTCCACTGTTAATTTATATAGCTTTCTCGGCGATTGTAGGTGTGCAAACTCCCGCTCTCCACAAACTCTGTCTAAGACTGAGGCAGTGCGTTCTGCCTAGCTAAATATAAAATGATAATCATCGGGAAAATAAATATTAATAACAATTGTAATGGTATTATTAAATAAAACGGGGAAGCGAGTATTACTGTAAAGGTGAATATGGTTTGAAAAGAAAGTGCCAGCAGCAGGCAGGAAACAGGGTTGATTTTTCCCCTCTCAATTGCAGCCAAGTGAGAACAGAATTAGCTTTGTTAGTGTACCGTTAGGTCGCCTGAAAATCAGATGTGTAGAAAAGGATCAGTAATAAGAAAGAAGGCAGAAATCATGTGATAGTGAAATGAGGAGATAGGAAATTTGAAATAAAAAAACAAGAGATTTTAGAAAACTCACTTGTTCGTAGTATTTCTTGAGGTTGTTCTGAAAACAAATGTGTCGTCGGATAGGCGCGACTGTATGAAGCACAGCAGTAAAGAAGTGTGTGTGTGTGTGTGTGTGTGTGTGTGGTGAGGTAATATCACGAGTCAGATTTTAAAACGATGACGGGCAGGAAAATGAATCAGTCGTATTAACCACCAACCCTAGATCCAAGATCCATGCGAGTCCATGAGTTAGCATCGAACCGGGACCATTCCTGCAAATCCCGTGCCGCCAGATTGGCGCACAACTCCTCCCATAGGTACTGCCGCAAGGCGGACCTTAAATTCATGCGCTTCTGCGCACAGTGAAGGAATGCCACGTGTAGGTATAACATACCAGTTTCATTGTTTTCAACTAACTTACTCCTATCAGCAACTATTTCTCGCAGGGAATCGACATTAGTGGGCTGGAAATACCAAGAAACAAACATAATTAAAAAGAAGGAGAAGAAGACAGCACGCTTATTACTTTCTCTACCGCGTATATAATAGGTAGAGAAGGTATTGCATTCCACCCAAGAACTCGACATCGAGGTTTCATCGAAAATGTATATTTTGACGTCCCCTGAATAAAGAAATCATTTTAAGAAAAATGTCCGTGTGTATGTGTGTGTATGTTTGAACAGTACACATCAAAACCGAAAAGTCGGATTTAGGTTCAGCACCTTTTAAAAATGCGACACGAAGATTTACAAGAAAATTTTCCTACCACAAACTACACTCTACATAAAACATTTTTTGAAATTGTTGCTTTTGGGGGAAATGGCTAACGATTTTAATTAAAATACCATATATTAAAGATATTTGTATGACAAAATGTATACCTCGAATTTTTGGGAATACCTTTGAAGTCCTCTTCATTCGAAAGGAATTTTGTATAGTTTTGTATAACTGGAAAACGTTAAATGACGGAAACGTACTACACAAAAAGTGTAGGCCTCTTTAACACCCACAAATTATTTCAAATAACCTTTTTGTGGTACCAGAAATTTCCGAGTTATTCGTTATTAATGGGTCGACTTGTTCAATACTTTCGTCATTCTGTTCAACTTCCGTCGATTTTCAGTTGTTTCTCGGGATTGCATGGAAAAAGTATGGAATTTTAAAGCAGCGTATATACATAGCGTCCAATTCTAAAACTTTTTATTATCGCTATTTCTTTTGTATGAATAACGAAATGTGCAATGCAGCTATTTCCAAAAAGGTTTAACTCGATTAAAATGAGGTAGACAGGAAAATAAAATTTCGTAAGAATAATTTGTATATCCACTAATAAGCAATAGAGGGTAGAGAATGCTTCTACTACTACCTTTTCCACCATAAAACCACATTTCACCGCGAATACACGTTTTGAGAAGACTCATCGAATAAAAAAAAATAAAAAGAAAAGGAGAAAAAAATGTTCGTTTGTGTGTGTTGTTTAGTGTGAGCAGCATAACTCCAAAAATAAAATTTCTATTAAATACCAAAGGTGATATTTAAGTACAGCATCTTCTAAGCATGCGAAACGAATCAAGAAAATTCCCCACCCGAAATTATCCTTTGCAGAAAATCTTTCGTTATTTTTATTTTTACAAAAATAGCTCTAAGGATTTTGATTAAAATACCGTGTGTTAAAATTATTTTCGTGAAAAATGTATACCTTGACTTCTGGGAATATCCTGTGAAGCTCTCGTTCTAAATGACTTTTACACAATTGGTAAAACATAAGAGGTGGCCAAAATCTTACTGCACAAAATATGCAGATCAAAATAAGCACACAATTTATGGCATGTAATTCTTGTGCGCGTGTGCAAGCGCGCGCGTGTGCGCTAACCTTTTCCGATATATTCCTTGTTAATGCTTTGAATTGTCAAAACTTATACTTTTCTCAACTGTTAAGACGCTTTTCGTTTGTTTTCTCTTGGTCATCCAAGGAGTATGAAATTTCAAAGTTATCAAAAGGCGGCACTCTCTTAAAAAATCTGACTTGTTTTGCTTTCTGCACACCACAACGAAATGTGTAAATCTCTAATGAAAGTTTATCTGGATTAACAGGAAGTAGATAGAACAATAAGCATTTGTAAGAATAGTTTGTATAAGAGTGAGTAGACAAATGGATGTGAAATCAACATAACACATGTAACAATGGCTCGCAGGTTTTCCAAAAATGAAAACTGTTAATTTCTATTGCCTCTTCTTTCTCTCGATTTATTGCAAATTGGAAGAAAAATTCTCAAATACTCAAAAGCTATTTTCATATAATCTAAAGAATAAAATTAAAAGCAACTTTAGTGCTGATTGAGTACAATCAAAACCCTTATATGACTTTCATGCATTTACAGTTTGAACATCGCTTTCATAGTAACAATGGTTGAACTGCTATTTTCAATGCTTCGTGGTGCGCACAATGTTTCCAAACGATCCAGCAGCAATTGTTGACCGCTGTAACATGTTTTTACTCTAAGGTAAAAATTTGTAATCACAGCAAACACCGTCTATTCCCACATTTTGAACACCAGCATGTTTCATACCTTTTTAGGAATACCACGGAGTTTTAGAGACTTACAGTTATATGGGGTAAAGTGGAGCTGATTGGATTGGGTTGTGAAGCAGAAGGAATTCGGCACCGATCCAGGAATGAGGGTATTGTACCGACGCCCCACGAGGGGGCGCCTCCGGGAGTGAGGGAGGGATGAGGTGAAAGTAGGCACCGGGCGGAACCAGAAGTGACGGCAGACTAAACGGGGTAAAGGATGAATGAAATGATTAAAGAAACTAAATGGGGGCTAGTAAATTCGGGGGATGATAGAAACCACTCCAGCATTCACCTGACGACCCGGGAAACCCGCAAAAACCCCATGGTAGAGAGTGGGTGGTCGCCGGGTATCGAACCCGGTACCAAAGTGGAGTTCATTTCATTAGAAATACGGAGGGAGGTAAATGAAAATAATTAAGGCTTAAAAAGTCGCCCAGCAACGCTGGGAAAATCAGCTAGTCTGCAATACTTTTATCTAAATCGTTAGGGCCATTTGTTTTAGAAACTAAAAAATAAGAATATCATTTTCATGCAAAGGGTAGTTTGGGGTGAAGGGAATTTCGTGTTGGACTTACATACGGAGTTTGGTATCCTTTACCCCTCTCTCCCTCTCTCAGTTCGTCTCTTTTCTCTCTCTCTCTCTCTATCTCCCTTCTCACATCTTGTTCTACTAATATTACTTTTTGGGTTCGAGGAACCTCTAAACATCCATTACCGCGAAATCTCGTTACCGAATTTTTGGATGGAATACAATACTTCCTCTACCTATCGCAGGTAAGCGGTAGAGAGAGTAAAATGTGCAATATAGACCGTTAATGTCCTAACTAGCAGAACAAAGGGCGAGACGCAACTGTACTCAACGGCACCTTAACACCCAATACTAGATATGTGTACAAAAGAGTGTAAATATTTTGACATACGCTACTAAAACTCGACATAATGCGGTATTGCTAACACCACTTCGTGTTGCATTTACTTGAGTAACTTATAAATACATAGCCATAGATGCTAGACCTTTTCTTGTACCATCTATTTATTTTATTGCATAAGTCGTTATATTTTAATATCTAATCCAAAAACTACCTGGCGACTGAGGAACACCAGAAAACCTCGGTCACATTTTAATCTTAACCCAGGACCTCCCAAGCACGAGTCATCTTTCTCTGTAGCAAATACTTTTCTATCTCTTTTGAACTTCTAAATATTGTGTAATCCTATACGAATAAATATAATGATTAAATATTAGACAGAAACATTTAACTTATGTGACATCAAAAAATGCGACAGAAATATTTTCAAGAAAATTCCCCAACTTAAACTACTCTTTACATGGAAAGTTTTCGAATTTTTTTTATTTTCCATAAAATGGCTCTTAACAATTTTATTAAAATACCATATGTTAAAGACATTTTCATGACAAATAAAATACATATCTTGAATTTTCTGGGAAAGGAATTTTGATTAATTTTGTGTAGCTGGTTAACGTTAAGCGATAGACGAAAACATACTACTCAAGAAATATGGATCTCTTTAAAATACACAAGATTATTTCAATTAACCTTTTCTGTGGCATCAGCCATTTCCGAGATATTGGTTACTAATGGTTCGAATTGTTTAATGCTTAGTCATTCTTTTTAAGATCCTGTCAACATTCAATTGCTTCTTACGATTACATGGAAGCAGTATGGAATTTTAAGGCCAGCGTATAGCGTCCAGTTCTTAAACATTTGACTATCTCTGTTCCTTTGTATCTGAAACGAAAGGTATAACGTAGCTATTTCTGCAAAAGCTTAAAAATAAGCTTTAGTAAGACTAGTTTGTATACCCACTAATAAACGATAGAGGGTAGAGAAACGGTTATGAATGTATTATATCAAATTGTTTTTCTATTTCAATCTCAAATTAATCGGCGTTCGTCCGTGAAAGATATCTTGAAATAGTTAAGTAGCATAATATAATATATAGTTGTTATTTTGTAAGTCGACATTAGAGAAGTCATACTTAAATAATTATTATTATTATTATTATTATTATTATTATTATTATTATTATTCCAAAACACGTTTAGGCCAGACGATCTGTTCCGGGGTTAATTTTCAAATTTATCCCTGCATCATTTTCCGGATCGATCAATTCCTCATTACCAAATGGTCCATAAAACAATGCCTCCCTAGGACATCTTGAAAGAGCCATTCTTAATACATGTTCTCTCCATTTTTCAATTTTCTGGACTATATGTTCTTCTAGTAGCCGTTCTCTGACATGCACCTTACTTAATCTGTACCTTTAGTACACATCTTAAAAAGTTCATTCATGCTACTTCTAACCTTTCTTTCTCGCTCTCTTTTTAATACCCATTAAAAATTCTTATTTTATTCGTTAAACAGTCCTACGAAATATCACAAGCTTGTTTGACTTTTAGAGATAAATTCACACTCACTGTGTTTATGAATTTACCGGCAATCTCAGACCCTCTTGTGGTATTACTGTGATAATCTGGAGAATAGACATGAAAGCAGGTTTTGAGACCACAGAAAGTCATGTGAATGTTACACCTCAGATGTTTTATTTTATTTTTAAAAATTCGCAAGGGACAAAAAGGAATTAAGTGTTACGCAAGTCAAATGTGTTAACTTAAAATTTACTGATTCAGAAGAAATTCACTCCATTCACTTCAATGCTTTTATTTATTTCTATATACCCTAAATAAGTTAAGACCATATCTTTCAGGAATAACGAGAAAAATATATGATGCGAAAATTAACGCTATAGAAGAACACCAAAACCAAATGAATCCCTGTTTGTTCATTTCTAAACTTGCTGCTATACACCTAACCTGGGGTAGAGCTAAATTAACAGAATTGTTTAATTATGGTATCGTCAACGAATATTTTGAGAATCCGTAATTAATAAACGCAGAGCATGGTTTTATGGCAATTTCTCATAGTATTGTAACCTTCACTAAAATATACTGTACGGTAGCTTACAAAGAATATTGACTAATGTTGTACATGTACACATTTTATAAATACACAGCCTTCTAACAGTACCTATGAAGCATAGTGGATTTCTTTCCAAGTAAAGTAATTTTCCCTCTTCTTTTAATGCTTAACTCTATACTTCTTTATTAAAAAAATCTGATGTGTTACACTCACATGACTTTCTCTACTCTTGTACAAACTATTTTTACAAACGCTTATTCTCCATATGCTTCATGTTAATCGAGATATCGAGATGGTAATCTTATTGCTAATTTTCTTCTAGATGCAAGGGGAATTGGCAGGCTTTAAACAATAGTCAAATATTTTAAGAGCTGGTTGCTACGTGCAGTATTCCATTCTCTTTGCATTACCAGGACAAAACAAGAAATGAATAACGAATTCCCATTTGAGAAAAAGTATAAGTATTGGAAAATTTAAGGGAATAACAAGCAGTATCTCGAAAATAGTTCACTCAACAACAAAAAATATATATCACATAAATTGTGTATTTTAACGCGATCTACATTTTTGTGTAGTAAAATTTTGTCTCTCTCTCTTATGGTTTACCAGTTATGCAAAAGTCGTTCACAATGAAGAATACTTTTGGAGACTTTCCCAGAAAATTCTAGATATACATTTTATTTGTCATGAAAGTAGCTTAGATATATGATATTTTAATTAAACTCGTTAGAGCCATTTTTGAGAAATTTAAAATTTTCGAAAAATGTTCCATGTAAAGGGTGATCTGGGGTGGGGGGATTTTCTTGAAAACCTTCGTGTCGCATCTCTCGAAGATACTGAACCTAAATACCAAGTTTGGTGTTTATCCGACTGTTCGTTTCTGAGTTATGTTGCTCACAGACAGACACACACACACGGACATGTTTCCAAAAATGCTTTTTGGGGGGGATTCATGGGGCCTCAAAATGTGTATTTCCGGTGAAATCTGGGTATCAAATTTTTGGGTGGAATACAACACTTCCCCTACCTACTATACGTAGTAGAGAAAGTAACTAGGTCTGCAAAGGCGTTAAATGAAATGGGTAGAATGATACACAAGTGGGACCGGGGTCCATAGAGCTGAGAGTTGCTCGAAAATAGCCTTAATACAAATATTGGGGGTTGCAGGTTAGAAGCCAAGACAGCTATCTCCATAACATGGATATAATTGAATCACTGAGAATATGCGACTCTGAGAATGGAACAATTCTGCATTCTGTACAGTTCACGGCATAAAAACAAATTTTCCATAGTAAATCACAGTGGCTCGAAAGAACCCTGTAATATGGAACAAAAAGTAATGTTTTCGTTCTAAACGTACATGGATAATGGTTTAAACCTACAGGGCTTATTGCGTGGTTTTACTTAAATATAAAAACACGTCAGTTAAAGTTTTCAGTTAGTGTATTGTTATAGTGGTGTTTCAATTTGTCTGAAAAGTATCAAAATGTCCCAGATTTAATCAGATTAATTATACGTCACATTAAGGAAGAGTTCCTGCCAGCATAACACAGTTATAATTGCTGCACTAGCTGCAGATGGGAAACTCCGAGAGAGATTGACGTATACACAGGTGGAATTTTCCATAAGGACCAAGGAATAATCTGCAGGAACAAAGCTGAAGGAACAAAGCTGCAGGAACTGCGATTTTCCAAGCAATTAATTTCGTCGGTTTCCAATCCACATAACACATTGTCGTCACCTGCGAGTGATGGCATATTAAAAATAGTTTCAGTACTGCTCTAAAGATAGCAGTAGTGTAGAAATAGAACGAAAGGAACTCTTTGTCCTGTGGCAATAACCTTCTGAACTCTTGCACGCCGCTGAACATCGTCGCTAATACCGATGACGCACAGAACGAAAATTAATGTCACGTTAGAAATACATGAATAAACAACACCTAACCAAACGTTTAAGCATGGAGGATTAATTGTTTAAAATCACTAAGATATATCGTATTTTCTTAATATATGTATATATACAAGAAACAAGGAATATGTTTGCTTCCTCAGTTTACAGCGAGATAAACCTCAATTCTCCAAAATCACGCACTCATTCCAAAGCCGTTTTCACTTTATGGCTATTAGAGGATCAATTTTCATCCTCAGAAATCATTTGTATTCAAGATAATATTGATACACACTTTACAAATAATTGAAATTATTATATATTTATATATGTATTTATTTTAACTGCATAATAGGATTATTTTATACTACTTTTCTGTCCCGATTTAAATTAATTTGTATTTTTATTTTAAGTTAATTTTCATTATTATGATATAACTATAAATCGTTATTATTATTGTTAATTTAAATTTATTAATTGTATAGGAATACTTTGTCTATATGTCAGCCCTTAATTGAGGGAAGTATTATAATAAAATAATAATAAAATTGCTTAACTGAAATAAAGAAAATGTTGTATTGGATCCAAAACTTCATATCCTTATTTCTTCGCTTTAGTAGTGTTTAACGCCCATTCTTACTACATATGTCACCACAGGCGGTGGGCACTATGATACGTACAATGAAATGATATTTTGGGAAAGGAAGTTCCGAAAGGAAACGTTCCAAGCCTAAGTTTAGTGCACCTTCCCGGCATTTGCTAGTTGTGAGGACTGAGCAAAACCTGGAGAAAAAACTGAGTCAAGGAGGGCCGGGATTTGAACTGCGGACTACCGTTCATGAGTACCTTAGCGACCTTGGCTATACGTGTCCAAAAATAGTTTTTTAGAACAACACTTGTGGATGTTTGAATCTGCCTGTCAACATCATAACCTGTAAATGAACACTCAGATAAATCGAAAATTACATACTGAAATCTGTTAAGCATACAGGGGAAGATTTTCAGGAAATTTCGAACTCAAACACCTCTTTACATGCGTTAATGTTCAATATTATTTATATTCTTAGAAACTGATGCAATAATGCTAATTATAATACATTTTGTGACTTGGCTTGATAAATAAAATGAATATTTTGAAGGCTTGTATTTTTTCAGTCCGGTATATTTTTGTTCAACTTTACCTAACTGGAAAACCATAACTTATAGATGAAGATATAAATTAAAAATGGAGAGACCGTGATAATGTTTAATCTAGTAAAAACATTTCTGTTTTTGTTCTGTGTTGTCTGTTAGATTTTCAGGCGAAAATCTACTTTGATATGTTGTGTATAGGGATTGTGACTTAAAAATGAGTAACTTCCTTTCTCTTTCTTTCATTGCACAAGCTCATAACCAAAGTTTGTAATGTGATGAGGGGCCTGAATATAAAAGTCCTGCCACTGACATATACAGAGCATTATTCAACTCAGGCTACCTCCGAGGTCGAGTGGTCAGCGAGCTGACTTTTCAACGGGAGGACCCGGGTTCGATTTCCGGTAGGGGTGGGAATTTTTCTTTAATTAGTGTTATTCCCTCCCGTACATAGAGTCTGGAAGTGCGAATGTGTATGTGAAAATAAATTTAAAACGTCGAAAATTTACAGTAACCTAATCTAAAGCTTCGAAGAGTAAAAACATCATCAAATTTTTCAATCAAAGCCTCCGATATGTTATTTTCTCTTTCCACGTAACCAGTAGGTGGAGAAGGTATTGTATTTTACCAAAAATTCCAAATCGAGATTTCACCGCAAATACATGTTGATCCTGAATCCAAAATAAAACATATTTAGAAAAAGGTCCGCGGGCGCGCGTGTGCGTGTGTCTGTGAACAGCATAAATAAAAAACAAAAGGTCAGTTAAACAGCAAAATCAGTGTTTAAATTCAGCTTCTTTCGAGCATATTCAAGAAAATTCCCTACACCAAACATTTTTCATTTCAATTTTCTTAAAAACGGCTAACGATTTTGATTAAAATACCATATGTTTAAAACATTTACATACAAATAATATGTATATCTTGAATTTTCTAGGAATAGCCTGTGGGGCCCACTTCATTCGAAAGAAAGTTTGTACATTTGTGTATAACTGGTAAACAGAGTGAAGATATCTTTAAAACGCACAATTTATTTGAATTATTTTTGTGACATTGACCGCTTCCGAAATATGGTTGTTCTTGGTTTGAATTTCCAATATCTCTTTTTTTTAAAGTACTTTCACTATTCAGTTGTTTCTCGCTATGTCATGGAGTGATATGGAATTTCAAACATCTGACTAAATTCGCTTTCCTCTATCCCCCTCGTGCACCCTTCAGAGAAATGTGAAATGGAATTATTTCTCCAAAGATTAATCTCGATAACATTAAACAACCTAAAAAATAAACTTTCGTAAGAATAGTTTGTAGAAGGTATATATACAAATAAACGATAGTAGATAAAGGTATGTGAAATTTTCAAATCAGATTTTTATGTATTGTAACATTTGTTTCCCCATAACAACTACCTTCTGATTACATTTTACTATATTTTAGTTTCTAGCAACTTTCATATATATATATATATATATATATATATATATATCAATGTACGACTCTTAAGAGTTCTACATCTTTTAACGTGAAATGCTACACGTCCATGTCGTCCTCCGTGCTGTAGTGGTTACCATGGTTCCCGAGGTCGCAGGTTCAAACCCGGTGGAGGGGCATGGATTATTTTCAGGCGTAAAAAATCTTAGCATGGCTTCCTTCGGAAGGGAAGTAAATAGTCTCATGTCGTAGATTTACGGCACGTAAAAGAACTTCAAGCCTGATAAAGAGGCCTCTGAACAAAATTAACGGTCTTTCAAGCCCAATATAGAATGGGACGCTAAGAATCACAGCAGTCAAAGGGCGTCCATAAATAAAACTCAATTTTTTATTTTGTACGTCTTTAAACGAGCCTTCACTACAAATTTAAGTCAGAAATTATATTGTACATTAAGAGAAGCTTAAAATAGGGTGGAGGGACACTAAATTCATAATAAGGATAACAAATTCATTGCAAACAATTCCTTTGGTTAGTACTAGTTTTGCTATTAAGAAGTCATAATGTTAGAAGCAATCTCCTACGTTAGCTATGTGTCATGGGCTTTACGACCGACAGTGCAAAACATCAAGGCTGCAATTATGGCACACAGAACAATACAATAATAAACGTATTATTCCTTTGTGTCGTCATCGTGTGGGACAAATAAAACGAGCTACATGACATCTACGCCCTCATTGAAAAGAGGAAATGTCCCAACAAACTTTGCTCCGTGAGCAGGATTTCCCAAATGAAATAAAACAGTTAGATGTGCAATACATAATTTTTTCATTCACTAAAAACCGCTATATTATATATATTCCTACAAAAAGCAAGCTCATCTTTTCGCGATAAATGCTTACCTAGAAATTATTTCAAACTAAGTATCAGATCGTGAACATGGTCAACAAATCTAATTTTATTTTATAGTCTCTAGTTTCAAGACCACATCTATCTAGACAAAATAATGTTTAGACTACGCAATTTGAGTTTAGAGGTTAGAATTTTAAAAAGTCAAGACACTGTCAAGTAGGCTTTTGAAACTTTGGAGTGTATTTTTCCAAAAACAAATTTTCGCCTTTAGGATACGCAAACCAACAATTATGGAGGGAACATTTATGTACTTAGAAATACATAGGCGTTCTGAAACTGAATTATCCACCCATAAATTGATTACTTTATACCTGTTGAGAATCTATTTTTAAACTACAAGCTTTAGAATATAATAAGCCCAACAACTATTTTGAGTTTTCAACCAAATTGAGCTTTGGGCAGCCAAAAATGCTATTGATATTGTGGGTTTCTTTAGTTACCTGGAAAAGTTTACAGAATTTGTTTACTCAGATACATGCTTTCGTTTTTTAAAAAGGTATAATAAAATATCAAAATTAAAAATTATATACAGTAAATAATTCAACATACTTGAAATAAGCCAAATTTTCATACCCTCCTGTATCCCGTGATCGGATTAGGACAGTTGTATTTATATTGTTGTACTTAATGAGTTTCAGGAGTAGAAATATAACAAACTTTTTGAAAAAATATTTTGTGGGGTGGGGGACATTATGGTAAGTCTAAAATGAGACATGAGACTTAAAAGCCATACATTTTATTCTCTGGATTAATGTGTGTTATTAATGACCAAAACAACACGGATATTCAAAAGACCAAATTTTGACTTTATTCTGGGGGGGGTTTCTAGGGTATTTTAGAAGTGATATATATGAAATCTTGGTCTACATATAAATTTTTGTGGTTTTCAATTCAACTATCGATGCACAGCAGACAGAGCTAGAATATATTAAATATGATATCACCGGCCATTACTTTGATCATTCATAGGGCGAAAAAAGGTCTAAACCTGAGGTATCGTATATAATACCCGTCAAATTTAATTTTTAGGAACAAGAAATTAACATTGTTAACCTATTAGTTTTAGTAGGTTCACAGCAGGGTAACTTAAGTAAATGTTCAAATACTTATACACTTTTCAAGTGGTAAGTCGCTATTCGTATTTTCTCGTGAAAAGAGCATATAATTTCAAAACGATCATATAGCGACCACTTTTTCAAAACTTTCCTATCGTTTTAGAATAAAACCTTCTGTATTCTTCTTATACACACAAGAATATGTATAAATGTTAATAAAAGTTTAATACAATTAACAAGAAGTAGATAGAAGAGTAAGCTTTTGTACAAATAGTTTGAAGAAATCTGAGTAGAGAAAGTCATGTGAGACATACATCAGATTTTTTATTAATTTAAAGGTATGTTTATGTTGATGAACTAAAGAAATTTGGATGAACGGGATGGAATGGAATAAGTGGATATATTAACTATGAGTTTGAGTGATCTAAAACAACTGCCTTTGCAACAATAGAAGTAATAATCACATGGGAAAGATACCTACATATCCCAAACCTCGCAGCAGAATCTCGGATGTAGCCGGTATTCTGGCATCCAGCTCTTCTGGGTCAGGCCAGCGCGTTCAAGATTCTTAGAACTCCGGTAAAATGCGATGACCTAGTGAACGATAATGATTTTTCAGAAACGCCGACAGTAACCCGTCCATCAGCACAAATATTTCAATTAAGCGGTCTATAAAATAGAGTATGTAGCCTTTGTTTTCTGTAGTAATTCGTAATTTTGTACTCACATAGTATACAAACCTAGGTTAGGATATGCGAACCTTATGCATTCATTAAACACAGCATTTTCCCTTTCATCGTCACAGTTTAATATCACCACCACGTCATGTGTTAAGCATTGAACAAGGTTTGGCTTTATAGAACCTTTCGTTCCTTAGGGGGAGCCTAGGCGGTTTATAGTTCTTGATCATCACAAAATATCATTCTCGCTCATTAACGCCACCCATCCGTGAAGTTTCTGAAATCCACATTTTCAGTTTGATTCAATTGAAATTTTAAAACATCAATCAAGGTTTATTGCATCATAAGTACACCAAATATCACCCATGTCAATAAAGTAGTTCCCGATATAATTTGTTTATTATTGTTTTAACATTTTGAAACCTTGCTCCACACGATGCAATTAATGTTTCAAAAAATGTTTTATAAGTAAAGCTTTTTAATAGTAAAGTAATAAATTCTAGACATATACTCACAATTATTTGGAGAAAATATGTTAAGTGAAAGACTATTTTTTTTCCTTAAAATTTACAGAACTGAGCATTATTGTAACAACTTCACAAATAAGCTTGCTAACAAACCTCACTTCATCATTTTAACTATTATTTACAAGGAGGTGTGCGAAATTGCTTTCATTTATACTGAAAAGTACCTACATCGTGTGGAACAATCCTGAAATCAGAAAGAGTAAACAAAGAACAGTTAAGAAAGATAAATAAACAACAGACTAATAATACATAGCATAAAAATGACATAAAATGGCACAAAACATAGTAAAACTCCAAATTCCAGTGTTACATTTAGCTCTTCTTACACCACCGCCTTCCCTGCTAACAGCTATCTCATATCTCGGCTGTCTCGCCTAAGTAGAAATTTACCTCTCCCCTCCCGGTCTTTCCTGCCTACCAACACGCCCTTCCCTTAACCTTCCATTCGAGGTGGTAAAGGATCGTGGTAAATATTCTTGCCTCCATTCCTCAGTATCCCTACAGCTTGCCAAGATATGCACCCACGACTCCTGCTCCTCGCAAATGGGGCCGATTCTCATACTATTTTCATCAGTAATTTTTATCATTCGCCATGTTCCCAGTCTAAGCCACGCGAGCCTCAGTGTAATGAGTTTTGGTGCCTACCTAACCTCACTCAGATTTTAGCCACCATACCTCCAACGAAACCTTCCCCGTGCATCGCAATGGTTTGTTGCCTTTCAATATCACAAAACGGTTCTTAATCTTTCTCCACATACTCCGTCTATTTCCCTGACTCGCATTCAAATGCAGCCCACCAGTATGGTTTTCCAACCTTTCTTTAATTTTCACTTTAATTTATTTAACAAATTATTTTTTAAATTTATCGCGTTTATTTCATAGTTTAAGACCATTAAGGATGTAATCACTGTAATGTCTGAACATAGAATGGCCACGTGTAGAAACTCAGGAAAGTTGTATCAGTGGCGTACTGGCTCGTTATTGTTTGCTATATCACAAAAACCATGAACACAAAAATCATAAGTGCCCTATAACAAAGTGCTCGCCTCCTGAAAGTTTATCGGTTGATTTCTGTAACATTCCGTAAAGGTATCCAACCACTCAATATAATCCAAAGAATGTCCGTATATTAAATTTACTAAACGTTTACGTATACTTAGAACTTCACGACAAAAATGAAAACAGACATCGCATTCATTACCTTTAATGCTGCAAAGCTGTTAACCTTTTAAACCTTGTTTTCCGACAAACTGATAACATTTTACTGTAACATAAAAATCTATCCCAAAAATGCATATAATAACACAGCATAAATGTATTAAAAGCTCCTATATTCTTTCTTAGTTTAATCCTATCATTTTGATTGTAGAAACCTTGCAACACGGATAAGAAGCTTTCTTTCTTCAATCACTATAGTAAAACAGATATTTAAAAGAATAATGTATACTTCAGCAATATTAATAACAATAATGTTTAAGCACTGATTTCTACAATTCTATGCTTTACTCCTTCAGAATAAACTACAAAATCAAAGGATTTGCTGTTATATTGTGAAGCAAGTAAGACATTTTCTCTGTGCTTGAGTGGCCATAGTTATGGCTTTTCAAATAAGAGGTCCCAGATTCGATTTCTGGCTGGAAGCGGGGACAATTTTTTCTTTCTCTCATTACCTGCCCTCTGCAGAGCTTTCAAGGATAAATGTGAGTATATATCACGATAAAAAGGAATACAACCAATGTTGAAACCTACAGTTCAGTGAATAATAACACCATCAGTTGTTTCTCAAGTCAACGGGAGTTGACTGTTAAAGGAAGTTAAAGGGGCTTATACAAATGAAACAATACAAGTCTGTGTTGCACTCACATGACTTTCTCTACTCTTGTACAAACTCGCTTATTCTCTATCTACTTCATGTTAATCGAGATAAACATTTGCAGAAACTATCTTATTGCTAATTTTCTTGTAGATGCAAAAGGAATTGGTAGGCTTTAAGCGATAGTCAAATATTTTAAGAGCGGGTTGCTATGTGGCGCATTCCATTCTCTTTGCATGTCCAGGATATAAGAAAACGAATAACGAATTCCCATTTGAGAAAAAAGTGTAAGTATTGGAAATTTCAAACAAATAACAAGGAATAACTTGGAAGGTTGACTCGATCAAAAAAAATTATGTGATAAACTGTGTGTTTTAATGAGATCTGCATTTTTTGGTGTAGTAAAACGTTGCCTATCTCTTAAGTTTACCAGTTATGCAAAAGTCATTCAGAATGAAGAGGACTTTTAGGGACATTTAAAAAAAATCAGTATATACATTTCATTTGCCATGAAAATATTACAATATATGATATTTTAAATCAAAATCGTTTGATCCATTTTTGAGAAAATCAAAATGTTCGAAAAATGTTCCATGTTAAAGGTAGTCTTGAAAAATTTTCGTGACGCATTCTTGGAAGATTAAACTCAAATAGCAGGTAAAAGGCAGTTTTCGGGCTTAAAGGCCGTAGTCCAGTAGATGAAGTATCATCTGATGTTTCTCTCGTGACACCGACGGCATCTTCAGAGGAATGATTCACACAGTTGCTGCAGAAGATGCCTCTGAAGATGCTCGTCTATGTCACGAGCGAAACGTCAGGCGATACCTCTTCTACTGAACCACGGTCTACAAGCCGGAAAATACCTTTTATTGGATCAACACCGGTCTTGAAAGCCTAAGTATATACATAAAATAGCAAGTTTGGTATTTATCAGACTTTTCGTTTTTTAGTTATGTTGTTCACAGACACACACACCAGCATGTTTCCAGAAATGCTTTTTTTGGATAAAAGGCACCTCAAAACATGTATTTCCAGTAAAATATAGGTATCGAATATTTGGGTGGAATGCAATACTTCCCCTACTTACTATACGTAGTATAGAAAGAAAGAAAGAAAGAAAGAAAGAAAGAAAGAAAGAAAGAAAGAAAGAAAGAAAGAAAGAAAGAAAGAAAGAAAGAAAGAAAGAAAGAAAGAAAGAAAGAAAAAGATTCAATGTAAAACTATTATATGAGTTTATTCACCTACACTTAATTTTCATACCATCCTATACATTTAGCAAATAAAAGCTTATTTTCCTATCTCCTCTCTGTAATTGTTACAAAATATAGGTCCAAAATAGATTCAATTACTTCGTTAATATACATTTTGCAGTTTTAGACAACACTCAAATATTAGTTAATAATTGCATACTGACTAAGGTATTACATATCTAAGCATAGCTCAACACAAACAAAGGTAATACTACTTAGCATTTCGAAGCGTACCGGTTAAAGTATGGAAACATTTAAACAAGCAACAGTGAATATTTCAGAAATGGGCAATGTCATAAGAACGTTTGTCTGATCTAAGTTGGGTATCTTATGAACATTTATATTTTTACAGGAGCAAATGTTTCCCTATCTCTTCGGTTTCGCCGTTATATTATAAAATTAAACAAAACAAATCTGATGTGTTACACTCACATGACTTTCTCTACTCTTGTAAAACTATTTTTACAAACGCTTATTCTCCATCTACTTCATGTTAATCGAGATATCGAGATGTTAATCTTATGCTAATTATCTTGTAGGTGCAAGGGGAATTGTAGGCTTTAAGCGATAGTAAAATATTTTAAGAGTTGGTTGCTATGTATTCGATTCTCTTTACATTACCAGGATACCAGGACAAAAAAAATGAATAACGAATTCCCATTTGAGAAAAAGTATAAATATTGGAAAATTTAAGGGAATAACAAGCAATATCTCTAAAATGGTTTACTCAACAACAAAACTGTATATGACATAAATTGCGTATTTTAACGCGATCTACATTTTTTGTGTAGTAAACTTTTGTCTATCTCTTATGGATTACCACTTATGCAAAAGTCGTTCACAATGAAGAATACTTTTGGAGACATTCCCAAAAAATTCAAGATATACATTTTATTTGTCATGAAAGTATCTTAAATATATGATATTTTAATCAAAATCGTTAGAGCCATTTTTGGGAAAATAAAATTTTTCGAGAAATGTTCCATGTAAAGAGTAATCTGGGGTGGGGGATTTTCTTGAAATCCTTCGTCTCGCATATCTGGAAGATACTGAATCTAAATACCAAGTTTGGTGTTCATCCGTCTGTTCGTGTCTGAGTTACGCTGTTCACAGACAGACACACACACGGACATGTTTCCAAAAATACTTTTTTTGGATTCAGGAGGCCTCAAAACATGTATTTCCAGTGAAATCTCGGTTTCGAATTTCTGAGTGGAATGCAATACCCTACTTACTATACTTAGTAGAAAAAGTAAAAATAGCTATGGGCAGATAAGTCATATAAAGACATTTTAATTATTTCTCATTCTAAAAAGTGAGTTTATACCCTCGAATATAAAGCCTGGGCAACTGAGTGGAAAATATTCAAAAAACCTTTTCGGTCTATTTTTGTCTATCGTACACTATTGCAAGCTGGGATGTGCCTCTCGTAGAACAAGATCCGCTCATCGTCTTAACTGCTAAGCAAGAGGCGTAGAACGAAGTTCGGCTGGCCCCGTAGCTCAGTCGGTAGAGCATCTGCCCGCTGTGCGAGGGGTCTTGGATTCGATTCCCGGCTAGGAGTAAGAATTTTCTCTAGCCAAGATCATTCCCTATCCTTCCCAGAGTGTGGAAGTATATATGAGAGGTGAATGCGTGTGTGTGATCTAATGAATAAACCCAAAGATTACTAGAAACTCAAAGATAAGCGAGTACGAGTTAACACCGTTTGCTTATAGGTGGTAATATGTTCCAAAGGAAAGGTCGCCGATAAGATCATTGTAGTTAAAGGTGGGGTATAAATAGAAGTTAAAAAAAAGTCTCTCGCTCACGCTAATTCGCCGGTTCCTCACTGACCTGGGTTTACGTAAATTACTCCGTTGAGTTCTGCAACTCTTTTAACGCACGAAGGGATATCTACACACTTGAAATACGGTGCGGTTGGACCACGTGGTATAAAAATGTTAAGAAAATTTCCGAAACCCTAGGCATGTGACCTTTCTTACGTAAATTCTTGAGTATTGTAACTGAACATTGAATAATGAAGTTACCTCATTATAGAAGAAATCTGAACAATCACACGTGTTATTACTTTCTGTACTACGTGTAGTAAGTAGAAGTATTGTATTCCATCAAAAAATTCGATACCGAGATTTCACCGGAAATACATGTTTTGAGGCCTCTTTAATAAAAAAAAACATTTTAGAAAAATTCATGCGTGTGTCTATGAACAGCATAACTCAAAAAAAAGGTCGGATCAACACCAAGCTTGGTATTCAAGTTTAGTACCTGCCAAAGATGCGACTTGAAGATTTTCAAGAAAATCCCTCGATCCCAACTACACTTTACATGGAAGATTTTTTTAATTTTTTTATTCTCTAAGAATCGGCCCTAACAATTTTGATTAAAATACCATTTATTAAAGATATTTACATGATAAATATAATGATTATCATGAATTTTCTTAGAATAGCTGTAAAGTTTACTTCATTTCGAGGAAATTTTATATAATCTTGTTTAACTGGTAAACTTTAAGTGACAAGCGAAAACGTACTAAACAGAAAAATGTAGATCTCTATAAAACACACAATTTATTTAAAGCAAGTTCTTTTGTGGTAAGAACCGTTTCTGACATATCCGTTATTAAAGGTTCGAATTGTTCATTAATTGGTCATTCTCTCTAAAGTCCTTTCAACATTCAGTTGTTTCTCGCGATTGCATGAAACAGTATGGAATTTTAACGCCAGCACATAGCGTCCTGTTCTTAACATTTGATTATCGCTGCTCTCTTTGTATCTACCGCGAAATGTATAACGTATCCATTTCTGCAAAGTTTTAATTGGATTAAAATGTAGTAATATATAGAAAAATAAGCTTGTATAAGAATAATTTGTATACTCACTAATAAACTATAGAGGATAGACAAAGTCATGTGAATGCATCACATCAGATCTTTTAAATTAAACATCGCAATCAAACAACCCAGGAGAGTGGGTATTGAAAGGGAATATATATATACATATATATATATATATATATATAGGAGTTGTACATATGAAAGGGGAACCATACATATAAGAATTGTACAGTAATACTTTAATTCACTAACATGTTAAAATATTCAACATCTAACATTTGTACAGAGCTGATTGTAAGAAACGGGCGAGCTAGCAGAATTCCAAGAAAGCATAATCCTAAGTAGAACGTACCTTTCACCAAGCCAAAAGGCAGGGAACCGGTAACGGTATTACGGTACGGAGAAACAGAAAGAGACAGCTAGAGAAAAGAAAGAGACGGAGATATGGAACTGGCTCCACAACTCTACAAGTTGGTGCTTAAGCGCACGGATCTGAAGCCACACATTCTCATACATGTTAAGGTAACGCGGTCTGAGGGCCAATAGGAAACGTCGTTACATTTTTAAACGCAGAGGTGAGCGTCACTAGGCTCCCGTATATAAGGGCAGGCAAGGCCTCAGAGTCCACTCTCCCTCTCTCGCTAACTGATCTTCGAGAATTCACTTCGACACGAGGTGCTACAGATGCACAAGGGTGGGAATGCGTGTGCAGATAGCTAGGCTCCTGACTAATTTAAACTGGTGGGATTATAATAATGGGAAAAGCTAGCTCCCCATAATTATTTCAATTGTGAATAAACTGCATTGATTAAGGGAAAATTTCAGTGTATTTCTTAAACTTGTCTCGCCCACTATAACCTGAGAATTAATAATTAGAATATAGTAAGGAATGGAATACGCAACACGAGCACCAATAGCCGAGGAAGAACACTGCCGAAGACCACACCAACCCAAGGGTCGACGATTTCCTGCTACAAATGTCGCCCAACGACGATTTCCCGCTACAGTATTTCCAGCGGTTGACATTTGCATAAGGCAACTTTGTCATAAGTTACTCTAAAAAATTATACATTCACATTAACGCAATCAGTAATTATGATATCGAACTACCTCCAGGTATAAAAGAGAAGACAACGGAGGATCAAACTTGCTTTCTACGAAGGGCACTATTTATATTTTGAGCCTTGGCAACCCTGAATGTTGTAGGTGCCATCTAACGTTTGCAATGGAAAGTTTGACATTTTTTACCAGAATCTACTTCAAACATTTTGTCAATAGAGCGTCATTTGTTTTGTTTACACTAACTTGAAAATTGTGTGTCAACAAAAACATGGAATTAACTCGTGAAATGATTTATTACAACTTTCAACGTGGATTATCAAGACAAGAGTGCATCGATCAACTAACTTCCACATTTGGCGACGAAGCTCCATCCTTTGCCACTGTGAAACGCTGGTATAACGAATTTAATCGTGGCCGCCGTTCGCTCAATGATGAAGTTTGTGAAGGTCGTTCAAAATCAGTTGTGCCGGAAAACATTGATGCTGTGCAAAAACTAATAATGAAAGATCGTCATGCGACATATTGTGAGATTGAGGCAATCCTAGTTCCACCAACATATATAAAATATTGCATGATTATTTAGCCGTGAAATGGTTTGCTCTCGTTGGATAACACATAATTTGACGCAATCTCAAAAAGTTGTTCGTGTCGATTGGTTTACAGAAATGCTCAAGAAATACAATGGCGGTGCCTCAAAAGACGTATATAAGATTGTAACAGGTGACGAATCATGGATTTATGCATATGAGACGAAACGTAAACAGCAGTCGACAGTATGGGTGTTTCAAGATGAGGCAAATCCAACAAAAGTTGTTCGCACTCGAAGCACTTCGAAGCAAATGGTCGCCTGCTTTTTCAGCAAAACTGGTCATGTGACCACAGTGCCTTTAGAGGAACATAAAACGGTCAATGCCAAATAGTACACAACCATTTTTTTGGCGGAAGTCTTCGGTGAAGTATGGAAAACCAACAAGAACCGTAGGATCGTTCTTCATAGAGACAATGCGAGCGTACACACATCTCGTCTAACAACAGAGTATTTGAAGACTCAAAAAATCGAATTTATGTATCATCCGCCATACAGTCCTGATTTGGCACCCAATGACTTCTTTTTGTTCCCGAACATGAAGAATAAATTGCGTGGACAACGATTTTAGTTGGCAGAAGAAGCCATTGATGCCTTCAAAAACCATGTTTTGGAGGTGTCTCAAGAATACTGGAATAAATGCTTTGACAAATGGTTCAAATGGATGCAAAAGTGTACTGGTCATAAAGGAGAATATTTTGAAAAACAATAAAGCAGTTTTCAATCAGAAATTGCTTTGTTTTAATTATTAGGCTCAAAACATAAATAGTGGCACTCGTAACGCGTTTAAAATATATATCCAGCAGATACTGAAACAGTGGAATAACTCATGTCGGAGAATGGGAATTCCAGTTGAACAGGAGACCTTATACACACTACTATCTGTAGATGAACAGGTGATAATTGCACAGTGCCATTAAGATGTGAAATTTACGGTAAGGAAACTTCTTGGAACCTTTTAAGTACTAAATTACCCCAAGGAATAATTAAATCGGTGAAATAATTTAAATATTTGGGATCAGTTCTTCACGAGTCTGGATATTGCAGAGCGGGTTTATATTATAGAATGATGCAGGGTAGAGGAGCAATAAAGATCCTGGATGCAGTAATGTGGAGTAGAACAATAACGATGTAAACAAAAAAGAGAATTATTCAGGTCATAATAGAAAGTATATGGACATATGGAGCTGAAAACTGGAGTTTACAGGAAGACCAAAAAAGCAAGATACAGGCAATTGAAATTGATGGAATAAGAACGGAGGCCAGAGTGTCCAGGTTAGAGAAGAGAAGGAACGCAGATAGTAGGATACTGGACATGGAAGAACCCATGACTGAAAGAATTCAGAGTCGGAAATTCCAATGGTATGGTCACGTAAGAAGGATGGATAGGGAGAGATGACCAAATATCCGGCTACAAGGTCTCCGGCGGGCAGAAGGAAAAGGGATCGGCCTAAAACACCCTGGAGGTCTGAAATATCACGGATTATAAATAAGCGGGAATTGACTAAAAGGGAGGGGAACGATAGGCGCAGATGGAGAATGGGAATAAAGGGTAACCACTGAAAACTGGAGACGCCCTCAAAAGAACAAGAGTTGCCTCCACCTTTATGTTTAATTTATTTGCCATCTATCGAGATGTCACTGGAAATAATAGGTTAAGGACCTCTGAATTCCCCCACAAAAAGTTTTAGAAAAAGGTCCGCGTGTGTGTGTGTGTGTGTGTGTGTGAGCAGCATAACATAAAAATGAAAATATAAATGTGGGTAAACTAAACTTAGTATTTAAGTTCAGCATCCTCCAAAATGCAACACGAAAATTTTCAAGAAAATATTTCATCCCAACTACCCTATACATGCAGAAGGTATTGCCAATGTTTATTTTTCTCTAAAAAAGTAACGATTTTTATTAAAAACCATGTCTTTAAGATATATACATCACAAATAAATGTATATCTCGAATTTTCTGTGAATACCCTGTGAACTCCTCTTCAGTGGCTTTTCTGTAATTTTTGAACAGTAAGAAATACTTACTGACAAAGTCTTACCACACAAACAATGTAGATCTCGTTAAAACATGCAATCAAGGTATAAAAATAGCAGCTTTGGGCATTTTGGAGATATTCTTTGTCTTATTGGTTTCAATTTTCAAATGATTATAATTTTTTCAAGTGGTAAGTCGCTATTAGCTTCTTTTCGTGGCCATGAAGAGCGCATAGAATTTCAAAGCCATCATATAGCGATACGCTTTTTAAAAATCCGACTATCATTTTAGTTTACCCTTCTTATACCTGCGACAAAATGTGAAAATGGGAAATCAAAGTTTACCTCCATTCAAAAGAAGCAGATACACGAATAAGCTTTTGTACGAACAGTTTGTAGAAGAGTGAGTATAGAAAGTCATGTGAATACAACGCATCAGACTTTATATTTTCTCTACCACGTACATAGTAGGTACAGATGGTATACCATTCCACCCAAAAATTCGATACCGAAATTTCACCGGAAATACGTGTTTTGAAGCATTTTCTGTGTGTGTATGTTTGTCTGTGAGCAGCATAAATAAAAACAGAAAAGTCCAATAAATAACAAATATTGAGGCAGTATTTTTAACACTTAAATAATTTCAGTTAATTATATAATATGTAAATTCAATAACAGCCCGCCTTAAAGCAATATGTGTACATAATATATAGAAAGTGTACATTACAATCATTGTATATGTTTATATTATTGTATCCATGTGTAATAATGTTATGTGAATATATTACGTAATTTAGTAATGTAGAAGCTGTGAGAATAATAGGTTAAAAGTTGCTAATAATGAGGTAACCTTGAGGTAATAATGAGTTTGAGAGTTTAATAATGTTACTTGTGATTCTTGGAAGCAATAGTGTAAATTTTGAGACAGTTTAAAAATAGCCAATCAACAACCAGAAAAAGCTTTAGTTAAATGAAGGTATTCTATTGGATTAGAAATAGCCAACCAGAGACTTTAAATACAGAAATTTACAAGTTTAGGCGGTTGAAATCAGTTCAGTTGCCTGCAAACAGTGTTCCTAACCGCACACGAGACACATCCTCGAGAGATTTAATACGTATTCGTGAGAGACGAAAAATAGTTTACGTGTTAAAAAGTGCAAGTAATTCATAAAAGAATCTCACAGCTCTCTATTATTGAAGTGTTATTTAAACTCGTGTTAAGAATTAATAAAAAGGAGTGAATTAAAAATTATAATCTGTGTAAGCCTACATTCTTCAGTCGCGCCAAAACCCTACCAAGACATCCATGTCTCTAACAATAATACTGACGCAGCTGTGGCAAACATAAATATATAATATTTAAAGAGACAGTTAAATTACAAAGTTAATGTTTTTTTTAAACTTGGTGCAAAGGCCACCTGAAAGTACATTTGGGGCGAAGGCTACCGGAAAGCGGGTACTATACGTTCGGTTGGAACTACTACAAGTTTGGCTCCCCAACGGTTGAAATACGACACAACTCCTTCTAAAAAAACTCCTTTCTCAAGATGGAACACGAAGATTTTCAAGAAGATTCCCCACCCCAAACCACGCCTTACATGGAACATTCTTAAAAAATGTTTAATTTCTAAAACTGGCTCTAAAATACCATATATTAAAGATATTTGCGTGACAAATACAATGTATATCTGGAATTTTGTGGGAATAGCCGGTGAAGTCCTCTTCTTCAGAGTGGACTTTGCATAATTTTGTATAACTGGTAAACGTTAAGCGATAGACGTAATCTTACTCCACAAAAAATGTAGACCTCTTTAAAACACATAATTTCAAATAAGATTTTTTTTTGGTAGCATAAGCCATTTAAGCCATTTCTGAGATATCCGTTATTAATGGTTCGAATTGTTCATTACTTGGCGATTCCCGTAATTGCATGGAAACAGTATGGAATTTTAACGCCAGCATATAGCGTCCAGTTCTAAAACATTTGACAGTCGCTATTCTCTTTGTATCTATAACGAAATGTGTAATGTAGCTATATTTGCAAAGGTCTATTTGGATTAAAATGTAGCAGACAGAAAAATAAACTTTAGTAACAATAGTTGGTATACCCACTGTTAAAACAATAGAGGGTAGAGAAAGTAGTGTGAATGTACCAGTTTTTTTCTATTTACCACTGAAGTAGCTACTCATTGCTTTAGCTTTGTGCTAGTTTACTGGTATCCTTAGTTATACTGTAAGATGTAAGAAAACTTCAGAATTAACTTCAGTCAGACAGAATCGCTACTTGGTATGCAGACACTTCACCACCTGGGCCGCAGCACTGGGTATGACCATAAATCACTCATAGGAGTACATTACACTCGGGGCAAACTAAGTGCACCCGGTTTGGCAGCATGCACTCACGTTCAATTCGGAGATTTTGGTGGGAGATAGTGGCACGCTAGTTCTCTAGTTCGTGTTCTTGCTGCCTATCTAACGCTATTGCAAGTAATGCCACAGTAATTTTGCATTTATAACTTTAAAGTCACGATTCGGTGTGAGACAGAGATGTAGATTATCGCCTGCACTATTTAATACTTATATAGATGGAATAATAGGAAAATGGAAAACCAAGTCGCTCGAGGGATCAACCTAGGAAGAAAATTTTATTTAAATGTTTTATTGTACGCTGGTGATTTTACAATCATCCAAAATAATGAAGACGATCTGCAAAGATCAACTTTTAACCTTTGGCAAATCTGTCAGTTTTAAAATGTTAATACAAGATGGAAGATAACCTATGATATTCGTTTAAAATATGAAAGAGCACGTTGTTTCGAGTGTTTTCCCTTAATAAAAGTTTTTCCATAAATCTTTCCGTTCTTGAAATAATTACTATTTTATTCTGCACAATATTGCAACATACCAAATTCAACAGGTTAACTTTTAAGTATTCAACTTCTACTGCTATTTCAACGAACAAATAGACACTTCCGGTATACAAATAAACAGAAAACTACACATGATTGTAACGTAACCTAAATATCATACGGAATATGGAACTGAAGAGGCATTTACAATATTACAAAAATTATTAATAGGAACGCTTATTTATAAAGGTAAATAAATTTTTGATAATCCAAGTTAAAGATTGTGCTTCCTTTCTTTATGAACTATAAAACTCTGTGAATAAAAGCAACACAAGAACAGAAAATCAATGAAAATTTCATTTTAATCTTTACCAAAATTAAACAAAATGTGCAGCCCTCGCCAACACACATGCTTCACAATGTTTTCTCCAATTCTGCTGCACTCCACGAAGTACGTCCGAGTTGTTTTATTATTTCTTCCGCAGCTAGAAGTAATCTTTCTTGCAACTTTTCCACATCAGGTACTTTTGCAATGCGTTTTCATATCACCCCAAAGAAAAAAGTCGATTGGTTTTAGATCTGACGATCTCGGTGGCCATCTTATTGGTCCATTCCGAGCGATCCAGTGTTCTATGTACACTACGTCATTAGAAGTATCTGGACACCTGGCTAAAAATGACGTACAAGTTCGTAGCGCCCACCATCGGTAATGCTGGAAGTCAATATGGTGTTGGCTCACCCTTAGCCTTGATGACAGCGTTCACTCTCGTAGGCATACTTTCAATCAGGTGCTGGAAGGTTTCTTGGGGAATGCCAGCCCATTCTTCACGGAGTGCGGAACTGAGGAGAGGTGTCGATGTAGGTCGGTGAGGCTTGGCACGAAGTCGGCGTTCCAAAATATCCCAAAGATGTTCTATAGGATTCAAGTCAGGACTCTGTGCAGGCCAGTCCATTACAGGGATGTTATTGTCGTGTAACCACTCCGCCACAGCCCGTGCAGTATAAACAGGTGCTTGATCGTGTTGAAAGATGCAATCGCCATCCCAGTTTTGCTCTTCAAAGCTGGGAAGATGCTCAAAATATCAATGTAGGTCTGCGCTGTGATCGTGCCACGCAAAACAACAAGGGATGCAAGCCCCCTCTAGGAAAAAAACGACCACACCATAAGACCATCACCACCTCCGAATTTAACTGTTGGCACTACACGCTGGCAGATGACGTTCACCGGGCATTCGCCATACCCACACCCTGCCATCGGATCGCCACATTGTGGCCGTGCTTCGTCACTCCACACGTTTTGCCACTGTTCAATCGTGTAATGTTGACGCTCCTTACACCAAGCGAGGCATTTTCCTGCGTGATGTGTGGCTTATGAGCAGCCGCTCGACCATGGAATCCAAGGTTTCTCCCCTCACACCTAACTGCCGTAGTACTTGAGTGGATCCTGTGCAGTTTGGAATTCCAGTGTGATGGTCTTGATAGATGTCTGCCTATTACTCTTTACGACCCTCTTCAAATGTCGGCGGTCTCTGTTAGTCAACAGACGAGATCGGCCTGTACGCTTTTGTGCTGTACATGTCCCTTCACGTTTCCACTTCACTATCACATCAGAGACAGTGGACCTAGAGATGTTTAGGAGTGTGAAAATCTCGCGTACAGACTTCTGGCACAAGTGACACCCATTCACCTGACCACGTTCGAAGTTCGTGAGTTCCACGGAGCGTCCCATTCTGCTGTTTCACGATGTCTTATGACTACTGAGGTCGTGGATAATGAGTACCAGGTAGTAGGTGGCAGCACAATGCACCTAAGGTGTAATACGTATGTTTGTGGGGGTCCGGATACTTTTGATCACATAGTGTAGGTGTTTTTTTGTAGGGGCGGCCCCACACCCGCCGCCCCCGGTGGGGTGCTCAGGTTAGTATATGGTATTCTTGCATTAGTTGGGACTGGTTCCGCTTGAGCACCCCGGTTAGTAGCGTTAGTAGTAGTGCTGGCATGCAAGCATGCGAGCGTGTCAACGTGATTGCTGGGCGCCACCCATGACGCAACCTGAGTGGCGCCCAGTGATTAGTTGCATGCAGATGAGATGTAGTGAGTTGGTTAGAGGTGTTAGTACGGAGGTTTGTTATCATACATGCTGTGTACGCGGGAATGAACGGTGATGACTTGCAGTGATCGATGTGTGATGTGGGACGGGGCTTACCGCAGCATTACCGTTTAATCTCCTCCAGGTTCACTGCTGTGCGTACAGGTGTCAGATTGTCGTATTCCTTGGTTGTGTCTGTTGTTTGTTGGCTGAGTGGTTCCTTGATGTTGGCTGAAACAAAGTACTGATAAATGTTTGATGCATCATGGTGGTACTAGTCGGGCTAGATGGATTCTGGCATTTATGGCTGTGAGGTCAGGCATTAGGTTGCGGTTAAACAGGGAAAGTGGGCGATTGTGTTTGTCGTGATCTGTTTCGTAGCGACCGAGATCGCGCACGAGCGGATTGCCGTTGCGGGGGAGGTAGGCATACAAGTTGAAGGCGAGGTGCTTAATGTATTCCTCTACCGTATGTACTCGGAGCTCTGCGTGTAGTATGTCAGAAGGGGCGATCTTGGGTACTTTGGCTATGATGCGGAGGACCTTGTTCTGGAAACCTTGAAGTCTTTGGATGTGCGATGGTGACGCGTACCCCCAGACGGGGGCAGCATATGTGAGTATTGGGCGTATTAATGTTTTGTACAAGGTAAGTCCGGTGTGTATACTTAGCGAGTTGCTGTAGTTTATGAGCGGGTACAATTTGCGTAGCTGTGCATTGGCCTTTTTGTGTGAGATTTGGACGTGGTCTTTCCAAGTAAACTAAATTTCCTGATCTATGTGTAAGCCTAAGTATTTAACGCGGTCGGTCCATTGGATGTTGTTGCCGAATAATATGAGTGGAGGAAGTGCGTGTGCTGGATATCAGTGTTTGAGGCGTTTGGTAGTGATGAAGGTGTGACATTTGGTGGTTTACACCTTTATCCGCCAGTTTGTTAACCAGTCTGTGAGAGAATCGAGGGCCCTTTGGAGGTACCTGTGTAGTAGTGCTGGTTGGTATGAGTGTGCCATTATGGCGGTGTCATCTGCATAGAGAAAGTATTCTGCTGGGTGAGTTTGCAGAGGGTCATTAATGTAAACATTGAATAACACCGGTCCGAGTATACTTCCTTGTGGGACTCCTAGTGAAATTTGTCGTGGAATTGAGCGGGAATTGTTAACTATGACTGCGATTTGTCCTCGGACAGATAGTTCGCTTTGAGTTTGATAAGGATATCTGAAAAATTATAGTTTGCTAGTTTTCGTAAGAGACCCTGGTGCCAGACCCTGTCGAACGCGCGTTCGATATCAAGGAACAGAGCACCAGTAAATCAGTTGGTATTGAAGCCGCGCTCTGTTGCTCGCAGCAGTTGGAGTGTGGTTGATTGGCGAGTTTGGAATCCAAATTGCTCGTGAATGAAGATGCTGCGGTTGGATATGTGCTTGTTAATGCGTTTTACGATTACTTTTTCGAGCAGCTTACTGAGGGTGTTCAATAGGCTGATCGGGCGGTAGTTTGTGGGGTTAGTGTGGTCTTTGTTGGCTTTCGGGAAATTGATATTTTGGCAGTTTTCCATTTGAGGGGGAAAAGTACCCGAGAGCATTACATAGTTAAATATGTTGGCGAGCATAGCGATTGCTGTTGGGGGCAGTGTTGGGGATTTTGTCCGGGCCCGGGGCTTGCCGATTAGGCAAGTGTTTGATGAACCAGTTAATTTCAGACGTGTTGGTTTTACGTATACGATTGTGGGTTATTCTAATACCGAAGTCTCTGGTGAGATTCTCGGTTTCATTCGTAAAGGCTGCTGAAGGGGTGTAGCTTGTAGGGTATCCGCCAGTGCTTCGGCCTTTTCGGTGTCTGTGGTAGCAATATTGTTGTTGTGGTGAAGCGGAGGTATTTGAGTGTTTTCGCGCAATATTCTTTTCGAGATGCGCCAGACTGACATTCTGTTAGGATCGAGATCTTTCAGGGTTTCGTTCCATTGTTGTGATACTAGAGATGTGATGTTGCGTAACCGAGCGTTAAGCCTCTGTAGGTTGCTCAGGTCGGCTGAATGTCTAGTTTGCTGCCATTTTCGTCGGGCCTTGTTGCGTTCCGTGTAATTGCAAAGTTAATATCATTTTCCATTTGATTGACTGCTCGTTCCAGATCAGCAGTTGTTTGTATGACTACGGGGGTAAGTGTTGTGCTTACGGTTTCTTGGAAAAGTGGCCAGTTGGCCTTGTTGAAGTTGTGTATAGGGGGTGGTGTGTATTTCGGTGTGCAATGTAGTGTGATTTGTAGCGGAAGATGGACTCATGATAATCCATTGATGACTTTCAGTGTTGTGAGGTGCGTGATATTGCGGATGATGGCGATGTCTAGGATGCTGGGCTGACTATTCAGCTGGTATGGTATAAATGTTGGCTCAGAGGGAGCTAGGATGATGTAGTCTGACGCTTTTTCATGCTGGAGAAGCTTGACTCCTGCTGTGTTTGAATAGTTGCTGTTCCAGAGCATATGTTTTCCGTTAAGATCTCCGGCTATTATAATCTGGTTATCGAGTGCGAGTACGGTGTCGATATCTGCGGTGTCAATATCACCCGGAGGGTTGTAAGCTGCAACTACAGCTGTTCTTTTTTTCGAGTGGAGGAGAAAATGATTTAATCACTTACTCCAGCCCCGATGGGAGTCGGGACTGAGAGTGTGGGACTCACCGACAGGTCGGCATACCCACTAAAAGCTCCTCTACCGAGAGGGAAAAGTCAAGAGTGTAGGTGAGGCAGTACCGCATTATGCACCTGCGGATTCAAGGTGATAGGTATAGGTCGGCAGGCATGGCCTAAGCCGGGTGAAGGAAGGTGCCAGGACCTAAGCATGACCGAAGCCCTACTTGCGCCCTTGGGAAATTAGGGTGAGAAGGTAAAAGCAGTTAAGAATGGATGTGTCAGGATTTAAAGGTGGACTTCCGACGTGCTCGGTAGTCGTTATTCGGAGCGCTCTCTTTGGGCCCCGACGGGGGCTCATGTAGTTTCTGTGGGAGTCTTTTGGTGGCAGCGGCATCCAGCGTCATCTGAAGGGCTGATATCTCCTCCTTGATGAGCCTTCTGATGTTGTCGAAGTGTTCCTCGAAGTAAGTTGGTATAGTAATTCTGCTGGGAAGCGTTAGTATTATCTTTGCTGCTAGTACTATGGTGCCGTGGTCCTCTCGGAGTTCGGAAAGTACCTCTTCCAAGGAGGCCAGTTTGGTTGTGATGTTGAGAAGCTCCGCTGTAGGTCCTCCAGCTTCTGAAGGATCTCAGTTGAAGCATGGTTGCAGTTTGTAGTGACAATTTCAGGCATGTCGTCTACTGCAGGAGGCCCGTTCTCCAAGCCGCGGTCAAGCTGCGGTGACAACCGCTGCTGCCGCGCAGGCACCTTGGCCTTCTACTGTGACGGTGTTGAAAGGTTGTGTAGGCGTAGCGGACAACAAGCTTGTCCGGTGAAGTGGTCGTGTCTCCAGCAGGTTGGACAGAAGCGGCGTCGACGTGTCAAATCGTGCTGCTGGCAGACGGCCGTCAAGTTAGGTGCCCCACAGTAGTGGCATCGTGGTTGAGCGGTACAGCCTACCTCACTGTGCCCGTAAAGGCAGCAGCGTTGGCAGGGCGGCGTCCATGTGGAGCGGCTCGGTTCAATGGTTAGGCGCTTACCCAAGAACTGCAGGCCGTCGGAGAGGGCGGCGGTAGTGTGCCTTTTCCCGAAAGAAAAGGCGCGCGAGCGGTGTTGGGCCCTTTCGAGATTGAAGCCTCGTGGCTTTCCAGGCTGATGACCACAACTGCTGTACGCAGCTTAGAATGGTCTGCGTCGGCAGATGCTGGTGGACATCCACGATACCAGCGCTGAAAATAAGATAGGCGAAGAGGCGTCCGATACGCTGTCGTCCGGGACTTCAGCGTAATGCTGCTGCGGCGGCGAGCTGGAAGAGCCAGCTGCGGCAGCTGTTTCGTCTTAGATCGGCGAGTCCGATTTGTCGGCGGAAGTTTCTGCTGCTACTGCAGCCCTGCGGTGACTCCTCCTTCCCATGTTGCTAGAAGATCCTGTCGACTCGAAGGATCCAAGCGAAGTGTTCTGGTCTGGTTTAGCGTTATGTACACCGCCGTTGCTTCTATGCGGGTCAATGGGGGAATGTGGGCGTGGCTATGAGTGATGTCTCGCTTAATGGCGACCGCGGTACCTCCCCCGCGTCGGATTCTGTCTGTTCTGTAGGTGAGATAGCCAGGGATGCTAAGTTTGTCCGTGGTGTTCAGATGGGTCTCTGTTAATAGGGCTATATGTATGTCGTGTGTTTGAAGAAAGGAGATTAATTCATGCTTTTTGCGGCGTACCCCTCTGGCGTTCCATGACAGTAAACGTAGCGATTGGTCGTTGCGTAGACGGCCACACACGAGCCGTTTATATGCGGAAGTGCGCCGTCATGCAATTGCCACATACCATTGCTTACCGCCAGAGGAACATCCTCAAGCAGAACTGGTAATAACATTTCTTGAAGAAACCCGAGATAGGTGCCTCCTGTTAAAACCCGAGAAAGAATCCGATTAAGTGTTTCTTATGATTCCTGCCCAAATATTTACAAAATCAAATTTACAACAACAAATCTGTGATGAAAGCTGTCTTCTTATTCTGTATGGACTGTCGTCAGCCCAGGTGTGTGCATTATGGTAACTACTATGCGGTCCAAATCTCTACGTTTGAGACGCGTTCACTAAAACGGCAGTGGCGAATAGTAGCAGTGCGGCGTTACCTCATACGGACAGTACAACACGCCGCTGGTAAAACTATAATTGCAATATCATGTGCGCGCATGTATTTCATATTTCAGAAAAGCAACAAGTAGTTAGGATAAAAGGCAATGTTTTCCTGTATAAGTACAAAAAAGAATAACATTTTTACACCCAATGGTTCGCCATTAATTTATAATTATCTTTCGTGATGTTTAAACGGAGACTTTTAGTCCTAGTCATGCTTGTAATAGTAATAAATCCCTTGCTGTTGTGGTTATTTTATATATTGTTATGTAATAAACATAATTATCACTTAATAATGTGCAATTATCCATGTCCTAAATAAATTTAGAAATAGTTATTCCATGAGGTTTTCTAATACAGCCAGAAACTCGTCACTAAAATCCTTTCGAAGCCCTCTGGCGCAGGTCTACAAAACCATACATGATGCTTTTTTAATAAACAACGTCACGTATGGTTGTGTTTCACATAAAGCATTTGGAAAAATGATATAAAAATTTATTTTTCAAAAATTTCTCGGTACTTACTTTAAAAACGGGTCTCGAAGAATGGCAATTCTTTGCGTATTTACAACAAAATATTTTAATTATAATTAAAGCAACTAAAGCCAAATCATTTACTTTAACTTTGAATGAAGATCAAAAGAAAATAAATGTTTCTATTTAAACATTTAAACTTACACACATAATTTAAAAGGCAAGTGGATAGAGTAGTTAACCGTAGATATAGAAAACCTGCTCGAATTGTCTAAACATTCAATCAAACGACCAAACGAAAGAGAATATTTTATTTACCATTTTATAGAACTAAAATTAATCAAAATAAATTATCTTTTCTTACACACTCAACAGAAGGGAGTAAGAATTAACGTACTAGTTAGCCACGATACGAGTGCGTGTGATATGAAGAGGAACTAAATGGTTACGAAACAAGTGAGCGGGGCATCGGAAGGGCAATCAGGTAAAGAAAACATCCGCAGTTCCGAATTGCATTTACTAGCGAGGCGAGGCCTGCACATGTAGTACTGTTTTCATTTGGCAACTGTACATTCCCCTGTTACCTTGCCCCTCACGCCCCTCTGATCCCAAGCCTTGATTGTCAACAAAAACAGTGGCACCCTTCTCCAAAAGCATTTATATCGTGGCCGATTAGCATCTACGTATTGTTTTATTTCAAATTACAATAAGCAAGCAATAAAGACGTAATACAGAGTAAGTCAAACTATATGTAAATTCTGTACACCAGAAGAATAAAGTAGGCATAAACAAATCACCGGTTTGTATCACTCCGCGGCCATGTGCGCTCCAAATGAGGTACGCCCACCCTCCATCAGGTATCAGTAGTTAATTATGTTCAGTTTATTGAACACATTTACCCATACGGTAACTATTATATGAGTTTTTCACCACTTGGAATATTTATTCACTCTAAATAACATACAGCACGCTAGTAACAGAAATTGCTCATCCAAATAGTACACTTTTCGCGTTTTTCGCAGTTCTTTTATTCTACGGAGAAAATCTCTACGCCATAAAATGTCATCTCTGTCCACAATAATACTTTTTCTTTTCCTGCTGACAAACTCGAAACCTATCTCCAGGAGCAACTTGTGAAGGGAGGTTCGTTTTAAGTTTGGGAGGTCCGGATCAGAGTTAACTGCAAACAGCACTTTGTTTAAGGTGGGGGGTTCATTGTTAATAAAGAACTGGTGAACTTTTGCGGATTGCTGACCTCACAAACTCATCACAAACAACATCCAGCACTCGTCTCGCATGTGGTCTCTTCTTGCCAGGAGTTCTAACCTCACCAACTGTGGATTTTTCTTTGCGTGCGCTGTAAACACTTCCTTTTGATGAACATAGAATAGCGTGTTATACCACAACTGTCAGGACACAACAATCATGTGTTACAGCACTACACGACTTCAGTGCCCAATTACAGTCTCAGCATAGTGAAAATTACTATTTATACAAAACAAAAAGCCTGTGGCGAAATAGATACTCGAAGGAGAAAGTAATAACATAAAATGTAGAACAAATACTATTCTTCACATAAATCAATAAGAATTATTTTATTATTAATGTATTTAAACAAGTATGTCAGTAAATGTGCATAAAATACCTATTCTTTCTGCTAAAATAAGTGTTTAAAGACAAACACAACACTATAATTACCTCTTAAGCGGATGATATCCACGCTTCTTCACCTAATGTATGCACACGAAGGGTCAAGGAAAAAAAAAGAGCTAATTTTTTTTTCTTTGTTTCTTTTTTTTATTCAGGGGGTCTCAAAACATTCATTTCTGGTGAAATCTAGGTATAAAATTTGTGGATGGAATGCAACACTTTCTCCATCTACTTGTATGTGGTGGGAATACAGTATGTGTGCTAACCTACTTTTTAGTTTTTACCTGTTCGTAGAAGTATGGAACAACCCGACGTTTTCTATTACATAAGTGGAAAAAAATCTGCTGCTTCGACATTCACTCTTCTAGAAACTATTCTTATAAAAGCCTATTATTCTGGATACTTCATGTTAATTCAGATAAACTTTATATTCACATTTATCATTCCTTGTACGAGACAGCAGATAAGTTTTATGTTTAATGAGCGTGACGCTATGTAGTGGCTTTGAAATGCCATGCTCTTTGCATGACCACGAAAAAAAAATACTAATAAGATGTCCTACTTGAGAAGATTATAACTATTTGGAAACCAATAAAAAGGAGTATCGCGGAAAGGCCTAACTCCACAAAAAATTATTTAACATAAATTGTGTGTCTTAATGAGATCTACATATTTTGTCGAGTAAGGTTTTGTCCATCTCTTTTTGTTTACCAATTATGCAAGTAATCCGAATGAAGAGGTCTTCAAAGGTCTATTCCCCGAAAATACAAGATACACATTTCATTTGTCATGAAAATATCTTAAACATGCGGTATCTTAATCCAAATCGTTGTCATTTTTGAGAAAATAAAAATGTTTCGAAATTGTTTCCATGTAAAGGCTAGTTTAGGGTGGAGAATTTTCTTGAAAATCCCCATGTCGCATCGTTGGAAGATACTAAACTTTAAGTCTGGTATTTATTTGGTTTCGTATTATGCCTTCACAGAGACACACCAACACGCGCGCGTTTTCTTAATTCAGAAAGTCTCACAAATTTCTGGTAAAATCTTGGTATCGAATTTTAGGGTGGAATACAATACTTCCTGTACTGAATTAAATAGTAGAGAAAGTAAAAAACAAGCTCAGTCACTCTACAAATTAACTTTAAAAATAAAACTATATAGAGGAAGAAGAGCTCAGTCCATAATGATGCAGCTGGGAGCTCTGACAAACATTGTTGTAATTCAGTGCATTGTTGGCACATTAATCTGTTATGACTAGGTAGTTTAATATGTGTTGCATCATTATGATTATGTGAACCTTTCGGACTATGTAATGTATTTGAAAACGGAGCAGTCAAAGCTCTTCTGTAATAGACAATCTGCCAAACTGTATAAGGTGTATGAAAACTTTTTTGAACGATTTTAATTCTTTCACTACAAAATGTTTAATATGCTCTGTCACTAGTCAAATATTTACCATTCAAGCTTTTGTACAAATATTTTTCATTGTAAGAAGTTAAAAAAATTAATTTAAATAATCTGATGTGATACATTCATGACTTTCTCTACCCTCTTATCATTTATTAGTGGGTATACAAACTATTTTTACCAAAGCTTATTTTCCTATCTACTACATTTTAGTCCAAACAAATCTTTGCAGAAATAGCTACATTACCATTTCGTTACAGATTCAAAGAGAACAGCGATAGTCAAATATTAAGAACTGGATGCAATACGCTGACCTTAAATTCCATACTGTTTCTATGCAATCGCGAGAAACAACTGAATGCTGAAAGAACTTTAATGGCCAAGTAGTGAACATTTGAAACCTTTAATAAGGATAACCCAGAAATGGCATATACCACAAAAAAAACTTGAAGCAATAGGTTAGAGAGCCCTATTATTGGCATCCCTCCAGTTATTGGCACTATTTTATTAAGGCATGGATATTAAGCATTGTCCAAGTTGGCAATACTGTTCGATGCATATTTTGTGCCTCAAGTCCCTTCTTAGAGAATGTTGATTGGTTCCCACCATAAATCAGCATTTGTTTCAGGACTATCTCCCAGATTGTAAAGTTGTGTGCATGTTGTTGAATTTTTGCACCTTTTCTTAGAGGTAAGTTAAGGATACAGCTTCACTGTAATATTATTTGTCAAGTGTATACATTATCTGAAACCCTGATATATAAACACTGGCTATCAGCATGCTTTGTGGAGTAGTTTAGTGAAATATGAGGTTCCTAACCTCAATGTAAGCATTGTTTGAGGTGTGCCAATTATTGGAATCAAATTATGTGTGTATTCAAATTATGGGCAGGAGGTGCCAATAACTGGAAAATCAAGCATTTACGTTAATATGTTTTAAATAAGCCTTTAATTGTGCCTAACATTCTTATATTCAATTACTTGAAATATTAGCTTTTAAAAATGAACAAAACCAGTTATTGGCACTGGTGCGAATTACTGGAAGCATATCTACCAATTATTGGTAACAATAATAAGTTTTCCAAGTAGATTTCTGATCTATTGTTAAATTTGTTACCAGACACAAGATTCATCTAATATGGACCATCGTCAGTCACACAAATATAATAAAGAAGACCTTGATGCTGCTGTTGATTCAGTTGGAAAAGGCATGGCATTTAAGACTGCAGCCAAACTGCATTGTGTGTCCAGGTCAATCTTACAATTCCGTTGTAGTGATAAGTTTTCCAAAACCGCACATGGACCTGCACCAATACTGAGTGAAAAAGAAGAAAGCATTTTAGTTCGATGTGAAGCAAAAGCTTAGATGATAATTTATTTTTTTACTAAAACAAAAATATAATTTTGTAAAATATATAATACAGTAAAATTTACTCCTCTGAAATTGCACTTAAAAGTTTTTATTAAAAATTCAAGATTTTTTTTAAAATAGTGAGTCTAAATATTATTTTGCAATAATTAACTTGTTCCTATATTCTATAAATTCTTTTAAACCCAATGTTTATCTTGGTTTTATTTTTAATTAATTATTTTTGTCAGTTTTAGGTATATTAAAACATTCACAGCATGATATGAAATTACAAAAGCTACATTTGTATTTATTTGTTTCATAGGTGGATTTTTTAATGTGCACGGAAGGGGTTCCCAAGAAGAAAGGAAGGCATTCAAATGAGTGTTAAGGAATTCATGAAGCAAAATAATCGTCCTATCCTATTTAAGGAAAATATGCCTGGAAATAAGTGGTACCATGGTTTCCTGCGCAGACACCCTGAAATCGCTTGTAGGACACCAGAAGGTGTTACTGCTGCTAGTGCTTGCGTAAGTGAGGAAAATATTCGCGGATGGTTCAAGGCAGTTAAAGATATTCTGAAAGAAGAAAAATGCTTTTGATGTCCTGTCAGATTCTGAAAGGGTTTTCAATGGCGATGAAACAAACTTCATGTCATGTCCAAAGAAAAACCTTGTTTTGGCACCCACAGGATCTAAGAATATATATGAAGGGGAGCATAGTCAGACAAAAGCAACTCTTACTGTGATGTACACATTCGTAGCATCTGGCAAGACATGTCCGCCATGATTATTTATCCACTTCATAGAATCCCACAGGATATTATTTGCAAAGTTCCTGAAAATTGGGGTATTGGTCGCAGTGATAATGGCTGGATGAAATCCGAAGTATTCTTCGAGTTTATTGGAAATGTATTTTACCCTTATCTTGTTCAAAACAGCATTCCACTTCCAGTTATTCTGTTCGTAGAGGTCACTAAACTCATCTTACTTATCACCTTAGTGAGTTGTGCAAGGAGCTAAAGATCGTCCTCATAGCTCTATCTAAATTCAACACGGATTCTCCATCCAGCTGATGTGGCGGCTTTCAGACCTGCAAAGAGCAAGTGGAAAGATGCTGTACTTGCATGGAGAGCACAAAATCTGAATAAGGCTGCGACAAAAGAGGATTTTGCACCCACCCTTGAAACCCTGTTGCAGAACATTGACTTGAAATGCTCACTTAAGAATGGATTTAGAGCAACCGGTCTGTTATCCACGGAACGCCGATGCAGTGGATGTTTCAAAGTGCATTAGCAAACATGTTCCAAGAGCTAATGTTCCAAGCACTGATGCGAATACCAGAAGCTCAGAAAAACAACCGCTTGCATATGACGATTTCTGCAAAATTGTGGGAGAGAGAAAAATTTAAAAATTTAAAAACATAAAGAAAATAGTGGAAGACAAAGTACATGAGGAGGAATTCTTTGCCCTCTACAGGCTCTATGAGCGTTATCAAGATGCAAATGCAAATCAAATTAAACAAAATAGTGAACTGAATGCTGAAGAACAAGCAACTAATACAAACTGAATGCTGAAGAACAAGCAACTAATACACAGCATGGCTCTGAAAATGAGGACAAAGGTTCTGCAGATAATATTGAGCTTCTGACTATTGCACCATCACTACTCGATGAAAATAACAAAGATCAAGAAGTTAGTTCTGGAAATAATGTGCTAATAACACCCACTAAGGATAACAACCTACACCAAATTCACATTTGGCCAGAAATACCAAAGAGGAAGGAAAAGAGAAATATCGAAAGAGTTGCATTTGTTTTGACTTCAGGGAAGTGGAAAGAAGCGCATGACGTAAAAGAGAAACTTAAGGAAGAGGCTAACAGGGAAAAGAAGAAAAAGAAAGAAGAAAGAGAAAACAAAAAGATAATGAAAGAAGAGCAACAGAAATCAAGAACAGAAATGGATAGGAAAAGGATTGTTACAAATACGAACAAAAACCCAAAGGTGGCAAAGAAGTCTCTCTTTGAAAATTTTGTGCTACAACAGGCGACTTCAACTATTTCCGAGCATTCTACTAACAGAGGGGGCGTTATTCATGGAATGTGTTTTAAATGTGCTCGTACTGTGGGACCTGCAAAGAAAGGTTTTGAATGCAGTAGCTGTAAAAAATTTAACCATGAACAGTGCATCTCTAAGGAACACCAATATCATATTTCAGATGATTTTAATGAATATCTCTTCTTGTGTCATGATTGTTTTCCTATTGAGGATGATACTGATGGTGAAATTGACGAAATAAGTTTTTAAAATAAGAATTATATTTGTAATAAACCTAGTTAGTGTTCCATAGGTCTAGTATCATACCTCTTATTAAAATTAATTAACTAAATAATAATAATTATTAGGTTTCTGACATTGTTTGATAATAACAAGACTTGGAGTTAGGCAAGAGGGCCTATGTGTTAAAATTTAATCTTTAAAGTAAACACTTTACTCAATTTTCAACTATGCCAACAACTGGAATTTATGTTGCCAATAACTGGAAGAACTGTGCCAATAACTGGGATTTTGTTATGAAATATTTAATATTTTTTCCTAATTACCCACGTGAGTTTTAAACCTGCACTTTATCAAAAATATATTCATTTACTCTTCCTAATTGTGGGATTTGTTGTATAAAATAAATGTGAATAAGTGGGAAAAAATTGAATTTTTCATAAACAGTGTGCTTAAAGTGCAAATAACTGGATGGTTTACCCTATATATTTTATGTGTAGTACGTTTTCGTCTATCACTTAACGTTTAGCAGTTGTACAAGATTATACAAAATTTCTTCCAATGAAGTGGATTTCACAGGCTCCATTCAGAAAATTCAAGATATATATTTTATTTGTCATGTAATTATCTTTAATGTCTTGTATTTTACACAAAATCGTTAGAGCCATTTTTTTGAAAAACTAAAAATTTAAAAAAAAATGTTCTACGTAAGGGGTACTTTGGGGTGGGAAATTTTCTTGAAAATCTTCATGTCCCATTCTTGGAACGTACTGAACCTAAACATCAAGTTAAGTATTTATCCAACTTTTCGTTTATGAGCTATGCTGTTCACAGAAAAAACACACACACGGACCTTTTTATAAAAACGCTTCTTTTGAATTCAGGTGTCTCAAAACATGTATTTCCGGTGAAATCCCGGTATCGAATCTTTTGGTGGAGCACAATACTTCCCCTTGTTACTATAGTAATAGAGAAAGTCATTATCTGGAGCAAAAAGGGGGCTACTGTATAATGCTGCCATAATTTTACATTTTCATGAAAATATTGATATGAAAGGAGAGCAATGAGTCATATATTTAGTGAAAGTAAGAAAGGAAATCACCAACTAGGAGGAAAGAAGAAAAGCATGTCTCAGGTAAACAAAATTATTAGTATAAGATCTTATGAGTTGGTAGAAAATTGTCATGTAGGTTGCAGTACTTTGAAGATACAAGTGCCTAAAATTTACTAGAAAAATATTTAAAGAATTTAACTTAACGGAATCTGTGAATATCGAGAATGCTTATTTATGTGGCCTCATCACTTTAAATCCAGCGTAGAAGGCCTGAGAAAGATGAATTTGAAGCCAGATTTAACAATGCAACCCACCATTATAGAGTTCTGGGACAAATAGGGATGGAATAAAAGAAGTAGTTTGTCGTCAAGCACGAGATATCCAAAATAAAATTCCTTTGTGATCGAGTGTCAGTGTTCTGGCTTCTCAAAACATGGGTTCCGGGAAGTTTTACTTACTCTATGTAGTACTTGAAGAAAGTATTGTATTCCAACACAATACTCGATATCGAGATTTCACCTGAATTACATATTTTTAGGCCCCCCTGAACCCAAAAAAGGCAATCTTATAAAAAAGGAGGAAGGATGTGTTTGTGTGTGTGTGTGTGTGTGTGTGTGTGTGTGCAGCATATACACAAAAACGAAAAGTCGGTTTAATACCAAACTTGGTATTAAAGTTCTTCCAAGGACGCGACACGAAGATTTTCAAGAAAATCCTCCCAACCCAGAGTATCCTTTACATGTGAATTTTTCCAAAAATGGCTCATGAATTTAATTAAAGCATATATTTCGGACATTATCATGGCAAATGAAATATATATTCTGAATTTTCTGTGAATAGCCTTTGAAGTCCTGTTCCTTCTGAATGACTGGTAAACTCTAGATAGACAAAATATTACTACGTAAAAAATGTAATGCCGTTAAAAAATAATAAAACCCTTTCACAAATGTTTATCTCTATTATAGAGGGTGAAAATTATTAGGCTTAGGTAAGTACATTTTTAAAGTAAAAATGATTGTAAATTCTGGTTTTGAAAAATAAAATAAACCTCTTATGTGAATGTCTATCACCAATTTTTCATTGTGAATAATTCTTTTCTTCCAATAACACCATTGCATTAGTGCTTTTTTGATGGAATACTTTTCCAACGGTCTCAAGTCCCGAGTTCGAACCCCGTGAGCCGACAAATCTTACTGGGGTTTTTCGTGGTTTCCCTCAGTCGCCATTGACCGTACATGCATAGTTAAGATACAAGTACAGTTACAAAATAAACAACAGAAAAACAAAATAAAAAGAACAAGAAAAAGGAAAATAGAAATAAATTACCTTTGTCTAACTGAACAAAATTGACCTAGATTCGCGCACTTTAGCCAAGAAATTTCCCATGTTATGCCAGTTTCTCTGGTCAGCCAGTAGCTCCCAACACCAATCTCTTTCTTGAGGGACTTAAGAATTTTTCTTTGAGTTTAATTGTTCGCTGTTTTTCCCACTGTGCACATTCCGCCAAAATATGTACCCAGTCCTCATCCAAATCACAGAATGGGCAGATTCTCCTGCCAGAATCGTCAGTCATTTTCTGTGCCCTCCAGCCCCCCCAGTCTAAACCAGGCCATTCCTGATCTTTCCTTGCTTCCTAAGTTAAGTATATATGTCTCTTTAGCACAATTCAATTTTATTTCATTTGCTAGAATTAGAGACGGTTTAATTTTACAATCCGATTCTGTTTCCTGTTGGTCTCTTAAGTCTTCTTTTGACTCCTTTCCATATGTTTTTTCATATGTTTCAGCTCTTTGCCATACTAACTCCATGCCTATTCTCTCAAAACCATTTCCAAATCAGCTGCCTAAAACTTAGGAGACAAGTTTTCTCGCTGGTATTTATAATATTTGTATCGTAGTGTGGAGTTATCCCCCTGCATCAGTCTCAGCTAGACTTCACTGCTCTTATTTTGCAGTGTATTGTGTCTTCATAACATCCCACCTCCCTCAATGCCCCCGAATTTGATGTGCCTTGTTAAACTCCAAGAAGTCTTTTCCAAAATGCTACCTGTGTTTTATTTACACGCTCTGCTCTTTCCCATCCCCAGATTTCACTTCCGTATAACAAAATCGGCCTTATCATAGAGTTATACATATCTTCTAATGTATCTACAGGTACATCCGGTATCCGCGAGAGGGAACGTAATAACTCATTTAACTGCCCTCGTGCTTCATAATTAGTCACTGATAGATGTTTGTTCCATTTTCCTCTCATATTAAACATTACTCCTAAATAGAAATGTTTAACGTTTTGTAGTTCTGGCCCCTTGTAATACCATTTCTCATCCCTGCCATACACATAACCATTTTTGAAAGCCATGTTTTTGTTTTATTAATGTTTACCACCAGACCTCATTGTTTACAATATTCTTCCAACCTATTAATACCTTTCTATAAGCCTTCTATCCTCACTGACAAAATTGTCATGTCATTCGCGTATAAAAGTAAAGGAATGCAGACATCGTCTTTTTTGGGTCATTCATTTCCTCTGCTATTAACACGTCTGCCATATCGTCTATGAATAAACTGAACAACAGGGGCGATAAAATACATCCTTAACAAACTCCCCTACTGGCCGATTTAGATTCAGTTATTGTATTTTGGTCTATTTTATGCTGAAATCCATACTGTAAATTTGCATCAGAGCTTTATTCATTTTACCAGAGAGGACTTGCCCGGTAAGTATGAAAACAGTAGTACAGTTGCTGTACACATGCCTCTGTGGATGCGTGACGAAGCAAGCTTGTATGGCACAGCGATGAGACCTAGACAGCTGACCGTTCGCCACACACCGATCCTTAAGGTGCACTATGTATCAAAAGTATCCGGACACCCCCACAAACATGCGTTTTTCATCTTAGGTACATTGTACTGCCAACTACTACCTGCTACTCATTAACCGCGACCTCAGTAGTCTTTAGACATTGTGAAACAGCAGAATGGGACGCTCCGTGCAACTCACGGACTTCGAACGTGGTCAGGTGATTGGGTGTCACTTGTGTCAGAAGTCTGTATGCGAGATTTCCACACTCCTAAACATCCCTAGGTCCACTGTTTCTAATGTGATAGTGAAGTGGCAACGTGAAGGGACATGTACAGCACAAAAGCGTACAGGCCGACCTCGTCTGTTGACTGACAGAGACCGCCGACATTTGAAGAGGGTGGTAAAGAGTAATAGGCAGACAACTATCCACACCATCACACAGGAATTCCAAACTGCATGAGCATCCACTCCAAGTACTACGACAGTTAGGCGTGAGGCGAGAAACCTTGGATACCATGGTCGAGCGGCTGCTCATAAGCCACACATCACGCAGGAAAATGCCGAACGACGCCTCGCTTGGTGTAAGGAGCGTCAACATTACACGATTGAACAGTGGCAAAACGTTGTGTGGAGTGACGAATCACGGTACACATGTGGCGATCCGATGGCAGAGCGTGGGTATGGCGAATGCCCGGTGAACGTTACCTGCCAGCGTGTGTAGTGCCAACAGTGAAATTCGGAGGTGGTGGTGTTAAGGTGTGTCGTTTTTTGTCTGGAGGGGGCTTGCACCCCTTGTTGTTTTGCGTGGCACGATCACAGCGCAGACCTACATTGATATTTTAAGCACCTTCTTGCTTCCCACTGTTGAAGAGCAATTCGGGGATGGCGATTGCATCTTTCAACACGATCGAGCACCTGTTCATACTGCACGGGCTGTGGCGGAGTGGTTACACGACAATAATATCCCTGTAATGGACTGGCCTGCACAGAGTCCTGACTTGAATCCTATAGAACACCTTTGGGATGATTTGGAACGCCTACTTCGTGCCAGGCCTCACCGACCTACATCGATACCTTTCCTCAGTTCCGCACTCCGTGAAGAATGGGCTGCCATTCCCCAAGACACCTTCCAGCACCTGACTGAAAGTATGCCTGTGAGAGTGAACGCTATCATCAAGGCTAAGGGTGGGCCAACACCATATTGACTTCCAGCATTACCGATGGAGGGCGCCACGAACTTGTACGTCATTTTCAGCCAGGTGTCCGGATACTTTTGATCATGTAGTGGATCTCCTGAAAGATCCGTCGCGATATGACGAAATAGTTAAAGCGACGTAAAATAATAAATAGAAATAGAGAGAACTAAATAAAAAGTTGACTAGTTTTATTTTACTTTTTGGTAAAGACAGTCATTTTAATTCTGATTGGTGGAAAATTCTGTAAGCATGTATCACACTAATACTTTAGTATCTTGTAAACATACCTTCGGCCTGTAAATAGCCAAAACTTTGCTATGATTCGAATAATTTTCACAGCTCTGTAACATGCAGATAGAAGAATTTCGTTTTTCCGCTATTCCGTTTTCACTTTCTCTACTATGTACTTGCAGTAAGTTGGGAAAAAACTGTATTCCACCCAAAAAATTTGATGTCGATATTTCACAGGAAATACATGTCCCATAAACCCAAAAAAAGCATTTTTAGAAAACTGTCCTATGCGTATCTGTTTCTGTACGTGTGTTTCAGTATGTGTCTGTGAACAGAATAACTCAAAAACGAAGAGTCCTTTAAATACGAAACTTAGTATTTAAGTTCAGGACCTTCCAACACGAACATTTTGAAGAAAATTTCCACCTCCGAACTATCCTTTAAATGAAACCCTTTTCGATTATTTTTTTATTTTCTCAAAAATTCGATATACAGATTTCAACAGAAATACACGTTTTGAGACCTCCTGAATCAAAAAGGAAACATTTTTATAAAAAGGTCCGTGTGTCTTTCTGTGTGGATGTGTGTGTGTATGTGTGCGTGTGTGTGTGTGTGTGTGCGCGCGCGCGCGCGCCTGTGAACAGCATAACTCAAAAACGAATAGTCGGATAAATAACAAACTTTGTGTTTAGGTTCAGTATCTTTCAAAGATGCGACAAAGATTTTCAAGAAAATCCCCCACAACCCAGACTACAATTTACATGGAACATTTTTCGAAAATTTTAATTTTCTCACAAATGGCTTATGATTTTGATTAAAATACCATATGTTTAAGATACTTTCATGCAAATGAAGTGTATATCTCGAATTTTCTCCTCCAAAGTCTTCTTCATTCTGAATGAATTTTGCATTACTGGAACAAAATTTTACTACACAAAAAATTTAGATCTCGTTTAAACACACAATTTATGTCATATAGATTTTTATTTTTTCGAGTGAACCATTTCGGAGATATTCCTTATTATTTGTTTAAATTTTTCAATACTTATACTTTTTCTTAAATGGGAATTCGTTATTTTTTATTCCTTTGTCTACTACGTATAGTGAGTAGGGGAAGTATTGTATTCCACCCAAAATTCGATACCGAGATTTCACCGGAAATATATGTTTTGAGACCTCCCTGAATCCAAAAAAAGCATTTTTGGAAACATGTCCGTGTGTGTGTCTATGTGTGTATGTGAACAGCATAACTCAGAAACGAACATTCGGATAAACACCAAACTTGGTATTTAGGTTCAGTATCTTCCAGAGATGCGATTTCAAGAAAATTCCCCACCTCAGACTACCCTTTACATGGGTCTGAGCCTGGGTTTAATTTTCTCAAAAATGCCTCTAACGATTTTGAATAAAATATCATATGTTTAAGATATTTTCATGACAAATGAAATGTATATCTCGAATTTTCTGGGAATGTCTCCAAAATTATTCCTCATTGTGAACGACTTTTGCATAACTGGTAAACCATAAGAGATAGACAAATTTTACTATACAAAAATGTAGATCGCGTTAAAATACACAATTTATGTCATATACACTTTTGTTGTTGAGTGAACCATTTTCGAGATATTGCTTGTTATTCCCTTAAATTTTCCAATACTTGTACTTTTTCTCAAATTCATTATTCATTCTCTTTGTCCTGGTAATGCAAAGAGAATGGAATACTCCACATAGCAACCAGCTCGTAAAATATTTGACTATCGCTTAAAGCCTACCAATTCCCTTGCATCTACAAATTAGCAATAAGACTAACATCTCCATTAACATGAAGCATATGGAGAATAAGCGTTTGTAAAAATAGTTTATACAAGAGTGGACAAAGTCATATGAGTGCAACACATCAGATTTTATTTCTTTCATTTTCGTCTTCATGCAAAGAGAACAGAATCTCACAGCCATAACATAGCGAGCGACTTTGAAAAGAATCGATAATCGCTTTAGCCTAGTATATTTTTCCTATACTTACAACGAAACGAGTAAATGAGCAATGAAAGTTTATCTGTAATAACAAGAAGTAAATAGAATAAGCTTTTGTAAGAATACTTTGTAGGAAAGTGAGTAGAGAAACCCATGTGAATGCAACACGTTCTTTTTATCCGGCTCTACAGAACTGATATATAATTAAGTTAGGTACATTGAGTTGCACCAATTATGTAATTGTAATAAGGTAATTATTTTAGTTGCACCACATGTACAAAAGCGATGTTTCACTGCTCTTTAGTATTCATGCTGCGACAGAACTTTATGAACTGTCACTTGCCTCAAATTTCGCATGCGAGCTTCATACTGATAAGGTTTGACTGACACAGAAGAATTTCAAACAGATTTAGTTCCCCCCTCGCATTTTACTCTCTCTACTACGTGCATAGCAGGGAAGGTATTGCATTCTACTAAAAGATGCGATATCAAGATTTCACAGGAAATATATGCTTTGAGACCCCTTGAATAAAAAAGAAACATTCTTAGAAAATGTGTGTGTTTGAGTATATCTGATCAGTATAACTCAAGAATGAAAATTCGATACATACTAAACTTGGTATTCACAAAGCTCATAATCTTCTGAAGATACGCCACGAAGATTTTCAAGAAAATCCGCCCCACTTCCAACTACCTTTTACATGGAAGATTTTTCGTAATTTTTTTATTTTTGGAAAAATGGCTGTAACGATTTTGATTAAAATACCATATATTAAAGATATTTACATAACAAATAAAATGTTTATCTTGAATTTTTGGGAATAGTCTGTGAATTCCTCTTCATTCGGAAGGAGTTTTAGTTTATAATCTTGCATAAATGGATGTTAAGCGATAGACGAAAGTGTAGGTACTACGTAGATCTCTTTAAAAACAACACACAATTTATTTCAAATAATTTTTTGTGGCCTCAACCATTTAAGAGATATCCGTTATTAATGGTTCTAATTAATGGTTCAATACTTAGCCATTCTTTCCAAGTTCTCTCGATTTTCAACTGTTTCTCGCCATGTAGGAAAGAATGTGGAGTTTTAAGAGCAACGTATAGCGTCCAGTTCTAAAACATTTGACTATCGCTATTCCCTTGATATCTATAACGAAATGTGTAATGCAGCTATTTTCGGAAAGGTTTATCTCGATTAAAATGAAGTAGGTAGAAAAAATAAACTTTTGTAATAGTATAATTTGTAGACCCATTAATAAGCGATAGGGAGTAGAGAATGCCATGTGAATATAAGACATCAGATTTTTCTTTCCGTGAAGTCCCCCGGTACAATGCATCTTTCAATCGTTGTGCTGCAGTTCAAGTGGGGAAACCTATCATGACGTCAGTGCTAAGGGTACTAACAGTAGATAAACAATCGCCCATCGCAACTCATTTCCCGTAGTGCATGACATCGGTAATGTCTGCCATTGCAGTGATCTGCGGACACAAACTTTTCATGTGAACGCCTATTGCAAAAAAGAGGAATTCACACAAAATGGCGTGGTAAATCATCAAAGGGCACTCTAAATACCAGATATATGTCATCGTAACGGACGGGGTGCTGCGCTTCTAGTATACATGTGCTATCTCACCTGGATGATGTCTCAAGGTAGAATTTCTCAGAAGTTCTCTGCCTAGGTTGCCAATCGTAGAGCTGAGAAGAAATGCCTATCCGAACTACCTATCTTTGATGAATATCAGGATATTCTGGGCGAAGGCAACTGATAAATTAAATTTCGTTTAACAACTTCATTTATTCTAACTCAATAACTTATTGAAGCTGCTAGAAACTGTTCACTTTTGAATAATAATGAAGTAATTTTATATTATTATTTTGCCGTGGACCTATCTTTCTGTCACACGTTATCTCTCCCCTCACACACACACACACACACACACACACACACACACACACACACACACACACACACACACACACACACGTCTTCCGTCTGTTAGCTCATATGAGATATATCGAAGAGAGCATCAGTAAGTGTTCAAATCTTTTCTTTCCTTTCATATCCCTCTGTTATCTCTCGCGTCCTTTTATGTAACTTCTATTCTTAGGAATTCTGATGATTTACTTGGTGTGCTTTTTTTTCCAAATCCCTTGACTTTCCAGGAATTATGCTCCTATCTCCGTCCTTGTCTCACCTCGGACTACTCTCTGTTTGCTGTTGCGTTGCCTAATCCTGTGTACATTAGCGTGTGTGTGTTGGTGAACATTTAACATTGCTGCCGGCTCGCCTCCTTGCTAATTACACTATTTTCTTACATATGCCTACATTTTATGATACAAGTTTTTTTCACACCTGTACATTACGTTATTGATTATATTCCTATCTTAATTACTGATTCCTGTTATTTGCAATTTGTTTGCTGTGTCGGGTATATGTTCCCCTACATCATGGAACAGATCGAATCTGGGATTTCAACGTTCATAACGGAACTAAATGAATGTTTTCTTTTTAATTATATATATAATTAATTTAAATTAATTATACTTTTCAGAGAACTTAATATAGAGTCAACTGAAAAATTCAGTATCACAGCTGGGATTTGAACACGGTTCTCCCGCTCTCCGTGCTGTTGCTCTAACCATTGAGCTACTGTGACTACATGCCGGTGAAACCCGCCATCGCAAGTACTTTATTAAAAACTTGCCAAGAAGAGGCTAACGCCTTTAAAACGTATAATTAATTTCAATTAATTATATATATAATAATAATTAAAAAGAAAACCTTAAGAAACCCATAAGTACCCAGTAATAAAAAGTATTCTCTAGTTCGTTATCATTTATCTAATTCCAGTTACTGTACTTAACTGGATTCTAAAAGGCCTAAATAGCCTTGATATGAAGTTTATGGAAGGGCATTTTATATATGTTCTATGCAGCAAAACATACGTAAGAGCAATTAAATGTAACTGTACATAAAAGATATTAAGGTCTAAATAAGAATGGGGTAAACTGTGTTTATTTGTGGTAAAATGTTGTGATTTGGGGTAAAGTGGGATAATGTGGGCGTTTGGTAGCATTTCGTAGTGTTTCCATTTGTCAATTGACTTTTGGGCCACACGATCTATATGTATTGCACCGGTTCCGATCTCGAAAACCGCATTTGAGCCGGTGAGCACGCGGCATGATGACCACATGTCATCTCCAATCTGCATCTGCCCATGATGTCCTGAGTGAACGGAGTCAGATGGTGCAGCGACGTCAAGGTGATAGGGGTATGTACAGTTGCAGAACAGTACTACATTTGGAGGCTTTAGTCTCGCTAGTAAATGCTGCTGATATTTTCTTTACCTGACTGTCCTTCCGATGTCCCGCCCACTTGTTCTGTAACTGTTTGGTTCCTCTTCCCACCGAAAGCACTCATATCGTGGCCGACTGGTAATAATATATTTTATTTTTGACAGAGTATTAATTAAGATTTGTAATTTTGTAAAGTAAGTGTGAAGTGTTACAGTTGTAAGAGGAAAAAAGATTTAATGGAAAAATTATGCCCTGTAAAATGTACGAGTATAAAAGTGGAGTTAGCTCTTCTGTTGCTGGACCCTTCTTTACGCTGAACAAGTATACGATATGATTAACGTCATCTTACGACATTATGTACCTAGTATCTTGCATTTGCTTTACGGTAGGAATAATGAAGCTCAGAATTGCGTGTAAATGCACAGATGCATTTAAGAGTTGTTTTCTTTGCTGGAGGGAAAGGTAGTGCATCACAGAGGGTAGACGATGAGGATACACCTTAAGTATTTTCCCTTTTTAGATCTTAAGAAAATCTGCACAAAATGCTGCAATAAATTGTGTGATTTAGTAGTTTTAAATAGGTAAAGACTTATCTTACCTGTTGTTACGCCCCCCCCCTTTCAACGAGAGAATTATTTTTCATAGCAATATCCTTGAAGCAGTTTCTCAAAGAGCAGACAGATGCCACTACTGTATAGAGCCACTGTATAACCCACTTACCTATTTCATCTAAAAAGCATTTTGAGGTTCAAATCCCAGCTATGATTGAATTTTACAGGCTGATTCTACCTTACCACACACGGCTTGTATGAAAGAAAAATCAATTAAAATTGATTGACCTAATGGTTGGTTAAACTATGAGGCCCAGGACTTAAAAGTACTTACGACATCGTATATCACCACTGCGGTATGTCATCTCAAACCGGGAAAAATGAGAGTCAATTGGGGAATTTAACGTTGTGCCTGCATGTTGGCATAGTAGCTCATTTGGTTAGAGCAACCATACGCAAATCAAAGATCCATGGTTCAAATCCTGGCTACGGCATTAAATTTTTCAGCGTGATTCTACTTACCAATCTGAAAATATCTGATGGTTACACTCACATGACTTTCTCTACTCTTGTACAAACTATTTTTACAAACACTTATTCTCCATATGCTTCATGTTAATCGAGATGTTAATCTTATTGCTAATTTTCTTGTAGATGCAAGGGGAATATGGTAGGCTTTAAGCGATAGTCAAATATTTTAAGAACTGGTTGCTATGTGCAGTATTCCATTCTCTTTGCATAAGACATAACAAAACTGATGTGTTTCACTCACATGACTTTCTCTACTCTTGTACAAACTATTTTTACAAACGCTTATTCTCCATCTACTTCATGTTAATCGAGATAAACATTTGCAGACTCTATCTTGTTAATTTTCTTGTAGATGTAAGGGGAATATATATTTGCAAGGGCAATATAGAAATACAGTAGCCCTTAAGCATATACATATCTCTAATAGCTGGTTGCTAGGTGCAGCACCATTCCCTTTGTCACAGATTAATACTCTTTGCATATCCAAGACAAAAAAAATGAATAACGAATTCCCATTTGAGAAAAAAAGTGTTGAAAAATTTAAGGGTATAACAAGCAATATCTCGAAAATGGTTCACTCAACAACAAAAATATGTATGACATAAATTATGTATTTTAACGCGAAATACATTTTTTGTGTAGTAAAATTTTATCTATCTCTTATGATTTACCAGTTATGCAAAAGTCGTTCACATTGAAGAAAACTTTTGGAAACATTCCCAGAAAATTCAAGATATACATTTTATTTTTCATGAAAATATCTTAATCAAAATCGTTTGAGTCATTTTTGAAAAAATTAAAATTTTTGAAAAATGTTCCATGTAAAGGGTAATCTGGGGTGGAGGGATTTTCTTGAAAACCTTCATGTCGCATCTCTGGAAGATACTGAACCTAAATACCAAGTTTGGTGTTTATCCGACTGTTCATTTCTGAGTTATGCTGTTCACAGACAGACACACAGACGGACATGTTTCCAAAAATGCTTTTTTACTTTGTCTACTACGTATAGTAAGTAGGGGAAGTATTGTATTCCACCCAAAAATTCGATACCGAGATTTCACCGGAAATACATGTTTTGAGATCCCCTGAATCCAAAAAAAGCATTTTTGGAAACATGTCCGTGTGTGTGTCTGTATGTCTATCTGTGTGTCTGTCTGTGAACAGCATAACTCAGAAACGAACAGTCGGATAAACATCAAACTTGGTATTTAGGTTCAGTATCTTCCAAGGATGCGACACGGCGGTTTTCGAGAAAATCCCCCCACCCCAGATTACCCTTTACATGGAAGATTTTTCGAAAATTTTAATTTTCTCAAAAATGGCTATAACGATTTTGATTAAAATATCATATGTTTAAGATATTTTCATGACAAATAAAATGTATATCTTGAATTTTTTGCGAATGTCTCCAAAAGTATTCTTCATTGTGAACGACTTTTGCATAACTGGTAAACTGTAAGAGATAGACAAAATTTTACTACACAAAAAATGTAGATCGCGTTAAAATACACAACTTATGTCATATACATTTTTTGTTGAGTGAACCATTTTCGAGATATTGCTTGTTATTCCCTTAATTTTTTCAATATTTATTTCCTCAAATGGGAATTCGTTATTCATTTTTTGTCTTGGATATGCAAAGAGTATTAATCTGTGGGAAAGGGAATGGTGCTGCACTTAGCAATCAGTTATTAAGAGATATGTATGTGCTTAAAGGCTACTGTATTTCCAAATTGCCCTTGTAAATATATTATCCCCTTACATCTACAAGAAACTTAGCAATAAGATAGAGGCTGCAAATGTTTATCTCGATTAACATGAAGTAGATAGAGAATAAGCGTTTGTAAAAATAGTTTGTACAAGAGTAGAGAAAGTCATGTGAGTGTAACATCAGATTTTTTGGATTCAGGGGGTCTCAAAGCATGTATTTCCGGTGAAATCTCGGTATCGAATTTTTGGGTGGAATACAATACTTCCCCTACTTACTATACGTAGTAGAGAAAGTAAAAATATACAACCTTATATGTGAGATGCGATTTATATTATTATTATTATTATTATTATTGTTATTATTATTATTAGGCATCATTATATAGAGTACTAAAACACTCCATTCAAAACAATGAAATTAGCAATCTAAGGCGCATTCACACGGCATAAGTGGCCAAGGTTTTTGAGACACGGACTCGTGAACGGGAGATCCGTGGTTCAAATCCCGCCGGATCTTTCTCCCTAACGGGTATTTTCCAGGTTTTTCCCAGTCATCATAGCTGGCAAATGCCGGGGAGGTACCCTAAACTGGGAAGTTTCCTTTCCCAATTATCATTTCATTTCATGCATCATCACTGTCAGCCCCTGTGTTAGCCATATGTAATAATATCGAGCGTTAAACACTATTCAGAAAGGGGCATCTGTTATTAATTCTAATGGTTGATGTTGAACACGAGTTAAAACAAAGTCAAGGAGTTTAACTCAACAGATATTCGAAACCGGGCCTATAGGATCTGAGCCAACAATCTTACGCGACTATAAAATAATAATGGCAGCTGTGTTGTTTCAAAAATACTATCAGTGAGTTGAACTCAACCAGCTATTGACATTGAGGCAATGAAATATGCTTATTTCAAAAGTAGGAAAGGCTAAAATCTTCAATAAGAGAATAAATTATAGAAGTTTTGCAAGATGACATTTTGAAATAGATCTGATTTTTACTTTCTCTACCAAGTACATAGACAAGAGAAGGTATTGCATTCCAACTAAAAATTCTATACCGAGATTTCACCGGAAATACATGCTTTGAGGCTCCTTGAACCCCCAGGAAAGCATTTTTAGAAAAAGGTCTGTATATGTGTGTGTCTGTGAACACATAACTCAAAAATGAAAAGTCGGATAAATATCAAACTTAGTATTTAGGTTCAGTACCTTCGAAGGATGCAACACGAAGCTGTTCAAGAAACCCACCCACTGCAATCTACTCTTTGCACGGAACATTTTTCGTAAGTTAAATTTTATGAAACTGCCTCTACGATTTTGGTTAAAATACCATATATTTAAGATATTTACATGTCAAATAAAATTTTTATTTCAAATTTTCTGGGACTACCTGTGAATTCCACTTCATTAGGATGGAATTTCTTAGAATCTTGTTTAACAGGTAAACATATTACACAAAAAAATGTAGATCTCTTTAAAACACACAATATATTTCAAACAACCAGCCATTTCTGAGATATCGTGATTAATGGTTCAAAATTTTCAATACCATTCTTTTAAAGGTCCTGTCGATTTTCAATTGTTTCTCGCGACGATGTCATGGAAAGGGTTGAAATTCTAAGGCCAGCGTGTAGCGTCCAGTTCTAAAACATCTGACTATCGCTATTCCTTTTTTATCTATAACGAAATGTGCAATCCTGATATTTCCGGGATGGTTTGTCTCAATTAAAATGAAGTAGATAGGAGAATAAACTTTTATAAGAATAATTTGTATACCCACTAGTAAACGATAGAGGGTAGAGAAATTCACGTGAATTATCTTATCATTTGATCACCAATATGGTGTATATACAAGCTTTATTATAATATGTCAAAGTACTTCGACATCTTTAAAGTAATCAAATATATAAGTTAATACCACATTTTTAATCCTCTTTGAAAACTAATTATTGAAAATTTAAATTTACAAAAATAGAGATATGAAGGAATAATTTTGTTTTCAGCGATTCTTGCTGTAAGTGGTGTCAAGAATGTATTTTAAACAGCTCCTACTTGGCTAGAATTTAAAGAACATACATGACTATTTTATCACTTTTATAACATGACCATTTAACTCATTAATTAGTGGCCAATCTGGTGTAACAGCATCAGATATTTCAACAAATGTGATTTTATCAGATTCAAGTTATCGTGTGTAAATGCATTTGTTAACTACATAAAAACGCACTAAAACATCCGTATAGCTTCTATGTACATTAATAGCATTATTGGCTACATTGTGCAATTATTGTCTTCAATTATACATTTATTGTTAAAGAGTTTAAATAGACATAAAACAGTATCTTTCCTTCGTGAATGTTTTGATCTCTGAGTAGGTTACCGTTAGAATGAACCCAGTTACACTTATGTAAACTTAATTAAGATTCTATGAATCTGATTAGCTTATTTAGTATAAGTTTTTGTACAGTCAAAATAAATAAAACTCGAGCTTCGGATCCTCTCAAGATAAGCTCTCGTTACATTATTGCAGACAAATAAAGCTCTGAATATTTTAATGAATTATAGCTATAATTGCTTCATGTGTAACTAATCCTGTTGATAAATGAAATAGTTTCACAAATAGTTACCTCACTATTAGGGGTATAAGACATAAATAACTAAACGGGATTCTGATTAGCTGTTCATTTTGCATGACTGCGCTGCCTAGCGGGAAAGTATAAAACTAATAAGTTTGATGATACATTTCCGGATTTCGCTAACCAGCTGCTCCCTTATGCCAGGTATTTGAACCAGATACTGCCATAGAAGCGCTGACCTGTGACAAAATAAAGTAAATTTTTGCTATATCCTTTGCCACATGAAACACCATCTTAGGGTGGGGAAATTTTGTCAGATATACGATGACATTTCTTGCTTGTTCTTTGGATCCGGAATGCTTTTACAGCCACCGCGCAACTGATAAAAGCCATCGACCTCTGGAGTGGAGCTTGTAAGCGGCACTTTCCGAGTCGACAATCTTAAAGCAAGTACGTGTAGAAGCAGCATTGCCACAACTTATATAACAGAGCCAGTTTGTTTCGCATCTACGTGTTGTTTATCTTGACAGTTATTTGGCGCATGCTCACACCCTCCTACACCGTGGGATTGTCTCTCAGGCATCCAGTCTGACCAATGTGGGCCTCAGTATCGAGATGACTCAGGAATGCATACCGCTTAGTCATGCCCACCTTGCACAGTGTTGTGATCTGACGTAAGGTGACAAACAAATCGTGCAATTTGTTGCTCAGGTGAGACTGAGATGGTGGTGGTGGTGGTGGTGGTGGTGGTGGTAGTGTGTTTCAACATCTCCTGGGGCAGTCCCTGCTCCAAACAAGGATATCACCTCCAGAAGGTCGCTTTCTTCTCACCAAGCTGCACTTGAATTCCTTGCTGATGAATCTCTTTATACGACACATATTTTCAGGCCAACTTTTCCTTATTCGCTTTCACCATTTCTCCTTGACAGCAGCAATGCCAGATTCTCTGCTAAAACAGCTGACGACACAGTCATTGTTTCTTCTCGCCGAACTCAGATAAATTTCTCCCTGGAAAATCTCCATGCAACATAGATTTTCATACTCAATGTTTCCTTATTTTCTATCCCATTTCTCCTTCCTGGTAGCAATGTTGAACTCTTCCAGTCTTGATAACTATTCACAGTTTGTTTTCTTGGAAGCCCTCACGGTCAAGAAGATATTATGTCAGCTCTTAAACATAACAAAACAGTTGCGTGTGTTAAAACATCTCTGCTAAAGATAAAACCTTGACTCAACTTCAGAATAGTTGCAATAGAACTGGTGTAAGAATTTCAAAATTTTAACATGTATTATTTATTCCTGCTTTCTCTATTTTGGTTTTCTTCCGTATATAATATTATGAAAGGGACTTGTTCTCTTTTGCACAGTGATGATCTTTTAGACTCAGGATAAAAAGGGACACCGTAATTATGCAAAATTGATAAATGAAGCCCTTAAAATACCAATGACATAAGCATCACCTATTACTTTTAGATACAAGTGCATCTGTAATTTCGCAAGTTTTACTCTCTCTCTCTCTCTCTCTCTCTCTCTCTACGCTTAGTGATTAAGATAGATAAAGTATTGTGTTCAGTATCTCATTTTGGCGAAAAGCCTCGTTTTAAAACATGTTAGGAACTTCAACGGGCGCTCATGTCTGTCAGTCCTTGAACAGTAGAAAACTCAAAAACGTAGTCAGACAAATACCAAATTTCATACTTTGGCCAAATATCTTTGGGCACCACAATAAAAATTTAAAAAAAAAAGTCCATCTCCACGAAACAAATATTTACGCGCAAAAAAATAAAAAATGTACGAATATTTTCATTCTTATTTCGTAAGTTTAATATATTAACTCGAATAAAAAGTATATCTTGAAATTCGATAAGAGACTTGGAAGTCCTGATTCTTGAGTTTTATATACTTTTGAAACCTTTAGGGACAATCGAAAGTTTAATACATAAAAAGAAACTGTAAGCCTGTTAATAAATACAATTTGTGTGTCAGAATTCCTCCTAGCATTAGACATTTGTGAAATATCCTAGTTTTCCAATGTTTATATTTTCTCAACATACGTTCCTGGTCATCTGATGGAACGTGTTTAATAATTGCGATTCTTATTATTCTTCCTGATGGATTCATTGGTAACAAAAACTGACGTGTGATGTAGGCAGATTGATTTACTTTCACATTGTGCGTAGAACTAAGCTCGTACTGCCAGATTTGAAATCATTTGTGGGCAAGCATTTTTAGTAATTAGTCCAACGTTATAGAAGAATCACCGCTCACATAGGCAATATTCGTTAAATACTAATGCAAAGAGAAAGTGAATTAACCATTTCTTTTTACTTTCTCTATCATATAGGTATTTGAAGTAAATATCTTATTCTACCCAAATATTCGAATTGAAATTGCGCTGGAAACGCATTTTTAAGTCTCCTGAATCATAAAAACGTGTTTGTTTGCCTGTATGTGCACAACAAAAAAATAAAAAAAAATAAAGAAAGTTGAATGCATACTATGAGTCAAGATACCTTTTAAGGGTAAAGCTGAATGAAGAAATTTCCCATCTCGAAAACACTTTGATGGATGTGTTATGCTTTTTTACTTCATCTATTACGTATAGTAAGTAAGGGAAGTATTTTATTCCACCCAAAAATGCGATACCGTGATTTCATCGGAAATACATGTTTTGAGATCCCCTGAATCCAAAAAAAAGCATTTTTGGAAACATGTCCGTGTGTGTGTCTGTGTGTCTGTGAACAGCATAACTCAGAAACGAACAGTCGGATGAACACCAAACTTATTTAGGTTCAGTATCTTCCAGAGATGCGACACGAAGGTTTTCAAGAAAATCCCCCACCCCAGAGTACCCTTTACATGGAACATTTTTCGAAATTTTTAATTTTCTCAAAAATGGCTCTAACGATTTTGATTAAAATATCATATGTTTAAGATATTTTCATGACAAATAAAATGTATATCTCGAATTTCCTGGGAATGTCTCCAAAAGTATTCTTCATTGTGAACGACTTTTGGTAAACTGGTAAACCATAAGAGATAGACAAAATTTTACTGCACAAAAAATGCAGATCGCGTTAAAATACACAATGTATGTCATACATTTTTGTTGTTGAGTGAACCATTTTCGAGATATTGCTTGTTATTCCCTTAAATTTTTCAATACTTATTTTCTCAAATGGGAATTCGTTATTCATTTTTTTGTCTTGGATATGCAAAGAGCATTAATCTATGGCAAAGAGAATAGTGCTGCACCTAGCAACCGGCTATTAAGAGATATGTATGTGCTTAAACGCTACTGTATTTCTATACTGCCCTTGTAAATATATATTCCCCTTACATCTACAAGAAAATTAGCAATAAGATAGAGTCTGCAAATGTTTATCTCGATTAACATGAAGTAGATGGAGAATAAGCGTTTGTAAAAATAGTTTGTACAAGAGTAGAGAAAGTCGTGTGAGTGTAACACATCAGATTTTTTTTCTAAGAAGTTAAACAGTTTTAATGAAATTAGACTATTTTCGAGATATTTATATAACAAACTTTATATCTATAATTTTATATGAACAAATTTCAAGTCTCCTACATACTGATTGAATTTTCTGAAAAAGTATAAGTGATCGGCAAAAATCTATGGAAATGTAGACTAATTAAAATGTTAAATTTAGATGCAATAATTCTTCCGCAGCATTCGACGTTTCCATAAGATTCGTTTTTATATGTTTACATATTATCAAGTTGATTCATGCTGTAAACCATCTAATTTGAATCTATTTTTCCGCCTAATATAGTTTTTAACAAACAATAAATTACGATATGAGCATTTGAATGTTGTTTCCGTATCTTGCAAGGTAGATAATGCAGACTTTGAAGAGCTTAAAAGCAGCCAAAGCTCAAAGATTAGACGAGTTGCCACAAAAGTTTTAGCTAGTGTAAGTGATTTGGTATGAGTTCACTCCAGATATCTAAGAAAGTTCGATGAGAATTGCCCTACCTTTTGGGGCAAGGCCATTATTCACCCCAATTATAAACGGAAGGGAGCTTCCGGAAATGCAGATAGTTACAGGGCGTTACTCTGTTTCCAGTTACAGAGGAATGTTATTACAGAGTATCATACAACAAATAAAGTGGTGGGAATCAAAATTTTGCAAACTTTTAAATTTTCAAATGGGTTTCAGAGAAGGGCGCAACATCATAGGGGCCGAGTTTATTTTACATATGTGTAGAGCTAACAAATGTTAGTTAACCAGGGAAGCCTGCATTGCGCGTTTGTAGATTTTAAGAAAGCGTTTGACTGTCACTTGGGATACATTACGGCATAAACTACGGCAAGGTGAATGTCAAGTGTAATAATTAGAGCATTACAGGCATTATAACACAATATGAAATTATGTATAAATCATGACAAGAACAGTGTCGGAGAGCTTCGTAGACTATAGGGTAGTGTATGGCAAGGCTTTATTCAACCCCGTTACTATTTTATCTGTTTGTAGATAATATTACTGACATAATGTGAGCGGAAACTAAGGACGTGGAGATTTGCAGATTCCAACATTTTTATATGCAAATCCCTAACATATTCCTTAATATACGACGACAAACGGAGTACAGCGGGGACTAGAGAGACTTGTGGATTACTGCGACGAAGGGTTACTTACAGTTAATGTGAATAAGACTAAATCAATGACTTTCATTAATGGTTCGGTTTATAGCACGGAACAAAAAGTGGATGAAGCATATTGAGTCTTCTTTATTGGGAAGGAATTTTGTATAGTTTCGTACAACTGGTAAATTATAAGAGATTATAACTATAAGAGTATATAATTATACTTATAGTAAATAAAAACTTACTGCATATATATCCAGATATCTTTAAAACAAACAATTTATTTGAAATACTTTTTTGTCACTCATTTTGGAGATACTATTCGTTGTTACTTGTTTTTAATTTTTCAGCACTTTGTCATCTTTTAATGACATTAGTTGTTTCTCGCGATGTCATGCAAAGAGATGGAATTTCATGACCATTATGCGACTTTTAAACATTTGACTTCGCTTCGGTTTCCTATATCCATCTATTAAAATTACTTGTACAAACATTTATCTCCCTTAACATAAAGTATATTAAAAATAGGATTTTATAAGAACAATTTGTAGAAGCTATATACAACTAAATGATAGGGGTAGAGAATGTCATATGAATGTAGCACGTAACATATTTTTTATTTTTAAACTGCAGCGATACGAATACTTCTGGAGTGACTGTATGTATTTTAACAGATTAATAAAAACGATTTAAATGTACAAACAAATAAATAAGATGTATATGAAGTTGTATCTAGCACTGACCAATGGCGTTCAGTGAAAACTACCTCGTCTTCTGTTAACATAGAACGGTATGCAAGTTTATCAGAATGAACCCCCTCCTATAAACAAGTCTTATAGTTTGTCGTATGAGTACCTTTTGGGGAAAGTTTGGTTGAAACTGGTCTTTTAAACATTTTTTACTTTCTCTACTACGTATAGTAAGTAGCGGAAGTTCCACCCAAAAATTCTTAACCGAGATTTCACCGGAAATACATGTTTTGAGACTCCCTGAATCCAAAAAAAAGCATTTTTGAAAGCATGTCCGTGTGTGTCTGTATGGTCTGTGAACAGCATAACTCAGAAACGAACAGTCGGATAAACACCAAACTTGGTATTTAGGTTCAATATCTTCCAGAGATGCGCCACGAAGGTTTTCAAGAAAATCTCCCACCCCAGATTACCTTTTACATGGAACATTTTTCGAAAATTTTAATTTTCTCAAAAATGGCTAACGGTTTTGATTAAAATATCATATATTTAAGATATTTTCATGACAAATAAAATGCATATCTTGAATTTCCTGGGAATGTCTCCAAAAGTATTCTTCATTGTGAACGAGTTTTGCATAACTGGTAAACCATAAGAGATAGACAAAAGTTTACTACACAAAAAATGTAGATCGCGTTAAAATACACAATTTATGTTATATACATTTTTTTGTTGTTGAGTGAAGCATTTTTAGATATTCCTTGTTATTCCCTTAAATTTTTCAATACTTATTTTCTCAAATGGGAATTCATTATTCATTTTTTTTTTGTCTTGTATATGCAAAGAGTATTAATCTGTGGCAAACACAATGGTGCTGCACCTAGCAACCAGCTATTAAGAGATATGTATATGCTTAAAGGCTACTGTATTTCTATATTGCCCTTGCAAATACAAAACAAAGGGTGCATAGTAGGCTTTAAGTGATAGTCAAATAGGTTTAGAACTGGTCGCTATGTGTAAAATGTAATTCTCTTTGCATGTCAAAAGATCGTTTCTGCAAAAGTTTATCTCGATTAATATGAAATAGATGGAGAATAACAGCTTGTAAAAATAATGTGTACAAGAGTAGAGAAAGTCATGTGAGTGTAACACATCAGATTTTTAGTAATAACAAACATTCATGTTTTTCTTGAAGTTAATGCCCAGAGCCTGTCCATTTAAACAATATACTTTATAAGAGATGCACCGAAAGGAATGGTGAATGGAATGTAAAAGGTTACGGTAGCCACCATAGACGACAGGCATTATTGGGGTACGTTATTCATAAGTAAAAATGACGAGAAAGCGGAAAAAGGAAGGAAATGAGGAAGCAGTGAGCGGCCTAGATTTAAATGGAAAGATGTGATTGTATCACCACAGAAGAAAACACCACAATTACTAAACATGCAAAAATTAGACATTAAATGCTTAAATGTATAATAGCTCTTACGATAACGTATAATCTTTAACTCCAAATAATAACAAAATCATAGCTCAGCCATATAGTACCACTCAACAAAACCATCAGGATAATCTGAAAAAAATATTCCCGAGAATAACAATGTTTACTACCATTGCACTTCCAGGAATGTAAAATTGCCAGCTTAGGTATACTTTCTGAACGTTTGGTCATTGTGTCGAGTATCGTGTAGTATTTCTCATGTCGTGCGACGCGTCTGGTAAGAAAAATCCCATTCGTATTTATATAACTTTAGACCCATATGTTGGCCAAATTTTAGGGACCCATGCTTTAAATTATATTTAAATATGTCATATTTTTAAAGTGTCTTTTTTTACATTTTAAATGTATTATTTTTATTCAAATGCTTTAGGATGCTATAATTTTCATATTAAAAACCTGAAACTTTTACTGCTCGTTCTGAAAACTATCATAAAGAACTACAGAGATCTATTTTAAGTAAATGTCTTCAGAATTAAACAAAGAGTTGGAATGTGTCGTTTAGATACTAAAAATCCATAGTTTTCAGATCTATTGGATTTACTTTTTTGGATCTTTCTAAGTTCAATATTTAAAGTGTAAGTATGCTGTTAAATTATACACATACCAAAGATACCATAGAAGTTTATTTTCAGCTCTCTAATATGGAGGGTAATGTATTTCGAAAAAATAAACTTTTTTTTTTCAAAAAAAGGTTCAGTTATTTATATACTACTCAATGTATAGCAATCAAAATTTAGTTGTAGATACTAATAACAGAAGCTTACACAAAATTAAGTCTATAACCTAACGAATAGAAGCTTCACTCATGATTCTCTTAACTGATTCCTGAGTAATAGCGACTTTGTCCTACTGTCTACGAACTAATCTGCTCTTATTTTAGTCTTCTTGTGCGGCTATTTTGAAAACTATTTGTGGATCGATTCATACGGCATTAATTTATGTCTTTATCCTTCTAAATTCCTGATATAAGTTTAAGTGTTACTTCTGAAATTATAAGGCATTAAATTTTGATTGGTGAATTAATGAAACGATGAAACAACTAGAGGAAAATGAATGCAGGCCAACTATACATTAGATAGGTTAATCAAAATCAAATTAGCATTATGGGTTATGGTTAACGATCGGTGAAGAATTTTAACTTGCAAACAGTGTTTGTCTTTTCCACCATCCCAATGGAGCAAAAGAGGGTGAGAGGGTATTACAGATCTGGTATAGAACAAGAGCAAGGAAGTGGTGGTCCCTAAGAATAGCAGATCTATACCCTTAAAGATACCCTGTGTGCCAACTTCGCTAACTCTAATGTCGCAAGAGATAACCTCATATAAAGCATGCACAACAACGCCGCCTGCCGCCGAATCTTCGCCGTAAAGACAAAATTTTGAAAGCCTAACAAAAGGGCAAAATGCTATGAAATGAAAAAAAGAAATTAAATGAAAATATCTTGTAAATACATCCACCATTACCTTAGCAACTTAAAAAAAAAACTTAGGTTAATCGGTCCTTGCGATTCGAACTAAGAATTTTCTAAATACTAACCACAAATGCCTGAAGCTTTTTATTCGGCATGGGTTGCAGAATTTAGCATATTCTGTAACAGTAGGACAATCTGTTGCGTTACCTTCTGCTCTGAATGCAGAATCAAGAAAGGTTCAGTTCAATCCTTTGTTCAAAAATAGAAAGGTATAAGAAGCAATAGTTGTGTTGTACAAGCGATAGGTAAATGAATAGATACGACAAATTATTTAGGTGAAGAAAATTACGGTGTTCATTATAAATGTACTTAAAATTCGCATCCAACTTATATAGAAGAAACAAATAAAAACTATAGATGAAAATGGAAGCTTTGAAGAGGCATTGTTTCATTTACTGCTAATATTTTCATTGTTATCCTATTACCTTACATATATATGGATTCACACAATGGAAGTGAACGTTACATAATTCTTGGGGATTGCCAACTTGCATAATGGTGCTGTAATAGCTCATTATTTGCCTTTTGCGGAAACTGGTTATGTCCACATTGTGAACGAACCCACTTAATTGAGTCCGCTATAATATTAATTTGTATTCACGAAGGAATATTACTTTCTCTACTATTACCTATAGTAGGGAAAGCATGCATTCCACCCAAAAATTCGAACCAGAGATTTCACCGCAAACACACGTTTTAAGAACTCCCTGAATCCAAAAAGATATTTTTAGAAAAAGGTCTGGCGTGTGTGTGTCTGTCTGTCTGTCAACGAACAGCATAAATGAAAAACGAAAAGTCGAATAAATACAGAATTTCGAATTTAAGTTCAGTGTTCATCAAGGATACAACACCAAGACTTTCAAGATAATCCCTCCACCTCAAACCACCCTTTAAATGTAAACTTTTTCTTACTTTTGATTTTCTCAAAAATGACACGCTTTTGGTTACAATACTATATGTTTAAGATATTTCCATGGCAAATAAAATGTTTATCTTGAATTTTCTGAATATAATTGGTAAAACGTATGAGATACATAAAGTCTTACTACACATAAAGTGCAGATCTCATTGAAATACGCAATTTATAGCAAATACATTTATATGGCGTTAACCATATCCGAGATATTCTTCTTTATTGGTTTGAATTTTGAAATGCCTTTTGCAAGTAGTATGTTGTTATTCGTTTTCTCTCGGGTCATACAAAGAGCATGGAATTTCAAAGGCATCACTTCATCACACAGCAAATCCTCTTTTTAAAACTCTGGCTATGGCTTTAGCCTACTGTATTCTTGTTATACTTAAAAGGAAAGTATGTTTAAATGTGCAATGGAAATTTATTTCTATTAACAAGAAATAGATAGAAGAATACGCATTTGTTGTTTTGTAGAAGAGTGAATAGCAAAAATGCAACATGTAAAATGTTTTGTTGTGGTCATACAAGAGCGTAGAATTTGAAATGCGGTACATAGCGATCCGCATTTTTAAAATCTGACTATCGCTTTAGCCTACTGTACTTTATACATACAAGAAATGTGTAAATGTGTAATGGAGGTTTATTTATATTAACTAGAAATAGATAGAAGGATAAGCTAACGACCGGAATGGCTTAGGCGGTAATATCTGTGGCCCGCATTCAGGAGATCCCGGATTCAAATCCCGTGAGCCGACCAATCTGACTGGGGTTTCTTGCGACTTCCTTCAATCGTTATGGTAAATACCGGATTGGATATATAATACCATGACCCAAAGTTCCAAATTAAGTCTAAAGCGATTGGAAATATGTGGTAATAGTGAATGCTCTGTCCTTTATCCACAGACAATAAAAACAGTACATCGGACGGCACCCTAATTCCATCTGCCTGCCACGTGTAGAAACAGACGCAGTTGCCTAGCACTAAGGCCTCTGTGGACACGTAACGAAGCAAGATGGGAAGGCTAACTGTCCGCCACACACCGAGCCACGAGGTATCTCCCAACAGATGCATCGCGATATACCACGTAGTTAAAGCGACGTAAAATAAATAAATTAAAAAAGAATGCGGTTTTGTAAGAAGAGTGAGTAGAGCAATGCATGTGACTGCAACACATCCAATTTTCTATATTTTCGACACATACGATCATGTAAAAAAATGCATCTACATTTTTACTTTCTCTACTACGTATAGTAAGTAGGGGAAGTATTGCATTCCACCCAAAAATTCGATACCGAGATTTCACCGGAAATACATGTTTTGAGACCTCCTGAATCCAAAAAAAGCATTTTTGGAAACATGTCCGTGTGTGTGTCTGTGTGTGTGTCTGTGTGTGTGTGTGTCTGTGTGTGTGTCTGTGTGTGTGTCTGTGAACAGCATAACTCAAAAACGAACAGTCGGATAAGCACCAAACTTGGTATTTCGGTTCAGTATCTTCCAGAGATGCGACACGAAGGTTTTCAAGAAAATCCCCCCACCCCAGACTACCGTTTACATGGAAGATTTTTCGAAAATTTTAATTTTCTCAAAAATGGCTCTAACGATTTTGATAAAAATATCATATGTTTAAGACAATGTCATGAGAAATGAAATGTATATCTCGAATTTTCTGGGAATGTCTCCAAAAGTATTCTTCATTGTGAACGACGTTTGCATAACTGGTAAACCATAAGAGATAGACAAAATTTTACTACACAAAAAATGTAGAGCGCGTTAAAATACACAACTTATGTCATATACATTTCTTTTGTTGAGTGAATCGTTTTCGAGATATTGCTTGTTATTTCCTTAAATTTTACAATACTTATACTTTTTCTCACATTCGTTATTCATTTTTTTTATGTCCTGGACATGCAAACAGAATGGAATGCGCCACATAGCAACCAGCGTTAAAATATTTGACTATCGCTTAAAAGCTACCATATTTCCCTTGCATCTACAAGAAAATTACCAATAAGATTGACATCTCGATATCTCGATTAACATGAACCATATGGAGAATAAGCGTTTGTAAAATTAGATTGTACAAGAGTAGAGAAAGTCATGTGAGTGTAACACATCAGATTTTTTTTTTTGAAGTTGTACACGATCTCGGAAATAAAAGGAAACAAGCCTCGTAACCAAATCAGTATAATGATACACTCACTTTAGCTTGTACGGAAAACATTGTCGTACCGTGCAATTACACGTTTTGACATTCTTTTGAATGAAAATTAACGGAATCTCGGCAATGCTACATTTTAAATATTGTCGATCCATTAGCATAACGCTATGAATTTTTGCCGCATATGCATGTAAGAAATACTTTTGTGAAGACATAGCAGCTTCAAAACATTATAATACTTTTTAAAATTTATATGCACATGTTATTACCAAATTTATGTTCAATTTTATACTGAACAAAAACAAGTATGGCATCTTTTAAGAGATTGCATAGCGTCATAGGGGAATATTCATAAAATATCGTTCGTATCATTTGTAGTTCCTGAAAAAACGTAGTTTTTATATATATAAATGTTTTAGCGTAAAAACGGAAGTTTAAAGATACGCTTTTATGGAAACTAAATTATGAATATATAAAAGTATATTTGAAACACTTGGCATAAGATACAGCGTTAAATATAATTATAACAAAATAAGTTGCTATGGTTAGTTTAACCAATATCACCATTTAATTTTCGCTAAACATGTCAAAGATAGAAGCGGTACTCGTTTCGACATAAGAGGTATTATTACGGAATTCAGAAATATTTATCTCCAAAAATCGGAAAGGATAAAGACGACGCCATCATTGACTACCATAGTAACGCCTAGAACTTTCCAAGCATCTAAAGGTACAAACATAGAGCAATAGAGTTGAGACAAGAGTAAGATGAGCGAGATCTAGAGTAAATCAGATAAAGCCTAGAGGCAAGATGATTACATTGTTGACCGTTTAGCTGATGGTTCCAATAATCAGCAGTTCCTGATAATTTACGTTTCCTGTTGATAATTTAAGGGTTACGGCCAGTGTTGTCAACGCAAATTCAGTTGCCAATTGCAAAGTTAAAATTCGCAATGGATTATATCTCCGCACATAACTTTTTTAACCAGACAATCGATACAGTAATATTAATGAACAGCATCATTCGAGAATAATCAATAAATTTTGGAATCCAGAGACTACACTTTCCGTCTCCCACTTCCATTTCTAACAATACATGTGTTGTTTTCAACAAGATAGATCAACTTTTAATTTTAATAATTGTGTTTTAATAATTGTACGTTTTAAAGTTCCCCATTAAGTTTCATTCAATGAAACTACATTCTCATTATTTTAGCGAATAATACAAGAGCAGAAGCTAAAAATAAATCTAAAAACTACTTACGGATCATATTACATAACCTTGGTTGTTTAGTGCCATGCAACTGTTAAAAATACGATTTCATTTTGTATAGTTCTAAAGACATTTAACAGTAAAGACTTCTATTTATAATAATCATAGGGCCTTGGATAGCAAAAATATAACTAAGTTTATTTAATGTATTCCGTAAGCAGTTAGTTTTTAGATATTTTATTATTTGTTTAATTAGCCAATCCAAATCTAATGCGAGATTGTGTTATTCTTTAGACAAAATTACTTGCGACTTGCAGTCGCTTGCGATTTTTTCGGAATAACACAACCTATTGTTAGATTACTATGACAAAACAACCATGGAAGTTTTTTGTTTTGCGTAGAAATTAAGCTTAAAAATTATAAAATGATTTAGTTATTTTCCACAATATTCAGTCGATTATACACTCACTGTATGAATAATTGTAATATTTGAACATACATAACGAACAGCCCATTACATCTTTGTTCTATTATTTTGTGCTGGTGAATTTGTCGTTCTTATGTTTAACAACACACATCCACAGCAGCATTCCCACGAATGGAATTTACGTGTGTCATATCTCCACTCCTTAAATGCTTTTTTTCACATACACACCTTGTCTGCATAGTTATTTCCTCCAAAGATCAGAAAAATAAATTATAGAAGGGCCGAAGGAGGAAATAGTACAAAAGATTCCTTTTTAACAACCAAAAAGGAAAAGGATAATGTTATCGTTCTTTCACAACTTGTTGCACCTAAGCCATTAGTAATCTTGTTCTCCAATACTTTACTGATATAATCCTTTCCTGTTTCTCAAGGTATATTTCCAGGTACTGGCCATCTTGTTGGTTGACTAAGATCAAGGAGAAGAAAAGCAGGAACATCAAGTCGAAAATGGAAGATTCGTTCCTCTGCAACAGTTACGGCCTAAATCTGCTTTCTAAATGCAAAAATGATATACTTTATTACATTTCAACTGACTATTTATGCTGCTAGCGTTCTTAAATAATATGCTAGTTTCTAAGGAAATACGCCTAAATATTAAAACAAAATTAAAAAGCTTTCAAAAGTGCAAAACCTTAGCAAAATAGACAATAAAAAATCTCAAGAATGTTTAACGCAACCTGTTATCTTGCATACAAAATCATACTGGAATATCTTCGAGATTTTTAGCAAAACATTTATCGCATCAAATATTTCCTAATTACGTTTACATTTTTGCTTACAGCTAAAATAAACAATAGGTGTTACATACAATGTAACATTCAAATGTTTATAATCCATAAAAAACTCTTCCGAAGGAAAAAAAGAGCTTTCAAACATTTCCGACAAATTTGCAATACAAATTTGCGAAAATGTAAATATACAACTTGAAATATTTTTAAAACGAAGTTTTAGAAAAAACTCCATATATTGTATATTATAATGAGCTCTGCATTTTTTCCTATCTCTTCTGGTTTCCCAATTATACAAATTGCAGTCAGAAAGAAGAGGACTTCAGATGCTAGTTACAGAAATATCAAGATGTACATTTTATCTGCCATCCCGAAATCTTAAACATATGAAATTATAATAATAATAATAATAATAATAATAATAATAATAATAATAATAATAGTTAGATCCTTTCCTGATAAAATACAAATTAACGATTACTTTTCCACGTAGAGGTGCGGAAATTTGGTGAAGAACTTCGCATTCTATGCTTGAAAGATGCTGGATTAAACATGTTAGGCTTTTCGTTTGTTAAGTTGTTCTTCCTTTCCCTCTCCCCCCTCTCTTTATCTCTTGCGCGCGCGCGCGCACACACACACACACACACACACACACACACACACACGAAAGGGACTCTTTCTCAAAACGTTTTTATTTATTCAGGCACTCTCAAAACGAATATTTCGTGAGATTTTAAACCGATTTTTTTATGAAATATTATACTTCCCTGACCTACCATAGCTGAGCGATACGTTGGTTTAAGATTAGAAGAATTTTGTATACTAGCCGAAAAAGTACGAGTCCCAATTTATTTTTTAAAAATTAGTTTTTCGGATGTATATTTTTACAAACGTTATCCGCTGGCAAGCAGTCTCCTATCTTACACCTTTGTAATAGATAAATAGTACAACGAAACTATGGAAGCCAAACATAAATAAATGTGCTTCTTATTATTATAAAAGTGGACAAAACACGATACGTTGAGCTTTAAAACCATACAGATTACATTAGGCTACTTGTTAAGAGTAAATATTTTAGAAAGATGTGATTTAAGAAACATCAGAGCCACAAATTGAGTGAGACAGTCAGATATTTTAGAGATGAATGTTACATTGTGCGATAAATTGTCAAAGTAAAGCATCTTAGCAGCAAAATTCCTTGAATGCGCTTCTTAGATGCATATAGAAGGACACTTAAAGCCATAAAAACGATGTAGGGTTTTATTGCTGATTTCTTCCAGGATTCTTAAGCAATGAGAAAGTAAAACTGTGGCGTAACAATTGGCAATGACGTTTTTTTTACTTGGAATGGATGAAGTATGGCCATTTGCTGAGAAGAAGCTAGCAGCCATTTTCAACATCGTTTTACCTTCACCGGGGTGAGAGATGGGTTCATTTGGGAAGACCCACGTAAGCTACTGCCTCTTTGATATTGGTACGTGCTGGTAAATCCAGCTTTCGTCATTGATTGTGTTGTGGACAGAGCGGGAGCAGTCATTACTCAAACAATTACCTTGCACTATTTCATTCTTGGTGATTTTGGTTCTTCTGTGACTGTTTTCCAGCGGCAACAAAGCTTGCTGACATGAAGATATTTGCTCGAAAATAATTGTACACTCACTTCCATTTGTCCCATTTATTTGGGAGGCATTCAGCCTGCCTTCACAGATGGAGTATCTAAGGCAATAAGGGGGTGTGTATCTGTTTGCCTTTCTGCGCATGCACAATTCTAGATTATTCACATATGATTAAATAACTTTGAGCAACAGCTCACTTATCACTTATAATAGCAATGTTCAAATATATAACTAAATAAAATCTGTTTTGCACAATACCTCCAGAAAAAGTATTTTAATTACAATATAATGCAAAATTTAAATAAATTGTGCTTTTTAGTTTCAAAGTGGACTCATTTGCTAGACATTATTTTAATAATTTACCCATTCTCCATTCTTGCAATACCTGATTTAGCCGCCTAGGCACTGAATCTTAATCGTCGCCCTCTGGGGACACTGTCATGAAATGTGGGAACATATGCGTTTAGAGTCAGAGTTCTTCCAGCACCAAAGTAAAGCTATTGCTTAAAGTTGTGTATTTATATGTGAATAATCTAGAATTGTGTACCTAAAACAGGACGCCACTGCATGCGCGAAAAGGTAAATGGATACTCACACCTCTCCCTTCTATAAATATGTACATACTTCACCTGTGAAGGCTAGTAGAATGCCTCCCAAAGCTGCGGTGACGGCATGAAGGGAAGCGAGTGTACCTCTACCTCAAAAAGTCGTAGAGTTACGATTCTCTACCTGAGAGATGAGCCGTATTTGACTACCGTTGTTCGGCTCTTAGTCTAAATTCTGCAAACCACTCCTAGATACTTGTGCCTAAGGAGCAGATTCTTTAGCTCTACTTAATGGTTATTCACGCCAAGCTTGTAATTGTAAAAACCATAGTGCAGCTGTAACAAAGGGTACCGCGGGGTAACTTCTGATCTTTTTCTTTCCTAGCAATGATTAGTCTCCATGGCTTGTCCTGCTATAAACGTTATCAAGACTAATTCGTAAACTGGTCTCTCCTCCTTTGGGGGTCTTACTATTTCCCTGCGTCCTTTCAGTTTATACAAAAGTGCTTGCCTAAGAAAATTGGGGTTGTCATTTCTAGCCGGTGACCCATTATTTTTACTTTCTGTACTACGTGCTTACAAGTAGAGGAAGTATTGTATTCCACCAAAAACGTTTTGGGTAGACTATATAGTCTTTGTTTCATTTCTATCCTCAGTTTCTTACCAAAGTATTTTAAATGCATTCCATTTAACTTGTATATGGTCATATTTGTTTCTAAGTCAGCGTTCATCTTCTCGGTACTAATCTTATATCCCAAGTATATAAAGGATGACACCTGTTTAATTATACTATCATCTACCACTGTTTTACTCCTGTGATATTTATCATGAATGACCACAGCTTTAGTTTTCCTAGTTGATATTTTCGTGTCATATTCTTTCGCTAATTTATTCAGGATGGTGACTGATCTTTCTAGGTCATAGTTTATACTCTGTCTCTGTTAATAATATTTAGTCGTCAGAAAATAGGATTGTTCTAATGTTATTTTATTTTGTTAGGTAGATCTCCTTTGGGTTTTGTGTTAAGCACATTTTATTACCTACCTTATTTGCATAAAGGTTAAGTACTGGTGGTGACGATTCGTATTCTTGTCGTAGATCTTTACATACAGGGATAGATTTTGTGACATTCTTAAGATTATGAGTTTTAATAGATTATATTATTGCTCCTATATAATGTGACCGCGCGCACGAAGTTATCTGCGGGCCGCCGGTGAGCGCACGCAGGTCCGGGTGCGGCAAACGATCGCCCTTTCAGAACAAAAACCGCGCAACAAACCATTTATGTCCCACTTCACCAGTTTGGGTAATTACTCTACAGAAGATTCCTTTCGGCAGGTTCTAGCAGCCTCCCCTTCTAGAACGTTCCGCTATGTATGTGGGGCCTATATAAGGGGATGACTAGTGGGCGGTTAGTTAAGAAGCTACGAAGAGTTTGGACAGTTAAAAGTGGAAAGTGGACAATGCCGAGTACAGTTCAGTTGGGAGTGGTGACTCAGCAGTTCAGTCGTAAGTTGTAATTCGACGGATCAGTTAGTTTTGTTCTGAGTCTAACAACAGTGACTCAAGTGTAACATGTTGTGCTACGCAAAGTGACAAAATAGTGTGTTTCGCGGCAACTGTTCTTTTCATTTGTTAATACAATAAGTATTTAATTGTATTAAATTCAGATCTATTTCATAAGATATTCTATAAAAAAGTACTCCAAGGCTTCTTTCGGTTCACCCGGTCATAGGCCTTTTCGTAATACACTGCGGTCGATTTATGGAGAGGCCATGGACCGCGCGTATACGTGCTCCATACACTGTCTTACACTGGGGGTTTGTCGTTCCGTAACTCCCGCATTACTCACTCGCAAATATAGTAATATGCACGATAATGAGTACTAACCTTGTTAATAGTGGCGTTGGAAGTGGTGTCCGTCTGTGTGAAGACATTCCTGGTGTCTTCGGATTAAATTTCCATTCACATGTATAAGTTCGTCTTACGAAATGTTAATTTCTGTTTTTATATTGCCCTTAAGTCTATAGTATGGGGATTGCTCCAATAAACTTCTACTTTTAGGATTCCCCCAAATAGATGAACCAATTTCGACAATTTTTTCCTCCGTAAAACATATTGTTTTCGCTTCTTAGGTTTAGCGTTTAGTGATCTCGTTGCCCTAAACATGTTAATCAGACGTCTACCAATTTATCTACCTGGAACTGCAATACCAGGAAATTTCTCCTGAAATTATCTGTACACCTGTCTGCATGATTCCGTTTTTTATGTGTGTATCGTACATAAAAATTCGTTGTTCAGGCGTGAATTTGTCGGCAGACATTGCACTGACTAACAGCAAGACATTAATATTTAAGCAAATCACACACAACACAGATGTCTCGAATAAACTTTCAACTACGACGTGTACAATGCACCTTTACAGCGCGAACACAAGCAGCGACGGAAGCACAGCTGATAAAGATAACCTTGAACGCGTCATGCACCGTCAGTTGCGCTCATGGTCAGTGGCCTCACCTTAAAACGGCCGCACTATATAAAAAGGAGATACACAGGCTCATTAAATCCTCCTTTATTTGCCATAATTTGTTTCAGGGTAAATACCACATGAATACACGATTTTCCTTGCGGAATCCACATTGATCTTCTAATTTTATTTTTTCAACATTTGATTGTAATTTCCGTTTCAAAATATTGACAAAGTTTATAACTGCATAGCAGGGATATGTCTCTAAAATTCTCAAACACGTTTTTGTTTCCTCTGTTATATATGTTTATTATCTGGCTGTACTGCATTCATTTAGTATTCTTCCAGCACACCGAATGTTGTTAAACAGTTGCAGTAAACTGAGTTTTCTACTTTCATATTTCCAGAGTTTGGTGTTCTACCCATTAATCCCTGGAGCTTATTTCTTTTAGATTCTTTTAAAACAGTTTCTAATTTGTGCATTTTTATTGCATTCTGTTCCCCAACTTTGTTAGTTATTGTACTTTGCTAAACATTGTTCTCTGTTAGCAAGTTCTCATAATATTTTAACCAGGCTTCCTCTGATATTACATCGATCTTTGCTTATCTACCATTGTTGCGCTTACATTTCTGAAACTGTATTTTTGTGATCCTTGCTCGTGTTTTTGTTACCCTAGTAAGTGCATTTATTTGTGCTCTTCTGTGTTTATAGCTGATGTCATTTCTTGCCGCTTTGTAGAAAGCCATTTTTAAATGCTGCTTTGCTCAATTATATTACTTTGTTTAACACTTCGTTCATATCTTTAATTTATTTGGTTTACATCTCTTTTGGATTCTTAGTACATTCCAATGCTGCAGTATATACTGCATTTCTTATTTTATCCAATCAGCATTCAGTCTCAAGTTCTCCCTCTCAGTTGGTTATCTACTCTTTCTCTTTAATCGTTTTATACTCTATTTCCAATAATTGAATTAAAAATTTTGTTTCACGGTGTACATATATTTCTTTTTGATTTCATGAATGTAATTTTGGAATGTAGTACGTAGTGGTCCACTCCAATTTCTAATCCTCGCCTAGCTCTCGTGCCCAGTACGTAAGGCCATAGTTTTTTTTATTAGCAATTACATAATGTAGTAGAGTAGTCAGCGAGCCAACTTCTCACCCGAAGGTCCCGGGTTCGATTCCCGACCGAGCGTGGGAATTTTTTTTAATTAGGATTACCTAATCACTACCCTTCATAAAGTCTGGTAGTGAGGATGTGACAGTGACTGTGTGTGTGAGAGAATAAGTTAAAAACAACGAAAATCAACAATAACCTGACCTAAACGTTCAAAGAGTAAAAATATCATCAAATTTTTCAGTCGAAGCCCCCAATATGACCACAGCAGTTAAATGAGGCTATAGAAATGAAAAAAAAATCATAGTCTCTTACTGATCTGCTGTGGAATAATGAAACTAATTCTGCAAAAGTTTATCTCCAAAACACAAAGCAGAGAGGAAAATACGGTTTGGTGAGAATAGTTGAATAAACTATACAAAAATGAACTAGTGAGTAGAGAAATTCATGCGAATGTAAGTGCTGTCGCCATGCAGTTGTTGCTCCCGATATCATGGTAAGAGTTGGATTTTTAAGCCCAACATATAGCGAACCGTCTTGAAACACTTGACTATCGCTTCACTTGAATTCCCTTTGTGCCTACAACGAAATGTGTACTAATTAAATCATTTCTGTAATTGCTTACATTGATTAGCTTAAAGCTATTTAGAGGACTAGTTACTAAACCTAATTTGGAACGTGTTGTCTACAATATTGTATCTACGTTCGGAGTATTTGAATATATGTTTAATGTTTAGTATAATTAATGAAATTTATTTATTGCAAACACGATATGTTTAGATAAAGAGTAATGTGGGCTTTGGAGAAAACAGACACGATAAATCAACAAACTTTGTTGTTATATTCTGAAACTTTGGATGCTAGTTTCGTATGTGAATTTAAATAGAAAATGTGCCCCCATTAAGTATTACAAATTTTAATAGTTGTGATATTACAATAACTATCAATTAGGAGAGAAAGCTTTTGTTTTAATGCACATTATTACCAAGGAAATAAGATATAGACGTGTATTTTTATGTTTTGTTGAACCTGTATTTTATGTTTTGATAGCGTGTCTTTTGTTTTGTTGGAATATAAAATATAGATTTTTGTTGCCTAATAACTACGAACTAAAGCATCACTGATTATTGTAGTAGTAGATAAAAATAGTTTGTTTCGCGTAGAGTGAATATCGCCGTCAACTGATTTGCTATCTAGGGGACTACGTTTGTTCAAAGTTAACTCATTAAAATAATAATTTTCAACACGTGATACTGTTTAAATATTTATTTTAACACCTTTAAATAATAACACATATTAAAAAAATTGGATGTGATACATTCACATTATTTTCTTTACCCTCTATCTTTATTAGTGGGTATACAAACTACTCTTACTAAAGCTTTTTTTTTATCTTCTATCTTTCAATCTAAATAAATCTTTACAGAAATAGCTACCTAACACATTTCCTTATAGATACATAGGGTATAGGGCCTTAAAATTCCATACTGTCTCAATGCAGTCGTAAAAACAACTGAATTTTGACAGAACTTTAAGAGAAGGACCAAGTAATGAGCAATTCAAACCGTTAATAACCGATTTCTTAAAAATGGCTTATGTCGCAAAAAAAAATTATCTGAAATAAATTGTGTTTTAAAAAGACCTTTAATTTTTGTGTAGTACGTTTTCGTCTATCGCTTAACATTTACCAGTTATTCAGCCTTATACAAAATTCCTTCGACTTCGCATGCTATTCCTAGAAAATTCAAGTTATGCATCTTATTTGCCATGTATATATCCTTAATATGTGGTATTTTAATCAAAATGTTAAGAGTCACATTTTAGAAAATAAAATATTTCGAAAATTTTACATGTAAAGGGTTGTCTGGGCTGGGAGAATTTTCTCGAAAATCTCTCGCATCCTTAGAAATACTGAGCTTAAATACCAAGTTGGTGTTTATCCGATCTTTCGTTCTCTCTCTCACACACACGCACACGCGCACGCAGACACACACAGGCACTTTTCTAAAAATGTTTTTTTTTTGGACCCAGGAAGCCTCGAAACATATATTTCCGAGGAAATCTGCTTATGGAATTTTTTTTTTTTATTGTTTTATTTTACGTCGCTTTAACTCCTTGGTCATATCGCGACGGATCTGTTGGTGAATATCTCTTATAACGATATGTGATGGACAGTTAGCGTTCTAGGTCTCATCCCTGTAACCCCTGCTTCATGCCGTGCAGATGGCATTAGGGTGCCGTCCAGTCTAACTGCTTACATTATCTGTGGATAGATGACATAGCATTCGCTATTACCACTTATTTTTCATTTTACTATTGTTTTAGACTTAAGATGGAACTTTGGGTCGTGGTATTAAACATTCAATCCGGTATTTACCTTGGTGACCACGAAAAAACCTCAGGCAGATTGGTCGGCCCACGGATTTGAATCCGGGACCTCCCGAATGCGGGTCACAGACTTTACCGCCTGAGCCATCTCGCACGGTTTGGAATTTTTGGGCGGAACATAATACTTCTCCTACTTACTATACGTAGTAGAGAAATTAACGAAAACTTAATAGTTGCAACATTCAAAAGTTTGATTAGTTAAGTTTGCAATAAATAAGTTGAGCTGATGCATTATACTGAGCATTTCCTTTCAGCCACACCGTGTCTGCTGCTCGTAGACTGTTTTAAAACAAAACAGCCCCTCAGTTCAGCACTCACAGTAACCATCCCTCCTGGCCTTTCTGAAAGGTCCTGAGAATAGATTATACTGCACCACCCGGCCCGTGCCCGTTTGTCTGTGTTTGTTTTAAACAAAATTATTTCCTGGTTATTTATTGTTATTACCATTAGTATTAGTTATAATCGGCGCAACACTTCTAGACACGTGAAAATCTTAATGAGAGTTGCTTACCAGATCAGGTGGTGACCGGTCGTCTGCATGCTTCAGGAGTGCGTGGGACAGTCATCGTCAAATATCCACAACGGTTATGCACTGTGTTGCGCTGATAAACTTAGTTATATACAGTATATTAAAATCCACGCTGTAAAAAGCGCTTAATATAAAAAACGCTGTCAATCATTGCCTCCAATTCTTCCACATCTAACAACCCTTCCTCTTCTGCGGAATCACTCACATTATTGCCGTCATCACTGCTGTCACTACTTTCTGCACCATTATCCTGTATGAGAATTATTTCTATTTGATTTTCTGCAATTCCGTATTTTTCGGAATAATTATTCTTAATTTATTCAGCATGTCGCCATACATTTTCCCATTCTGGCCTTCCAATTTCAGCAAATTGCTGGCGTTATAGCTGCTCCACATATTTTAATTTAAAAGTGATATTTCTGCATGCCACCCATTTTTTGATATCAGCCCAGATTAATTCGATTGGGTTTAGATCTGGGCGATACGATGACAGTCTAAGTACATTATGGCGATGTTGTATTACTATCTGGTCAAGTATGTATGACTTCTGAAGCTGTTTGTTGGCTTTAATTAAGTTATATAGCTTTGTTTTACTCATGCTTTCATCTAAAGCTTTATTATGTCTAAGTAACCAAGCTCTCATTTCTTCTTTCAAGGAAGTTGAGGTAGGTGGTTTGTGAATTTGAGTGTTGACGCATTGTGAAGCATTGTCGATGACCAGAACAGACCAAGCAGGCATATTAGGTATCAACATGGCGTTGATTCACTTCATGTAATTTTCTGTATTCATTTCTTGATGAAAATCTCCTGTTGTTTGTTGCGACTTGTAAAAGAAGGGCATTTGGAACGAAGTCGATCTTTACAACAGCATGAACGATAATAAGTATTTGCCCTTTGGCAACAGGTGCCTGCAAACCTAATTCGCTATCGTCTCTCCAACTTTTAGATGCTGCATGACTGTTGTGTATGTATGACTCATCTTCATACATTATAGTATTTTTCTGAAATTTGTAGCACCACCTTGAAAATTGATGCTGATATAAGTACACATTGATATAAGTACATATAAAATTAGTCATTTGGAAAGGTAGAATCAGACTGAAAAATTAAATACCATAGCCGGGATTTGAACCACAGATCTTAGGCTTTCCGTGCCGTTGCTCTAACCCATTAAGCTATCATGGCAACATTTACTTTTTATTTTTATTTTTTTATTTTATTATTATTATTTCATTTTATTTATTTATTTATTTATTTTGCTTTTCTGTTAGAACTCTTCTATTTGATTTCGGTTTCTTCCACTTGAACCCTAAATCTTTAATAATTTTTCTGAGATTTGTAGCACCACCTTGAAAGTTTCTGCTGTGTTTCAGCTGGATGAGCAATCTGCTTATTATTAGCACAGTTTTTTTTTCCACATAGGAATTGTGAATCGTGCGCCGAATGACGCATTCGAAATCGTCTATTTCTGTAATACGTTTAGGGACCTTATGTTTCTTCCCAGGCGTGTCAAATGGCATTCTTTCATCCATATGTTTTTTTTTCTTATCTTTGAGAACTCTGGAAACGGAACTCGGTGAAACACCAGTTGCTTGACTACTCTTTCTTTCACTCTCTTAAGGCTTTTGTGGAACTCGGACGAACATATATTTTCTTCCTTCATCTCTGCTTCTTGCTTCATGAAGTCGAGGACATTTGCAATTATTTCCCTACTTTGACTACGTAACACCTTACCACTTAACTTTGAAAACATAGGAGCCATGGTTATAAATATAACAAATATAAAGTAAGTACTATTTAAATACTGCTCTCTTTAAAATTACAACCAGATGCAGACAGTTTCTATGCGGACTGTATGTGTTACGCACTGTGAGTAAGCAAAGGTGTTATATCGCTTTCGTTGATTAAGCTAAACATAAACCATTCCTAGGCTCGGCAGCTGGGGTAGAAATCAAGGTCACGATTCCAGAAGTTTTGCGCGAGTAATAACAAGCGCTGCTGCCTACGCTGCTAAGGAACTCGGATTCGATTTTCAGTACTGACATGCGAATTTTGTCCACTACTGGGGCGCCTGGTAAGGGATGCTCTCAGGTCCTTGGGAACAATTCAGGAGCCACTGTACAGAAATAATGGCGACTGAAATCATGTAATCCGCATGTAGTAAGCGGCATGTACTGAGAAACAAACAGTTCTGGCAGTTCTATTCCGATCAGTTGTGGCATCCATAGGACGCCAGACACAACATAGATAGAAAAATAAAACTTTTGTAACTATATTGCAGAAAAGATATAAAAAAATCTGATGTGTTACACTCACATGACTTTCTCTACTCTTGTACAAACTATTTTTACAAACTCTTATGCCCCATCTATTTCATATTAATCGAGATAAACATTTGCGGAAACGATCTTTTGACATGCAAAGAGAATTACATTTTACACATAGCGACCAGTTATAAAAATATTTCACTATCCCTTAAGGTGTACTATGTTCCCCAGTATCCTTTATGCATCGACATATATCTTAATAGCTGGTTGCTAGGTGCAGCACCATTCTCTTTGCCACAGATTAATACTCTTTGCATATCCAAGACAAAAAAATGAATAACGAATTCCTATTTGAGAAAATAATTGAAAAGTTTAAGAGAATAACAAGCAATATCTCGAAAATGGTTCACTGTACAAAAAAATCTGATGTGTTACACTCGCATGACTTTCTCTACTCTTGTACAAACTATTTTTACAAACGCTTATTAGACCATATGCTTCATTTTAATCGAAATATCTAGACGTTAATCTTATTGCTAATTTTCTTGTAGGTAGGCTTTAAGCAATAGTCAAATATTTTAAGAGCTGATTGCTATGTGGAGTATTCCATTCTTTTTGCATTACCAGGACAAAAAGAGCTATAGACTAACTGTGCAGTAAACACACCGTAGTGATAGCACTGGAAAAATATTTTTAACACACTGCCTAAATCCCTCGGTAAGATCCCTTGTAATGCAAAATTATTTATCACTGCATTGCAGATATCTTTTACATCATCAATTATCGTATCCTGCAGCCAAAACTTATCAGCGCACAGTAAGGCGGATATGGCATGACACCATCATAATTTGAAATTAATTATAAGTGCAAATCATTGCCTAAATGAAGAATTTAATCAATTACTTCAGAACTCCAAGCATCAATATTTATTACAGTTGAAAAACATAACGCCATCACCGAGTTGCTTGTGCACTGTGTGTTTTTAACCTCACCAAATATGTCGTTATTTGGCTCAAGGTGCCAGCAGTCACTTTGGCTACTTTCGCGGAAAACAACTTCTTAACATTAAAATTAAAACTGGTTCGTTTCTTACTAGGCATTATGAAAAGTCTTAAAACGTAAACCAGTAAACAAAGAACAGAAACCGAAAAAGAAATACCTTAAAATGGTACTATAACAAATAATATATGAATGAATAAAATGAAACAGCCCTTAAACCGTGGAAACAAAAAATATAAACTAAAATAGGAACATTTAAAATGCTACTATCACGGACAATAAGATATGAATTAATAAAATGAAACGATCTTACGAAATTGGTTTAAATCAGCATTCCTTTGAAGCAAAATCCGCTAGAATATTCACAAAAGCATAGCAGATCGTTTATTTCTCAGTATAAAAAATATTTGACCATCGTTACTATGTTCCCGTTGTTTTGTATTTGCAAGGGCAATATAGAAATACAGTAGCCCTTAAGCATAGACATTACTCTTAATAGCTGGTTGCTATGTGCCACAGATTAATACTATTTACATAACCAAAACAAAAAAATCTGATGTGTTACACTCAAATGACTTTCTCTACTCTTGTACACACTATTTTTACAAACTCTTATTCTCCATCTATTTCATATTAATCGAGATAAACATTTGCATAAACGATCTTTTGACATGCAAAGAGGATTACATTTTACACATAGCGACCAGTTCTAAAAATATTTAACCATTGCTTAAGGCCTACTATGTTCCCCTTGTTTTGCATTTGCAAGGGCAATATAAGCACAGACATATCTCTTAATAGCTGGTTGCTATGTACAGCACTATTCCCTTTGCTACAGATTAATACTCTTTGCATATCCAAGACAAAAAATGAATAACGAATTCCCATTTGAGAAAATAAGTATTGAAAAATTTAAGGGAATAACAAGCAATATCTCGAAAATGGTTCACTCAACAACAAATGTATATGACATAAATTGTGTATTTTAACGCGATCTACATGTTTGTGTAGTAACATGTGCCTATCTTTTATGGTTTACTAGTTATGCAAAAGTCGTTCACAATTTAGAACACTTTTGGATACATTCCCAGAATATTCGAGACATACATTTCATTTGTCATGCAAATATCTTAAACATATGATATTTTAATCAAAATCGTTAGAGCCATTTTTGAGACAATTAAAATTTTCGAAAAATGTTCCATGTAAAGGGTAATCTGGGATGAGGGGATTTTCTTGAAAATCTTCGTGTCGCATCTCTGGAAGATACTGAAACAGTTTGCTGTTTATCCGACTGTTCGTTTCTGAGTTATGCTGTTCACAGACACACACACACACGGACATGTTTGCAAAAATGCTTTTTTTTATTCAGGGAGTCTGAAAACATATATTTTCACATGGCCATGGCTATTTAATGCTGCCACAACACACCTAGACTATCTCGTACCATCCAACTCCAACACGACGCAGGTACGCGACCTTAGCGATCAATTTGTGCCACATATTTTAGTCGTAGCGTTTTCTTTTGGGGTGGTAGACAATTACTTTCCCCCATTTTTAGGTGAAAAGGTAATCTAGAGTGGGGGGGGATTTTCTTGAAAATCTTAATGTCGCATCCTTGAAAGATAGTAAACTCAAGTACCAAGTTTGGCATTTATCCAACTTTTCGTTTTTGAGTTATGCTGTTCACAGACTGACAAACACTCACATACGGACATGTTTCCAAAAATGCTTCATTTTGATTCAGGGCACCTCAAAACATGTATGTCCGGTGAAATCTCGGTATCGAAATTTTGGGTGGAATGCAATACTTCCCCTACTTACTATACGTAGTAGAGAAAGTAAAAAGGCCTTTGTGTGTGTCTATGAACAGCATAACTCGGATAAATACTAAACTTGTATTTAGATTCAGTATCCTTCAAAGATGCGACACGAAGATTTTCAAGAAAATCCTCACCCAGACAAACCTTTACATGAAACATTTTTCGAAAACTATGATTTTCTCAAAAATGACTGACAATTTTGATTAAAATATCATATATTTAAGATATGTTCATGACAAACAAAATGTCTATCTTCAAATTTCTGGTATTGTCTCCAAAAGTCCTATTCTTTCTAAATGACTTTTGCATAACTGGTAAACCTTATGAGATGACAAACTTTTTCTACACAAAAAATGTATATCTCGTTAACACACGCAATTTATGTCCTATACGTATTTTTGCGGAGTGAACCATTTCCGAGATTTCCTTGTTATTTGCTTGAATTTTCCAACACATACTTTTCTCAAATGGGAATTCGTTATTCTTTTTTTTTTTTTTTTTTTGGTCATGCAAAGAGAATGGAATGCTACACATGAAGTAGTTGATGCCCCACGTATAGAAGCCAATTTGAAGAAGTTGTATTGTAGTTCCACTTTTGGGGAGCCAAAACTTGAATTAGTTGCAACCACGTACGATACAAACTCCACGGTGGCCTTTGCCCCCACGTTCACTTTCCGGTGGCCTTCGCCCCAACGTTTAAAAAATCAACTTTATATTTTAATGTTTCTTTAAATATTATATATTTATGTTTGCCTCGGCTGCGTCAGCAGTAATTTGTAGAAACACGTATCTCTTAGCAGGGCTGGAACGGCTAAAGAATGAAGGCTTACACAACTTATAATGGTATTTAACTTCGTTTTATTGATCTTTCACACGATTAAATAACGCGTCACAGATATATCCAACTGTAGAGCTGTGAGGATTTTGCTAATTGTACTTTTTAACACGTAAACTTTATATTATTCACGCCGTAATGAATTTTACATGTCTCACTCTGAATACGTACCGAGCGAACTGCTCAGGAACGTTGCCTTCTAGCATCTGGCGTTTACCGCTTAAATTTGTAAATTTCACTATTTCAAGTGTCCGATTGGCTAATCCTACTCCAATAGAATATTTTTATTTAACTTAAGCTTTTTCTAGTTGTTGATTGGCTATTTATAAACTGTTTTAAATATTACATTATTGTTCCCAAATTACTAGTATCATTATTAAACTTTCTAATTTATTGTTGTCTCAAGGTTACCTCATTGTTAGCAACTTTCAGCTTCTTTGCCCACATTTCCTACATTATTAAATTACGTAATACATTCACATAACATTATTAAACATGTACATAATGATATAAACACTATACAATGGCTGTAACATGCACTTTTTCATATTATATTATACACATATTGCTTTAAGGCGGACTGTTATTTTTTATATTATATAATTTAGACTGATATTATTTAAGTGCTAAAAACACTGGCACACACATAGCAACCAGCTCTTAAAAGATTTGATTATCGCTTAAGACTACCATATTCCCTTTGTAACTACAAGAAATTTAGCAGCAAGATGTTTTCTGCAAATGTTTAAACAATTAAAATGAAATAGATGGAGAATAAGCGTTTGCAAAAATAGTTTGTACAAGAGTAGAGAAAGTAATGTGAGTGTAACACATTAGATTTTTTATTTTGTGCTCCATTAAAACTCCCCTTGGAGCAAATAATATCATGTCATACAGTTTATTTTGTAAATGCGACCTAAGGCACTAGTCGGCAATGACGTGAGTGCGTTCCGTGGGAAAAGAAAACAAGCAGTTAATGAGCAAGTGGGCGGGGCATCGGGATTGCATTCAGGTAAAGAAAACATCCTCAGTTTCGAGTTGCATTTACTAGGAGGGTGAGCCTACAAATGTAGTATTGTTTTCATTGTACAACTTTACATTCCCATTATCGCCTTGCCCCTCATTCCACTTGGATTGGAATCCTTTATGCCGTTACCATTATCAACAAAACAGTGGCGCCCTCATCCAAGTGCACTCATATCGTGGCTGACTAGTATGTTATATACGGAGTTTCCTAAGCCACTTTGGTTGTTCTTGAACAAAAAAAAATGCACACACTCGCACATACTCATACCCATAAACACATCAAAATGCTTCTTTTGGGGTTCAGGAGATCTCAAAAATGTGCAATTCTCAATATCGAAATTTTGGACGGAATGCAATACTTTCTCCACCTACTACAGCTAAATCAGAGAAGTTAATAAACCGCTTTCTCTTACGTTGTTTTATTTTCCTTGTGGTAAGCACAAAGTCTTCGAAATTTCTACCGTACTAATTTTAACTGTGTAAAATTAATTTTTCGAAAGAATTAGAGGATAATTCATAGTTGTTAAATCAGTAATAAAAAGGTTGCCATTACCTGTAAAAGGTTACAATTTTATTACTTTCAATATCAGCTTCTTTTTGTTACTCAATTACTCGTATCTGCATATATATATATATATATATATATATATATATATATATATATTAGGTGAATTGTCTACAACACCATGCTGTAATTATTACGTATTCAAGTCTCATCGTTGCCGTACACTCTGTTCATTGGCAGACAACTACGATGTACAGTAAACGTAGTGTGACAATAGAAAATGGTTAAACCTAAAGTTAAGGTTGTGCGATTAGATGTAACCTTAAATTAATAAGATTATTTTATTAAAAGTTCTGTATTAATGTAAATTAAATTTACAGTTACAACTTAACAGTACGTGAACACCAAGCAAAATGTCCCTCAGTGCGCACTTTTATTACCTTCTGATGCGCCGTCTTCCACTTACTTGACTAGGGACATTTGTAGTCATCTGCAAGTGCTAGTAACAGCCTTCCAACTGTCATCAGTAGGCATAGGAATTTCTAAGCGTTAAAGCCAGGACGGAAGGAAATAAGACTGAACTGTCACTGGACTATAGGCAGGGACGTCGCAAGCAATAAACCATCCCCATCCCTCATAGAGTCTTTTGGTGTTTGAAGACAACACTCGGACCGGAATTTACCTGCCTGTCAGTGACCCTTGGCCTCTGTTGTTTTGTATTCTCTGTAGTAATAATGATTTCTGGTTGTGCCGATTATATTGTTCGGCATAAGTAGCATTAACAGTTTCAAAGAGCCGCGTTAATTCATATTTATGCTGTTCCGCTAGGAGCTGTCTATTAGTTGATTGTGTGATCGCTTTCATCGGTCCCGGACTAGAGAGGTTTTGTAAAATTGCTGTGGGGATTGGATTCTGTACATTCGTTGAGAGCGTCAAGCCGTGAGTGACGGGCAGGTTTTGTACCCGGGTAAGTGTAATGATGTAGTTTGATTTTGCTTCCTTGGGCAACTTGGCCTACTCAGACCGTTTGACCATTTCCTGCTAGTTTTCCGATCATTGTAGCTCTTTCTCGAGACGTTAGTATGTTTGTCGAGAGTTCTAGATTTGCATTACACTGAAGGCTTCAGTGCATAAGAGTTTAACCCCGCGTGATATGTCGGTAATAGGTATTCAGGGCTTTATTGCTTTATACTTAAATGGTGTCTTAAGCCAAAGGAAATATAATCCAGATGCAAATAATCATAATCCAAGTAACTATTGTATAATACTCCCACCTAATGTATGTGTGTCAACGGTCCTCAGCTTTGTAGGTGAACTGAAGCAACTAATAGATACACTTTGTGTAACCTTTGTATAACTACTTAAAATTTCAAGACTTGCGAGTTGCTGTGTATGATTCTGATATGGGCCTCAGTCATATAATTCCTCCTTTCACCCACATACTGCGCAAAAATCTTTAAGGAAGGTGTCAGTACAGTGTAGATAACTTTAAGCTAACTGCTTAAGAATTCCTGATTATCAGCGAATGCGGGAAACTTATAACTGCTAAACGAAGCGGGGGTCATCGGACTCCTAGTACAGGTAGACAGGAGAATATACTAATATACTTTCGTACCATACATACATTGAACATGAAAATTAAAAAATTAACAAGAAAATAGAGGTCATCGTTCAAAAAAGGAAAAAGAAAACACCATTCTTATGGAATATCTGCAACTTTTTCTTTATTTGCTTACCTTTTAAGTATATTAAAATATGGGGACAGGACTAAAGATATGACATTGAATAATGTGTAGTACCATAAAGTAATTAAACAAAAGAAACTTCTTCTAGATGAATTTAGCTATACATTTAGCTATATAGCTATAAATTTAGGTATATATTTTCCTCCTCTCAGTAAGTGCTACATAAAACCCCTTTATTAATTTCTCTGCCACGCATCTTTCTCTACCACCCAAAAGTCGATACCGAGAGTTCACCGGAAATGCACGTTTTGAGGCCCCAGAATAAAAAATAATTTTTAGAAAAAGTTCTCTGTGTGCGCGTGTCTGTGAACAGCATAACTAAAAAACGACAAGTCGGATAAACACCAAATTTAATATTTAAGCTCAGAACCTTTCTAAGGCGCGACACAAAGATTTTCAAGAAAATACCTGTACCCAAAATTACTGTTTACATGGAAGAGTTTTCGAATTATTTTATTTTCTAAAAAATTGCTCAAAGGATTTTGATTAAAATACAAATATCAACATGACAAATAAAATGTATACCTTGGATTTTCTAGGAATAGGCTTTGAAGTCCTTTTCATTTGGAAGGAACTCTGTATAATCTTGTATAACTGGTAAACGAATAGACGAAAACATACTACACAAGAAATGTAGATCTCTTTAAAAACACACAATTTATTCCAAATAACTTTTTTTTTGGCAGCAGCCATTTCTGAAATATACGTTATTAATCGAATTGTTCAATACTTAACCATTCTTTTAAAGTCCTATCGGCTTTCAATTGTTTCTCGCGGTCACTTAAAGAGTATACTTGAAACTGTTAAGTTGTAACGCAACAAACTCTCTACGATCGCAGCTTTACTTTTGGAACCGGTTATAAAAAAATATGATGTATTACACTCACATGACTTTCTCTACGCTTGTACTTTTACAAACGCTTATTCTCGTATGCTTCATGTTAATCGAGATAACGAGATGTTAATCTTATTGCTAATTTTCTTGTAGATGCAAGGGGAATATGGTAGGTTATAAGCGATAGTCAAGTATTTTAAGAGCTGGTTGCTATGTGGAGTATTCCATTCTCTTTGCATTACCAGGACAAAAAAATTAATAAGGAATTCTCATTTGAGAAAAAGTATAAGTATTGGAAAATGTAAGGGAATAACAAGCAATATCTCGAAAATGGTTCACTCAACAACAAAAAATGTATGACATAAATTGTGTATTTTAACACGATCTACATTTTTTGTGTGGTAAAATTTTGTCTATCTCTTATGGTTTACCAGTTATGCAAAAGGCGCTCACACTGAAGAATACTTTTGGATACATTCCCAGAAAATTCGAGATATACATTTTATTTGTCATGAAAATATCTTAAACATATGATATTTTAATCAAAATCGTTAGAGCCATTTGTGAGAAAATTAAAATTTTCGAAAAATGTTCCATGTAAAGGTTGGGGGGATTTTCTTGAAAACCTTCGTGTCGCATCTCTGGAAGATACTGAACCTAAATACCAAGTTTGGTGTTTATCCGACTATTCGTTTCTGAGTTATGCTGTTCACAGACAGACAGACACACACGGGCATGTTTCCAAAAATGCTTTTTTTGCATTCAGGGGATCTCAAAACATATATTTCCGGTGAAATCTCGGTATCGAATTTTTGGGTGGAATACAATACTTCCCCTACTTACTATACGTAGTAGAGAAAGTAAAACTCGAATAATCGCCTTAGTACAGAGTTAGACTGCTGTTAATTTTGGAACTGTATAAATGGACCCACAGTGTGTTTCAGAATCGTTCCGACAATGTAACCATTCTAAAATAACGGTTACGTTATTACTTCTCACCTCTAATTCTGTTGTGCAGATAATTCACAAATTTTCCGTTATCGGCTAGAGGAACTTTAGGTTAGAAAATGTGTGGTTTTTACGTAATTATGGCTTACATGCATCAGCGTAATGCTCCCACCTGTTAATCCGTAGCCTATGCTCTCTGGGACAGTACGTCTCTGGTGGAACACCTTTTCTACGGAAGAAAGCTCTAGATTCCTAGAAAAAAGTAAATGTAAAATCCCTCATGCGCGCAATACGTGTGTATTTTCTTGGATTTAACTCAATACTTCACTTACGGCGACCTTGTGTTTTCCAAGGGAAACTTTATCAAGAGCCACATCCTGCACTTTTCCTTTTCTTATAATGCTTATTTAAGACTAATGCTACTTAACACGTATCCAAATACATACTAACATTTTATATGACTCATACTAAATAGGCTAAGAAACACAAATATTTTACTTGAAACAAAGGCAACATTTCAACAAATTCTGGTTCAAATAGTAATCAGGATGCAAAATAAACTTAATTCTTTTGTTCATCTTTGTGCCTGCTCATTTAGAGGCAATATCGTTCAGGAAAAATTACCACAATTCACTTGAAGTGAAAGTTAATTTCTTTCAGAGCAGATTTTAGTACCTTCCAAAATCAGTTCAAGTTTTTAAGGAGGAAATCAAACTTTTAATGAGGTTTTCTATGCAAAAACAAACAGCCTCGGTCTGAAATTTATCAATATTTTTTTTAATATTTAACAAGCCCGAAATCCATTATCTCACACTTAAAGCATTTTATAATTTTACTAAAGCAAATAAGTTAATTTTAAAGTCTTGTCTTCGCATTTTAATTGCAAACCCTAATACTTCCACAAGTGCTAAATTTACAAAGTTCAAACCCTCTGTTCAGCAGTAAATATAGTGAACTTAACGAGCGTCCACCGGGTAGAATGAATAGAAATAGAAGCTATTTAACTAAACGCAAGTAGCGATCACCTCTATGCTTACCATAATCGGCAAGGTGCAAGCAGGAGTCGCATGTGGCAACTAGATATTTCTTTAGTACTATTTGACAAGTCGTTACATTCCCAGCGATATACAGCTATTCTGGACTATGGATACACCCTCAGATAATCTTAGTAGTCAAGCAATTTACTGTTGGTTCGCTTAACTTACTCAAAGTAGTATACTTAACAAACAATGTTTGCTTAATTGCTAACATTTTATAGTAATAATTATTTTATAATCTTTTCTTCAGGAAAATGTGTTTGTTCTATATGCGACCAGAACCTAACCGAGTTGTTTTGCAAATATAAGGTAGTTAAATTATATTCGAACCCACTCTCGGCCTCTCTCTACTGTACGAAACAACCGGCAGTCGCCGGGGAAATTACGCCGGACTAAAATAGATGCTGGAAATGTTGACCTACTGTCAAACAGGCAGCATATCTCGTGTAAATATTCTCGCTCACTCTCCGAAGCTCAGCAGCAGGAATTCTTGTGATTTCTTACACAATGTTTTCTCTAAGTTCCTGTAATGTGCGAGGATTGAAACAATACACTTTGTCTTTTAAAGAAACCCATAAATAAACATCACAACTCGTTAGGTTAGGAGAACGAGGGGGCCACAAATCAACACTAATTATTCTGTCATCAAATACCTCTCTTATTGCATTTAATGATTCGGCAGCCATATGTGCTGTTGCAGAATCTTACTGGAACCAACCATACGATTTCTCTTCATCTGCCAAGCGATTGCAAAACGACCACAGAATTAACCTCTAATATCGCTCTGCATTTATTGTTTCCATCAAAGAATATGGGCCCTGTTATTCTTCTAGCACTTATCGCACACCACACTCCAATTTTCTGATCATAATGAGGCGTTTCATCACAAGAATTCCTGCTGCTGGCTTCGGAAAGTGAGCGAGAATATTTACACGAAATATGCTGCCTGTTTGAGAGCAGAAGGTCAACATTTCCAGCATCTATTATAAGGTAAGAATTTTAGTCGTCTCTGCCGGCGTAATTCCCCCGGCGACTGCCGACTGTCTCGCACAGTAGAGAGAGACCGCGAGTGGGTTCGAATATAATTTAACTTCCCTATAGTTCAAAGTTTTTAAAAAATATCTGATGTATCTAACACAACTTTCTCTACCCTTTACAGCTTCACATAATTCCTTATGTATTATAGTATTCATATAATAAGTGATTATGAGAATTTCTTTTACTCACGATAAATTTTCATAACTTAAATTAAGCAATAAGGACTTGGTTTGCCTGGAAAATCACAGATGTTCACACACGTTGTCATTTTACTGTTACATGCAGTAAAAATCACAGTTGCATATTTTCTAAGATGCCACATTACAATTCAACATGGGGAAAACCTCATTCTTTTAAAATCCACAAAAGATCAAGCTTACACACCTTGTTGAATGAATACATTTTTAGCATATTAATTACATTGTAGGATTGGTCATTATGGCCCGTCTAACGAATTCTTGGGATCGAATACTTTCATGTAAGTTAATAATGTATATGAAATGAGAATGTATTATTGTTATGTTAATTACCTGTACCTCAGTTGCTAATGTTAGTAAGATATCTTGGGGTAATTTTCTCTTCAAGTGGGTTGGGCGCGGTGAGATCATTCGCCGATGTAGTACGCCACAGGTCCCGGGACGTTCTGTACGAGGGGGTAACCCTTCCCCTAAAAGAAATACATACTACCATCATAGACGATAACAGAATGGTCTGGAAATATACCTGATGTGTTGATGCAGTGATTGGATGTGAGTTCTCTATGAAGTTGGGCATTTCTACTGAACCATAACTTGAAAATGTAGCAACAAACATTCCGAAAACAACTACTGCTGGAAAAAACCTCTTGTACATAAATTGTGTCTTACACTCAGATTTGCATTTTTATTGAGTAAGCTTTTGTCTATCTCTTATGGCTTACCAACTGTGCAACATTCATTCCGAAACAACAGGACTTCGTAGTCTAATCACACGAAATTCAAGATACACATTTCATCAGTCGTGCAAATATCTTGAATATATTACGGTTTTGAATAAATAAATAGTCACAATCATTTTTGAGCGAATAAAAAAATATCTGATGTGTTACCCTCACATGACTTTCTCTACTCTTGTACAATCTATTTTTACAAACGCTTATTCTCCATATGCTTCATGTTAATCGAGATGTTAATCTTATTGCTAATTTTCTTGTAGATGCAAGGGGAATTGGTAGGCTTTAAGCGATAGTCAAATATTTTAAGAACTGATTGCTATGTGCAGTATTCCATTCTCTTTGCATTACCAGGACAAAAAAATGAATAACGAATTCCCATTTGGGAAAAAGTATAACTATTGGAAAATTTAAGGAAATAACAAACAATATCTCGAAAATGGTTCACTCAACAAAAAAAATGTATATGACAAATTGTGTATTTTAATGCGATCTACATTTGTTGTGTAGTAAACTTTTGTCTATCTCTTACAGTTTATCAGTTATGCAAAAGTCGTTCACGATGAAGAATACTTTTGTAGACATTCCCAGAAAATTCAAGATATACATTTCATTGGTCATAAGAATATCTTAAACATATTATATTATAATCAAAATCGTTACAGCCATTTTTGAGAAAATTAAAATTTTCGAAAAATGTTCCATGTAAAGGGTAATCTGGGGTGGGGGGATTTTCTTGAAAACCTTCGTGTTGCATCTCTGGAAGATACTGAACCTAAATACCAAGTTTGGTGTTTATCCGACTGTTCGTTTCTGAGTTATGCTGTTCACAGACCTACTTACTATACGTAGTAGAGAAAGTACTAACAAAAATGTTTCATGTGAAACGTAGGGTGAGAGGATTTTCTTGAAAGCTTAGTGTATTATTCTTGGAAGATCCCGAGTACAAATATCAAGATTGGAATTTGTCAGACTTTGTTATACCGCTCAAACACAAATATGCATCTTTTTCTAACAATTCTTAGGGTAGGGATCTCAAAACGTATATATGCGGTGAAAAACTCATATCCAAATTTTAGGAAGAATACTTCTCTGCTTACCACACATAAGTAGTAGAGAAAGGAAAAGAGTATTTAATTTGAAGTCTCGCCAAAAAATATTTAAGGTGTGTCTTCATGTTATAACCGAAATAAAATATATAACCTCGTATACTACTCGTTATTGTTTCAATGCGTAATTTCTCAGATTAACATCTTGAGTAATTTTAATTGATTGCGAACCAAAGAAATTTCTAGAGCAGATTCTATTCTGTATGTTACATAATTTACTTTTGGCGCAATTTCTGTTAGTGCGTGTCTCTAAAAAGAATTTGTGATTAAGGTGTTTAATCGCATGCTTTGTGCTCTTCCTTTTTACCTTCTCTACTACGTATAGTAAGTAGGGGAAGTATTGCATTCCACCCAAAAATTCGATACCGAGATTTCACCGGAAATACATGTTTTCAGACTCACTGAATCCAAAAAAAGCATTTTTGGAAGCATGTCCGTGTGTGTGTGTGTCTGTCTGTGTGTCTGTGTGTCTGTCTGTCTGTGTGTCTGTGAACAGCATAACTCAAAAACGAACAATCGGATAAGCACCAAACTTGGAACTCAGGTTCAGTATCTTCCAGAGATGCAACACGAAGGTTTTCAAGAAAATCCCCCCACCCCAGACTACCCTTTACATGGAAGAGTTTTCGAAAATTTTAATTTTCTCAAAAATGGCTCTAACGATTTTGATGAAAATATCATATGTTTAGGGCAATGTCATGAGAAATGAAATGTATATCTCGAATTTTCTGGGAATGTCTCTAAAAGTATTCTTCATTGTGAACGACTTTTGCATAACTGGTAAACCATAAGAGATAGACACAATTTTACTACACAAAAAATGTAGATCGCGTTAAAATACACAACTTATGTCATATACATTTCTTTTGTTGAGTGAACCGTTTTCGAGATATTGCTTGTTATTCCCTTAAATTTTCCAATACTTATACTTTTTCTCAAATGCGTTATTCATTTTTTTATGTCCTGGACATGCAAAGAGAATGGAATGCGTCACATAGCAACCAGCGTTAAAATATTTGACTATCGCTTAAAAGCTACCATATTTTCCTTGCATCTACAAGAAAATTACCAATAAGATTGACATCTCGATATCTCGATTAACATAAAGCATATGGAGAATAGGCGTTTGTAAAATTAGATTGTACAAGAGTAGAGAAAGTCATGTGAGTGTAACACAGATTTTTTTTACTTTCTCTACTACGTATAGTAAGTAGGGGAAGTATTGTATTCCACCCAAAATTTCGATACCGAGATTTCACCGGAAATACATGTTTTGAGACCCCCTGAAACCAAAAAAAGCATTTTTGGAAACATATCCGTGTGTGTGTCTGTGTGTCTGTCTGTCTGTCTGTCTGTCTGTCTGTGTGTCTGTGTGTGTGTCTGTGAACAGCATAACTCAGAAACGAACAGTCGGATAAACACCAAACTTGGTATTTAGGTTCAGTATCTTCCAAGGATGCGACACGAAGGTTTTCAAGAAAATCCCCCCACCCCAGTGTACCCTTTACATGGAAGATTTTTCGAAAATTTTAATTTTCTCAAAAATGGCTCTAACGATTTTTAATTAAAATATCATATGTTTAAGATATTTTTATGACAAATAAAATGTATATCTTGAAGTTCCTGGGAATGTCTACAAAAGTATTCTTTATTGTGAACGACTTTTGCATAACTGGTAACCCATAAGAGATAGACAAAATTTTACTACACAAAAAATGTACATCGCGTTAAAATACCCAATTTATGTCATATACATTTTTTTAGTTGAGTGAACCATTTTCGAGATATTGCTTGTTATTTGCTTAAATTTTCCAATACTTATACTTTTTCTCAAATTCGTTATTCAATTTTTTGTCCTGGATATGCAAACAGAATAGAATGCGCCACATAGCAACCAGCGCTTAAAAGATTTGACTATCGCTTATAACCTACCATGTTCCCCTTGCATCTACAAGAAAATTAGCAATAAGATTGACATCTCGATTAACATGAAGCATATGGAGAATAAACGTTTGTAAAAATAGTTTGTACAAGAGTAGAGAAAGTCATGTGAGAGTAACACATCAGATTTTTACTTTCTCTACTACGTATAGTAAGTAGGGGAAGTATTGCATTCCACCCAAAAATTCGATACCGAGATTTCACCGGAAATACATGTTTTGAGACCTCCTGAATCCAAAAAAAGGATTTTTGGAAACATGTCCGTGTGTGTGTCTGTGTGTGTGTGTCTGTGTGTGTGTGTGTGTGTGTGTGTGTCTGTGAACAGCATAACTCAAAAACGAACAGTCGGATAAGCACCGAACTTGGTATTTAGGTTCAGTATCTTCCAGAGATGCGACACGAAGGTTTTCAAGAAAATCCCCCCACCCCAGACTACCCTTTACATGGAAGCATTTTCGAAAATTTTAATTTTCTCAAAAATGGCTCTAACGATTTTGATGAAAATATCATATGTTTAAGATAATGTCATGAGAAATGAAATGTATATCTCGAATTTTCTGGGAATGTCTCCAAAAGTATTCTTCATTGTGAACGACTTTTGCATAACTGGTAAACCATAAGAAATAGACAAAATGTTACTACACAAAAAATGTAGATCGCGTTAAAATACACAACTTATGTCATATACATTTCTTTTGTTGAGTGAACCGTTTTCGAGATATTGCTTGTTATTTCCTTAAATTTTCCAATACTTATACTTTTTCTCAAATTCGTTATTTATTACTTTCTCTACTACGTATAGTAAGTAGGGGAAGTATTGCATTCCACCCAAAAATTCGATACCGAGATTTCACCGGAAATACATGTTTTGAGACCTCCTGAATCCAAAAAAAGCATTTTTGGAAACATGTCCGTGTGTGTGTCTGTGTGTGTGTGTGTGTGTCTTTGTGTGTGTGTGTCTGTGTGTGTGTGTGTGTGTGTCTGTGAACAGCATAACTCAAAAACTAACAGTCGGATAAACACCAAACTTGGTATTTACGTTCAGTATCTTCCAGAGATGCGACACGAAGATTTTCAAGAAAATCCCCCCACCCCAGACTACCCTTTACATGGAACATTTTTCGAAAATTTTAATTTTCTCAAAAATGGCTAACGATTTTGATGGAAATATCATATGTTTAAGATAATGTCATGAGAAATGAAATGTATATCTCGAAATTTCTGGGAATGTCTCCAAAAGTATTCTTCATTATGAACGACTTTTGCATAACTGGTAAACCATAAGAGATAGACAAAATTTTACTACACAAAAAATGTAGATCGCGTTAAAATACACAACTTATATCATATACATTTTTTTTGTTGAGTGAACCGTTTTCGAGATATTGCTTGTTATTTCCTTAAATTTTCCAATACTTATACTTTTTCTCAAATTCGTTATTCATTTTTTTATGTCCTGGACATGCAAAGAGAATGGAATGCGCCACATAGCAACCAGCGATAAAATATTTGACTATCAGTTAAAAGCTACCATATTCCCCTTGCATCTACAAGAAAATTACAAATAAGATTGACATCTCGATATCTCGATTAATATGAAGCATATGGAGAATAGGCGTTTGTAAAAATAGATTGTACAAGAGTAGAGAAAGTCATGTGAGTGTAACACATCAGATTTTTTTTTATGTCCTGGACATGCAAAGAGAATGGAATGCGCCACATAGCAACCAGCGTTAAAATATTTGACTGTCACTTAAAAGCTTCCATATTCCCCTTGCATCTACATGAATATTACCAATAAGATTGACATCTCGATATCTCGATTAACATGAAGCATATGGAGAATAAGCGTTTGTAAAATTAGATTGTACAAGAGTAGAGAAAGTCATGTGAGTGTAACACATCAGATTTTTTATTTTAGTTTCGAACTATCGTTTAGATTCCAACAGTTTAACCATTTTGTAATGCCACATTTAGTTGGGATTTGTATATAACAAACAAATTAAACAAATATAAATTAATAATCTCTGGAAGTATTAAAAGAACACTTAAAACCACACGAACGGATACAAAAATAAGTTTTATAAAGTGATAGCGGTATCGGCATTAATGTATGGCAGCGAATCTTGGACAACAAGGAAAAGAGATTACAGCCGATACCAGCGACGGAAATGAAACTTTATATAACATGACTAGATAAAACCAGAAATCAAGAGATTAGAAACAAATTAATACTATATTGTTATACGAGTGTGGAAAGTGCATTACAGAAACGAGAAAATAGTTTGAAAACACGAGACGAATCGAATCTTTTCTATTTCCGAGATACTTTTATGCATTCCCCACACATGTGTTCCACACTATGTTTGTACGATAGCTCGCATACTTATTTTGAACGAATTATCAATAAAAACAAACAATTTTTAAGAGTTTACTCATTTTATTTATTTTATTTTATGACACCCTGAGATAGTATATCTCTTTAACGTTGTTATACAGCCATATTTAATTATTCAGTAGATTAAATTATTTATTTTCCGTTTAATTATACAAAATATACCTATTTCATTGTACATTAATCACTATTACTCTTTTTCTTCATTTATATTACAAATTATTGATCCAATCTGGTTATCACTTCTTACTTTATAAAAAATTCACTTCAATCTCGATTATTACACCATCAAAAGTTAACATTTCATTTGTTGCCACTGATATTACATCATTACGTATTTTCCAGTTGAAATGTCCAACTTTCTCCTTGATGCACAATATTTTATAGTTTAATAAAAGATAATGTGTTTTACCGGTTATTACCAAACCATTCTCATATTAATATTCCATACATACAGCAGTTCTTCATTGTAGAATATAAAAGATCATAAATTTCGATATATCTATATAAAACATTCATTTCGAAATTGTTTAACACTTCACTTTACGCCATTTTTTCTTTCTCTCTCAGGGGATTATCCATCTTGCCTCTAATTTCCGGTAACGCAATGCTGCCCGTTCAAAAGCTATAACTAATACAATGGTCTTGTAAGACACTATAATTTATGAAGCTTCGAGTCAATTGTCCGATGTTGATTCTGTGACTCAAAGTATGTTGTTTGAAAATACAATGAAAAGAATAGAGATTCAGTATTTCAAGAATAATTTGAGATCTGGATAATGACGACGCACATATTGAAGAGGTATGGGAAATCGGATGCGCGTCATTGACTCCTGAAAAATCTAGAAAGAGGATGAAATTTTCATTCACCTTTAATTATAGTTAATTAATTTCCAATAATGTTTAAAATAGCATAACCATTCCGATAGAAGATGTTATTGATTATTAACAAGGCTTCAGGGGTATTTTATTTCCCACCTTACTGTATACTTTACGAGCTGTATATTATTACAGCCACCTTGGAAACGTATTCATGTGTTGCAATTCTAAATTTTCTTTTGTGTAAATATCAACGGGGAAGCAAAGAAAACGCACATATGTGCAAAAACACGCATATTAACAAATGAATAATCTGACGTGTTACATTCACACGAGTTTCTCCACCCTTCTTCAACAAACAATTATTACAAAAGCTTTATTCTTCTATGTACTTCATGTTAGTCGAGATAAACATTTGTAAAGATGGTTTTACTGGGTATCATCTAATGTCTGTTGTTTGTAAATTCGTTTTATTTTAGCTTTCGTACGCAGATCTGATTCCAATTATTTATTTTTATTTAAAAAGTATGTAGCACTGAACTACTTCTTGAAAAATATAATGATTGTCTGACCATTTGTTTATAAACCATTTGCCTGTCATGGTGTAACTGCTTAGAAATGTTATTCTAATTTCGCCTTCAAGTCAAGGAGCTGTTGGCAGAAAGCAGTAATATGAAAATATATGGACCGAGCATAAATAGCAATTTTCCTCCAATTTTTTAAAAAGTAATTCACTACACAACAGGTTTCCTGAAAATTATTTCACTTCTGAGATGTTTGGGCTTCAAAGATCAAAGCCGCTAAGAGTCATTTTTGAGAAAATCAAATATTTCGAAATAAATCTTCCATGTAAGGGTGTTTGGGGTTGAGGATTTTCTTTAAAATCTTCGTGTCGCATTTTTGGAAGATACTGAACTAAAATACCAAGATTGGTATTTATCCCACTTTTCGTTTTTGAGTTATGCTGTTCACAGACAAACACACACACACACACGCACACATACACACACATAAACACTAACTTCCTTTTTTTTGGATTCAGACGTCTCAAAACATGGGTTTCCAGTAAAATCTCGAATGGAATGCAATACATTTTCTACTTATTATGTACATAAAGTGCATAGAGTAAGTAAAAAGGCTTACTTGCTTTTCTAAAAATTCATGATAGATATATGCTCCGAATGATTTAAGGACGAAGATTTTTGGCTCAAAATTGTATATTATTCATATTTCTAATTTGCATTTCGTAGTTTAATATCTTAGCACACTTTTGTTCATATTATGCCCGCCTGGGATGATAATCTCACGTTGAATGCAGGTTTTTTATGCAAATTCAATTTCATTAACGAAATTTTAGCCTTTAGACGATCGATACTATGCGTCATCGTGTTATTTACCAAAGACACAAAATTGTATGTAGATATTTAGCATAAATTTAGTATTTAATTTTTTTTCAGAATAAATCACGACCTATAATAAAAAAATTCTGATGTGTTACAGTCACATGACTTTCTCTACTCTTGTACAAACTACTTTTATAAACTCTTACTCTTCATCTATTTCATATTAATCGAGATAAACATTTGAGGAGACGATCTTTTGACATACAAAGAGAATTACATTTTACACATAGCGACCAGTTCTAAAAATATTTGACTATCGCTTAAGGCGTACTATGTTCCCTTGTTTTGTGTTTGCAGGGGCAATATAGAAATACAGTAGCCTTTAAGCAAGGACATTTCTCTTAATAGCTGGTTGCTAGGTGCAGCACCATTCTCTTTGCCACAGATTAATATTCTTTGCATATCCAAGACAAAACAAAATGAATAACGAATTCCCATTTGAGAAAAGGTATAAGTATTGGAAAATTTAAGGGAATAACAAGCAATATCTCTAAAATGGTTCACTCAACAACAAAAATGTATATGACATAAATTGTGTATTTTAAAGCGATCTACACTTTTTGTGTAGGAAAACTTTGTCTATCTCTTATGGTTTACCAGCTATGCAAAAGTTGTTCACAATGAAGAATACTTTTGGAGACATTCCCAGAAAATTCAAGATATACATTTTATTTGTCATGAAAATATCTTAAACATATGATATTTTAATCAAAATCGTTAGCCATTTTTGAGAAAATTAAAATTTTCGAAAAATGTTCCATGTAAAGGGTAATCTGGGGTGTGGGGATTTTCTTGAAAACCTTTGTGTTGCATCTCTGGAAGATACTGAACCTAAATACCAAGTTTGGTGTTTATCCGACTGTTCGTTTCTGAGTTATGCTGTTCACAGACACACACACAGACACACACGGACATATTTCCAAATCTCGGTATCGAATTTTTGGGTGGGATACAATAGTTCCCCTATTTACTATACGTAGCAGAGAAAGTAACAAATACCAATACTAATTACGTGTGGTTATGTATGCATGCATTATTCGAATTGACGAATGAACGCCTCGAGGAAATCGACTACAGGGAAATAACATTCCGAACAGCAGAAATATTGATAACGTGAAAAGCATGTTTTAAGTGGGAAAAATATTTACGTTTATTTTTCCCTTGACGTGAAAACTCCTACTAGAGAGTTTTGCGGTCACACTAATCTAAAGAGGAAGCGCCTAAGGACAATGTGATATCGCGCTTGAAAGGAAGGAAGACGGAAGTCAAGCTGTCTGTGAGAAGTAAACTCCGAACTTATATAATATTTTGAAGTATTTCCGTGGATAGAAAATGTGATGTTAATAATACTTTAATCTACGTGAAAGGGTTTAACCAGCGGGGGGAGATGTTAGCTCCCCCTCCGGTAACAGTTCCATATGACCTGCTTTACTCTATACTCATATAAATACAATTATTGAGGTAGAAAAGGTTGTATATAAATCACATTAAATAATAAACAAAGAGTACTGATAAACGCAAAGCTTTTCAACCAACGTATTAATTTCTAATGCTTTATCTTTGATGCAATCTTTATATGATTCTGTTCTGTAGGGCAATGAGCATAAATTTATTATTATTATTATTATTATTATTATTATTATTATTATTATTATTATTATTATTTCTTAGTAAAAATATACATCAATGTATAAAGCCAGAAACGTGTGCGTGCTTGTGCGTGGTGTGTGTAATCTGGAAAACCGTTCAACATTAAAAAGTATTGTTCTTCCTGAAAGATATAGGTTACAAGGAGACTTCTAATTTGAATTTACAAATCACTAAAACACCAAAGAGGTTTTACAAGAATACCAACGTGTTGGAATCATAGGAACATACTTGTGAAGATAAACCAATTTTTGTTGACAATGTCAGAGAGTAGAAAATTGTTACTCTGCAGAAAATGTGTGTAAAAATAAGACAAAAGCCATAGATATTTCATTATGTAGATGTTCTTTAATTGACAACTAAGAAAACAGAAGACACAGCAAAACTAAGAAAATCGGATCCAGCTTATAATGGTGTGGTATGTGTGCAGAATTTATTAATTTGACATTTAAAATATACTGCAAATTGAAGCAATAATATCCTCTCGAAACGAAACAGCAATAATAATAATAATAATAATAATAATAAATATAATAAGAAGGATTAGAAAAGGGGAAATAAGAGGATAATGGCAGAGATAACAAAACGAACTGAAGGTAATAAGTAAGAGAATTTAAATAAAAATAAAATGAATAAAGGTAAAATGTATGAAAGCATGTATTTCATGCGGACAGATGCAGGCTAAAACCGGAGCGGAAAGTAATGTTTCACGAGCAACCAGGAGAGAGGTCATTAGAAAGCACTTAGGCTCCTTAGAATTCGTGAAGGCAGGAAAAAAACCAGTTGGCTAGGGGTACAATAGATGGGAAACTACAGAATCAGCCACCCGCGCAGAAAAACCAATCAGGCTAAAATAACGTGATAATGTCATATGCAGAGACGACAAACATTCTAATTCCTGAGAACCAATGAAAACGGAGAAAAATTTATAAAAATCTGATGTGTTACACTTACATGACTTTCTCTACTCTTGCACAAACTATTTTTACAAACGCTTATTCTCCATCTACTTCATGTTAATCGAGATAAACATTTGCAGACTCTATCTTATTGCTAATCTTCTTGTACATGTAAGGGGAATATATATTTACAAGGGCAGTATCGAAATACAGTAGCCTTTAAGCACATACATATCTCTTAATAGCTGGTTGCTAGGTGCAGCACTATTCCCTTTTCCACAGATTAATACTCTCTGCACATCCAAGACAAATAAATGAATAACAGCATAACTCAGAAGCGAACAGTCGGATAAACACCAAACTTGATATTTAGGTTCAGTATCTTCCAGAGATGCGACACGAAGGTTTTCAAGAAAATCCCCCATCCCAGATTACCCTTTACATGGAAAATTTTTCGAAAATTTTAATTTTCTCAAAAATGTCTCTAACGATTTTGATTAAAATATCATATGTTTAAGATATTTTCATGACAAATAAAATGTATACCTTGAATTTTCTGGGAATGTCTCCTAAAGTATTCTTCATTGTGAACGACTTTTGCATATCTGATAAACCATAAGAGATAGACAAAATTTTACTACACAAAAAATGTAGATCGCGTTAAAATACACAATTTATGTCATTTACATTTTTTGTTGAGTGAATCATTTTCGAGATATTGCTTGTTATTTCCTTAAATTTTTCAATATTTATTTTCTCAAATGCGAATTCGTTATTCATTACTTTCTCTGCTACGTATAGTAAGTAGGGGAAGTATTGTATTCTACCCAAAAATTCGATACCGAAATTTCGCCGGAAATACATGTTTTGAGACCCCCTGAATCCAAAAAAAGTATTTTTAGAAACATGTCCGTGTGTGTGTCTGTGTGTCTGTCTGTGAACAGCATAACTCAGAAACGAACAGTCGGATAAACACCAAACTTGGTATTTATGTTCAGTATCTTCCAAGGATGCGACACGAAGGTTTTCAAGAAAATCCCCCCACCCCAGAGTACCCTTTACATGGAAGATTTTTCGAAAATTTTAATTTTCTCAAAAATGGCTCTAACGATTTTGATTAAAATATCATATGTTTAAGATATTTTCATGACAAATAAAATGTATATCTTGAATTTTCTGGGAATGTCTCCAAAGTATTCTTCATTGTGAACGACTTTTGCATAACTGGTAAACCATAAGAGATAGACAAAATTTTACTACACTAAAAATGTAGATCGCGTTAAAACACATGATTTATGTCATACACATTTTTTTGTTGAGTGTACCCTTTTCGAGATATTGCTTGTTATTCCATTAAATTTTTCAATACTTTTCTCAAATGGGAATTCGTTATTCATTTTTTTGTCTTGTATATGCAAATAGTATTTATCTGTGGCAAAGGGAATGGTGTTGCACCTAGCAACCAGCTATTAAGAGATATGCATGTGCTTAAAGGCTACTGTACTTCTACTGTATTTCTATATTGCCCTTGCAAATATATATTCCCCTTACATCTACAAGAAAATTAGCAATAAGATAGAGTCTGCAAATGTTTATCTAGATTAACATGAAGTAGATGGAGAATAAGCGTTTGTAAAAATAGTTTGTACAAGAGTAGAGAAAGTCATGTGAGTGTAACACATAAGATTTCTTTTGTATTGGATATGCAAAGAGTATTAATCTGCGGAAAACAGAATGGTGCTGCACATAGCAACCAGCTATTAAGAGATATGTCTGTGCTTATATTGCCCTTGCAAATACAAAACAAGGGGAACATAATAGGCCTTAAGCGATGGTTAAATATTTTTAGAACTGGTCGCTATGTGTAAAATGTAATTCTTTTTGCATGTCAAAAGATCGTTTATGCAAATGTTTATTTCGATTAATATGAAATAGATGGAGAATAAGCGTTTGTAAAAATAGTTTGTACAAGAGTAGAGAAAGTCACGTGAGTGTAACACATCAGATTTTTTCTGTAAGTCTTACTGGTATATTAATTGCACCCTAAATAATATATAAAGAAAAAAAATTGTGTCTAGCACAATGTCAGCAATTACTCAACTAATGTGTGTAATTAACAACGGCGAAGTTTATTTTTCTAAGTGATTATATACTGTAATTTCCAAAATGGTTAAATTTGTGCCCTAAGGGTGGTTAACCATTGAAGTGCTCTCTGGATTCTCCATTGTCCTTGCTTGTCTTAAATTGACTGATAAATTCTTCTCAGAACCTTTCTTTTAAATATTAAAAGCTTTTGTATTTGAGATTATTTAAGCACCCAGGTCTCACAACCACATGTTATTCGTTTTACAATTGTGTTAATAAACTCTTAATTTTGCAGTTGTTAATACTAATTTGTTCTTATTTATGTCACTGTATATAAAATATTATTTATTTCCCTGAGTAATATTTTCTTTTTATTTACTATGGACCCTAGGTATTTAAAGCATGTAATTAAAGGTGCAATTATAACCTTATTATTTATAATGCATTAGAAATTAATAAATTAGGAGAGCATTATAAGCATAAATTAAAATTATTATACGATATAGAGAAAAATGAAAAATCCGATGGAAGAATAACTAGAATAATTTTTAACTGTAACTAAAAGTGAGAAGAAACGTGGGAAGAGCACTTCATTTTTAACTTAATTATTTTATATGGGGTCTTCTCGTCCCTTAATTTAATTCAAGTATTTTAAGAAGATATAATGAGCAACAGCTAGAAACCCGAACAGACTAAAAAAAAAATCTATCCTTGCAGCTGATGATAATTATTATTTATAATTATTTTTCGAGCTGGTCTGATCCTTTAATGCACTTTAAAAAGTCCCCGATCTCATTCCCGTTTCCGATCCAGGGCAACTTGCACCACAGTTAACTCAATAATTCATCTCTTTCATATTTATCAATAATCCGTATTGCGCTGACCCTTCCTTTGACTGTTGGAAAAATTGTGGCATTATTCCATAAAATGATATTTTGTTGGAACCAGGTATAAAATGGCTAAGCTATACGCGTTTTAAAAAACCGTTTGTCAAGTTCTTAAAGTCGATAAAGGTAGGCCTAGTGTGTGCTTTTAAGAACATTAACACGTCAAAAATTGCATAACTACCCCTGCGGTGTGTGGTCGATGCTCGTGTCTAGCATACAAATTATATATTCGGTTTCGATTCCCGGCAGGAAAACGGAATTTTTCAGTGGTACGAAGCTTCCGTTCTAAGTTCAAGATTGGCTGTATGTAATCCCCCTTCATTCTCACAATGCGGAAGTCAATGGCAAACCACGAAGCACCTCGTTGGTACGCCTGGTTACCACTCACGATCTAGCTTCGGCAGAAAACCCAACATCATTGTCGTTTCCTCAATGCAGCGTAATTAATACTTAAAAATAATGATGATGTTCATTACAAGTTACCAGTAACATCGAATACACTGCGTCTATAGCATTCGTTATAATAATATGAGTCGAAATGATATTAAAAGCCTTCACTTACATCATGATGGTAAAAGATTTTTTTTAAATAAATTGGAGTTACATCGTATTTCAAACAAAATTCAGAAATTGAATGTCTGCAGCCACATGTCTTTTTCTAATTTGTAGGTTAAGAAACATTTTTAATTTAGAAGTTAAAGCGTGAATGTTTTCATCAAAATCCATTAACGGACCAAGTGTAAGTTGCGTCAACATAATTGTCATAGGAATAAAATCCATGAAAGTCCCTAAGCTTGCTTGCCTCATGTTTATCAATGTTGAAATAGGACAATATTAACAATGAAGAGTCAATTGATAAAACTAATCAGTCGAAATTATATTAAAAGCCTTCACTTACATCATGATGGTAAAAGATTTATCAATTGACTCTTCACTGTTAATATTGTCCTATTTCAACATTGATAAGCATTTGTTATGCAGAAAATTAAATGATTATTCCTCCATATCAAACATTTTGTTTGAAATAATATGGATATGGACTTCCTCTGATCTCCAACACTCACGTATACGATTGCGTTTGGAACTACACCGTTTGCCATAGTAAACCGATCACGACAATAAAATATCCATAATTATGATATAACTGGCTAAATTACTAGTAATAGCAAAACAAAATTGATATAACTTCTTGAAAAGTTATCCAGTCGAAATTGTGTGAATAATTTTTGCCTGTCAGGGCCATTATACTCAAACTATGCTAATGAAACATATTTTCACTTTCAAATTCTATATAAAAATTTACCAGAAATACGCTTTTAAGCTATTCTTTTTAGAAAAAGCTCAGTGGGTAAGCATGTGTATGTATACCATAACTCAAAAACGAAAAGTCGGATACGAACCAAATTGATAATTTAAGTTCAGCATCTTCCAAGAAAATCCCTCATCCCAAATTACCTCATAAATGGAAAACTCAATTATTTTTTTTACTCTAAAAACACACAAATAAAATGCATGTCTTGAATTTTCTGTGAATAGTCTACAAATTTTCTTTCATTCTGAATGAATTTTGTACATTATAACTCGTAAACAATACAGATAGACAAAAACTTAGTACACAAAAATATATAGATCTCGTTAAAACACATAATTTATATTAATTTTTGTCGTTAACCATATCCAAGTTATTAATTGCTATTGGTTTTAATTTTCCAATTTTTATACCTCTTTTCTTTTTTTAATTTTTCCCGATGTCATGAAAATAGTAGGGAACTTCAAAACCAGCATTTGGCAACTCGCTTTTCTAAATATTTGACTATCAATTTAATTTTCTATATCTCCCTTTTACCCATAACGAAACGTTTCTGCAAACGTTTTTATCAATTACTATTAGCTTTTGTAGAAATAATTTGTAGAAGATAGATGAAATAAACGATAGTAAGCAGAGAAAGTCATGTCAAAGTAAAGTACCAGAAATGTTTACTTTGTATCCCATTACAACCACCCTCACCTTTAAAAGCTACTGAGTATTCATATAATTTATTTTGTAAGTTGACCAACATTTGCTTATTATACCCAGTTTCATAGCAGTCGGTTCGCCATTCCTGGTCGAGAAGATAACGTCGACACACACACACACACACACACACACACACACACACACACACACACACACACACACAAATGAATTTGAAAATGCTCTTCTTGGCTACTAACATAAAAAAATGTCATCGTCGTCGTTTCTAACGCTCCCCATATGGCCTATGCTCGAGGGATACCTCATTCCACCAGTGAGGACTGGACCCATTTCTGAGGTGTAGGCACAGTGGGTAGAATCCGTTGCCTTCGATGGTAGTATGATGAGGATGGCGGTAGAATGAGGGAACCTACAGCTTTTACCGTGAACTTCAAACCATGTTGGGCCTTGGGAGTACTTCGCATGAGCAAGTCACAGGTGAAAGTGTGGATATGGCCCACTTAAAATCGCCAACCTAGAGTAGGAAATCGAACCCCAGACCCTCAGTGCGAGAGCCATTGCACTATCCCGGCGCCCCATATATAATAAAATGTTTCGTTTCTGATTTATTATATGCGCTGGATGGCCTACTGACTCTCAGAAGTTAACATTAAACAGTATACCTGCTACGGAAATTAGTAGTTACCAGCTATTTTTAAAATAGAATTTGCTAAAGAAATTGCCGCACCTCCGGGCTTTTCTGAGTGAAAGGGTTGAGATACATCGTTAAGTCTCAGTCAGGGAGAATGGTTCTGTTGGCATTCGAACCCTGAGCTTGTGTTCAAGAAGTCAGAGCCTTAACGACCACTCTTGACCATTGCGATTTACAGAGTGGCGTCCAACAGTTTGCTTTACTAATATTGGCGAGTAGGTGATATTTCGAGTTTATCAGACTATGGGAAAACCATTTGAAATATGGAACTATCAATACAACATGACTAATGTTACAAAGAAGGTGATGAAGATGAAGATGGAGGCGGTGAAAGACCTTCAAAACCCCAAACTGAGGAAATGAATGAACAGTTTACACTTATGTGTGTGGAAGTCAAACACGCTTGTATACTCGCAAAGCTGATAGCTTTAGTCAACCGGAAAAGGTAAACATGGTGACGGAATACCCAAAGGCAACCAGCAAATGTTTTCATGTGTCTGATGTGCCGATAACTCACTTTATTCCATATCATTTTGTATAAGTAAAAATATTTTATTAATCTCAAGGATACTATACAAATGAATTTTGCAATATGAAATATGAAAACAATTCTCCGTTTTCTTCTCCCTCTCTCTCTCGAGCGCGCACACACACACACACACACACACACACAGAGGAAGTAGGAATTCATAAAATAGCATACCTCTCCATAAATAAAACTATTCAATCATTATCTGTTTACCCTCCTCTTATGTAGGACTTACACCCCCCAGGACTTACAAGCGGGTGCCTGGGGCCAGAGGCCCGTTGAGGAGCAGACACTCGTGGATTAGACAGAGCATCCAGGATGGGTGATCAGCCCGATGCCTGGTATGGGATGAAGGAAGTAGATGAAGCGAAATGTTGGGGAAATAGATGAAAGGAAAGGTGATGATGGAGCAGTTGGTGGAATGAATGTCGGGGGAAACGGGAGAACCCGGAGAAAACCCGCCCAGACGCCGCTTCGTCCACCATAAATCCCACATGCAAGTCCCTGGGATTGAACCCGGACCGCCTCGGTGGGAGGCGAGCGGTCTAACCACTCGGCCACGGCACCGCCGCATAAATAAAACTAAATTTAATTTAAACTTGGTAAATTAAATTAAATTGAGTTTTATTTATGGACGCTGTTTAACTCCTATGGTTCTTAGCGTTCCATTCTAAATTGGCGTAAAAGACCGGAAATTTTGCTCAGAGGTCACTATCAGCTTGAGCTTCTTTTACGTGTTGTAAATCTACGACACGGGACCACCGGCTTTACTTCCCTTCCGAAGGAAACCTAGCTAAGGAGTTTTACGCCCAAAAAAAACAATTATATTCAGCAATAACGTTTACTTGCAAAACCAAACCAGGAAATATTCGGGGGATACTAACTGAGCTAATTCTGATTTATTACCAGATATCAACGTTTGGTAGCCCAGAACAGAATTTACATTTTTCTGTTTATTGCATGTCCGGATAAAAAATCTGATGTGTTACATTCTTTACTCACTCCTCTTCAAACTATTCTTACAAAAGATCTACTTCTTCTTAATCCAGATAAACTTTCAATTCACATTTATACCTTACGTTGTACGCTACAGTAGGGAAAGCGATGGTCAGATTTATGAACAGTGTGTCCTATATGATGGCTTTGATATCCCATGCTCTTTACGTCACTACTAGAATAAAACATTGACTAGCCATTTGAGAAAAATATAAGTATTTTAAATTTTAAACCAATAACAGGGATTATCGTGGAAATAGTTAACCCTGCATAAATTCGTATAAACTGTGTACTTTAACTAGATTTACAATTTTTACATCCTCTACTACGTATAGTAAGTAGGGGAAGTATTGTATTCCACCCAAAAATTCGATACCGAGATTTCACCGATAATACATGTTTTGAGATCCCCTGAATCCAAAAAAAGAATTTTTGGAAACATGTCCGTGTGTGTGTCTGTGTGTCTGTCTGCATGTCTGTGTGTCTGTCTGTGTGTCTGTCTGTGAACAGCATAACTCAGACACGAACAGTGGATGAACACCAAACTTGGTGTTTTGGTTCAGTATCTTCCAAAGATGCGACACGAAGGTTTTCAAGAAAATCCCCCCACCCCAAATTACCCTTTACATGTAGGATTTTTCGAAAATTTTAATTTTCTCAAAAACAGCTCTAACGATTTTGATTAAAATATCATACGTTTAAGATATTTTTATGACAAATAAAATGTATATCTTGAATTTTCTGGGAATGTCTCCAAAAGTATTCTTCATTGTGAACGACTCTTGCATAACTGGTAAACCATAAGAGGTAGACAAAATTTTTCTACACAAAAAATGTAGATCGATTTAAAATACACAATTTATGTCATATACATTTTTTGTTGAGTGAACCATTTTCGAGATATTGCTTGTTATTCCCTTAAATTCTTCAATACTTATTTTCTCAAATGGGAATTCGTTATTCATTTTTTTTGTCTTGGATATGCAAAGAGTATTAATCTGTGGCAAAGGGAATGGTGCTGCACTTAGCAACCAGCTATTAAGCGATATGCATGTGCTTAAAGGCTATTGTATTTCTATATTCCCCTTGTAAATATATATTCCCCTTACATGTACAAGAAAATTAGCAATAAGATAGAGTCTGCAAATGTTTATCTCATTTAACATGAAGTAGATGGAGAATAAGCGTTTGTAAAAATAGATTGTACAAGAGTAGAGAAAGCCATGTGAGTGTAACACATCAGATTTTTAGTACTAAGATTTACTCTATTACAGTTTACCTGTTAGGCAAAAATCTTCAGAATGAAGATTACTTATCAGACTATTCCCAGAAAATTCAAGATATAACATTTGTCTATCTCTTATGGTTTACCAGTTATGCAAAAGTCGTTCACAATGAAGAATACTTTTGGAGACATTCCCAGAAAATTCGGGATATACATTTCTTTTGCCATAAAAATATCTTAAACATATATTTTAATCAAAATCGTTAGAGCCATTTTTGAGAAAATTTAAATTTTCGAAAAATGTTCCATATAAAGGCTAATCTGGGTTGAGGGATTTTCTTGAAAACCTTCGTGTAGCATCTCTGGAAGATACTGAACCTAAATATCAAGTTTGGTGTTTATCCAACTGTTCGTTTTTGAGTTATGCTGTTCGCAGACACACAGACATACAGACACACACACACACACACACACACACACACACACACGGACGTTTCCAAAAATGCCTTTTTGGATTCAGGGGTCTCAAAACATGTATTTCCGGTGAAATCTCGGTATCGAATTTTTGGGTGGAATACAATACTTCCCCTACTTACTATACGTAGTAGAGAAAGTAAAAATGCTTTTGGGGATAGGAAGTCTCAAAACGTGTATTTCCGGTAAAAACTAGTTATCAAATTTTTGGGTGAAATAAAGTTGTCTCTATTTATTATTTATGTAAGTAAAAATTATGAAACACAGAATGGCATCCTGTGCTATGAACACAGTGGCTGTGAATGCTGCCTATGTTTTCCGAATCAGATTCTGTTTCCGGTTCTCTCCACCCCCCTCCCTCAGGTTGTACATTTATTACTTATCTACGAGTTAATTCTCTAGTTTTTATTATGATGATAGCACTGTCTATGTATATAGCCTACCTTGGGACTCCCTCTCAGCTGACCTAGAACGCGAAGCAAGTTCTCTGAATGGAGTCTGTCTCCAGGATCCTGTTTTCGTCATCTGGTGGGGCACAATGACACCACGCGGCGGAGGCGTTGACTAACGAATATTTGCTTATACTAGAAAGGTTATGTGGTGCAAGATGCTGCATGCAACCGTTGCTCCAAAGCTATCGAGCAAGTCTTAAAAGAGATGTCACCATTGCCTAGAAACGCCGGACAGGAAATTCCCCTGACTGGACATCATCTTTGGCATTGTTAACATTTCTAAAACGAGAGTGCTTCCTGCATTCTCGCTTGTTTCCTAAATTTAATTTATGTATAAATCTAAGCAGAGGAAAAGCATGTGATGGTCCTTTTGAAAAGTGTGTTGCCTTATATGACACTTTATATTCGTTCAACTTTACCATTTTCGTTATTTTAGTTCTTGTCAGTTTGCATACCTTATTAGTGGAATGAATTTTTAATCATCTGGAAGTTTGTAGGTTAGATTTGTTTCATTGATGCTACTACTGACCATTTATTTATCTATTTATTTACTGTATACCAGTACATGAGAATTTATTAATTTTTACCTTAAAGAGTGGAAACAATTAGTCCGCAGTATAACATGTAAGTTGCCTCTTTTGTTATTTATTTAACAATTTTTAATTGACCTCTAGTTCACGGTGAATTTACTATCTCAGTAAAGTAGAATGTCAAACTGAAAATTCAAACACACATACGCATTTACAATCCACAAATTATGTAGTACATTCAAACATTTTCTTTCTTTCGATTTGCAGAAGGGCATAACAAACTCAGGTATAACAGAGATTAGGTATAAAACTGATGAAAAACAATTAATTATATTTCTCAAACCGTTATATTTATTTTTTCATAATTCATATAATTTCAAAAATACACTCAAAAAGATTCAGTAGAACTTCACAAAGCCATTTGAACAATAACTTTGTCGAAGCGATATCAATAAACTGACATCGCTTTGTAGGCTCGGCCCCTCATTGGTCAAAAGAGAGTTAAGCATGTTGTTTACAAAACAACAAAGAAAGATATCTCTTTCTGCGGCCGGTACTCATTTTACATAGCACTCCAAATGCATTATTTACCTACTTGTAACTCGCCATATTACCATAATAATAAACGGCGGTGTACTTTCAAAATATGTTTAATGTGAAGCAATAAATGCGTCTCCGTATTACACCTTCCCCAACACACACACACACACACACACACACACACACACACTTACACAAAGTGGTTCAACTCGAGGATATATGTAGATCTTTCAGCGTTGAAACTAGTAAAACCCTTTCAGAGAATCTCTCTAACCCTGCTGCGTGTTTAATTCCAAAAATTCTTCGTTCCTACTTTCTCTACTATTTATCAACTTAATATTAGATAAGAAGAAGTAAATATTATATTACACCCAAAAATCATATACCAACATTTCCCCAGAAATACATGTTTTGGGATCCCTGAGCCCAAAAAAAATATTTTTAAAAAAATATGCGTGTACTTTTGAAGAGCATAGCTCAAAAACAGAACGTTTGTTAAATATCAAATTTGGTATGTAAGTTCAGAAACTTTCAACAGTGCCACACGAAAATTTTCAAGAAGATTCCCCATCTCAAACTACCCTTTGCATTAAAACACTTTGTTACTTTCTATTTACTCAAAAATGGATCTAACGATTTTGATTAAATTACCATATATTTAAAATATTTATATTACTAATAAAACCTATGGATATCTAGAACTTTCTGGAAATATTCTGTGAAGTTATTTCATTCGGAATGAATTTTATAAAAAAAAATTTAACTGTTGGACCATACATATAGACCAAAACTTATTCCATTAAAATATAGTTCTCTATAATACATTCAATTTATTCAAATCAACATTTTGTGGTATCAGGCATTTTCGCATTGTGTATTAGTTCGAATTTGTCAATACTTTATCATTTTTATAAGCAATTATCAGAGATAGGAAGTTCCAAGCATTAAAGCCAGGGCGAAAGGAAATTAGATTGAACTGCTACCGGATTTTACGCTCTGACGTCGTAGATAACAAACCATCACCCCATTCCTCGTACAGTCTATTGGCGTGTGCAGATCAATCACGAGAACACTTTTTACCTGCTGTCGGCGACTCTTGATTACTGTTATGTACGTTCTATGTATTAATGATGGTTTCAGTGTAGCTTACTTAAAGCCAACTTCCTGAGAATTCCTATGCCTGATGATTACGAGGACGACACTGAACATTTTTAGAAAACCAAACAAGGATTAGTTTTAACAATTTTAAATTATTTTATTATTTTTCAAAATATTTCCCTTAACCATTTCTGCGTTCGATTAAACCAGTCCTTAACACAATGATGCCACTCTTCCTGAAGCACTTCAGAAACACTTCATGTGATTGCGAAAGGTAATTCCACGCATTTTTTCTTTAATTTTTGGAAACAAAAAGAAATCACAAGTGCTAGGTCACGGTTGCATGGTGCAGGATTCATGGTGTTGACTTTAGTGCATCCAGATACTCAGCTGTTAGTTTTATTCGTTGTGATGATGTAACATTTTTTCTTTTGGCGTTTTTAAGAACTTTTTCAAAATTTTGCAGTAAACGGACATTTTTGTATCAATCGGCAGTAACGATACGTCTATCTTCTAATGCTATAGTAGCAATATGGCCCGTTTTAGAAAAAAATCTGATGTTTTACACTCACATGACTTTCTCCACTCTTGTACAAACTATTTTTACAAACGCTTATTCTCCATATGCTTCATGTTAATCGAGATATCGAGGTGTTAATCTTATTGCTAATTTTCTTGTAGACGCAAGGGGAATTGGTAGGCTTTAAGCGATAGTCAAATATTTTAAGAGCTGGTTGCTATGTGGAGTATTCCGTTCTCTTTGCATTACCAGGACAAAAAAATGAATAACGAATTCCCATTTGAGAAAAAGTATAAGTATTGGAAAATTTAAGGGAATAACAAGCAATATCTCAAAATGGTTCACTCAACAAAAAAACGTATATGACATACATTGTGTATTTTAACGCGATTTACATTTTTTGTAGTAAAATTTTGTCTATCTCTTATGGTTTACCAGTTATGCAAAAGTCGTTCACAATGAAGAATACTTTTGGAGACATTCCCGAAAATTCGAGATATACATTTTATTTGTCATGAAAATGTCTTAAACATATGATATCTTAATCAAAACCGTTAGAGCCATTTTTGAGAAAATTAAAATTTTCGAAAAATGTTCCATGTAAAGGGTAGTCTGGGGTGGGGGATTTTCTTGAAAACCTTCGTGTCGCATCTCTGGAAGATACTGAATCTAAATACTAAGTTTGGTGTTTATCCGACTGTTCGTTTCTGAGTTATGCTGTTCATAGACAGACACATACAGACACACACACGGACATGTTTCCAAGAATACTTTTTTTGGCTTCAAGGGGTCTCAAAACATGTATTTCCGGTGAAATCTCGGTATCGAATTTTTGGGTTGAATACAATACTTCCCCTACTTACTATACGTAGTGGAGAAAGTAAAAAGAGCAAGCAACCCGCCTCTTAACAGCACTGCGAATTCGTCGGACTTTTGTAGGCTTAGGTTCTTTTCGAATGACCCATTGAGCCGATCGACTTTTCTTTTCAGTATCATAACAATAAATCCAAAATTCATCACTAGTAACGATATTCCAAACCAAATTTGTAGTGGTGCCTTGGAATTTTTCCAGAGCTTTTCTGCACCAATCAATGCATTGCTCTTGATAGGGAGTCAGTTTATGTGGAATCAATCAATAACCAAGTTTCCTTACGTCTAACTGTTGATGTAAAATGTTTTGGATATGACTCGTACCCTAAGGCGCCGGAATAAATTTATAAGATATCCGTCCATCTTCTTCAAGCATTGCTCGAACAGCGGCAATATTTTCATCAGTAACAGCAGTTCTTGGGCGTCTTCACGAAATTCATCACTAAAAAAAACCCGATCTCTTTTAAATTCACTGTACCAACTATAAGGTGTTGCCTTAGATGGAACTTCTTCGCCAAATGCATCTTTACATTGTTTAGGTGTTAATGACGATTTAAAATCGTAAAAAAAACCATAGCCCAGAAATATTCTGTCAAATTCATTTTTGGTTGAACAGGAAATTTTTAAACTATATAATTAAACTATTAGAGCAAATCTAACAAACTACATGGCAATCAACCGTAAAACATTAGTTTTGAACTATTCTTCTTTCTTTCCTTTCCAACGTCTGAGCTTGTTACTATGAATAAACATAGAATACTGTTTACAAATGTTGTGAATAAGCAATTCTTGCTTAATTACAAATCATTCCTAGCCAAAAATAAATATGGATAACGTAACGTTACTCGACTAATCACGTTTTATATGATTATAATTTATAACAGATGTGTGAGTTGTCATTGAACAAGTCGTATTAATGTATAACATCACATTTTTTTAATAAATAGCTCTAAATTGTAGCATTAAAACATTATTAGTTTAATATATTGGTAAGTCGTATTAAATGTATATGTTGAATTTTCTACAAATAGTCAATTAAGCCTTCTTCACCCCAAAGTTTTATATTATTGCGAAACCAGGAAAACTATCAGAAACTTACTAAGGTAAAATGCAGCAAAATGTAGCTCCCGTTTATAATGTTCATTTATGTAAAATAATTTTAAAAATCTAAGCGACCCTTATTTTGTGTTTTTAACTCATAAGTGACAAACATTGACTGGTTTAATAACTATTGATAACGCATATCCTCTTCTTGTGGTGTTCAAGACTTGTGATGTCATGAGTTTGCATAATTGTGGTTAACATGAAGCGAATAGAAAAATAATATTTATATAATAATGTGTAATTTTCATGAAATGAATGCGTAAGAGATGGTAACGTATCAGATTTTTGCGTGTAGTTGATTTTTTCCTTCACGAATGCAAGAAACAAATATTTCACCAATGCCATTCTGCTATATTAGACTCATGCTATCTTGATATTCAAGAAGAAAGCAATAAAAATGTCAACTAGCTATGCGGCAACACATTGCAGTGTCTGAAATCCCTGGGGCTCACTACTTACATGTGTTCAGCAGAACTATCGTCTTCAGGTTAAATTGCGTTTCTAATTGCTAACACATTAATAACCTTTGTGCAAAACACCGGAACAGGGGGCATTACCAACCATTGTATCAGAGATATTAGATAAGTGCCTTCAAGAAGGTAAAGATAATTACTTCCTTATCAACGCCCACTGTTTCGTGTTTGAAAAATGGCTCATACTTTGTTACAGAATGAAGGAATTAAATTTCCAAACGTACCATGCTATCTATCTTAATACTGTGGTTAACCTCTAAGGTAACCCTCGTGTTTGTATTTAAAGTCTGTTCCGTTGGGATTCTCAAACATTTTAATCTTTATGAGAAACAATTTCTTTCCTTTCTTCCTTTCTTTTTACTATACTGCGTATAGTAAGTAGGGGAAGTATTGTATTCCACCCAAAAATTCGGTACCGGGAATTCACCGGAAATATATGTTTTGAGGCCCCCTGAATCCAAAAAAAAGCATTTTTGGAAACATGTCCGTGTGTGTATCTGTGCGTCTGTGAACAGTATAACTCAGAAACGAACAGTCGGATAAACAGCAAACTTGGTATTTAGGTTCAGTATCATCCAGAGATGCAACACGAAGATTTTCAAGAAAATTCCCCCACTCCAAATTACCCTTTACATGGAACATTTATCAAAAATTTTAATTTTCTCAAAAATGGCTCTAACGATTTTGATTAAAATATCATATATTTAAGATACTTTCATGGCAAATAAAATGTATATCTTGAATTTTCTGGGAATGCCTCCAAAAGTATTCTTCATTGTGAACGACTTTTGCATAACTGGCAAACCATAAGAGATAGACAAAATTTTACTACACAAAACATGTAGATCGCGTTAAAATACACAATTTATGGCATATACATTTTTTTAGTGAACCATTTTCGAGATATTGCTTATTCCCTTAAATTTTCCAATACTTATACTTTTTCTCAAATGGAAATTAGTTATTCTTTTTTTTTTTGTTTGTTTGTTCTGGTAATGCAAAGAAAATGGAACACTCCACATAGCAACCAGCTCTTAAAATATTTGACTATCGCTTAAAGCCTACCAATTCCACTTGCATCTACAAGAAAATTAGCAATAAGATTAACATCTCGATATCTCGATTAACATGAAGCATATGGAGAATAAGCGTTTGTAAATGTAAAAATAGTTTGTATAAGAGTAGAGAAAGTCATGTGAGTGTAACACATCAGACTTTTTATTTACTCATTACCTTCTCTACCACGTACATAGTAGGTAGAGAAGGCATTGCATTCCACCAAAAAATTCGAAACCGAGATTTCACCGATATACATGTTTTTAGGCCTCCTGAATCCAAAACAAAATTAGAAAAAGGTCCATATGTGTGTATCCGTGAACAGAATAACTCAAAAACGAAAAGTCGGATAAATACTTAAGTTGCCATTCAGGTTCAGGGTCTTCTAAAGATTTTCAAGAAAATTCCCCTTCCCAACTGCCCTTTACATGGAACTTTTTTCGAACAATTCAGAACAGAGTGCAGTAATAGGGTGGCCTGTGGTCAACAAGGCCGTAAGCCGTCAGCATGGCGCTTACTATATGCGGATTGCATGACCTCAGCTGCTACTATTTCTGTGCAATGATTCCTCAATAGGTCCCAAGGATCTTAGTCCCTTACCAAAACCCCAGCAGGAGAAAAATTCCCATCGAACCCTAGTCCCTTCGCACCGCGGGCAGCGAGGACAATAATAATGACGAATAACTGCAAAATAATTTTATTTAAAAAATGAGACAATCAGACAGGGTGGTACAGTATAACCTATTCTCGGGCTAGGGCTGGGCCGGACAAACCTCTATAAGATACATACGGCTTAGAGGTTGTGGTCTTAAGGAAATCCTTCATCCTTACTATCGCGATGAAGAGCCTTGAGAGCCAGTAAAACACTTTGAAGATAAAACTATGATACACACCGCAACAGAAGGTCGCGTTTAAAATGCACAAAGAAGCAGTTGATGACGGATTGTCTAAAACATCTCTCGGGGAAGCAATGAAACAACAATTTCCTCATCAGGACTACTAACAGTATATAAAACGAACTATCCTGCAGCAATGGAAATGTGATTGGTACTCTACGGCTACCGGCAAGCTCTGCACCTATGCCTTGCACCCATCTCCAGGTTGTTTTCACCAGTCTCCTCAAGCCACACTCACGGTCCAGTATCTTGTTACAGTGTGTTCCCGACTTCCCATTGACAGTTTTAATAATGGAGTTCCTAACAATCTGTGTGACGCTCTTAATGAACCATATTTACGTAATATCCTACAGTTTATGAAAGATGCTAATTTACATAACTGTCTGTAATTGAATGTTTATAATAACATTTTAAAATCTATGTATACGTAGTAAAAACATGGAGAGAATAATTTTGACAACAGAAACAGAAAAACTTGGGTGGGGAAGTATTATAAAGAAGCCCCTGACTGTAAAAGGGGCTAAAAATATGAAATCTGGATAACTATTTGGGTAAGAAATTGTTAATAATGTTTACAAAGAAGATGGGGCAAAAAGCAGACGAAATAGACGAATAATGTAAGCACGTAACAATAAGTCATCAAACACGGAAAACCAAGAAGTGAATTTATAGCATAAATAGCCTGATATTTTCAAATATTATTATAGTCTACAATGTATGCAATTTAATTATGTAATTATGAGTATTGAGAAATAAATATTATTATTCATTCATGTATATGCTGTAGTGCAATATGACCTCTGGTTAAAGTGACTTTAATAAACAAATAAAAAAACAATTATTAATAGCAGCAGTGCAATTAAGTATACATTCGTCCAGAGAAAAGTCTATCCAAAATTTTAACTTAGCTACACTGTTGGTTGCCTGTATACAAATAGTTCAGCACCAAGGTAAACCACATGCTGTTAAACATTCTATATACATGTTAGACAAACGCTCGTAAGTAACAGAAGTATACGACTTAACTTTACGAAATCTAGAAAAATTTAAACAAGCAGCAGCGAATATTTTAGATACTACGGTTAATATAAAAAAAGTCTAACCTTTATGGTTTCCTGGATGAAAAAAAATTAGTGGGAACTAAGAGGCTTTGCTGATTATTTGGAGTCAATTCAATTTGCACGTTTTAATCCAAAGTGCTCGAGTAATTTAAAACAAAATAGGATATAACCAAAATATGTCTATATAAAGACGTTTTTGTAATGGAAGAAATTCCATAAAAACCTTGAACTATATCGTTAAATAGAAGAAATTTAGCGTTTATCTGACTTTTGATTCATACCGTTCATACTATATACATCCATGCACACTCGCGCATGGATCGTTTGGCTGCAGCAGAGCCAATTAACTTCAATGTGAGGTAAGGAAAATATATCTCAAATGTTAAACAATTTAGTTGTTACATCACATGGTGTAACTAAACCACTCTCTGTAGTAAACTGTCTGTTCTCAAATACGTTATATAACACATACATGCCAGGTGAATCAGCTTCCCCAGGCATCCATAACCATGTAACCAGAGATTACAGAAGACAGACCTGTGGCACCTCTGTCGCTTAGCAAGGTGCATAAAGTACCAGGGTACAGCTGATCCACCTGGTGTAACTTACAAGTTACATTGCATGTAAATGGGTGTATCGTAAACCTGACTCCAGTGACCAACGTTCGCTCAGCCTCTTTACTATCTCTGTTACGTATCTAGTAGGTAGAGAAGCTAACCTATTGCATTCCACCCAAAAATTCGATATCCAGATTTTATCTGAAATACGTGTTTTGAGGCCCCCTGGATAAAAACATTTTAAGAAAAAGATCCGTGTGTGTGTGTGTGTCTGTGAGAGAGAGAGAGAGAGAGTGAGAGAGAGAGAGAGAGAGAAAACAGCTTAACCCTAAAACAACCTGTCCGATAAATACTAAACGTGGTATTTAGGTTCAGCATCTTCCAAAGATGCGACACAAAGATTTTCAAGAAAATTTCCCCGCCCCAAACAACGTTTCACATGGAGTATTTTAAGAAATGTTGTATTTTATCAAAAATGGCTTTAATTTTTTTGAATAAAATGTCATATGTTTCGGATATTTACATGAGAAATAAAATGAACTTTCTGGGAATAGCCTCTTAAGTCCTCTTCATCCTGAATGACTTGCACAACTGGTAAGCCGTATTACAAAATCTTACTATCCAAAAATTTAGATTTCGTTAAAGCCCACAGTTTATGACAAATAAGTTGTAACATTAACCAATTCCGAGATATTGTTTGTTATTGGTTTGAATTTTCAAATACTTATACTATTCCAAGAGGAAAATCTCTATTTGTCTTTTTCTCACGATCATGCAAGGACGAAATTTCAAAGCCATCACAGAGCGACCTGGTCTTAAAAGATCTGACTATCGCTTGAGTCTACCGTATTCCCATATTCCCATTGCATTACTAAGAAATATGCAGTAAATCCATTTCTACAAATGTTTACCTCGATTAACATGAAGAGTTAGAAGAATAAGCTTTTATAAGAACAGTTTGTTGAAGAATGGGTAGAGAAAATCATGTGAATGTAACAAAATACAATTTTTTACATTAACTTTGTTCACATCAGTATCGGGAACACCAGAAATGGTTTGTTTACAGTTTTATCATAGGTATATATAGATGATAAAATAACTGGAAATCATTCACTATCTTGTGGAAAACTACGCAGGTCTTTAAGAAAAGTATCATTTCTGTAGAAGTGAATCAGAGCACAAATTAGAGAACCCCGGTATAAAAGTACGTCAGAGAGAGAAATGAACAATTAATCTCAGTTCCCTGGACATTACTGTAGGTCAGGGTCAATGCAGTTTGTTTCCAAGATCCATATGTCCGGAGCTGTCACGCAAGCGAGGATGACGGTTACTTCGTAGAGTCAACACACGATAAGGAACCCGGGTTACGTCTACACGCCTCAATGAAGCCTAGTTCATGAATGGGCTAGGAGACATCTTAGAGGGACGGAGGGGCGGTATTAGGAAGAGGCGGCATTCTGTGGTTAAACTGTGACGTAAGGCAGCGTCACCGATGTCTGACGAAGAAGTGGGAATTTCGTGTTCTTTACAAGCTCAGATTTGTTTGCTGTGCTCTCCCCCACTTCTTCCGGGCCAGATACAGGATAAAAGTAGTAGGTGAGACAGCAAACGTATCAGATATCAACGGGCTGTCACCCGCAACGGTCGTAAGGAGTTACTTAGGGATAATTAACATCTACACAGTCATCATGGTTGCATTATCGTTCGTAACAGGTAACTGTCTCTCTTGCACGTGCGTCATCTCAGACAGCAGCAGCAACTGGGATGAGTTTATTATTATTAATTATTATTATTATTTTATTATTATTATTATCATCCTCGTCGTCATCGCCATTTTTATTATTTCTACCTAAAGCTATTGCAGTTGCTTTATTTGTTCAAATTTTTAAATTTGAATATTTTGAATACATCAAAAGTTATAACCACTCACACCAATTTACTAGTTCTTGAATTTAAATTGTATTAATTACGAAAACCTAAAGTCGTCATTATTATTATTATTATTATTATTATTATTATTAGAATTATTATAATAACATAGTTCTCTCTAACTGTTCAACATATATCGAGCTTTCGTTTAAGGTTCTCCGAACCCCAAAAAAGAATTTTTAGAATAAGTGTTTGTCTGTGGACAGCATAGCCTAAAAGCCGAAGTCGAATAAAAGCTCAGCATTCTCTGCGATACGACACAAACCTTTTCATGAATGCCCGCTTTATATGGAAACTTTTTCGTTATTTTTAATTCTCTCAAAGTCGGCTCTAGATGTTTGCATGGCTCATAAAATGTATATCTCTGCATAGCCTATCTTCATTCCGAGTCCATTCTGCATAATTAGTAAACCATAAAGAGAAACAAAATCCTTTTGCACACAAACAAATTTCAGAACTCGTTTAAATATACAGTTTATATCAAATAACTTTTTTGTAGCATTAGCCATTTTCGAAATATTTGTTGTAATGTCCAGAGTTTCATGCCGCTTGAACTGCCATGCGGCATCTATAAGTATCAGCTGTGATTATATTTTTCTGCTTGGGTACGTTAGTGAAAAGCAATTGGCTTACGATAAGTGAACAGTTGTGATTTTTGTTTCGTATTTTGTATGCATCTAAGTCCATGTTACTTAATTTGAGATTATTTCAAGACAAAAATTGTGAGTCATTTTATGTAAAATATGTGAGTGAATATGTAAAAAAAGTCATGCACATGGATTTTCATTAACTTAGTGTTGGATTAATTATTTTATTATGTTATCCACATATTTGCAGACTATAAATACAAAAAATATTTTTTTAATAAATACACGTAGGTATACGTAGTTCATTTTGGTAATACAACTAATATCCATGGATAAAATGTTCATTCTGGTTTATGTGGAATAACAAAGGTACAGAATTTCAAATCCGTACGTGCAGCGGTTCGCGAACGCTACCATAGAAAACGCTCAGCTTGCTGTTAAAAGATGTCGGTGTAATATTTTTATGATATCGCAGATTTCCTTAAGATAGATAATTTTTATATTAGTTTTGTGTTTTTAAAATAATTTTAGTCCACTTCTCTCCAGTATTTTATAAGTATCTTAAAACTAACATGTTTAACTAAAAATTCTTAAAGAACCTCTTTGTGATGTTTTTGCAATTGAAACAAATTTAAATTCAACAAGTTAATTCTTAAGGTTTTGTAGAAATGACTGTTTTAAAGCTACACATTGGAAGTTTTAAGATATTCCTACAGCTCTCTCTATATATATTGTTATTGTTATGTTTGCAGAACTTTCACTCATCACGCTGCTTCTAGTAGCAACGGAGAGGTGTTCGGCGAGAAGCCTACCTTCCAGGTTACCGTGGATACACCCATGTGGAGCGCACCTGGCGCAAGCCAAGAAGGAACCTGCACCGCACAAGTATGCACAAGCCGTGGAATCCGTTAAGACGCAGCTTAGCATTTCGCATTCATTGTTTACATCAGAAAATGAGAACATTGAGTTCGTGTACTCCAAGGTAAGATATAGATAGTCATTTTTAGTTTTCCTTTCTTTAAGAGTTTTCAATTTCCCTCCACTTTTCTCTTTAATTTTTTATTTATTCCGTTCCTTTCTTTTTCTTTGTCGTTTTACTTTCTCTACCATCTACCTATAGAAAAAGAAGTATTATATTTGTGCCAAAAATTCTATATTGATATGTCACTGCAAATATATGTTTCGAGGTCTATTGAAGCCATTTTTAGCATTCTTTAAAGAATATCCCTGTTTGAACAGCATAAACCCAACACGAAAAAACAGAAAAATACCAATATATTATATTTCATTCGGACATTATTTAAGCATACGACGCGATTATTGCCAAGAAAATTCCCCCAGCACAAACTACTCTTTACAAGGAAAAATTTTCGTTAATTTTAATTTTATTAAAAACGGCTCTAAAGATTTTTATTAAAATACCATGTGTTTAACGTAGGTATTTGAATAATAAAACTGTATCCCAAATTTTCTTTGAATATCCTCTGTAGTGCTCTACATTCTGAAATACTTGTGTGTAACAGCCTCCCAGGGCAATCTTGTCACAGATTAGATGAAATTTTCACATAGTTTAGTCTGTAAATCCGCTATCTATATCATATACTGCCACTATTCATATAAGAAATTTGTCATATTTGAACAAAAAATACTTCATTTAGAATTCAAATGCCAATAAAACAAAAAAATTTAAATTTCCTCAAGTTTTACAGCATTACTAATTTAAAAAGCATTATATTTTCAAAATGAACAACAATATAGTCAAGGGTTTCTAATAATGAAAGTGGTACAGTCCATTTTCAACTTTTGAAAAAATAAATCAGTTATTTTAAATGAAAAAAAACATTATTTCACTAATGTATTTCGCCACTCATTCATGGTGAGTTATTGATTTATAACTTTGCAACTTACGTTTTATTTTCTTCTTATTTTACAGATCATGAACGTGTTTGATCAAGAATATAGCTACGAGTGGTTACCAAAGAAACTGCTTGCTTGGTATGACGAGGAAGTTCATGGCATTCCGCAACTTCCAGTTCGAGTAAGTGTTTTTAACCACAATTCTTCCGTTTTGCGCTTAGTGGTTTATTTGAAAGATAAGAGAGAAGTAAAAGTGGCGGCCTAGTTGTATTTAACTGAAAACAAGTGGCAGCACTAAAATAGTTACTTGTGTGAACGACATATTCTGGTCAAGTGCCTAATAGTATAATAAAACTACAAGGAAATTATGAGTCAAAATATGCTTATATCGTTTAATGTCAATGAAATACAGTGTTAATTGTATTCGATTGGAGTAAATTATCAAGTAACTAGCTTAGCGGGAAGCACCATTTATAATTATTTCATAACAGACCTTATCACTTTAATCTAGTGGATTTTCATAGAATAATTCTGAAAGATATTTACAAAATAAGTATAAATAATTTATTTAAAAGTGCATTTGTCCACGATACATATACAAGAAAGTTAAAAGTTTATATTTAAGAGACAAAATCCCCCTAACTTTAACTAATATTGAGCTCTAATAAAATGTCACTGCGTGCCAATATTGAGTGATATTCTTTTGTTTTCTTCAGATGGAGCAAATACTGCCTGTGATGCATACCTCTCTGCAGAATTTTGCCGTTGCCTTTTCCGAAGTACAAGATTTTGGAGTATGGGAGGTCAACACCGATGAAGTCAAAACCATTAGAAATGACGTCATCAAAAAACTGACTATCTACCTCCTACAGGTATGTTAAAAAGAATGTACTAATTTATCATAGAGGTGTATTAAGGGCAGCTAAACCATTTAAGGGGAGATTGAAAGCCCTATTCTGCCGATGTTAAATCTATTAAATTTCTGATCAATTATCTCAGAAAATATTAAGATACCAGACTTAAATTTTTACAGGTTGTAGATGCATGCCTTCTAAGTTTATTGACCTACTTTTATACTATAATTTTGTTTATTAAGGAATAGTGGATTATTTTCTTAATTATGCCATCTTTTAATTAAAATGTATCAGCAATTATCTTTCAAAAAATAATCAACCATATTATTAACACTAAAGTAAATCCACAAAAGCACTTTTTGGCTTCCTTTATCATCCCGAAATTTAATTTAGCTATCTTCAATAGTTTCCGAGAAAATCGATCATTTATATAACAAAATATCATTCACGGAAAAAGCTGTTCAAAGCAAAACTGAAGAAAACAAACTCGCATATATTTGCAAAGAAAAAAACACATGGCTTGAACACACAGAAACTGCTATAGTCAACAGTGGTACCAAATTGTAGAGCAGAACTTCCCCTAAAATATGGGCAAAGTTCGCCTCTCTATTACAAAGTGTGTAGGAATGTGAAAGCTGTGGAATTTACAATAGAAAACGGCTGATGCAGCACCACTTTTAAAAATGTATTTAAAATACAAGTATTGTACTTACAATGATAAAATACATATAAAATTAAAGAAAGAATTCCAATTGGAAGATTGCATAAAATTTCCGCCATTTACTCTCCCCTTACATTTGTTTTCAAAATGCATCTTAGTTATCAAAGATGGCTTCTTATCCAAACCTACATGTTCCACTTTATGAGAAAATTTATCAAGAACATTATCTAACAAAATCTTCAAAGCAATAGCCAAGCATATCTCGACAAAACTTCCTTCATTGATAACACTATTTATTCTCTATTTTTACCTCGTATTTAACACTGCAAGCATTGCATTTCACCATTATTATGGCCTTGTTGATCTATAAAGATGAAACTGTTAAGCAAAGCAGCTTTTGCGTGTTAAGGGGCACTTCAGTATTAAAAGTAGTTTATGGTACTTTGATTTTAGCTCTAGACTGATCGTTTGCTGCTTTCATCTCATTTTCTTCCGGAAAATTTAAAAACATTTAAATTGAGTTTATTTATAGACACTCTTTAACTACTATGGTCCTTAGCGTCCGATTCTATATTGGGCGTGAAAGACAGGAAATTTTACTCAGATGCCTCTTTATCAGGCTTGAGGTTCTTTTACGTGGCGTTAATCTACGACAAGGGACCACGGCTTTACTTCCCTTCCGAAGGAAGCCATGCTAAGGATTTTTACGCCCGAAAAAAATCCATCGCCCTCCGCCGGGTTTGAACCCGCGACCTAGGGAACTAGACGTTAGTATGGTACCACTACACCATTTCCTTCCGGAAATGAGCCATTTTGACACCTGCGTGTTTGCTCAGAAATTAACAAGAATAATTTCATATTCACAAAGCAATGTAGCGAAACGAACTCTACATTACTTTTTATAATGTTACTCCCTTGTTTTATGTTTCATGTTGAAAATTTAGATAAAGACTTAATTTAATATTTTCCTTAAAAATAAATGTAAATTACTCTGCACAGATTTATGCTAGGGTGTTCATTTGTACTATAAACCTGCAGATTCACAGTAATCTGTTTTAAGCATATGTAAAATTTGAAAAATTCGCATATAAATGCTTAATAGTGCGTTTAATAAATATATTTTCTAAATTCTCATAAATAAACAAAATAAAATATCAGTTATTACTATATTATCTTGATAAAATACTGCAAAATAAAACTATGTACCAAAAATATATTTCCATTTTTAAACTAAATTGGTCACTTAACTTACTCTGAAGTTCAATTCTCATTAACGAAATAGAACCATACATAGTATAACATGATATATAAGCGTATTTGCTATAAATTTCCAGTCTTATTTTAAAGAGATTGGTAAGTCAGCTTATTATTTTCGAGAAATAAATTAGGTATCTATGCCAAGGTCATTTTTGAATAGGCTTCGCATTTATAAAATTAGCTCCTTTTCTTGCTTTTGATTGAACGGTTGCTTATTGAATTGCAGCTGTGGCTAACAGCACTGTTCGTTGCATATCGCTTTATCCCGACGAAGCTAGGAACTTCTCGGGAAACAATGTCGCCATGCAGCTTTGTGGCGTCGTCCCTCTAAAATGGCATTGTTTTGTGTTGCCGTGCGCTATGTGGGCTGAAGCAAATAGTAAAAAAGTTTGATTATTTGGGAGTGAGAATAAGTAGTAATGAGAGATGGAATGATAGCAAGATAAGTGCCTTAGCTAAAGAAAGATTAGCAAGAATATGCTTAAAGAAAATACCAGATATGCACATTAAATGGTTGGAAAGGGTTTACAAAGCTATAGTTGAAGCAAAAATGGTCTATGAATCAGAGATTTGGGGAAGGGACAAAGGATGGGAGATGATTGATAAAGTACATAGATCGTTCTGTAAATGTATGTTAGGTTTATTTATTTTATCATCTAATGGAGCAGCAATGTTGGAGTTGGGAAGAATAGGTAGCAAGGGCATGATAGTAGAAAGGATACTTAAATATTGGCATAGATTGAAATCATTGGACGAGCATAATATCTTGAGGCAATGTTTAATAATACAAGAAAAATCCAGTGATGGGATGAACTGGGCTCAAGGAATAAGGAGAATTTTACAGGAAATAGGAATGGGTAACTTATGGGAGGAGAGAGAGAGAGGGATTAGTTAAAGGTTTCTGGAAAGAAGTGAGGAACAGAGTAGAAGATACAGAGAAACAAGAATTATTTCAAAGTTTGGAAGGAAAGAAAAGTTTGGAACTATATAGACAATTAAAGGTGGACTGGGGAAGGGAAAAGTATGTGGATGTAGGTAATAGGTTAGTGAGAAAGGGTGGGCCTGGTCCAGATTAAGTGCATATAGGCTAAGGGGAGATAGGAAGGGAGAGAATTTGGATAGATGTCCTCTTTGTGGGGAGATCAGTTTTTACCTAAAGAATGGGAGAATGCTAACAAAGAAATATTAAAAGTCAGGATAATGAAAATACAAAAGGAGAGGGATATAAAAAGAATAGGAGAATATATGGGGAGAGTAAGAGAAAAATGGTTTAGAAAAATAAAGCAATATGAATTTGTTATGACCCACCATGCATAAATAACCACGGTGTTAAAATTCATGATGGACCAAAGAAAGAGAAAATAGCAACTCAAAGTAATGTATTAAAAATTGTAAGAATTTTGTATAGCATTATGGAAATAAATACACATACTTAAATACTTAAATGTGGGCTGAATGTTTTGTTTTTAACGGTCTGTTCCCAACATGCACATGAAATAAGAAGTAGCGAGGCAAAGCTTTATTTGCAACAACAGGTAGCTAATTAATGTTTTCCTTCTTTACAGTTGCTGTGCGAAGTAGAGTCAGCAATGTCCATGCTTAGGATAGAGATACCAACCACAGCTAGCGCTGACCTGGTGAGATCCGAAAGCAGCTGGGATTCCGATCCCGATCACACAACCGCACTTATCCAAGAGTGGGGCGTCGTGTCATCCTACAGGAGATTCGTCGAGGAGTGGTCGCAAGTGATGTCCAAGATACACAACAAAAAGAAATCCAGGAGAAGCAATTAAATTCCCGCTGCGAAAAATCGATCTCGCTAAAAGAGAGGCAACAAATGTGATTTTTGACGTGACAAGAACTCTTATAAGTGAGAAAGCGTTCCCAAACAGATCTCAGTTCCATAGGAAAACATTGTAATTTTATAGTTAAGGACTTTAATTTATTACATATATTGTATACTATGTATACATAAAGAAATGTGTCCAGGTATTGCGGACGAGGCAATGTTTTCGTGATATATTTATAAGCTAATATTTATTTGGACCAGTTACTTCAACGAACTAGTTTATAAAGACAATAGTGGAAGCTTTTTCTAATGTCCGACAGTACTCTAGCAGCCAAACTTGGAAGCCGAAATTCCAGAATTCAGCAATATTGTATAGTAAGAAAATGAAAGCAACTTTTTGATTAATAATGTATACATAAATTTTCATACATAATGTAATAATTAAAGCAGAAGTCAGAATATTTCTATAGGTTAACAAAAACATAGCCTTGTTATTGTTATAACAGGTTATAAACTCAAACTATTTTATCTGCCTATGCACTATTACGCTGTTTATGTATAAATGACGTACGTCTTCCAAATGAAGTATCAATTCTTGCTGCTAGCAGGCATATTTATTTTCTACAAAGTTGCCACTGTTATCTCAATAAACCTAGGTTAAAACTTTAAAATAGAAAAAGAGTTTTAAACAAATTAAAATTTTAAATTATGTAGCTTTCTTTTTCGTCGTGGATTTTTAACTCAACTTCGAACAAACAAGTTTACAGAATGCAGTTTTTCCTCATAACCTCAAAATTACTAACGTTATTAGTTGAATTACATTTAAGTGTTTTAAAATCTGTGCATCAGTTTGCTGTAACTGGTCCGTATTACTGCCATTGTAAGTAGAACAGTAGATTTTGTAAGACTGAAGATTTGAGAGTATTTTTGTAAAAACTTTATGAAGTTGTATTCAGATTAAGGTAAATAAGTGCGGAGTAGCCGATGTGCAAAAGTTATGTAAATAACGATCATTTTATCATATGTTCCTAGGGTGAGAGATGAATGTAGATAAAAGTTGCTGATATGATTCACTGAATAATATATTATCAGTATTATCGTTATTTATTATGCATTGATTTCATAAATGATTATATATTTATTTCAATCTCACGCTACATTTGTTAACACGTAATTCATAATACTTTTATTAATAATTATTTTAATTTATTTGAAATAAGGCTGTAGAGGTTTCCTCGAATCTTTAAACCCTTAATTTATTAATACCACTTCCCTTAACAGAAACATTTATACATTTATTTATTTATTTTTACTTATGCATCGGGTATGTTCTATGAACATATAAATTGTTGATACATGTTGAAGTTTATTTACATGTTATAAGAGCATTTAAAATAATTGTAAATACTCCTAATTTATTGATAAACTATTTCTCAGAATAATTCCAGTATTATCAAAGTTATTGATCATATTTAACTGAATGTGAATTTAAATATATGTTTACTAACTTATTTATTTCATATTACAAATAAGTTCACATATATTTGTGAAATATTAACATTTTAAATAATTGTGATTTTAATTTATTGATAATTTATACTATTTATTGAAATAAATTCAAATATTCTGGATGAAACTATTTTGTTTAGTGTCCAATAGACCTTTAGCAATCCTTTATATTTCTCCACGATAGATACAGGCAGAAAAAGCTTTAAATAGGTATGTACCCAAGTACAAAGAATTTAACCATGTCTCATTCGAAATTTAGACCATTTTATTATTCTAACAGAATAATTTCCTAAGATGAAAAATAATTCAATAAACAATTACAAAATAGGTGAACAAATTTAAATATTTATATTTTAATAATTATTATCATCGAAAGCAAGAAAAAATTTTATAATAAAATACATTTGAGTTATTAGAAGAGTTTTAGTAAAAAGAAGCAGAACGTAAAATTAAACAGCTACGTATCTGCAAATAACTAGAAAGGAAAAGTCAACGTGTCACATGACCTTTTCAACTCACTGCAATTTCATAAATTGCCTTATATATTATGGCACGGATATAAAAAGCGATCCTTCTAATCACGTTACGTTACTCACAATAAATTATAATTTCAGATTAAGCAAAATTGACTAAGTGGCATGCACATCCATCCCCGACGCTTATAAATATTAGGATGCTAAAACCATGTGAAGAATTGTGGAAGCCCCAGCATTTGCGGACGCGGATATAAGAATTATTAATTTGTGGTCATGAACAACTTGCTAAGCGTGGTCAGTGTTATTCTTATCCAACCTGTGAATATGCTTAACACCGTCAGACTCTAAAAATTCTTATGTGTTACATTAATGGACTTTCTCCATCCATTCGTTTACAAACTATGCTTATAAAAGCTTATTCTTCTATCTATTTCATGTTAAACGTTTGCAGAAATGCTTTTATTACACATTCTGTTGTACCTTCATGAAGGATACAGTAGATTGCACGATATTCAAACCTTTTAAAAGTGGATCGTTGTGTGATGGCTTTGAAAATCTCGATATCGAGTTTTTGGGTGGAACACATATCTTTCCCTACTTAAAAGAAAGTAAAAGATATAAAGTACCTACTTGAAAATTCAAACCAATAACAAAAATTACCTCGGAAATGGTTAATGCTACAAATAAGTGTGACAACAATTTGTGTTTTAACGAGATTTACTTTTTTGCTGTAGTATTTGTTCTCCTATCCCCTATAGCTTACCAGTATACAGAATAATGCAAAATTCACCCAGAATGAATATTTCTGCACAGGCTATTCACAGAAAATTCAAGATATGTGTACATTCTATTTGTCGTTAATGTATCTTAAACATGTGGTATATTAATAAAAATCGATAGGTCCATTTTTGAGAAAATAAAAAGTTTAGGAAAAGATTTACATGAATGGGACAGTTTATGGAGATTTTCTTAGAAATATTCGTATCCACCCTTGGAAAATGCTGAATATGTTATGCTTACATATTCTCGATTCTTAAAATGGAGAGTCACTAGCTTCACATATTTTGTGTATTTATTTATTGTTTGAAGTCTTTCTTGAGCTATAGTAAAAAACACAAAAAACAAGCAAACATATTAAAGCTACAGATACTATTTTGTGTTCATTTTTATGCTTGAGTTATTGGTAAATATATTGATTAAAAATACTTAAATACCAGGTTTGGTATTAACCGACTTTTCGTTTTTGAGTTATGCTATTCACAGACAGACGGACGGACCTTTTTCTAAAAGAACGATGTGTCACAATCACATGATTTTCTCTACCCAGTATTGTTTATTTGTATACAACCTTTACAAATCAGCCTTGAAAAAAAACAGTTCTTTTATCTACTTCAGGTTAATTGAGAAACGTTTGCATAAATAGTTTCGTTACATATTTCGTTATAGGGATAAGCGATAGTCAAATGTTTTAAAGTGGGTCGCTTTGTGCTGGCTTTGAAATTCCATACTCTTTCCAACACACCGCGAGAAACAACTGAATTGTGACCAACTGAATGGTCAAATAACTGAATGAGTGACAAGGTTTTAAAAACGTCAAGCCAATAACAATAGATATATCGGAAATGGCCAGTACCATAGAAAGTTATTTGGAATAAATTTCCGTTTTTAAGACATCTGTCTTTTTTGAGCAATACGATTTTCTCTATCTGTTATGGTTTACCAGTAAAGCAAAATTATACAAAATTTCTTCCAAATGAAGAAAACTTCACAGGATTATCCCAGCAAATTTAAGATACATTTCATTTGGCATGCATGTGTCTTAAATATGCAGTATTTTTTAAAAAAAATTGTTAGAACCATTTTGGAAAATTAAAAAAATAATGTTTCATGTAAAGGATAGTTTCGGGTGGGAGATATCCTTGAAAATCGTCGTGCTGCATTCGGAATAAATGCCTAATTTTTAAAACTTTAATGTCCTAACCTGGTAGGTCATAACAGATAAATGAAATTCGTGAAATAATGCTCAAATGAGCCCGGGGTCTATAGCCTGAAGTTGCGCGACATCCGTCTTCTTAGGATAAAGAAAAACACCGGGGGAAAAAACTCAACCGTTAACTCACCCTAATCGAGATTCGAACTCGGGACCTCTCGAATGTGAGGCAGACACGCAAATACCAAGTTTGGTGTTATCCAACATTTCGTTTTGGAGATATGCTGTTCACATACACACGCGAATACACACACACGCGGACCTTTTTCTTAAAATGTCTTTCTTTTTTAATTTAGGGAATCAAAGAACGCGTATTTGGGCGAATTTCGATATCAAATTTTTAGGTAGGGTATATGTGTGTATATGAGTGAATAAGAGTGAATGTGAGTCTACAGAACAGCATAACTCAAAAACAAAAGGTCGAATAAATCATTTCAGTTCAGAATCTTTCCAGTACAGATTTCGACGACTTTCAAGAAAATTCTTTACGTGGAAAATTTTTCGTTTTTTTTTTTTTTATTTTCTCAAAAATATCTCTAGCAGTTTTGATTAAAAACACCACATATTTAAAATATTTATATGGCAAATAAAATTATAAGTTGAAATGTATGGGAATAGCCTCTGAAGTTCTATTTATTCGAATTTTGTATAACTGGTAAACTATACAAGAGAGACCTAAACTTACTGCGCTAACGATGTAGAGTTGTTTAAAACACACCATTTAATTCAAATAACGTTTTTGTCGCTCCAGCCATTTCCGATATATCCGTTATTAATGGTATGAACTTTTCAATACTTCATTTTTACCTTCTCTGCCATGTGTGGCATTCCTTACAAGCATTCGATATCGATATTTCACCGGAACATATGTTTTGAGGCCTCTGAGTCCAGAAAAGCATTTTTGGAAAAAGGTCCGTGTGTTTGTGTGTATACGTGCGCATAATTCGGATGAATAGCAAACTTGATAGTTAAGTTCACTATTTTCCAAAGATGTAAGACGAAACTTTTCAAAATAATTCCCTCAACCCAAACTACCCTTCAGTTGGAAAGTATTTCAGAAGTTTTTATTTTCTCAAGAATGGCCCTAACGCGTTTGATTAAAATACAATGTCTAAGATATTTACATCACAAGTGTATATCTTGAATTTTCTGGGAATAGTGAGTAAAGTCCCCTTCATTCGAAAGGAATTTGCGTAATTACTTTCTCTACTACGTATAGTAAGTAGGGGAAGTATTGCATTCCACCCAAAAATTCGATACCGAGATTTCACCGGAAATATATGTTTTGAGACCTCCGGAATCCAAAAAAAGCATTTTTGGAAACATGTCCGTGTGTGTGTCTGTGTGTGTGTGTGTGTGTGTGTGTGTGTGTGTGTGTGTGTGTGTGTGTGTGTCTGTGTGTGTGTCTGTGAACAGCATAACTCAAAAACGAACAGTCGGATAAACACCAAACTTGGTATTTAGGTTTAGTATCTTCCAGAGATGCGACACGAAGGTTTTCAAGAAAATCCCCCCACCCCAGACTACCCTTTACATGGAACATTTTTCGAAAATTTTAATTTTCTAAAAAATGGCTCTAACGATTTTGATGAAAATATCATATGTTTAAGATAATGTCATGAGAAATGAAATGTATATCTCGAATTTTCTGGGAATGTCTCCAAAAGTATTGTTCATTGTGAACGACTTTTGCATAACTGGTAAACCATAAGAGATAGACAAAATTTTACTGCACAAAAAATGTAGATCGCGTTAAAATACACAACTTATGTCATATACATTTCTTTTGTTGAGTGAACCGTTTTCGAGATATTGCTTGTTATTTCCTTAAATTTTCCAATACTTATACTTTTTCTCAAATTCGTTATTCATTTTTTTATGTCCTGGACATGCAAAGAGAATGGAATGCGCCACATAGCAACCAGCGTTAAAATATTTGACTATCGCTTAAAAGCTACCACATTTCCCTTGCATCTACAAGAAAATTAGCAATAAGATTAACATCTCGATTAACATGAAGCATATGGAGAAAAGGCGTTTTTAAAAATAGTTTGTACAAGAGTAGGGAAAGTCATGTGAGTGTAACACATCAGATTTTTTTTATATGTGGTAAACGTTGAGAGAAAGATAAAACCGTACTGCACAAAAATGTAAATCTCTTTAAAACACAAAATTTATTTTAAGTAACATTTTTGTGGCATTAACCAAATCGGATATATATCCGGTGTTATTGGTTGGACATTTTCATTTGTCATTTTTGAAGTTCTAACGCTGTTCACTTGTTTCTCGCGATGTCGTCGAAAGAGTATGGAGTTTTCAGGCCAGCTTATAAAGATTTGATTATGGCTTCAGCCTATTGTATTCCCTTTTACTTACAGTCAAATGTGTTATGGAATTATTTCTCCGAACATTCATCTCAGTTAACATGAACCAGTAGAAAACAAAAGCCAGATGGTTTCTCTACGAGGAATTCGTTGAAGCTACGTAAAAATAAACGATAGTAGTTAGAGAAGGTGATGTGAATGTAACATATCAGAGCTTCCTTTTCATTAAGAATAGCGAAACCAAAGCCATCGATTTCTATCTTAACGAGGCAGCAGCTAAATTAAGCAGACAACTGACAAACGAAATTTCAGTCTCCCACCCCCTCCTCTCCTTCTTTATCAGTATAGTTCTGATCACGTTGTGAGTATAAGAAAGAGATACATGTTTGTGTACTGTTAAATACAGGGGGAGCCAAAAACCTACGAACCGGCTGCGCGGTGTTTTTCCTGCCGCGTCCTCGGCGCTCTTTGCCATCTGCCGCTATCATAGAAAGATGCTGAAACTGGCCACCGTCGTTGTCCATACATTTTTGCTACCTCTTTAGGAAACTATCCATCACTCGCGGTAATTCACGTTGAGAAATGCTGGCAACTTCCTGGCGGATATTTTGTTTTAATTCTTCCAGGGTGTGTGGGTTTGTCCTGTACACTTTGTTTTAAGTTACACCAGAGATAGAAATCGCAGGGAGTTAGGTCGGGAGACCGAGGGGGCCACAAATCTCTACAAATAATTCTGTCCTCAAACACAATTTCAATTGTTCTCATCGAAATATTGGCCGTATGAGCTGTTGCCGAGTCTTGTTGAAAAAAGGCAAAATCACGCTCCCTGCCTGTTAATTCTTTAAAAACAGGGGCAAAATTGTTTTCACGTATGCACGACCTTCAGCTATTGACTCGAAAAAAAAAGCGCGTTTGAGGAGACAGAATTATTAGTAGAGTCCCCCGACCAAGCCCCTTGCGATTTCTATCTCTGGGATAACTTAAAATAGAGTGTACAAGACAAAACCCACACACCCTGGAAGAATTAAAACAAAATAACCGCCAGGAAATTGTCAGCATTTCTCAATGTAAACTACGGCGAGTGATGGATAGTTTCCTATAGAGGTTCCAAAAATTATGGGCAACGACAGTGGCCAGTTTCAGCATCTCCTTTCATAAAGTTGGTAAGTAAAGCCTTTAAAAGTGGTTTTAAAAATGTTGTATGGTTTCATCCGCGCAATTCTATGATAGCGGCAGACAGCAACGAACGCCGAGGACGCGGACAGGAAAAACACCGCGCAGTCGGTTCGTAGTATTGGCTCTCTATGTAGTTTACTTATATTTAAATGTTATTAAAGCACCAGAAAAAGTAGTTTAAACACGGTTTTCAAAACATTACATTACATCCAAGTTGCACAGGAAAGAAGAAGAGGGTGAGGATTATGAAGGGATAGAATTGAAAGGGTGAGAAAAAGAGGGAGTGGGAGCGAGTAAGATATGAAGAGAAAAAGGAAGTGGGGAGAGTGGGAGACACTGCGGAGGAATCTTAGTACACAACTCAGAAACATTAGTAGAACTCGGGTTCTACTATCATATAAAATAGACATTTTTACACACTCAAAGGTAAAAGAATCTCCTTTTAATGGTAAATGATATTAATTAAAATAAGAAAATCATGCCATTGAGCAGTATTAAATTATAATACTCCAGGGTTACCAACTTTGATATCCTGACATGTGAAGATTATTATCCAAGATGCTTGTTTATTGATGTAATGTGAATAATTTGAAAGCAGTAATTATGGAATCTGTAGAAACAGCCGAAATTTTACAAGCAGCGGAGAGGGTAACATTAGAATTGGTGGCAAAAAGTCAAGAAAACAGTGCGAAATAGCATATAACAGGTTCAATGGTGCAAAGTAAGAAACGTACAACTAATTTTCACAACTAGTGAAAATGTGCTGTAGCATATTTTGAAGATAAACCCAAAACATGATATCCTCAATACTGTGCCAAATTACTCTATGTTCAAACTGTGTCTCAATGTTAAGGACAACAAAGACATTAGTAAATGCTAGAAACTAATAGCATTCTCGAAACGGAGGTCTGAAGAATAGAAGCCGAATTCGATATACTCCCGGTCCATAAATGCCTCGGAATCACTATACTCATATAACACGGATATTCCATTTATTTTCTTTATTTCATTTCTAACACGTTTTACAACAAAAAAAATTCTGATGTGTTACACTCACATGACTTTCTCTACTCTTGTACAAAGTATTTTTACAAACGCTTATTCTCCATCTAGTTCATGTTAATCGAGATAAACATTTGCAAACTCTATCTTATTGCCAATTTTCTTGTAGATGTAGGGGAAAATATATTTACAAGGGCAATATAGAAAAACAGTAGCCTTTAAGCACATACATATCCCTTAATAGCTGGTTGCTAGGTGCAGCACCATTCCCTTTCCCACAGATTATAACTCTTTGCATATCCAAGACAAAAAAAATGAATAACGAATTCCCATTTGAGAAAATAAGTATTGAAAAATTTAAGGGAATAACAAGCAACATCTCGAAAATGATTCACTCAACAAAAAAATGTATATGACATAAATTATGTATTTTAATGCGATCTACATTTTTTGTGTAGTAAAATTTTGTCTATCTCTTATGGTTTACCAGTTATGCAAAAGTCGTTCACAATAAAGAATACTTTTGGATACATTCCCAGAAAACTCAAGATATACATTTTATTTGTCATAAACATATCTTAAACATATGATATTTTAATCAAAATCGTTAGAGCCATTTTTGAGAAAATTAAAATTTTCGAAAAATGTTCCATGTAAAGGGTACTCTGGGGTGGGGGGATTTTCTTGAAAACCTTAGTGTCGCATCCTTGGACGATACTGAACCCAAAAACCAAGTTTGGTGTTTATCCGACTGTTCGTTTCTGAGTTATGCTGTTCACAGACACACACACAGACACACAGACACACACACACACGGTCATGTTTCCAAAAATGCTTTTTTTGGATTCAGGGGGTCTCAAAACATGTATTTCCGGTGAAATGTCGGTATCGAAATTTAGGGTGGAATACAATACTTCCCTTACTTACTATACGTAGTAGAGAAAGTAATTATGAAGATGTTTGACGTATAATAGAATTTTAAGGATTTTTACTTTCTCTACTACGTATAGTAAGTAGGGGAAGTATTGTATTCCACCCAAAAATTCGATACCGAGATTTTACCGGAAATGTATGTTTTGAGACCCTCTGAATCCAAAAAATCTGATGTGTTACACTCACATGACTTTCTCTACTGTTGTACAATCTAATTTTACAAACGCCTATTCTCCATATGCTTCATGTTAATCGAGATATCGAGATGTCAATCTTATTGGTAATTTTCTTGTAGATGCAAGGGGAATATAGTAGCTTTTAAGCGATAGTCAAATATTTTAACGCTGGTTGCTATGTGGCGCATTCCATTCTCTTTGCATGTCAGGACATAAAAAAATCTGATGTGTTACACTCACATGACTTTCTCTACTCTTGTACAATCTAATTTTACAAACGCTTATTCTCCATATGCTTCATGTTAATCGAGATATCGAGATGTCCATCTTATTTGTAATTTTCTTGTAGATGCAAGGGGAATATGGTAGCTTTTAAGCGATAGTCAAATATTTTATCGCTGGTTGCTATGTGGCGCATTCCATTCTCTTTGCATGTCCAGGACATAAAAAAATCTGATGTTACACTCACATGACTTTCTCTACTCTTGTACAATCTATTTTTACAAACGCCTATTCTCCATATGCTTTATGTTAATCGAGATATCGAGATGTCAATCTTATTGCTAATTTTCTTGTAGATACAAGGGGAATATGGTAGCTTTTAAGCGATGGTCAAATATTTTAACGCTGGTTGCTATGCGGCGCATTCCATTCTCTTTACAAGTCCAGGACATAAACAAATGAATAACGAATTTGAGAAAAAGTATAAGTATTGGAAAATTTAAGGGAATAACAAGCAATATCTCGAAAACGGTTCACTCAACAAAAGAAATGTATATGACATAGTTGTGTATTTTAACGAGATCTACATTTTTTGTGTAGTAAAATTTTGTCTATCTCTTATGGTTTACCAGTCATGCAAAAGTCGTTCACAATGAAGAATACTTTTGGAGACATTCCCAGAAAATTAGAGATATACATTTCATTTCTCATGACATTATCTTAAACATATAATATTTTAATCAAAATCGTTAGAGCCATTTTTGAGAAAATTAAAATTTTCGAAAAATGTTCCATGTAAAGGGTAGTCTGGGGTGGGGGTATTTTCTTGAAAACCTTCGTGTCGCATCTCTGGAACATACTGAACCTAAATACCAAGTTTGGTGTTTATCCGACTGTTCGTGTTTGAGTTATGCTGTTCACAGACACACACACACACAGACACACACACACACAGACACACACACAGACACACACACGGACATGTTTCCAAAAATGCTTTTTTTGGATTCAGGAGGTCTCAAAACATGTATTTCCGGTGAAATCTCGGATTCGAATTTTTGGGTGGAATGCAATACTTCCCCTACTTACTATACGTAGTAGAGAAAGTAAAAATGAATAACGAATTTGAGAAAAAGTATAAGTATTGGAAAATTTAAGGAAATAACAAGCAATATCTCGAAAACGGTTCACTCAACAAAACAAATGTATATGATATAAGTTGTGTATTTTAAGGCGATCTACATTTTTTGTGTAGTAAAATTTTGTCTATCTCTTATGGTATACCAGTTATGCAAAAGTCGTTCATACTGAAGAATACTTTTGGAGACATTCCCAGAAATTTCGAGATATACATTTCATTTCTCATGACATTATCTTAAACATATGATATTTTCATTAAAATCGTTAGAGCCATTTTTGAGAAAATTAAAATTTTCGAAAAATGTTCCATGTAAAGGGTAGTCTGGGGTGGGGGAATTTTCTTGAAAATCTTCGTTTCGCATCTCTGGAAGATACTGAACGTAAATACCAAGTTTGGTGTTTATCCGACTGTTAGTTTTTGAGTTATGCTGTTCACAGACACACACACACACACAGACACACACACACAGACACACACACGGACATGTTTCCAAAAATGCTTTTTTTGGATTCAGGAGGTCTCAAAACATGTATTTCCGGTGAAATCTCGGTATCGAATTTTTGGGTGGAATGCAATACTTCCCCTAATTACTATACGTAGTAGAGAAAGTAATATGAATAACGAATTTGAGAAAAGGTATAAGTATTGTAAAATTTAAGGAAATAACAAGCAATATCTCGAAAACGGTTCACTCAACAAAGAAATGTATATGACATAAGTTGTGTATTTTAACGCGATCTACATTTTTTGTGTAGTAAAATTTTGTCTATCTCTTATGGTTTACCTGTTATGCAAAAGTCGTTCACAATGAAGAATACTTTTGGAGAAGTTCCCAGAAAATTCAAGATATACATTTCATTTCTCATGACATTATCTTAAACATATGATATTTTCATCAAAATCGTTAGAGCCATTTTTGATAAAATTAAAATTTTCGAAAAATCTTCCATGTAAAGGGTAGTCTGGGGTGGGGGGATTTTCTTGAAAACCTTCGTGTCGCATCTCTGGAATATACTGAGCCTAAATACCAAGTTTGGTGCTTATCCGACTGTTCGTTTTTGAGTTATGCTGTTCACAGACACACACAGACACACACACACACACACACAGACACACACACGGACATGTATCCAAAAATGCTTTTTTTGGATTCAGGAAGTCTCAAAACATGTATTTCCGGTGAAATCTCGGTATCGAATTTTTGGGTGGAATGCAATACTTCCCCTACTTACTATACGTAGTAGAGAATGTAAAAATGAATAACGTATTTGAGAAAAAGTATAAGTAATGGAAAATTTAAGGAAATAACAAGCAATATCTCGAAAACGGTTCACTCAACAAAAGAAATGTATGACATAAGTTGTGTATTTTAACGCGATCTACATTTTTTGTGTAGTAAAATTTTGTCTATCTCTTATGGTTTACCAGTTATGCAAAAGGCATTCACAATGAAGAATACTTTTGGAGACATTCCCAGAAAATTCGAGATATACATTTCATTTCTCATGACATTATCTTAAACATATGATATTTTCATCAAAATCGTTAGAGCCATTTTTGAGAAAATTAAAATTTTCGAAAAATTTTCCATGTAAAGGGTAGTCTGGAGTGGGGGGATTTTCTTGAAAACCTTCGTGTCGCATCTCTGGAAGATACTGAACCTAAACACCAAGTTTGGTGCTTATCCGACTGTTCGTTTTTGAGTTATGCTGTTCACAGACGCGCACACACACACACACACACACACACACACACACACACGGACATGTTTCCAAAAATACTTTTTTTGGATTCAGGAGGTCTCAAAACATATATTTCCGGTGAAATCTCGGTATCGAATTTTTGGGTGGAATGCAATACTTCCCCTACTTACTATACGTAGTAGAGAAAGTAAAAAGTATAAGCATTGGAAAATTTAAGGAAATAACAAGCAATATCTCGAAAACGGTTCACTCAACAAAAGAAATGTATATGACATAAGTTATGTATTTTAACGCGATCTACATTTTCTGTGTAGTAAAATTTTGTCTATCTCTTATGGTTTACCAGTTATGCAAAAGTCGTTCACAATGAAGAATACTTTTGGAGACATTCCCAGAAAATTCGAGATATACATTTCATTTCTCATGACATTATCTTAAACATATGATATTTTCATCAAAATCGTTAGAGCCATTTTTGAGAAAATTAAAATTTTCGAAAAATCTTCCATGTAAAGGGTAGTCTGGGGTGGGGGGATTTTCTTGAAAACCTTCGTGTCGCATCTCTGGAAGATACTGAACCTAAATACCAAGTTTGGTGCTTATCCGACTGTTCGTTTTTGAGTTATGCTGTTCACAGACACACAGACACACACAGACACACACAGACACACACAGACACACACACACAGACACACACACGGACATGTTTCCAAAAATGCTTTTTTTGGATTCCGGAGGTCTCAAAACATGTATTTCCGGCGAAACCTCGATATCGAATTTTTGGGTGGAATGCAATACTTCCCCTACTTACTATACGTAGTAGAGAAAGTAAAAATCTGATGTGTTACACTCACATAACTTTCTCTACTCTTGTACAATCTAATTTTACAAACGCCTATTCTCCATATGCTTCATGTTAATCGAGATATCGAGATGTCAATCTTATTGGTAATTTTCTTGTAGATGCAAGGGGAATATGGCAGCTTTTAAGCGATAGTCAAATATTTTAACGCTGGTTGCTATGTGGCGAATTCCATTCTCTTTGCATGTTCAGGACATAAAAAAATCTGATGTGTTACACTCACATAACTTTCTCTACTCTTGTACAACCTAATTTTACAAACGCCTATTCTCCATATGCTTCATGTTAATCGCGATATCGAGATGTCAATCTTATTGGTAATTTTCTTGTAGATGCAAGCAAAATATGGTAGCTTTTAAGCGATAGTCAAGTATTTTAACGCTGGTTGCTATGTGGCGCATTCCATTCTCTTTGCATGTCCAGGACATAAAAAAAATGAATAACGAATGTGAGAAAAATTATAAGTATTGTAAAATTTAAGGAAATAACAAGCAATATCTCGAAAACGGTTCACTCAACACAAGAAATGTATATGACATAAGTTGTGTATTTTAACGCGATCTACATTTTTTGTGTAGTAAAATTTTGTCTATCTCTTATGGTTTACCAGTTATGCAAAAGTCGTTCACAATGAAGAATACTTTTGGGGACATTCCCAGAAAATTCGAGATATACATTTCATTTCTCATGACATTATCTTAAACATTTGATATTTTCATCAAAATCGTTAGAGCCATTTTTGAGAAAATTAAAATTTTCGAAAAATCTTCCATGTAAAGGGTAGTCTGGGGTGGGGGGATTTTCTTGAAAACCTTCGTGTCGCATCTCTGGAAGATACTGAACCTAAATACCAAGTTTGGTGCTTATCCGACTGTTCGTTTTTGAGTTATGCTGTTCACAGACACACACACAGACACACACACACACACACACACACACACACACAGACACACACACACACACAGACACACACACGGACATGTTTGCAAAAATGCTTTTTTTGGATTCAGGAGGTGTCAAAACATGTATTTCCGTTGAAATCTCGGTATCGAATTTTTGGGTGGAATACAATACTTCCCCTACTTACTATACGTAGTAGAGAAAGTAAAAATGAATAACGAATTCCCATTTGAGAAACTTATGGAAAAATTTTAGGGAATAACAAGCAATATCTCGAAAATGGTTCACTCAACGAAAAATATGTATATGACATAAATTGTGTATTTTAACGCGATCTACATTTTTTGTGCAGTAACATTTTGTCTATCTCTTATGGTTTACCAGTTATGCAAAAGTCGTTCACAATAAAGAATACTTTTGGAGACATTCCCAGGAAATTCAAGATATACATTTTATTTGTCATAAAAATATCGTAAACATTTGATATTTTAATCAAAATCGTTAGAGCCATTTTTGAGAAAATTAAAATTTTCGAAAAATCTTCCATGTAAAGGGTACTCTGGGGTGGGGGAATTTTCTTGAAAACCTTCGTGTCGCTACCTTGGAAGATACTGAACCCAAATACCAAGTTTGGTATTTATCCGACTGTTAGTTTTTGAGTTATGCTGTTCACAGACACACACACACACACACACAGACACACACACGGACATGTTTCCAAAAATGCTTTTTTTGGATTTAGGAGGTCTCAAAACATGTATTTCCGGTGAAATCTCGGTATCGAATTTTTGGGTGGAATGCAATACTTCCCCTACTTACTATACGTAGTAGAGAAAGTAATAAGAATTGAAGCAGCAGAGATGCTATTGTTACGACTATTGGCAGGTTACCGATTGCAGGATCAGAAAAGGAACCAGGAAATTCGAGAGCAGCTAGGTAATGTGGAAACAATAGAGAAGATAGATCAAACATAGAAACAAGTGGCATGAGCATGTGATGCGAATGGAGGATGTCCACATTCCTAAAGAGCTTTATGAATATAAACCTCAAGGGAGAAGAAACGTTGGACGTCCCAGGAAGACATGGAAGGATCAGTTGTGAATTGCTTAGTATCGGAACATACAAGTACCGTCTAACCCGAATTGTATGTAATGGTGTATTAATTTTAGCGTGCCTTTAAAAATATCATTCAATTAATGGCTCACTTTAGTTCCTTCTTCACCAATGCTGAGATTGTAACACGTTTATAACAGTATAGTTTTCTATCAGGTTGATTTACTGAAAAGTCTTGTTTGAAGTTCCATATATTTATCAATAAAAGAGCCACAGAAAGAAATCTCCTATATATGCAGGTACCTGAACTTTATATCGGTACAGTATGAAAAACATTAGTTTAAGACAATGCATATGTGTAAATCCAAAAATCTATAGTTTTCTTGTGATTGCTTAGACTTTTTTACCATATACTAAGAATATAAAGCTTATAGTGCACAGAAAATTTTAACGAGATATGTTAATGTGTGTATTAATTTTGTTTATTCATAATTAAGAACTTTTTGATATGGCAGCATGAAATGCCCCTTGGGCCCTACAGTTTATTGTATCACTCCCATTTTTTTCTGGCACTTCGTAGACAAACATAAAGAAATTGTAATGCAGGCATTTCTCCTTTTAATTAGTTTAAGAAAAACATTTTTGTAAACAACTATTTTTCCTTTTTTAACTTTTCCAATGTGAGTTATTGAAAATAAATTTCAACTCAACTCTTGAATGATTTGTAACTAGTGCACAACAATTTTTTAAGTCCATAACTTCTAAAGCTCTCCTGAAAACAGTGAAGATTCTGAAAAAAATGAGGAAACTAAGTTTAAAACTCAATACGGTGCTTTACCCAAATGGCACATCTGTCCTGTTGCTGTGGCTTTAAAATGGATATTAAAGCACTCCAATGTATGGCACTAAAGTAGATACACGTTAAAAATAATAAAAATGCAAAAAACAATAATTATAAAATTTTCACATTTTTTTACCAAATTTACCGATGCGTTGCCTTAAAACCAGTTAGAAACTGTATTTAAAACCCTCAAGATTTTCTCTTCTTTGTTTACATAAATGCTTCCCAAATTTACATTCATTTAGTTCCTAAATGCATTACAAATAATCTAACTCAAAAAGACTGACCTTGTCAAAATGAATATATTTATTAGGGGTTATATGAGGCGCGCTTTTTAAGTAAGTACCTAAGTACCGCTAGTTTTTTAAAAAATAAAAGAATATTATTCTTCAAGTAATTTATTATCATCATTACCTAACACCCTACACTACTTATCCACACAGTCACCGCCGTTATACAGACATTGTCGTAACGGGAAACCAGTTTTTGTATGCTTTCTTCAAAGAATGATGCCGCCTATGATGAAAGCAAAGTCTGCATTTGTTGTTTCGCTAAATCATCTTCGTTGAAATGTTTTCCACCACGGAATTTCTTCAGATGAAGAAATAGATGAAAATCACTTTGTGCTAAACGCGGACTGTTGTGAACAAAAAAAAAAAATCAGTACATCACTTGCGTCTGGGGTTTTTAAAATATATACGTCAGTTGCGTCCACAGCTACCTGCTTGGGTAGGTGTAAGTTCTTCGATAAGACACAGTGAAACACTATAGAACGCATTCTGCGACGAGAGCAGTGTTTATAACGCTTTCTGCTGCGTCATATGCAACATAAAGGTCAAACTGGACATAAGTAATAGTTCTAACACTCAGTTGTGCACGAGCCATGGAGTCGATGACAAATGAGAAGGGCAGGCCTTTATTTCTGATCGATTGTTACAAATTTAGACATCACAAGGATCTGCAGAACAATATTTCGCGTTGGGCGTGCTGCATGAAATCTTCTAAGTGTTTCATAAAGTTAAATGTTAAAAATGAAGACTAATCTACTCTAGTTGTGGCCCGTCGAAGTAGCTTAAATTAGCCAAAGAAAAGCGAATAATTTACCTTGTGAGTGAGTTTAGAAGTAGATTGATCTGTTCAATAGCTTGTGCACACCTACCCACCCCTCGACGGTGTTTCAGTTATATAGGCGAATCGCGTACGAAACAAAACAAACGTAGACATTTTTTCGTTGAAGAAGAAGTATAGTGGGAACTGCCAACCTAAATTAAAATCCACCAGAAATACGATGCGCAGTTGTTAGTAGTGTTTTTTCTTCTTCTTGTTTTTCTTCGTGTGTTATTCCCGCTGAGAAAACGTAACGCATTCAAAGACTGGTTGCACCATGCACTAATTGAAAGCAGCAAAAGAATATGCACCAAAGTTTTAAGTTTGTAATAGTTTTTGTCAAATTATATTTTATTAAGAGGTTATTTCGATTGTAATAACAATGTAATAAAGAAGTTGCTTTACCGTAACAGTGGTAGATAGTTAACGCAAGCTTACATAAAAAACCCCTAACCTAAGGCTAACCTTCCCTGAATTCAGAAACGTAAGCTTATAAAATCTGATGTGTTACATTCACATAACTTTCTCTACACCATCAACATTTCAGCTAATTTATATTATTTGTATTCTTAAGTTAATCAAGTTAGTTAATATCTGCATAGAAATGATTTCAGCTAAGTGGTTGTTGTGGAGAAAGACATAAATAAGTTGAACTGCAAACTGCAGAAGCAAGTTATGTATATTTCATAATCTTCACAGATGTTTTATTTAACAGGTATTAAACTCTTAACAGAAGAAAAACACATAATATACAATTGTAGAGTTATTATTTTGAAATATTAATACATATATGACGATAACTTCCATCATAAAAGAACGATTATGGCTGCAGCTGTAACGTTGTTGGTTTCATCATACTGCTGGTATATCCTGGCCACGGACCACTTGTAGACACTTACCCCGTATTCACCTTGCGAGACTGGGGAAAACCGTGGAAAACCTCAGTCAGGGTACTTGCTAACTGTTTGAGCGCCCACTCAGATATTGTAGGAATATCATCTTTAACAGTTATAAATATTTTTCCTGGAGCACGTCTTTATCAGGCAGTAATTGATAGAATTCTAAGCTCTTTGCAAACTTAGTAGATGGACGTGCAGGCTCTATTCGGTATTACTGTCGTGAACTGGGAATTCCGGCGTATTTCGCTTCTTGAGCCTTCTCTTGTAACCATTCTGTGACAGCACCAAACCTGCCGAGCAAGGACGGATACTCCAATCACCTTCACCTAAGGTTGGACCTCATAGCATTGTTAGATTCCGGCTTTCGGTGTCCCCCTCGGTAGCGATAATATGTAACAAAAATCATTATACCATCATTAAAAACTATTGCTGAATGTTTATGTGTTAACAAACTAACCAAATGTTATAAGACGTTGCGCGTTTTACTTGAGTAGATTACGCTTTGTGCATAGAGTAACAGGCCTTTTTGAAAATCACTGACTTTCACTTCGTATTGTTTCATCCGGCAAAACTGCATATATAGGTTTATGGTCAGAGAAAAGGGTTTCATACACACCAGCAGAAATGTCGATGTTGGAAAATATTATATCTATCTGAGTATTAAAATTTGTTGTTGAAATGTTCTTATGCAACTTGCTTATTAAATTAAGTTTATTCAAATAGTTTGAAATATATTTGTTCTTTTGCTCGTAAATGTCGAAATTAAAATCTCCCATTAGTAAGATTTTATTTTCTAAGTTGATGTTCTTTAAAACAATTGTGTTTATACTATCTTCAAAGGTATTACTTTTGGCTCCAGGAGACTTGTATCCACAGACTACGTAGTGCTCGTTAATTTGAAATGAAATTAAATCAATATGACCTTCATTATCAGCTCTATTAACGTAATTTACATCCTGAATTTGAAACTCTTTTTTCACGTATATGGATATTCCTCGTGAGTTTTTTGAAAATGCAATTCTTAACTTCTCATTGAAACCATCTATGCATAATTTATGTTGAAGTGAGGCTAAAGTTTCACTAAATATTAATATGTCTCCATTACTATACCACTGATCTGACCTTATACAATCTATTTTCTTTGGCAGTGAATTCACGTTCTGATAGATGATTTTTATTCCTCCGCTCTCCCTCAAAGTGTTATAAGACAACTTTAGACGTCTTTCTTGTCTTAATCTATCCATTTCTGCTATTATAGGATCATTGCTTCTAGGAGCCTGAGGAGATCTAAATTTACCTATAAGGTATAACCCAGACAAAGTGGTCACTCTGCTCAAAGCAACATACAGCATTGATCTGCTTATTCTTTTACATTTTGTCAAGTCAATGCATACTTCTTTATATGTTTGTCCTTGACTTTTATGGACAGTTAATGCTTCGGCACAGACAACTGGAAACTGTATTCGAATTACCTGTTGTTCCAATTTGTTTGATATATTTAGTATTTGCCTTTTTAAATCTAATGGAGTTAAATTTTGGTTAATATTTTCGTTTTCCATATATGCACATCGTACCATTCTTGCTCTTCGACCCACGTGTTCGTCACCAAAGTCTAAGAATATTATATTAGGTTCGCTGGAATTGGGTTTCAAAGCAATTTCTTTGAGTATCCCGCAAGCTCCATTGACTAAACCATCCTCTACATCTATATTGCTGGTTATCATGTATTTAATACCGATTTTTAACCTCAATTCATGAGGCAGTCCATTAACTTCCGTTAGCTTCTTGTTTTTAACTGCATTCAAAATGCCATTTTTAGCGCTCTCAGATATTGTTCCTATAATAATGTCTCTTGCTACCGATATAAACTCTTCTGCATTATGGCTTGTTATTCTCTTTTCATTGTACTCCTGTACATCTACGTTCCTTGTAAATAATCTTATCGCGCTCTCTGGTACTTCATTTGTTTCCACAGTTCTAGAATTTATTAAGGTAATATCGCTAGTGCTTGTTTTTCCAGTGGCTAAATTATTTAAGACTTTCACAAATTCTAGTTCATCTCTTTGCCTCATTATTTCCGTCAATTCATAGAATTCAAACTCATCCCATAGAGGATTTCTGTCAATTAAGGAAGAAAATTCATTTGAAGCAAATTTATAAATTGGAGTGTCCATTACAGGTGGTAGCTGATGGAGGTCGCCGACTGTTATTACCGAGACTCCTCCAAATGAAAGATCAATTCCCATTATCTGTCGCAGCCTGCTATCGACTCTGCTGAACATTCCGCTTCCAACCATGGATATCTCGTCAATAATCAGCAATTTCAGATTAAATAATTTCTCTCTAATAGTATTGGCTAAGTCGCTGGATAGGGCGGGCATATTGCCTGCAAACTGTGTCACAGGTAAAGCGAAAGCTGTATGCAATGTGACTCCGTTAATCAAGAAGGCTGCCTTTCCTGAAGGGGCGCATAGCAGGACTACTATTTTGTCTTTATCGCCTCCTGGTAAGCTGTCAAAATAGCGCGTTATCACCTGATACACCGCATTTATCACCGTACTTTTTCCTACACCAGCGGAGCCGCTTAGAAATATCCTCATTGGCAGTCTGTTAGTTTTAAAGCTGTTTAGTACATGCATGACGAATTCTCTCTGCTTTCCGTTTAATTTGTTCAATAATTCAAACATTTTTTCTCGTGATACTCTGCTAGGAATTGTGAATCTGTTTATGTCTTGTTTATCAGCCCCTTCCAAGCCGCCTTGTTGCAAAATATCCACTTTTTCTATCGGTTCATCGTTCTGAAGTTCTGCATCGTAAGAACTATCACTTTCAAAAATATTATTCTGAACCATCTGCAAGGCTTCTTCAAGTGCTTCATCTGTTTTAATAGAAAATTTCTTTCCATTTTTTTCGATTTCTTCCAAGCTAGCGCAATATAATTCGTAGCAATTCTTGCTCTCTATGTCACGAATCTCATCTCTAAATGGCATTAATAATAGCACTTGCTCTCGATAATAATTCTCGGGATCTTGCGCCAGCTTGTATCTCCTGTATCTAATCACTGCAGGCTTTCCTCTTTCTTTTATCGCAGTTTTAGCATTTTCATCATCGTTCATTTCATCAATTATTCTTTTGTAGGGTTTATAATAATTAGCCACGAATTCTGCTAAACACACATGCTCTAAATGAACATCTTGCATATAAACATCTTCTGAATCTGCCGGCAGTTGTTCCAAAGCTCTCCTGTTCTTCAGCATCACCACGCGTTCTTGTGAAGGACTGGTATTTATGAAGATGACCTTCCTGCTGCTCTTTGACATAGGGAGAGAAAGTACACAATAAGCTGCTTCCTGAGCTGACATTAAATTGCTATTTAAAAACACGTTGGATATTTTGCGCAATTTTTCCTTTAAGCTCTGGTTCCCTGATTCGACATCTTTCGCTGCGTTTCTCAGAAGTTTCGACAATCCAGACTCTACCTTGCTTATATACTTTATGATGTAAGTAGCCAGTCCGTACTCTTCCAGAACTAGTTGTATGTCCATGTTAGACTCGAACAAATGCAGCATATCTTTGTTGTAAGCATTAATACCAACTTCTAGGCTAGATCTTTTTAGGAACACACGTGTTTGCTTTAAAGATGATCTTATTGCATTCATGTACTGCATTTCAGTAATGTTAAGTCTTTTTAAAATTTCTTCGAAAGAAATTGATTCTAGCTTTTTATAAAAGTAACACATCAAATTATTTATCTTTTTCAGGCTGTTCTTTATTTCGTTGTTGTTTTCAACTTCTGATAATGGAGTTAAAATAGTGGTCCTAGGCATCATAGGTAAAGGAAAATGAAACCTGCATGACATTTTGTTTTTCCTGCCTTTGTAGCAAGTGTGTGTGTGTTTGTGCTTCTGAAGAGCAATGTAAGGATCATGTTCATTGTACTCGCACGTGATATACTTGTCAATAAAATGTACAATTTCTTTGATTGATTCTTGATTTGATGGATTATAACTCGGAGAATCTTTCAACCAGAAAAACATGTGTTCATGGGGGGAGCCTCTCATTTGAAATTCTACCCTCTGATAATAATCCTCAACAACATGCTCATCAAATATACTGTCCTCTGCAGTAAGAAGTTTTAAGAAAGATGAAATCTTATAATCGAAATATCGAGCACACGTAACAGGGTCATTTCTAATCAACAGCGTCTTTTCACTGTTGCTCATTTCAAGTGCTTCTTTTGGAGTTAACTTCTTATTGTGTTGCATAAAGTATAACGATGTAAGCAGTTCGGGCCACCAGCTTTCGGCTGCAGACAGAGTAACAAACCAGGTAGGTTTTCCTAACTGCCTGATCATTGCCATTAAATCCTTCTTCTTCTTCTCCCAGAATGCTGGACTGGATCGGATTTCTTTGGTGAATTGGTAGCCGCTGTCAACTTTAATTAAATTATTGACAAATTCTTGATTTAGTAAATTCCCTGCATTAATGCTAGTCGAGGATCTTTTAGTTCTCCTCAAGCACATATTCATGTTGGCTACGCATTGTCTTTCTATCTTCTGTTTGGCCATGAACAATAGTCTGCTTGGTGTGGAGGATCTGCGATCAACTCGTCTACATTCAGATTTAGCCCGATCGCTGTATGTAAGATATTTTGGCATATTAAAAGCCTGGCCCGCGAATATTTTAGGAAAGCAAAGTTCATCAAAGTGTTCTATTAAATGCCAAGCGACTGGTATTTTGTCCTGTCCTGGCGCTATTATCTCTATTGTGTTTCTTCCTATTTTATTTCTGGACATTAAAAGTACCTCTTCTCCTTCGTCGTCCTCACTGTCATGATCTAATGAAATTTCTTCTTTGCTTCTAGTTTCCAAAGAGTTTACCTCTTTAGCTTTGTTATCGACGATAAACTCCATATTTTCTGTGTATTGTTTTTCATACCTCTTTAAGTACATTTCATCTATTTGGATATCATTATTCTTATATAGTGGAGTTTCTTGCAGGTATTTCAATGCATCACAGACGATTGCTGGTCTAATTGTCTCATACATGTAGTACGATTTGTGCAGAATATGCCGTTTTAACTGTAGCTGGATCGTAGCCATATCATCAAAAGATCTGGGTAGAACTTGCAGACACTCGTTAATGTCTATTGGAATATTTACAACTGATCCCTTTACTCCTAACTGTGGATTAAGTGCAAAGGCTTTTAAAGGTCGCATTTGCATAAATGGTATATAAGGACTACATAATCGCTCCTCTAAAGGAGATAGTTTCTTGATACATTCTGGTATATCCACAAATTTCATACCACAGCTTGTCGCCATTTTTGGAACTTTTAGTTTCATGATATAATTCTTACAAGTACTACACACATGTAAAGAAGGGTAATTATGTATCATTTCAAGAAACTCTTCAAAATTGTCGTTACCTTGTTTTCTTTTAATTAGATTCGTGTTTAGTTTACTAATGGAGTGCTCAAAAAACAAACCTTCACAACAACAGCAAACATACTCTGGTACATTTTTTCTGCCTCGGATAAAATTCAATTTTAATCTTGACGAATTGTTATCTGTTTGTACTAATTTGTTATAGATGTATTGTCTTGAACAGAGAATCTCGTTACTTCTTTGCGATAGTTTTAATGATTTATTCTTCATTTTTTCGGTTTCTGTGTAGTTTTCATTTGTTCTAATTTGCTTCATATGCTCTTTGTTTTTCTCTCTTTCCATTTCCTTGTAATTTTCGTCTTTTCTTATTTGCTGCATATGATCTTTGTTTCTTTGTCTTTCAGATTCTCTGTATGCTTCGTCTTCTCTGGCTTGCTGCTTATATTCTTTGTTCTTCTTCCTTTCAGATTCTTTGTATTCTTCATTTTCTCTGGCTTGCTCCATATACTCTTTATTTCTCTTCCTTTCAGATTCCTTGTATTCTTCATCTTCTCTGGCTTGCTGCATATTATCTTTATTTCTCTTCCTTTCAGATTTTTTGTATTCTTCATCTTCTCTGGCTTGCTCCATATACTCTTTATTTCTCTTCCTTTCAGATTCTTTGTATTTTTCATCTTCTCTGACTTTCTTTTTATACCCTTTATTTCTCTTCCTTTCAGATTCTTTGTATTCTTCCTCTTCTCTAGCTTGCTCCATATATTCTTTATTTCTCTTCCTTTCAGATTTTTTGTATTCTTCATCTTCTCTGGCTTGCTCCATATATTCTTTATTTCTCTTCCTTTCAGATTTTTTGTATTCTTCATCTTCTCTGGCTTGCTCCATATACTCTTTATTTCTCTTCCTTTCAGATTCTTTGTATTTTTCATCTTCTCTGACTTTCTTTTTATACCCTTTATTTCTCTTCCTTTCAGATTCTTTGTATTCTTCCTCTTCTCTGGCTTGCTCCATATATTCTTTATTTCTCTTCCTTTCAGATTTTTTGTATTCTTCATCTTCTCTGGCTTGCTCCATATACTCTTTATTTCTCTTCCTTTCAGATTCTTTGTATTTTTCATCTTCTCTGACTTTCTTTTTATACCCTTTATTTCTCTTCCTTTCAGATTCTTTGTATTCTTCCTCTTCTCTGGCTTGCTCCATATATTCTTTATTTCTCTTCCTTTCAGATTTTTTGTATTCTTCATCTTCTCTGGCTTGCTCCATATACTCTTTATTTCTCTTCCTTTCAGATTCTTTGTATTTTTCATCTTCTCTGACTTTCTTTTTATACCCTTTATTTCTCTTCCTTTCAGATTCTTTGTATTCTTCCTCTTCTCTGGCTTGCTCCATATATTCTTTATTTCTCTTCCTTTCAGATTTTTTGTATTCTTCATCTTCTCTGGCTTGCTCCATATATTCTTTATTTCTCTTCCTTTCAGATTTTTTGTATTCTTCATCTTCTCTGGCTTGCTCCATATACTCTTTATTTCTCTTCCTTTCAGATTCATTATATTCTTCATCTTCACGCAATATTTTCATGCTATCTTTTCTCTTTTTCGTGCGCTGTGAATAGGAATGATGCAACTTTCTCTTATTAACTTTTTGATCAGTTAATTCCTCACTCACTGTTCTACGTTCTGAACGACCATCGGTCTCGGAACCATTAAACACAAAAGGAACTAATGTGAATGGATCATTAGAATCATTAGCTACGGGAAATTTTTGTATCATTAAATTTAGCAACTCATTTATGTTCTCGAAAGCAAGTGCGATAGCTACACCTTCTGCATCGTACAAACCTTTTGCATTACAGCTGTGTGGGTCAAACAACCAGTACATGGACTTATTCTTAATAACAGCTATAGATTTTAATTGTGCAGTAAACACACCGTAGTGATAGCACTGGAAAAATGTTTTTAACACACTGCCTAAATCCCTCAGTATGATCCCTTGTAATGCAAAATTATTTGTTACTGCATTGCAGATTACTTTTACATCATCAATTACAATATCCTGCAGCCAAACCTCATCAGCACACAAGTAAGGCGGATATGGCATAACACCATCATAATTTGAAATTGATTTTAAGTGCAAATCATTGCCTAAATGAAGAATTTTATCAATTACTTCAGAACTCCAAGTATCAATATTTATTACAGTTGAAAAACATAACGCCATCACCGAGTTGCTTATGCACTGTGTGTTTTTAACCTCACCAAATATGTTATTGTTTTGGTTCAAGGTGCCGGTAATGACTTTGGCTGCTTTCACGTAAAACAACTTCTTAACATTAAAATTAAAACTGGTTCGTTTCTTACTAGGCATTATGAAAAGTCCTAAAACGTAAACCAGTAAACAAAGTACACAAACCAAAATAGAAACACCTGAAATGGTAGTATAACAAATAATATATGAATGAATAAAATGAAACAGCCCTTAAACCGTGGAAACAAAAAATATAAACTAAAATAGGAACACTTAAAATGCTACTATAACGAACAATAAGATATGAATTAATAAAATGAAACGATCTTACCAAATTGGTTCAAATCAGCATTCCTTAGAAGCAATAACCGCTAGAATATTCACAAAATCATAGCAGTTCGTTTATTTCTCAGTATAAACAAGAAGTGCATAGTTACGACATGCGAGAACCGCATTCATATATTTCATTCCTAGCATAGATAAGTTATAATGTATAGATGGTTAACTCAATCTTAAAACATTGGTATCTCTGCATTCAAATATTTCATTCCTTGCATAGATAACTAACAACAAATAGATAGTTAATTCTGTATTAAAGCACTGATCTCGCATAACACTTCGGGCGATCGACTGGCTTCCATTTATTTTCATACGGTAGGTGTAGAAACTTACACAGACTTCGGTGACTTAATTGCACAAATAGCGTGATATCGTATCTCCATTTCTGCTTTTGGTCTACAATATGAAATTGGTTAACTGTTCTCACGTTTACAACCAAATCAAAATAATACCTGAGGTTTTCTGTTTTTTCTTTCCACTACAAATCTCTGAACCAAACCCAAGTTTGTGATCTGACTGTAGACCCGAAAACAACTTAAATTGGGTGTTTTCAAAAGATCCACATTTTAGGTGTAGTACATTTTCGTCTATCATTTAACGCTTACCAATTATACAAGATTATATAGAATTCCTTCCGAATGAACAGGATTTTACAGGCTATTGCCAGAAAATTCAAGATATACATTTTATTTGCCATAAAAATGTCTTAAACATATGATACTTTAATAAAAATTGTTAGAGTAAATGGTAAACCGCAAGAGAAAGACAAAAGTTTAATACATAAAAATGTAGATCACGTTAAAACGCACAATATATGTCATAAACATTGTTTTTGTGAAGTGAACCATTTTCGAGATATTCCTTGTTATTTCTTTGAATTTTCCAATACTTACATTTTCGTTGTTCATTTTTTTTATGTTCTTGCCATGCAATGAGAATTACATTTTACACATAGCGACCAGTTCTAAAAGTATTTGACTATCGCTTAAGACCTACTATGTTCCCCTTGTTTTGTATTTGCAAGCGCAATATAGAAAAAAAATACAGTAGCCTTTAAGAATTGACATATCTCTTAATAGCTGGTTGCTATGTAGAGCACAATTCTCTTTGCCACAGATTAATACTCTTTGCATATCCAAGACAAAAAAAAATGAATAACGAATTCCCACTTGAGAAAAAGTATATTGGAAAATTTAAGGAAATAACAAGCAATATCTCGAAAATGGTTCACCCAGCGAAAAAAATGTATATGGCATAAATTGTATATTTTAACGCGAGCTACATTTTTTGTGTTGTAAACTTTTGTCTATCTCTTATGGTTTACCAGTTATGCAAAAGTCGTTCACAATGAAGAATACTTTTGGAGACATTTCCAGAAAATTCAAGATATACATTTTATTTGTCATGAAAGTATCTTAAATATATGATATTTTAATTAAAATCGTTAGAACCATTTTTGAGAAAATTAAAATTTTCGAAAAATGCTCCATGTAAAGGGTAGTCTGGGGTGGGGGGATTTTCTTGAAAACCTTTGTGTCGCATCTCTGGAAGATACTGAACCTAAATACCAAGTTTGGTGTTTATCCGACTGTTCGTTTTTGAGTTATGCTGTTCACAGACACACACACACACACACACACACACACAGACACACACACGGACATGTTTCCAAAAATGCTTTTTTTTTATTTAAGGGAGTCTCAAAACATGTATTTCCGGTGAAATCTCGGTATCGATTTTTTGGGTGGAATACAATACTTCCCCTACTTACTATACGTAGTAGAGAAAGTAAAATGAATAACGCATTTGAGGAAAAGTATAAGTATTGGAAAATTTAAGGAAATAACACGCAATATCTCGAAAACGGTTCACTCAACAAAAGAAATGTATATGGCATAAGTTGTGTATTTTAACGCGATCTACATTTTTTGTGTAGTAAAATTTTGTCTATCTCTTATGGTTTACCAGTTATGCAAAAGTCGTTCACAATGAAGAATACTTTTGGAGACATTCCCAGAAAATTCGAGATATACATTTCATTTCTCATGACATTACCCTAAACATATGATATTTTCATCAAAATCGTTAGAGCCATTTTTGAGAAAATTAAAAGTTTCGAAAAATCTTCCATGTAAAGGGTAGTCTGGGGTGGGGGGATTTTCTTGAAAACCTTCGTGTCGCATCTCTGGAAGATACTGAACCTAAATACCAAGTTTGGTGCTTATCCGATTGTTCGTTTTTGAGTTATGCTGTTCACAGACACACACACAGACACACACACAAGACACACACACAGACACACACACACACAGACACACACACACACAGACACACACACGGACATGTTTCCAAAAATGCTTTTTTTGGATTCAGGAGGTCTCAAAACGTGTATTTCCGGTGGAATCTCGGTATCGAATTTTTGGGTGGAATGCAATACTTCCCCTACTTACTATACGTAGTAGAGAAAGTAAAAATCTGATGTGTTACACTCACATAACTTTCTCTACTCTTGTACAATCTAATTTTACAAACGCCTATTCTCCATATGCTTCATGTTAATCGAGATATCGAGATGTCAATCTTATTGGTAATTTTCTTGTAGATGCAAGGGGAATATGGTAGCTTTTAAGCGATAGTCAAATATTTTAACGCTGGTTGCTATGTGGCGAATTCCATTCTCTTTGCATGTTCAGGACATAAAAAAATGAATAACGAATTTGAGAAAAAGTATAAGTATTGGAAAATTTAAGGAAATAACAAGCAATATCTCGAAAACGGTTCACTCAACAAAAGAAACGTATATGACATAAGTTGTGTATTTTAACGCGATCTACATTTTTTGTGTAGTAAAATTTTGTCTATCTCTTATGGTTTACCAGTTATGCAAAAGTCGTTCACAATGAAGAATATTTTTGGAGACGTTCCCAGAAAATTCGAGATATACATTTTATTTGTCATGACAATATCTTAAACATATGATATTTTAATCAAAATCGTTAGAGCCGTTTTTGAGAAAATTAAAATTTTCGAAAAATGTTCCATGTAAAGGGTAGTCTGGGGTGGGGGGATTTTCTTGAAAACCTTCGTGTCGCATCTCTGGAAGATACTGAACCTAAATACCAAGTTTGGTGTTTATCCGACTGTTCGTTTTTGAGTTATGCTGTTCACAGACACACAGACACACAGACAGACACACAGACAGACACACAGACACACAGACAGACACACAGACAGACACACAGACACACAGACAGACAGACACACACACGGACATGTTTCCAAAAATGCTTTTTTTGGATTCAGGGATTCTCAAAAGATGTATTTCCGGTGAAATCTCGGTATCGAATTTTTGGGTGGAATGCAATACTTCCCCTACTTACTATACGTAGTAGAGAAAGTAAAAAAGCATTTTTAGAAACATGTCCGTGTGTGTGTCTGTGTGTCTGTCTGTGTGTATATATGTGTCTGTGAACATAACTCAAAAACGAATAGTCAGATAAACACCAAACTTGGCATTTAGGTTCAATATCTTCCGGATATGCGACACGAATGTTTTCAAGAAAATCCCCCCACCCCAGACTACCCTTTACATAGAACATTTTTCGAAAATTTCAATTTTCTCAAAAATGGCTAACGATTTTGATTAAAATATCAATTGTTAAGATATTTTAATGACAAATAAAATGTATATCTAGAATTTTCTGGGAATGTCCCCAAAAGTATACTTCATTATGAACGACTTTTACATAACTGGTAAACCATACGAGATAGACAAAATTTTACTACACAAAAAATGTAGATCGCGTTAAAATACATAATTTATGACATATACTTTTTTTTTGTTGAGTGAACCATTTTCGAGATATTGCTTGTTATTCCCTTAAATTTTCCAATACTTATACTTTTTCTCAAATTCGTTATTCATTTTTTTCGTCTTGGATATGCAAAGAGTATTAATCTGTGGCAAAGAGAATGGCGTTTTTAAATGTTGGCGGCATTGATTTAGCGACTTTTTACCGATTCTTTTTAGTGACCTCCAACTCAAAATGGCCTGCGTTTCTACTACCTAAGTGTGGTCGTTTAAAATGGTGGGCGGCCCATTCCTTTATTCGAGCAACATCTAGTAATTCACTCCTTCCTTAACACTCTGGATTACTCTACATTCATTTTTATACTGGATTTAGCAAGTAATTTGAGGCAGTATTTTTAAGACTTGAATAATTTCAAGTAAATTATATAATATGTAAATTCAATAACAGCCCGCCTTGAAGCAATATGTATGTAATAATTTGTATAAATGTATTTAACACTCATTGCATATGCTTATATTATTGTAAACATGTTTAATAATGTTATGTGAATGCGTTATGTAATTTAATAATGTAAGAGCTGTGAAAATAATAAGTTTAACGTTGGTAACAATGAGGTAACCTTGAGGTTCAGTATCTTCCAGAGATGCGACACGAAGGTTTTCAAGAAAATCCCCCCACCCCAGATTACCCTTTCGATGGAACATTTTTTCGAACATTTTAATTTTCTCAAAAACGGTTCAAACGATTTTGAATAAAATACCATAAGTTTAAGACATTTTTATGGCAAATGAATTGTATATATCGAATTTTCTGGAAATGTCTCCAAAAGTATTCTTCATTGTGAACGACTTTTGCATAACTGGTAAACCATAAGAGATAGACAAAATTTTACTGCACAAAAAATGTAGATCGCGTTAAAATACACAATTTATGTCATATACATATTTTTTTTGTTGAGTGAAAACCATTTTCGAGATATTGCTTCTTATTCCCTTAAATTTTCCAATACTTATATTTCTCCTCAAATGGGAATTCGTTATTCATTTTTTGTCCTGGTAATGCAAAGAGAATGGAATACTCGACATAGCAACCAGCTCTTAAAATATTTGACTATCGCTTAAAGCCTACCAATTCCCCTTGCATCTACAAGAAAATTAGCAATAAGATTAACATCTCGATATCTCGATTAACATGAAACATATGGAGAATAAGCGTTTGTAAAAATAGTTTGTACAAGAGTAGGGAAAGTCATGTGAGTGTAACACATCAGATTTTTTTGTTTTAAAACCACAATTGATAAATACAGGATGGCTCTCCCGAATTGTTCTCATAACTTTAAGGATGTTTTTTTTTTTGAACTCATCATGTTGTCAGCACTGATGCTAAAACGAAAGAAGTGACCATCACAGCCGCGCTGAGTATCACAAATACGAAATTGGTAAAAACAATTTAATTTACATTCTATAATATGTTTATAAATATTGACGAGTTACCGATAGTGTATGTCACGCATGTTCAAAGCAATTTTATTCTGAGCGCATCATCAAACAACTCAAATGCGCACTTTATTTCACGGTTCATTAGGTTTAGCTTGAGAACATGCCAGTGTTAGGAAATTGAAACATGTGCTAAACGAATTAGACTACTAAATGGGCCGTGAGAAAGCAAATGAAGGTGGAGGTGGTCCAGCATCTGATGCGAGCCATAACCCGACGCGAACGAGTGTGGAATGATTAAGGTGATCGTGTGTAGGTACGTTACCTCCAGCTAGGGTGGAGCGCTACAACCGTATGCTTAGTCATTCTTCTTTTGCGGAAGCACTTGTCTGTTATATGACGAAGTGCAGAAAGAAAAACGTCCTAACGTTCTCAAACTTTTAAAAATAGAGTGAAACCAGCAGCCTGTAATTTTGTAGGATATTATCGATGTTTGACTCTCGGATCTTTTAGATAAAGAAATTATCTGCTTTTGAAAATGTCAATTCTTACTTATCTTGAAGCACGACATTAGCATTAGTCCGAAATAAAACTGGTCTGTTTGGTGTTATGCTTACATGTATTTGAATCTCTCATTAGGATAGACATTTATGTGTATATTAAAAATCTGATGTGTTGCATTCACATGACTTTCTCTGCTCAGTGTCCTACAAAATATGCTTAATTTTTCTTATTAATACAGATAAACCTTTATTACTCATTTCGTTGTAGGTATAAGAAAAATGCATGATTTAAACTAAAGCCAGTAAAATATGTTCAAAGCCGTCGCTATATGATGGCTTTGCAATTCCGTTCTCTTTGCATAAACAGGAAAAAAGAAAATAATAAAAAGGAACGGCTATTTGCAGATGAGAAAGGTACAAAGTTTTTGAAAATTCAAACCAATTATAAAAAATATCTCGAAAATAGTTATCGCTTAAAAAAATTAATTTAGATAAATTGTGTGCTTTAACGACTTCTACATTTTGTGTGTAATAAGATTTGACCTCTTACAGTTTACCAATTATACAAAAATCATTCAGAATGAAGAGAACCTTACAGGCTATTTCCAGAAAATTCAATATACACATTTTATTTGTCATACAAATATATTAAACATGTTGGATTTTAGTCAAATTCGTTAGACTTTTTTGAAAAAATAAAAAATAATGAAATTTTCTCCATATAAAGGGCAGTTTGGGGTGAGGAATTTTGCTGAAAATCTTCGTCCCGAATTATTGGAATACGCTGAACTTAAATGCCAAATTTGGTATTAACCAACTAATTGTTTTTGAGATATGTTGTTCACAGAGACAAAGACAGACAAACACATTGTTTTCTAAAAATGCTTAGCTATTTTTTTTATTCAGGGTGCCTTGAACCCTATATCTCGGTATCGAATTTTTTGGGTGGCATGCAATACTTCTCTACTTATTATAGGAAAGTAATAGAGTAAAAGTGGAGTTTATTTTGCAAGCAGCAATCTTATAAGCAAATTAAAATTACTCTTAAAATGTTTTATTATACTATTTATTAGACAGCTCTAAATATTATACCATAAAATATCTAGCAGAAATTTGTGCGGATATAGCAGCATACATTCGGGTCGCAATGGTGAGCTAGTCTCTTGTTATTTGGCCGTCGTTGTTGTTTAACTTCATAGCACCAGCGCTGACATGCTGACAGTATTTATAACCATACAGTTGACTGTGCCAAAAATAAAATACAGAATACGTGCAACAATAATTTTATTAATAAACATATATTGTATTTAACACTATTGCAATTCATTTGATGCAATTGTGACATTGTGTGTGCAATGTATGTGTGTGTGTGCGTGCGAGTGTGTAATATCACAAAAGTTTTTAATATTCATTCTTTACGCAGAGGACGTAGCATTGGTATTAGTAACACCATTGAGGAAATATTTTGTGTGTTTCCTCGACTTCTTTATCAACAACCCCAGCATTATCCTCTCTGCTGGTTCTGTAGAATCCATTTCCGAGTCTTTCAAATAATTCATTATATTAATCGATACAAGGCCTCCGCTTAATATAAACACATTGTATTTGCATTTCAAGAACCAAGGGCGTAACAATGGAGTGTTATAAAAATATTATTCCACTGGGTGTTATGATCTTAAATTGCTATTATGAGCGGCTCGTGTTAAATGCTCTACTTTTATTGTCAGCTGTCTAAAAAAGCTGTTTTATATTTCTATCATGAGGGTGGGCCATCTGGTCTGTTCCGACTTCGAGATGCTAAACCCGACCTTGCCATTTGTATAATGGGTTCGCTGCTTGTTATGTTTTCGGTTGACAAACGAAACTCATTAAACTCTGTGTTTGGTATTTACTCTATGAGAAATTACTTTCTCAACTATCTATCTGTAGTATGTAGGAGAAATATTATTCTCTACTCAAAAATTCAATAGGGATTTCACCGGAAATACACATTTTGAGATCCCCTGACTCAAACAACAGCATTTTTACTTATTTTCCATGTACCGAGTAGTTGCATTTCACCCGAAAATTCTATTTCGACACTTTAGTGGAAATGCATGTTTTGAGGCTCTCTCTATAAGAATATTTTACAAGTGTGTGTGTGTGTGTGTGTGTGTGTGTGAGAGAGAGAGAGAGAGAGAGAGTGTGTGTGTGTGTTGTGTGCGCGTGCGCGTGTGTTTTATACATGTGTGTGTATGTGAGAGTGTTGTGTGCGCGTGTGTGTTTTATATATGCCTGTAAACAGCATAAATCAAAAACAAAATCTCGGATAAATACGTAACTTGATATTTAAGTTCAGAATCTTCAAAAAACGCGACAAAAAGATTTTCAAGAAAATTACCCTACCCTAAACAACCCTTTATACTGAAAAATGTTTCGTTACTTTTAATTTTCCCAAAAGTGACTAACCGTTTTCATTAAAATACCATATGTTTAAGATATTTGTATAACAAATAGATTGTATATCTTAAATTTTCTGCGAATAGTGTGCGAAGTCCTCTTCATTCTGAACGAGTTTTGTGTAAATTGTAAGCCATAAAGCATAGACAAAAATACACAAAAATTTAAATCTCGTCAAAACTTTTCTTTTCTTTTATTTCTTTGTTATTTATTTATTTTTGCATTAACCATTTCAGATACTGTTTATTATTGGTTTGAGCTGTCAAATACTTACACTTTTTTTCCTCGTGGCAATGCCAAGAAAGCAGAATTGCAAAACCGTCACATTTCAAGCTCCTTATAACGATGCTTTTTAAAAAGATTTGACCATCTGTTAAGCTTATTGCATTCCTCTTGTACCTACAACGAAGTGTGTAAAAACTATTTTTGTAAACATTTAGCTCGATTAACATGAATCAAATAGAAGAATGACTTTTTATAAGAATAATTTCTAGAAGAGTGAGCAGAAAAATCATGTAAATGTAACATTTTTTTAGAAAAATACCATTGTGTGAGTGTGTGTATGTGTGTGTGAACAGCATAACTCATTAATACGAAATATATAAATACTCAACTTGGCATTTAAGTTCAGTATCTTTCAAAGATGTGACAGGAAGATTTTCGAGAAAATCACTCCAATCCAAACTACCCCTTACATGGAAAATATTTCGATATGTTTTACTTTCTCAAAAACGGCTCTAAAGGTTTTCATTGAAGTACTATATGCTTAAGATAATTTTGTGATAAATAAAACATATTTATATGTTGAATACAATGAGCCATGGCAAACCAAGACCTAAATTCAAAACCATAGAACCCTATGGTCTAAGTCCGAAGGCAACGCTCAATTTCTGTCCTACAACTCTTCTTGAACTGAACAACATCTCAAATGTACGCATAACATTACACTTTAGGTTCGTTTGTTTGTGGGGGAAATAAAACGGCAGTACTGATAAAATATATTGTTTTTTAGGTATCAATCTTAATTTTTACTTTCTCTGCTACGTAAAGTAAGTAGGGGAAGTATTGCATTTCACCCAAAAATTCGATACCGATATTTCACCGTAAATACATGCTTTGGGTTCCATGAATCCAAATAAAGCATTTTTGGAAAAATGCCCGCGCGTGCGCGCGCGCGTGTGTGTGTCTGTCTGTGAAATCAAAAACCAAATTTGGCATTTGAGTTTAGTATCTTACAAAGATGCGATACGAAAATTTTCAAGAAAATCCTCCACCCCAGACTACCCTTAACATGGAGCATTTTTCGATAATTTTGATTTCCTCAAAAATGGCTCTAACGATTTTGATTAAAATATTATATGTTTAAGATATTTTCATGGCAAGTAAAATATATATCTTGATGTTTTCTGGGAATCTCCCCAAAATTCCTCTTCATTCTTTTCTAAAGGACTTTCGCATAACTGGTAAACCGCAAGAGGTAGACAAAATTTTACTGCACAAAAATGTAGATCTCGTTAAAACACACAATTTCTGGCACATACATTTTTGTTTGTCGAGTGAATCATTTCCGAGATATTCCTTGTTATTTGTTTGAATTTTCCAATACTTTTTCTCAAATGGGAATTCGTTTTTTTTATTATTATTTTCTTTTTATTTTATGTTCTGGACATGCAAAGAGAATGGAATACTCCACATAGCAACCAGTTCTTAAAATACTTGACTATCACTTAAAGCCTACCAATTCCCCTTGCATCTACAAGAAAATTAGCAATAAGTTTAACATTTCGATATCTCGATTAACATGAAGCATATGGAGAATAAGCGTTTGTAAAAATATTTTGTATAAGAGTAGAGAAAGTCATGCGAGTGCAACACATCAGATTTTTTATGACGCACTCAACACAAACTACTCTTAATTTTGTACTAAGAGTACTGCGTTGACAAATATACGCTTTTTTTCTTCTTAAGTCCGGCAAGTTTTCTAAAAACACTTATGTATAGAAATTCAACTCCATATGTACAGGTTTACTAATTGTATCATGTACACAGAGGATCGGAAGTCCCAGCAACCTTAATAATCGCTCCGTATTAACCGAGTGCATCTAAATACATAGTAAAAAATCTGATGTGTTACACTCACATGACTTTCACTACTCTTGTACAATCTATTTTTACAAACGCCTGTTCTCCATATGCTTCATATTAATCGAGATATCGAGATGTCAATCTTATTTGTAATTTTCTTGTAGATGCAAGGGGAATATGGTAGGTTTTAAGCGATAGTCAAATATTTTAACGCTGGTTGCTATGTGGCGCATTCCATTCTCTTTGCATGTCCAGGACATAAAAGAATGAATAACGAATTGGAGAAAAACTATAAGTATTGGAAAATTTAAGGGAATAACAAGCAATATCTCGCAAACGGTTCACTCAACAAAAGAAATGTATATGACATAAATTGTGTATTTTAACGCGATCTACATTTTTTGTGTAGTAAAATTTTGTCTATCTCTTATGGTTTACCAGTTATGAAAAAGTCGTTCATAATAAATAATACTTTTGGAGACATTCCCAGAAAATTCGAGATATACATTTTAATTATCATGACAATATCTTAAACATATGATATTTTAATCAAAATCGTTAGAGCCGTTTTTGAGAAAATTAAAATTTTCGAAAAATGTTCCATGTAAAGGGTAGTCTGGGGTGGGGGGATTTTCTTGAAAACCTTCGTGTCGCATCTCTGGAAGATACTGAACCTAAATACCAAGTTTGGTGTTTATCCGACTCTTCGTTTTTGAGTTATGCTGTTCACAGACACACAGACACACAGACAGACACACAGACACACAGACAGACACACACACGGACATGTTTCCAAAAATGCTTTTTTTGGATTCAGTGAGTCTCAAAACATGTATTTCCGGTGAAATCTCGGTATCGAATTTTTGGGTGGAATGCAATACTTCCCCTACTTACTATACGTAGTAGAGAAAGTAAAACTATCAAATATTGCCAATATATGCTTTAGGGACTTATAATGCAATACCTGTCAAATATTACATTACTAGTGTATTTCTTATTAACAAGGCTTTACATATATATGCTGACTGCAGCAAATATGAGGCATTGTAGCATACATAACAAATTAACTAATAATTTTAAAAAAAAAAATTCTTCTAAACTGACCATGTAATTAACATTTTAAAATGTCTATCGGTAAGACCACATTGCATTCCACTTACTGGAGTTCCAATTTATGCAGAATTAAATGTCGCAAATAATATCACTCAAGGGTCTGAGAATGCCAATACAATTAAAATTTAAATAATAAATTTAGTATAATAACAATAAAAATAATATTAAATAAAGTTAAATGCACGTCGCGGCAATAAAGGAATTTGGTACTTTCAGTATATTACCCAGCTATGATCGTCAAATACAGCATTTTCTTTCATCTAATTCATCATAACATTAAACAAGTCGCCGAAATACGCATGAAGGTGGATAATGAGCTTTTCGTAATGAAGTTATGTCATTTTCAATTGAACTAAAATGTTTATTTGGACAGGTCGGAATGATAATTTTGTCTACCAACATCTAAGTATGATTTTATTTAATCGTTCTTTTATAAGACTTCGCTATTTATATTGGTTGTTGAGCTCTTTATGCCATATAGTTTCCAGTATAATAATAAAATCAGTAAATTTACCACAGTTACTTACCCCTGCATCATAATCTTCAGTTTTATAATTGTTTCCATTAGCACTTGGTATTTCAGACACATAATTACATCAAATTTAAATATATTTATCACTAAACGTTTCATGTTTTATCATCGGAAATCGAATGCATGTCACTCAAAGGAACAAAACACCACACTGAGACTATACGACTATGATTGCGCACCGTCCAGCACGCTCTGACCTCATTTATCCGAGCTTTGTCTAAGGTAAACACTGCCAACCACAGAACTTACCGCAGGTAATTTTGTACCAGTTCATATGGGCGTGAGCGTACACTGCAAATTAAAGTAACCTTTCAAAGTAGCCGCACAATGCGCTTAGTATTTCCACATAAAGCAGCGATGGAAAAAGATTTTTACCTTTATCCTTAAATTTTTTATTTTTTTATTTAGGGTTAAAAGTTTTCTTTTAAAGGTTTAAGTAAGTAAATAAGTTAATAAGGGAATTAAACCCTTTATTATGATTTCAAAACATAATCTTATCATTAAGTTTATAACTTTTATTTAAGAGTAAACAGTATTATCTCTACCACGTACTTAGAGTAAGTAGAGAAAGTATTCCATTTCACCAAAAAAATTCTATACATGTTCTGAGGCTCCCTGAACCCAGAAATGCATTTTCAGAAAATAGCCTGTATGTATGTGTACGTGTGCGTTTATGTATGTGTGTGTAGGCAGCATGTCTCAAAAACGAAAAGTCGGTTAAATACCAAACTTGATATTCAAGTTCAGGACCTTCCAAGGCACGAAGATTTTGAAGAAAATATCCCCATCCCAAACTATCCTTTACACGGTAAATGTTTCGTTATTTTTTATTTCCTCAAAAACGACTCTAACAATTTTGATTAAAATATTATATGTTTCAGCTATTTTTGTGACAAATAAAGCGTGTGTCTTGAATTTTCTGGGAACATCCTGAGAAGTCCTCTTCATTCTGAATGACTTTTGTATAACTGGTAAACCGCAAGAGATAGACAAAATATTATTACACAAAAAAACATAGATCTCGATAAAGCGCGCAATGTATTTAAAATACTACCTTTTGTATCATTAACCATTCCTTGTTATTGGTTTAATTTTCAAATACTTCCACTTTTCTTAAGTGGAATTTGCCATTCGTTTTTACTTTCGTTACTGCTTATCTTTAGTAAATAGAGGAAGTATTGCATTCCAACAAAACATTCTACACCGAGATTTCACCGGAAATACGCGTTTTCAGACTCCCAGAATTTACAAAAAAAATAAAGGTCCGCGCGCGCGCGCGTGAGTGTGTCTGTGAACAACATAACTCAAACATGAAAAGTCGGTTAAATACCCAACTTGATATTTATGCTCAGCATCTTCCAGGGATGCGACACGAGGATTTTCATGAAAATTCCCCAGCCCAAACTACTTTTCACATAGAAAAGGTTCGATATTTTCGATTTTTAAAAAATGGCTCTAACTATTTTGATTAAAATACCGTACGTTTAAGATAATTTCATGACAAATGAAGTGTATATCTTGAATTTTCTGAAAATAACCTCTGAAATCTTCATTCTGAATTATTATTATTATACAATTGGTGAACAGTAAGAGATGGAGAAAATGTTACCACGTAAAATAAAAAAATGTATATATCGTTAAAACAATAACAATTTTTTGTAGAGTTAACCATTTCGCAAGATATTCCTTGAATTTTGAAGTTTCAAATACTTATACTTTTGTCAAATGAAAAGAAGCTTCTTTTTTTTAACTTTCTCTACCACGTATCTAGTAGATAGAGAAGGTATTGCATTCCACCCAAAAGTTCTATATTGAGATTTCACCAGAAATACATGTTTTTAAGACCTCTGAATCCATATAAAGCTAGAAAACTGTCCTTCTGTGTGCGTGTGTATGTGTGTGTGTGTGTGTGTGACTATAAACATCATAACTCGAAAACCAAAAGTCGGATAAATACCAAACTTGGTATTTAGGTCCAATATCTTCCAAAGATACCAAACGAAGATTTTCAAGAAAATCCCAACTCCAAACTACCCTTTACATGGAAAATGTTTCGAACATTTTGATTTTCTAAAGAAACAGTTCTAACGATTTTGATTAAAACGCCATATATTAAAGATATTTACATGAAAAACAAAATATATATCTTGAATTTTTTGGGAATAACCTTTGAAGCACTCTTCATTCGGAAGGAATTTTGTATAATCATGTAAAACAACTGAACGTACCGTACTAGTAAAGGAAAACGTACCACACGAGAATTGTAGTTTTCTTTAAAACACAATTTATTTCAAATAACCTTCACCAGCCATTTCCGATATATGTGTAAATCAAAATTAAAAGTTTATTTGGATTAACTAGAAATAAAATAGTATACAGAGTAATAGTATGCAGAGGAGTGAGTAGAGAAAGTCATATGAATGAAACACGTCAGATTTTTTCTCTAGATCGTAGAAAGAGCATGAAATATCACAACCATCATATAGCGACGTGCATTTTAAAATTCTATTTCTTTAGCCTAGTGTATCCTTATACCTACAACGAAGTAGGTAAATGTATAATGAAAGTTTATCTCGATTAACAAGAAGTACTTACAAGAATAACCCTTTGTAAGAATAGTTTGTAGACGAGTGAATAGAGAAAGTTATTAAATACAGGACCTTATATTTTTTATTATTTGGGGGGGGGGGTCAGTTGTATACGTATTAAGAAAATAAAAATTAGTAACCCAGAATAAATTTGCTGATATTTTACTTTTGGTATCACAAGAACTTGAACATCTTAAAGAAAAATCTGATGTGTTACACTTACATGACTATCTCTACTCTTGTACAAACTATTTTTACAAACGCTTATTTTCCATATGCTTCATGTTAATCCAGATATCGACTTGTCAATCTTGTTGCTAATTTTCTTGTAGATGCAAGGGGAATTGGTAGGCTTTAAGCGATAGCTTGGTTGCTATTTGGAGCATTCTATTCTCTTTGCATGTCCAGGACATAAAAAAATCTGATGTGTTACACTCACATGACTTTCTCTACTCTTGTACAAACTATTTTTACATTTACAAACGCTTAGTCTCCACATGCTCGAGATATCGAGATGTTAATCTTATTGCTAATTTTCTTGTAGATGCAAGGGGAATTGGTAGGCATTAAGCATAGTCAAATATTTTAAGAGCTAGTTGCTATGTGGAGTATTCCATTTTCTTTGCATTACCAGAACAAAAAATCTGATGTGTTACACTCACATGACTTTCTCTACTGTTGTACAAACTATTTTTAAAAACGCTTATTCTCCATATGCTTCATGTTAATCGAGATATCGAGATGTCAATCTTATTGGTAATTTTCATGTAGATGCAAGGGGAACTGGTAGGTTTTAAGCGATAGTCAAATATTTTAACGCCGGTTGCTATGTGGCACATTCTATTCTCTTTGCATGTCCAGGATATAAAAAAATCTGATGTGTTACACTCACATGACTTTCTCTACTCTTGTACAATCTAATTTTACAAACGCCTTTTCTCCATATGCTTCATGTTAATCGAGATATCGAGATGTCAATCTTATTGGTAATTTTCTTGTAGATGCAAGGGAAATGTGGTGGCTTTTAAGCGATAGTCAAATATTTTAACGCTGGTTGCTATGTGGCGCATTCCATTCTCTTTGCATGTCCAGGACATAAAAAATATGAATAACGAATTTGAAAAAGGTATAAGTATTGGAAAATTTAAGGAAATAACAAGCAATATCTCGAAAACGGTTCACTCAACAAAAGAAATGTATATGACATAAGTTGTGTACTTTAACGCGATCTACATTTTTTGTGTAGTAAAATTTTGTCTATCTCTTATGGTTTACCAGTTATGCAAAAGTCGTTCACAATGAAGAATACTTTTGGAGACATTCCCAGAAAATTCGAGATATACATTTCATTTCTCATGACATTATCTTAAACATATGATATTTTCATCAAAATGGTTAGAGCCCTTTTTGAGAAAATTAAAATTTTCGAAAAATCTTCCATGTAAAGGGTAGTCTGCGGTGGGGGGATTTTCTTGAAAACCGTCGTGTCGCATCTCTGGAAGATACTGAACCTAAATACCAAGTTTGGTGCTTATCCGACTGTTCGGTTTTGAGTTATGCTGTTCACAGACACACAGACACACAGACACACACACACACACACACACACACAGACACACAAAGGACATGTTTCCAAAAATGCTTTTTTTGGATTCAGGAGGTCTCAAAACATGTATTTCCGGTGAAATCTCGGTATCGAATTTTTGGGTGGAATGCAATACTTCCTCTACTTACTATACGTAGTAGAGAAAGTAAAAAATCTGATGTGTTACACTCACATGACTTTCTCTACTCTTGTACAAACTATTTTTACAAACGCTTATTCTCCATCTATCTCATGTTAATCGAGATAAACATTTGCAAACTCTATCTTATTGCTAATTTTCTTGTAGATGTAAGGGGAAAATATATTTACAAGGGCAATATAGAAATACAGTAGCCTTTAAGCACATACATATCTCTTAATAGCTGGTTGCTATGTGCAGCACTATTCCCTTTGCCACAGATTAAAACTCTTTGCATATCCAAAACAAAAAAATCTGATGTGTTACACTCACATGACTTTCTCTACTCTTGTACAATCTAATTTTACAAACGCCTATTCTCCATATGCTTCATGTTAATCGAGATATCGAGATGTCAATCTTATTGGTAATTTTCTTGTAAATGCAAGGGAAATATGGTAGCTATTAAGCGATAGTCAAATATTTTAACGCTGGTTGCTATGTGGCGCATTCCATTCTCTTTGCATGTCCAGGACAAAAAAAATGAATAACGCATTTGAGAACAAGTATAAGTATTGGAAAATTTAAGGAAATAACAAGCAATATCTCGAAAACGGTTCACTCAACAAAAGAAATGTATATGACATAAGTTGTGTATTTTAACGCGATCTACATGTTTTGTGTAGTAAAAGTTTGTCTATCTCTTATGGTTTACCAGTTAAGCAGAAGTCGTTCACAATGAAGAATACTTTTGGAGACATTCCCAGAAAATTCGAGATATACATTTCATTTCTCATGACATTATCTTAAACATATGATATTTTCATCAAAATCGTTAGAGCCATTTTTGAGAAAATTAAAATTTTCGAAAAATCTTCCATGTAAAGAGTAGTCTGGGGTGGGGGGATTTTCTTGAAAACCTTCGTGTCGTATCTCTGGAAGATACTGAACCTAAATACCAAGTTTGGTGCTTATCCGACTGTTCGTTTTTGAGTTATGCTGTTCACAGACACACACACACACACAGACACACACACACGGACATGTTTCCAAAAATGCTTTTTTTGGATTCAGGAGGTCTCAAAACATGTATTTCCGGCGAAATCTCGGTATCGAATTTTTGGGTGGAATGCAATACTTCCCCTACTTACTATACGTAGTAGAGAAAGTAAAAATGAATAACGAATTTGAGAAAAAGTATAGGTATTGGAAAATTTAACGGAATAACAAGCAATATCTCGAAAACGGTTCACTCAACAAAAGAAATGTATATGATATAAATTGTGTATTTTAACGCGATCTACATTTTTTCTGTAGTAAAATTTTGTCTATCTCTTATGGTTTACCAGTTATGCAAAAGTCGTTCAAAATGAAGAATACTTTTGGAGACATTCCCAGAAAATTCGAGATATACATTTCATTTCTCATGACAATTTATTAAACATATGATATTTTAATCAAAATCGTTAGTCATTTTTGAGAAAATTAAAATTTTCGAAAAATGTTCCATGTAAAGGGTAGTTTGGGGTGGGGGATTTTCTTGAAAACCTTCGTGTCGCATACCTGGAAGATATTAAACCTAAATACCAAGTTTGGTGTTTATCCGAATGTTCGTTTCTGAGTTATGCTGTTCACAGACACACAGACACACACACACACACACACACACAGACACACATACAAACATGTTTCCAAAAATGCTTTTTTTGGATTCAGGGAGTCTCAAAACATGTATTTCCGGTGAAATCTCGGTATCGAATTTTTGGGTGGAATACAATACTTCCCCTACTTACTGTACGTAGTAGAGAAAGTAAAAAAACAGAATAACTAATTCCCATTTGAGAAAAAGTATAAGTATTGGAAAATTTAAGGGAATAACAAGCAACATCTCGAAAATGGTTCACTCAAAAAAAATGTATATGCCATAAATTGTGTATTTTTACGCGATCTACATGTTTTGTGTAGTAAAATTTTGTCTATCTCTTATGGTTTACCAGTTATGCAAAAGTCGTTCACAATGAAGAATACTTTTGGAGACATTCCCAGAAAATTCGAGATATACATTTCATTTCTCATGACATTATCTTAAACATATGATATTTTCATCACAATCGTTAGAGCCCTTTTTGAGAAAATTAAAAATTTCGAAAAATCTTCCATGTAAAGGGTAGTCAGGGGTGGGGGGGGATTTTCTTGAAAACCGTCGTGTCGCATCTCTGGAAGATACTGAACCTAAATACCAAGTTTGGTGCTTATCCGACTGTTCGGTTTTGAGTTATGCTGTTCACAGACACACAGACACACACACACAGACACACACACACACACACACACACACACACAAAGGACATGTTTCCAAAAATGCTTTTTTTGGATTCAGGAGGTCTCAAAACATGTATTTCCGGTGAAATCTCGGTATCGAATTTTTGGGTGGAATGCAATATTTCCCCTACTTACTATACGTAGTAGAGAAAGTAAAAAATCTGATGTGTTACACTCACATGACTTTCTCTACTCTTGTACAAACTATTTTTACAATCGCTTATTCTCCATCTATCTCATGTTAATCGAGATAAACATTTGCAAACTCTATCTTATTGCTAATTTTCTTGTAGATGTAAGGGGAAAATATTTTTACAAGGGCAATATAGAATTACAGTAGCCTTTAAGCACATACATATCTCTTAATAGCTGGTTGCTATGTGCAGCACTATTCCCTTTGCCACAGATTAAAACTCTTTGCATATCCAAAACAAAAAAATCAGATGTGTTACACTCACATGACTTTCTCTACTCTTGTACAATCTAATTTTACAAACGCCTATTCTCCATATGCTTCATGTTAATCGAGATATCGAGATGTCAATCTTATTGGTAATTTTCATGTAGATGCAAGGGGAATTGGTAGGTTTTAAGCGATAGTCAAATATTTTAACGCCGGTTGCTATGTGGCACATTCCATTCTCTTTGCATGTCCAGGATATAAAAAAATCTGATGTGTTACACTCACATGACTTTCTCTACTCTTGTACAATCTAATTTTACAAACGCCTTTTCTCCATATGCTTCATGTTAATCGAGATATCGAGATGTCAATCTTATTGGTAATATTCTTGTAGATGCAAGGGAAATGTGGTAGCTTTTAAGCGATAGTCAAATATTTTAACGCTGGTTGCTATGTGGCGCATTCCATTCTCTTTGCATGTCCAGGACATAAAAAAAATGAATAACAAATTTGAAAAAAAGTATAAATATTGGAAAATTTAAGGAAATAACAAGCAATATCTCGAAATCGGTTCACTCAACAAAAGAAATGTATATGATATAAATTGTGTATTTTAACGCGATCTACATTTTTTGTGTAGTAACATTTTGTCTATCTCTTATGGTTTACCAGTTATGCAAAAGTCGTTCACAATGAGGAATACTTTTGGAGACATTCCCAGAAAATTCGAGATATACATTTCATTTCTCATGACATTATCTTAAACATATGATATTTTCATCACAATCGTTAGAGCCCTTTTTGAGAAAATTAAAAATTTCGAAAAATCTTCCATGTAAAGGGTAGTCAGGGGTGGGGGGGATTTTCTTGAAAACCGTCGTGTCGCATCTCTGGAAGATACTGAACCTAAATACCAAGTTTGGTGCTTATCCGACTGTTCGTTTTTGAGTTATGCTGTTCACAGACACACAGACACACACACACAGACACACACACACAGACACACAAAGGACATGTTTCCAAAAATGCTTTTTTTGGATTCAGGAGGTCTCAAAACATGTATTTCCGGTGAAATCTCGGTATCGAATTTTTGGGTGGAATGCAATATTTCCCCTACTTACTATACGTAGTAGAGAAAGTAAAAAATCTGATGTGTTACACTCACATGACTTTCTCTACTCTTGTACAAACTATTTTTACAAACGCTTATTCTCCATCTATCTCATGTTAATCGAGATAAACATTTGCAAACTCTATCTTATTGCTAATTTTCTTGTAGATGTAAGGGGAAAATATTTTTACAAGGGCAATATAGAATTACAGTAGCCTTTAAGCACATACATATCTCTTAATAGCTGGTTGCTATGTGCAGCACTATTCCCTTTGCCACAGATTAAAACTCTTTGCATATCCAAAACAAAAAAATCTGATGTGTTACACTCACATGACTTTCTCTACTCTTGTACAATCTAATTTTACAAACGCCTATTCTCCATATGCTTCATGTTAATCGAGATATCGAGATGTCAATCTTATTGGTAATTTTCTTGTAGATGCAAGGGAAATATGGTAGCTTTTAAGCGATAGTCAAATATTTTAACGCTGGTTGCTATGTGGCGCATTCCATTCTCTTTGCATGTCCAGGACATAAAAAAATGAATAACGCATTTGAGAAAAAGTATAAGTATTGGAAAATTTAAGGAAATAACAAGCAATATCTCGAAGACGGTTCACTCAACAAAAGAAATGTATATGACATAAGTTGTGTATTTTAACGCGATCTACATTTTTTGTGTAGTAAAATTTTGTCTATCTCTTATGGTTTACCAGTTATGCAAAAGTCGTTCACAATGAAGAATACTTTTGGAGACATTCCCAGAAAATTCGAGATATACATTTCATTTCTCATGACATTATCTTAAACATATGATATTTTCATCAAAATCGTTAGAGCCATTTTTGAGAAAATTAAAATTTTCGAAAAATCTTCCATGTAAAGGGTAGTCTGGGGTGGGGGGATTTTCTTGAAAACCTTCGTGTCGTATCTCTGGAAGATACTGAACCTAAATACCAAGTTTGGTGCTTATCCGACTGTTCGTTTTTGAGTTATGCTGTTCACAGACACACACACAGACACACACACACAGAGACACACACACGGACATGTTTCCAAAAATGCTTTTTTTGGATTCCGGAGGTCTCAAAACATGTATTTCCGGCGAAATCTCGGTATCGAATTTTTGGGTGGAATACAATACTTCCCCTACTTACTATACGTAGTAGAGAAAGTAAAAAAACAGAACAACTAATTCCCATTTGAGAAAAAGTAAAAGTATTGGAAAATTTAAGGGAATAACAAGCAACATCTCGAAAATGGTTCACTCAAAAAAAAATGTATATGCCATAAATTGTTTATTTTTACGCGATCTACATGTTTTGTGTAGTAAAATTTTGTCTATCTCTTATGGTTTACCAGTTATGCAAAAGTCGTTCACAATAAAGAATACTTTTGGAGACATTCCCAGAATATTCACGATATACATTTTATTTGTCATGAAAATATCTTAAATGTATGATATTTTAATCAAAATCTTAGAACCATTTTTGAGAAAATTAAAATTTTTGATAAATGTTCCATGTAAAAGGTAATCTGGAGTGGGGTGATTTTTTTGAAAACCTTCGTGTCGCATCTCTGGAAGATACTGAACTTAAATACCAAGTTTGGTGTTTATCCGACTGTTCGTTTCTGAGTTATGCTGTTCACAGACAAACACACAGACACACACACGGACATGTTTCCAAAAACGCTTTTTTTGGATTCATGGGGTCTCAAAACATGTATTTCCAATGAAATCTCGGTTTCGAATTTTTGGGTGGAATACAATACTCCCCTACTTACTATTATACGTAGTAGAAAAAGTAATATACTGGTTACACTATCCCTAATGTTTACAACTGTATTTATGGCAAAAACGATTACACAGAGGGAAAACCACTCATCCTTCATTTTACACCAGTAAGTATTTACGTTATAGGAACGAATTACACATATAACACGGCACATTACGTAAGTAGTTACGTTTATATCACCTATGTGTTCCTGTCCAGACTGTGATTAAGTCATATCTGCAACTCCAGAGTTCACTACGAAGATTCAGACTTTGGTCATCTGATAAAAACATGCAAGCAATTGTTTTCTAATGATTTAATTGTGAAATGTTCGACGAGTGTTTAGAAATGTTAAGCATTTGCGTGTAAAGTTTTACATTTCTTCATAAATATAGTTACTTCTGTTATTCTGCTGCTGATATCCATTATTCAGAGGTTGCTTTCGCACCCATAATAGCAAAGCATTAATAGAGTTACATTATCTACTTAATATTAGTTTCTGAGCAGTTATAGCTTTGGTTTATGCTGAGTTCACAGAATAGAACATTTCCTTATACAGAAAGGCCCAAAAAATACACTTACGATTTCGTCATCTCATCACTATTATCATCATCAGGGTCCGGATTTTGATGATCTAAAATATTTGAAAATTGACATAAAATGACTAATTTTTACTTTCTCTACCATGTATAGTAAGTAGGGGAAGTATTGTATTCCACCCAAAAATTCGATACCGAGATTTCACCGGAAATACATGTTTTGAGTCCCGCTGAAACCAAAAAATTCATTTTTGGAAACATGTCTGTGTGTGTGTCTGTGAACAGCATAACTCAGAAACGAACAGTCGGATAAACACCAAACTTGGTATTTAGGTTCAGTATCTTCCAGAGATGCGCCACGAAGGTTTTTAAGAAAATCCTCCCACCCCAAACTACCCTTTACATGGAACATTTTTCGAAAATTTTAATTTTCTCAAAAATGGCTGTAACGATTTTGATTAAAATATCATATGTTTAAGATACTGTCATGAGAAATGAAATGTATATCTCGAATTTTCTGGGAATGTCTCCAAAAGTATTCTTCATTGTGAACGACTTTTGCATAGCTGGTAAACCATAAGAGATAGACAAAATTTTACTGCACAAAAAAATGTAGATCGTGTTAAAATACACAATTTATGTCATATACATTTTTTTTGGGTGAACCATTTTCGAGATATTGCTTGTTATTCCCTTAAATTTTCCAATACTTATACTTTTTCTCAAATTCGTTATTCATTTTTTTGTCCTGATAATTTAAAGAGAAGCACATAGCAACCAGCTCTTAAAATATTTGACTATCGCTTAAAGCCTAGCAATTTCCCTTGCATCTACAAGAAGATTAGCAATAAGATTAACATCTCGATATCTCGATTAACATGAAGCATATGGAGAATAAGCGTTTGTAAATATAGTTTGCACAAGAGTAGAGAAAGTCATGTGAGTGTAACACATTAGATTTTTTAAAACATAATAATGACAAAAAATCTTATGTACTTTCTCTACCCTCTATCGTTTGTTAGTGCGTATACAACTTATTCTTATGACAGTTTATTTCTAGCTTTATTTTAATCCAAATAAACCTTTGCTACATTACACATTTCGTTAGGAGACGAAGAGAACAGCGATACTCAAATTTTTAGGAACTGGGCGCTTTATACTGACCTTAAAATTCTATACTCGTTCCATGCAATCGCGAGAAATAACTGATTACCGATGGGACTTAAAAGAATGACAAAGTATTGAATAAATCGAACCATTAATAACGAATATCTTGGAAATGGCTGATGCTACAAAAACTTTATTTGAAATAAAGTGTGTGTGTTAAAGTGATCTACGTTTCTTGTGTGGTATGCTTTCGTCTATGGCTTAACGTTTAAAGAGTTATACAAGATTATACAAAATTTCTCCCGAATAAATAGGAATTCAGGGCCATTCCTAGAACATTCAAAATATACATTTTATTTGTCATGTAAATATCTTTAATATATACATTTTAATTAAAATCGTTAGAGCCATTTTTAGACAATTCAAAATTTCGGAAGATGTTCCACATAAAGGTAGTTTGGGGTGGAGAGATTTTCTTGAAAAGTTTCTTCGTGTAGCATCATTGGAAGGTACTGAACCTAAATACTAAGTTGGGTATTTATCTGACTTTTCGTGTTTGAGTTATGCGTTCACACACAACACTGGACCTTTTTCTAAAAATGCTTTTTTTTGGATTCAGGGGTCCCGAAAATATGAGTTTACGATGAAATCTCGGTATCGAATTTTTGGATGGAGTACAATACCTTCTCTACCTACTATGTACGGCTAGAGAAAGTATGACCTAGAAATTAAAAATAAAACTGATATTTATTTGATTTATTAAAATTAGTATTAAGTATAGAAAGCTATAAATTATTTTATAAATAGATATAATTATTATACAAGTAGAAAAAGATAATTTAGAAAATTAGTCTAAAATATATTTATTCCATATTCTTGTTCGAACAATGTGAAAAATAGATTAAGACAATTGTTTATGGAGCAGGACTTACACAACTGTAGCATTAAATCTTTTGAGTTCTCAGATTATACAAACTTTCTTGCGAATGAAGACCTCACAGTCTATGATACGACACAAGGACAAGGACTGATTGATTGTATGCACTCATTAACGCGAAAAACAGAAACCTGACCTGTCTCATCCCTAGTTTGGGACAAGAATTCATAACTAATTATACCTGCTCCCTTGACAATATACCCCTCCATCGACAAGTAACCCTTTCCAGATTAACCATTAAATAGGAACGATTTTTTTTCAAAAATGCGAGTAAAGGATACTGGGCCCTTTATCATTATGTGCATGTTAGCAATGCCTATGATGCAACAATTAAAACATGATATGTTATCGGAATCCGAGGCCCTTTTCATATTATTATTATTATTATTATTATTATTGTTATTATTATTATTATTATTATTATTATTATTATTATTATTATTATTATTATTATTATTATTGGGTTCCATGGAGTTAATTGAGGCTTATGAAGTAGCAGATTATTATACACGGCACTGGAATAAAATAAATAATTCGATTTGCTGTACCCTACCTCAGATGACCAGTAACAGTTGCTAAAACCTCTCTCAGATAAACAGAAGCAAACTGCACTGACAAATATTTAGCTGATTTGTGTTCAGAAAAAACTCCTATGCTATACAATCCACTACTTTCACTAGTCACAATCATTTATTTCATGCCTATTCAATAAACTACTAATACAAAATTTTGTTTTTGTATCTGCTTCCTATTCATTATGATTATGTTGGTAGAAATGGTTTCAATATACATCCTAGTAGTCGGTTAGGAGACTGATGTGACAGTCACCTGTTTACAGGATATTTCAGAAATACTTTTACAAACTTCGGGTATGGGTTCCTCACACCAAAAGAAGGAAAAAGGTTCATATGAACATATGTCCCATAATCCTTGGTTTTCGCGTTATTCCTGTCATAATGAAAGTGTGAGTTCAACGGCCTTCGGGGTCCAACCTCAAAACGTCATGTCTCTATGCATTCATAGAAGGCGTTGACCCAGTGTACTACATACGGTAAATGGCGAAGTGCTGCCATGGAGACTTGTTAACGTTTGTCATTTGTCATTAGTCTGTCTTCAACGTTTCAATTGTGTACATGTAGTGAGTTAACTGCATGTGTTTCGTTCCACCATGGCTGGATATTAATTTCGTGAACAGGCAGACATGAATGGTAATGGACGCGAGGCTGCACGACTCTATCAGATGGAGTTTCCAGACCGCAGACAACCGAATCATCCAACCTTTGTCGCTGTTTATCGTCGCCTTGCTGAGACAAGAACCGTTGCACCACGGACTATTGATCGAGGAAGACCAAGAGTTGTTCGTACGCCGGAACGCGAAGAACAGATGTTAAGTGTGTTGGAGACGATCCGGGTATCAGTAAAAGACAAGGCTGTGGCATCTGGTACGTCACACGTGACAGCATGGAGGGATAGGCAGAGGAGGACCAGTTCCATGGCCTGCACGTTCTCCGTCCTCAATCCTGTGGATTTTTACCTCTGGGGGCATCTTAAATCATTGGTTTATGGAGCAGCCATCCCGGATGCAGAAACGCTTCATCGACGTGTCATGGAAACCTGCGTAACCATTCCACACCATTCCGGAGTTTTTGACAGGGTGCGACATTCCATGATTCGACGAGTACAGGCATGCATAGAAGCAAGAGGAGGACATTTCGAGCATTTATTATAAGTTTTGTGTGTTATAAGTGTACCACTGTGTTGAACACCTCTTGACGAGAAAACAAAGGATTATGGGACATATGTTCATATGAATTTTTTTTCTTTCTTGTGGTGTAAGGAACCCATACCCGAAGTTTGTAAAAGTATTTCTGAAACATTCTGTATGTATGTCTGCCCTGATATTACACACTCTATGCATGAATTCAGGAGAAACAAAAGAACGGCACTAAAATGTGTAGTATTGCTTAAATTAGAAGACTCAAAGGGAGAGTATGGAATATATCTGAAATAGCTAATTCTACGAAAAGTAATTATTTGGCAGAAAGTGTATGTGATAACGAGCTCCACTATTTCCCTTAAGTAAGGTTTCGTTTGGTTTTCCTGTCATAAAAGTATAAACAAATCAATAAAAATGAGGACTTTAACTCTAAATTTGAATTATACATTACATTTGTTATGTTAATATCACAAACATATTATATTTTAATCAATAGTCATTTTGGAGGAAGTAAAAAAGTATAGGTTAGTTTGGTATATCGTTTAATTGCTTGTCTAATTCTACCTTACCAACCTTGTCCTACACACGGTTTATGTGAAAAAACAATTAATTACCATTGATTGACCTAATAATTGGTTAAACTATGAAGCCGGGGCTTAAGGTAGGTACATACAACATTGTGAGTCGACACTGGGATATGTCACTCAAAATTAATTTGAGATGTACTTGTGGTTTATCGGAAAAAATGCGAGTTAGTTGGAGATTTTAATGTCATGTCACATATTGCCATGATAGCTCAGTTGCTTAGAACAACCGGATGGAAACCGGAAGATCCCTGGTTCTAATCCCGACTATGGCATGGGATTTTTCAGTCTGATTCAAACTTTGCAACCTTATCCTACACACGACTTGTGTGAAAGAACAATTATAAATTACCACAACATTATTCGTATATCGTAAAGCAGGTTTACTATATATATATATATATATATATATATATATATATCCGCAGGCTGAGAAGTTGTGCAGTCTCGGCGTTGTGCAGGCTATGCCGTAAACACTGCCCACTACATCGCGCCGTATCAGTTTCAGCCGAATGACTGCTTTGCATCGGTCGGGATGCACTGACTTGCACTCGTAGCGCAACAGTGTACGCGTTGGCCTGTAATGAGAAGGTACCAGGTTCAAATGCTGCCCTGAAGGTACTTTTTATATTTAGCAACTTTAACGAAAACTGATAGTTTGGCATGGAAGTGTTTAAACGCAAATTGTTACTTGTTAGAATTATGCTTTAATGGACATCATAAATAAATGCATATTCATATAACATTTTAATTATAACTTACAAATACAAGGCACCATTAAATAATAGTTTACTATTTAAAGCTATTCTTTCATACAAAAGAAAGCCAATAAATTGTTCTGAGAGTTTACAAAATGCAGTACGTACATACAAACTAGATAACGTATGCAAGCCAATATTGTGATCGTTGTGAACCTCTCTGGTTCCCAAAGTAGTGCAGTTAACAGTTGGACCATCACACAGTTAAATCTCTACAATTTACCCGTTTCCTCCATGTGGTTGTAATAGGGGTTCAAACTGGCCACCATGCCGGTGGATGCAAGATCTCAGTCTATCATCGCCAGCCTAACCCGGTGCAACATGGCCAGTGTGATGTCACGGCAAGCTAAGATGATGCGTTCCCTGAGATGTTGAGGGGTCATTGACAGCTCCTAGTACACGATATCTTTAAGATAACCCTATAAGAAGAAATCTAATGGGGTTAGATCTGGTGAGCGTGCTGGCCACCCTATTGGTTCATGCCGTGCGATCCCTCTCTCAGGGTAAGTGGCATCGAGATAAGCCGTTATACTACGGGCTGAATGAGCTGGTGCCTCATCATGTTGGTACCATATAGTTGGTTCTGCAACGACACTTCATCCAGTAGAGTAGGCAGCTGGTGTTGTGGGAAGTGGATATAGTGATTCCCATTGAGTTGGCCATCATAAAAATACGGGCCTATTAGATGATCACCAAATATACCAGCCCAAACGTTGAAACCCCATCGGACTTGTAAGGCCGCCTCTCGCATCCAATGCGGGTTTACAGTGATCCAGTAATGGATGTTGTGGCGATTTACATGGTCTGTGTTGTGGAACCCAGCTTCGCCTGTAAATAACACAGTTGCTAAAAATGTGAATCTTGCTCAGTTTGTCGTATGATCCACCTAGCGAACGCCACTCTCCGTCCATGGTCTGGCTGCAGTAGCTCCTGGTGTAGTTGAAGATGATAAGGGAAACTTCGCATGATGTAGTATTCACCACGATCCGTCGTTGCTTGGTCACAGACAGGGTGATCTCTTTGTGGATGTGGTGTCTTGTGCACTGTTCCTGATTCCAGAAGGCGGTTCGCAACTCGCAAAAACGTGTGATCTGCAGGAAGTGTTCTCTGCGGAAACCTCTGTTGTATTCAGCTGCGCTTCCCTGTATTCTAACAGCATGTCCAGATACCCTCTATTCGAAAACATTATTCCACAGTGAGCACCAACGACTGGAACTTCGTATTTATAGGCAAATCCACTTTCTAGTACATTCGGAAAGAAATCATGATTTGTTAGAACGTTCTCGAAACATGAACAGAAATTAATAATAAAAAAAACAACTTATTGAGAGGCGTGATTTGAATTTTCGACCTTCACTATAACTTACCAGCAAATTAACCATTGCGTTACTAGAGCATGTTAGCTACAACCACCACCGTAGCGTAATCAGCGGGCTGGTGAATGCGGTGTCGGCACCTGCATTTCGCATCGTCTGTAAACTGCAGGGTTGCTTAGTTACCAATCCGCAGGATGAGAAGTCTCACATGGTATATATAAATGAACTCTGTACTTTGTAGTAAATTATTGTTTATATCTTATGGTTTAACAGTTGCACAAGATTGTGGAAAAATGAAGAGGACTTCACAAGCTATTCACAGAAAATGAGAAGTGTACATTTTAGTGGTCATGCAAATATCTTAATGTAATGTTCTAATCAAAACTCTCAAATATAAAATTTGGTATTTATTTTATTTATCTACTATAGGTAACCGGTAGGAAAAGTAATAACATTATATCAACATTTAGAGATGTTTGATTGCTTTCTATACTTAGTTGTTAATGAATAGATAGATGGAAATTATTTTGAGAACAAGTATGCCGGGTCGTCAGGCGAGTGCTGGACTTCGTTGAAATGCCTGAACAAAGTACGGGATGCAGTCAGAGTTTGTTGGAACGCGTCAGTAGGACATCTTTAATGCGCATGCTCAAACTATCAGTGATTTGTTTGGAAAAAAGCAAAAAAGAAAAACCCCTCTATATCACGTCGCAGCCGCTTTCGAAAGCAATATGACGAAGAAAATGTGGAATAGTCTTGAAACATGCTTTTGTGTTACATTTTTACTTTTGTATGTGTACAAGTCAGTTTTAAGTTTATCTAAAGAAATATATTTGCATCTGGGGTTCTCATAAACCCCGGAGATTAACTCTGCCTACTAAGTAAAATCTCAAATTTATTACATTTTATACTTATCACATATATTGTTATAATTTTTAATCAGATTCCAAAGATGAAGTGCCATTCCCAAGTGATATTTGAACTAGACATCAGAGAAAACCACTATCGTATAACTATTTCCTATTATTTTATTGTAAATTCTGTTTTAGTAAAAATAGATACTTTTTTCTTTCTCTACGACGTACTCAGGAGGCAGAGGAAGTATTGCATTCCACCCAAAAATTCGATACGGAAATTTAACCAGAAAAATACGCTTTGAGGTCCCGGAATAAAAAAATATAACTTTTAGAGAAATTCCAAGTGAGTGTGTGTGTGTGTGTGTGTGTGTGTGTGTGTGTGTGTGTGTGTATGCGTGAACAGCACAACTCTAAAACGAAAAGTTGGATAAATACCAAACTTGACATTTAAGTTCAGCATCCTTCAAAGGTGCGACATAAAGATTTTTGAGAAAATTCCCCATCCCAAACTACCCTTTACTTGGAAAATATGTCGAAATTTCTTATCTTCTTAAAAATGTCTATAATGATTTAGTATAAAATGTATACTAGTATAAAATGATTTAGTAAAAATATTTAAGATATTTGCATGACAAATAAAATGAATATCTTGAATAGCCTCTGAAGTCAAGGAATTTTGCACAATTTTGCGTAATTGGTAAACCTTAAGAGATAGACAAAACGTAGTACACCAAAAATGAAGAACTGTTTAAAACACACGATTTATTACAAATAACATTTTTGTGACATCAGCCATTTACGAGAAACCTGTTATTATTGCTTTGAGTTTTTTAATACTTTGTCACCTTTTTTTAAAGCGTTGTCGCTAATCGATTGTTTTTCGCTGTCATGGAAAGAGTATTACAGAATTTCGAGGCCAGCATATAGTTGCTCTCTTTTAAAGATCTATCGATTCGATTTCCTCTATCCCTTTAGGACCTACAACGAGATGTGTAATTAACTATTTCTGCAAACGTTTATATAAAAATAAATGATAGTGGGTAGGAAAAGTCGTGTGAATGTATGCGAATACAAACTTCTATAGCAATTTACTTGAAGTAGATAGAAGAATAAGCTTTTGCAAGAATAGTTTGTAGACGGTATATAAAAATAAACAATAGTAGGTAGAGAAAGTAACGTGAAATTAAAACATCATTTTTTTTAAACGACCGTCGCTATAAGTAGTTTGTACTGATGTCATGGAATGTGTAATAAAGCTATTTCTACAAAGATTTATCTCGATTAACATGAAGTAGGGAGAAAATTAAGCGTTTTTAAGAGCAGTTTATAGAAACTAAATATTGTGGGAAAAATTCATGTGAATGTATTACCTACATCAAATTTTTAAAATTGAGGTTCGCGCTGTATATTGTGTCTTATCACTAACATTCTACAAATTAGGCTACAGTTTAAACAATCCATTTACTCTAATTATTGATTTTCTGAAAAGTGGAAGTAATAATCAATTATGGAAGAGCGTATTGAACAAAGTTAATTGCAATTTTTCCATGTAGAAGTTTCATACCTTGACCCTGTAATTTCTCTTTTGTTGATAAGCAAAGTTGGAAGAGAACTGTGGCAATCCTGTCTGCATCTCATTTTCCAAACATTTTGCACCTGTAATGCTGGCTATAATTTGGGTTCTTCTAAACGAGTGGCTCTAAAGCCATTCTACTATTTCGTGTACTTCCTGCACTCTGGTGAGCAAAATAGGTTGACAGTTCATTCTAAATAGTATCAAAGTCTGCCGCGACATCGCAGCACCGATGTTGACAGCTGTTGCTCAGTGTCAGCTGATTCAAGCAAAGACGTATTTGATTGTAATACAATGGTGTATGCGTTTATTATTCATACACGAGGCCCAAAAGGTTGCGATATATTATACTATAGAGTATTTAGTTGCTACAGTGATGAAGAGAGAAGCTCTAATAGCGATGCCGCGAGCAGGGAAATGGATAGTAAGGTTATATTGCAAACAGCAAAGATTTTTGACACATCTTCAGAGAAGAAGGAGTTGCTTGAACACGTTGTGAACAAAGTGCATATGCAATATTCCATGAAAACATCATGTTCTGTATTACCAACGTCAGTGAGTGAAGACTGTAAGGATGCGTTTGCAAAAGGAATTTTCATGGAAAGACACTGGAAAAGAGAAACTGGGTTAGTGCTCCCGATTGTGTGGCAGTGTTGCTCTAATCTGGGATTTGTGCTTGTGTGCAGTAAAAAGGAGAACTATCTCCAAGCTCATAATATTTTAGATATTATCATTCAACAACTAGAAAAGCATCTGCAGTTTGTAAGCAGTCCATTAATGGCTATGTCAATTGTGGAAACTGTGGCACTCATCGTAAATCATTACCTCCCAGCTGGTCAGTTACTTTTCATGAACAGGAAATTAACGAGACAGTACGAAAAACAGCTGGAAACTGACCTTTTCTCAAAGTAGCAAAACTGCAGTGAATTATGTGACTAGTGAACAATGTCGGTAAACATCCCATTCAGTTTTCAGTTTCATTCCAGAAGCAATACTTTTTATGTGCAAAGAAAGAAAAAAAAACAATATCTATGGCATATTATTTCAGGAATACTTTACAGTTTATTCGTAGGGACACTATTCCGTATGCGGAGCATTCAACTTGTTTATAGACTAATTTTTATATTTGCTTCTTTTCATAGTTTGTAGTGTGCACACTGGAATCTTGTTAGTACACCTTCCAGAAATTATTCCTCTTATTGTTTTTGTTAATAAATGATTTAACAAACCTTTGCGTACACTATAACGCCTCAGAACTTGGAGATTATGAACAAATGAATGGTGATTAAGGTCCAAAGAGCGGCTTAAGACTTCTTGAACATTTGTCTTTTATGGAAGGAAAAAGCTGGAGGAGAAAGCATAATTCAGGTGCATGCCCCAACGAAGATGTAAACTTGGGTCCTGCTATTTATTTGCTATGCATGCATTACCTTTTTTTTCTCTGCCTCATCAACTTCAGCATTATTTTTCCTTCACAAACCCTCTAAAGTAGATCAAATGCTTAATTAATTTGTCCATTTGCATTGTGATCCATTTATCCACATTTCAGGTGCTTCCAATAATTGTATTGTTTGTTTGTTCCATAAGGTCTGCAGTGAGCAAGGCTCAGGACCATTGACCATGTCATACAAATTATTACTCTCTGTCCAAGCAATTAAAGCACTTACTCGCCAACTTCTTTCTTACATTTTTGCTTTCTCTCCTACTTTTGTAAGTAAAGAAAGTGTTGTACTCTGCCCAAAAATTTGATGAATTCAAAAAAAATTTTTTTTAGAAAAATGTCAATGTCTGTCCTTGTGTGTCTGTGAACATCATGACCCAAAAGCAAACGGTCCCCTAAATACCAAACATTATATTTAAGTTCAGCAGCATATTTCAAGAGTGTGACCCAAGATTTTCAAGAAAATTGCTCCACCACAAAACTACTCTTTAAATGGAAAAGTTGTTTTTTTTAATTTTCAAAAATGGCTGCTAATGATTTTGATCAAAATACTATATAGTTAAAATATTTCGACAATCTGCTCTTAGTTCTCTTCCTTGGTGATGAAAATAATGTGTTATATGTCCAACAGACGAATATTTAATGCCACCAAAGCTGGTAAGATACCCAGCCTCAAAGCGTAGCCGAGGGATGTTTTTTAGAAGGAAAGGAGTGTAGCAGTTGCAACCATTTTCAACAAAGAGAACTAAGAGCAGATTTGCCAAATATTTAAATAACAAATAAAATGTATATTTTGAATTTTCTGGAAATAGCTTATGAAGTGTTTTCATTCTGAATGACTTGCATAATTGGTAAACTATAAGAGATAGACAAAATCCTTCACATAAAAAATGTGCCTGTTGTTTAATTGGGCAATTTCAAATAATTGTTTTATAGTGTTAACCATTTCCAAGATATTCTTTGTTATTGGTTTTAATTTTCAAATACTTAAACCATTTTTAAGTAGTAAATTGCTATTCATATTTTCTCGTGGTCATGCAAGAAGTATGGAATTTCAAAGCCATCACATAGTGATTAAATTTTTAAAAGCTTGACTATTGCTTTAGCGAGCTGTATCCTTCTTATACTATAACAAAATGTGTAAAAGTTACATAAAAATAGTTTGTAGAAGAGTGAATAGAGAAAGTTATGTGAATGCAGCAGATGCATATATATTTATATTTTTTCCCCCATAATATAAAAAACAAAAATAACAAAAATGATTTTAAACCCAGCACTATTGCCATGGCATACTTCCTCCTCGCGCATAATGTAAAACAAAAAGAAATAGGGAATAAGTTGTAACTTACAGCATATATCTCTAAATTAATTAAACATTTACCTATTATATGACACAATATTAAAATATCCCTGCATATTATATGAAGAGTGACTATATAAGGATAACTTTTAGTTATTTTTTGAAAATAGTTTTCTTTTTTAACTTGTCTAGTGATTTTAAACATGGAAGATGGTTATAAAAAATTTACTGGAGACCATAATCTCCTTTTTTGAAAATCAACAGCTGTGTGCAATCACCTGCATCTGGTATTCTGGTCATGTACAACAAAGTTTGTTGTAAAACCACATAATTATCTTCAAGATAGCTCAGGATGAAAATGAAATTGATTTTTGTTTATGGACAATCTTTAACTACTACGGTTCTTAGCATCCCATTCTGTATTGGGCATGAAACACCAGAAATTTTGCTCAGAAGCCATTTATCAGGCTTGAGGTTCTTTTACGTGCCATAAATCTATGATACGGGATCACCGATTTTAATTCCCTTTCGAAGGAAGCCATGTTAAGGATATTTATGCTAAAAAAATCCATTGCTTTCTTCCGGTTTTGAACCCACAACCTCGGGAACCAGAGGCTAACATCGGCCCCTCCACTACAGAGGACAACAGCTCAGGAGTGAATATATATATATATATATATTTTCACTCCTGAGCTGTAAGAATGAGAATTTTGAAGTGTTTAAATAAGGGACTATAGGAATGATGAGGGCAGCATTGCAAAGAATTTTTACCACTCTTTTTTGTAACACAAACACTTTTTTACTATTTATAGAATTATCCAGAGTATTATTCTGTATTGCAAGATGGGGTGAAAGTAGGAAAGTATACTGTTCTGAAGGTATTCTGGTTGAGAAGATTGTTCAGATTTCTTAATGAAAAGCATGCTGAACTAAGTTTCTGTAACATGCTTCCTATATTTTACCCAGCTGAGCTCTTTATCCTTTAGAGTCCAAGAAATGTTATGGATTATTATCATACCTAATTGATAATTTATCTGCTTATTCTTTATTTTGAACTGAGTAAAATTTGTTTTTTCATAGTTTAACAATGCTTAATAGCATCAAACCAAGTATTAAGCTGTCCAAAGGCCTTATTGCTAAGTCTCTTAGCTGCTCATGTAACATACTAGTATCATTTGCAAAAAGCATTCCTTTTTACTCCTTGCTAGATTATGTGGCAAGTTGAATATTAAAAATAACAAAGGACTAAGCATAGATCCTTGTGGAACACCTTTAGTGATTTATTATAACCATAAAAAGTTTTCCAAGTAAATGGTAGTTGGAGTGAGGGGATTTTCTTGAAAATTTTCGTGTTGCATCCTTGGAAGAAGTTGAACTTAAATACCAAGCATTTAATCATCTTTTTGTTTTTGAGTTATGTTGTTCATAGACACACATACACACAACCTTTATCAAAAATATCATTTATTAGTGAGTATATAAACTATTCTTAAGGAAATTAATTTTTCTATACAGAAGGTTTTAGTCCTGTTAGGGATTCATTGTTCAAGTACGTTCTGGTCACTTCAGTAGATGTTGAAAGATTATGTTAGTGATTTACTATGCACAAAGTTATTATGGCAGAAATGACAGTGATGCATGAATCAATTTGTGTTGCATTAATCAGTTATTTACCACTTTTAGTGATTTCATATTTACCATATTTAATCTATTGTATACAAAAGCTGCATTAATTTATGTCTTGCATACTGTATTTTCAGTTTGTTTAACAATATAAACACACTGTATTATTTCTGCTTGTACAGTATTCTTTCAGATGAATTTCCTAATTTTATGGTGCCTGTTTTAAAACAATAATAACCTATTTGTTACATTTTTTCCATCTATATAGACCTTAAACTATTTTGGTGACCTAAAATCTAACATCTAATAATAAAATTTAACACCTAGGAATAATTCTATTATCTATCAAAAACATTTGATTGTATAAATTTTAGCGTATTCTTATCAGAATATACCATCATGATATTAAAGACAAATGTAATCAATGGATTGTGTCATACTTTTCGAGCAGAAAGTGAAAAGTTATTATAAACTCTTCAGATAATTGCAATGGGAACACAGAATGGTCTTAATTAAGCATGATGTTCAACAAGGTTCAATTATGCGTCCATTATTATTTCTACTATATAGCAATGATCTCCTCTCTGCAATAAACAAACATGCTTATGCAGATCTTTTACAGAAGAAACAAACCGCACCCCAAGAATAACACTGCCACTACTCAATAAGCACAATTTTGAAGTAATGCATCTGAAAGCTTTGATTCATGATATTAACAGAATATTGACTAATTTTGACAAGTAAGAATATTATATTGATGTAGTGTAACAACCCTCAACTCTCTTTATTTTAAATTAACAGAATATTCTGAATTGCAACATTGACATCTCGTGTAGCTATCTTCCAGAAGCCGAATCAAGATATGGCAGTTTAAATTTTTGGTAGAAAACTATTCCATGAACCAGGAAATGGATGTAACTCAAAACAGTCAATTTTTGAGTTGTGGCATTGTTGTTCTAGGAATGTGATTAGTATTCTGAATAAAGAATACAAAAGCAGTCACCTTCCAGATTTATCTGATAATCTTAGTGTGTTAAATAATTGTTTTAACATCAGCAAATTCATAAGAACTTTGAAAAAAGTAAATACTGATGGCTTAGTGGACACGTGTGTTAAGTGCATTTTTGGGGTAAAATGAGTTAAGTGTAAAATTGTAACCATTTAAGTATTACTTTCCTGTGCACATATGTGATAAGTGAAAAACATGCGTTTTCTTACACTTTCTGTGATGCCAGATGTAATTACTATACTGGCATGCACAAATGTGATAGATGCATTTACCATTTCTGTGCACTTAGAGTCAGCGAGCCAAATGTGCTCAGTTACAACATTTGTGTTTTTAAGTTTTTAGCAATGTATACTCTTTCAACATGTGTGCTCTCTGTTGGCGACATGCACTCATTGTTGGTTTGGTGGCTAGATAGCCCTTCTCAGCTGTGTGTTGCAAATGACTCGTTCGATTTGCAGAGAGTAAAATGAGTTCGTGAGCTAAAAAGCTAGTTGAAGTGCCGTCAGCTAATAATGAAGCATCTACTACTGCACATGGTAATTCTATAACATTTCAGTTTACATGTTTTTAAACTGATACATGATGTAAAATTAAATATTGAGGGATTGCTTGACTCCGTATATGGTTTAGCCTTTAATACTTGTATTACATTCACAAATACAATAATGCTGTTTAAAATAATTGTTAGCCATGCCGTCAACTGAGGGATTATAACAACATTGTTAGTTTGTGGAATTTATTACCCAAACATACGAATAAATAGAATAATATGATACCAGCTCATTTAAGTATACCAGAATACTAAATCAAACTTGAATACAGGAAGCCACTACTTGACAAATTTCGTCACCCGGATAGTTCTAATTTGGCCTAATATCTAATTCCTTCGAGTGTATTATTAGCCTTTAAAGTCTGTAAGCTGAATAACAGTTTAAAATAATGATCAGTTTTAATTTATTAATGAATATTAATAATTAAAGAAGTAACAAAAACTATCTTTGTGGTTCCCAAGCAGAGCTAGCACCTCAGCAATTATCTGAAGAGGAACACACTTCAATCTCAGATTTTAGTTCAGATTCCAGTGACATGTACGTTCTGAACACCTCAGGTTCCGAATCCTTCACTGTAGACTTTAATGATCATAATGCTCAATTTCAAAGTAACTATTCATTAATTCAAAGTTTTATTTCTTTTGAATGAGTAAAAATGAAGTAGGCCTAAGGGCTGAATTTTTATGGTTTGTTTTTATAAAATCAGATAAACAAAATGACAATGAGCAAAATAGTTTGAAAAATCAACCAAGAGAAAGGAGCAGGAAAGAAATAGGTGTGCTTGGAAACGCTGTATGGTGAAAATTTCAAGAGTCAGTTGTCAAGCTTATACCAACAGGAGTGGAAAACCTATTGCAGCAAATAAAACCAAAGTTGCTTGACTGTTCGAAGTGCCAGTATGTCTCTTCTTTTTTTTTTCTAGTGCTTTGAAATTAAAAATTGTGTGGTGTGACAGTTTCAGGTTATAATAATTCTTTTTTAGGTATAAGTGCAGTCAAAACTTCAGTGAAGTGCTACGTTTCGATTGGTGTTGAAGTAGTACAAATGTTGTAACATTATTATAGCACCACGTTTGGAAGCCAATTATGATGCGGTATTACAAATAATGTTGTGTGTTTGTGATGTTTATGCATGTGTGTTTACTTCACGCGTTGCCATCTTGTGACGTCATTCCTTGTTTGGTTCGTAGCTCCCTCTGGCGTAGCAATTTGTATCAATTAGTTTCCGAAAGAATTTAAGTTTAGTATATTGTCCTCCGGCTAGCTATCATCTTATCTTGGTAGAACTTGTATCTCTTGCAGGGTGTGAATCGGAAAGGAATCTTTTATCCAGAAATGATACTGATGAAGAAATTGGTTTTATAACTTTTATTGTCGAACACGTTCACTAACACTTTTTACATATTAATCTGGATACTTGCTAAACTGAAACTGTTTGTAATAACTTCTTACTTATCACTTTTAACTATGTATTTCAACTTTGTGTAGAATTAACTTTATAATAATTCTGTAATTATGCTGCGTGTAACTTGACGAAATGAATGAACTGAGAGACCGACGTGTAGAGTATTGAGAATTTTGTTGAACTGGGGACAAGCTACCTCGGACCTACACTATTTATAGGCCTGCATCAAGATACGCCTAAAGATTATAAATGAACTGCTATTGGCTAATAAAACGCGCCAACATTAGCGTCTATTTTAATATCCAATGAAAACCACTAATACATATTACTTTAGGAAATGTTCTAGAAGCTTCTAAACGGAAAAAACGCGCGAAACATTACGTAACTTCCTTGTTCCCGGTAACGATAAACAACTCACCCCCTTGCTGCATTATTGCGTTATTGTTGACAGTTTCAGTAAAGCCGTATATAATTATTTACCAATAATAATTACAATTAATAAACATCAGAAATCAATGTCACATAAAAATACATATTTATATTACAATCATTATTTACCTTTAAGTAATTTGTGATACAAATTACCATATCAGTGTGCAGAATACTGGAAACTGGCAGATGATGTACAACAAAAAATCTACCTCAGATCATTCATTGTAAACAAACGTATTTGTTGCAGAAAAAGTTTTGCACAAAAAGAGAGGATGACATCCCACGAATGTTATTTACGACATTCAAATGATAAAAGGAAACATGTGTGGTTGAAATTTCTATGTTACACTTTTTGTCTATAAGCCATAAAGTAATTGAATTTTGTATGAAGAAACCAAGTCACACCGGATGCGATGGCAGATCACAGAGACAGTCATCACACAATACAACCCCCTAAGAATAGAAGGATCACATAAAAACTTGCATTGATTCATTTTCTTGTTTAAAGTCCCATTATTGCCTTAAAGACTCAAAAAAGCTGTACTTGTCATCTGATTTTAATTTAACCCTAATGCTTCACTTACACAAGGAGCAATACTTTAAGGAAAAGGGTTTCGTGCCTGTCTCCCTATTTGTATACCGAATGTTTTCAATTCATATAAACCAGCAATGTCCTTTTACATCCAAAAGAAGAACCAATGCACTAAATGTAATGCTTATCAAGCAACTAAGGATAAAGTTCCCTTACAAGAAGATTGAGCTAACCACATGAAAAGAGAAACTCAGTCAATGCAAATGAAAGCACAGGATAAGAAAAGAGCTATTGGTTTGTGGAAGCATAAGCTTCAGATACATCACTTTCGATCTTCAAGCTATTTTAAATGTTCCTCATGCAGGAGACCGTGATATTTATTACAAACATTGACTCGATGTTTACAATTTCACATTATGGATGCAAGCAGAAATGATGAATTCTGCTGCGTATGGGACAAGTTGAGGCAGTATTTTTTAACACTTAAAGATTTTAATCAAGTTATATAAATATAAATTTGAATAACAGCCCACCTTAAACCAATATGTGTATGTAACAATATCTAAAAAGTGTATATTACAGTCATATATGTTTATATTATTGTATCCATGTGTAATAATGTTATGTGAATGTATTACGTAATTTAATAATGTAGGAGCTGTGAGAATAGTAAGTTAAAAGTTGCTAACAATGAGGTAGCCTTGAGTCAATAATGAGTAAGAAGGTTTAACAGTACTACTTGTGATTCTTGGAGTAACAATAATGTAAATATTGAGACAGTTTAAAAATAGCCAATCAACAACCAGAAAAAGCTATAGTTAAATGCAGGTATTCTATTGAGTACGATTAGCCAATCAGAGACTTGAAATACAGAAATTTACAAGTTTAGACAGTTGAAATTAGAAGCCAGTTGCCTGCAAATAGTGTTACTAATCAGATGCGAGATGTGTCCTCGAGAAATTAATTACATATTTGTGTGAGACGAAAATAGTATGTGTGTTAAAAAGTGCAAGTATTAAATAAAATAATCTCACAACTCTGTATATCAGTGAAGTGCTATTTAATTTGTGTCAAGGATTAATAAAAAGGAGTGAATTAAAACTTAAAATCTGTGTAAGCCTACATTCTTGTCGCATCACGCCCTGCCAAGATATCCACGTCTCTAAAATAATACTGACGCAGCTGAGGCTAACATAAATATTAAATATTTAAAGAAACAGTTTAATTACAAAGTTAATATTTTTTTAAACTTGGGGCAAAGGTCTTCTGAAAATACATTTTGGGGCGAAGGCTACCGGAAACTGTTTACTATACGTGCGGTTGCAACAAATTTTAAATTCGGCTCCACAACAGTTGAACTATAATACAACTCCTACTTCAAATCAGCTTTTCATATGTAGCAGCAAGTACCTACTTCAAATTGACACCCAAAGTGTGGTGCAAACAACGTAACTAATCATCTACTTCAAATTGGCGTCCATACATGGAGCTAAATAAATAAACAACTCCAACGTAAAGACAATATCTTCTTCAAAGTGCATTGGAAGAAAAAGTAGCACAGAAATTGGAAGTTGCCTCCTAAAACATGTCCTCAGTTTACTTCACTAATACCTGCAGTAGACAGAAGAGGAATCAATTCATCACTGAAATAAAAAGAAAAATTTTGAGATAATTGACATAAAATTTATGGAACCTGGACATTATTATTTGGGAGGTGATCATGCGGAAAAGGAAGCACATGAATGTCTATACTACTCATTAATGGGCCTCTTGATCTCAGCAGTCAGAATTAACTTCCCCATATCGTCACAGCAATGCATAATGAAGATGGAATTGGTGGGGGGAGTAGTAAACAATGCCACTGCCACAATTAATGGTGAAAAGGTTAACTAGCTGAAGATTAAATGGATCAGGTTGCAGAAGAGTAAACCTACCCTTACTCAGTTCAAATATGACTTCTCATAAGATTTATTTTATGACATAGATATGCCAAGAAAAAAAGACAAGAATGCAGCAAATAAAAGTTTATTAAATCATTTTTATAAGTTAACAAAAAGACTAAATAATTTAAATTAAGGAAAAGCTGCAGGATTGGGCGGATGTTTCTTTGAAGCCTCCATACAGCAAAAATATGTCTAAAAGTGAAAAGAAGAAACAAAACAGCCCTGAAGAATACGGACATTTCATTGAAGAAATTCCAACTGCCAAACAATTTACAGAGGTTTCAGGAGAGGAAGATGAGAAATATAAACTAACTTGCGAGAAAAAAAATTGTTAGGCAGTAATTTTAATTACAGATTCAGATTTTCACTCTATTTTCCTATTGCAGAGATGTGATAACTGTGCTTACTTCCTAAACTAAATGTGCTAAAAAACGCACAATTATAACTTTAAGACATTGTTGTATCCTGTACATTAGTACATGTCACTGTTCTTGACAGAAAATTAACAACAATGAATTTAAGATTGCATTGTGATAATTACTTTCTAAAATAATATGCTTTATTGTTGTGAAATGCAGTTATGAAACTTAAAATGAGATTTTCTCAAAACTATGAAATGTATACTTAACACTTGTGTGCACTAAGCTATCGATACATTCATTTTCACACAAAAAAGGAAAATGCTCTGACCTAAGGACACAATATGAAGGCAATAAAACTTACAGAATTTAGTAACATAAAATGCCTAGCTCTTATTCATTGATAATATGAATTGGAAAGATCATATTCATTATATCTTGCCACAATGAGCTCTGCGTGTTTTGCAATAAGATCATTAGTTCATTTTACAAATAAGAGCATCATAAACATATAGTGCTTACTTTCTTCCTTTAATGACTATGAAATAATGTTCTAGGGAAATTCAGTAGATGCCAAAAAAAATTGTTGTATACACAAAAAAATCTGATGTGTTACTCTCACATGACTTTCTCTACTCTTGTACAAATTATTTATACAAACACTTATTCTCCATATGCTTTATGTTAATCAAGATGTTAATCTTATTGCTAATTTTCTTGCAGGTGCAAGGAGAATTGATAGGCTTTAAGGATAGTCAAATCTTTTAAGAGCTGGTTACTATGTGGCACATTCCATTGTCTTTGTATGTCCAGGACATAAAAAAAATGAATAACGAATTACTATTTGAGAAAAAGTATTGGAAAATTTAAGGGAATAACAAGCAATATCTCAAAAATGGTTTACTCAACAAAAAAAATGCATATGACATAAATTGTGTATTTTAATGCAATCTACATTTTTTGTGTAGTAAAATTTTGTCTATCTCTTATGGTTTACCAGTTATGCAAAAGTTGTTCACAATGAAGAATACTTTTGGAGACATTCCCAGAAAATTCGAGATATACATTTCATTTGTTACGAAAATATCTTAAACATATGATATTTTAATCAAAATCGTTAGAGCCATTTTTGAGAAAATTAAAACTTTGAAAAATGTTCCATGTAAAGGGTAATCTGGGGTGGGGGGATTTTCTTGAAAACCTTCGTGTTGCATCTCTGGAAGATATCGAACCTAAATAACAAGTTTGGTGTTTATCGACTGTTCATTTCTGAATTCACAGACACACACAAACGGACATGTTTCCAATGCTTTTTTTGGATTCAGGGGGGGGGGTCTCAAAACATATATTTCCGGTGAAATCTCGGAATCAGATTTTTGGGTGGAATACAATACTTCCCCTGCTTACTATACGTAGTAGAGAAAGTAAAAAAAAGGTAATAATAATGAAAGGGGCAAAATAGCAACTTACTGTAACTCACTGTTCAGAACATTCCATTTTTTACCACTAGTTTAAGAGTATATTTTAGTTGTACTTTTATTTATAGAAAATAGTCCAGAAGCATACAGAAAAATATTCAAATATCCATACTAAACAGTAGGACTTAACATAGCCTAAGTAATAATTTGCATGCATTGCAAAAAGGAGTTTACTACAGTGGTGTAGTACTCTTTAGTGCACTTCATCTATAAAGGAATTGCATAATAATAAAACAAAATTCAGGTTGACATTACTCATACCTATGCAGAAGTGTATTTCATTCAATCAAAAAATAATTGTAACAATTTTTCTGCATCAAGTTAATTCAGTTTTATAAATATACTAAATGCAAATATGTATACTTTTATTTACAACCATAACAAAAACCACATATAACTAAGCAGTTTCAAGCATGAGGACAGAGTTTTCAAATTCAATGTCTTAAATCAGAACTTCCTTTTAAGACACGCTGTGTATATTATTTAAGTGCTTGTGCTCATATGGGTCCTAAACTTAATTCTCACAATATATTTTCATTTTGATTGTTTATTGTGGATTTTTGTAATAGTTTGAAAATAAAGCCATGAATGCAACTCTGGAATGTGGAATTTTTTTATACTCAGGAGTTTCATTAAAAAAAGTCTGCTGTTGCATTCACATGACTTTCTCTATTCTCTCTTCTACAAACTATTCTTACAAAAGTTTATTATTCTAGCTACATCTTGTTAATCCAAATAAATTCACATTTACATATTTCGTTGTACAATGTAGTAGCTAAGTCAATAGTCAGATTTTTAAAGAGCATACCACTGTGTGGTGGCTTTGAAAAATTTCATGCTCTTTGAATGACCACAAAAAATGAATAACTTCTTCCCATTTGAGAAATGTGTAGGTATTTCAAAATTCAAACCAATAACAAGTTGGAAATTGTTGACTCAAAAATAATAATAATAATAATAATAATAATAATAATAATAATAATTAATAACAGTATTTGACATAAATTGTGTACTTTTCCTGCTAAAATGCAAAATTTATGTCAAAGTTTCGTAGCATTAACAATTTCCGAAATATTGAGATTATTGATTTTAATTTTCAAATATTTTGTATTTTTGTCTAGTTTTAAGTGATTATTTGCCTTTTTCTTATGCTATTGCAAAGAGTATGAAATTTCAAAGCCGTCACATAACAATCTGCTTTTTAAAGATTTGACTATTGCTTCAGCCTACTATATCCCTTCTGTACCATGTTCCTACAACAAAATGTCTTGTCAAACCTTTTCAGCAAATGTTTATCCCAATTAACAAAAGTAGATGGAAGCATATGCTTCAGTAAGAATAGTTTGTAGATCAGTGGATAGACAAAGGCAGGTGAATGTAATACAAGAGTTTTTTAAGCTCTCAAGTTATTCATATTACATAAATATTATTATCTTTTGCAAACACACACTTTTTTCACATTCTTCTATTTTGCTGTCTGCATATGATGTAATAAAGCAATTAAGTCTAGAAATTATTTTTACTTTCTCTACTGCTACTGAACATATAGGGGGTATTTTATTCCACACAATATTTTGACATTGATATTTCACCAGAAATACATGCTTTTAGGTCCCCTAAATAATAAAAAAAAAGCATATTAATTCAGCATCTTCAAAGGAATGTGACATGAAGATTTTCAAGAAAATCCTACCACCCAAACTACCCTTTACATGGAAAATTGGCATTATTTTTTATTTCCTCAAAAATTGCTGTAACGATTTTGATTAAAATACAATATGTATGAGACATTTGCATAAAAAAAAATGATCTGATGTGGTACATTCACATGACATTCCCTACCCTCTATCATTTATTAGTGGGTCTACAAACTATTCTTACCAAAATTTATTTTTCTGTCCACTACATTTTAATCCAAATAAGCCTTTCAGAAATAGCTGCAGTATACATTTTGGTAAAGATACAAAGGGAACAGCGATAGTCAAATGTTTAAGAACTGGATGCTATATGCTGGCCTAAATTCCATACTATTTCCACACACTTGGAAGAAACAACTGAAAGTTACTTTAAGAGAATGATCAAGTAATGAACAATTTTAACTATTAATAATGGATATCTCAAAAATGGCTTATGCTACAAAAACTTACTTGAAATAAATTGTGGTTTTAAAGAGATCTACATTCTTTGGGCTGTATGTTTTCATCTGTCGCTTAACGTTTACCAATTACACAAAATTGTACAAAATTCTTTCATATGAAGTGTACTTTATACAGGCTATTCCCAGAAAATTCAAGCTACTTGTCATGTAAATATCTTTAATATATGGTATTCTAATCAAAATGATTAGAGCCATTTTTAAAAAGAAAAAAATTTCAAAAAATATCCCATTTAAAAAGGAGTTAGGGTGGGAAGATATTCTTGCAAAATTTTTGTGTTACAACCTTGGAAGCTACTGAACTTATATACCAAGTGTGGTACTTATCCAATGTTTTGTTTTTTAATTATTCTGTTCACAGACACACATACACACATGCAGACCTTTTTCTAAAAGTGCTTCTTTTGGATTCAGGGGAGCTCAAAACATGCATTTCCAGTGAAATCTCAATATCGAACTTTTGTGTACAATGCAAGACTACTTACTATGTATGTAGTAGAGAAAGTAATAAAACATATAATATTGAATTTTCTCAAATAGCTTGTGCAGCCATTTTCAGAATAAATTTTTATTAATTTTGTATAACTTTTAAACTGATAGGTTGGAATGCAATGTCATATTCTCTACCTACTATGTGCGTGGTAGAGTGTGTAAAAATTGTCCCCATTTCATTTGTAAATATGGCAATCCTACCTATTACAAAATGCGCAATGAAACTATTTTTGCAAGTAGTGCATTTATCTGGAATAATGTGAAGTAGATAATCAAATAACCAGTGCTGGCTGCAGTATAAGAATACAAGAGCAAGTGAACACCCTAAGTTTTGAACCTTGTGGATATATTGGTTATTTTTTGTTATTATTTTTTTTAGACTATTAAATGTAACATATATGCAGTAATTTAAAACCTGCAGCATTTAAATGTACCTCTAAACTTGATGAAACATGGCAACAGGGTCACTAGCACATCCTGACACTGCATGTTTTAGGGAGCTTTCACACATGCACAACTAGTTTGATATAATTACCTTATGGATTAAGTACAAATGAGACATGCACAAGGGCGCAAACTCCTCCCACTTTCTCCACCCCATCCATATACTCAATAATTTAAGCCAATGCCACTAGGTGGTAGCACATTACAACAGAAGTTTCATTCATGTGAGAGTGCAAGGGAATGGGAATTTGGGAAACCCTGTTCGCTTTTCAGTTTGGCATAAATCCCATTAGATGTTGGTATACAGAACAGTAAAGTGAAATTTTGATCTGATCTGAGTATATTTTATACAAATAGAAAAACCTATTTTTGCATATCTTTTATGGGTTTTTCAAGTTATTATCTAACATTTTGTGGACACCAAAAATGTAGGGTGCCGCCACTGCAAATAAGTTGTCTAAGTATAATTTGTAGAAGATATATAAAAATAAGAATGGTGGGCAGAGAAATCATATGAATGTAGGAAATCAAATTCGTTATTCATTTTTTTATGTCCTGTACATTCAAAGAGAATGGAATGCGCCACCAGCTCTTAAAAGATTTGACTATGGCTTAAAGCCTACCATATTCCCCTTGCACGTACAAGAAAATTAGCAATAGGATTAACATCTCAATTAACTGAAGCATATGGGGAATAAGCGTTTGTACAAGAGTAGAGAAATTCATGTGAGTGTAACACATCACACTTTTTCCCATGGATTTTTTTTTTTTTTTTGGAGAAATTACTTCCGATGCTCTCTTGTTAAAGTCTATTTCAGCCTTCTGTAATTGAAGGATTTCCATTCCTACAATTCAATTTTTGCTGTCAGCTGTATTTCAATAAAACGGAAGGAGAAAAAAAATGTTAAGGACTTTTCTATTGGCAAAATAATACAATTTTTAACAAAATCATTAAATTATATACAAGAAGTATTGTATTCGGAGGAGGGATGATCTAATCAAATTACTTATTTAAACGCTTTTTTCGCTTGCAGTAACAATCTTTGCTTAAGATTAGTTTTGGGAACGTCTTCTCCATCGTCAGTTGTGCGCTCGACTCGCATTCCCGTGGATGGTTTGGCCGTACTTGGCGTTGTGCTGTCCTCTGTACTTCTGGTTAATCAGATGATGTCATCAACGGTGGAGATTTCAAAATGTATTAGTTTTTCTTTGTTCATGACGTTAAAGATGTTCTCCCAAAGCTTACAGAGGATTTCGAGTGGATGGTTCTCAACCGCTGTCCCCACTGCTGGGAGAAACCGTCAGAATTAAGGGGATCCGGTAGGCAAAAATTCTTAAAATTCTCTTTTTTTATGGTAAAAAATTCTCCATACTTTTCTGATTAATTTCATAAATGGATCATGTTGGTAAGTCATTTATCACTATAATAATAATAATAATGATAATAATACTAATAATAAATAATTATGATAATGATGATGATAATAATAATTAATAAATAATAATAATAATAATAATAATAATAATAATAATAATAATAATAATAATAATAATAGCTAAGATGGGTATACTCTGTGTTTTGTGGGCGAGTTGCAGTTCAGATTTACTAAATTGCCAAATTCACTTTTTCAGATCTCCAGCTCACTTTTAGGTGCAAATATGTTATGGCTACACTGATAATGAATGTGTGGTCACTCTGTTACCTGTTCTTTTCTGGTAAAAATAGTTTGTGAGTTAGTTGTGATTTACAGTGTTTATTTATTACCTGATTATGGGAAAATTTAGTAATAGAATATTTAAAAAAAACGCAAGAATGTTGGAAAACCACATGTAGTGAGTGGAACAACGAATTGTTTGGCTCTTCAAACCAGCAGATATGATCGAGTCCACACCAACCCCAAAAACTGGTAATGGTTGGCCTAACAGCATCAACAGTGCTCTAAAAAGAAATTACACACCAATAGTGAACAGTATTCTAAACTCTTGGAAGATTCTGATAATAGTGTCAATGAACTAATAAATGTAAACATTTTATCTGATAGCTTTAAAAATAATGTAATGTGCAAAAGGTGTAGTCAAGTAGGACTTGGCTTGTCTATGAAGAAATTGGTCTTGCCTGTGAATTTGCATTGGTGTGTAAAAGCTGTGACAGTGCACTCATATGTTCTAACTGTAACCCATTGCAAATAGATGAGCATAATAAAAGTAAATTGCATGAAATAAACATAATATTTGTCTATGTGCTTCGCTCCATTGGTCTCGCCTCGGATAAGGTGCTATGTGTTATTATGAACTTACCAAATCCCCCAACTAGATTTGGTAATTATATCAATACTATTGGATCTGTAGTTGAGGATGTGGCACTGGAATCTATGGTAGAGGCAATTGAGGCAGTAATACAACATGACAATAATGAAAAGCGAGATCTGACCATTGCCTTAGATGGATCGTGGCAAAAGAGAGAACAGCAATCACCCAATGGAGTTAGCACTGCAATCAGGTAAGATACAACTAAAGTTGTGGATGTTGTTACTTTATCAAAACATTGTAGATGTCCTAAAAAGATAAACATCTTGAAAATTATAAAGCGTATTACAGTGGAAGCAGTGGTGGTATGGAAGTGCATGGTGTAAAGAAAAATTTCAAAAGATCTATTTCGTGGTACAATGTAAGATATATGAACTTTCTAGGAGATGGTGATTCAAAATCATTCATATCTATTTAAGGATTAAAACCATATGGTGATAAAGTCATTATAAGAGAATTAGAATGCCTTGGTTCTCGGCTTCGACGTTTGAAGACAACACTTGGCAAAGAGCCACTCGGCTATGGAAAATCTAAAGGAGGTAAAAGCAGACTAACAAATGAGGCTACGAGTTCCAAAGGTACTATGGTTTAGCTATTAGACAAAATACTAAAAGCATAGTTGATATTAAGAAAGTTGTGTGGGTAACGTTCTTTCACAGTCTGTCCACTGATGAAAAACCTAAACATGGTTTATGTCCTTCATGCCCAGAATATTGGTGTAAATTCAATAAAACTAAAGTTTCAGGTGGAATCTACAATCACGAGAATTGCCTATCAGTAGTAGTGATGGATATGATCAAGCCAATATACAGAGAACTTTATAATATACAACTATCTGAAAATGTCTCCAGTGTAAAATACAAAGTTGCGCGAGAGTGGGAATAACAGAATTTGGATCAATATACCAAAGAGGGATTTTTGGAAATAAACACATTGCACTTTGGTGTCTATGATGCCAGAGCTATTTACAACAAGGGAAATGTTATAAAAGGTAATGTGTTGAAGAGGCTAGGAATTCAACCAGGACATTGCACTACCAACTCAATGTTAGTTCTTGACAAAGAATGAATTAGAAATGCAGAGAAGGCCCAAAGTAATTGGAGAAAAATTGCTAGGCGGCATAGGAGGAATCTAAAAAGGCGTCTAGAAGATGAAATGTAAGATGACCCAGATAACCCTTTATATGGTCCAGGAATGCATTAGAAGCTTTAGTATTGTTTTTAAAGCTCGTTTACTAAAATTTACATTTTATACATAAAATTACATTTTTCTCAAAAACTATCAAACTTAGGACGCTCAAATTTACGCCAGTTACTTCTTAGTGTTAGTTACACATTCTAGCATGGCCATTTTAAAATATTTAATATGAATATAAAGTTATAGGGTGATTAACTAGAGTTTTTAAAGATTAAAAAGAGCCGATTATTAAAAAAGTATAACATATGAACTATATCATACTTTGAGAAAACCCCCTGTTGAGTTTAGGAAGCTATATTTTGTGCTGTAAAGTTTCATTGTTAAATCTATGTACCTAGGTAGTTCCAGAGAGAAAGATACCCAAATTTCATGATTTTAACACTCGGTACAGAGCATATTGGGTCCCCGTGCATAGAGAAGTTTTCGAGAAGTTAGTTTTCAACCGCTCGTCCCCACTACTGGCAGAAACCGTCAGCATTAATGCCGTGGTGTGTGTGTGTGCGTGTGTGTGTATTGTCAGGCCAGACACATTATTGCGTTGTTGGCAACAGTATTGTTGGGGTAATTCTTTCGGCTGGAGTTTTGAAGTTTCGTCTGGCGTGGCGACTCGCTACCTGGTGATCCTAGCTAGTGGGGAAAGTGAGGTTAATGCTTCTTTGTGTTGTGTGGTGGGTCTGAAAGGGTCGTATGTAAAATCATGTGAATGAAGTCTCGTGTGTGTAGCATCTCCCTTCAATTTCTTGTGATGTAGGGGCACCGTGTTTATACTGAATAAACCACAGGTAATGTGATTAATGTGAAATCCTGTGTATTTTGTTATAACTATCCCACGCCTGCTCTGGAATTGTAGTTTAGGATTCTGGTCCTCTTGCTACCTCTGCAGCTATGCCTCCCAATGTATATGCTGGCGTAACTAAAATTTAATATCTAGCTGCAAACCTTTTGACCTCACCCCAGTATATAACATTTTTGGTGGTTTATCACCGGGTATGATATAATATTTTGTTGCAAACGCTATCACATCGCTGTGAAAAAAAATTCGTGTGCTTGTAGCGTGTGAATGTTAAACATTTTTTGCAGGTGGTGGTTACATTTATGATTTCAGGTAAGTTTTGTACATGTGAGGGTCTTCTCTTCGTGTCTGGATTTGTAATGTGAGTTTTTTTATGTAGGATTGCAGCGATGTGATAGGATTTTTAAGGGGTTGCTTTCACGTGTAGGCAGCACATTTCGGGTCAGTAACGTGACCGTTACACCGGAAGTTCCAAATTATTCCAGAGGTTGGCGTGGGGATTCTTTCTTTGGCGTAGCAAAATTTTGTTTTTTCCCCTCCATTTCGGTCCTGAAAATTATTCACTTTTAATAGGTTTCATATTTTTTTTATGTATTGGCTATATAATTTTTTGGTGTCTCTGCATTGCCACTTTCTCCTCCTCTCTCCTCTCCACTATTTCCCCTTCATCTCTCCACTGTTTTCTCTTCCTCTCTCTTCTCCTTCTTCTCTTTTTTCATTCCATTCCCTCTTCCCATGTTGTTTGTGTGTGTCTCTCAACTTTTTAAAGATATGTCGTGTTACTGAATATTTTTACAAAACCTACACTCTTTAATTTTTTATAGGTTTGAGGACCATATTCGTAATGGGTATGAGTTTTCTGTGTGCGGAACTGTGTGTTGTGTGTCCTAATCACCATAGTTACCTTTCAGTCTTTCCTATTTTATTTTTTAATTACGTTTACCATTCAGTAGTTCTGTTTCAAGCGCCCACGACAGCGGGTTAGCGACCTATAATTTGATAAATATATTGTGTATGTGAGCAGTGCCTCAGGGATTTCTGTGAAATTTCTAGATTTTGTATGCCTGATACAACTACATTAATCTTTTAAATTTGACCTCTCCCTCATGATATTGACATTTTTTTTATGTGTGTTATACCACCTTGCTACTATATCTTACGCCTCTGCTAATAACTTGTGCTAGTGAAATTATTGAGGATTATGAATCTTGCTTTATGACAAATTTGTCACTGTAGTGCATTACCGATGTGTTGTATAACCTAACATTTATGACCAGTGCTCTGATTGAATTTTCTTTTCTTTACAGTCAGTGTGCTTACTGTATTACATTTCAGATACTGTCAGCGTCATTCCTGTATGATTTTAGCACAGGCATATATAGTTTATGCTAAATACTAGGAACCTTTCTTTGTCATTTAGCTTGCTACCTTGATTTGGTTCATTACAGTACATTTGACTTTTTTGTACTAATTTTTCAGCATCACATTACTAATTTTAACATACTGTTACTTTGTGTACAATAATTGCACTACTGAAATTGTCTTCATCTTGGCCATATTTAGCCTCATTAAGCTTATTTGCTTTTAGCTTCACAATGTAATTATTTTGCTTTCATTCCACTGTGATGTGATACTATAATTATTTGTCATTGTCATATCTGTTTTTGTGAATATTACTGGCCTATACCCCTTCATACTACGTGAGTAATTCTTACCTGGTGTACCATTGACTTACATATTTGGTTTATTGCTAATTTCTAGCATTGTCTATGGAAATTTACTTTTTTTTAACTGATTTGTTTTATAAATGCAAACTCTGCCTCTCTTACAGCATTGATATTTATGCATTTTGTTCATACCTATTTCTGCCTCTGATCAATAATATTTTTACATGGTGTATGTCCACTCATCTTTTTTTATTACCGCCACTGTTTAATTGCATGCCTGTGTCTAATTAACTCTTTTTGCCTACATTTCTGTGTTAATACTGTGCTATATAGTTTCACTATGCCAAAGAGAAACAACAGACAATCCTCAGACATGCCTGTGGAAGACAACGCTCCTACTAGTGCTGGGTCATCGACCTTGGTGGCTACCAATGATTTAATTACACTTGTACAGGCAGTCATCTAGAGTACCGTGTCTGCTGTTCAATGCTCTGTTGTTCGACTCTCTGTTGAACCTCCTTTCTTTAATGCTGCAGTAGACAATCTTTTTGATTTTCTGAATACTTTTGAAAGGGTAGGTTTTGCTAATAACTGGTCAGATTTGCAAAAGTGAAGTATTTGCCATGCTACCTTAAAGATACTGCTGTACAATGGTTTAAGACATTTTGTCACAGGCATCCCTCTCATGATTGGTCTCTTTTAACATCTTCTTTTAGTACAGCTTTTCAGGTTGCTCACCAAGATGAATTGTTAGAAATCAAACTCCGACAAAGAATTCAATTACATTCTGAACCTATGTTGCACTATTTTATGGTGTACTGTCTTTATGTGATCAGGTTAATCCAAGTATGATCAAACTGAGCAAATACGATATTTACTGAAAGGTCTGAAACCTGAGTATGTAAACATTATCCTCCCAATGAACCCTGTTACTGTTGATGATCTTTTACAGGCTCTTAAGCGAGTGGATAAAGTACAATTTTTTGATACAAAGAGAGCACTTGACTGCTGCACAGGCGCAATCTACGGGTCATGATTCGGCTCCTCCACCTCTGACTCTAACAGCTGGGACTACTAACCCATTTCTTTCAGTCTTTCACCTTTGCCTGCTCTCCCAGCCCCTCCTACTAGTGATGTCGCTGAGTTAGCTGCAAAAGTGGACCGGTTGGCCAACTAGCTATATGCAACGAACCAGTGGCGGCTCGTGACCTGCTGCAATGGGTGTGCAGTTTGTTACATGCTCTCTTCTTGACACACACATGCACACAATCAATGTAAAAAAGAAAAGTTGACTCACCAAAAATCTCTTACAGCTTCCAGTCTCTTTCACTGTTTCACATCAGCTTACAGGACATGGCGATGCATGAAGTCCATTCGGCGCTCCTTTTTAGTTGCAAACTTGTCTATTATTCTCTCATTGAAGTCTGAAATAACCCTTACAAGGCTTTTCTCTGTTGACAACATGGCTAGAGCAGCCAGGCGTTCTTCTGACATCGTGGACCGAAGGAAGGTTTTTATGCGCCTTAAACTTGAAAAACATATTTCAGCTTCACTAGTTGACATTGGCACTGTTACAAGTATTTTCAGTAATTTAGAAACTTCACTGAACGTTTTCTCTAGATTATTTTCCAAAATAAACCCTAAAAGATCTACAGCACCCGATACATTTCTGAATTCTCTGCGCATGTACATCAATTGCAACTCCGTTCGTAATCTGGTCGTGTCTATGAATGGAAATGCTTCAGTTAAGGTATGCATGTATTTCTCCGGATACGTTTTGTTGTATTCGTCAAATCTTTCGGAAATGAAGAGATTTGACGCGACAAGATGATTGTGAAACGAAAACCTCTCCTTTGCTTGTAGCAGAATCACGTCACATACCTCTTTCCTGCAGATTTTCTTGACAAATGGTCAACCTTACGTCGTTTTACAGCCTCTGCTGAATAACATGGCTTCTCGACTATATCATCAATGCATCGTCTTTGGAACTGATTAAATAGCACATCCACATGTGGCATTATAATGAAGAATATTTCTAGCCAGAACAAGAAGTCTGGCTGTATCAGTTTAAGGCGCAGTCCTCTAGCCTGAACTATTGTGTTGCTTTGTTTACTGCTTCTCTCTATGGTCTCTAAACATTCGGTAATTGATTCCTTATGCTCGAAAACTGTTTGCACTAATCGGGATTTGAAATTCCATCTTATTGTTGAAACTCCAGGTATCCTCCTACCTACAATCTCATCCAAAACACGAACTCGTTGCGGAGAATTAGAAACAAATGCAGGAATTTCATTTAAGTCCGTGAAAAATATTCGAACTTCCGTATTTTGATTTGCTGCTTGCGCCATAATTAAATTCAATTTGTGTGCATAGGAATGAACGTAGTGAGCGAAAGGGTAATCTTTCTTCACCAATTCTTGTACACCAGCATGCTGCCCACTCATAATATTTGCGCCGTCGTAACTCTGAGACACGACTTTGTTTTTTTCAGTTTCAGATACCACGATTGAGGGCGCGTTTTTTATACATAGGGAGAGAGCGTTCGCATCTTGTCCATCTGGATTTAAAAATGTCCAGAATCTTTCCACTGGCTTACCATTTGGTAGCAGGTAACGAAACACAACCACCATTTGAAAAAGATATGAAATATCAGATGTTTCGTCGGCAATTACAGCGATATAGTCTGCTTTAGAAATTTCTCTCTTAATTTCTTCTTGGCATACGTCAAGCATACACTGCAACAGATCATTCTGTATTTCTTTCGACGTTTCTCGAAAAACGCTGGCCTGCTTGAGATGATCTTTCACCGCGGAATCTAATTCTGCGGTGAAGTTTATCAGTCCACGAAACACTCCAGGGTTCAATGAACTTTGACTTTCCTCGTGTCCCCTGAGAGCTAACACGAATGCTCCGCAGAATTTTATGCAATTAATTATCTGCGACAAGACATATCTGTACTTAGTAACTTCCTCATTGTGTTTTTCCACATTACGTCTAAAAGCACTGTCTAACTGCTGAGATATATTATATTTTCCCAGAACATTTAGTTCTAATTTGCAATTCATATGGGCAATTGAGCTCTCATGTTTTGCCATTTTTAAATGACCAATATCACCACAACCATTATTTGTCCAGGTGCCGTTTCTCTCACTCGCAAACAATAAACACGAAAAACAGAAGAGCCGGTTAGTTGCTTCACAAGCACATATCCACGAGCAACTTTTATACACACTTTCGTTAAACTTTCTTGTAACGGTCTTCCCTTTACAATTAGTCACTTGAACTAAATCGATTGGTGGCAGCGGTCTGCCTTCGTTTTTAATTTGCAACTTTTCTTCTAAGGATAAACCCGAAAGGTTTATCTCTTTTAGTTTCGCAACGCTATTCATTTCCACACTTACACAGATTCAAATCTACTGCTATGGACCGATTCAAATGCATACCAATTGCCACCAGCGCACAAACATAACAAACAAAAATGAAAATACCCTAAGAAATTAACTAACCCAAACTGAGATATTTACCTTATTATATTATGCACAATAATTATGTGCATTTATAATGGTTTAATCAAAATAGATGTTAAGTGCTTGCAGCATTAACATAACTCTCACGTTAATACAGAAAATGGCTAGATTGTGCTTAGAAACGTAAAGTTGGCTAAGTGTGTAGCAGGTTTATCGCAACTTCTGCTAGACAACAGCGAGGGAAATGTTCGTAGCAAGGGAAGCAGAGAAGGAAATGAAGTTATATGATGCATTGTGCCATAACAATCGCATCTCTTGGGCTTGTCGATTTCACTGCGTTAACTCGCCGTACTTTCAAATACAAGCGTTGCCCCGCTACCCGCGACCTCTCGCCCTAAAGCTTCCTTCGCCAGTCGCAAAATCTCGTTTGTGCGTCTCTACAGCTCGTTGACCAAATGCACTGGCGTTTGGTAAAGAAGGCGCGGGGAGTTTAAATACGCTCTTCATACAGAAGAAAGTTTGACATTTGCCCTTCTTGTTTACATACCTATAGAGGCAAATGCATATTCACATACAGGGAAAATTTAGTGGGTGTGCATTTGCCAGTATATGATCAACCAAAGAACCGCCCCTGCAATGAACACATCATCTCATCCTGAGAGGAACAGATAACAAATTTTTTTTTGCTTATTTTACTATGTACTTTGTTGTGACACTACATTTTGTTTTGGCTCATAAAGTAACATGTACTTATCAGGATTCTTTAATATGATACTTTCCAGCTTTGAGACGGTGTTTTAATTTTGTGAGATCAAAGGGTGATTTTTTTTTTTTCGTTTGATGTTCTGTTGCTGATATGCCGTTGAGTATTTAGCAAGGTGAGATAGTTGTTTGCTGCATGTCCAGAGTAATGTCGGATTGTTTTGATGCACTGTTTGAGCTTGCTTACAGTCATCGTTCAGCTGTTAACACTATGCTGGATATCAACCCCCCCTTTTTGACGTGCTGCTGGAACGAGGGAAATGGTCACAGAATCGTCCTTCTGTCCAGCAGCAACGCTATGCCCATTCGCTATAATTTTGTTTATCTGGGTGAGTACGTGTTTCCAAAATTTGCAGGTGGTGTAATCAGTAATGTGTCATAATATTCCTATAATAATTTCTTTCTTTTGGTCAGTTATAACTATTTCCATTTTTCTTTTTGTCTGTTTTATGAATGTATTTTTTCAGAGTCTATTTACTGGGGCTTGGTCCACACTCCAACCTGACGGAATATATGGGTAGAATATATGTTAGTTAAATTATATTTGAACCCACTCGCGACCTCTCTCTACTGCACGAGACACCGGCAGTCGCCGGGGAAAATTACGCCGGCAGAGGCGAACTAAAATCCTTATCTTATAATAGACGCTGAAAATGTTGACCTTCAGTTCTCAAACAGGCAGCATATCTCGTGTAAATATTCTCGCTACTCTCCGAAGCTCAGCAGAAAGAATTCTTGTGATTTCTTGCACAATGTTTTCTCTGAGTTCCTGTAGTGTACGAGGATTGGAACGATACACTCTGTCTTTTAAAGAACCCCATAAATAAAAATCGCAACTCGCTAGGTCAGGAGAACGAGGGGGCCACAAATCAACACTAATTATTCTGTCATCAAACACCTCTCTTATTGCATGTAATGTAATGAAATTGAAATTGCGTTTTTTATGTATGGACGCTCTTTAACTGCGTGGTCCCTAGCGTCGTATTCTATATCGGGCGTGAAAGACCGTAATTTTGCTCAGAGACCTTTTTACCAATCTTGAGGTTCTTTTACATGCCATAAATCTACGACACGGGACCACCGGCTTTGCTTCCCTTCCGAAGGAGGTCATGCTAAGGATTTTTACGCCCGAAAAAAATCCATCGCCCTCCGCCGGGTTTGAACCCGCAACCTCGGGAACTAGGGGTAATCACTACACTACGGAGGACGACGCGTCATTTCATGGTATAGGGGGGTCAATTGCCCTACCTAGTTATGAGAAATAATTAAACTACTGGTTATTATTGCTCTATTAAAAGAAACATTACTGTAATTGTACCTTTAATACAAATATTTCACATTTAAAAGATAAAAGATTGTTTTTTTTCCTTGGTTAAATGTGTAGTTAAAATTCACATGAACATTCGGACTGCTTTAGGCAACCTTGCTCCCCAAGCAGAAACTGAAATGACGCTCCTACTTACCACTTATCCTCTGGAAATAAAGTTCAGTATATAAAACGTTCTAAGTTACTAGAAGTTTGAAGAAGTAACCTCAGGTTTACAAATATTTTCCAACATCATAGTGCGTCAAAAATGTTGATACACTTTGAATATCAATAAAGATTGGTTTTAGTTCAACTTAGAAACCGAAGCACGTTAAGGATTTAATTCTTTAGTTTTTTCTACCTGGTATAATTGTCGTACATACTGGCGTAATCGAATTTATTTTTCCGTTGGATACGAGTAGCTTGATTAATAATAATAATAATAATAATAATAATAATAATAATAATAATAATAATAATAATAATAATAATAATAATAATAATAATAATAATAATAATATGAAGAAGAAAATGTGACACTGTACAAGTGGTACCAGAGTGACAATCCAATCGTTATTTAACACACGACATGAGGAACACAATAAGGCTTTTGACAAGAGACCATTTGTGTTGTCAACCAAATTATTTTACAGAACGGCGGCACTAGCAGTGCTGCAAAGAGCAAATATCGTCACTGAAAGGACGAAGAAGCAGCCATGTCAACTATGGTTAAAGAAGAATTATAAGGCAGTTCGAAGAAACAGGTGGTTTGGGTGTAACGTCGGGAAGAAGAAGGCGGCCCAGTGCGATGAAAGTTTCCGTAATTATGCTGATCAAGGGCCGGCTCAAGGGAGGATCGAGCCGTGCCATGCCCAAAACGGCAAAATCTTAAAACATGAACTAGATATGGGTAAATATAACCTAATTATAAATCCTGTTTAAAATCTAGCAACTTTCTGGAGAATTTTTGTTATGAAACTGGTGACAAATAAACCGCCAGAGTGATTTTAACGCGACCCTCGTTGATGATCGTGAACGATAAACATCACGTTTATAAACAGGAGTGTTTCAAGCCACTAGCTTTAGTTCATTTGCTTACATTAGTTACTCATAGAATTTTCAGGTCAGTTATCGCCCTGAAAGTCACTGTTTGTGCGTTCATTTACTTCTTGTATTCTTAGTCTACTTTATTAGTAACTACTGCTTTAGCTCCAGAGAAACTCAATTGGACAACTTTGAACTAATGCAATATATACTACTATACACCCAAAATGAGCAACCTACCACACGCAAACTTATTTCTTCGCTTAAAGAGACAGAGCTATTTCAGAGAAGCCTTAGCTCTTTGAACAAGGCCCTCATGATCTAGAATTTGAATCAAGACAGTAAGAGAAAAGTAATAATTGAACGATTCCAAAGGGAGCCGTAAGAGCATTGTTTTTAAGATAAATACAAAATAGAATCTGAGGGAAATAGCATGGATGGCTGAAACGTGGTTAAACGCCGGGCATACCATATTAAAGGGCTGGGCTGATGACAGAACTGAAAGCTCTATGGAGTCACCCGCAGGACCTTATTATTAACGATGCTGAAACACCTCATCTTTATAATAATCTACTGCTCTTCAATTCGAGATTTGGGGATTACACGAAGACAGCAACCATGACAATTTCTACAGATGGTTTAAGAATTAGTTACTCTTTAACATCCCGTGTTATTGTCATGGACCATTCCCGATACACACGGCCCAAATAGATAAGCGTGCACTAATGTGCAAGTGGTAGAATTGCTCTAATGTGGCATGTGACATTACAGTGAAATAAGGGTAACTTATTAACTTCTGTTAGGTACTCATAAATGAAAACAAGCCCAAGCCCAAATACGTTGTGGATTTTTAACCAGTGCAATCGACCGTTTATGTTTTTATGTATGTTTTTAGTCTAATCTCCTGATTAAGGAGTAAACCCGAAATATTGAACATTTTTATTGTGTGACTTTGCACGTTTTATCCTTCACTACTTGAGCAGTCTCGTTCTTTCACTACATATACCAGATGGCTTACACAAGCCGTTCTTTGCTTTTTCATATTTCCCGCAAAGTTAACTGCAAAGCAAGTTGCCGCGTTACTGATTCTCAAAGGGGCTATAAATTGCACTTAAACAAACAGCTTTATGGGAACGATTTTACGAATTGCGTATCTGTTTGCAGAAGGTTCTTAAATAAAATAACCGAAAATCCGTATTTCACCAGGCAGATTTTTATGGAGAGATGAACGTTATTTCGTCAATGACTATAATATAAACAAACACAGTCTCCATTATTAGGCTTCTGAGAATTCTCAATTGGTTACGACCACATCACATGCAGCTTCAGTGGAGTGCTATCGAGGTACGACATTCGGCATTATTCTAGAGGGGTTAAAGAAACTGTCAACAATGTGTATCCCGGACAGTGGTTGCATTCGGTGCCCACCAAGATCGTCCCTGGATCCCCCCCCCTTATGGAGTTATATCAAAGCCAGGGCTTGCGAAACAGAACCAGAAAATCCAGAAATTTTAAAAGGCAGGCTAAGTCGTGTCTATGCTTCATTATCAGCAAACATACTAGACGTGTTGATACTGATACTGAGAGTCGCTTACGCAGTGCATCCAGCAAGGCGGACATGTTTTGAACATGTTTATTATGAATGCTGCACTAATGGAATATCATTTAATTCTTGGGTAGTTTTAGAGGAACATAAGTGTATTTTAAAAATAGCGTTTTGTTTAGTCTTGTCAACTTTGCGGTACCAATTAGAGCCATGTAGTAGTACTGATTGTAGACTAACTACAATGTAAGTTATCTTACTTAACACGTGTGCTCAGGGTTTTGCCCAGCGGCAATGTCTGCATCTTCTTCTTCTTCTTCCTTTACGAATTAGGTTAAAATCCTGTTCCAGTTTCACTCAACTCATGTTTACGCGGTCTTCCTACGTTTCTCTTTCCATGTGGTGAGACTGCTCAATATGAGATGGGATGGTCTGGCATTTTCTGTACATACGACTTCCATTTTGTTTTATATTGTATAACCTTTTCTACTGCTGATTCTGTGATGTTTAGTTCTGTTCTAATATCCACGTTTCTATGTTTTCCATTCTCGCACAGCCCTTAACTACTCTTAAGAATTTAATCTCAGCAGCTTCAACTTAGTAGGAATCGTTTACTTTGTGAGTCCATGACTCGCTGAATTCTTGTTTATGGGCGATTTGATTACTAAATAGACGATAAAACACACACACACGCTCACATTCTAACACCATATCACACCGTGAAACGTCCTCGATTAAAGAAAACTTTCTGAACCCAGCCGGGGATCGAATCCGTGACTCCTCACACAGCAGGCAGTCCGCTCTACTGACTGAGCAACGGAACAGTGATAGCAGTTAGTGTTTGTTTTCAAGCATTGGTTTTTCATTTAGCAAGGTCTCGTCTCTGTCGGTAGGAGTCCCCTTGACCTTCTGCCTAGGTAAACCTTTTGCATCCGCGCTAGCCGGGATAAACTAACTTCAACGAAGTACGGCTTGTGTGGGCCACCTGGTATCTTTCTTTGGGTTTTATTTATTGATTACCTCTGTATATATAACAGTGGCGGCACTTGCAATTATCGCACGGGGCGGCAAAGCTTCTGGAGTCTGTCCTGCTGAACAAGCAGTACGTGTCCCTAATTTTGCAACGATAGAACTCCGTGCGTATGGCGAAATTGTAACTATTGACACCCTAGCGGCTAATGTAGGAGAACTTTTATGTGAGTGGAGCTCGCGCACCAGCACTGTCATCCTCCGTGGTATGGTGGTTACCATGCTCTCTTCTAGTTCCCGAGGTCGCGGGTTCAAACCCTGCGGAGGGCGTTGGATTTTTTCGGGCGTAAAAATCCTTAGCATGACTTCCTACGGAAGGGAAGTCCTTAGCGTCCCACGCCCTTTGGGGATGAAAGACCGGTAATTTTGCTCAGAGGCCTCTTTATCAGGCTTGAGGTTCTTTTACGTGCTATAAATATACGACACGTGACCATCGGCTTTACTTCTCTTCCTAAGGAAGCCATGCTAAGGATTTTTACGCCCGAAAAAAATCCATCACCCTCCGCCGGATTTGAACTAGTGACTTCGGGAACTAGAGGCTAGCATGGTAACCACTACACCACGGAGGACGTCAGCAATAGGAGAGGTCTAAGGTCTAAGAGTTTTGCTGCAGAGCAAAACTTGGCTTGCAGAGCTCTTTAAAGCACAGACTAGTGAACGGGAGGCCCGCTCTTCAAATCCAGCTGGAACCGTCCTTCCTGATTGAGGTTTTCTACAGGGCCTCATAACCATAAAATTCCGATGAGGCACCCTAAGCTTAGGCTTGGAACGTTTCCTTCCCAAATTTCTTTCCCAATTATTTCATTTTATGTCATTAGTGTCCATCGCCTGTGGTGCCGTATGGGTTAAAAACGGGTATTAGATACTACCAAAATGTAGAAGTGTTTAAGTATGTTATATAAGCTGCTGAATTACTGGGTATTTCGAAGTGAAAAAGAGGAGTTAGCAACAACGAGCACGGAACCATTGTACATATAAAAGGGAACTACGCGAAAAGCTTTGAAATACGGTTTGTCTTATTTGCCATCAAAGGCAAATCTCTGAAGGCAGAGACCAAGGAGAATACTTTCACGTCAATGTAATGTCTGACAATTGCTTCCACGAAGCTATCTTCTCAGTATTTTTAAGTGAGCATAATATGAGTCGTCTGGTATGTTGTACCTGATATTTCAACAATAGTCTTTCGGTTAGTTTACAACAAGCAGCTCTAGGGTATCACGGACCAGCCGCGTGCACCGGTGTCAGTTTATTGATAGCTCCGCTTTGTTATTCCCGTGCACGCATGTATTGGCTTTGTTTAGCGTTAGAAATGACTTTATCTTGCTTGGTACCTTATTTTAGTATCTTGTAAGCATTGCAACTGCATCATGTCATATTCTTACGAGGCAGAAGAGAAGACAATTAGACAGCTGGTTGATAAAGTAATGGCTGAAAGTGAAGCGGGTGATTCCAAAGATGGAGAACTCGATTTTGAAGAAATCCAGGACACAGAATGTAAAAATAATTAGAACGCCGAACAAGAAGCATCGGGTAATGAAACAGGAGACCGTGCTTATAGTGCATATAGTGAGGTGTTTATCGGTAAGGATGGAACAGTATGGAAGTCACATGCTCCGCCAAAGAACTCGCGCGACATTCTCATAAGATCGTAACTCATTTGCCGGGTGTAGAAAGTGCTATAAATCTCTACAGTGCTGGGAACTGTTTTTGATGAACAAATTCTGCACATATTCGTTAACTATACTAAAAGGTACATTCCAATATCCAGGGTGGAATTTTTCTAGGCAGAGGGATGCCCAACACACTAATCAAGGAGAAATGAAGTCTTTTCAGGATTATTGTCTACCTGGTGTAATGTGTCCATCGACTAAGTATACAAGATTTGTGGCAAACGGCACAAGAGTTGAAATATTTCACCTCACTGTGGGAATAAACACATTTCGTTTTCTTCTTCGGTGCCTCAGATTCGACAATAAAGAAGCAAGATGTGAGAGCGAGAAAACAGATGACATGGCGGCGATAAGACAGATTTTCAAACTGATTATTGAAAACTTTCAGAAAGCATATAGGTACAGTTTCTAAATACATGACAGTTGACGAAAAACTCGAAGCATTCCGTGGAAGATGCAGATTCCGCCAATACATGTCAAATAAGCCAAACAAGTAAGGAATAAAGATATTTTTGCAGCAGTGGATGCCAGAATGTTTTACACATTCAACATGGAAGGTATGTTGAGTAACAGCTAGAAGGGCCATACACACAGGACAAAGGCCAATTGAAGTTGTTCAAAGACTTTGCCGACTATCATGAATACAGGACGCAACATAACTTGCGACAATTATTTTACAAGTCTGGAGCTTGCAAACGCACTGATAAGACAGAAGACGAACATCGTTGGTACTCTGAGGACGAATAAAAGAAAAGTCCCTTTGGCATTTACTAACCCTAAAAACCGACTTTGGGGGGGGGGCTTTCAAGAAAACTGCGCCAGTCTCTTATGTGCCGAAACGAAATAGAGTGGTATTACATCAACTGTCTACGATGCATCACAATGGAAACGTTGTTGAAAATACAAGGAATAATAAAACACCAAGAATAATCCCATTTTATAACCTACTAAGGATGGAGGTGATGTGATAGATGGAATGGGTGCAAAATGTAATATAGCTAGGAATGCAAGAAGAGGACCAACGGTTCCATTTTATAGTATCATGAACACAGCTGCGAAAGTGCCGCTATTATTTTCAAGATAAATAACAAAGAACAACTGAGGAGGGAATTCTTGAGGTAGCTTTTTTTTTTTTTTGGCTCTTCTGCAAGACCACCTTCAGCAAAGGGCACTGTAAAAAAACTTGCCATAAAAGGTAAGAGCTTTGTAGTGTGAACATTTTTGAAGTGGAATCAACTGCGAGATCACGAGGACGGTGCATGCACTGCAAAAGCAAAAACAGAAAAACCAAACATATTTGTAAAAACTGCAAGAAATGCGTTTGCTTTAACATTCTGTTACTGTATGTCAAGACTATATCGACAAAATATCGCATTGAATATATCCATTTTTTTGATTGCATCTCATTTTTATGAATCTCCATCTTGCTTAAACGCTTTTAATCAAAATATAATAATTGTCTTTTAAATAAGTGTGTTAAAGCGATTAGTAATGTTGCTACATTTATTAACATTTCTCTCCATTATATATCAGAATGCAAATTTTAAAAGCGATGGAAACTATAAGGGTTTGTGAGGCCAGCTGCGTGCACCGCCGGATTAAATGCACGTGATTTTCGCACGTTACAATTAATAAGGTGATGTTTGTTATATCAAAACGTTACATTATGCAACATGCGATGTTTTTACATAATATTATTGGTGGTGATATGCGAACACATAAGTTGCGTTTCAACCTGGATTAATATACTATAGCTCTACTTTATAAAATTCCACTTATGTATCAAGCATAAATTAACATATTTACCATCCACGTTTTTTAATATGGCTTATTAAAATTCTTCAGAAATGCTTATTTTCCCGTTAAAGGAAATGAAAAAATATCCCATGCTTGTCCTCATTAACTTTGATGTTGCCACTTACAACTTACAATATATGGATGTGTTGTCAATATAATATATATGTGCGTGACCGCAAGCTCTGCCGATACAATCTACAATTCGGTGGCCACTGTGCCAAGGTCGCGCAACAGGAAGAGTATTCTGCAGATGAGGGCTTTCGATATAGCACTACAAAATACTGTCTAACCACCGAAATGCTTTGCTTGACCGTCGCTTATTATCTATGGTTATTAGCACTCGTGTACTTAAATGAGAATACATCTGAGTGGATAAAATCGGATATTATGGAACAACAAATACATAAATAATAAGCGGGCAGCTATCTTTCTTATATGGAATTCTTATTCCTATAGCTTCTCTCAGGAATTTTAGGGTCTCGGCAATTAATTTATTTCAATACCTACAAGTAGCACGTCTAGAAAGACGATTCTATAGTTATAGCTTATCGGGAATATAGCTATCGTATTAATTGGATTTACATTACGATTGAGAATCAAGGGAAATTTATAAACAACCGCAAGTACAGCACGCTGCACGTCAACCAGGAGAAGATTTCTCCTCCTTGTTGATAGGCGCATATGTACTTTTCTGTTTATTGAGACACCAAACAATGACCTAATTCCTTTTTAAAGGAATGCGTGATTATTACTTTTTGATCAACATAAATTGCAGAATATCTGTAAACTGCAAAATATTAGGAAATCCGATTGTCCCATAACTGTTTTAGCACAATTTGTGGGGAACATCTTATGACTCAAATTCGTGTTTCTCGATAGCTTAGGTTGGGGCTTTAAATAAAAAACGAAGTGAGCAGTGTGCTTGTGAATTATAAACCACAGAAGCGGTAAAAGGGAAAAGGAAAGTCGTCTGACTCATGATTACATGTTTTGTCAACAATGCTCATACTTTTTCTAATTCATGACCAAAAACCATTTTCGTTACATATGTTTTTCTTATTGGGGAGTAAAGAGATAGTTTTAGAATGTATGCATATTATAATACTAAATACAAACTTTCAGTTCCTGACCATATAAATCCATAGTTGATTTTGCATTGCAGGCTTTACTCGGCCTAGTAGGTCCATTCATTTCTCGGTGGAAATATGATTACTTTGAGAACTAGAGCCATAGAATGCAGAGCCATAGAGTGTCGAGTAGAATGTATCTTGGTGACTGCTTGTGATTGGCTGAGTATGTTTCTGTAGTGCTGTGAAGAGATTGCTCTGAGGCTGAGCATGTAATTTTAATATGGCGGAAAAGATCAATATATGAGAGCATAAATTGTCTTGCTATTTCAAGGTTGTAGTGCGTTTGGGTTAGGAATATTAAATTTTGTGTTGTGAAATCTATAAGAAATGAAATGGCAAACACACTTTCTGTGTCTTTTTCTGGTGTTTATGTGTGTCAGAGGATTAGGTGATCCTTACAAAATATTAGGGATTCATAAAACCGCTACATTACAGGAAATACGGAAAGCTTATAAACAATTAGCTAAAGAGTGGTAAGTAGTGTTGCATAAACAACAGCCGTATAATGAAGCGCTTTTACTCCTTGTCAAGGTCTGCGAATATCTAACGCAGATTAATTTGAGCAAATTGTCATCATTGCAGTGTTACAGAATGCTGCTTTTCTTTAAGAAAGGAGAACTGAAATAATGGTTTTTAATCTGGCATGGTTTATTTAATTAAGACCGTCTTATAGATGTTATTTCGGTTACACATAAGCCTGGCATTGGACACCATCAGTTTTCACGGATTATTTTGGTACCTATTAACATCAAGCGCTTTGTTATTTGTGCCTAAATTTATTTTTATAATTTGCATTACATCGCTCGTTATTACTAATTTCTTATTTTCAGAACCTGTTGTCATATTGGTTAAACCATATAATGAAGTATTCGGGTCCCGTCACTTCACCCTCATTTTCAGCCTTCATTATAATCACGTTAGTGCTTCACCACCAATGTTTCCTCTGACCACATGACTCTTTAAGTATTAAGGACTTTGTTCCCCATCTAATCGACAAAATTTACTCCGCACTTTGGCCGGTAGTAGGCACCGTCTGTGCTGTTCATACGGTAGAGCTTCCGGTTATCCTGTATAATAGCGCCCTGTCTTCTGCTAGCAGCGGCGTGGGCGTTTTCTAGGCGGTTATTGTCAACCCTGCAAACTGAAAACAAGCTGTAAGCATGACATATTACTAATCCTTGCACACAATGTAAGGCGAGTCATTATTTGTATACATAGACAGCATGTGATGTTTCTATTTTATAATAATATACGAATAACAGAAATTTTACTGGTTTTTATCCATTGCGTTGAGGAATGAAATAAAAAGAAAATTTGAAATACCTCGTGCGATATGCTTCGCGACATTCCATTTTTTTTATCTCATTAGCACTAACACCTTACAAGATGTCAGCCATCGCTAAGTGGTCGCCAAGAAGGGTCCAATATTATGAATACATTAACAACTCCTGTGTACTTAAAGAAGTCGCCACACTACACAATAGTGTGTACATATAAAAAAACATGATTCCGTAAGTTTTGTAAAATTTAATACCTTCTACCCAGATATGAAATAATGCCCTTAACAACTCCTATATACTTTAAGAATTCGGTGCACTACACAATAGTGTACACATATAAAAAAACACAGATTCAGTAAGTTTTGTAAAATGTAATACCTTCTACCCGAATATGGAATAATGTCCCTTCTTAATTTCTAGTAAGTACTATTTTCAGGGGAAAGAAAATTTTTACTGGAAAATGCTTTATGCAGAGCTTCTGAGATTATGATTTAGTTATAACAATGACAACATCCATTTACTAGAAATTGGTTAGTAAATGTTGGAAACAAAACATAAAGTTGAGTCTCCGATACTTGACGAACCTTCAGTGGATTTTATTCCTGTAACTTTTACAGAATGCTATTTTTGCAGAGCCTCAAGGTGTAAATATTCAAAGTTTCATCTGTATCTGTTAATGTTTACTTTCTCTAAGTTCTGCATTCCACCCAAAAGTTTAATAATGAGATTTCACTAGAAATACATGTTTTGAGACCCGCTGAATCCAAATAAAGAATTTGTGGAAACAAGTCTTTCTGTCTGTGTGTGTGTGTGTGTGTGTCTGTGAACACCATAACACAAAAACGAAAAGCTGGATAAATACCGAAGTTGGTATTCAGGACCAAATCTTCCAAGGATTCGACACAATTTTTTTTCAACACAATCCCCGTACCACAAACTACCCTTTACATTCGATATTTTTCTAAATTTTTTGTGTTCTAAAAATGGCTCTAATAATTTTGATTAAAATACCATGGATTAAAGATATTTACAGACAAATAAAATGTATATCTTAAATTTTCGGGGAATAGCTTATGAAGTCCTCTACATTCAGAAGGAATTTTATATAATGTATAACTGGTAAACGTTAAGCGATAGACAAAAATGTACCACACAAAAAATGTAGATATCTTTAAAACACACAATTCACTACTTAAAATACGTTTTCTGTGGTATAAGACATTTGTGAGATATCCGATTGCATGGAAACAATATGGAATTTATGGCCGGCACATAGCGTCCAGTTCTTAAATATTTTAATATCTATGTTCTCTTTATGTCTATAACTAAGTGTCTAATTGCTATTTTTGAGAAGGTTTATTTGAATTAACGTGTAGTAGATAGAAAAAAAATCTGATGTGTTACATCACATGACTTTCTCTACTATTGTACAAACTATTTTTACAAACGCTTATTCTCCATCTACTTCATGTTAATCGAGATAAACATTTGCAGACCCTATCTTATTGATAATTTTCTTGTAGATGTAAGGGGAATATATATTTACAAGGGCAATATAGAAATACAGTAGCCTTTAAGCACGTACATATCTCTTAATAGCTGGTTGCTAGGTGCAGCACCATTCGCTTTGCCACACATTAATACTCTTTGCATATCCAAGACATAAAATGAATAACGAATTCCCATTTGAGAAAATAAGTATTGAAACGTATAAGGGAATAACAAGCAATATCTCGAAAATGGTTCACTCAACAACAAAAATGTATATGACATAAATTGTGTATTTTAACGCAATGTACATCTTTTGTGTAGTAAAATTTTGTCTATCTCTTATGGTTTACCAGTTTACCAAAAGTCGTTCACAATGAAGAATACTTTTGTAGACATTCCCAGAAAATTCAAGATATACATTTTATTTGTCATGAAAATATCTTAAACATATGATATTTTAATCAAAATCGTTAGAGCCATTTTTGAGAAAATTAAAATTTTCAAAAAATGTTCCATGTAAAGGGTACTCTGGGGTGGGGGGATTTTCTTGAAAACCTTCGTGTCGCATCTCTGGAAAATACTGAACCTAAATATCAAGTTTGGTGTTTATCCGACTGTTCGTTTCTGAGTTATGCTGTTCACAGACAGACACACACACGGACATGTTTCCAAAAATGCTTTTTTTGGATTCAGGGGGTCTCAAAACATATATTTCCGGTGAAATCTCAGTATCGAATTTTTGGGTGGAATACAATACTTCCCCTACTTACTATACGTAGTAGAGAACGTAAAAATGAATAACGAATTCCTATTTGAGAAAAAGTATCAGTATTGGAAAATTTAAGGGAATAACAAGGAATATCTCGAAAATGGTTGACTCAACAAAAAAAATGTATATGACAAATTGTGTATTTGACATGATCTATATTTTTAGTGTAGTAAAATTTTTGTCTATCTCTTATGGTTTACCAGTTATGCAAAAGTCGTTCACAATGAAGAATACTTTTGGAGACATTCCCAGAAAATTTGAGATATACATTTCATTTATCATGAAAATATCTTAAACATATGATATTTTAATCGAAATCATTAGAGCAGCTTTTGTGAAAATTAAAATTTTCGAAAAATGTTCCATGTAAAGGGTAATCTGGGGTAGGGGGATTTTCTTGAAAACCTTTGTGACGCATCTCTGGAAGATAATGAACCTAAATACCAAGTTTGTTGTTTATCCGACTGTTCGTTTCTGAGTTATGCTGTTCACAGACACACACACGGACATGTTTCCAAAAATCTGATGTGTTACACTCACATGAATTTCTCTACTCTTGTACAAACTATTTTTACAAACGCTTATTCTCCATCTACTTCATGTTAATCGAGATAAACATTTGCAGACTCTATCTTATTGCTAATTTTCTTGTAGATGCAAGGGGAATATGTATTTACAAGGGCAGTATCTAAATACAGTAGCCTTTAAGCACATACATATCTCTTAATAGCTGGTTGCTAGGTGCAGCACTATTCCCTTTTCCACAGATTAATACTCTTTGCATATCCAAGACATAAAATGAATAACGAATTCCCATTTGAGAAAATAAGTATTGAAACGTATAAGGGAATAACAAGCAATATCTCGAAAATGGTTCACTCAACAACAAAAATGTATATGACATAAATTGTGTATTTTAACGCAATGTACATCTTTTGTGTAGTAAAATTTTGTCTATCTCTTATGGTTTACCAGTTTACCAAAAGTCGTTCACAATGAAGAATACTTTTGTAGACATTCCCAGAAAATTCAAGATATACATTTTATTTGTCATGAAAATATCTTAAACATATGATATTTTAATCAAAATCGTTAGAGCCATTTTTGAGAAAATTAAAATTTTCAAAAAATGTTCCATGTAAAGGGTACTCTGGGGTGGGGGGATTTTCTTGAAAACCTTCGTGTCGCATCTCTGGAAGAAACACCCTAAAATTCGATACCGAGATTTCACCGGAAATACATATTTTGAGACCCCCTGAATCCAAAAAAAGCATTTATAGAAACATGTCCGTGTGTGTGTCTGTGAACAGCATAACTCAGAAACAAACAGTCGGATAAACACCAAACTTGGTATTTAGGTTCAGTACCTTCCAGAGATGCAACACGGAGGTTTCCAAGAAAATCCGCCTACCCCAAATTACCCTTTACATGGAACATTTTTTGAAAATGTTAATTTTCTCAAAAATGGCTCTTAACAATTTTGATTAAAATATCATACGTTTAAGATATTTTCATGACAAATGAAATGTATATCTCGAATTTTCTGGGAATGTCTCCAAAAGTATTCTTCATTGTGAACAACTTTTGCATAACTGGTAAACCATTAGAGATAGACAAAATTTTACTTCACAAAAAATGTAGATCGCGTTAAAATACACAATTTATGTCATAGACTTTTTTTTGTTGGGTGAACCATTTTCAAGATATTGCTTGTTATTCCTTTAAATTTTCCAATACTTTTTCTCAAATGGGAATTCGTTATTCATTTTTTTTATTTCTGGGACATACAAAGAGAATGGAATGCACCACATAGCAACAAGCGCTTGAAAGATTTGACTATCAGTTAAAACGTACCATATTCCCCTTGCATCTACAAGAATATTAGCAATAAGATTAACATCTCGATTAACATGAAGCATATGGAGAATAAGCGTTTCTAAAAATAGTTTGTGCAAGAGTAGAGAAAGTCATGTGAGAGTAACATATCACATTTTTTTTAATGACACCAGTTTTTCATTATTGTGATGTTCATAGCAATAAATTAATACAACAACATGTTTTTTGTGGCTCAATGACAATGACAACAGTGCTGCCACTGTTTCTGTGTAATAATGTGTGCACCTTTTATTTTATATGTGCTATAATGTGTTTGCCCTGAAATTAAAGCATTTTCACTGGTATGAGTCAACAAGCAGGTTTTGTTCACGTTGTATAATAACTAGGCTTCGATGCAATATAACAACAAAAAAATTCCTTAATCCGAGCCTCCTCTTATGCCTTTATGACCTTTGTGCTTCCTTTTCTTCTAGGTGTTTATAATAACCTTTGCCGTAATGGCCATAATGTCTAATTTCCTAAAGCTTTTAATAGTATCAAATAACTAAATTTGATATTAAAATCCTCCTGCACCTATATACAATTTTTAGTTTCCCTGAATATAAAGCTGATCTTTTTACAAAAGGAAATATATTCTTATTATTAAATGCTCGTAACTAGAAGCCAAAAAGCACATAAACATTGAATGTTGTACAGTACATTCATGAAAAAAGTTCAAAAACAGGGCAGAAGAAAATAAACATACATTTAATTATACTACCACTCTCATGGAAAAATTGTATTTTCATGCATTGGTGCAAGGCTGATTTCATGCCACAATTTGCTTCAAACCTTTGTTTACCCCTAGTATTTCCTTCATGCATACATGCACGCTAATTTAATGTTATATTCTGCACATTCATTTTCTAAGGTTGGCGACACTCGAGACCCTTAAACCATGCCCACAACCTGCTAGCGGAAGACAGGTCGCTATTATACAGGATATCCAAGCTACCAACATCGGAACGAAAAACATAGCGGTGATTCTCGCATGTGTTCCTTAACAATGTTTATGATTCACTATTATTTTGTATATAAGAAAGTGACTTAAAAAGGGAGGGATGGGGGTCACAGACTTCCAAACTGTTCACATCTCATTTTAAATTGTGAAATATGTGCATTTTCATTCCCTAAATCATCATTTTGTGACATTTCCATTGCCAATTATTATTTATGGAACCATTACCAATAATAATAATAATAATACTTTGAAATATTTATTGAACTAAGCCATATACAAAACATAAGAGAATAAGACCAGCCTTTAGCCCTGGCTCTTTATTGGTCGTATTCATAAATAACTATATTTTCCTTAGTTTACTTTCTCTAGTTCTTAATTTCTTACTTTATTTATCTCTGTTCATTGTCCAAATCCATTTATTTAATTTTACTTAAATATTGCCCTGAGCTCTTACTGTCCTTGCACAAACATTTCAGTTATCACAAAATGTCCTATAATCCCTATATTTCTATGCCCTAACTCACTTGCCTCCATCATACTCTATACTTTCTCTATCCATTTAATATTTATATCAGGTACTCATATTAACTACTTGTAATGGCTAACATAGTCCCTTTTCCTTCTGATAATAAAAATTATAATAACAACCAGTTACCCAGAGATTACTCATTAACTATAATCAATTAAATTAATAATATGGTCCTCAGAAAAAGGGATACAACCAACGAGGTGGAATAAAACACAAGATACTCCCCAAGATAAAACAGAAGCCACCCTAAAGCAATTAAAATAGCAAATACACATAAAGGCCTTTTAACTCCCCACGTTCAACTGAAGAGTCATAACAGCGGCCCAAGAGACTTTTGTTAACAACTTAGAAATCAGAAGATGAGCTTTGCGTTTTATTTTCTTTGCTCTCCTTGACCATTCCTTTAAAATAAATAAGTTAAAATTTATTTCTTCCTCATGCAAACTATCCTTGCTTTATCTTATTTCAAAAATAGAAGAGAAAAATGGGGAAAAAATATTGAATGAATGGAATATTAAATATGGGAATTGTCAAACAATGACATATTGATCACATTATTGCGAATTGCAATGATTCCACATTATTGCGAATTGCAATGATTCCAATAGGAAATACTGGTGGGAATGTCATGTGGTCAGAGGAAACTCTACTATTGGGGCATGATGATTATAGGGAAAACACTGGTACGGGGGAGCAATGAATGTGGTCAGAAGAGAGGTTGAAAACTGCGGGGAACTAACAGGACTCCAATGCTTCATTATTGTGTGGTTACATCTGATATCTGCAAAATAAAACAATTTTTTTGGTTGTCTCAGGTGTGAAGCAGTTCTTTAATTTTGATATGAAAAATTGAATTTTGATGTCAGTTTTGCCTACCACTCAAGGTTTTCTTATAAATCACAAAAACAATAATGGTACTAAAAAGGAATACTATCTGCATATCTTTAAAAGAAGTTCTGATGTTTAGTTTTTTCTTTCCCCAAAGAATAGTTGCAGTGATATCGTATATCATTACCCGTAGGACTTTGACAGCTACATGTAATTGTGGATTTGCCTTAGGAGGACATTCACCCACTTAGGCTGCCATCTCACGTGACTAAACTACCTGGCGCAGAGCTATTTATCCCCTCTTTCCACTGATGCAACATGACTATTCTTTAGTGGATAAGCTAAAGAGACTAATTATACAGTATTAACAATCCTAACATTAAAGCATCAGTGTATAAATCTAAAAAAAATATTTATTTAAACTAACTTTAAACACAATTCTATCTTTCTTAGCAGCACTCACTTTGATGGCCTTTTTTAATAATTCTGGAATTTAAGAAGACATTTTTATGTTCTTTTTCAGTGGTTAATTTTGAAAGATTTGAGAGCAGTTCATTCTTTATAGAATTTCTTACAAAACATTTTAATTCAGTTTAGAGCATTCATACTCAATTCACAAGGGGCTGTGGTTTCCAGAATATTTAATACCAAAGAGAGAAGTTTGGCAATCTCAGTTAAGTACCCTTTACACCATTATTAATGAAATACTGAAATAGATGCTTAGAAAGCAATCATTTATCTTCACTTCCAAAAATAAGCATGATAATTGCTGTATTATAACTATCCCTTGAGACAGCTCAGTGACAGTTCACGCCATTGCAGCTACATGTGTTACAACCAACCACCGTCGATACCACCCAATACCCCTTCATACCCTCTGCCTATAACCTCTAGCACAACACTTCCACTGATTTATTACATAAATTTTATACTGCTGCGTGCAGTAATATGTATAATATTTTTTGTCTTGAACCCTGGAAGAAATGCATGCAGTATAAAAATAGACAAGGCCTTGACGTAATATATAATAAACAGTAGTCAGGTGTTGTTAGAAATAATAATAATAATAATAATAATATAATAATAATAAAGTGAAATACACACAAGTGTGCAAGGATGAAAAAATCTTCAGTTTTCAGCACTGAGTTCTGTGACTGATTTTAAGTACTTGGTGAATATAGCACGTGGTATATGTCACGCCTTAGTTCACAGAGTTTACAAATACATTTATCTGTTACTAATGAAAATTAAATTATGGAGTAAATTTTATGCACAACTCATTACAGTGTTTCTTATACAATGGTTTGGTTCTGTTATCAAAAGTGCTACTCACAAATAACACGTAGTCTTTCCCTTTTCCTGTTCTCTCACCTTGCAATGCTATAATTAAATATATAATTATAATAGTGGTAATTAATATGGCTTTTGATAATAGCATTAGTAGCTTCACAGTATAAACATTAACTTATAATTTCTTCTTTCATTCTGAGAAAGATGATTTATTTAGTCATGTATAATAATGAATCAACTGTTAGCATTGTCAACTGAGTGCACTAGGTAGCATTTTGCCCTCCTGTTCCCCTCCATGCAAAAGGCTGCAACATAACCCTTCCTCCACTTCACTCATAACACGTGTTGCCGGAGCTGTCTCGGTACATGGCAATTATAGCTCCTTTTCAGATTATTTTTATCACAAATTATATCGTTGGTATAAGACACTAACCGTGGCTTCAAGAAATAGGCTTGGCTCGGCTCGTCTCATGTAAAGATGGATTTGGTTTATAATTGCCCTTATGAAACCTACAAGGTTTATTGTATTATCTCTTATCTCTATCATTTTAATTAAATAGTCCTGTCCCTTTAATAAGGGACAGTAGGAAGATGATCATCTGCATTTATCAACCGCAGTATGAGGCAGTATTTTTAACACTTAAATGATTTCAGTCTGATTATATAATAATATAAAATAATAACAGCCCGCCTTAAAGCAATGTGTATAATATAATATATAAAATGTATGTAACAGTCATTGTATTATGTTTATATTATTGTGTACATGTATAATAATGTTATGTGAATGTATTACGTAATTTAATAATTTTGGAGCTGTGAGAATAGAAGCTGAAAGTTGCTAACAATGAGGTAACCTTGAGGCAATAATGAATGAGAAAGTTTAATAATGCTACTAGTAATTCTTGGAACAATAATGTAAGATTTAAAACAGTTTATAAATAGCCAATCAAAAACTAGAAAGGCTGAAAGTTAAATAAAAGTATTCTATTGGAGTAGGATTAGCCAATCAGAGACTTGAAATAGAGAAATTTGCAGATTTAAGCGGTAGAAGCCAGATGCTAGAAGGCAACGTTCCTGAGCAGTACATACTCAGAGTGAGACATAAAATTCATTAAAGCGAGAATATTATAAAGTTTATGTGTTAAAAAGTGCAAGTAATTAATAAATAATCTTACAGCTCTCTATATAAGTGAAGTGTTATTTAATCGTGTGAAGGATTAATAAAAGAAGTGAAGTAAACATAATTTGTGTAAGCCTACATTCTTTAGCCGCATCACCCCCTGCTAAGAGATACATGTTTCTAAAAATTAATACTGATGCAGCCGAGGCAAACATAAATATATATAATATTTAAAGAAACATTAAATTACAAAGTTAGTTTTTAAACGTTGGGGGGCAAAGGCCACCGGAAACTTTGTACCATACGTGGGACAGTCACTTCATCAAGTTTGGCTCCCCAACAGTGGAACTACAATACAACTTTCAAATTAGCGCCCAAAGCGTGGTGCAAATAATGTAAAGATATTCTATCTCAAATTGGCACATAAATGTGGTGTTAATAATTTGAGATATTTCTATCTCAAATAATTCATACATTTTCCTACACAGCACTTTGCATTTAAAGAGTATATGATAGACAGTTTCATCCTCTTCATTACATAACCTGCATGTGGTTCTTCTTTGAAGATTTTTCCATTGTATGAAATGTGTTTCCGTAATCTGCAATGGCCCATCAAGAGCCTGATTATCTGTTTACGATAATATTCACATATGGATAGGGACCACATTCACTATACACATGCTTATCTTTATTACACATGATGAAGACTACTGAATGTTGTGGTTAACATATTTCCTGATATTTGTGAAAAATTTTGTCACTTTTGTTCCATATTGACCAGTTACATATCTGCCATTACATGCATCCCACCTGATGCATTATGAGAGCATTGCTTGTGTTGTCCTGCTGCCAACATTTAGGTCCCTAAACCACAAGGCATAGCCCAGCATTGAGGACCCTAAGTTGCAAAGCGTAGTCAAGGGATGTTTTTTAAAAGTAGAGGAGTGGAAGCTCTCGTTGCACCTGCGGAGCGGTGACAGGGCATAGCCATGAGATCAGCATGCCTCAACTCCAATCATATATATTTATGGCAACCATCCTTTAGCAACATTTTTTTCTTCTTTGGTTGGTAACTCATCACAAAATGTTTCTAGGAGCCACTATAAGATAAAAAGGGTGAGTGGGCAGGTGAAATAATTTTTCCAGCAACAGCTCTTGCATAAAACAACTCCACATTATGCGCATCAAAATGCTCAATTTCATAAGTATTTTGCTCCTACCCCATAATAAATAATATACCAGATTTATTTGAGATCTATTGAGATTACATACATCTTCAGTGAGTAAGTAGGATATTTTACTCATATTTTGCTTGCATGCCTTTGAACTCATCACAATTGTTGGTAATAATTAATCCACTCAGCAATGGTTCTGCAAACAGAATTTAAAGGAATGCCAAATATTGGTTCAGTGCAAAGTTAGAGCAGATCCTTTCCTTACTAGGGTCTGTCTAGGGCCTTTACAAAATGTCTATGTCGAGACACCCACCTAAGGGTAACCTTGTTGTGTTTCGTCAGTTTAAGGTTTATTAGGCAGGCCCAGACTGACTTAGATGTTATTTGATAGCTTGCAATTGCTTTTAAGGCAGACTGGATGTCAGAGAAAATCCAAGTGTTGCTTCCCTTATTTTGATTCTACCTGACTCAGGTTTCAGTTGCATAAACTTCAGCTTGGAATACAGTGGCATTACAACCAAGAGAAAAATGGATGTCACACCTTGATGTCTTTTTTACTTTCTCTACTACATATAGTAAGGGAAGTATTGTATTCCACCCAAAAATTTGATACCGAGATTTCACCGGAAATACATGTTTTGAGGCCCCCTGAATCCAAAAAAAGCATTTTTTGAAACATGTCCGTGTGTGTGTGTCTGTGAACAGCATAACTCGGAAATGAACAGTCGGTTAAACACCAAACTTGGTATTTAGGTCCAGTATCTTCCAGAGGTGCGACACGAAGGTTTTCAAGAAAATCCCCCCACCCCAGATTACCCTTTATGGAACACTTTTCGAAAATTTTATTTTTCTCAAAAATGGCTCTTAACGATTTTGATTAAAATATCATATGTTTAAGATATTTTCATGACAATTGAAGTGTATATCTTGAATATTCTGGGAATGTCTCCAAAAGTATTCTTCATTGTGAACGACTTTTGCATAACTGATAAACCATAAGAGATAGACAAACTTTTACTACACAAAAAGTGTAGATCACATTAAAATATACAATTTATGTCATATACATTTTTGTTGTTGAGTGAACTTTTTTCAAGATATTGCTTGTTATTCCCTTAAATTTTCCAATACTTATACTTTTTCTCAAATGGAAATTCGTTATTCATTTTTTTTGGTCCTGGTAATGCAAAGAGAATGGAATACTCCACATAGCAACCAGCTCTTAATATATTTGACTATCGCTTAAAACCTACCAATTCCCCTTGCACCTACAAGAAAATTAGCAATAAGATTAACATCTCGATTAACATGAAGCATATGGAGAATAAGCGTTTGTAAAAATAGTTTGTACAAGAGTGGAGAAAGTCATGTGAGTGTAACACATCCGATTTTTACCTTTGGTGGCCTAAAGTTAGTAAAAAGTGAAGCTCAAAATCTACATCTGCAAAGAGTAATAAACAAACTTACTACTTTTCATGGCCCCTGTTATACTAAGACAAGCTAACCTTTGAACACTGCAAAGTTTGTTAGCTGCCTGTTTTTGAGTAACCATGTAACCAGGTATCTCAAGTTAATTGTGCCTCCCCACATATTCCAACTGTTTTAGAGTCATCTGTATACCAGATCAGACTGCCCTCAGGACAGTGTGTCATGCTCTCACCCCATTCTAACATTGTGTTGAATGGCTTGTCAAAACATAATTTTGGTAACTATTAACAGTACCCATCTCTAGTTGAAGGTTATTGATTATATTTGTGATTCTAGTATGCTTTAAAATATCTGTGTTGCATCTGTTGAAAATGCTAAACTTAAATACCAAGTTTTGGATTATGCTGTTTACAAACACACACACATATAAACCTTTTTCTAAAAATGTTTTTCTTTAAAATGTAAAAAGCATCCCATCAACCACAATGGAAATCAAAGCTTGAGTAAAGGCTGAATATTTCTTGTTTCTCACATTAGAAAGAAAACTAAGTGTAATCAGCAGAGTCTGGATTCTGATGACATGTCATCCTTTAATTGTTGCATCATAGGTATTGCTAATATATGTATAAATTCTTATCATGGGTCCAGATTATGAAAATGCATATTAATTAGGTCATTTTTAATTTTACATAATTTATTTTGTCATTTTCTTGCCCTCTGCATCTTTATTTAATGATTTTCTTGCATTTACTCTGGGTATATAAGAGTTTAATACTATGTATTTGCATTTTACACTAGGCTAAATTTTCAAGCATCAGAAATTTTACAATTCATATGAAAAAGAAGGCTAACTTTGTACATCCTTTATTTGCATTCTTGGGGGGGGGGGAATCACATTCATATATAATGGTTAGTCTGGAAAGGGTTGCTTGCAGATGGAGGGGTGGCTATTGTCAGGGGAACAGATATAATTACAGCTATGAATTCATGTCCCAAACTAGGGATGATACAGGTCAGTGTTCCATTTTTTGCATTAATGAGTGCAAACAGTAAGGTTGATATTGCCCTTTTGTCATTTCATATCTAGGAAATCCTCTTCATTTGCAGTGAATTTTGTATAAATTGAGCACTCATATATTTTTAAGACCTGCTTCAAAAACAATTTTCTTAACTTTCTTTTTAGATTCTTCAAACAAGAACACGAAACAAATGTATTTAAAATTTATTTCTTCTACTTGTATAGCAGTTATATCCATGTATGAATTAATTTATAACTTTCCGTTCACTCATTTTAATAAGTTAAATAAATCTCAGTTTTTAGATCACCTTTAGTAATTATTATGTCATTTTCTAAAGACTTTATTCATTTTGTAGGTCATTTTTCAAACATTTTTAGGTCATCAAAATCCAGCCATGGTAATCAGTTGCTAAATAGAGATCAGTATTGTCTTTCTTAAGAAAGTGCTGATGCACCTCACTCCTCAGCATTATATCAATGTTACATATTCAAACAACTGCATAGTGTAAACAAGTTCCAGAAAATAAATCAGTTAATGTTTGGCCCACAGTATAGAAGAGTTTTCATTCAGCATACACCATGTCTCTCAGCAATTTGGTGTGTGAGTTTATAAGCCTGTGAAATCATTGCAGAATACCCTCATTTAACTATATCTTCACATTTCATATCACAAAAATTTTCTTTGCAACTGTATATACTATGTTTTAAGGCTAATGGGGAAAAAGGTTTGATTAACCAACATTTATCATGCTAATACAGGTTGTAATGGTGAAATTCGTTAAAACCATGTAGCCTTATGTCAAAAGCTTGGAGTTTCATGTATGTTATCTTGCACTTTACTGGGCTAGACATACTACATTTATGTGCTTGCTAGAATTGCAGAGAAGAAAAAAAAATAGTCAAAAGCCAGAACTCAGCCTTGAGCTTCAGGAATTAAGCTTGCAATTGATGTGAGAATAGAACTCAATTTTCAGAAAACGATTTATTCAGTGTGTTCATGAATTTGTGCACTAATTCTATACAATCCTGTTCTATGGACAATTTGCAGTTAAAAGTTTATAGTATGTATGTTTTGAGTGTAATAATTCTCAAAGTATAGCAGCTAGAAGTTAATGGTGCAATATTACATATAGCTTAATGCTACGCACTAGCCAGCCTGCTGTAGATAACACCCATGTAGGCTGGCCTCTCTACCTAGCTAAAGGTCAGTTTGCCACTGTTCCTCCCTTACAGTTCCACTTTTCCTCAATTAGCTTACCTGCACTACAGCAAATAGATGACAATGTGGTGCAATAAGAGAAGGTAGGAACAGGAGCAAATTAACCTTTAAACAGCTAGCTGGGTTAGCCAGCCCACAGGGTGTTATCAATATTTAGCTGGTAAGTTTGTAGCACTATACTTTGGTTAGCTTTTATGGCTATAACCTGTGAAAATACTACATATACAGCATACATACCATAAACATTTTATCTGCAATTTGTCGGAATAGAATTCTAGAGAATTTACGCAAGTTTGTGGACGCACTGTACAGTTAGGCCTAACCCAACCTTTACTTTCTGAGTAGAAATTTTAAGGCAAGTGAACAGTCCTTTGCTTTACCTGGCTTTGATGTAGGAGTGCACTTAAGGATGGTTCATAATAACCAAGAACGGTAACCAGAACTAGAACAACAAAGTTAAAATACGTGTTGTAATGTGAGTGTTCACAATTAATAGGAAGCTTTCCTAGGTTCTGCAAATGGGAAAGAAGACTTGGTCAGGTTTCAACTCTCTCATTCTTGGGCATAGCAAATTAGACCCATATTGTGTATATTAGACTCCTTTTTGCAGAAATTATTTAAGGCAGCCGTGACATGAAACAGCTGCTAGAGCTATCTCGAGTTACAAGCTGGGGAAAATGAAACTGGAAGAAATTCTTGCAAATGTGCATCCTGATCACAGCTAGTGACCCTCTCAGATCCATTGAGTGTTGGTTCTTCTAGCGAAAGCATCATCTGTAGTTTGTTTGTATCCAACTCAAAACTGGCTCATGCCTCAAAAACAATAGCAAAAGGCACAAAGAACAACAAAAAACTGGTAGAAATTGATAAAGAACAAACAACTTTAATATACACTACTAATAAAGGAATGAAGCATGATGCGACTAGAGGAATCAGAAATATTAATGGATCTGCATTTAGAAAATGTTGACTATTGAATTTTGATATTGGCTAACCTGCATTATGTTGGCTAAATTGGAACCAAGTGAAAAAATATTGGCCACTTACAAATGACATCCCAATGCGCAAAATTGTTTCCAATTTGCTATCAATATGGGTCATCGATATGCACTCCCATTCACATTGTGGGGTAATACAACAACCCCATTGTTGTATGCTAGCTAAATTTTCTTGGGCTTTTAGATAAGCACATCATTTTTACCACTTATGCCACTAGGAAAGCTTCAGCTCTTATTTTATGTTCTATGCTGTTTTGCTTCCTGTTCTCATTTCCATTCTGGTTTCCTTTTTGGGTTATGTGAACCAACCTTAACACAGGTGTGCTGCACACACACATACATCCAAAAACAGGCTGAAAAACCTTTAGAAAGAAGTGGCTGCTTTCTAATTCTGCATATTCATAGCTCGTACTGCAGGTTTTGTATCAGTTAAGTGCAGAACTCCTTACTTCTAGTATCTCTGGCTTTTTCTGTTATATTTTATTAACACAATTTATAACTGTTATGTTATTGACTTACTTTCTTTTGTGTTATGACAATGAATGCAGTTCTCCTTTAGAGTCAGTAATTTAAACATGTTGAGTGCATTTTAACTCGTCTTAAGGCTGATGTTATGTATACAGCATACTTCAGTGATTTGGGATCATGTTTTGACTGCTTGTGTGTAAATATTGCTGACTTAATCACTTACAATTGTTTTGTAGGCATCCTGATAAAAACAATGATCCAGCAGCAGAAAATAAGTTTGTGGAAATCAATCAAGCATATGAGGTGAGTACTTTCCATTAAATTCATTTTCGGATCAAAGTTTTAACTAAGGAAATGTTCAAAACAAAACCAATAAACATTCTTTGGACATAATGAATAAGTGATTCTGTCATAAGTAGAGACAGATGAAGGAAAATTTGACAAAATATGTAATTTATATTACCAAAATGTTAAATATTTAATGCCAAAATATATTTTTTTTCCTAAATAGTTTGCAGCAGGTTTAAATCTTTATTAAAAAAAAGTCTCTGTAGATTAAGTTTTGTCCATTTTAATATAAGCAAAATATAATGAACCATAATGAATTTATAGTCTGTCAGCATGATATTATGAAAGAAAAACTATTTTAATACTGAAAAATTATAAATGTTACAGAATATAATGGTAATATGAAGGTAGTAACCCATCAGAAAACTAGTATATTCATAAATGAGAGTTAGACTGAAGAAGTTTTACAATGTTATGGTAGTACCCATACTGAAGTACGGATCAGAAAACTGAACAATGAATAGGTCAAACAAGAAAAATAGAAACAGCAGAAATGAAGTTGCTGAGTATACCCATAAAAACATAAAAAATGAAACCATCAGACAAGAACTAGAGAACCAGATATAATGGCATAAACACATTTTGAGAATGAATTTGACAGGGATAATGTTGTGCACAGAACATAGCGACATTTTTACTTAGGGGAAAGGATAAGGCTTTCCTATTCTGCTAATAAGTTTTATGATGCCAACAAAAGTTGCTATAGTGCCAAACATTACCAAACTTCAACAAGCACATGTCAGATCTAGCAATTTTACAGCATTTTCTTACTGCTAGTTCTTACTTGTGTGCTCTTATATGCAGATGTGTTGACAAAAGTGAATATCTCTTTTATATTACGTTGATATTGTAATGAAAAGAAGCTAGAAACAGTGATGTGTATTGAATTTATTTAAAGAAATGGCTACAGCAGACTAACCTACTTGAAGAAGAAATAGAAGACCTCATACAACTTACCAATTTATGCATTGCACAAAATTGTTTTAGTTTCAATAAGAAGTTCTATCAACAACCAACTGGTCTAACCATGGGCAACCCACTTTCACCCTTCTTGGCAGATTTATTTATGAGCTACTTAGAAACACACATAACTACTTCCTTTCCATACATGTTTAAAGTTTGGCACAGATATGTTGACGACATCTTCGCTGTTGTCCCTAATAGGTTCATACAAGACTCCTTAGCCTTACTAAACCTACAGAACCAATCAATATTCACCATAGAAATAGAAAAAGAAGGCATGCTACCATTTTTAGACCTAAAAATCATCAGAGAACAAAAGAACCTAACGTTTGGCATATACAGGAAGCCAACACACTCTACTAATTACATAAAAAAATAAGAGTTTCAATCCAACCACACACAAACATGCAGTACTAAACAGCGTAACACATAGACTGGTATATACCCCCTTAAATAAAAAAGAATACCAGTTAGAATACCAGCATATAGTAGACACAGCAATACATAATGGGTACAGCAAGGCAACTATTGACAAAAAAATTGCAAAATTCAAACGACAGATGCACATCAGAAACACAACAAATCTCAGCCAGCAAGATAAAGAGCTAAAGTTCAAGAAATTCACATACCACTCAGGAACATTTCACAAATTTAAGAAGATTTTCATGAAACATAACATCAGCCTAGCTCCACAGAACAAATTTAACATAGAGAAATTACTTTGTAACAAGTTAAAAGACCCCATTCCACAAGACAAAAAAGCTGGAATCTATAAAATCAATTGTTCAGATTGCAATAAAGTATACATAGGTAAGACAAAAAGAAACTTAGAAACTAGGCTAAAGGAGCACATGAGATGTATTAAATACAAACAAATGGACAAATCTGCAGTTTCACACCATTTTTGGATCACTAATCACAACATCAAACCCAATATTACATTAGTCAAACCAGCCAAATTTGCAGCCGAATTAGATGCATGGGAGAAGATCACCATTCTAAAACACAACACACATCTAATGAATTTTGATTTGCCGCCACCAAATCCTCTCTGGAAGTACATTTCTCCACCATAAGAAGCCACCACAGGATCCAGTCCAAAAAACGGAAACACCAACAACACAGGCCAGTCGAATTAACTTCTGAGGATGGGAACAACCGTTTCCCGAAACATGTTAAGTGATTTAAAATAGAGAGTTGAGGGTTGTTACACTACATCACTATAATATTCTTACTTGAACGCGTTTCGGGAGACGGCTTGTTCCCATCGTCAGCATTTTCTCTCAACTGATTTTTGCCGGTCATCGTCTGGGGGATGTGTGTGGTTTGTGGTGTTCTCTGGTGCTGGGCTGATGAACCTCCTCAGCCCAGCACCAGAGAACACCACAAACCACACACATCCCCCAGACGATGACCGGCAAAAATCAGTTGAGAGAAAATGCTGACGATGGGAACAAGCCGTCTCCCGAAACGCGTTCAAGTAAGAATATTATAGTGATGTAGTGTAACAACCCTCAACTCTCTATTTTAAATTTTGACACATCACTGTTACTAGCTTCTAAATCTTCAAAATTAGTCAATGTTAAGTGAGTAAACTTAAGTGATGTTAGTGTAACAATTCCGACTCACCTTTAAATAAAATCTCTTTTATATTTTGGCCAAGGTTAAGGGGCAGAACTTCTCCCAAATATGATACCAAGGAGGATCAACATCCTGCTCCTTCATCACCAAGTACTCTGACTTCTGGTGTAGTTAATTAAATATTCATATTTTTTAATAACAAACCCAACCAGAAAAATTATGTTTATCAGATTTTCTTATCTAACAGTAATCAAGATATTTTATATAGGCATATTTATAACCCCTTTGAGGAAGTAATTCAAACAGATACCCTAATTGCGATACAAGAAATGTTGTAGGTATGTGAAGCTTCATAATAATCGGTTCAATTATTCTTACATTTGATGATCATCATCACCATAAAACCTTGTGCAAATGCAGTTTGAGCTAAGCAAATCACATCATCAGTTATTTACCCATAATCAAAAATTATCACAACAATTTTGATAGAACTGGGTGGTTGTTGTTGTTAGAGCAGTTGAGAGGCCCCCCCCCAAAAAAAAAGACATGGCAACTCTGTTAAGACACACGTTTTAATCCTTAATATATGGCCAGCATGATGGAAAATTAGTAGGTTATTGAAAAAGGCCACTGTGTGCTGTCCACAAGTATAACAGGCACTACAATACACCTCAAAATGAATTTGGAGTATTGGAACATCTTGGCAAGTTGACCTCTGAGATGGAATGGCCTGGACATTTGCCTTGTGGATTATGGTGATAAATAAATACATTGAACACAAAGTTATCAAATTTCAAGCAATAAGTGGGACATTCTAAGACTTTAAAAATAAAATTATGTATCATGTGTGTGATACATATATATTATGTATCATAATACTGTAATACAAGTGCTATTCCCATACCGTACAAACTGCAAATAAATCTGATTTAAATGCTCAAATAAGAGTGAGAGAGCATTGCATAGGTAAGAACTGGTGTGTGGAGGTTAAAAGGTTTAAGGAAAGGTATTCCAAAAATCAATGTCCCATACGTGGAGGAGAAGAAGCTGTTCAACATATAATATTTAGGTGCAAAAGGAACAGAAATTTGGAGAAAAGAGTGTATCAGAAAGAAATCGTTTACGATAAAAATGTTGCTACAACTGACATGTTTTACAAGGACAGTAGGAGATTAGGGCAATTTTTAAGTACAATTAAAAATAAATGGATTTGAATACAGAATAGAGATAAATAAAGTAAGAAATTAAGAATTCAAGGATGTTGACTAAGGAAAATATTGTAATTTATGAATATGACTGGTAAAGAGCCAGGGCTGAATGCTGGTCTTATTTTCTTTTTATGCTTTGTATATGGCTTAGTACAATAAATTGAATTATAATTTCTCAAATTAAAAGCATTAAATTAACTTCAAATAAGAAATGTTCCATTTAAAATATGTCAGTGAAAGGAGTTTCAAGAGTTATTGCCATAGTATGTCTTTGATTCCATGTTCCAGCTCTAAAATCATATGAGTGAATCTACCTTGTAGTGTAGCGGAATAATAGCTTTGATTTCAGTAATTAATAAATAAAATGAGTATTCCAGCACTTGTATAAATCAGATAACATAAATAAGTTTGTAGCAGTCTGATTCAGCATCCTTAGAAAGGTAAACACAATATATATATATAGAACATATTGATATTGTTCAGGGATAGAGACTGAGAAACCTCTGTAAAATGGTAGATGGTGAATGTTGGCATCTCTTCTATGGGATTTCTAATCGGCCTGACCTCCCTGGCAGCACAAATCAGGGAAGATCATTCATTAAAACTAATAATCAATGTGATATTCTTTACTACAGCTGCTCACGGATCCTGAAAGAAGGAAGCACTTTGACACCTTTGGTGTAGCAATGGAAGAAGGCTCTCAGTTTCGTAAGAAGCAAGATTACAGTCAATATCGCCGATTTGATCCATTGGATGAATTGTTTGGAAGCCATGCTGGTGGTTTTAAGTTTCGTTTCCAAGATAGGGATATCACCCTGTTCCACAAACTTAGTGTTACAACAAGGTGAGTAGAAGTACTTTTATGCTATTAAAGTAAGTATAAAAATCCATAACCATGGATGGACAAATCCAACTCTTAAGAGCATAAATGCGGCCTTGATGTAAGTGAAAGGTACACTGCACATTACAATGCAGTTGGGTGTTCTCACTCTGTTACAGGATGGATTGTCATCGTGCCTTTAAACTACTTAAAATACTTATTGTATTTCTCTTAGTGTGTATGTTAGAGGTCTGCACAGACCGAAATTCTTGGCCTGGCCTAGTTCGGTCTTAACTGAGCCTGTCATGAGAATAGATTATTTTGTACCACTCAGCCTCTATTCTTCAATTTTGTTTTAAATGGAATTATTTTACAGTTTATTATTATTATTATTATTATTATTATTATTATTATTATTATTATTATTATTATTTCATGAAGTGCTGATGCCTGAGCTGCAAAGGAACTCGAGTTCAATTTCTGGTAGTACTGACATGGGAATCTTTTCTCCTGCTGGGAGGCTTTGTAAGAGATCACTCGGGTCCTTAGGAGCAATTGAGTAGCCATTTTACATAAATTTTGGAAGCCAAGGTCCTGGGATTCGCAGGTAGTAAGCAGCATGTTGACAGCATACTGCCTTATTCACCACATACTGCCTCTATTACTGCACTCTGCCCAGGATGTCCTGCGTGTGGATGGTCAGAGAGGCAGAGTATGCAGCTGTCCTACTGTTTTAACATCCATAATTGGCTAAAGTGGGCATTTATTTATTATTACTAGTATTACTATGGATGTGTGCATGTTGCGATAAGTGCTATTCGAGGCATCTCAACATGGCAGATCAAAAAATGTGATAAATTAATTTTTTTCGTCTTCATTTATCATTTACTTGGAAAACTTTTCAGTGTCTTTGATCTTCTCAAAAATGGCACTAATTGTGTTTATTAAAATAGCATACTTGATATTTAGATGTTGCATTGATAAATTAATCTTTCTTGAACTTTATTTCTGAGCACGGCCCTGATAAACATTTTTCATATTAAGCCCCTGGACTGGCCTTAGGCCTGAGCTCATGTACACCTCTAGTGTGTGTGCACGTTACATATGTAATTCAAAGCGGTTAACACTAGAATGCAAGGAGGAATCAATTTGACCCCTAAATAGAATTTAATCTCTACTTTTGATAAAACAAACTAATTCAACACAATTTTCTCTTATGATTTATATTAATTTTATGTCTCTCCTACACTTAAAAAATGATTGATTCCTGACATTAAGTCGTGGCTTACAATGTTGTTTACCTTAAATGTCTGGACGGTTCAGATTGACCCCTTTGGGCAAAACAATGCTTTTTTTTCGTATTTGCCAATTAAAATGCATTTCATTTGATTTCAATGACAGGTGAATCTATATCAGCAGTTACAAATTATAACAACGCTTGTGTTTAGAAATTGTAGCAACAATGCCTTTCACCAGACATTCCATTCCATGTTCAACTCAGTTGTAAGTAAGAAGTTGTTTTGAAAAGAAGTAAAAAACTTGTCAGATAAAACTTATTATAATAGATGACCCTTGCAAGAAGATGAAATACTTGCAGAACTAATGAAAGTTCTTGATGATAACTCACTAAACATAAAGTGATTATAATATTTAAACACTGTATTTTATTGCTAGGGTTCAAATTGACATCCTTCAGGCATTCTAGAATGTAAGAAAAATAAGGTGTCCTAATGTTAAGTAATATAAACTCCAGACTCATATTTAGGCCTAGCATATTTTAAGGATGCAAGGCAAAGATAATTAGAAAATACCCCTTTCCAAGCAATGCTGTACATAGAGCAATTTTTGTTATTTATATTTTCTCAAAACTTGCTGAAATGATTTGGATCAAAATGTTATAATCAATGGCAATTGCTGTATAAGAGTATGTGAACACTCTTAACTTTTGACACCTGGCAGATTTGATTATTTTTTCTTTGAATGCTAATAAATGTGAGGTATAAGCAGTAATTAAAAATCCACTGCATTTAAATATGCTGCGCTGCTCCTCTAACTCAATGAAATGTGGCAGCAGGATTGGTAGTACATCTTGGCTTATGCACGATTTAAGAAGGTATGACTAATTATCTTATGGGTCAAATACATACAGATAGTGCACATTTGAAGGCATGCACAAAGCTTTCCTGCTCTTCCATTCTATCACTACAGTTTTACATAAATGCCATTAGGGGGTAGCACACTATGGCAGACAGTGCCTCTTATTACTCTAATAAAGCTACAACAGAAGTAGTTAACCTGCGTGAGCAGGGATACTTCTCCCATTTATTCCAGTCCATCCGTATTCTCAGCTACAATTTAATTTACACATTACTTCATACTTGCCTTAAAACACTGTACTTAATTATATACACAACAACAAACATCCACAAAAACAACCCTTTCTTTCATCAGACAACTTATGCATAGGGACCTGCAAAAGGTGAGGTTATTTTTTCGGTAAAAGTGATGCTGTTTTTACCAAAAAGTGATGTTATTTTTAAATGGTTTATTTGGACATTTATTAACACATACGGTATACCTTTTGGTACATCCATTACACTTAGCTGACATTATGTACAGATTATATTCATACGCATTTGTCCGCATATCTGTCAGAACACAAGACAAAAAACACTCAGAATCCATACTTGCAGAAAATTCAATCAAATTGAGTTTTATTTATGGACGCTCTTTAATTGTTGTGGTCCTTAGCGTCCCATTCTATATTGGGAGTGAAAGACCAGTAATTTTGCTCAGAGGCCTCTTTATCAGGCTTAAACCTTCTTTTACATGCCGTAATCCTACAACACGGAACCACCGGCTTTATTTGGTAACCACTACACCATGGAGGACAATACATTTGCACAAGGTAGCCATTATAGTTGCATGGATTTCTCAGCAAAGTCTGATTTAGAAATACTCCCAGCTTTCAACACAGTCCTCATGTCAAATTTGCTTGAGCCACTTTAATTACAGTCCTTCAGTTCAGTATAACCTGAAATTAACTTACCTGATTCAGTTCCTTGAGAAAAGGAAGTTAGCTGAAGTCTATCAGGAGACTAGATGATAGAAAAAGAATGTTAAATTTCACATTCAAATCAAACTGAATGCTTGTTTCAATGACTTTCAATATGGAAAGTGGACTCAAGCATTTTTTAATACATTGGGTAAACCTATTGTTAAAAAAGTCTTTACTTGCATATTTGATGATAACAGTAGTCACTATAAGTTACAATCTGGAAGAAAGCATTACCTAAAAGTACCAACCTTCACAATATTTATTTATCCATCCTCTTAAGTTTGCGTCATCCAGCTTTTCCATGGGAATATTTGCTTTCATGAAAGCTTCTACAGTGTCTCTCACAAATGCGCTATTTGCATAGTTTTTCTTCTTCTGAGATTGATATGCATTATAATTGATTTGGCACATTCATAAAAATTTGTGATACCTATATTTTTAAAAATGTGCCGAATTTGCGTTATTCTTAGAAATGGGCTAAATTTGTATTATTCTTTGAAAAATGCCAAAATTCACAAATGCAAATTTTGCATGTCCCTACTAATGCATTATTATTATTTTATTATTATTATTATTATTATCATCATCATCGTTGTTGTTGTTGAAAGCGACTGCAGTTGTATCAGTTTGTTCATAATCATAACTATTAAGCAGCAGATACTACTACACATTTTCAGAGCTACCTGACTCTAAAAGTTTGTGAACACCCAAAATATATACTCATGAGCCACCACTGGTTATGATATGAAATATTAGCATCATGAATAAAATTTGGTGTTCATGCAAAACATTATATTTTAAAATTATGTGCTTTTTAGGAAGACTAAAAAAACATAATTTGGTGACTCCAGAAAGTATTTGTCTCTGCTTTAAAAAATCCTGGCAGTCAAATCAATGGAGAGAAAGTCCTTGGTTTTAATATGCAGAAAGAATAAACAATGTTGCAGTTACATGTTTTGTCATTTTTACAGATTTTATTATTATTGTTTTTGAAAATTGCACTTATTTTTCAACTTTTTATGTGGTGTGTGCAAAATTATTTTATCCGCATTTAGAAGAGCATTTTTTTACTCTATCACATGTATCTAGTAGGTAGAGAAGGTATTGCATTCCACCCAAACATTTGATATGGAGATTTCATCACAAATACATGTTTTGATGCTCTCCGAATAAAAAAAAGAACATTTTTAAAAAATGGTCGGTCTGTGTGAATGTGAACCGCATAGCCCAGAAACAAAATTTTCAGTAAGTAAAAAAACTTATGTGGGTTCAGCATCTTTCAAGGATGCAACACAAAGGTTTTCAACAAATTACCCCCACTCCAAACTAATCTTTACATGGAAGATTTGTTGAAGTTTTCAATATTCTCAAAAATGGCTCTAATGATTTTAATTCAAATACCATATATTTAAAAGTTTACATTAGAAATAAAGTATGTCTTGAATTGTCTGGGAGTAACCTGTGAAGTCCTCTTCATTATGAAGGAATTTTGTATAATGATAAAAAACTGTAGAGCCCTTTAAAAACCACAATTTATTTCAAATAAAACTTTTTTTTGTGCCCCATTAACCACTTCCGACATATCTGTTGTTCTTGGTAAGTATGTATTGACAATATTCAGATATTTTTCACAATGTCATGATCTTCATATTTGTTCATATTTTGTAAGATTTACGATTTTTTGCTTTAAAATAATTTCTGTTAGCAATGAACCACATTTTCCAGATATTCTATTCAGGCAGTTTTCTGTGAAATACACTTAGAAACCCAAGACACTCTTTCCAGAAAATGCATCTGGAAAAACTTGCACCACTCTTGTTGGGTACAATTGAGAAAATGTGGCATTTCCTCTATGTAATGTCGTGTGCACAATTAAACATCCTCTATTTTTGAAGCGTTTTTCTTTTTGTGAAACAGCTTTTAATCTTTGTGTTATGTCGTAATTAGTATTAAGCAAGGACAAAGCAACCATTAAGTTCTTTTTTTATTTTTTCTAAGCTTAAGGATTTTACAATGATTAAAATCTATAAATACCGTGTAATTTGATGTATTTCATTTGATATTTAATTACTGCATATGAATGTCAAATGGAGAGTATTCAAGTGCCTGGCCAATAGATACTACGACGACTACTTGCTGAATATGAGCAAAAATCTTCAAAGTCTATTTTCTTAAACTGATGAAGGAATTTGCTCCAAACCCTTAAATATGGGATGTTTGGCTGAAAAAGTATGTATTTCGTAATATTTTGGGAATTTTTCTTATTTTGGCAAAAAAATCATATTCTGGCAAATCTTTCCTGATATTTCATCTGTCTCTCCTAATGACTTGGGTATTATTTGTTCATTTTCCATTGAGGATATCCATGTTAAATAAAGTGAATGTTTGTGAAGGGAAGAGAACTTAGTAGTGAAAGTAGAATATGGGGGGGGGGGAAGTAAGGAATTCTAAGGTGATTAACTAAGAAATGGCAAAATTATGTAAAGTTGATTAGAGAAAAAGTTTATATGTTACATTCACGTGCCTTTCTCTACCCCCTAACGTTTATTAGTGAGTATACAAATTATTCTTAAAAAGTTTATTTTTTTTTATTTACTTCTTTTTAATCAAGGTAAAACTTTCCAGAAATAGCTGCATTACACATTTCATTATAAATACAAAGGTAATAGCGTAAGTCAAATATTTTAAAACTAGACACCTTAAAATTCCATGCTCTTTCCATGACATTGCGAGAAACAATTGAAAATCACAGAAGTTTAAAGGAATGTCTAACGATTGAACAATTTGAACCATTAATAATGGATATGTTGGAAATGGCTCATGCCACAAAAAGAAAGTTATTTTGAATAAAATGTGTGTTTTAAAGAGATCTACATATTTTTTATAGTACAGTTTTGCCTATCGTTTGATGTGTACCAGTTATGCAAAATTTCTTTGGAATGAAGTGGACTTCACAGGCTATTCCCAGAAAATTCAAGATATACATTTTATTTGTAATGTAAATATCTTTAATATGTACTATTTTAATTAAAATCATTAGAGCCATGTTTTAAAAAATTAAAAATTTTGAAAAATCTTCCATGTAAAGAGTAGTTTGGGGTGGGGTATTTTGCTGAAAATCTGTGTGCCGCATCTTTGGAAAGTACTGTAGCTAAATACCAAGTTTGTCCTTTATCTGACTTTTTGTTTTTGAGTTTTTGAGTTCAAAGACATGTACATTAACCTTTTTCTAAAAATGCTTTGTTTAATTTTCAGGTGGCCTCAAAATATATATTTCTGGTGAAATCTTATTATCAAATTTTTGGGTGGAATGCAATGTCTTCTCTACCTACTATGTATGTGGTAGAGAAAGTAAAAATGACCTTGGAGTAATTAATAAAAGTGTAACAATTAAGAAAAGGATTTAATAATCAGACTCAGTAGGGGAATTTTTTTGTAATATTAAGATGAATTGGAAATGGTCAGTGGATAAGAGTTATAGTAGAGTTTGCTTATGTAAATAATTTTTAGCTTATAAAAATGATTATGATAAAAGATTTTTGTATCATAATTCTATTTATAGGTGCCTTTGGAACAAGAGGCCAGAACCAGATCACATAGGACTCATTATACAGTCTGCCTAGCAGCATTCAAAATAAACAGAACAAAAAATGATAAAATTAATAAAATGAAACATCTTGAAAAATGGCAGAACATGTAAATTGTATTATTTGTTTTTCTGCATATTAAAAATGGAAATTTCTCTCCATTAATTTGCATGCTAGTTTTTAAAAAGTAAATAATATTCTTTATAAGTCACTGTAGAGAACCAAATATCTGTTGTGCTTTTTGCCCCATTACTTTTGAAATTTAAAATATAATTTATAATGACATATTTTGAATATTTAATGTTACAGATCAGCTATTTACAGAAAGTTCGATAACTACATTTTATTTATGATGTATCTATCTCAATACACGTGATGTATTTATCAGTTGTATGAAATAGAAGATAAGTTATTCTATGTAAAGGTTTGTTTAGAATGGGGAAAGTGCATGCAGATCTTTGCTTTGTATTCCTGAATGATGCCTGACTTAAATACTAACTTTGATATTTTTCTGACTTTTTGTGTTTCAGTTATGTGCAAACACACACATGCGCACATTGGCATACATACTGTCATTTTTATAAAAAAAAAAGGGCTTTTTTTGATTTGGGGGATCTCAAATAATATATTTGTGGTGAGATTCCATATAAGATTTTTTGGGTTAAATTTGCATGTCTTAGATCAGGAAAAGAGAAAGTAATTAGGCTTAATAATCATACAAAGTTTTGTTCTTGATATCTAAGTCCCAAAATGGTAAAGGAAAATCTGAGAGATTCTTGCGTGTGAGATCTTGCATTTAAGGTAATATGATGTTTCTAGCTGCCTGTTGTCTTTAAGAGTATGATTTATTAGCTGTGTAGTATTTTTGTTAAAGAATTCATTATAATGATAAACATTCTTTACAGAGCATATGAGAACAAATTAGTGCCAAAAAGTTATCGAATACCTCATCTGATCATGTTTTACTCGGATTGGTGTTTTGCGTGCTTGCAAGTTGAACCTATTTGGCGGCGGGTTATAGAGGATTTAGAACCAATAGGATTTGGTATAGCAACAGTACATGCAGAGAATGAGCAGTTGTTGGCACGTAAAATAGGCATACATTCACTGCCATGTTTGGTGGTGCTCATGGATGGAAAAGCAAGTGTTTATAAAGAAACACTCTACAGTGTTCAAAAAGTTGTAGGTAAGAGTAGTTCTTTATTTTTCATTCTTTTGTAACCATATTTCTGTAATTGACTTCTGTATAATGTGCTTGTGGATATTAAGAGCAGGAATGGGGTGACATTACTATTTCTCGATACCAATACTGATTTTTTAGTACTAATATACACCATGTTCAGTTTTAAAAGCAATTTATAGGCAATAGCTCCTTCGTTGCATTATCATGGAATTCTTTCTGGTTTTTGGTGTATAAACATGTACATCTAAGTCTGAAATAAATTCTGTAACAGTTGGTTTTGCATTGTTGAATTGACAGTAGTTTTGTTTCTTTCCTTTCTTTTTTTCATTATAATAAAGCTACGGATTGTATGTGCCTTATTTCTAATCAAGGTTATCAACAATAATAATATATTCTTTGATTATCTTATTATGCAGTTTATATCATGTTGTAAACTTAGATTTAAAACTTTTCTGTCTATAAATAAATACTAAGAATGACATGCTCCTTTATCTTGCAGCTTAGAATATGTTAACTATTTTTTTTCACTGGAAACTTTGTAAGGCTAACTCATTGTGTAGAAGCAACATGTTTCTTTAACAATTTAGAGAAACTGAAGCAGGGAACAAATTGGGACTATGAATTGATGTAGTGATACAATTGCTTCACTTACTTGCTTAAAAAAACAGGGCATGTTTCAAAAGCTTTTACTTTCATTTTAGATGTGAGGTGAAAGTTTAATCTTTCTTTCTTCTTTTTTTTAGCAAGTGAAGCAATTGTGTCACTACATTGACTAATAGTTCCAATATGTTGTTTTAAATTTCCTGTTTTGTGTGATTTATGATGTCCTGCATATTTTACACTCTGCTCTGGTGATTTTAGTTGTGTATTCATATTTTATTTAATATCACTACTGCATAAAATGCAATACATTGAATAAAACAAAATGTTACAACAAACCCTAAAAGCTGTTTCACAAATAACCGTGAATGATAACCAGAATTAGAACAACAAAATTAAAATACAGATATTATAATGTGAGCTTTCACAATTAATGGAAAGCTGTTCCAGGAACAGGAAAGAAGACTTGGTGAAGTTTCAGTGTTCTTGTTCCTGGGCATGTCATATTATGAGGGTTGCTCAATAAGTAATACCCCTAATTTCTTTTATCGAAAAGTATTTATTCCAAAAACACGAAAACTACCCATAAGAAAGAATTATGTTTTCTCTACATACTCTATTTTTCTAGATACCCTCCTAATTCAGCGACCTTCCTTCAGTGAGACACAAGAGTGTGTGTATGCCTGTTGTTACAATCCTTGCTCTGGTTACAGAGCCAGATTTTCACTGCTCAAATCACATTCTTGACATCCTAAAAATGTATTCCACAAAGGGCATCCTTCAATGGCCCAAACACATAGAAGTCCGAAGAAGCCAGGTCAGGGTTATAGGGTAGGTGGGGTACTACTGTCCAACCCAGTTTTGCGATTTGTTCATACATCTTTAAATTGTATGAAAACAAGCGTGTTGAATCAACATGTCTCCTGGTTTGTTATGGTGCTGAAGTCGCTGGAACACCTCATGAATGCAGTTAATGTGTTATGTATGCTTCTGAATTAATGGTACTGTCCTTTGGCATCACATCAATGAGAATCACAGTCCCAAGTTTAACGCCTGAACAAATTGCAAAACTGGTTGGACAATAGTATCCCATCCACTATATGGCCTGACCAGCCAGACCTGGACTTCTACGTTTGGGCCATTAAAGGATGCCCTTCATGGAAGACATTTTGAGGATGACAAGGACGTGATTCATGCAGTAAAAATCTAGCTCTGTAACCAGACCAAGGATTGGTACCAACAAGGCATACACGCATTTGTGTCTCCTTGGAGGAATGCTGTTGAATTAGGAGAGTATGTAGGGAAAACATCATTCCTTCATATGAATAAATTTTGTGTTTGTAGAATAAATACCTTTCAATAAAAAATGTGGGACATTGCTTATTGGGAACCCTCTTAGATCCATATTGTGCATATTAGATGCTCTACTGTAGAAAGTATTCGAGACAGCTGTGACATGAAATGAAACAGCCGCTAGAACTCTCTTTAGTTGCAAGCTGGTAAAATGAAACTGGAAGAAATTCCAAACCATTGAGTGTTGGTTCTTCTAGTGAAAGGGTCATCTGTAGTTTGTGTATATGCAATTCGTAACTGGCCTTTGCATCAGAAACACTGGTAGAAATTAACAAAGAACAACAAACAGCTTTAATGTATGCTATTAAAGGAATGAAGCTTAATACAACTAGAGGAACTCAAAATAGGGTGTTTATTTAGAAAATGTTTACTCTTTTGAATTTAAATGTTGGCTGAATTGGAAGCAGGTGAAAAAGTATCATTGATTATAAACAAATGACATCCCAATGTGCAAATTTGACTTTCCACTTTGCTATCGATATGTCATTAATATGTATTCCTCCCCTCATTACCAGGGTATTGTGAATCAAAATGTTTATTCTGTTCTCGGGTTGTCAACCAGCCTTAATTATACAGTATGGATAATATTTATGTAGAGAGAAGTAATAATAATAATAATAATAATAATTTATTTGCCATTCACTAATTACAATAGGCTTCATCAAAGGAAATAGTTAAAATTTAGACAGCTTACAATCTAAAGAACAACAAACTCCTCTTACCTTATAAAACACAGTCATACATTAAGCACATAGTTTTAGGGTCAAATATATACATTCTTTGCATATCATATTTACTCTTTTCTTCAAACTCTTGTAGGCCATAGAAAGGGTTTTTATTTAACCATTTATATAGCCTATTTTTAAAATATTTGAATATTTACCATTTGTATTCCTAAAGGAAATGCATTGAAAAGTCTTATTCCGTTTATTTTATAATATCTAAAGGTTTCTGAAGCCTATAAAATGGCATATTCAATTTTTTCATATTGTGTGTATGTATTTGATTTCTTATGTTATAATTATGTACAATATTTTCTGTAATGTATACCAGAATGTAATAGATAATATAGGTTAACAGCCGTAAGAATTCTTGTTGCCGTAAACAATGGTTTATAATTGACTAATTTTGAAGATTTAGAAGCTAGTAACGTGATGTGTCATAATTTAAAATAAATAGAGTTGAAAGTTGTTACACTACATCACTAGTTGAACGCGTTTTGGGAGATGGTTTGCTCCCATCGTCAGCATGTCCTCAACTGATTTTGCCAGTCATTGTCTGGGGAATGTGTGTGGCTAGTGGTGTTATAGTCCAGCACCAGAGAACACCACTAGCCACACACATTCGCCAGACAATGACTGGCAAAATCAGTTGAGGACATGCTGACGATGGGAGCAAACCATCTCCCAAAACGAGTTCAAGTAAGAACATTTTAGTGATGTAGTGTAACAACCATCAACTCTACTTATTGTAAATGGTTCATAATGTTCCATTTTCTTTGAATCAGTTAATATTCTATAGTATAACAACTTAGTAAAATCCCTTGGTCTATGGACTGTGCGAGTATTCAGGAGGGATAAATCATCCCCACTCTACTTGTCTTTTGCCTTTAGCTACTGAGTTATCCAATGAGGTGGCTTAAAGAGGAAACGGCCTGATATGCAGGAAACAAGTGTCACATCACTGTTGTGAACACAGCAATTTTATAGTGTAGAAAAATTTAGTAGAATTTTGTTTACATTGTGATAACTCAAAAACTAAAATTCTTATTCCAGCTCTGTAAGAGGTATGTTAAAGAGCACAGTTTTGAAATGATGATGTATGATTGGTCTCTGATTAAAAAGATTAAAGCCGCTAGTTTTCTTTGTAAAACTTCAGTTGAAATAATTTATATTATGAAAATCAATCAGTGAGGAACTTTTTTCCTTGAAGAGGTAGATGGGGGAGTGAAGGCTATGAAATACCCTAAAAGGTGTGAATTAACTTTTGGAAGATATCCCATGATAATACTGCATGTATGTGAAATGTTATTGCTAACTTTTTTTGAGTTTTCAACACTTCTTCTATCTTCTGATTGCTACCCCATAGTACAGTGTGATCGTTTTATGGTCAGGGCCACGGATCACGTGTATGCATACTCTGCACCTATCTTATTACACTGGGGGTTTTTTTGTTCTGTAACTCTCATGTTACTTACTCATGAGTGATAGTAATATGCATTATAATGAGTACAAACCTTGTTATAAGTGATATTGGAGGTGTCCATCTGTGTGAAGATATTCCTGGCATCTTCAAATGAAATTTTCATTCACACGCATAAGTTTCTTTTTGCATAATATTCATAACTTCTGTTTTTATATTGTCCTTAAGTTCATCCATAGTGTGGGGATTGTTTTTATAAACTTTTTTTAGGGTTCCCCACAAATAGGTGCACCAATTTCATAAGTTGTTCCCTCCATTAGAACATTTCATTTTAGCTTCTTAGGTTTAGCAATTCTGTTGTCCCAAACTTATTAACCAGATGTCTTAACAGTTTCTCTTCTTGGAACTGAATACCAGCAAATTTGTTGTTAAAGTGTGAATTTGTTCACAGGCATTGTAGTAGTCTATTAACAAGACATGGACACTCTTAATTGCGTGCATCACAAACAACACAGATGTCTGGAATAAACTTTCATTTTTGAGGTGTACAACTCTCTTTGCAACACACAGCTGATAAAGATAACCTTGAATGCATCATGTGCCGCCAGTTGCGCATCGGAAAAGTACCAAGATCACTGCAGTACATTGTGCTACACATATAGCCACTCTGTGGCCTCACCTTAAAACACCCACACTGTATGAAAGTACTCTGAAAGAATGAAAAATGTACCGTGTGACATACCCTTCTGATGTTGCTTTTTTAAGTTTGCTAATAAGAATACCATGCTTGATAACTTACTGCAGACAAATTCAATGTGAGGGTTTGATGATACATTTTAATCAATAATCATGCCATGTAACTTCACAGTTTTACTTGTATTGTTACATAGAGAATTGTATTTTTAAAAGTAAATAGGATATAGTGCAGTTTACTTTCATTCATAAAAAAGTCAAAGTTGAAACAAAGCTGGACTTGTTTTAAGGTTTCATATACTGACTGTGATAACAATTCAAACTATTTACATTATTTACACTGTTTATAGGAACAATGTATCATCTACATAGACCATAGTGTGGCATAGATAACACTTTGACATGTCATTTATCATTATTAATTACATAGGGGTCCTAGTACTGAGCCCTGTTAAATGCATATTTTCACCGCTGTAATTATTTTCTAGAATTTTCTAAATAAGATTTGAATATGTTTAAATTTTGACCTTTAATTCTATAGATTTCCAGTTTATTTAACAAGATATCATGTTTTACACAATCGAAAGCTTTAGTTAGGCCACAAAGTGTACACTATCCTCAAAAGCTTGATATATTTTAACTACAAATTAATCTACTGCACATATGGTGATTTTCTTTTCTGATAATCACAAGATTTCTAAAACATAAATTTTGTGTTTCAAAATATTGTTATAGTTGATCTTTTAGGAGACATTCAATAACATTTGCTGTTGTAGAAATTGCTGAGATTGGTCTATAACCACTTAGTTTCTGACTATGTCCCTGTTTTTATATTGGAGTTACTTTTGAAAATTTTACTATTTTGGGGAAAACTCAAAGGCACTAGTATATATTGCATTATTTTTTTGATGAAATTGTTGGAGATCATAAATGTCTGTACTTTTTGAGTTTTTAATCTTTTTTGATACTTTTTCAACTTCAACATATGTGACTTTTCTAAGTCTGAATCCCTCAGTTTGATTACCTGGTTTGTATCATTTATGAAACTCATTGCAGTGTCTATACAGGCTTGTATAGCTAAATCTTTAAGTGGTTCTTGAAATCATCAGGAGTTTTTATTTCATCTATGACAATTCTGCTACTCTTACCTGCAATAGAATTTATCACTGACCATGCTGCTTTACGTTTATTATCAGAATCAGTATGACCTGAGTGAGACTGCATAGCCACAAACAGACTGAAGAAAAAGTTCAATTTTAAAACATTTAGTGTTATTATCATTGTCTCAGGGTCTGATTCACTGATTTTAGTCACTGGAGTAAATGTATTGGCCTTGAGTCACCAATTCAGATGAATGGAGAAACAATGTTGTATGATATATGTTAGCTAAATCAGCTTCATTCACATCTCAGTCAATGCTGCTGGTTACATAAATATCACTCCCTCTGCCCTTAACATTTTGAATGTTTTTATTTAGATATAAATGATAAGATATCCGATTTAGGCAAGGACAGAGAAAGAGGAATCCAACAATAATTTTCACTCAAGTTTTTTTTGGCCTTATCTTGCATAAACTGAAATTCAACTGGCAGCAATGGTGTCTGGAACACAAATGTGAAAATTAAAAGTATCTAAGACTTATCTCAAAGTAATCAATACATACCACAGAATATTAAGGCAAGGTATTTGTGAAAAAAATGTGAAAATGTTCAATTTTTATTGTACTTATAACTTGTTTTTCTTGCTATATAATTGGTATTTGTAATATCAGCAATTCTAAAGTAACACATGGTTATTTAATTGGTCCTGTACCATTTAGATAAAGCACAGCATTGAACTTTAAACTCCATTTTTCTCAATTCCTTTTTTTTCTTCTTCTTCTTCTTCTTTCTTTCTTTTCTTTTCTTCCAGCATTTTTCACTATTCAAAATTTCCATGGACCACAGTTTATAATTTATTAACTTCAAATTTTCAGGAGAGCTTCAGGAATTACAGATTAAAAAATGTTTTTTGCACTAATTAAAAATATTAAATAGTTGAGCTGAAATTATTTTCCATAACTAACATTGAAAAATTCAATAAAATGTATATACGTTGTTTTTTCTCTTAAACTAATTAAAATTAAGAAATGCCTGCTCAACAATTTCCTTATCTTTGTATACTAAGCTCAAATTAAAAGTTTTGGTGCAGTGCAATAAATTGTAGGGTCCAAGGAAACTTTTATATTATCTTTAAAACTGAATTATGAATAAAAATATTAAGACCTTAACAACAGCTTGACATTGCTTGTTAAAATTTTGTTTGCTTTATGTTTTATGTTCTGAGTACATAGTAAAAAAGTCAAAGTAATCAGAAGAAAATTGGATTTTGGGGTTTTCATAGATATATTGCCTTAAAGTATCAATGATATCATGGCTCCATCCCTAGTTATGAGTAACTTCAATTAAACAGAAGTTTAATTGAAGTTTATTGGGTCATATTCTGACAGCATTTTATTGAAATTCAGAATGAGAACTAATGTTCTGCCAGAAACTTTTTAATGAAATGTACGATTTTTTCAGAATTTGTTAGAAGTAGATTTCCATACAAGTTAGTACAGCCTGTTAAGGATGACAATGTCAACACCTTTTTGAGTGGATGGACAGACAATCGTGTGAGAGCCCTAATTTTTGAAAGACAACCAGCAGTAAGATTACGATATTTGCTGATGGCATTTTACTACAGGGATAGAGTTGCCTTTGGGTAAGTTCATATTTAGCAAATTTTGTGTTGATAAAGCGCTCCTAGTTGGTCACTTAATATTTGTGTGATCATTTTTAGATTTGTCCAGCTCAACACTCCAGAAACGGAAAATATACAGAAGAAGTACAAGGTGCCACTGGATTTTGAAACACTGTTACTTTTCAATGAAAACATCAATAGACCAGTTGCAAGCCTGAGCATGTCAGATATTCCAATAAAAACCATGCAAGATATAATCAATACTAACAAATATCTTGTGCTGCCAAGATTATCATCACAGGTAAATATCTTCTATATAGTAGTATGTAAGCTTGTGAATAAGGTTTGGGATTATGATTATATCGCCGTTATAATGTATGCTACAACAAAAGTAGACACAAGAATTTATCTCTTTTACGCTATTGGCTGTTTGAAGTTTAGCAAATAAAATTATTAATTTATATGCACATACCTGCTTGGTTATTCTGCTTTAGCATTGTTCTTATGTTTGTGGGTTGTAATTAAGTTTCAGACCTTATATTTTGTGGCTGGTTTTAAAACCTCCTGCATCACCCCCCCCCCTCTTCACTTTGCCCACCAAGAAAAAAAAATCCAAAAATGGTTATCAATTAATGGAATTAATTGTTCTTCCATACAAGCCTTGTGTTGGACAAGTTAGAAAGGCAGAATCAGATGACTGAAAAATTCAATGCTATCGCTGGGATTTGAACCACGCATCTCCCAGTTTCTGTCTGGTTGCTCTAACCACTGAGATACCATGGAAGCATGCCAGTATGACATTAAATTCTCTAACTGATTCGCATTTCACATTGTTATCACAATTCATTATTTGTGGGATTGTATCGTTTTTGCACATATTTATATTTAAACTTTGTTAGTTGGATGAAGTGTTTTTAGGTCAGCCAAATAATTGGATTTTGTATTGTTGCCTCAAAGTCCCTCCCATAACCCCAAAGCATGTACTTTAAATTGCAAAATAATAGAAATTTGGTCTCATAACACACACACACATACCCAAACAAAAAAAAACTTCAATTATTTAACAAATTTCAACAAATCTCTTTATCGAGATCTTAGTCATACTGTGTTTTTAAGCAAACTTTCATGATGTATGGTTTCATATTTGTCTCAATGTCAAGTTTTCTTTTGCCACTTTAAAAGCAAATGAAATTAGAATGAAGAACTGCAAAGATGCATTCATGATTGGCAATTCCAAGGAGGAATTTACTTTTGGATTCTTTTCTCATATGATCCTGCCATGAGCAAGATCAATCCATAATCATAGTCTGCTTCACAGGTTCTAAGCTCCATGATTTCCCTGCGCAATGTACCTTTAATGTTATTCAATGTTAAATTCATATGATGGTAGATTGAGTCACACTTTTTGACACTCAGCTTCACTAAATTAAATAAGCCGCTGACATTGAGGACGAATGCCCTCGAAAATGTTTCTGTTTTATACAGCATTTAATTTAGTGAAGGTGAGTGTCAATAAGTGTGACTCAATCTACCATCATGAACACTTCACTGTTAATAATGCTTCTGTTTATAATCTTTAAATTCATATGTTGGTTTTATAAATTCTTGTTGACACTATTTGGCAACTTCTAGCAATTCTTACAAGCTTATGGAAAGCTGATTTTAATAAACAGCATGCATGCAGTAAATGTACTACAATGGAAACTCAGGTCCCATTAATGGGCCATTTCTCCTTCAATGAAAATATGTTTTGGGCAACTTAAATTACAATCAAATTATGTATTTGCGCAATTAAATAGTTAATTTGTTGGTTTTATCTCTAAAATCTGTAATACGAATAACTGAGCATAATTTAATGTAAGAGATATAGGCGCTATTGTGCAAAAAGTTAGGTGCTGCTACAGGTCTGTTACTCCTCACAATTGTAAAAATTGCATTTATATACCTTTATAAAAACCACACCAGCATAGATATCACCAAAATCCAGATATTTTAAAACAAATTCCTTGGATCACTATCAATACCACTCTTCCGCAGTTTTTGTTGGGGGTGAAACTACATATAGTTACTTGTAAGCATGATTATTCTTGTACCACCTGGTACAATAAAACACTACCTACATTGTTGTTGCAATATCGTAGGTTGGATTGTTGCAAACAAATCTGTAAAATGCCCAAGCTAACCACTACATTAATTTAATGAAGTTATTCTGTACTACTAGCTCTTTTTTATAAATGTGCAATGCCCACAACTAATTGCGTGCTGGGTCCATTAATTTTATTTCTTGTTTCCTAACATGGTACACGCACACACTTCACAATTAAATAAATAGTGGTTGACTCATGCAAGTTGTAAGGAAATAACCAAGCTTAAATAAAACAAGAATTATTATAATTCTTACAGCTGTAACTTGAATGTATTGAACCTTTCATTAACACACTATAAGTTTACATAAAATTAGCAAATAGAAATATTTTTGAAAGTCTTTGTTCTTCTTGCACTTTTTAGAATGAATTTCAAATATTCGTCTTTACGATCAGTTTGAAAAGAAATACTCTCTAATCTGAGTGGTTTTGCTATAGGCCACACGCACGGTACAATGATAATTGTGAATGGTACTTACTGAAGAGAATTAAAGTAATTTTGAAAGGGCAGAAAGCATGTGGTTTCGCGCTACCCTATGCATTGAGCTAAAGCTGCTGATCCGATGGTTGTAAATGCCCAACTTAAGAGCTTGCTCTTTTGCTCACTGCCTGGTTCAATCCACGGAGTTAAAGCTCATGTGACAAGATGCCATCCAGCACCAATGCCACCTCAAGGGGTGACAGACCGCCATCTAGTATGGAGGAGACATGCTGTTTCCGGCAGACTTGGCTGACCCCTTATGCTGGTTGCGTCGACTCGGCAGGCATAACTCATGTCTTGATGGACTCATGCTGATAATCACGTTATTTAGTCACCACTGGCCTGGTACGAGCGACTGGACATAAAATGGCTCAATCTGAATACTACAAGTTAGTAGCAGATTTTTGAAAATGTATATAAATTACCTTATGGTTGCAGTTTAAACACAATAGCATGCATTGATGATATGGGTGTGGTGATTTTAATCACATATTAGGTTTTATTTCATCCCTTAAATTTGCATGCATTTTGTTTAAATATGAGTATTAATTAGCAGTGGAATTGTTATTTTGAAACTAGTTCCAGGAAAGAGAAAAACAATTAAAACCTTATGCCCTCAAATACTTCTGAACTGAGCATCCAATAACAAGATCCAGCTACAAATTAACTAGATGGGCACTACTGTGTAGTAACAGTGAACTATGATACTGTAAGTAATATAGTTTTAAGTCCAGTAAATGTTTGTCTTTGTACAGTAGTACTCACATAGCTCACTAGTTCCTTACTTACAAACAGTTGTTGTACTGTTGGTTGACTCATGTAACGAATTTTACAATTTTGTCTGGCTTTGCCATATGCAAGGCTCTTGTCTTATGTTGCAAGTTGACTAACAAGAACATAACTTGCTAAATTATTTATAATATGAAATAAAACTGGAAGTAGTACATAGTGAAGCAATGTTTCTCCATTATGTATAAGCCATGTTTCCAAAGGCATCTTCTAAAACTAAACATTCCAGCAGCAGCTGCCTCCTTTGCAGTACCAATTTCCATATGACAATCCTTTCACCGTAATGCTAGAACTGAAAGCAATAAAAATAAGAGGGCTGTGTTTTTCCTATGAGCATTGCTCATGCGAAACTTAATGATTTGAAGGTATTTGGTTGTGCAAAGCTTCTTTCTTCCCCAGAAAAAAGGAGCTTTGTCTAGAGAGGAAGAATTTGCAATAAAAATCAAAGTTTTGCATAAGACACAACATTTTGTTTTCATTTGCAAGCTTAAAATTACAACATTTCAACCTACGACAACGTAAGACGAAGATACTTTATGCACAATATAAAAGTACTTCATGAATTCATCACTCATAACGATATATATTTCAGTTATTTTTTGATCAAAGATGTTCCCATCCACACAAAGTCAACACTTTAGTTCAGGGATGTTAATACTTTAATGCTGTTAATTTAAGAAGATACACTATCTAGCTGGTGATCAGCTTCTTGAAAGCCTTTAATCAGTACGGCATAAGATAATAAAGGAGGCAATCTTCCTGCAGGGAATGTTTGATGCACTATGTCCACCTGAATGGGCACGTCCTCGTAAGCGGCTGTGCGTAGTGCTGGTTTCTGAAGATACACCATATCATGATGAACCTCGCCAAGCACTGCGTGAGTTTGCTCAGGAAGCACCATATAGCACAGAGAGGGTTCGCTTTGCATACATATTCCAAGAGAAGCAGACAGAATTTGTTAATGCTCTGGCAAATGGTAAGTTCTGCTCCATTTTTTGTATTTATGTTCATAATGGTTTAATATTGATAGAGTAGCCTTAGTGAATATACTTGATTAGTCATAAAGGAGTGGAAAGTCTAATGGTAACCAGGGGTTTATTGTGCAGTAAAAACTAGCAATATTTTGAACTAATTTTCCATTTGGACAACTTAAAGATTTGTTAGCAAAGCTTTCCAAACACATATTGTTAGACAAGCAAAGCAAGGAACGAAGCAGGGGATATATGTATACATAACGGTAATGCGCACACTCAGATCAAGTATTGGCTTTCGAAGATATGGTGTTGTGAATTCTAGGATAGCATGACTGCTTTGGTTCCAACATACAGAGTGAACTAAAATTTTTGAATATGTCATGCAATTATTTAATTTTAACTTTTCTTAAAAAATTCAGTAGCTAGACAAACATGACTTAATATTTTGAGCATAATTTGGAAAATTTGCATCTCAATGAGTACAGGATGTGTCAAAATACGTTTTTCTTCAGTGTGCTCATACTTACAAAGAGTTTACCAATACGGATAGTAATGGTCATTGAGGCACAGACTCATAAACAGGAGTTCTGCGGTTCAGATCTCATCAGGACCATTATCATTGACTGAGGATGTTTTTAGGTTTTCCTCATTCCTCCTCATAACTGGCAAATGCTAGGAAGCCACCCTAAACTTAAACCTGGAATGTTTCCTTACCAAATTTTCTTTTCCAACTATTTGATTTTATGTATCAGTGTCACTGTCTGTGGTAATATATATAGTAAGAGTGGGTGTTAAACATATTAAAAAAAGACAGAGTGAACATAGTAACACCTTTCTGTATGTATTGCATAGGGATGGGATCTTGATACCTCGATACTTGGTGGTACCGAAGTGTGGCTAATACTTTGGGATAAACCTTCAATACTTTTAAATTATGTTGCATTACTGAAAGTTGTATTTAACTTTATGCTAGATAAGGAATGAAAGGAGTCGAGACTTCACACTATTGCCTCTCATGTGTCACCAAGGGTTACTGGATTTTCTTGATAGACCTGTCTGCGTTTCCTGTGGGTGAATGAATGATACATTCCATAGTCTCTTGTGTCTAAATGAAAACATGCAAAACAAAGGAGGAAGGAGTAGATGTATTCATGCAACATATAGTGTTAACTGAGTTGTGCATGGAGATGATTTAGCTGATGTGCTAAATCACGTTTCTGCAAGTGTATGGTTTGGTGTCTCACTATCCATTACATTTACTTACTCTGGTGACCAAAATGTGTGAATCCAGCTGAAACAAATCAGAAGTTAAGACGTGAGATAATATAGTACATTTGTTCTTTCAAGAATGCTCGTGTTCTAAGCCAAAAATATTTGATTCCTTTATATCTCTGTATTTCATATAATATTTCAGTAATTTTTTCTTCAAATTTATTATGTCTAATATGCCTTTTTATTAAACACGTATATGCTAATGTATGAGGATAGGTAGTAGAGAAGCTTAATCCACAAACATACTACGTTTCGAAGTTTTGTATGGCTAATTACTTATTACCGGGTGAAGAAATACATATGTTATGGGTAGTTATGAATAGTGATAGAATTGTTTAACACACATTATTTTTAGTTGTTTTAAGTTTTATGTAAAAAATATATTACTGCTAGTTTATATTTTCAAGATTACAGAGTAAAGGAGGATTGCTACTACATATTTGTTTTCCTATGGATATAAAATGCTTTAAAAGAAAGTTTTCATTATTGTTGTTGTTGTTGTTATTATTATTATTAATATTATTATTATTATTATTATTATTATTATTATTATTATTATTATTATTATTATTATTATTATTATTATTAGCAGCTTTGACTAACATTGGGAGATCTATAATCTCTGGTATTATCAAGATAAAAATCTGATGTGCTACACTCACATGACTTTCTCTACTCTTGTACAAACTATTTTTACAAACGTTTATTCTCCATATGCTTCATGTTAATCGAGATGTCAATCTTATTGCTAATTTTCTTGTAGATGCAAGGGGAATATGGTAGGTTATAAGCGATAGTCAAATCTTTTAAGCGTTGGTTGCTATGTTTCTCATTCCAATCTCTTTGTCCAGGACATAAAAAAAATGAATAACCAATTTTGAGAAAACGTATAAGTATTGGAAAATTTAAGGGAATAACAAGCAATATCTCGAAAATGGTTCACTCTACAAAAAAAAATGTATACGACCTAAATTGTGTATTTTAGCGCGATCTACATTTTTTGTGTAGTAAACTTTTGTCTATCTCTCATGATTTACCAGTTATGCAAAAGTCGTTCACAATGAAGAACACTTTTGGAGACATTCCAAGAAAATTCTAGACATACATTTCATTTTTCATGAAAATATCTTAAACATATGATATTTTAATACCAAAATCGTTAGAGCTGTTTTTGAGTAAATTAAAATTTTCGAAAAATGTTCCATTTAAAGGGTAGTCTGGGGTGGGGGAATTTTCTTGAAAACCTTCGTGTCGCATCTCTGAAAGATACTGAACCTAAATACCAAGTTTGGTGTTTATCCGACTGCTCGTTTCTGAGTTATGCTGTTCACACACAGACAGACACACACACACGGACATGTTTCCAAAAATGCTTTTTTTTTTTGGATTCGGGGGGTCTCAAAACATGTATTTCCGGTGAAATCTCGTTATCAAATCTTTGGGTGGAATACAATACTTCCTCTACTTACTATATGTAGTAGAGAAAGTAATAATTGCTGCCAATTGGAGAATGGCAAACAAGAACAATTTCGGAATTAACATACGATACAAAGTTGGTTACACAGAAAACTGCTAATAAGAACATAATTCAGTGAACAATATATCGCTGTTTCAATTTTTTATAAAGTGAGTATCAAGTATTGGTGCTCAAAAATCAGTATCGACACAGTATTGAGAAATAGTGGTATCTTCTCATCACTAGTATTACAAATGTTCAGATTGAGTCATATTACCACCAGACAGTGTAGAAACTTGTTGCAAATATCAAATGCATCTTGGGCAGCGATTGGTAAAGAAGATTAAAAATAATAATAATAATTAATCTGCCCACACACAAATTGAAAATGCAGTTCAGGAATACAAAAGTTTGGCTGGTCATTTGGAAAAGGCATATTTACTTTCTCTACTACGTATAGTAAGTAGGGGAAGTATTGCATTCCACCCAAAAATTTGATACCGAGATTTCACAGGAAATACATGTTTTGAGGTGCACTGAATGCATATAAAGCATTTTTGGAAACATGTCTGTGTATGTGTCTGTCTGTGAACAGTATAACTGTCGGATAAACACCAAACTTGGTATTTAGGCTCAGTATCTTCCAGAGATGCGACACAAAGATTTTCAAGAAAATCCCCCCACTCCAGATTACCCTTTACATGGAACATATTTCGAAAATTTTAATTTTCTCAAAAATGGCTCTTAACGATTTTGATTAAAATATCATATATCTAATATACTTTCATGGCAAATAAAATGTATATCTTGAATTTTCTGGGAATGTCTCCAAAAGTATTCTTGATTGTGAACGACTTTTGCATAACTGGTAAGCCATAAGAGATAGACAAACTTTTACTACACAAAAAATGTAGATCACGTTAAAATACACAATTTATGTCATATACATTGTTTTTGTTGAGTAAAGCATTTTCGAGATATTGCTTGTTATTCCCTTAAATTTTCCAATACTTATACTTTTTCTCAAATGGGGATTCATTATTCATGTTTTGTTTTTGTCCTGGTAATGCAAAAAGAATGGAATACTCCAAATCTGGCGGAGGGCAATTGATTTTTTTGTGTGTAAAATCTTTAGCATGGCTTCCTTCGGAAGGGAAGTAAAGCAGGTGGTACCGTATCATACATTTGCGGCACATAAAGGAACCTCAAGCCTGATAAGAGGCCTCTGAGCAAAATTTCCGGTCTTTCGCACTCAATATAGAATGGGGCGCTAAGAACCATAGTAGTTAAATAGCATCCATAAATAAAACTCAATTTAATTTTTTATTTATAAGCAATCTTGTTACTTTCATGTTCAAAGAGCAATCTTTTCATAACAAAGGCTTTATGTTGAAAGTGGTTCATAAACCATACAGGGTATCCACTAATGCTCCAGAATCATGTTCCGTGATAAATCAAACTTTTACTTCTAAAGGTAATGTTATAGTTTAACCAATTGGAAAGCACAAACTCCAATTCAAACTTATGCCAAGCATTTCTTAGCTGCTGCTGCTGCTATTTATCCTCAAGACAGAAAGACCAGCTGAAAATTAGCTTGGTGACTGTTCCAGTTAATACACTGCATGTATTTGAACTATACAGTGCAAAACTATTCTTTCTAATAAGAAATGCAAATTAGTGCCATAAAAACTGCAAATTGTGTTATTTGCATGAAAAAAAAAACATGATTTGTGCAAAATATTGTACTATAAAAAATGCAAAGGTCCCTTTCAGTCATTGAACTGTTCAGCAGGGAATGAAAACAGCAAGTTGATCAACCACTTCACTGGTCCTGGATCAGCAGCAGCTAATAGGAAGCAAGTAGGAAGTGCTCAGTAGAATTTGTGCCTTCCAATTGGTTAACCTTTAACAGCTATAAACATGAGAACTTGAAGAAGCTTCAACATTTTTGCCTGCAATTTGTCTGTAGAATATGATACTTGTTCAGCCAATAGCTTAAGATAGATGTGATGGTTGAAAAGGGGGAGCTTTTGTCTCAGCTCATTCAAGAAATTTTTCAAGAGCATATTGGGAATTTGTAAATGTTATGCACCTAAACATACCAACATCTTTGCCCATGATGTTCTGATTGGGCGAAGGCAGAGGCTACACTAGTAGTGTGGTAAACTATGGCAAATTTAAATTGTTGTGCCAAGGATCTTAATACATGCATACACTGTTGATTTGAATTTATTAGGTTTAAGAAAAACATAATGCAATTGCATTTAAAAAAGACAGTATTGGTTACTTAATTTCATTGAAAACTAAGTAAGTACTAACTGCTTGAAATAGGATTATTAAGCACAGAATGATGTCGAAAGTGAATAATTAAAGAATACTTTTATGACAAAGAGCTTTGTAACCATGAAACAAATCACATTGACCTTGCTTGGCTTAGAGCGTGCTCATATTCAGTGCCTCAGAAAGGGAGCTCTCACAGTTATAATTTAATTTTATTCCCAACACCCCCCCCCCCAAAAGAAACAGCACATCTGCCATAATTTCAGAAACTCCACTTGAACTTTCCTTCTGCCCATAAAACAGGAAAATTTGTGGAAAAAGAGAACAATAGTCACCCAGCTTTAAGGTGAAAACAAATTACATCTGGTATATAAAACATTGTAAGTAAGATTAATAATACAATTTAATTTTCTTCTGATTTGTGTCATCCATTTTTAGGAGAAGGAGGTCCCACAGAACCAGTGTTGCATGTGGTTATCATCTGGAGACGAGATGCAAATCACATAAAATATGAATGGCTTCCACACACATGGAATGGGGCAGAGAGCCAGGAATGGAATCAGACTAAAGATCGCTTGGAATCTACAATACAGCGACTTCTTCATGCATCGGAAGCATTGTCATATGAAGCTGTTATAAACGTATGTAATATATATCTGTGTGCATTAAGAAAACAGTATGTAGTTCATAATAGCTATATGGATACAGTAAATGTTAAAATATGCATGCAGCATTTTTAAAAATAAGCATTAAAGGAGCAATGTAGCTTAAAACCATTGTAAGCATGATTATCTGGAAAAATTTGTTAGAATTCTGGTGCTTTTAAAAACTCAGGCAATTAAGTGAAGTAAAAATTTGGAATCTATCAAAATAAGTACTGGGTTATTTATTCATGGTTATATGTGTAGCAGAGGCATTTAAATATACATTCAGGTGTTAAAAACATGCGGGTTAGACACAGTTTGCTTATGAAATTATGCCAGCGTACATGTAAATTATTATAATTGCACATATTTAAAGAAAATGGCAACTTTGATTGTTAGAACATCGTTGGCAGTTCTAAATCTTTGATAAATTTCAGTAAGGTCATTATTTTTTACCCTTTTCCCTATACAGAATTGCATAACATGGTTATTCAATCAGTTTCTGTGTATGGATTAATCCAGTTCACAAACTGTTCATAAGCCACATATTTGCACATTATGGGTATGAGATATCCCAGGTTAAGGTTTTACTTCTTTTTTGAATAGTTAGTTATACTATCAAGCTGTCATGTTGTGTTAAGCAATTTTGTCGCAAGAAATGGAGCGAAAGAACTGTTACACGGTTTACAAATCCTTTTATTTCATTTAGATTTTGGAACTCTTAGCACAATTTTAATATCAGTTTCTACAGAAAAACTGAATTTAAGTTTTACATTTACACCACGCAATACTATTACTGTTTTCTAGTGCAACAATTTCTGTATGAAATGACAATTCTTGTCAATATCTGAGCATTTAGAGTTTCTCTCAGGTTCATTCAGTCATGTTCATTTTGATTTACAGTATACTTTAGAGGTTGTATGATCATTCCACTGTGGTTCTTTGCACTCCAGTTAAATGGTTAGATATCAAGGGAAAAGTAGGAGTTTGTTGATATGAAATGGCAGTTAGCAAAAGAAAAGGGAGAGCAAACTGATTTTGCATGGTGGTGTTTATTAATGTTCTTCAACCAGCTTGTTAAAGATAGTAGAAATTGGCCAATTCTCTGTAAGGACAAGACACTGAAATTAAATTTGAGTTTTATTTATGGACACTCTTTAACTACTGTGGTTTTTATCATCCAATTATATTTGGTGTGAAAGACCAGAAATTCTGCTCAGAGGCCTCTACCAGGCTTTAGGTTCTTTTACGTACTGTAAATCTAGGGGACAGACTACCGACTTTATTTCCCTTCCAAAGAAAGCCATGCTAAGGATTTTTACGCCCGAAAAAATCCATCGCCTCCGCCACTGGGAGGTGTTTTATTCCAACATGGAGTTCCTCTTACAGCTTCTAAAACATCATGTTGTGCATCTTCATTCCAACCTTTGGAATCTTTACTTTCTTTTCATAAGTGTGAAATATTGAAGATTCAGTTCCGATGTTTCTCACCTGATGAGAATGATCTTAGAATCCATTATAATAAGCTTGGTTTACAAGATCATTCCTCCATATAAAAATGTTTTCTTTTAGGGAGCTGCCACCCTTTGCTTTCTTAAAGTAATAAGCACATTTTATAAAGTTTAAATGTATAATTGAGAGGATTTCAGGAACAGAGATGTTAACCAGTTGTGGCAGAATTATTTGGGTGTGTCTGCTTGGACAGAAGATGACAACGAATCTTATAGTTAGTAAGTTTTCGTCAGAAATTAATGTAGGTTCATGGAGAATGCTTAGTAATGTTAAGCAATGAGTGATTAGATCTCCATTATTCTCAGGACATGTAACAATGAAGATTTATTTTTTTTGATATACTATCAAAGATTAAATACAATTCAACTTTTCATAAGTTAAATTTCTCTTATTTATTTTTCTTTCTTTTTTACTTTACATGTTTTTTTTACTGTTTAAAACTTCTTTGTTTTTTACAATATAATACCAAACAAACTTAGTGCTGGTAAAGTACTACTGTTAACAATTAGCGTAATAATGGGACATCTATCTCTTAAAGCAGCTCTCCACTGCTTCAACAATTAACAAAACATGTTTATTCCACACGCTGAACTCAACATGTCTGCATTAAATTACTGTCTCTATTGACAACAAGTCTTGCATAACATGCTGATACAACATGTCTTGCTAAACAGAACTGTTTTCTACTGCCATTGGAAAACATGTTGAGTGCGATATGTATTCGGCTCACTTTGTGCAGACCCAACTAACTTCAGCCAGACATGATACGTGCCATTGGCCCATGCATATTATTCATTACTTACTAGCAAGAAGACTGGAATGGACAAATGAAAAGACAATACAGTTATTGACTAATTTTGAAGATTTAGAAGCTAGTAACAGTGATGTGTCATAATTTAAAATAAAGAGAGTTGAAGGTTGTTACACTACATCACTAAAATATTCTTACTTGAACGCATTTCGGGAGACGGCTTGTTCCCATTGCCAGCTTGTTGAGAACATGCAGTAATTAACTGTGTCCAAGCAGACACAGTTAATTACTGAGATTCATACAAGATCCGTCCATCATCTGGGATATGTCCCTAAAGGATTATGCAGATAAAATCAAGAAAACGGAGTGTTTTTGTTAGCTTGGTGTAATTTTTGAGGGGAGAGAAAGGGAGATGGTTAGGACTAATATAAATTCAGCTGATATGGCTGCTCTGAAATTCGTCTCCTGTTTTGCAATTGCTGGTGAAATTATAGTCGAAATCTTCTTTTGACATTCTTAGAAAACTCTTGAAGCCAAATCTACCCTCAGTTCAGACATAATGCTATTTACGTTGTTTCTATTGCTTAGAAAAGGGTGCACCCATAACTTTTTCCCTTTATTCTTGCGCCTCTTCCACCAAGCACAACATTGTGGCCACAAAGACTAAATCTTCATAATCAGAATCCATGTGATTATTGAGATTAACATACACGTGTTTACACTTTGCCTCATTTGTTAATGCAGCGGAGATGGAATGTTGATGGGAATTCCAACTACACATGTGACTTAATATGCTTCGCATTACATGTCTGTGCAGCAGTTTATGTTTAATGTTGAGTGTACTTACTTATTTATTGACAATATCTTAGAAGAGTTGAATAAGGATAACTTATATTTACCCACAATAAATAATAGAGAACATCCAGGATTACTTTTTGCAGATGATTTAGTGGTAGGTTCTATTTCAGTAGGAGGCCTAACAAAAGTGTTGCATATCATATATTCATTTTGTAAGAAATGAGGTTTAAGAATAAATTTTTAAAACTCAAAGATAATAGTATTTAAAAAGAGCTATAAATTGAAGGAGGAAAAGTGGTATGTGGAAGGGGAAGGGTTGCAAATAGTAAACAAGTTTGATTATTTGGGAGTGAGAATAAGTAGTAATGGGAGATGGAATGATCACAAGGTAAGTTGCCTTAGCTAAGAGAAGATTAGCAATGACTGATATAAGAATATGCTTAAAGGAAATACCAGATATGCAAATTAAATGATTGGAAAGGGTTTACAAAGCTGTAGTTGAAGCAAAAATGGTCTATGAATCAGAGATTTGGGGAAGTGACAAAGGATGGGAGATGATTAATAAAGTACATAGATCGTTCTGTAAATGTATATTAGGTTTATCTATTTCATCACCTAATGGGGCAGCAATGTTGGAGTTGGAAAGAGTAGGTAGCAAGGGCATGGTAGTAGAAAGGATAATACTTAAATATTGGCATAGATTGAAATCATTGGACGAGCATAATATCTTGAGGCAATGTTTAATAATACAAGAAAAATCCAGTGATGGGATGAACTGGGCTCAAGGAATAAGGAGAATTTTACAGGAAATAGGAATGGGTAACTTATGGGAGGAGAGAGAGGGGTTAGTTAAAGGTTTCTGGAAAGAAGTGAGGAACAGAGTAGAAGATATAAAGAAACAAGAATTATTTCAAAATCTGGAAGGAAAGAAAAGTTTGGAACTATATAGACAATTAAAGGTGGACTGGGAAAGGGAGAAGTATATGGATGTAGGTAATAGGTTAGTGAGAGAAGGGTGGGCCTGGTCTAGATTAAGTCTATATAGGCTAAGGGGAGATAGGAAGGGAGCGAATTTGAATAGGTGTCCTCTTTGTGGAGAGGCAGATAATGCTTTGCATTATACGAGGTACGTCCAGAAAGTAAGTTCCGTTTCAATTTCTCTCCGCTGCAGCGCTGCGATTGCAGTTACGCACATGCGCAGTAGACGCTCTGTATCAAGGAGAAGAAACGTGCGCCATTTTGAGATCGCTGTCAGCCATGTACGCTTTGTTGTGCTTATTTACAATGTCGGTGTTGATTGAAAATCCCGTCGCTTGTGAAATCAGATCTGTGATTCGTTTTCTGAATGCTAGGAAAGTGAAACCAATTGAAATTTATCGGCAAATTTGCGAAGTTTACGGACAAAATGCGATGAGTGATTCAATGGTGAGAAGATGGGTCCAACAGTTCAATGAAGGACGTAGTGAAGTGCACGATGAAGAACAAGTGGGCGTCCATCTTTGGTTACAGAAGAACTGGTTCACGCGATTGATGACAAGATCCAGGAAAACCGCAAGTTTACAATTAGTGCTCTCGCTATGGAATTTCCCCAAATCTCACGATCACTAACTCGTGAAATTGTTACCGAAAGACTGAAATTTCGTAAACTTTGCTCTCGTTGGGTACCAAAGATTCTTACTGAGCAACACAAAACAAACCGGATGGGTAGTGCACTTCAGTTTTTGACCTGTTATTATGAAGGCGGCGAAGAATTTCTGACACAGATAGTCACAGGAGATGAAACTTGGGTTTCTTACGACACCCCTGAAAGTAAGCGGCAATTAATGGAATAGAGGCACACTTCATCCCCAGCAAAGGTTAAGCCGAAACAAATCTTGACACCTCAAAAAATGATGTGCACAGTGTTTTGGGACTGGAAAAGCATCTTACTCATTGATTTCTTACCGCATGGTCAAACAATCAAAGCAGATGTTTATTGCGACACACTTAGGAAATTGCGCCATGCAATACAGAATAAGCGCCGAGGATTGCTGTCAAAAGGTGTTGTTTTTCTTCATGACAACGCATGACCACACACTGCAAATGTGACGCAAAACCTCCTACAGGGATTTGGCTGGGACGTGTTTGACCATCCTCCGTACAGCCCTGACCTCGTTCCTAGCTACTTTCATCTGTTCTTACATCTCAAGTCTTTCCTTGGTGGTCAACACTTCAACAATGATGAAGAGCTGAAAGAAAATGTTTCCAACTGGTTGAAGACACAGGCGGCAAACTTCTATGAAGAAGGTATACAAAAACTTGTGCCACGCTATGACAAATGCCTGCAAAATTTCGGCAGTTATGTGGAAAAGTAGTTTAAGAGTTGTAGAATTTTGTGCAATAAATAAGTTTTCTGTATCTGTACACAATTTAATTTTATTACCAAACAGAACTTACTTTCTGGACGTACCTCGTATAATTGAATGTGTAGAAACTAAGTTGTGGAGAGATCAGTTTTTGCCTAAAGAATGGGAGAATGTTAACAAAGAAATATTAAAAGTTAGGATAATGAAAATACAAAAGGAGAGGGATATAAAAAGAATAGGAGAATATATGGGGAGAGTAAGAGAAAAATGGTTAAAAAAAATAAAGCAATATGAATTTGTTATGACCCACCATGCATAAATAACCACAGTGTTAAAATGCATGATGGACCAAAGAAAGAAAAAATAGCAACTGAAAGTAATGTATTAAAAATTGTAAGAATTTTGTATAGCATTGTGGAAATAAAATATACAACTAATGCAACGAGTATGTTGATTGCTGTGCCAGTGGAGACGTGCATTTACATTTACCAATTATACAAAAGTTCTGAGAATGAAGAGGACTTCAGAGTCTATTTCTAGAAAATTCAAGATATACATTTCATTTGTCATGCAAATATCTTAAACATATTATGGCACAGCAGCTATGACCCAAGGTTATCAGGAGATCAGTGCTGAGAGATAAACAGAGAAAAGTAGACTTGGGAGCACTCTCGCCCAGTATAATCGCCACAAGCATTATCAACAGATAACCAAAATCTTCTGGAAGTTTTCCTCCTTCCCAGCTCTGAACATTCTGGAAAATTCCATTGGTAAGCATTCTCGCAAGTCAGTAAGTGCACTTCTGATGTGACTTCAAGGGCGATTCTACGATTGAGTTTGTGACAACTGCTGTGACATGCAGTGAGTGCTGCTTCTGTGAGAGATTATAGACATCTTGTGTTTGACTCCCCAACGAATGAAGTGGACCAAAAAAGAGGCCACAGTCATGCATATTCATTATGCCATGAAGTGACAAGGAAAACTGAACTAGTTCACAGGATAATCCATTAAAAGAATGCACCAAGTCACTCCAGAACACATTGATAGAAACCAAAACATTAACAAAAGCCGAAAAATCCAGAATTAAACCAGATTTTTCCACCATACCTAGGTTATATGCACTACCAAAAATACACAAACTCGGCAACAAAATGAGACCCATAGTGAATAAAATAAACTCTCCCACATATAAACTAGCAAAATGGCTTTCAAATACCTTCAACTCCATGCCTATGTTCAAAAGTCTAAGTATAAAAAAATCACCCACAGACATGATGGTATCATTTGATGTCACTGCACTCTTCCCAAGCATACCAAAAGAAGAATTATTACCACTCCTAGAAAATTGGATGTTGTCGTGACCTCTAAACAAATACTCAATGGGAGATAGGGCTACTCGCAACTGAGGTACCAGAAAGTTAATAATTTATATAAGGCGAGATCACGACAAGGGACGCAGCTAAATGAAAAGTGAAAAATATTAGAGAATATCTAATAAAAGGATTACTACATGGTTCAGATGGGAGAAAGGATCTATCTACTATGATAAATTACACTGGAAAGACGTGGATGGTAAGATAGTGTATTAATAAAAGTGGGTACAATACCTCCTTGGCTTCATGTCCGTCGGTGAGGACGCCATACATGCTTTTGTATGGGTAGCACGTACACACAACCTGCCTGCTAGCTGCGACTCTACTGACTGACTGAACGCACGCCACTTGGCGTGGGACGCTATCTACAAACTTGTTTACCCCCACCACTCACTTACGCAATACCCGATCCGGACAGCCAAGGTCATGTATGCAACAATGCTTACATACGTCACATCTCCCCCTGGCCACCCAGATCGACGCCCTCGTCGACACAAGGAGGATTTTTGTTTGTGGACAAAGAATTACAATAAAGAAGAATATGTGACATACATTACAATGAATAGTTTAGATAATTGAACTACAGCAAACAATATCTGTGAATATATGGAGCATAAATATCTCTTAAAGAAATCAAAGGCTGATTGAAATATTTTGGAGTCTCGAGTGCCACCGACGATTTAGTTTTGACAGATTGCCTAAGTACGAGTACCCCGCACATGCACACTACACCATACTGCCACTGTTACATGCACACTACACTGCACCTGGTTGTTCCAACGTAACTGTTTGTGGGTGGAATTTCCACATCACCCACAACAACGAATTTTCAGCTGCAGAGTCTTTCAGGTGCTGCAAGTCGCTGAAGATGTGGGGGGAGCAATCGCTAGCTTGGACTGCCCCCCAAAATAGTGGCTCCTTATGCCACTGCAGTGTAGTGGATGATCGACAGCTCTCCTGTGGTGTCTCTGGAACCTCTGGCGTGTCTATCAGGGATACTCCTCTGGACACTCGAGCTCCAGAATCAGCAAAGTCACTATAACATAAATCACGGAAGGGTAGAAATTGTGCTCCAGTAGATCATCAAACTTAAAAAAACAAGTAGTATGTCATTTACAGTAAAAAGATTTGAAAATGCCAAAAAGTTTACAATCAATCAATTCTTTTAGTATGGGGGCAAAGAGAAAAAAAATGACTACACGTTGACATAAAAACTGAATTTTACAATGGGTTACCATCCAAAATTTAACACAAACTGCTTTAGAATCCAAATACAGAGACATAAAAGGGCCAGAATACATAAATATTACATCACTGACATTCATTGTTTACATACAATAACACAACACAAATATAGAAACTTATTTGGGATCCCAATATTATTTATGACCAGCTGGTACTACTAATGAAGAAAAGAAATAAGTGCACTTACAATACATTCATACATGACAATGAAATGAAATCATTCATACTGACCATGGCCCAAATTATACACAACACTCACTTAAATAACTAACAAAACTACTGTGTGCATTACTACAGACTTCAAAAATAAATCCACAGTACATACATCAAACTACACCTCGTTACATATTTTCAACTACAATACTCATGCTTTACTGTCAAATAGAAATTCTCCTCTACATTACTATCTCATTATGATCATTATCATCATCTCAATCATCATCATCATTCAATCATCATCTTAGCTTTCAACGTTCTCGTAGACAGTAATTACTGAGAAAATAAAACCTCTTCACTGGCGTGTCTCATTCAACTGGCTGCAAAGTCAAAAATACCTGACATAGGCATAAACTTAAAGAAATCACATTAACATTTCAGGAATGACACAAATAACATGACATCATACTGTTGCATCCACATCCTCTGAATCAAAATTAAGCTGGAAAATAGATGGTATTAAAACTCGCTATATAAGATGGTACTAAACTTGTTGCATAAACACAAAAAAAAAATTATTCTCATTGCATTTACTTCATTACATTTACTCTCGTGTAAAAACATCACACACGCTATCTGGGCAATTTCAGCAACACCAATAAGCAAAATATTTCTCAACTCATCACATTAAATCGAAGTTCCAGGTACATGTAGTCCTCCTGAAAATCAAACATTTACACTTCAACTATCGGGGTTACTCTTTGGCACTTCCACTGAAGCTGACATCAACTCATCTCATCTCTCACACTACCACCATCGGGGTTACTCTTAGGCACTTCCACCGAGGCAAATATTAACTCATATACTATCACATAACCTCACAAACATAGGGAGGCTGCACACCAAACGCGTCAGCATCTGCAACACGACATGAAATAAGATGACGTTGTTTGTCGTTCACGTGATGCAGACTTGCGGCCGCACACTGGAGAAAACGCATGCCTGCATCAGTGCGATACGTTATCAGCTGTTGACATGGATTCCTCGAGTGAGGACGACGTTTTGATGTACATATGGTTGAAATTACGCAACAAGAGGAAAAGAAAATGGTTTCATGATTTTAATTTGGCATGTGCCTAGTATGGTGCTTATGTCCTAGCGCAGGATTTATTAAAAGATCCAGTAAAATTCCAGTCGTATTACAGAATGTACCCCAAAATCTACAGAGAACTTCTTCAGTGTGTTTCTCCTTTAAAAAAGCAAGACACAAATTACAGGAGAGCTGTAAGCCCTGATGAAAAGCTACTTATAACACTTAAGATTAAGGCTTGAAATAATAACTTGTTGGTATTTATTTTAGCGTTAATTTTATTAGTTAATAAACATAGTTTTAAACTTTTCCATGTTGGCAACTCCTGTAAGTAATGCAATGCAATATTTTTTAATGTTTTTTTTTTAACTTTTGCAGCTGCATTTGTAATCAGGCATATGGATATGAGTGAACATCTTCTTGCTCTTTTTCTTCTACTAAATTCACCGCAAACGGCAATGGAGTGGAAGTTTTTGAGGAGCCAGGCTCTCGACTACCATACAGAAGTGGAAGGATAGGAATGGGTACTATTAGAACTATGCTGAACATTGGTGGTTGATCCGTACAGCATGTCGTTTAATTTTTGCTGCATAAACAATTTGAATGCACTTTTAGCGGCAGGTGATAATTTAGCCACGTCCGGTAGCAGGCTTTTGAAAAATAACACTTCTGGATTATTGGGCTCCATTTTAGCCGTGTGTTTTGTGTATTCATCTGGAGATATGAAGAAAATATTTGGTCAACATTCATTTTCGAAGCTTTTCTTTTTGTGGCTCTTCTAGGTGTTCAAGGTAGCGGTTGCATCATTTCTAGTGTACTTTCCTCTCACTGTTTTGTTCTACCATGGGCGGAGTTGAAGGTTGTTCTTTGTAGGTGACTGCTCTTCTACAGACGGATTTTCCAAGTTTCCCATTTGCCTTCTTGATTTTGTGAATGGTATAAAAACGCTAAGTATTCTGCAAGATGATAGGGTTTTTTTGTCGTTGCTGCTGAACTACTGGCAGGAGTTTGCCTTAAATTTTTGGACCAACAATTCCTGCAGTTTCTCCATTTGTCTTTACAGGTGGCCACTGCAATGAAAATACGCGCTATTATTATTATTATTATTATTATTATTATTATTATTATTATTATTATTATTATTATTATTATTATCGGCTGTTTATGTTTAGCTTCTGGCAGTAGCTTCAGATGCTTGAGCTTTCAGTTTAAAAGGGGTGAAACAACAATTGGTAAAATTGTCGAAGAGGTATGCCTCGCAATATGGACGACACTTCAATCTGAGTTTATGCCTGCACCCTCAAAGGAGTTATGGGAGACCATTTCCGAAAGATACTTGGAGCTTTGGAATATACCGAATTGTATTGGTGCCATAGATGGAAAACATGTTCGTATTCAGTGTCCCCGAAACAGTGGCTCATCTTTTTACAACTACAAGGGGTATTATTCTATTAGCTTTGATTGATGCAGATGGGCTCTTTATTACTATAGATGATGGTGATTATGGTAGAAATAGTGATGGTGGAGTGTTGCGAAACTCAGCTTTAGGAAGAAAGCTTCAACAGGGCACACTGAATATACCTGACCCCAAGAAGCTACCAAAGGATGATGGCCACTCTTCCCCATTTCCTTATTTTTTCATGGGGATGAAGCTTTTCCATTACAGAAACATATCATGAGACCCTATCCTCGAAGAGAACTCACAAATGAAAGGAGGATTTTTAACTATACGTTTAGCAGAGTCAGAAAGAATGTAGAGTGTGGTTTTGGAATGCTTGCTTCTAAATTTAGAGTTCTTGGGACAGCTATAGCCTGCAAACTGATAAAACAGACAATATAATAAGAGTAATCCGCTGAGACCGTGAGATTGAGAAATAATTTGTGTTCATACTTTATGAAATCAAATGTTCCTTGACAAAATAAGTTCGCAACAGGACAAACCTAAATATTGTTGCACTAGCATTTTAAATGCTAGTTACACAAGAAGTGTTTATATTTAATGTGCATGTTCCTTTATTACATAGGTAGTTAATAAATATTTTACTCAATGTAAGTACTTACCACTTAAATTTAATTCTTTGGACACTTCCTGCCACACTCGATCCAGCTCGTTCTTATTCGAATGCCATGGTAGCGAATGATCATATATTATAGGATATTTCCCCACCGATGGCACCAACTTAATGTTGATCTGATCTTCACTCATGCTGGCAAAATTCCCTGAAAGTATCTTATTTAGTGTCACTTTGCAAATTAAATGCTCAGAATACGCACACACACACCTGTACCGGAGCGTTGTTTGTTAAGACATGACACAGAAATGGAGCATGCAGTGTCTTATCGCTTGTGTCTGCAACAAGATGTGTATGACGGCATCACGACGCAGACCGGTTTGCGGCGATACTTGTTTTTCCATTGATTTGCATTGTGCTCCATTATGTTGCGTCATGTTGCTGAGACTACTGGTTGTCGCTGATGCGACATGACACGTCCAGTGTGCGGCCTACCATACACACACACTATTCATGCAACAATTTTCTGCAAAGAAAAGGATCACAGCATCATAATGAAAACCAAAATCAAATCAAACCAAACCGAATGCAACAGAACAAAGCACATCATTACCAAAACAATACTGTCACATAACATTCCTGAAAATCAAAGCTTAATTAAGCACACAGTACACATCAAACACATTCCCTGCAGCAAAACATGATGAACCAAATAATTTGCAATGCCCAAAACAGAATTCAAAATTTAAGTTACACAAAATGGTGATAAACATTCAATTTAGCAGAGACATTCATAGTACACATTATTCCTGAAAAGCAAAGCTTAATTAAGCATTAGTCAGTGAAATAAAAATTTAGCATACCTGTCTGATTTGTGCAACTTTTTCACACACAATGTACACATACTTACAGGTTTTGTTTCTTATTCTTTCTTTTTACCACAAAATTCAAGTGCAACTTTCCAAAATCTGGTGACACACATATAGCTGATCCATCAACATTCACGTCCTACTGGTCCATATTGGAGGCACATTAAACCTAATTAGGTGAAGATACTGGCAAGGCTGGTAGTAGCTGAAACTTTTACTTAAATTAGTCATTTTGAAATATTTTCCCCCCAAAATATTCATTGCGTAACTAGATAAACCAAACATGGCAACGGTGAAGCAAAATTATTATTAATATTATTACCACTATGCGTTCCGCGAGCATACAATGCACAAATATGAAAATTCAATATATATGCTCTTGACTTCTTTCATTTTATTATTTTATTATTTCAAACAGATGCACCGCACTTTTTATACACACGCAACTTTTAAACACCCAACACGTGAACTGTAAAATATTTGCTTCACTTTCGAGTTGTCAACAAATCACAAGATGACGCAATGTTACGTACACCAGCTAACATACGCAACTATATTATCAAAGTTACAAAAACACATTTTTCAGAATTCACAAAATATGTACTTTAAAATGACCAGTATGAATGATTTATCACAGTAGCAGAATTTAGTAGAAGTGAAGCCAAGGTAAAGGGAAAAAATGGAGCCAAAAGTTTTAACGCCACGCCACCGACAGACAATGGAAAAAATTTAAAAATGAACTTAAAATTAAAATATAAACATGGGACTTTCAGGAAACAATACAAAAGGAATTTAGAAGAAAGGAACCACAAATTATACAACCAAAACCCTTACCCTTAAGCCAAGAAAAAAAAAATTTACATTTTCTAACTAACACGTGGAGGACCAAAAACGCTGCATTTTAGAGACAAAAAAAATGTTGCAGTTAAAATCTCAAAAATATCCGGCCAAAATACTCGGCGCCTCACACCAAGATGTCGTGACCTCTAAACAAATACTCAATGGGAGGTAGGGCTACTCGCAACTGAGGTACCAGAAAGTTAATAATTTATATAAGGCGAGGTCACGACAAGGGACACAGCTAAATGAAAAGTTAAAAAATATTAGAGAATATGTAATAAAAGGATTACTACATGGTTCAGATGGGAGAAAGGATCTATCTACGATGATAAATTACACTGGAAAGACATGGATGGTAAGATAGTGTATTAATAAAAGTGGGTACAATACCTCCTTGGCTTCATGTCCATCGGTGAGGACGCCATACATGCTTTTGTATGGGTAGCACATACACACAACCTGCCTGCTAGCTGCGACTCTACTGACTGACTGACTGACTGAACGCATGCCACTTGACGTGGGACGCTATCTACAAACTTGTTTACCCCCACCACTCACGCAATACCCGATCCGGGCAGCCAAGGTCATGTACGCAACAATGGTTACATACGTCAGAATATTAAACAATGGCACACCTAGAGCATAAACAGAAGATTACTTAAAACTAACAAAATTATGTCTGGACCAGAATTTCTTTTCATTCCATCACAAAATTTTTAAACAAACCACAGGCCTAACTATGGGAAACCCCCTTTCACCATTTTTAGCAGAATTATATATGAGCCATTTTGAATGCCATATTACTAAATCTATTCAAAACCTGGTATAGGTATGTGGATGATGTTTTAGCTATTGTTCCAAAAAAACTTTCAGAAGATGCTTTGAAATTATTCAATTTACAAAAAAGATCTATTAAATTCACAATAGAAAAAGAAGAAAATGGCCAATTACCTTACCTAGACATCAGGATCATCAGAAATAATGCACACAACAAACTAACGTTCAGCATTTACAGAAAACCAATGCACACAGAAAATTACATTAAAAACAATAGCTACAATCCTACAAGCCACAAACATGCAGTTTTAAATAGTATTACAAACAGGTTAGTACATATAGCAATGGAGAAAGAGGAATATCAGAAAGAATACCAACACATCATCAACATAACCACTATGAATGGATACCAGAAAAAACAATAGATAAGAAGATAAAAAGGTTTGAAAGACAGAAATACATCCAACAAATGACTACGTTACTCAGACAAAAAAAACCACAAGCATATAGAAAATTCACTTATCACCCTTGGACACATCATAAATTTCAAAGGATTTTCAAGAAATACAACATCACCCTGTCTCCACAGAATAACCACAATATACAGAAACTACTATGCAACAGAACAAAAGATCCTATCCCCAACGATAAATCAGCTGGTATATATCAAATTGATTGTAATGAATGTAACCTGGTATACATAGGAAGAACCAAAAGAAATCTGGAAATAAGACTTAAAGAGCATATGAGATGCATTTACCAAAAGCAGCCAGATAAATCAGCAGTAGCACATCATTTCTGGTCTTCAAACCATGATATCACTCCGAACATAAAACTCTTAAAACCGATCAACAGCAGCAATGAATTGGACATCTGGGAAAAAATACATATTGTCAAACACAGGAATCACCTAATGAATTTCGAACTGCCGCCACCCAGCAGCCTTTGGAGGTTCATCAGCCCAGCACCAGAGAACACCACCAGTCACACACATCCCCCAGACAATGACCGGAAACATCAGTTAAGAACATGCTGACGATGGGAACAAGTCGTCTCCCGAAATGCGTTCAAGTAAGAATATTTTAGTGATGTAGTGTAACAACCCTCAACTCTCTCTATTTTAAATTATGACACATCACTGTTACTAGCTTCTAAATCTTCAAAATTAGTCAATAGTTCACATTAGTTAAATGACTGTAAACTAAGTGAAGTCACAATGAAGTGACAGTGAGAACTTAGTGAAGTGACAGTTAAAAAAACTAGACATAGTCATACTATGGTATTTTAATCAAAATTGTTAAGAGCAATTTTTCAGAAAATATAAGATAGCAAACATTTTCCCATGTAATGGTAATTTGGGGTGGGGTAATTTTTACTTTCTCTACTACATGTAGTAAGTAGGTGAAGTATTGCATTTCACCCAAAGATTTGATACCGAGATTTCACCAGAAATACATGTTTTGAGGCCTCCTGAATCCAAAAAAAGTATTTTTGGAAACAAGTCCGTGTGTCTATCTGTGAACAGCATAACTCAAAAACAAACAGTCGGATAAGCACCAAACTTGGTATTTAGGTTCAGTATCTTCCAGAGATGCGACACAAAAGTTTGCAAGAAAATCCCCCCACCCCAGATTACCCTTTACATGGGACATTTTTCAAAAATTTTAATTTTCTCAAAAATGGCTTTAAAATGTCATATATTTAAGATACTTTCATGACAAATAAAATGTATATTTTGAATTTTCTGGGAATGTTTCCAAAAGTATTCTTCATTGTGAAGACTTTTGCATAACTGGTAAACCATAAGAGATAGACAAAATTTTACTACACAAAAATTGTAGATCGCATTAAAATACACAATTTATGTCTCGTACATTTTTTTTGTTGTTGATTGAACCATTTTCGAGATATTGCTTGTTATTCCCTTAAATTTTCCAATACTTATACTTTTTCTCAAATGGCAATTCGTTATTTTTTGTGGGGGAGGGTCCTGGTAATGCAAAGAGAATGGAATACTCCACATAGCAACCATCTCTTAAAATATTTGACTATTGCTTAAAGCCTACCAATTCCCTTGCATCTTCAAGAAAATTAGGAATAAGATTAACATCTCGATATCTCGATTAACATGAAGCATACGGAGAATAAGCAGTTGTAAAAATGGTTTGTACAAGAGTAGAGAAAGTCATGTGAGTGTAACACATCAGAATATTTTTTTTTTATGTCCTGGACATGCAAAGAGAATGCAATGCTCCACATAGCAACCAGCTCTTAAAATATTTGACTAGCGCTTAAAGCCTACCATATTCCCTTTACACCTACAAGAGAATTAGCAATAAGATAGAAGTCTGCAAATGTTTATCTTGATTAACATGAAGTAGATGGAGAATAAGCGTTTGTAAAAATAGTTTGTACAAGAGTAGAGAAAATCATGTGAGTGTAGCATGTCAGATTTTTTTCCTTCGTGTGACATACTTTGGAAGATGAACTTAAATACCATATTTCATAATTGAATTAAATCATTAGTTGGTGGATACACTAAAACCTCATTTACTTGAAATTAATCGAACATGTTTCGAAAGCACCACTTGCTTTCATCTTCAGCTTTTTACCGACTGAGCATGTCAGAAATTTGGGTCCATAGGTGTAGGTGTTGTGGAAGTGGTGTCACTGGTGTGTCCATGATGAAGCTGCTTAGAGTGGTGAGTGGCAGGATTTCAAAGGTCATTTTCGTTTTCATGCATTTGATTATATGTATGTTTTCCAAAAATTTTAGTTGTGTTGAATTGGTGTTGCATTTTAGGAGTCTGAATTTTGGGGTTAATGTTGTGCTTTGTGGTCCAAAAATAGTTTGTTAAGGCAGGTTTGTCCATCTGTTTGTTGGGTATACATCTGAAGTGATCTTTCCTTCTGGTTTCAATATTTCTTTTTGTTTTGCCAACATGCACCAAGACACAATTTTCACAAACTAGAAAGTGTCCATCCATTTCTTTGTTTAAACATGCAATAAATTGAATTTTTAGAACTAAAAGTTATATGGCACCCTTCTAACTTCACTCTTCAATTTTTTGGAAAGAAGTGATCCTGTGAAATAGTGAGGTACCTATTATTTTAGTGAAGTTAATATGTTGGGCAGCTCATTGGTTTTGCTAGTGCTTCATTCTGTTATTGTGCGTTAGTTATTTTTCATTGAAGTGTCAAAGTTGTTTACTAAACGATTGAACCAGAATTAAAGCTTCTATACCTTTCATTTAGAGTTCAGCAGTAGGATTTATGTGGGTAACAAAAAAAAAACCAATTTGTTTTATGCTATTCATAATTTGAACTATGGCGCCATTAAAATATGGAATTAGAAATGTAAAAAAGTAATTGCAACAAAGAAATATTTTTATCAAGTGCAACCAGGATGACTAAAGAATATGGCATGTTCAAGTTCTTGCAGATTACCTCCAGGTAACAAAGTAATTTGGAAATCAAAATTAACTATCAGAATTGTAATGAAGAGCTACTACTATGCTGAAATTCAATGCAGACTAGCTTCACATTTTAGTCTGTAGCAGCCAGTATTTTTTGTAAATGTTTGCACTATGCATAAAGTAAGATAACATAAGCTTTGTGTGTACTGATTAGGCTTTTAATTATAATTTCAGGAACTAATTGATGAACATGCTCAAAGCATCATGGCAAAGATCATAACAAGACTCTTGCAAACTGCAGATTTCTTTCGTGACAATATTACAAAGGATCAGCTTTTACCTGCATTGTCAATATTGGTCACAATTGTCTTCATCATTGCTGGTGGCTACGTTCTGTCACATATAGTGTGAGTATTAATCATTTTCTTCAGACTTAATACTTGTTCTCTTTTAGGCTTTCAAAGGAGAGTGGCACTATCTGTTATAAAAATATTATGCTCTAAAAGAGAAGATAAATAGCATGGTAGCATGGTAAGATAAATAGAAAAATACTCCTTTCTAACCTTATGAATTAATTTTCTTGTGTCTTTCGTGTGTCTTTAATAACCTGAATAATGACTTCAAATGAATATAAGATCTATCTTATCTTCTATAAAGAAAAGCTATAGAAGGATGTAACTATATTTGCTAAGGTTCAACAGAATCTGGTAGCAAGAAAAAATTGAAGCTATAGCGGAAGATCACTTATATGCAGAAAATCTTGCCAATTCCCACAGTAATTTTTCCTCTATAAAGTTGCCACAGTTACCTAACTAATATTTGACCCTTTTATCCTCATACTTCTTCGTCTAATTGACCTTTGACTTAATTCCTGAGAAATGGATTATATAATGAATAAATAATATGGGAATATGAAGGAACATAGCAAGTTTTTGTGTTTGCGCATAAATGAGATGAGTGTGAAGAAAAAAACATTTTTTGCTGCTCTGACTAAAATGTATTATGCAGATCTCATTAGTTAAGAAGTCAGGAGGAGGAGAACGTCGGCATTTGAAAATAAAAGTTATGTTTGGCATCCCAATATCTGTTAAAACTACACTACCACACTGCTATAATTAGAAGAGGTTTTGCATGTAACTATACATTGAAGCTGGTTATTTTGCAATTCTGCTTTTCATTTTGATAATGTATTTCCCACAAATTGCAGGAAAATATAATAAAATATCAACGCAAAATGACTGACAATAGAGCATAATATTGTTTTTGATGTCCATTCATAGTTTTTGCGCATACATTTTGATTTCTCCTGAAGTAGCTCTTCCCATTTTATTCAGATTTTTACAATTAAGTAAGAACTTATACTGCCATAATTAGCATACTTAAATGTATAATAAACATTCTAGATCATTGTACAATAATTTCATAAAAAGTACAGAGAGTAAATTTAATTCATTCATCATTTGAGATTTTTAAGAAGCCACCCATGCAACATTAGGTATGATAGCTAGTAATAAACGCAGCTTCATATTATGGCTGCAAAAACAAATAAGACAAGTAAAGAAATGTTAAGCTAGCCACAACTCATATTTGAATATTGCTGCATTTTTACTGCAATATGACTCGCAGTACTGGAATTTTTTCAAAACTTACTTGTACTGGAGAAAAACCTTCAAGGCAGTAGACACCCTGATCAGCTGCTCATAATTACGAGGTACAGATGGAAGATCACTGACAAGACTAAGACACCCTGGTGTGAAAATTAACTTCATAGTGGGTTTTCTTCAGATGGAAGATAAAAATTCATAAGATACATTATAAAACTTCTACATATAAATTTTTACCCAAGTATCGAGTTATTCGTCTGTTGTACACTTTTAACTTCCTCTACTAGTTATCTATAGTAAGTAGAGGGATTATTGCATTCCATCCAAAAATTCAATACCAAGATTTCACCAGAAATACACATTTTGAGACTCCCTTAATTAAAAAAAAATTAAAAAAATAAAGAAAGGTATGTGTGCAGGCACATTTGCATGCACATGTATCAACAGCATAACTCAAAAATTAACTCAGTTAATATCAAATATGGTTGAAGTGTTATTCAGAAGTTAGAGACGATGAAGTAAAACAATAATTTAATTGAGTCTTGAGTCAGTGGATACACTAAAACTTCACTTACCTGAAACTAATTGAACATGTTTCGAAATCATGCTTGCTTTCATCTTCAACTTTTTTCCAACTGAGCATGACGGGAATTCGGGTCCTTAGGTGTAGGTGGTGTGGAAGTGGTGCCATCTGGTGTGTCCATGATAAGGCTGCTTAGATTGTTAGATTTCAAAGTTCATTATCGTTTTCATGCGTTTGATTATGTGTATGCTTTCCAAAACTTTTAGTTCTATTGGATTGGTGGTGTATTTCAGGAGTCTGACTTTGGGTTTGATGTCGTGGTTTGTGTTCCAAAAATGGTTTGCTGTGGCAGATTTGTCCATCTATTTATTGGATATACATCTGAAGTGTTCTTTCCTTCTGGTTTGTGAAAATTGTGTGTCGGTGTATGTTGGCAAAACAAAAAGAAATGTTGAAACCATTGGCGCATTGCCAATAGAATGCGCTTTTGCAATATCTTTCTTAAAAATTGTATAACCTCGTGCTGCAATTGAGGATATCTGTTTTTCATAGAGTTCCATGATAAGTGAGGAAATGTTTGCTTTGGCTTCCACTTCTTTGTGCTCAACCATGTGTTTATAACCTTTCTTTTTTCTTCCAATGACCATTCTACTCTTACGTTTTTCTGATGTTGATTCCTGTTTTGATGAAGGTGAAGTAGGTTCTTCTGGTGGAGATTCGTATTCATCGGCCACTAACACGGTTTCAGATACTGTTCCGTATTCATTAATACGTAAAGTCTGTATATATATATATATATATATATATATCTAGTATTTCTGTATCAGATTCTAATATATCTGGTAAATACTGAAGCACTATCTCATCTTCTTTGGTTAAAACAGAGAGTTCTTTAAAGTGATTATATAACGCATTCACCAGGATTCATTTTTTTTAAGCAGAAACTTCCTTTGGAACGAACCATACACAACTCAGTGCCAGGTTCACTGCTCTCCCTCTCTCTCGCCCGCATCATGTTACATTGCGCCTGCAGTTCAAAAGACTATCACTCCAATTAGACACTGACAATCTTCGCCCGCACATCTTTATGATCCTGTAACTTCTGTATATATATATGTACATTAGGATGTAATATTCCAGGATTTGACATATTTCAGTGTGCTCTTTTGGATAGTGTATAAGTCAGTTTCAAGTTTTCTCAACATTGGTTGATGCTCCTTTGTAAGTTGGAAAATTGAATGGGAATGAAATATGCCCAATATACAAATAGATGTGCCTTGCAGTTAAAATCCAAAATCTGTCAAAACAGGTTATAGTTATGAAATAAACTGTTTTAATGATACCTTTAAGTTACACTTGATAAAACCTATAAGATAAAATGTAACATGCACGCACGCACACACACGCACACAGAGAGAGAGAAAAATTTTTTTAATAAATATATTTGGCCTAAACTTTAGGAGATAGGAAAAATTTATTCTATACAATAAAATCTAGCATGTAGGTACTTTTTGAATGCACCCTTTGTCAACTCTAAGAAGTAGGAAAAGTAACAAGTACTGGTTGCAAATACTGAGGAAATAAATGCCTAAGCAGTAGTCTTCTCCTTCCCTTGTCCATACTTCTTGTGAAGCCAGTGCTCAACATACCTTGCATGTTTAGGCAGTGTTGTATATCAGAATAATGCCATACCAATGTATTATTAATAAACATGTAAATACTATCTTTTATTGGTGTACTCACAGTGTCAATCATATTTCTATGTCTGTTATTTTACTATTTGTTGGACATATTTTATTATACAAGAGTAAAACATATTCACTGGACACAGTGCGAGCGAGAGCTCGCCTCACAAAGAGGGTGAATTTTCTAAAATCACAGGGACCTTTTGTAAACAGTACACACTAGGAAGGCATATCTGCTGACTTGGAAAAATACCCGAAAATTTTACAGGCCGAGGATTCCATCATTGTTCTAAGTCATGTAACTTTGTAAAAGTGAATAGGAAAGAACTAAAACCCCTCCAGAATTCTTAAAATTGAGAAATTGCACTGCTGGACAGCCAATCAGAAAATTTAAGATAAATTTCGAGCTGCAACTCTCTTAGCATATATAAGCTGACATCCATAAGCAAATTCAGTCCCAACTCACATTTAGCTATAACTTGCAACACTCGGCTAAAGAATTCTGCGCCAATAAGTAAATATGAAATAACACACAAAGAAATATCGTGTGTATGAAGTTAATAAGTTTAAAGTGTTGAGCTGAAATGAATAGTCTTTGAGTGAACAATTAGGACAACGCATTATCGTGTGCATGAATTAAAAGCAACTATTCATGTGACCAGTGATAGATAATTAACATCAGTGAAACAACAGTCACAAGATAACAATGTACTCGGTGAAAGCTCAAGATAGTGAAAATGTGTCCAACATAACTAAAGCAATTATTGTAAAGTGTTAATGTTACAACTTTCCAACATTTCAATTTTAAAGTTACTAAAACTAAATACTCCAATTCAAGATTTAGATTGATGAATACTTCACTGTTAATAACGCTTCTGTTTTTAATCTTTAACTCCAATTCAAGTTTAACTTGTCTCTTCATTTAGTAATCTTCTTATGATGTATACCCTAGAGATCCCAAACCCAATCTCGTGCTCGTCATTAATTATATATAACCACCGCAGCCAAGGATTCCAGATAAAGAAGAAAGAACTTAAAATGCAGCAACTAAATTTGAAGGCACAAACTCGTATCTTGCTGACTCAACAATTAATTGCACATACAGTGGAACCTCGTTAGCACGTTCCTCATTAACGCGTTTTCCCGTGTATTGCGTTGAATTATAAAAGTCCCGGCACAAAATGCATCAAATGCATTAATAACGTTCGTTTAGTACGTTTTCTCGCTCCCGCTTACTACGTTCGAAGTTTGATGCCCTCATTCGCTATTTTGGCCAATGCCAATGCTTGGTCGGTCGGTATTAATAGTCATTTTTGAGAACATAAAAGTAACGGTCCAGCGGGAGTAGATTTACTACATTCAAAGTTAGACGTTCTCATTCGCTACTTTGGTCAAACCAGGCGGGGTGGAACCGGCAGCCAATACCATGCATGTACGTATTTGTGGGACGCGTTTTGTGTGTGTGTGGGGGGGGGATGCTTTAGTGACGCTCTTTAGTGTTCTGCGGTGACGCTTTAGTTTAACAGTGGCTTGGTGTGGTTAGTTTATGCTGTTGAGTGTTGACGAAACGTAAAAGTATTTTAACTTTTTGTTCGCAATGGAGAAAAAGAAAGTGCGGCAAATTGCACTGTTTATTGATCAGTGTGCTGCTCATCCACCAACTGTTTCAAATTTAAGAAACATAAAGATCATTTTCTTCCCAGCAAACTGCACGAGTAAGCTACAACCTTTAGATCAAGGCATAATTCGGAGCATGAAACATGCGTATCGTAAGAGGCTGGTACAGAGAAGGTTGGCTGCACTGAAATCGACGACAAGAAAAATCACCGTCTTAGATGCCATGCATTTTATTAGAACTGCTTGGGATTGTGTGACGCAAGATACCATTAGGAACTGCTTTAATAAAGCCGGTTTTTGCCGAGTTCTTGGTGATGAAATTACGCAGGAAGACGAGTTTTCCGAGAGTGAAGAATGGCGCCAAATAGCAGACGATGCCGGCGTGTCTTTCGAAAACTATGTAAACATTGACAATGAAATTCCAGTGTGTGAAACAGCGACGATAGATGAAATACTTGAAGAACAAGTGAAAGATGAAGCATTAGTGGGAGACGAAAGTGACGATGAACCAGATCCTGAGCCAGTACCTACAGTGTCAGAAGCCATGCAGGCAATGGACATAGTGAAGCGATATGTGTGCAGTTTCGAAGTTGATGATGTAATGACTTTACTAAACAAGATGGGCAGTAAAATTTTGGCATTAAAACCAACAAAGCAATCAACTATCGATATGTATTTCAAACCAATGTAAATAGTGTATATTTCACATCCGTTTTTGAGGTAAGATGTATTATTAGATTTTATTACATAAATATGTTCTTAAGTTGCAGATTATGTATTTTCGTTAACACGTTTTCCCGTCTATGACGTCCAAATCCTTGGGTCCCCGCAAAAACGTACTAACGAGATTTTACTGTATATTAATTTGAGTTGAGTGAATATGTCTAGTATCCTTTACCATTAAAGCTGCATAATTAACAATACAACAAAGATTACAATATTGACGAATAGTAAACAACAATTGACGAGAGGGATTCCGATGCAATGTGTAGTATGTGGATCTCATTTATTATGATAACAGTCACATTGTCTGAAAAAAAAAGCAATATAAAAAAATCTGATGTGCTATGCTGATTACAAATTCATGTATATCGCATATATATTAGATCATTCTATTCAGGTTATGTTGTTTACAACAAATGTTTGCCTAGAAATTATTTCAAATTAAGAATATGTGCTTGGTTACATATAACATACAGAAACAATGTTCGTCTGTTTAAATCATAAGCTATAGCAAGGAGCTCATGAAAGAGAAAAGAAAAGAAAAATCACAAACTGTCAGACATGTGCCTCACTTTTTGAAGAATGTAATCATATAGCAAGGGACATTCTGGAAACAGCTAATGCACACCCTAGAGATCCCAAACCCAATCGACACACATGCGGCCGGTTTCACCAACCGATGTTAAAAATACTCTAACATCTTGTTGTTGGTTAACAAGGTGTTCAAAGTTTAACACAAGGTTAAAACTTTTGCATTTCATCAAGCTTTTACAGCAAATTGTTAACATTTTGTTAACGTCAAAGACAACTGCGAATGCTAGCTTTCGAGAACGTGCAGGCCGAACTACACTGCTTCTGAACGTACTCCGATGCACTTTTGTCTACGTATCGCTGCGCGCTCTGTGTCAGTAGCAGACAACTATTTACATTCATGGCAATTGTCATGTGATGTTCCCGACTGTTTGAGGTTAGAATTGGGATGTCAATCGAAATAAATGCTTCACCGTTTGAAACACGTTAATTAACATCTGGTTAATAATTATAGATGTATTATCAAGTGCGGAAAACCTGGCGGTCTTACATTAAAGGATAAGATTGCAGCCTGGGACAAGATCCACGTGTAATTTAATTGGAATGAATGTGTTTCTCTTAAAGTCCAGTAAGCAACTGCGGCAATTTTATTCTAACAAAAGTGCAGCACCAGAAACGTTAGGTGCGAAGAGCGTTTAAGGCGGTTTAAAGCTGGTGTTGGACACTGCATTGAAACTAAAGTAGACGAAAATGTGTTATCGCTAATTAATCAAGCAGACCTGAAAAAAATACTTTGCTTCTTGAAGCAATTGCTTTGGAAACCTTCTGGATAAACCCACAAATGGTAGCTTTGGAATATCAACATTATCACCCACCAAGTAAATGAAACATGTGTAGCATAAAATCTAAGTACCTAATTAACACTTGTAGCTTAGGAGAAAGAGTCATGCTTCTGTTGGTAGTATTCTAACCTCTCGTATTTCCCATAAAACCATGCTTATGACCCCTTGGACAGTCTATTATTGCTTTAAAAATTCCTCATTTTGCAGTGTTTTAAATTTTACTCTTCTATTAGGAATGGCATTAAAAATGTCAATTGTAGCAAACTCGCATCAATGGCTTGGTTTGCGGCAGCTATTTTCTAACTTCTAACGTTTGTTAAACGCTTTAACACAGGGGTACAGGGATTTTAACTTAACACCGACTTTAACACATTGTTAAAGTTAACATTGTTTTATGAAACAGAATTTGTGTTAACTGTAGTGTTAAATCAGTTTAGCATTGTGTTAAAATTTAGCATCTGTTGGTGAAACCGGCCCATGGTGTATTATAATGAGCACTATACTTTTTCTGTAGGCCTTTGTCTATCTCTACGGTTTCCAAGTTACATACAATTCAATGAGAATAAAGAGAATGCCACAGGATGTGATAACCTTTTATTCGTCATGCAAAAGATGGCATATTTTAATTGAATGGTTTCTCGAGAAGACAGCCAGGTTACATCTTTACTTTTATCCACCTAGCAGATGCTTGTTGCTCAGTTGATGAAAAACAGACTTCTGGTATTTATAGCAGAGATGTTCTACATCACTAACTTCTTATATGTTGAAGGGCAGCCAGTCATGTTGCAGTTAACCAAGCTGTCATCCTGAGAAACTATTCATAATGATCAACACCAGGAAGACAGTAAGTCATCAATCATAACTCTTACAGCCATTGAAAAAATAAAAACTAATGAAACACTTTCCATGTCAAGGGATATGAAATAGGGGAATTCAATGAAAATATTTGCATTGCATCCTTGAAAGTTGCTGGACATTAATATGAAGTTTAGTATTTATTCATCTTTTCTTTCTTGAGTTAGTGTGTTCACAGTCAGATGAGCTTTTCCTAAAATTTCTTTTTCTCAGGTGTTGCGTTCAGGAAACAACAAAGTACAACCTACACATGGTTTGTGTGAAAAACCAATTGCCATTGATTTACCTAATAATTGGTTAAACTATGAAGCCCAGGACTATCGTAAGTTGCCATTGGGATATGTCATCTCAAAATGAATTTGAGATCTCTTGTGCTTTACTGGAAGAAATGTTAGTCAATTGGGGAATTTAATGTTGTGCTGACATGTTGCCATGGTAGCTCAGTTGGTTAGAGCAACCGGAAGATCTGTTGTTCAAATCCCAGTTATTGCGTGGATTTTTCAGTCTGATGCTCCTCCCCAAGCTTTTGTACACACAGCTTGTGTGAAAGAGCAATTAACAAAATATATTTTCTGATAAAATCTCAATACTGGATTTTTTATTGAAATATGACATTTCCAACCATTAGTAAATAGTAGAGAAAGTAAACTTAGCTTAGGATTATATTTGAAGTGATTTGAATATCTTATTTCAGGAGAATGGAAGAAGAGAGCATAAAGAAACAACAGTTTGTTAATGGACAAAACATTGGTGTGGAAAGTATGACAGATGATGGTCTTGGATCAGCAAGTTTCCTCAACTGCAACAACAACAAGAAGACAAAAACTGGTGTTCCACAGCTAAGGCTTCTTCATGAATTGAGAGCTGAGACATACAATGGTATGGTCCGCATGCTAAAGCCTGGATGTAGGACAATTATTGTGCTGGTAGATGCTCAGTCGAAAGCTAAACTTCTGCCAGAGTTTCATAAGATAGTGTGGCCTTACCGCAAGTAAGTACATACGTTGCACCACTGGTTTGTTTTTCCCAGAGAGGAAAGTTACCGTGAAAAGGGACTATTCCGTAGGAGCTAGGAAATTGTAAACATTCACCAACAGATAAATTAACAATTTATTTTAAAGTGATATATCCGTTAACAATGCTTTAGTCATCTTGCTTTACCATTTTGTTTTACAAAATAATATGCTCAAACACAATGTGATATTCTCTTTCGCTTTTCTACATTTAAAGTTGCCATCTGAATTTAAAGATTTTACAAAAGAGCAACAAATACAATAAGTTTCATGAAATGCAAAAATGTAAATGCTTCTCTTGTAAAAGAATTTAGAAAACCACCAAGAGTTAAAGGTTGAATTTCAAAAAGTTTACCGAACAAAGTTTAAAGATAATTTGGAAAAGCCGAAAGAATGACTTTTGGTGAATTATGCCAAAAAGCTCGCTGTCACGATGTCTAGTTGTTCCCGGCTCAGCCCCTGGCCAAAGAGTGACTGCAGTGCCTGTCTGCTCAGGAGTTGCTGGAAACGGCGAGCATGATGGCGCTGGCATCAGTGGCATGTCACAAACCAGCCGATGATGACTTATCCATGATGCTTTACATAGTGAGGTGATGTATTACGTCACTCATGGCGATATGTTGTTTGAAACTTTATATGTTACTTTCTCTGTCGATGAATGACATCATCTCTGCAGCATTGTGACGTGCTGGTTGCATAAGCCATGACCATGAGAGAGGCGAAAACGGCACAACGTGAATTACTATTGGAGATTCTAACATGAACTTGGAGTACAAAATTTATGAAAGTAAGAGTTATTTCTTATACTAATTTTTCTGGCTTCCTCTATGTTTGTAAATTTGATATCATATCGTACTTCACTTTTGGATATGTGAAGCAGTAACTCATTTAATGCCTTATTAAAATGTTAACATTTTTTTAGTATAAGATGGAATAAATTTTGACATTAAGCATTATTTTTATAGCCCTTATGTTAACAGTATTTTGGTAGTTTTACAAACGCCACAAATTTTAAAATAAAAATAGCAAAATGTAAAGTAAAAGTAAACAGGTTAAGTTTGAAAAGAGAAACAAGCTTAACTCCTAGGGTGGTATTCATAGTTGATCTTGGTCTGGACCAACTTGCTACTTCCGGTGGATTTATAGCGGACCATCCATTTTCTTATTCATAGACCGGGACTTGTGTTGGTCCAGGGATCCAACACTTTGGTCTGGACCAACTTTTGGTCTACCTCAGAGAGGTAGATTAAAGGCAGATCATCTTTACCAAATGTATCACTATGGAGTGGTGGGCATGGCTGCTGTGCGTAGAATTTGTGAAATGAGATGCTGGAGTAAGATTATCTACCAAGCTTAGACATAATTGGAAAGTTTGATGACCTAAACTTCAAAACAAATATAGGTTTTGTAAAGCAAAGGTTAGAAGGCTGATAAAACTGGTTCATCCTAACCTATATGACAAGACGATAACCGGGGCTTGAGTATCTCAATTGAAGGCAAATGCTAATAGCACTTCCATATTATGCAGGAGGAGGGTATCAAGAAAACACTACTGATCTTAGTAAGGCGTCAGTAAGCTGTATTATGACTAATGTCTCATGTGCCATTGCTAGACTTCCCTTTGTTAAACCGGGATTACGATGAACTTTACATAACATAATGCAAAGTTAAGAAATGCTGATAAAATAAAGGTCTAATTAGGATGCAATTAATGTAACAGGAATGAATCTTTATTGATTGTTCTTCTATTACTTCATACTACTGCTTCATACCGATTGGTTATAATTACCATGTGACATTGAACTTGATGTACGGGAGAGAAAAGTTTATACTGCCAAACTCTTATGTTATGTCGCGTCAAATTAAGTCACGTTAAGACAAACCTAAATAGTTCAATTTAATACAGTGTGCAAGACCTTCACCTTATGTTGCATTGAGTTAAGTCCCTTAGGTTAAGTTCAAAGTAATTCAGGCTTTACTTACGTTTTCCTGGCAAGGAGAGGAGGATTATAATTCCTGGAAGGTTTATGATACATCAAGATTTCCTCAGGTAATTATTTCTGTGTAATTACTATCACACAGTGTTTAATTATTTGGTTAAGATCCAGGGTGAGATACATTTTAATAACAGCAAATGTTGCTTGCTGTTTAAATTCGATTTCATTCTTTAATTTTAAGGTTAAAAGTTAGTATTCCAGCAAGTTAAATTCTTATTGAAATGATTAACAATGCCTTGAAAATGTGTATCTGGTGGATAAGAATGTTTCCAAAAGGGAAGAGGTGGCAATAGGTTAGAATCATGCACAAAACTTCCTATATATTATCTTCCTCCATGCCTCCTCTTTTTTTAGCATTTGCATTTGTAGAAACCGATTTGCTATGAATAAAATCCAGCATTTTTGGTATTAAAGAAAACAGGCATTTTCCTCTTCTGACCGTTTTAATGCATGCTTCTTGGTTATCTCCATTTTTTGCTAAGGGTGAGGAATGAGCACTGAACTGGTGAAAAAAACAGCTGTGAAACGACCATAGAATGTTAAAAATTAGGTAGTAACAGTGGTTAGTTTACTGCTCTATGGAAGTTGCGCATGCACAGAACTACCTTTCTTCGTCGTGTAACATGTCTCCTTGCTGACCCACAGCCTTTCTCGGTCCGAGGCTTTTTATTGTCTAGGAATATCAAAAACCTGGTCGGCCTTTGGTCCAGACCAAATGAGTCTGGAGATAGTCCAGACCAATGTGAAATCTGTGAATACGAATAAGAGCCCCTATGCTCTTAACTTAAAACATTAGGAATGCTTAACTGAATGGAAAATCACAAAAAAACCTGGATACAAATTACCTAGATTGGCAATACTCTTTACTGATAAACAGTGAACCTTAAAAATGCAACAAAATGCAGTATCATAAATGTTCATTCTTTTTTGATTTGTTGTAGTTTTTTACACCGCATTGCTCACTTGATTTTTGGAAGTGTCAAAATAAGGAAAGTGCCATCTACTATAGAAGCATTGTAAAAGTTGGTTGAACCCTGTAGAAAAGATATAAAATCTAAAACACAGCTTGCCGTTAGAAAGCACTCACCATACTATATTGTACACATACCCACTGTTGCTCCCATTACATGGTGGAGAAAGTTCCTTTACACTCATTTGAAGAGAAAATACACCAAATGAGTGAGAGGAGCATTTAATATTTGTAACATTTCCTGGACTATTGTACAGAGCAGTAATCAGCTGTAATTGTTAAACATTTTTATATAGCAGAAATATATGAACAATTAAATATTAATTGATGAGCACATGCACCTTCATACAGCAAAATATTATTAGTCTGTTTTGTTCACTGTATTGCAAAGAAATACTGCTTGGAAATGGCCTTCACTGACCTTTTCCATCAGGTATAGTTGCCAGTTTCCAAGAGATTTCTGAGTTCAGAAAGTTCTGAAATGTTTCAGTTGTGGACATTGTTTCTCTCACCAAATCAGCCAACCATTGCTGTCAACAGTGCAGATCCAATTTTATTTTCTGTCACTTGATATGCCTGAACACATGGCAATGCTAGAACTCAAAACCTTAAAAGGAGAGGATTTTACTGTAAATGTTGAGTTACTATTGAGCATAAAATTACAAAATTTCAAACCTGTGAGGGCTAACTTTATGTTGCAATGTAAGTAAGTTTTGCAAAACTGTCACATATGCTAGCTACTGCAACAGGGAAATATGGTATCCTAGAAGCAAATTCATTTTCCTATTATGAAACTATTATGCCATTCTGCTTGATTCAGGTCTAATAAACTTAGAGTACACAGATGAGAAGAATGCTGCTCTGGACGAGGGGCAAGGAGAGTTTTAACTGCTCACATTGACTTTTTGTTTACTACTTCATGCCGCAGCTGGAAAGCTGAGCTGTACTGGTAGGTGGTTTACTGTTGAGTGCCAATTTTATAGAATGTGTATTTAACAGTGGGGAAAAGTTCCCCAACAACCCACTCATGGTAGTCAGATTCACCAGTTGCAGCTCATCTAGTTTTTCAGCCAAGAAAGTTAATCTATTTGGGGCGCTGCCCTCTTGTCTCTTCTGGGGCGAAGTCCTCACAGTGATGAAGTTCAAGACCTTGGAGTACAACAAACAACACAGTTTATCTTGCAGTCACCTTTATAAAGCTTTCCTTACTATTAACAGGTAAATTTTCTGTTAAAGCAAAGGTAATGCTTAACAATGGTGATGGTATCATCTGAGGCTTGGTGACCTTTCCAAACATCTGAAAACTCCTTTTCTTCAACTGAGAACTGTTACCTTGCATCTGCAGGCTTGGTAATCACTGGTGGCAGGAAGCTTCTAACTACAGTCACAAAACTTATGTGTGTCTCTTGCAGTTTTAATTTTTTGTAGCTATTTTGCACAAATAAAGTGCACCTAGGATACAATGTGTTCGCTGATATATTATTTTCCCAATACAATAGTTGAAGCAATTAATACTCAGTTTTATATGCACCTAAACACCAGTTTACAAATAGTGTTATTTTCAGCAGAACTGAGGTACACGTTTTCTGTGTGAAGATTCTAAGCCGGGAGTGGCATCCTGACGTGATGGATGAATCCAAACAGAAACTCATTCTTCCTGATTGGCTACATCCTGAAATGGTTACCCTAACATAATGAACAGCCAATAAACATTTATTAATGTATATTGTGTAAATTTATGCTTCTAGAAGAAACTAAAGTAACAAACATGAAATTACATAAATAAACTAGATAACACATTAAAGTAATTGCATATGAATTTAAATAACAAAATAATGAAGATAAACTAAGCGTAGGATTAATTATATATAAAAATACATACAAAAATCTGATGTGTTACACTCACATGACTCTCTACTCTTGTACAAACTATTTTTACAAACGCTTATTCTCCATATGCTTCATGTTAATCGAGATATCGAGATGTCAATCTTATTGCTAATTTTCTTGTAGATGCAAGGGGAATATGGTAGGTTTTAAGCGATAGTCAAATATTTTAACGCTGGTTGCTGTGTGGCGCATTCCATTCTCTTTGCATGTCCAGGACATAAAAAAAATGAATAACGAATTTGAGAAAAAGTATAAGTATTGGAAAATTTAAGGGAATAACAAGCAATATCTCGAAAATGGTTCACTCAACAAAAAAAATGTATGACATAAATTGTGTATTTTAACGCGATCTACATTTTTGTATAGTAAAATTTTGTCTATCTCTTATGGTTTACCAGTTATGCAAAAGTCATTCACAATGAATACTTTTGGAGACATTCTCAGAAAATTCGAGATATACATTTCATTTGTCATGAAAATATCTTAAACATAGGACATTTTAATCAAGATCGTTACAGCCATTTTTGAGAAATTTAAAATTTTCGAAAAATGTTCCATGTAAAGGGTAGTCCGGGGAGGGGGGATTTCCTTGAAAACCTTTGTGTCGCATCTCTGGAAGGCACTGAACCTAAATACCAAGTTTGGTGTTTATCCGACTGTTCACAGACACACACACACACACACGGACATGTTTCCAAAAATGCTTTTTTTTTTGGATTCAGGGGGTCCCAAAACATTTATTTCCGGTAAACTCTCAGTATCGAATTTTTGGGTGGAATACAATACTTCCCCTACTTACTATACCTACGTAGTAGAGAAAGTAAAAATAATACCATACTCTGGCATATGGTACTGGAGTAATAAGCTGAAGTAACAGATATATAATGTATCTCCAATATTTAACCCTAACAAACATACTGCTTCAGTGCTGTCTTGTCAAACCGTAACTGAATTCTACTGCACCAAACATAATGGAGATGAGTTTATCTGCTTGTCTTGTCAGTTTGCTGTTGTGTAAATTCAGTCTCCTTGCAGAGCTCTCGCCTATTTGGCTGGCAACCTGTGTGCGAGTGTGTGCACCAACTTGCTTGAAGAGAGTAAAAATATTTACATGTCTCTTACTAAGATTCTTATGTGCTTGCTGCCCTACATTAAGCCATTACTAAGAATTTAGTTCCCCTCAGTGTGTAACATGACAGCTCAGCTGTTACTTTTGCATTCTCATTTTATTTAAATAGCAATAGAAGTGATTATGTAATATGAATTTTTGCAGGAATAAGACACTCATGTTTGGACACATGTCTCTGGAACGAGGACTTGACTGGTATAAGTGCCTCCTGACACTGAGCTTACCAGAGCCCAGAGATCTTAATATCAACCCTCGCAATTGCATTGGCACTGTTTTGTCTCTAAATGGTCATCGCAGATACTTTTGCATGTATCATGCCAAACATCCAGAGTGTATCAAGGGCAAGGCTTCCAAGGTATGTACACTTAAAAGTTATGGAGATGTAACAAATACTGATGTTTTATAAATAGGCTTAATTTGTATCTGTATATTTACAATTACATCATGATTAAATAGACAAATGAAAATTGGTGCATTGGTTCAAAATGTTGCATTTTAGAATTAAGGATCCTTGGCGTTGCCTTTCTTATATATATTTTCTGGAAGATCAGAGACATTAATAACCCAATAAACTCACACTATACTGATTCAATTGAGTCACACTTTTTTACACTCACCTTCTCTAATTAAAGTTACATAAAACAGGGAACGTTTTCGAGGGCATTCGTCCTCATCGTCAGCGACGGGGTGACTAAGGGTCGCTTTCTCCCGTGTCCTCTTCTTCCTCATCCTGCGAATTCTGACCCTGTTGCCATCTGGTGTTGGGGGCACAAAGTTTTAACACATTGCTTACAGGCAGGATTTCAAAATTAATGACGTTGTTGCTGTTTTTGATGATGTGTACTTTTTCCCAGATGTTCAATTCTATTGGTGTGGTGAGGGGTTTTAACAACTTTATACTTTGGCCAATGTTGTGGTTTTCAGTCCAAAAATGGTGTGATACAGCGGATTTCTCTATTTGTTTAAGTTTTATGTAACTTTAATTAGTGAAGGTGAGTGTAAAAAGTGTGACTCAATCTAAATCATGATGAATACTTCACTGTTAATAACGCTTCTATTTTTAATCTTCACACTAAACTGGCTGCAACTCTTATGCTTTCCATTCCTCCTCTGTTGGCAAAAGTATCTTCATTTTTTTTTCCTTTCTTTCTTTCTTTTCTTTTTTTATGATCAAGGGTTTATTAATCAGTGTATCAAAGTTCATTAAATCCTCTTAAGTGTTGTGTTTCACTCAATGCAATATTTACCAATCTGTAGGTTAGGCTATTGATCATTTAAACTGACTCGCGAAGAAATTTGGTGGAAGTGACGTTAGTGATCTGCTTATAGCTAAGCTTTATTTCATGCATAGTATTTTCTTCCAAATGTGATAAAAGACCCCTACCATATTGAATTTTTAATCAACTTTTCTGTTCTTGCTTTGACAATTTTTCAAGTGTATTCCATGACCACTGGCTACAACTGCTTCTCTAATTGTCACTGTGAACAGGCATAGAGGGATAAGGGCAAGTTCATTTACTCTGAGGGCTCCTTGGCATGACATCACTACAGCACAGTTGTTGTTCACCAATGGCACTGGGGAATAATTGATCTGCATCATTTTCCCTCTGGCTTCCCAATATAAAGTCTGTAAGTTATCACTTTTAAGGCCTTTGCATTTGGTGAGATGTTGTTTGTTCAGGATGACATCTTCACAGAGAGTGCACTTCGGTGTAGGTAGGCATCCTATCTTGTAGAGGTGTTCTGTGAGGCAATCGTGGCCAGTTGCCATCCTAAATAAGGCTACTGCAGTCTTCCTTGGCATTTTTTGTATATCAACTCCATCTTTAATATTCTTATAATTTTTATCCTTTAATTTATCTTCTTCATCAAGTCTCTGCTGTCTTTTGAAATGTTGTTTAATGTTATTTAATTGTTTATTTATTTGGGAAGCATGCCTGTGTTGTAGTCCATTTAGCGTTATCCAGGCAACACCACGTGGAGGCGGACTACGTTGTTCCCCACTACAGCACAGTTGTCCTTACTAAAAAGTCAACCCATGTATATGCTTTGAGACTACTTTGCTAGTGGTATTGTGCAGTGCTGTTTACAGTTGTGCAGCACTGTTTACCTCATAAGCATGCGCAGAAATCTTTCAGACTTATTTGTTACAATGTGGCTGTTATCAGCTATTTGGAATGCATCAGAGGCTATGCATTGTGGTCTTAGTTCTAGACCCCCAAAATTATGCAGGAAGGTTCAAGTATCATACACTGGTGTTATGGAGGGTAGAATAACGGACAAGGGAAACTTATACTACACTGGACACATGCTTTACTTGCACCTTGATTGGAAACTGCAATTTAATTAAAACATATAAGAGAGTTTGTAGCATCAAGTGTAATAAGGGCAACCATTGGCAAAATGAGTTTTCTGATCATCCATGTGATAATTTTGGCCATCACAAGCATTCCTTATGTGCCCCTTAGCTTGGAGAGCTCCACTGTCATCAAAGTTTGCTCACTCCTGATTTGGAATATATAACATTAACTCTTCTTAATATGTAAAGATTTATTAAAATCAACTGACCTCAAGTGAGGTTGACCAGAACGATCCAGAAGATAAGACAGAACATTTAAATATAAACAAACAAACTTGTAAATATCAATAATATTTCCATTAATTTTAAGTAAAACTAGAACAAAACAAAATCTTTAAGAATTATTGAGATACAAGTGGTACTCTAATATTAGTACACTGTCTTTCAGTATCTAGCTCAGTATACTGGTAATTTTAAAACTTGGTACATTAAAAGATTTCAAGATACCAATTGTAAATTTTGGCAGAGAACCATGAGCTCCAAAAAGCATCACATGAAAGACCAGTTGGGAATGTTGTAGCAGCTCGCCAGCAAAGGAACACAGGGTTCATAAATATTTTTCTTTTCTTCATTTGTCTGTGTAGCCTGGTTGGAATCCCTTTCAAAACAAACTTTCAGATCTAAACCCATTCCGTATAGAAGTCTTTTAATGATAGCTACTATATCAACACATCTGTTGGAGTCTTGCTAAGAGATGACCAAAACCTGCTGAGCCATATTGGGCTCCCCTCCTATGTTTCTATAGTCATCATGCCAACGGGAGACGTAAAGCTATATTTTGCCTTCTTCCTCTGGTTTACGGCAAGATCGCCAGCAAGTTGCAGTAGACAACCCGCAGCGACTACTGGTTGAGCCCTGTAACTACTTCCAATAGTTACGTCAGAGGGCAACCACATAGCTTGCCAGGTGGGTGTTGGAGGATGACAAAGCTGGCCATGTGGTGTCCTCTGCAGACTTTGACTGGGTAGCGGCCGATGAAACAGACACAGTTAGTTGGGACTTCATCACCACTGGAGAAGCCAGCATAGCTTGGTGCTTCAAGGAGTTGCACGTCCACATGCATTTTCGGCCTAATTCAAAATTCATTTCTTTCACCTTTAAAGTAGTTATAAATTTATGTTACAAGTCGTGCGGCATGCTTTTAATGTGCAAATGGTCTAGGGCAAGTGGTTGTTGAAAGACTTTATGTATACTCTATGTAAAACTGAATTATGCAAGAAAGACTAAGAAACAAGACAGATCTGATTCACATATTTGCTAGCTGCTTGTAATTTCAGTGAAAATTCAGAATATATTGGTATTTAATTGTTCAGGTGCAAATGAATTTAGCTTTTTATTTGCATAATTGTTAATCCTTTCCTTCCTTGGATTTGCAAATGCTACTTTGATATTTTGTTGCTAGTGTGTGCAACTACTCAGAATAATGTAAAGGTCCTAGCACGAAAGATCTTTCTGGAATCTCATAAGTATTTTCTGTACTCTAGCTACTATTCACAGCATGCCAAAGCCACTCCTCCTGAACTTCCCATCCTTGCTGATGCAGGAACTTAGCAATCGCAGATCTTATGCAATGGTGTCTATTGTTTTGAGGCAATTTACCCTTTCTGCAAAACCCCAGCACATGTCCAATAGTTTCCATCTCATTACAACATGGATGCGACAACGGGTTGTGCTGAAGGTTCTGCTTGGAACAATGGACTGCTGACAAGTTGCATGGCATTTTGATGGCATTGATGTGTTCAGAGGATGAGAGGTTTTTCTTATTATTGATCCATGAGTTGGCATTCGCACAGTCTGCATATATGACCACACCTTTGCCTTTGTATGGCAACTAACACCAATCTTGAAATGACTGAGTTCTTAACATTTCCCAAATTCACTTGCCTTTGGTTTTGAATGGCCAAGTATCACTAGAAATATGAAGTCTTTTTAGTGCAGACTCTTCTTTCTTCAGTTTCTGCACATGATGTGGGTGGACATCATCTACTGCCTGGAGATGCTCACGGATATTATAGTGCTGAAGGCTGACTTCTCATTTGACTCTTATAAGTCCTATTCCCCACAATTTTCTAGGGTCATATAACATTGTATTTGGCATGTCATCAGAAAGCTGTAGTATCTCTCTTACTGTGCTTTATATTATTTTATTGATATTTCTTAGGAAAGTATCAGAGAGCTGACTTAATGGAACACACTGCAGTGGATAAACTAACTTGGCCAGATGTATTGATTAAGAATGTTAAGTTTCTATTCTTGTTTCAGAAGAGTAAAATGTAAATCCAAGTAAATTAGGTTCTGTAGTTACTGATGTTCTTAATTTCTTCTTATCAAAAGCAATTTGTTCATTAAAGTCTACTCCTAAATACCTTATGCGCTCCGATCTATTGCTAATAGATATAATAATATAATAGATCCTTGTAGAGAAACAAGTTGTCTCTTTGTTAGTCTCCCCTTGTTCAGAATTATGCAGCATTAATTTGTACTCCTATATTTGTGAGACAACATTCGGCTTGATCTTTATCAATCAAAGATATTGCTTTTGTTTCATCTTTGCTTACCAGAGCTATGTTGTCAGTAAATGCGAAAGCAGATAAATTTGTCAAGGACTTGTGGTGGGCCTGTTTTGGTTTTTTTTTGTTAAATTGCTTTTATAAATTACTGCTGCTTAGTGGTAGCGCTGAGTACTCTCTTCTTTATCCCAGGGTTGCATCACGGAAGATCTCTTGAGAGTATGATACTGCCAGGTTTTCTTAGAAATAAATAAATTTCACTATTTTGCAACACAAACTTATACTATTTCTTCAACTATGTCAAATTACAATGTTCTTTTACCCTTCTTATAGTGAAATAAAATCTTCATATCTCATATATACAAAGAATAATGAAATTATCTGAATGAAGCACAAACAGCTTATGCTGACTATATCTCTGATGCTAGCCAGAGCTTGGGATCTAATAAAATACCCCCTAGGCAGTTATTGACCTTTGTTTGTTAAAACTGAAACTGAGTGGTATTTATGGACGCTCTTTAACTACTATTGAGCTTAGTGCCCCATTCTATATTGGGCGTGAAAGACCGGTAATTTTGCTCAGAGGCCTCTTTATCAGGCTTGAGGTTCTTTTATGTGCCGTAAATCTACGACACGGTACCACCGGCTTTTACTTTCTTTCCGAAGGAAGCCATGCTAAGGATTTTTATGCCCGAAAAAAATCCATCGCCCTCTGCCAGGTTTGAACCTGCGACCATGGGAACTAGAGGCGAGCATGGTGCCACTAGTCCATGGAGGACGACACCTTTGTTTGTAAAAAGCCTTAATAGGATCCATGGCAATATCCCCCCCTTTTTACGGCACAAAAACAACCTCAAACCTGATAAAGAGGCCCCTGAGCAAAATTGTCGATCTTTCACGCCTAATATAGAATGAGACGTTAAGTACCACAGCAGTTAAAGAGCATCCATAAATAAAATTTTAATTTTTATTCATTTTTTTATATGTCTTTCTTTCATGGAATCAAAAAAATTGTTAATTCCATGGCCATGTGTATTTCTCTCTGCCTATATTTTCTTATTTGGTCAATTTTTATGATGTCTGCCATGTTTAATTTCCATCTAAGTTAAATTCCTCCCAATACAAATATAGGTTATGTTAATCAATTAATGATTATGGCAATTACAAGGAAAAATAAATAAACATTATAACAAATATACAAACATTACCTTAAAATGGAAATTAACATGTTTACATTCATACATATCACCAAGTAAGTACGGTTAGTAACTTTAAATTCTGTCTCATTTGCCTCATGTAATCTTATTTAAATTATTTTATATTGGTAATTTCAATAAGATTACAACCCCTCGTGTAATAGTGTCAATTTTGTCTCTGTTTTGTATTGTCTGTGTTTCATTGAAGAGGTTGAGTTTCCCTTCCATATTGCAGATCAAACGTTACTTGCTGGAGTCCAGTTCTTATGTTGCATAGCAATGGTGAAGTTAAACTTTCAAATATTTAAGTGTTCTCTTCTAATTTTCCAATGCTTATATAATTGTACAGGATTTTAGTAGGTACTTATATACTTCAATATACATTTTACTTTGTTGAGGTTATAATTCACACCATTTAATTGTTTGCTATAGCTGCTATATTAAGGTTCCAATCCTTTCACAAGACAATCGATTTTCCATCTTTTGCTGTTTACCTATATATTTATGTCACCTCAAAGGATTTTATTTTCTTACTGTCATTCATTTCACTGAAGCCATAAATTAAGCTATATCACTGTAGTAATCTTCCATATGTTGTGGCGGTATTTATGTTATATTTATTGAGCCCCACATTTGGGAGCCAATTTGCGATGGTAAATTTATAATGTTATTTGTGTATGTGTGTTTACTTCATGTGGTGAAGCCATTTTGTGACGTGATTCTTTGTGAGGTTTGTAGCTCCATCTGGTGTTAGCAATTTGCGGCAGTATTAGTTTTTGTTTGAAAGAATGTTACTTATATTTTTATTTAATTTTTTTCACTGTCCTCCGGCTAGCTATGATCTTTTTGGGTCGAGCACATCTCTTTATACAGGTTGTGTAAACGGAAAGGAATCTTTTATCCAAAGATAACACTGATGAAGGAATTTGTTTTACACTTTTATTGTCGAAACACAGTCACTATCACATTTACACATTGATCTAGACACTCGCCAAACTGAAACTGTTATAACAACTTCTTACTGATCACTTTTAATCCACGTACTTCAACCTTTTGTATAATTAACTTTACCATACTTGAGATTTTTCATAACTCTTATACGCGTAACTTGCGAATCGATAGCCGACGTGTAATATTTCTGCTGGACTGAAGGCGACGTGTATCATACAAATATTTTCGATGAACTGACGTGAAGACGACGTGTAGTGTATAAAGATTTTCGATGAACTGACGGGGTCTATCTCTAACTTAGCTCTTTTATACTCATACACCCCGATATGCCTAAAGATTATAACTGAACTGCAATTGGCTAATAAAACGCGCCAACATTAGCGTCTATTTTTATATCCAATGAAAATTATGAATACATATGCTCTAGGGAAATGTTCCAGCAATTTCTACAGAAAAACGCGCCAACATTACGTAACTTCCTCATTTCCAATAATGATAAACAGCTCACCCCCTCGCTGCATTATTGCATGCTATTATTGTCAGTTTCAGTAAGGCAGTATAAACTTACTTCCCAACAATAATTACAATCAACAAATATCTCAAATCAATGTCACATAATAATGCATATTCATACTATAATCACACTTTACATTTAAATAATTTGTGATACAAATTACTGCATCATATGCCCCACTAGAAACATAATTATAAATATTTACAACTTGTTTGGAAATTTTATAATTGCGTTTTTAGTCTCCTAAATCTTGGAACACACGCTATCACTTTCACTTAACACTTCACACGTATTTAACACACGACATATGTTCTGTCTTAATCTCGCCACTATTTACTGGCTCTGGTCTAATGTGTTTAGACATTAATCTGACATTACAATTTTTTTTTTTATAGCAAATACTTTACCCTGAATTATTTAGTTACTGTTACAAAATTGTTTACTTTCGTATATTGTTGATAACAATTTGTGTATTTAAGAATTTTTGTAATTAATACACATATTTACAAAAATATTCACCCTCTACACAAATATATTTACATCTCTTAAATCTAGACACTGTTTCACATGTTCTGTTTGCTACATAAATATTTGCTTTAATTACTTTTACCCCATTTTTGTTGTTTTGTAATGTATATTCACAATACTCTTGGAATTATATCTACGTACTTTACTTTAATATAACATCATGCTTTATTTCAAATGCTGTTACAGTTACTAATAAAATGTTATTTTCCTTTTAAACATTTAGTTATGTCCAAAATGTATTTATTTATTTTTTTTTTTATAATTTATTTCTCTTTACCTATGACATATATAAATAGTTAACCCTCTTACATTCCAATACATTGCTCTGCAGGTCATCTTTAACTATCCAGCATTTACTTTACATCTCATTGCTATTTACCCTCCTGGATCAAATTGTGTGTGGGTAAACATTACTCGTAGCTGTATCCTAACCTTCAAAAATTTATTCATGAATAACCTCTTGTATTCATATGAAATTTCGTACCATGATAACATTTGAAAACAATCTAAAGTTTCCTGAACAACACATCTTTTAACAACTTTCATTTTCAATTCTTCTGCTATCCTTTTAATCTGAGAATACTCTGACAAGTGTGTCATAAATTGTACTGTATTGGAGTTTTCATTTTGAAAAGCTTGGTACTTGTTAATTTCAGAAGTTTGCTTTTGATTATTTACAGGCAAAACTTTAACTACTTCGTACAATTTGTTTCTTTGCATTTCCGATTCTTTCTGAATTTCAGATATCTCCCTACTGAAATTAACTTGTGCCTGAATTAAATCTGCATTTGTAGCCTCCATCATCTCTCTTACCTCACTTGAAATGCTACTCATTCGGCTACCTAACTCTGTACATTTTACATCAACCTGTTCTATTTTATTATTAACCTCACTTTTTTGGTTAGATATTTCCCTGCTCATGTCTAACATTTTCTTTGAAACTTCGCCTATCTCATTTGCTATCATTTCCTGATTTTCATTTCTCATTCTCATCATACTACTATCTAGCTCCATGAATTTCTTTTCAATTTCTTCCCTGTTTTGTTCTAAGCTCTTACCAATATCTTCCCTTAATTCTCTCTTATTCTGATCTAGTTTTTGTTGTAAACTCCTATCAATATCTTCTCTTAATTCCCTATTATTCTTTTGCATATCTTCCCTTAATTTCTCTTTACTCTGAGTTAATTTTTCTAATTTCTCATTATTCTTTTGCATATCTTCCCTGTTTTGATCTATTTTCTTTTCTAATTTCTCATTATTCTTTTGCATATCTTCCCTTAATTTCTCATTATTCTTTTGCATATTATCATTCATATTTCTCAGCATTTCCATCATCATACTAACATCAAAATTTACATTTCCTGCTGTTCTATTCTCACTTTCTGCACTAACATTTCCTCCCTCAAATCCTACATTGTTTGAACTATTTTCTGTAACCTGTATTGAATTACAGCTGTTACACTATCTCCCTCCATAATTATTTCTTCAGTATTATTAGTGGACATTGTTTTCTTTATCCTACCGCTCCTAAGGTACATTTAAATTTTTTTACCTTTTTTTTTTTTTTAGAATTAACATAACACTTTTCTAACCTTTCTGATGCTATCTGCTGATGTAGCTTTGATGTCCAGCTTTCTGCCCCTCTCTCCTAGATTATATGTTGCTTCTGCGTTGTATTATGATGAATCTATGTCGTCTTGGTGTTCTGTAGTTGAATTCCCCTGTTGCCTTGTAATCTTGGAATTACGATGTCCAATCATCCGCGTAGTCTGTCGTCCCTGTTGTTGTTTCTGGAATCTGCGTCTTGTAATTCAGTTCACTTCTCCATTCGTTCCATGTCCTGGTTCCTTCGCCCCTTCCTGGTTATTCTACTCTTTTCCTGGTCATCGTGACCCACGTTGGGCGCCAATTTGTGGCGGTATTTATGTTATATTTATTGAGCCCCACATTTGGGAGCCAATTTACGATGGTAAATTTATAATGTTATTTGTGTATGTGTGTTTACTTCATGTGGTGAAGCCATTTTGTGACGTGATTCTTTGTTAGGTTTGTAGCTCCATCTGGTGTTAGCAATTTGCGGCAGTATTAGTTTTTGTTTGAAAGAATGTTACTTTTATTTTTATTTAATTTTTTTCACTGTCCTCCGGCTAGCTATGATCTTTTTGGGTCGAGCACTTCTCTTTATACAGGTTGTGTAAACGGAAAGGAATCTTTTATCCAAAGATAACCTGATGAAGGAATTTGTTTTACACTTTTATTGTCGAAACACAGTCACTATCACATTTACACATTGATCTAGACACTCGCCAAACTGAAACTGTTATAACAACTTCTTACTGATCACTTTTAATCCACGTACTTCAACCTTTTGTATAATTAACTTTACCATACTTGAGATTTTTCATAACTCTTATACGCGTAACCTGCGAATCGATAGCCGACGTGTAATATTTCTGCTGGACTGAAGGCGACATGTATCATACAAATATTTTCGACGAACTGACATGAAGACGACGTGTAGTGTATAAAGATTTTCGATGAACTGACGGGGTCTATCTCTAACCTAGCTCTTTTATACTCATACACCCTGATATGCCTAAAGATTATAACTGAACTGCAATTGGCTAATAAAATGCGCCAACATTAGCGTCTATTTTTATATCCAATGAAAATTATGAATACATATGCTCTAGGGAAATGTTCCAGCAATTTCTACAGAAAAACGCGCCAACATTACGTAACTTCCTCGTTTCCAATAATGATAAACAGCTCACCCCCTCGCTGCATTATTGCACGCTATTATTGTCAGTTTCAGTAAGGCAGTATAAACTTACTTCCCAACAATAATTACAATCAACAAACATCTCAAATCAATGTCACATAATAATGTATATTCATACTATATTCACTCTTTACATTTAAATAATTTGTGATACAAATTACTGCATCAATGTATCGTAGTAGTAATAAATCGCCATATTTTATTGTAGCATTATTTTAAACAAATCAATGCAGCATTTTTCTCATCTGATTATCATAGTAATATTATATATCTCATCTTAGTAATATTATGTTTTTATGCATTCTTGCTGATATTAATATTTAACATTCTTTTATGTGGTTACAGCTACGTTTTACTTAATGATGCATGAAGTAGAATGGTTGTATATTTCAAAATTAACCATAAGGTATTCACAATTGCATTCTCCATTTCATTCATATTGATGCTTGAGGTAACATTTACATCTACTAACCTAATCATTTACATTGTCTTATGTTAAAGGGCTTACCTTGCACATATCTTTTGCTAGTTGTTAGAATAATGAAAATCTTCAATGTTTGAAAGTGCATTTCTTCTTCCTTCACGTCTTGTTGCTATGGTTACCACTACTAAAATTTTCAAATATTTCAACTGTGTAATCCATGTTGTTTAGTTCTTAAATTTATACAATATTCTTCCAATTTTTATGTCCCTCATTTGCCTTATATCTTTCTAAAAGATTTTAACTTGCTCTTACAGTATTTCACTATGACTTTATTGTTAAAGGTTTTGTAGCTCAAAAGTGGTATCACCAAATTGTTTTGTAATTACAAATGGTCTGTCGTATAAGAGTTCCACTTTTTAATTTCTTTTCTCAAAAGGCTTTTGAAATATTGCTGCTTTAACAGTACTTTCTCTCGATCTTTGGTAACCATTTGTTCTTGTGTTCTTTTACTTTTTCTTGTCCCTTTTCAGCTCTCTCTTGTATCCTACTAAAGGCAAGTTGACATTTTTCTGCCTCGGTCAATTCTCTTTGAGCTGCCATGGTCATGAGGACTTTTTGAGTTAGTCTTTTTGGTTTTACATTCATCATATGCTCAATTGGAGCAGATTTGGTGGTGTTAATTGAATGATTTATAACCTCTTCAGTGTACTCGCATTTTTCAAACTAGGAAATATGATCTTTGTGGCATAAAATCCTTAGAAAAATTGAAATGTCCCTCATTCCCTCTCTATGGGGTTTTCTTGTGAGTAATAAGCTGATGAATAGTACAATTTTATTCCAATTTCTTCCAATGTATTCCGAAATGTTTGGCTTTTATATATTGTAGCATTATTGGACAGGATAGCTTGCATTTTTTCGTATTTGGGTATGTAGTCTTTTACTATTTTGTTCAGGCAAGTAGTACTCTTTATGTTTTTGTAAATTTAGTAAATGTGTCAAGCATTACAAAAATGTACCTACACCCGTTTTTACTTACAGGAAGCTCACCTTGTTCATTGATACACTAATGCATTCTTTTTCTCTCTTACAATACTGTGTGGGATGACATCACACTTTATGGGTTTTGTTTTCTGGCATGACTCACATGCTGATATTAATCTTCTTACTTTCTTTCTTAGATGCTTGATATGCAGCATTTCTCCAATTGCTAGTGAGGTCTTTTCACTTCCAGAATGTGCCAAAGAATGATGGATTGCTAGTATAATTTTGTCTTGTGTTGCTGTAAGTACCATCATCTTCCATTTTTTTTACATCTGTTCCGTGTAGCTAGAATAGAATTTCCTTACATTTTCCAATCTTGGCATCAATTCTTGGCTTTATTTCCAGGACGATGCTGAACAATACTCCCAAATTCAGGATCCTCTCTTTGTAGCTTGCTTATGTTCTTGAAATCTTTCAGAATTGCGTTCTTCTCTTTTGTTTAATGGCATTATTTTGGTTTCATTGTGCGGGTTGTTGATGGTTTCCGGAATATATTATTTGACTTTAACCTCGACAGTAGGTCACCAAAAATGTTCTCCTTCCTTGGTATATATGTAATTTCTATATTGTGCAAGGTTATTCTGAAAATTTGGAATTGGTTAATTTACATTGTTGTATATATGAAAGACTAACATTGTGTATACAATAATTCTGTAGTTATATACATTCAAATTTTTGTAGTACAAAATGTTTGACCCTAAGTTCAAGTTCAGTTATGCTTCTGTTTTACTCAAAAATCTTCATGCTGTTGCAATCACTTGACTTTCTTCTAGTGCATCTTTTTGTGTGAGGATCGCCCCATATAAATATATACTGGCATCTGTGTACGAGGGTAATCCCAAAAGTAAGATCTCCAATTTTTTTTAAAATACAAAGAAACTTTTATTGACAACAAATGGTACATAGTTTTGAAGCTTTAACATTTGTCTATTTTTCCACATAATCGCCATTTCGGTTGATGCATTTTTGTAGACGCTGTGACAGTTTTTGTATGCTCATGTCATACCAGCTTGCCGCCTTGCTCTTGAAAAAGTGATGGACCTCATTTTTCACTTCATCGTCGTCACCGAAGTGCCTTCCAGCCAAGTGTTCTTTCAACTTGGGAAACAAGTGGTAGTCACTGGGTGCTAAGTCTGGACTATAGGGTGGATGGTTTTGTTTCCCATCCAAACTGTTGCAGAAGATTCATGATTTGACGGCGGTGTGGGGGCGAGCATTCTCATGGAGAAGGCTTATGCCCTTGCTCAACATTCCTCTTCTACGGTTCTGAATTGTCCGTCTGATTTTTTTTAATGTCTGACAATACCTGTCTGCATTTATTGTTGTCCCAGGATCCATAAAGTCGACCAACAATATCCCCTTTCGATCCCAAAACGCAGTTGCCATGACTTTACCGGCAGACTGTGTTCTCTTGAATTTTTGCGGCTTGGATGAACCCCGCCACTCACGTGATTGTTGTTTGGTCTCAGGTGTGAAGTGGAAAGCCCAGGTTTCAACACCCGTCACTATTGAATCCAAAAGATTGTCCTTTTCATCTCCATAGCGTTGAAGAAATTGGAGGGAAGTTTCAGTGCGTTGCCTTTAGTGATCTCAGCATTCTTGGGACCCATCTTGCGCACACCTTCCGAAATTTCAACTCTTCAATCAAAGTCCGATGAATAGTGCTTCGAGAAATCTCAGGAACAACAATGCAGAGCTCATCGAGAGTGATCCGCCGATCTTGAAGCATGATTTGTTCAACCTTTGTGATTGTTTCGTCAGAAATGGATGGTCTCCTGCTTCTTTCCTCGTCATGAATTTCCGTGCGACCATTTGCAAATTCTCTACATCACTTGCGAACATTTCTGACATCCATACAAGACTCTCCATACACTTCCATCAACTGTTGATGAATTTCGACAGGTTTAGCCCCTTTTGCACTCAAAAAGAGAATAACTGCGCGAACTTCGCACCTGGCGGTAGTGGCTAACGGGAGCTCCATTATAACTGGCTGCCAAGCCAAGACTGAGGGCGCTAAGGGATGTGGGGTGGTTTATGAAGAGAGTGGAGGGAGGAAGGAAAAAAGCAGTATGGCCAACATCCACACAAACAGTTTCCCTGCGATCCCAGCGCTTTGGAGACCTTACTTTTGGGATTACCCTCATAGATTGAGAGTGGTAAGTCAAGGTTCGGGCATTCTAGAAGTATAGAATTTTGGAATAAGCCTTTTATTTTCTCAAATGGCTCCTGATGTTCTGACTTCCACTCCGGTCTTATGTCTTCTTAAGTAGTTCCCTGAGTGACATCAGCTCTTTGGAATAGTTAGCTGCTACAAATTTTAATTGATATTGCAGTATCCCTAGGTTTCTTCTTAGTTGTTTTAAGTTCTTTGGTGGAGGGATGCACTCCACTACTTTGATTCTCTCCGGGTTTGGTTTCAGTCCTTCTGGTGTGACTATGTGTCCTAAACAGTCTGATTTCTCCAGATTAATCATCATGTTGCTTTCTTCAAATTTAGATAATATATAATCTATGTGTTTCATATGGGATTCTGGATCTTCACTGTATATTAAAAAAAAATCATCTACGTTCTGTGTCACAAATTCTTCTATAGTATTTCCAAACATTTTGTATAGGCCTGTAGCAATGCACTACTACTCATTGACAAACCAAAGGCACATTTTAAAAACTGAAAAACCTTCCTCCCATGTATAAAACCTGTGTATTTCCTCACTTCTTCCTGTAAAGGTATTTGTTGTCAAATCTAATTTTGAGAAATATTTCCTTCTTTTTAGTTCAGAAATTAACTGGTTTATGCCCTCAGGTCTGAAATGGTCTGGGATTGTGTGGGGATTGATTTTGCTCACATCTGTAGCCATCCTCAGTTTCCCCTCTTTTTTTATGCACCCATTCCCTGAATTAATATAGCATGACGTCAAAGGTTCAATGATCCCATCATTTAGCATATATTGGATAACATGATCATCTTTTTGAATGGCATTTGGTATTGTGGCAGTATTTTATATCACAACAATGTAAATGCCAGAGTGATTGTAGTGTAAATAAGCATTATTGTATGACATTGATTTGAGATGTTTGTTAATTATAAGCATTGTTAGGAAATAAGTTTACACGGTCTCACTGAAACTGACAATAAGAGCGGGCAACAATGAGCGAGGGGGTGAGTTGTTTATTAATTATAAGAGACAAGCAAATGACGTCAGATTAGCGCGCTTTTCTTAGAAATGGAGGGAATATCTTCCCTAGAGCACATGTGTTCATAATTTTGATTGGATATAAAAATAGACGCTAATGTTGGTGCGTTTTATTAACCAATAGCAGCTCAGTTATAATCTTTAGGCATATCGGGGTGAGGGAGTATAAATTATGAAGCCAAGAGACGGGTAACGTTCAGTCCAACAGAAGCACTCGCGGGTAATACGTCGTTCAGTCCAACAGAATCATACACAGGTTATACGTCGCTCAGTTCAACAGAAACATTCGTGCATTACACGTCGTTCAGTCCAACAGAATCATCACAGGTTATATGTCGCTCAGTTCAACAGAAGCATTCGCGGGTTATACGTCGCAAAGTTTAAGAGAATCATCTACGCGTTATACGTCGCGCAATTCTACAGAATCTCTCGTGTCGTAAAGTTAGTTATAAATGTGAAATACGCGAATTAATAACGTGAAGCAAATAAGTGATTATAGTAACATTAGAAAATATAACAGTTTCAGTCGGGTGTGTATCAAGAATAATTATGTGAAATGAATAAAGTGTGACGGCAATAAAAGTGTAAAAACAAATTCTTTTATCAGTGTTATCTTTCAGTAAAAACTCCTTTCCGTTTACACACCCTGTTTAAGAGATATGCTCGACTGAGAAATAATAGCTAGCCGGAGGACAAAGAACCCAAATTTAAAAATTGTAATACAATAACAGCCGCTCAGAAATAGATAACACGAGTTACCGCGACAGTATTGGTCGGTTCTTGTGTGAGTAGTATTGGCTATTTCAAATGTGTACCTGTTGCACGAGCCTGTTGTTTATTGAATACTTTTTTATTGTTGGTTAGGATTTCTCTTAATTTATTTCTTTCTTCATAATTTAAATTATGGGCATCATTTAATTTTTTTATTACTTTTGTTAGCTGCAATTCGTTATTTAGATATGGGTTATTCTGATTATCATTTACTTATGGGTTGTCATGGCACCCCTGACAGATTAAATGGTTACAGTATTCCATTTCTCTGTTCTGTATGTTTCATCATTGTCGTTAGTGTTTACGAGGGCAGATTACAAGTCCATGACTTTGACGAGAGATAGCATTCTAATCACATGTTTCTTGTTTGCACCCAAGTCTTACATCTATTCTGTGTATAATCACAGAAATTCGTCGTCATTTGTTTCTTGCAACATTGTTGAGAGCATCTAAAATAAGCAGATGTGTGTTACTTTGTAGAAAATGGAGAAAAGTGAATTTCATGTTCTGATAAAGCACTACTTTTTGCATGGTATAACTCACGCAAAACTTCTGGAATCGTGACCTTGATTGCCACCCCAGCTGCCGAGCCTAGGAATGGTTTATGTTTAGCTTAATCAACGAAAGCGATATAATACCTTTGCTTATTCACAGTGCATAACACATACAGTGTGCATAGAAAGTGTCTGCATCGGGTTGTAATTTTAAAGAGAGCAGTATCTAAATAGTACTTACTTTATATTTGTTATATTTATAACCATGGCTCCTATGTTTTCAAAGTTAAGTGTTAAGGTGTTACACAGTCAAAGTAGGCAAATAATTGCAAATGTCCTCGACTTCATGAAGCAAGAAGCAGAGATGAAGGAAGAAAATATATGTTCATCCAAGTTCCACAAAAGCCTTAAGAGAGTGAAAGAAAGAATAGTCAAAGCAACTGGTGTTTCTCTGAGTTCCGTTTATAGAGTTCTCAAAGATAAGAAAAAAAAAAACATATGGCTGAAAGAGTGCCACCTGGGTAGAAACATAAAGTCCCTAAACGTATTGTCACATCCATGGCTGGATGGACATAGGGGGAATAGCGATATCAGGGTGGAACATCTCAAGCTTGGCTAATTTTACTTGCTTGGTTTATTAAGTTCAGATACTTGCAATGTTGAGTTTACATTGAAGGGGGAACAAAGCTATAGTACATGTAAGAGCTTACCTGAAAGTACTTGTCGTGTGATGTGGACGGACCTGTGAACCCATCGTTGTAGATAGCAGATTAAGATGCTGACGGGCAGCGATTCGACCCTGTCTAGTATGTGTCGGTCTCCCCCGAGCAGCGCTCAGGCGCTTGCTTAAATAGGCAAGAATCGACTCAATCCTAATGACGTCTATATCCTGTTTGTGGTAAGCCGACGCCATACATAAGTATGATTGAGCGGAATTGTGTAGGATTGAGCGGAAACACGTGATCGGTTCTATGTTGCAAAAGGCAACATTATTCTAAGAATGTCCATGGGAAATGACGCAAATGAGGTAGCCCACATACATCCTGTCACGTACACATCTTAAGAAAGTTGCTTAAGGCAGAAAATGTAAAATACGATTCTATTAGAATTTAGAAGAATGAGCCATATTAATGTTAAGATCCAAATTAATGTAAAATAAACGAGTCCGTCTAACATCACATGCGACAATACTCCCCTGCTCTAAAATGACACCACCTGGTGGCGTTAAAAACTATAAAAACAAATAGAGCAGAAATGAAGTTCAAAGGGGTACCCAACATTGCAAAACAAACGAATACAAAAGCGAAGTACAATTAGATATAAAGAAATACAAAGTTACATCAGGGCACTTAGGCAGCCCAGCACACTTGCTAGGTGCTAAATCAGATAAAAATTATAAAAATGAAGTATAGCCCTGCCTGCATGGAGGTAATAAACACTATACATTACGTGGCTGCAGAGAAAAAAACGTTAGGATTATATAGGGGGAAAATGGAAAAGGAAGGAGGGTTACAAGGTGAGTCGCAGATCCAGCTCGAGCGAGGACAAGTCCCATCACGGCACAATATCACTGCATTGTCTGGTAAGTCTAGGACACACTGTAGCACAACGTCCAACGGCGGACCAAAAAGTACAAGTTTATGCTTGTCGAACGCGCCTGCAAGGAATGTTTATAGAATTTCCGCACTGCCAGGAGAAGAGGAACACGAGTGCATGTGTCCTCACAGAAAGTCAGCAACGGCAGGGAAATCCGGCGGAAACCACGTAGATAGTGCGCGCGTAATCAGTTAAATACTGAAGAATGCACCTGAAGAGTCATTTTATCAGCGATGAGAACTGTTCATATGAATTCCATTGTTTTCTTATAGTTGAATATCATCGTGCATCCCGTACGCCGTTAAGTGACCAGTGCGTCCCATGATGAAAATGAAGCCGTGCATTTCCTTGCTGTAGTCCTCGCGTCGAAGTGGCGACCATGCCGTAGCCATAAAACCAAAGAAAGAAATAAGGGTTAGGGATGGAACGTAAACTAATCACAAGGGTACGTTAAATAACATTAGGGAAAAACAATCGGTGGGAAACAACGGAGGGGGGAATGAAAGAAAGGAAATATACAATGTGCCACTTAAATTATCAAACAAAAATATTAATCGAATTCACAGCTAAACATGTGAGAGGCAGGAGCAGGGTGAAACATCCATATAGCCAAGCCAGACAACATAAATGTCTGAAGGAGGGTAGACAAAAGTGTACAAAGTATTTCTAAGGCAACATAGGCCAAAAATTTCGTTAAAAGCTACTGTCACAAGACAGAGACAGGTAGGCACATGCATGTTTCACCTCACACAGAATACATAAAGTGTAACTTCTTTGTAATGAACATAACATAACAAAAGTTTAACATAAATGGAAAATTCCAGTTTTCTGTGTAGAATAATAAATTATGAAAACAATTAATTCGTTTGTGAAACTATAAGGTTGCTTAATTTTCCAATATAAAGAACCAGGTGAACACAATGTTGTAAAGCTTAAAGTTGCCGAGGAGAACGAGGGAGAAAAAAAGACATTTTCATTCAAAAATGCGTATAAAGGGGAGGAAGAGAGAGAAAAGAAAAAAAATTAATCTCTACCATCCCACGCCGACCATAAATGGACGGAAATAATGTGTAGAACAATTGACTCAAGGTAGTGCCCAACCACAATAATAACTCAAAAATGTGCGCAGAGTTACATTGTGAGGGGGTGTGCCTCAAAGTGAATGTCTAATGTATACACGGGTATTCAATGGGAAACGGTGGGTAGAAGTTCTGTAGTAAAAAGGACGCAGGCCTGCCAAATCCGTAGGGAATAAAAATGATTAAAAAAATTATTATCATACAGAATAAAATACACCTGGCATTTCTCAAGCTTACAACCTGTGTTCAATTGGAGGTAAATAGAATAAGGAAACAGTCTACCTTTTACTAGGAGATCATACAACACAACAAAAATATGCAATGGCTTCCTAAGTGAAACCATGCAGAGAACAGATAAAGTGCTCAGGAGAGCTAATTGCAATTTATGCAATATTGCATATTAAAACAATATTAAATAGATTACATCATACATTATACAATGGTTATTTTAATATCTGGCACCCTGGGAGAGAAATAAGTAATACTGTCATATCCTAGAGGTTATCAGTATGAGGTATTTAGAAAATCAGCCCTTCGTGGAACTTATGCCACGTAAAAGAAAAATTATTGCTATGCATATGTAATTCATAGCTAAACACTCTATATCTCAATCATTTACTTCAGCATAAATAAAATAACTCAGTACCAATATCCTGATACTAATCATGTGTGTCTCTAAACACACACACACAAAATGAAATTCACTGTAATATCAGATTCGCAAGAAAGACTGATATCAATCAGAAAAATCGTAATTGCTGAATACATGTAATCATATCCGTGCGCACGGGAAAAAACATAGATATCAAAATCTATCCATGAACTCATTAATAAGTACGTAAGAGCTCCAAAAATTAAAAATGCTAACGGAACCTGACGGTAAACCCGAGAGCGTAACGAGTCGGTAAAATCATCCCTATACTCTTATATGTTCATACCATTAAACTAGGGGGATTTTATGATTCACCCTTAGTTAATGCTGAAATTTAAAATTCGGCTGTAAAACGTGTAATAAAATCACTGATAATCTCTAGGTATCTTTAAAGTTTAATAATAGAACTCTCTTATACATTTCTCAAACCATGACCAAGATAAGTTAAGCGGAAGTCGCTTCCGTATAAATTTCCCAAGAGGCACTCTCTGGGAGAGATGCTTCTCTATATGAACAGAAATAAAACAGAATTATGCGTACCTTTAATTGTGAAATAAGTCCAAGGTGTGCTTCCAAAACTGTCGTCGGAAACTGACGATATATGGAAGAGTGTCCAATAACAGTGTTCGAAGAGCTTGTGTATAATTCAACCGTACTGGCATAGCAGTTGGCAAACAAAACATTTCTGTAATCATAACTTGACAAAAATATTAAAACATATTCCATAAATAAAATATATGTCAATGAATATAAGCGATGTTGCGTAAGAAACTTATGTTTCCTAAATATCGCAATTAACAGGATGCTTTCCAAGCACTGTTTCCTGCATATAATTACTTGCGTATACCAGCCTGGTATAGCAATTATGTATTTACAGATTAGAATGATATATCCTCCTAAGCTGAGGTTGAAGTTAAGAACTAACCGAACGAAGTTCTCGCAACGCGGAACATAATTCAGGCAATATTTACGCATTAAGTAAATACATGTAGTGAAGTATCTAAGGCAACTAGGACGTATGCAAAAAAATTATATGGGATTCTCAAAATACGAGAAGGAATGTGTACTGATTTATTTTATAGGAGTTAAAGAACCCTTCTTTCTCCATAACACCAACATACTTAAAATTAAAAGGAAAACCATGCTAGCATTACATCGGTTAGGTTGTGTATTAAACATAAACAAAAGTTAGGTATAGTAGGAGAATTCGTCGTAATTGGTATTCTATCGTCCTTACTTTTATTAGGAATCAAATTATCGTAAATTTGACATGAGCTGAGCAGAAAAATTCCACATTTCTTAGTTGTTATTTATAAGACTTAAGTAGGAAAAATCCACGGATGTGGTTGTAACCACGGAGAAACTCCAGCAGCACCGCAAAATAGTTATAGCACGTCATATCGGCCGGAAATCTAACTCAAGGTGTCTGTGTGCGCGAAGTTTTTCACGCAGACATTAAAGAAAGCAACATGAGTGGTGTGCAACGTGTGTTGGCTGATTATGATGATGCAGTTGACATCTTATGGCATTCCTCAAGAACCAGAGCGTCGCATCAAAATCATGTAAAAACTGTGTGTCCATCACGTAAGTAAAATAAAATGTTGTAATTCAAAATTGTAAGAGCCAGTTTCGAAGAACAGAGAAAAGTAAAAAGAATTTGAAAATATGTAAACCTATGTATCGCAGCTCTGAAAAATAGACATTACAGAACTGGGGGTAACATTTCAAAAGAATAAGTCCGTTTTAGAGTTAACGGTATTCCTTGACATAAGCACCGTGTGCAAAAAAATTAGAGAAATGATTATGTCGGTCCAAGGTGACTTCACACCGTGCATTTCCAGTGAAATCTCGGAATCGAAATTTTGATGGAATGCAATAGTTGTTCACTTTAAGTGCTGCGTACCTAAGCAGAGAATGTAAGAATTGTAACCTCAAGCTGTTTCTTACTATATTAGTGAAGTGTAAGTAACCATACCTAATGATAATCACACATTATTAATAAGGACAAAGCTTATGGATCTGTGGTATAGCGTAAAGCTAATTAGTGTTCATATGTATAATATTGTGAGTTAGTGGCAGGAAGTAAGCAAAACAAATTATTGTCGCTGATTTGCAAGGAAGCAACAAAAGTGGCAGTGGAATACCACTTGCTGAATTTCGGAACCGAAATAATTATGAACATAAAGTAAACCACAAATTAAATCTACGAGTGACATCCGTAGTCTCGTAACAAAAATTGAAGGACTATTTAGTTTATGAGAGGGGGCAAGTATATCTGTACCTAGTGGTTGTTATCTATCATTAATAACTTCCGGTGGATAGACATTCCGCCGAATAGGAAATGGCGAGTGATCTTGTATCCTAATTGGTTCAGTGGCGTGCAATGTTGGCCAAAACAGATGTGTTGTTTACTTATATTTAATGCGTAATTGATAATGCGGTCTTTGTCTCGTTAGGTTTATGGGGTAGAAGAGTGAAGTGCAAGTATATAGAACTTTCTAGACGTCTCATCCGTCGATGTAATCGATATTCTATAAAAATTAACATGAGTAATCGTTAAAATTTTGTGCTATTGGTTATTGATTCAAGGACTTACAATCATGGACTAGATATCTGGTGACTATAAATGCATATGCGCATGGTAGGGGAATAAATCATTGTTTGCATATTGAATACTAAGAGCAATCAGTCTTTATTAAAAGTAATTTGGACTTAATGAATACAACAAACTGTAACATAATAAAAAAATTAAGGAAAATCATTATCGCTGTCAATTTGTGCTATCAGTGATTTCCGTTTCAGTAGTCTTCTCTATATACCGAAGGTAATTTCAGGGGCGTGCAGCCATGAAAAAAAAAAAAATTTAACAAAGATTATGGTTATCGAGTCATTTATAATTATGGTAAGTACTACCAATGTTAGGGTTGAGGTTATCATTAGTTTATAATTAGTAATGCTATAAGTGTGATTATTATTAATATTATTTGTGATACTACTGTGGTGTGATCAACAACAATGTTGATATAATTGAAGTGGGTAATATTATTATTGCAGTTGCTATCATTGATTAAGTGGTTATTGGTATTATTATTATTATTATTATTATTATTATTATTATTATTATTATTATTATTATTATTATTATTATTATATGCGTTGATCGTAGGATGTTGATTATTTATTCTTTGGTTTTCTTAATAGTGTTGGATCAATTTTATGAACATCCGCTGCAGATAATATTGGTTTTATCCATTATTGATGTACTCTGATATGAAAAAAATTATAGGAACTTAGTCAATGATTATTATTTGAGCTTTTTAAAGTAAGAAGGAAAATTGTATTATTACAATTGTGGATACTAATATCATTCTTTAGGTATTTGTTGAACATCATTATCCTATGCGTATTTAAGTACATGCCTTTAACGCTTATCCTTGGTAATGCAACAGTAATTTTGTACAATTAAGAGTTAAGTACTGCTACAAGTATTAATAGGTAAAAGAACTAAGTTTAAAATTTTAAACTAAGGTAAAGCGGGGAAGGTGTAGTGGGTCAAATTGTACATTTACCAACATTACTAGTAACCTAATGTTAATTTACATTCTGTATGTATATGCTGATTATTCCTATGAATGTACATCCTTAGGTGATCCTAAGGTGTTAGGTGTGGTTTCTCTTTTAGATTTTGAATCAGGAGTAGCCTAAAGATCTTAACGTTTCTATGGGTAATAGTTAAATTGCTTGGTGCTCTACACATTAGTGTCTGGGGTTCGAGGCTTGTTAAAGAACGGGGGCTTATGTTAGTGAGATATCCGAATGAGTGATCGATACGATGACTGATATGTGAATGAGGAAGTGAATCATATTGGTCTATTCAGTCTACCAATACTTTGTTTATCTTTTAAATGTATTTATTTAAGAGTCATCAATCATTGTTTGCACTTAAAGCTTTACTAACATCGTTATGTTATTATTTATTTATTTGAAATTAATGTCTATTAAGTGGTTTATAGTACGGATATAGTCTGGAAACGTGAATTATTATTTTTTTGTATTTTTCTTACAAATATTATTATGTATTATTTATTTAACTACTTATTTATGTCTGATTAATGCTGGAGATAAATTATATTATAGACGGAGTCCGTTAAATCTGTTTTTAATTTATGAAAGGTTCACTTTTTTTTTTTTTTCATTTACGCTCAGTTGCTTGCCGTTAGTACCTATCTTTGGTTACCTAGCTGTATTGTGATTTTTCTTTCTCTACCATTTATGTACTGCTACTAGTATAATAGGTAGGGGACCTATTGTGGCTTTTTAATATAATGTAAAATAAAAGAAATGCAGTAGATAAAACTGTACTTTTACCACAATTAATACGAATTTACCGTTAATTATGTTATACATACACCTATTATCTTATGATCTCTAGTTTTTCTGAAATTAATTTCTCCTGAACGGTTTATAGTATGGGTATAACCTGGAGACATGAACGATACTTTCGTTTCTTCTGTGTCCTGTTGTATTTCTTATCTTATAATTAACTGGCGATGTCTGTTGCACAATTTCATAAGGGCCATAGTACCTGTGTAATAACTTAGTTGATTTGCCTTTCTTACGTGTCGGGGTAAACAATTTCACTAGCTGTCCTGGTTGGAACTTAAGTGTTCGTCTCTTCCTGTCAAAGATTTGTTTATACTTATTCTGCTTGCGTGTTATGTTAGCTCTAGCAACTTCTCTAGCTTCTTTGATTCGAGTTTGTATTTGTTTGACAAACAGATTGTCGGTCGTCGCTTTCAATTGAACCTCTTCCGGTAATGTGGGATGTCGTCCGTAGAGTAGGAAAAACGGGGACATCCCTGTAGACTCTTGTCTACTGGTATTGTATGCAAAGAGTACGTGTGGTAGCGCCGCGTCCCAATCATCCTGTTTCGTGGAGGTGTAATGTGATATCATGTTAATGACTGTCTGGTTTGCTCTCTCTACCAATCCATTACAGGCTGGATGATATGCCGTAGTGAAGGTAGATTGAACACCCATTAGTTTTAATAGTTGTTTCGTTACATCACTAAGAAACACTGCTCCTCTGTCGGATAGTAATTCAACTGGTGCACCGTGACGACATATAATGTTTTCAAGTATGAATTTTGCAACATGCTCTATAGAACCCTTTGGGATAGCCTTTGCCTCAGTCCACTTGGAAAGATAGTCGCTAGCAATTACAGCCATTGTATTACCTCTTTTTGACCTTCTAAATGGTCCAATCAAATCTATACCCCATCTGGCGCCTACATGAGACACAGGTATAGGTTGTAAAAGTCCGGCTGGTTTAACATTTCGGGGTCCCTTACGCGATTGACAACTTGGACAACCCTTGACGTATTTCTCAATCTCTCTTCGCATTCCTATCCAGTAGTAACGCGAACTGATTTTGGTGAAGGTTTTGGTAAAGCCTAGATGACCTGACAGGGGGTCATCATGACATGAAAATAAAATTTCATGCTTTAACTGTTCGGGTATCACCAACAGGTGCAACGGTCCGGAGGCTCCTGCATTTTTGCGGTATAGCACACCTGATTTTAAGGTGTAAGAGGCTGCCTGCCGCTGTAGTTTTGGTGAGCCCGTGTTCGGGTTTTCTAATGTAGTAATTAATGGTCGAAGTTGAGGGTCACGTTGTTGTTCTTGTGCAACTTGCACTGGCGTTAGCAAACAAGTGATAAGTTCGTCCGTTTGTTCAACTATATGGGGTTTAGGTTCATCAACTGGAAAACGGGATAGCGCATCAGCGTCGAGATGACGTTTACCCGACTTATACTGGATAGTGAGGTTATATTCTTGAAGTTTAAGTGCCCATCTAGCCAAACGTCCTGTTAGGTCTTTAAGATTTCGTAGGTAGCATAACGCATGATGGTCAGTTACCACATGTACGGGAAAACCATAAACATAGGGTCTAAAGTGTGTCAAGCCGTAAACAATGGCAAGTAATTCCAATTCGGAAATGCTATAGTTCTTCTCATGCTTGTTCAAAGACCTAGAGCAGAAAGCTATGGGGTGAAGTTGTCCATTTAATTTCTGTAATAGAGCCACCCCTATCCCGATAGTGCTGGCATCGACGCGCATTTCTGTATACGCTCCCGGCTGAAAATGACCGAGAACGGGGGCCTGAGTCATCAGAAGCTTTAATTTATCAAAAGCATCTTGATGGCTTTGAGTCCATTCAAAGTCTTTGTTCTTTCGTGTGAGCTCGTGAAGGGGGCTCGCAATGGACGCAAAATGTTGTATAAACCTTCTATAGAAGCTAAATAAGCCCAACACTTTGCGTACGTCACGTACGTTTTTAGGAGTCGGCAATTGTGTGATGGCTCGGAGTTTATCAGAATCCGGTTCAATTCCGTTAGCCGAGACTTCGAATCCAAGAAGTTTAATTCGAGACATTCCGAAGAAGCATTTTTCAGGCTTTAATTTAAAGTTGTGTGTTTGCAGTTTGCGAAATACTTCCTCCAAATTGTTAAGCAATTCGGGGAATGTGGATGCGAATACGACAATGTCATCGAGATAGACCAACGCCTTTTTGAATTTTAGATTACCTAGCAGCTTACTGGATATTTCCGAAAAGAAACTTGGGGCGTTGCGTAAACCAAAAGCTAATCTCTGGAAGCAAAAGTGGCCTTGATCTGTGCAGAACCCTGTGTATTGTTGGCTATTTTCCTCAATCGGGACTTGAAAATATGCACTGAGCAAGTCCAAAGTGCAATACCATTGAGAATTTCCCAAATAACTAAGGAGATCGTCAATAAGGGGTAAGGGGTAGGATGAAGTCGTTGTTACTGCATTTAACTTTCGATAGTCGACACAAAATCGCATTTCACCATTCTTTTTCTTGACTAAGACTACAGGCGCAGCCCAAGGGCTGTGCTCTTCCTTAATAATACCTGCGTCGAGCATCTCATGCACCTGGGATTGTATTATTTCTCTTTGTGCCTGAGATACACGATAGGGTCGTTGTTTTATAGGTTTGTCATCAGTGACTTGAATTTTAAACTCACCTATGTTAGTTTTTCCTAGCTCCTTTAATTGTGTAGCAAATACGTGTCGGTATTTCTGCAATAAAGCACTCAATTGTATTTGTTGGTCCTGTGTAAGTTGTGAGTTAAAGTTAAATTTTGCATTTTTAATGTCGACTGAGTGTATATCTCCGGGAGACCAATTTGCAGCTTGTATTAGCGCTACTTCATGCGCATAAGCAAGAGTGGTTCCCGCGAAAATTGATTTAGGTTCCATTGTATTATTGTGTACTGGGATGACACATTCTTTACGAGCTTCGCAAAAGATAGGGGATATTTGCAAATTTTTCTTTTGCATGATAGCTCCTTTTGGTTCTAAGAGAATTCTACCCATTACATTAGGAGGCAATTTCACTTTAACATTTACTGATGTGAAAGGGGGAATGCGAATATCTTGTATACAACACGCTTTGTGTGGCACCGCGGTTTCCTCGTTCGATTCCACGGTAATTTGTGACAATGGGCATCCTAATTTTTCGCCACAATGTAATTCTAATTGGGATGAGTCCGGAAGTTTAAGAGTAATTGTGTATGTTTCCAAGTCAATTAGGGCCTTATATCGGTTCATGAAATCCATGCCTAATAGGAGATCATGTCCGAACTCTTTAACAACAAGAACATCCTCCTCAAAGGATATGCCATTAATGTCGAAGCAAAGAGTGGTGGAATAACATACATCTAGTAATGTATTATCTGCTGTCCGTAGTATCAAATCTTTCGGAATGGGATGGGTGGGTGTGGTCACAAAATTTTGTTGTACTATACTGACTGCGCTGCCTGTATCAAACAGTATACTCACTGGTTGATTGTCAACCGTACCTTGTATAGTAATGACATTTACCGGGTGAATAAGTGCCGTCGTTTGTTTTGGTGTACTCTCGGTGATGGACGTCACGGAACTTATTCCCGTGACGTTCCTTGCCCGTTTGGGTGATGGTATTGTTGTCTGCAGTTCGGGGCAGTATGTCCTGTCCGTCTGCATTTAAAGCATGTGAAACTATCTTTTGGCATGCGACGGGAGGCATTAGGACCACGCCATGTTCCTCTCGAGGCAATGTTAATACCGCCGCGTTGACTATAGCTACTACGCCCACGGCTTTGTCTAGTTGCATCATATTGCTGCGGAGCATTGCGAGGCGTGTCAACAATGGGCCTCTGGTATTTAAATTGCAAATTTTGCATTTGTTTCTGCAAGCCACGAATTTGGCGCTGCAGTTGCTTTACGTCTGATCGTGGACTTGGTTGGCTGACCAGTGATACTGGTTTGGATGCGGGAAGTAGTTGGGCATCAACCCTTTTACCAGCCAGGTATCTGGCCGTTTCTACGCGTCGAACAACCTGTATAAGCTCTCTAATAGATTGTGGGTTCGAGGGGAGGACACTTTCTATTAACGAGGGTTTCAATCCGCGCACAATGTGGCGAATTGTTTCAGGTTCGGCCATGCCTGGATTTACCTGGTCACAGAGAGCTAATACATCATATATGTAAGTCTCTGTTGATTCAGACAGGTCCTGCACTCTGTGACGTAAGCGGCATTCTAAAATATCATCATGCGCCGCTGGTACGAATGCTGTCTGAAGGGCATGTTTTAGGTCGGTCCATTCAAGATGCGGGTGACGGAGGGAATATATTTTGAACCAATTTGCTGCTGCGTCTCGTAAATAGCATGGTAAATATTGTAGTTTGTGCTTATCTTGCCAACCATTCGCTGTAGTTATGGTTTCAAAGTTATAGAGGTAGTTTCCAACGTCCTGACCGGTTTTGCCTTCGAATTTTCCAGGATCAATGAAAGGTCGTGCAAAAGGCACATTCGCGGTAATGACTGTTTTGCACTGGGTCCCTTCGGGAACCGAGGGTGCGGCCGACGTAGAGGCCGTATTCATTGCCATAATGTCTTCCGTCGAACTTGAACCTGAAGATGGTAACGTTTCAAAATAATCTTGTGACAAAACTGTGTTGTTCAGGTCACCCACGCTTAAACTACGATCCTTTGGTGCAAAATACTGAATGGGAGTCAAACCTCGGAGTCGTCTACTAGATCTAACATGAATATGGGACATATGCGCTTGATTCTGAGTCTGAGTGTTAGTATCCAAAATAGTCTGATATTCACGGATTAACTTTCTGATTTCGGCACTAATAGGGCTATCGCTAAGATACTTTGGTAATAATTCCATGCAAAGGAGAAAAAAACACATATAACACTCAAATAATACTTAGATAGTAAGCTGGATATTTAAAAAGAAGAACTTAATAACTAGAAAAATTTAAAAGTAGGTTTTCGGCATTAGGAGCCGCGAAAAAAAAAAACTGTAAACTTTTAAAATTGAGAGGCCGAAGATAGGACCTCACTTTTCAATTAAAATAATTTCGAAAAGCTGGCACCTTCGCCATATTGTCAACTCACTAATTAGAGAGGCCGGTGCCTGTACCATAAACATCTTATAAGGAATAAGAAACAGAGGTACGGGGTCGAACCATACTTCTCAAAAATAATTTACAGAAGCCGGCGCTCCACCATATTGTCACATCCATGGCTGGATGGACATAGGGGGAATAGCGATATCAGGGTGGAACATCTCAAGCTTGGCTAATTTTACTTGCTTGGTTTATTAAGTTCAGATACTTGCAATGTTGAGTTTACATTGAAGGGGGAACAAAGCTATAGTACATGTAAGAGCTTACCTGAAAGTACTTGTCGTGTGATGTGGACGGACCTGTGAACCCATCGTTGTAGATAGCAGATTAAGATGCTGACGGGCAGCGATTCGACCCTGTCTAGCATGTGTCGGTCTCCCCCGAGCAGCGCTCAGGCGCTTGCTTAAATAGGCAAGAATCGACTCAATCCTAATGACGTCTATATCCTGTTTGTGGTAAGCCGACGCCATACATAAGTATGATTGAGCGGAATTGTGTAGGATTGAGCGGAAACACGTGATCGGTTCTATGTTGCAAAAGGCAACATTATTCTAAGAATGTCCATGGGAAATGACGCAAATGAGGTAGCCCACATACATCCTGTCACGTACACATCTTAAGAAAGTTGCTTAAGGCAGAAAATGTAAAATACGATTCTATTAGAATTTAGAAGAATGAGCCATATTAATGTTAAGATCCAAATTAATGTAAAATAAACGAGTCCGTCTAACATCACATGCGACAGTATTACAGAAATGGACGATTTTGAATGCGTCATTCAGCGCACGATTCACAATTCCTATGTGGAAGAAAAAAACTGTGCTAACAATACGCAGATTGCTCATCCAGCTGAAACACAGCAGAAACTTTCAAGGTGGTGCTGCAAATCTCAGAAAAATTATTAAAGATTTAGGGTTCAAGTGGAAGAAACCGAAATCAAATAGAAGAGTTCTAACAGAAAAGCAAAATAAATAAATAAATAAAAAAAATAATAATAAAATAAAAAATAAAAAGTAAATGTTGCCATGATAGCTTAGTCGGTTAGAGCAATGGCACGGAAAGCCTAAGATCTGTGGTTCAAATCCTGACTATGGTATTTAATTTTTCAGTCTGATTCTACCTTTCCAAATGACTATAATTTTATATGTACTTATATCAGTGTGTACTTATATCAGCATCAATTTTCAAGGTGGTGCTACAAATTTCAGAAAAATACTATAGTGTATGAAGATGAATCATACATACACAGCAGTCATACAGCATCTAAAAGTCGGAGTGACGATAGCGAATTAGGTTTGCAGGTTCCTGTTGCCAGAGGGCAAATACTTATTATCGTTCATGCTGTTGGAAAGATCGGCTTCGTTCCAAATGCCCTTCTTTTACAAGTCGCAACAAACAACAGGAGATTTTCATCAAGAAATGAATACAGAAAATTACATGAAGTGAATCAACGCCATGTTGATACCTAATATGCCTGCTTGGTCTGTTCTGGTCATCGACAATGCTTCGCAATATATCAACACTCAAATTGACAAACCACCTACCTCAAATTCCTTGAAAGAAGAAATGAGAGCTTGGTTACTTAGACATAATATAACTTTAGATGAAAGCATGAGTAAAACAAAGCTATATAACTTAATTAAAGCCAACAAACAGCTTCAGAAGTCATACATACTTGACCAGATAGTAATACAATATCTACATAATGTACTTAGACTGTCATCGTATCGCCCAGATCTAAACCCAATCGATTTAATCTGGGCCGATATCAAAAAATGGGTGGCATGCAGAAATATCACTTTTAAATTAAAATATGTGGAGCAGTTATAACGCCAGCAATTTGCTGAAATTGGAAGGCCAGAATGGGAAAATGTATGTCGACATGTTGAATAAATTAAGAATCATTATTTCGAAAAATACGGAATTGCAGAAAATCAAATTCTCATCCAGGATAATGGTGCAGAAAGTAGTGACAGCTGTGATGACGGCAATAATGTGAGTGATTCCGCTGAAGAGGAAGGGTTGTTAGGTGTGGAAGAATTGGAGGCAATGATTGACAGTGTTTTTTATATTAAGCGCTTTTTACAGCGTGGATTTTAATATACTGTATATAACTAAGTTTATCAGCACAGCGCAGTGCAGTGCATAACCAGTGTGCGGATATTTGACAATGACTGTCCCACACACTCGTGCAGCATGCAGACAACCGGTCACCTCCTGATCTGGTAAGCAACTCGCTTCATAACTCTCATTAAGATTTTCACATGTCTAGAACTGTTGCGCCGATTATAAGACGTGAAGGAAACGGAAGAAAAGCTGAACAAGTATTATGGGGATTCTGCTCCATCACATGACATGGTTCACAAGTGGCTGACATAATTTTGATGTGGCTGTTCGAGTACAAGAGATACTGTGCACACAGGATGGCAGATTGAGGTCACAACAGAAGAAATGTTGAACAAAGTTCACGATATTGTATTGGAAGACCGCCGAATAAAAATCCGTGAGATATCCAAGACCGTAAATATCTTGAGTGAACGGATGTATAACATTCTGCATGAATTTTTGGGTATGAGAAAGCTGTCAGCAAGATGGGTGCTGCGCCTGATCACAGTTGAGAACAAGCGGAATTGTGACCATTTCACAGGGATGTTTGAACATGTTCCAGGACAATCCAAATAAGTTTTTGCTGCGTTATATCACAGTTGATGAAACTTGGATCCATTACTACCAACCTAAACCAAACAACAATCAAAGCAATGGATTTCCTTCGGTGAGCCTGCTCCAAAGAAAGCGAAAACCATTCCGTCGGCAGGAACAATCATCTTTTGGGATTCACAAGGGGTGATAGACATCCATTACCTGGAAAAGGCTGAAACAATCACAGGTTCATATTATGCCACAATGCTGGATCAGTTTCACAAGGAATTGTTAAAGTAACGACTTCATTTGGTGAAGAAAAAGGTTCTCTTTCACCAAGATAATGCACCTGCACATAAGTCAGCCATTGCCATTGCAAAGTTTGTGGAACTGGCCTACGAACTGCTACCTCACCCACCATCTTCTCCAGATTTGGCTCCGAGCAACTTCTTCCTCTTCGCAAACCTAAAGAATTAGCTTGCTTGGAAGAAATTCATGTTCAGTGAACACATAACACATCATAGCAGAAACAACCTCATATTTTGCAGACTTCAAAAAATCATATTTTTTGGAAGGGTTAAAAAAATTGTAGAAATGTTGGACAACGTGTATTGAATTAAAGGAGACTATATTAAGAAATAAAATTGATTTTTTTGGAAAAAATTGTTATTTTCTTTAAAAAATCACTGACTTACCAATCCCCCTTGTATATTTATTAATGTGTTCTCACGTAATTGGATACTTTCCACAAAAATCTTTTCCTCATTTCCTATTTCATCTTCTATGCTACGAAACCCTTTTGATGTGGACTAAGGGAGATGAAAGATCGAAGTTTCATATCAAGAATTTAATCTATTACACATCTAACAACTGAGAAAATTGTAATAGGCCTCCATCCTTAGGATCGTTTACATCACCTTCTTTATGTAATAAGATGGTTCGGGTAATTTTTAGTATAGGGTATTCATTACTAATTTAAGCATGGCATTGCTTAATAATGAGAGGAATCTAGTGTCTTTCAGATGCCTCAGTATTCAAGCAGAGATTCTGTCTGGACCAGTAGATGAATTTGCTTATGTTAAGGAGGGTTTTATGAATATACTTCTCCTCAATGTAGATGTCTTCAGGCATTTATTGCTTGGAGGTTCTGGAAGACACTAACTGTCACTTTTATTGCCAAAAGACATTAAAGAAGTGATCTGTAATCCTTCAGTTGGAATTTTACAAGTTCTTTGTTTGCTTAAATTGTGTAAAATATAATGAACAACTTTTCGTCTGCGATTATAAAAATTGTATTGAATTAATTCGTAGTCATACTGTTGTCTATTCTTTTCTTTTTGCCTTTTAGACTCCGAGGATTGGGTGTGATTGAATAATTATAACTCTGCTTAATTTTGTTGAATTTACAGAGCTTATAATATTTTATTGCTGGGTATTGGGATCCTGGCAAATGTTCTATATGGTTTGCAATAAACTGAAGCACATCTTTTGTAATTAATTTGAAATCATTTTGATTGCCTTCACATATTATATATTCTAATTTATCTTCCCATTCTTTTAAAGAATGATCATTGTTCATAACAATATCTGCAGTAGGGGAGAATCTTCTGTACAATTTTCTTCTATTAAAATAATAATTTCAGGATCAGGATCCTGAGATATTAAGAATGTATCCTTAGGACAATATTTACTATTTTACTTCTGCTGAATGCAGGATGTGTTTTTCCTATAGGAATATTTACACCAGCACTAGTTTACAAACTGATCATTCTCGGTAGAGTTAATAATATTTGTAGACATACTTGGTAAAATTTTCAGTGAATAATGTAGCTTAGTTCGTATATTTTATATTCTTTATAGTTGAATAAACAAACTGAAGTCCCGTGGTGACTGCAGGTCAAATTATGAAGTTGATTTTTAGTTGAATTTTCCAACAAATACAACAGTGATGATAATGGCACACGTATTTGTAAAAGTAGAGAATGTTGAATCTTGGGGAGGATTATGGGTTCTTGGTTGTAAACGCAGCATGGAATTGCACTCATACTGTATGTGAACTTATAATATGTACACTACGTGATCAAAAGTATCTGGACACCTGACTGAAAATGACATACAAGTTGGTGGCACCCTCCATCGGTAATGCTGGAAGTCAATATGGTGTTGGCCCACCCTTAGCCTTGATGACAGCATTCAGTTTCGCAGACATACTTTCAATCAGGTGCTGGAAGGTTTCTTGGGGAATGGCAGCCCATTCTTCACGGAGTGTGGAACTGAGGAGAGGTATCGATGTAGGTCGGTGAGGCCTGGCATGAAGTCGGCATTCCAAAACATCCCAAAGGTGTTCTATAGGATTCAAGTCAGGACTCTGTGCAGGCCAGTCCATTACAGGGATGTTATTGTCATGTAACCACTCCGCCACAACCTGTGCAGTATGAACAGCTGCTCGATCATATTGAAAGATGCAATCACCATCCCTGAATTGCTCTTCAACAGTGGGAAGCAAGAAGGTGCTTAAAATATCAATGTAGGTCTGCGCTATGATCGTGCTACACAAAACAACAAGGGGTGCAAGCCCCCTCCAGGGAAAACACGACCACACCATAACACCACCACCACCACCACCACAATTTCACTGTTGGCACTACACACGCTGGCAGATGACGTTCACCAGGCATTTGCCATACCCACACCCTGCCATCGGATCGCCACATTGTGTACCGTGATTCATCACTCCACACAACGTTTTGCCACTGTTCAATCATGTAATGTTGACGCTCCTTACACCAAGCGAGGCGTCATTTGGCATTTTCCTGCATAATGTTTGGCTTATGAGCAGCCGCTCGACCATGGAATCCAAGGTTTCTCACCTCACGCCTGTCATAGTACTTGGAGTGGATTCCGATGCAGTTTGGAATTCCTGTGTGATGGTCTGGGTAGATGTCTGCCTATTACTCTTTATGACCCTCTTCAAATGTCGGCGGTCTCTGTCAGTCAACAGACGAGGTCGGCCTGTACGCTTTTGTGCTGTACATGTCCCTTCACGTTTCCACTTCACTATCACATCAGAAACAGTGGACCTAGGATGTTTAGGAATGTGGAAATCTCGCTTACAGAGTTCTGACACAAGTGACACCCAATCACCTGACCACGTTAGAAGTCCGTGAGTTCCACGGAGCATCCCATTCTGCTGTTTTATGATGTCTAATGACTACTGAGGTTGCGGATAATGAGTACCAGGCAGTAGGTGGCAGTACAATGCACCTAAGATGAAAAACGTATGTTTGTGGGGTGTCTGGATACCTTTGATCACATAGTGTATATGAACTTTTTTATCCCAGTTTGATATTGTGCGTCTGGATAAAACAACAATCTTAAATATTATATATACCATTAAAATGTTTCAAATGCACTGATACATCATAAGTTATGAGAGGAAAATAACTAATAACTATGTGAACAAACACAGTCTTCTGCTGGATTCACAGTATTAACATGAAATATGCATGATCAATGTAAAATCCTGGTAACAATTAGAGTAAACTTAAGTGATGTTAGTGTAACAATTCCGACTCACCTTTAAATAAATTCAATACACATCACTGTTTCTAGCTTCTTTTCATTACAATATCAACGTAATTTAACACCAACAAGTCACAAGAAGCAAAATTTACAATTGGCCACCACGTGGAAAAGAGTAAACTTAAGTGATGTTAGTGTAACAATTCCGACTCACCTTTAAATAAAAAGTATTATTATGTTTCAACACACAATCCATTTATAGCAAATATAATCTATATTCTATACTTGAAATCAAAATGTGCACACAATAGCATAGCATATACACTCCATAGAAACTTCAACCAACGAAATGCTCTTCTTTTGTATGTTTCCAGTAATAATAATTTCTTTCTAGCGCATGGTTAAAATGACAAAACACTTCAGTAACTCTGATGGTGCAACAAATGGAGCATTCATGGGATTTGATACAAGTGATTCAGACGATACAGAAACATCGGACCTGGAACAAGGCAGCCGGCTCTTGGATGATGTAAGTAGCTTCATAACATAGTTTTATTACTCGCGCCTTTTGAGTATATGAGGTAGAGTCATTTTCACAATAGCAATGTAGCTTGAATTCATGATTTAATGTAACTTCATTCATGAAGGCCAAGGAGAAAAGCATTTTCTGTTGTGTGACTGGGTCACATGATATCTATGACAACCTTTGCTCAGCAATGAAATTAGTTACAAAATCATATATTTTTAAAAATAATGTGTTAAGTAAAATAGGGATTAAAATTTGGTGAATGTGATTGTTATGCATTCCAGTAAGAGATAAATATGTTAACAAGACAATTGGCCTTCATTAAAGAGTAGTTCTGGATTCTAGTGTTGAGTTGGTCACTTAAGCAGTGACATTGTTGACACAAAATCTGTCACAGCAGGTTTCTTGTTCAGAATGTGGAATCATTACTGCATAATAGCTTCTAGTGAAAATTATTTTGTGAGGGATTGTTCAGAATTAACTCTTCATTCCTGTGAACTAATCATTCAGCTTTAATGAACTGATAGTTTGGTTATTTCACCATTCTCACATACAATAAAACATTTGCCCCCATTGTTATTGCTGATGTGAGCACTGGCAGCTAAACTGGTACCATAACTGTAACTGTAGTAGCTACCCAATATGAATGTGAGCATGGTAGGTTTTACGAATTCACAGTGCTATCAATTATTAGCACATGAATACTCGGGAGCATAAGTGTTTGTATCATTAAATCCTTCCCATACCTCAAGTAGTATTGAATTAATTTTTTTTGCCACCAATTAACATGGGAGGTGCATTTTTGTCTTTAGTTTGTTCTGTTTATCAAATAAGATCCCATAAATGAGGCTTCTTATTATTAAAAGACTCATCAGCATTGTCAGACTTCAATATCTCATATACAAACTCTTCATTTGAATGTTTCACAGTAAAGAGTGTGAGTAAATGAAGTCCTTCATAGGAATTACAGTAGAATCTCGTTAGTACGTTTTTGCAGGGATCTAAGGATTTGGACGTCATAGGTGGGAAAACGTGTTAACGAAAATGCAAAATCTGCAATTTAAGAACATAGGTAATAAAAATCTAATAATTATTACGTCTCCATGGGCAATTTAAATCGATTTTGAGTACAATTTCATACTGAATACGATCCCGTTTCCATGTTAAATTCAATATGTTTAAATGGATTTGGATACACAAAGCCTGAGAATAAATAATTCAAGCTTTTTTTTTTTTTGATCAGCTTGGATTTTTAGGTTATGAATGTTTTTGAGAAAATAAATTGCGAATTGTGGAAGCGGCAATAGTGGTTTTGCTGTGTGTTGTATTACACACGTGATAACAATTTCTGCTAAAAAAAGAAAAAATTATGAGCGTGCATCGTGTTACGAGTACAATAGACGACATTATCTTTGGTGTATACAAGACGATTTGAACACGGAGGTGTTTCCATGCAACAAATTTCGTTCCGGTCCTCTTCTGATCCTATTTTCCAAGAGAAAAGTTTTGTTTTAGTATTTTTCCCTTCTTTAAAAACAGTTTCAATTAATTTAGGTTTGCTAACAATCGTGTTTAAGGTTGACGGAGGAATGCTTAACTTCCGCACTATATCGACATGTTTTATATTTGGATTGTATTACATCAAGGATTTTCAGTTTTTCACTGTTGGTTATTTACCTACTACACTTTCTTTTTTTCATTGTAAATGAAAAGTTAAAATACAATCTACGGTTGTTTGGTCATCACTCAACATTAGAAACTATCGTTAGCGTTTACCGCTTTACCACGCCAAGGTAAAGCATTCTCTATCCCGCCCACAGAAATCGTCTCACACAAATATTTAAATGCATGTATGTGATTGGCTGCCGATATCCACCCCGTGACCAAGGATTGACCAAAGTAGCAAATGAGGACGTCAAACTATGAACGTGTTAAACGCCTACATCCACTGTACCCATCAAGGATTGGCCAAAACAGCGAATGAGGACGTCAAACTTCAAACGTAGTAAGCGGGACCGGGAAAACGCACTAAGCAAACATTATTTATTATATTTGGTGATTTGGTACCGGGACTTTTATAATTCAACGTAATACACGGGAAAACGTGTTAATGAGGAACGTGCTAACGAGATTCCACTGTAACTGGTTCATACCAGCATTGAGTATGACAAAATATTGACCAAGCATGAGAAAAGTACAGAATTTCAAGGACAACATTTGAAGAACATATTTCAGGGTGTTACATGGAAAAAACATGGAGAACTGTCTTCTCAGAACATGGAGAGAAACTGAATACTAGACAACCTACTATTTGAACCTGAATGAGGTTTCATTTAACAAAATCTGATGTAATTCCAGCAAAACAGGTGGTTACTATTTGAACCTGAATGAGGTTTCATTTAACAAAATCTGATGTAATTCCAGCAAAACAGGTGGTTTAATGGTTGAAATTAAATATGTAATTTCTTATGTCCCAGTTTCACTTATGTCAACATCTTTCTAGATCCTTCATTTGGATATGTGACCGGCCTAATGGGAATTTTTTTGCCACCAACAAGCACACTGCCAGCAGAGTCGGATATTCATAGCCCCTTAAATTCAAGCACATAGATTTCTCATGCAAATTATAATTACAATAATCACATAATTCATTATAGATTTGGAAATGATGCCCTTGTGCTGCGATTTCTCACTCTCTTTCAAAAAATTTGCATTAACCTCATTAATTCCTCATGGTCATGTAAATAAAACTATGCTTAGTCCATTAAAAAATGTGATTGATACATTCACATGATTTTCTCTAACCTCTCGTTAATTAGTCAGTATACAAGTTATTCTTATTAATGCTTATTTTTATATTACTATATCTTAATCCAAGTAAACCTTTGCAGAAATAGCTCCATTATACATTTTGTTACAGATACAAAGAGAACAGCAATAGTCAAATATTTAAGAACTGAACACTATATGCTGGCCTTAAAATTCTATAGTGTTTCCATGCAATCACAAGAAACTGAATGTTGAAAGGAACTTTAAGAATGGCCAAGAAATGAACAATTTGAACCAGTAATAATGGATATCTCAGAAATGGCTTACGCCACAAAAAACTTATGTTAAATAAATTATGTGTTTTAAAGAGATTACATTTTTTTTGTGTAGTATGTTTTCGTCTATCTCTTAACATTTACCAGTTATACAAGAATATACAAAATTCCTTCCAAATGAAGAGGACTTCACGGGCTATTACCAGAAAATTCAAAGATATACATTTTATTTGTCATGTAAATATCTTTGATATTTTAATCAAAATTGTCATAGCCATTTTTTAGAAAATCAAACTTTTCGAAAAATGTTCCACGTAAAGGGTAGTTGGGGTGGGGGGTTTTCTTGAAAATCTTCATGTCACATCCTTGGAAGATACTAAACTTAAATACCAAGTTTGGTAATTACTGACTTTTTGTTTTTGAACTATGCTGTTCACGGACACACGCACGCACGCACGCACGCACGCACGCACACACACACACACACACACACACACACACACACACACACACACACACACACACATATGCACCTTTTTCTAAAAAAATTTTTTTTTTGTTCAGGGGAAACGCACTAAGCAAACGTGCTAACGAGAGAAAATAAAAATTAAATGTGGCTCAATGGAGCAATCATTAACAATACGTAGCACTTAGTTGCAGAAATTAACCCTACTCACATCACGTGGTTGCAATTCCTGAACTACAGTTGTCTTATAGGGTTTTAATTTTAAAGGTTTATTGGCATTTCAGGCTGAGGTTTGTGAAATTCCTGATTCCTGTATAAGCTTTCTTAGAGATTTCTTTGGACTTCATTCTAACTTTTCTCTGATGACATCAGTTTTTCCTCTCTAAGAACACAGCGAGTTACTTTCAGTTTCTAATCATATATAGATCCTGTTTCCCTAAATCTGTTCACAAAATTACAATTTGTTTCTCTGTGAGGTGCACAAGCAAGCGGAGAATCTGTCTATTAACACCTTCTTATCTCTCTACAAGAGCTTGTTGTCACATAGGAATCACTCATAAAGATTCTGAATGCCAAAGTATACAGACTTTTTGGCATTATAACAGCACTAATACACTATAACAGTGAAACACATGGTCTCACAATGTATCAACCTCTGAACAAAGACTTTGCCGACACATGGAGAGGGAATAGAACCGGTTAGAAACAGTGCAGTACAGGGCAAGTAATTCCATATAATACAGCCATGTATTGAAATGAAGGATCTATATAAGTATTTTATATGATTAAAATACACATTTTAAAATGACCAAGGAAGTTAATTGCAATGGTTTTAAATAAAAGTTTAACTTAAATTTCATCTTTCTAGAATTTCAACCCAGTCAACCAATTTTACACAAGATGCTTGGCATTGCTTTTTGAGTTTAAGTGTTTGGTTATCTCAAGCTGGCAACACACATTGAATTAGCTGCAAATTTATTTGTATACGTCAGTCTGTTATGCCACTGATGGAGCGGAGTGGAGGAGCCTTGACAGGCTTGAAATATTATGGTTTTGCTTACGTATATCTATTTTCTCAGTGATGAACACTGCTATTTATGACATGTTATTCTGCAATTTTAGTTACAAAAATGCAACACTGCATTGATTTAAAGTGATTACACTTTAAGTTTAAAGGAGTTGTAAACAAAGCCACGTGACTAGAGAGCACCTCATTGGCTGTGGGCAGATTACAACTTTTCCTGCTTAGCATGTCTATTCCTCTACATAAAACAGTTCGGTTCAGATCATAACATTTTGTGATTATTCTCATGCCGAGAAATTTAAAAAACCCATTAATGTAACAGTTCAGTTTATGAAACAAATGTGTTTGTTGAGAGTTACTTATAATTAAATGAACCGTTGTAGCAGAGGGTTTAAGAGTCTATGTGCAGTTCATTTCCAGTTTTCAGATAAGCCACCAGTTTAATTTTCAGTGTGTTAAGAAAATTAATGTCATGGCTGAGAATTCTCTGCCCTGTGGAAAACATAAATGCGGGAAATGGAAAGAAGACGATTGTGTTAAATGCTTTTAACAAAATCTGTGAAACATACTCATCTTTAATCGACAATGAATATTGTTGGCCATTATTTAGCAATAATTGACTTTCTTTGTTAGTGATGCAGAATTGTTGCTGTGATTGCTTGGGTCGCTTGGGTGCTTTTGTAACCTTTAGTGCTAATCATTTTCTTAACTTGTTGACTCAAAAGATTAAAACAAAAGTGGTATACTGATATTAGTCATTAAATGAATGTTTTCTAAAGCCTGAAGTTAAGAGCAGTTTAATCCAGTACCTTTAATCACAGATGCAGAACTGTTCGGGGACAACTTTTATTTGTCTACTCTTAGCATTATGTGTTAGAAGTTCAGGATGTAGGCAAAATATAGGAATAAAACATACAATGTTTAAAGGCTAATGATCCCCAAGCTGCACAAAATACTTCATTCGCATTCTGTTAAAGCAATTTCCTCTAATAAGTACTTAGTTCCCATCATCCTCCACGTAGTGCTGCCATGTGCTCGGTGGAGTTATACATTTTAGTTTTGTTTACTTCTCCTTTCAACTTATAGTGAAAAAGGTATAGGAATAATTCTATGCTGGGCACAATGTTTCTTTTCCATAGCTTGTGCGGTTATAGCAAACATGTCTTTTATAAATATGAATAAAACATTGCAGTTAACTGTAGGCAAATTAGTAGTAGCACAAAGTAATGCTTACATTAATTATAAAAATCAACATACTGAAGCACTTGAATAAATTTGTAAAATATTTGAGACACATTTTTACATTCACTATCCAGCATCACGACTATTTCTGAGTACATGCTTTGAAGGCTATTGCCTCATTATTCAACATGCAGCTGATATCAGGTGCAATGACCTTTGAAACATGTACTGAACATACTGATATATGGGGATGCTGCCTAACTCAGGTTACTAAAACACAAAGATCGCTGTTGTCGCATATCAAGGCAGTCAATGTTCTAGCTTGAATTACTAGATATATAACCAGAGAAATTACCAAACAACCTATTTACAAAAGACATGCTATTTCGGTCTTCTGCAAGTATTAGTCATTGTCATATCATATACTGTTCTGTAATATTCGTTTCTTTGGTGCAAATGTTTGTCATCACTTTCCTTCTCCACCATAATTGCTGATTGCCTATAATCTGGATGCACCTTAAGTGTTAAATTAAGCACTGAACTATGCTATGGACTTAATTTATATAACATGTGTGTGTTATTAAACTTTTTGTAATAGTTGAACAACAACTTATAGTTATGTTTTAATATGATTTTGGCTTACTTACCTCAACTAAACAATTAAATGCCTTGGTTTATTTTCTACGCAAATCTTTTTCTTCTAAAAATAAAACCTCACACAAACGGACAATGCTTACACCAAAAATAGCAAACACAACTCATATTTCAAGTTAACTGCAAAGGTAAGATGCAATAATTAATAATAACCTAATATAATAATAATAATAATAATAATAATAATAATAATAATAATAATAATAATAATAATCATAATAATAATAATAAATAACTAATCTAATATAAATAGAAATTAATAATACAGGGTGGAAAGGGATTTATGTTACTCTTTTATGAAACATCACATTGTTTGAGTGTTTTTCCTTGATAAATTTTTTCTATGAAGCTTTTCATTCTTGAGATAGTTACTATTTTATTTTGCACAATTTTGCAACACAGCAAATTCAACAGGTTAACTTTTAATTGTTCAGCTTCTACTGTTGACAACGAACAAATAAACACTTCCGGTGTACAAATAAACAGTAAACTACATGTGATGGTAACGTAACCTAAATATCATATGGAATATGGAACTGAGGAAGCATTTACAATATTATGCAAATTATTAATAGGAACACTTATTTAATAGCCACGACAGAGCGCAAAGCTAACAGAAATTCAACAAGAAGCACAAGTAGAAGGGATTGTGAAACCAGATGCACCTATGAAGGAAGTCATAGGTTTAAAAATGTGAAGGTAGTTGATGTTAATGCAATAGATAGGTCTTATCATACACAACATGGGCTACATCTAAATGGCTCAGGAAAGGACTGGCTGGTGAGTAAAATATCAGATGTTATAAATGAACACAGAAATGCCAATAGTAATGCTATTGCACTGCATGATTCAACTGCAAGCAATGCATCAGTTCAAGGAAACTGAGTACAATGACTGAATCAACTAGGGTCAAGTCATGCAAGCTTAGTAACATAAAAATAAATGCATTTTTGAAAGTTACACATCAGAATGTACAATATATAAGAAACAAAATAGATCAACTTTCCATATTCTTGCATGATAACAATCCACATGTTCTAGTAATGACAGGAAAATGAAATGAATCAGTGTTATATTGAGGATTACCAAAAGGCAATATGCTACTCTAGGCAAACTCATAAGGGAGTTAGTTTCAAACACAATAACAAGCATCAAACCACTAAATTGGGTAAAAGAAAAAATCTGATGTGTTACACTCACATGACTTTCTCTACTCTTGTACAATCTATTTTTATAAACACCTATTCTCCATATGCTTCATGTTAATCGAGATATTGAGAGGTCAATCTTATTGCTAATTTTCTTGTAGATGCAAGGGGAATATGGTAGCTTTTAAGCGATAGTCAAATATTTTATCGCTGGTTGCTATGTGGCGCATTCCATTCTCTTTGCATGTCCAGGACATAAAAAAATGAACAACGAATTTGAGAAAAAGTATAAGTATTGGAAAATTTAAGGAAATAACAAGCAATATCTCGAAAACGGTTCACTCAACAAAAGCAATTTATATGACATAAGTTGTGTATTTTAACGCGATCTATATTTTTTGTGTAGTAAACTTTTGTCTATCTCTTATGGTTTACCAGTTATGCAAAAGTCGTTCACAATGAAGAATACTTTTGGAGACATTCCCAGAAAATTCGAGATATACATTTCATTTCCCATGACATTATCTTAAACATATGATATTTTAATCAAAATCGTTAGAGCCATTTTTGAGAAAATTAAAATTTTCGAAAAATGTTCCATGTAAAGGGTAGTCTGGGGTGGGGGGATTTTCTTGAAAACCTTCGTGTCGCATCTCTGGAAGATACTGAACCTAAATACTAAGTTTGGTGTTTATCCGATTGTTCGTTTTTGAGTTATGCTGTTCACAGACACACACACAGACACACAGACACACACACACAGACAGACACACACACGGACATGTTTCCAAAAATACTTTTTTTGGATTCAGGAGGTCTCAAAACATGTATTTCCGGTGAAATCTCGGTATCGAATTTTTGGGTGGAATGCAATACTTCCCCTACTTACTGTACGTAGTAGAGAAAGTAAAAAGGATTGAAAAAGTGTGTGAAATAGTAGCAATAGAAATTCAAAGGGAAAATAGAAAGATTATAGTTACGTTGTGCTACCAATCACTAAGTAGTGCAACAAAAGATTTCTTCCAAAATCTAATATTGATACTGGATCAGCGCAATAAGAAAATGTTGTTATATTAGGAGATCTGAATATAAATAGGGGTGACAATAGTAGTGATTATAAACAGCTGGTTGATCTTGCTAATATGTACACACTCCAAATTGCAATAAACGAACCAACAAGAATAACCAATACTACTGCAACTATTATAGATCAGATTTTAGCAAGTGTACCTCTGGAACAATCTTATATGAATGTAATAAAAATTCATTTATCAGATCATTATACATTGCAAATACAAATCACTTTTAAAATCCCTGTATTACATAATCTCAACAAGGGAAATTAATAATGCTAATGTAAGGGCTCTTTGTGCTACCTATGTTAAAAAATGAGCAATGGGTAGAAATTTACAATGAGATGGATATTAATAAGAAATGGGAACATTTTTATACCATATTTAATTATTATTTGAATATTGCTTGTCCATTAAAAAGAAAATAAAAAAACACACAAGAAATCAATAGATTAATAAAAATATAATTATAGCAAAATCAAAATTAAAACATTATAAGTATGAACTACAAAACTAGATAAAGATCAAGAAACATCTATGCTTTGAAAGAAGTTGCAGAAAATTAATAAAATAATCTAAAAGAATACATAAAACACCTAATTGAAAAATCAAATGTTATAAAAACTACATGGAATCTTATAAATAATGAATGTGGTAAAGGCAAAACTCGGCACAAAAATATGGAAATAATTAAAGATAACGACATAATTAGAGATCCCTCAGAAACAAGTAATTTGTTTAATACCAGCTTTATTGAAAATATTAATACACTACTAGGTAAAAAAGATACCACTTTAAATTGCATAAACCTAAATAAACTTTCTAGTTCGATGTTCCTTTCAGAGATATCTGAAGAAGAGCTTTTAAAGGTGATAAATAAAATGAAAAGTGAAAATTCAACAGGCAAAGATGGAATCTCAACCATTCTTTTAATACAAGTGCTACCAGCATATTAAAACCAGTTGCAGAATTGATCAATACAAGTATAAATTCAGGAATGTACCCTAACTATTTAAAAAATTATATTGTAAAACCCTTATATAAAAATGGCGATAAGCACTCAACAGAGAATTATCGTCCAATAACATTAATCTTGTCACTTTCAAAAGTAATTGCTAAACAAATCATAGCATTCGTAGAAAAAAGTAAGATCTTAAATAACTTTCAATACGGTTTTAGGAAAGGGAGATCAATGAAAAAGCAATAATAGAAATAGTTGAGTATCTTATTGATAGTTTAGAAAATAGAGAACAAAATAGTTGCACATTCTTGTAGCTAAGTAATACTTTCGATTGCAGAGATCATGAAATATTACTAAATAAACTACAACAACATGTGATTTGCAGAGTATATTTAAACTAATAAGATCATACTTAAGTGGCAGAACACAAATTAAAATTATGCATAAAAGTAATTGGCAAATAAAGGAGTACCACTCAAATATACATGCCATGAAATATGACATACCACAGGGCTCAGTATGAAGGCCTCTGCCATCCCTAATATGTATATATGAACAATATACCATTGACACAAAATGGGAAAATTATTGCATATGCAGATGACACTTTTATAGTAAACACCAGTGAAGGCTTACATAAACTAAATACTTATACAAAGCAAAATATAAAACAAATTGTGGAATTTCTTAAGTTAAACAACCTGCACATTAGCATAAAGAAAGCAGGATTCATCAACTTTCAGACAATCCAAAACAGAAATGAAACTCAACTAAATGTAATATAAATAATGAAGAAAGTAATGAGGTAGACAATTCTAACTTTTTAGGAATAATACTGGACAAACATTTCACACAGGACAAACAAATAGATAAAATCTGCAACAAAGTAAGTTCAAGTATTTTCTTATTAAAAAGAATGGCAAAAATTATTGATGTAAACATATTAATGAATATCTATTATGGATTAATATACCCATATTTATCATATGGAATTACTGCCAAAGAATCCTTCGGATAATGTCGCCATATAATGCTATGAGGGTTAGACACAACAAGCACCTCTCAAGCAAAGAATCTGAAGCAATATTTTTGCAAGTACTGCTGCTTTGAGTGGTGTACCAACACTTCTCTGATGAAATTCTGGCTGCTTACCTTCATCCACTGACCTGATAAAAGCACCGACTCTCTTTACCCACTGGACATTCAGTGTGCTGTGGCTTATTATCACTGGAAATGCTGTGGAACAGAGTGGCATATATTGCAGTTTTCATTGCTGTAAGGTTACCTTTGTTATCTAAGATTGCCTTCTAGTAATATCTCTGCATAAGTACGAAGGCTTTCACGGCCGGAGTTAATCGATAAAACATTAAAAACTTCCGGGCTGGAAGGCCGTGGTCTAAGGGTAAAACTACTATAACCCGACGTTTCGGTCAACTCTCAAGCTGTCCTGGGTGTTACACTCCTGAAGATGGCAACCAGAGTTGACCGAAACATCGGGTTATAGTAGTTTTACCCTTAGACCACGGCCTTCCAGCCCGGAAGTTTTTAATGTTTTATCGAATATCTCTGCAGCTTCGTTATAGTTGTTGCCTTGAAGGTGCTATAACCTCTACCGCCTAAAATTACACCATGGAACGACGTTTACACCAATACAGTCTTTCTCAGAGCAGTGCCTAATCTCTTTCCAATGTGGTTCACACATTCTTTTTTTCTGAAAAAAAATTGAGTTTTATTTAAGGACTTCTTTAACTATTGTGGCCCTTAGTGTCCCATTCTATATTCGGCGTGAAAGACTGGTAATTTTGCTCAGAGGCCTCTTTATCAAGCTTGAGGCTCTTTTACGTGCTGTAAATCTATGACAGGGACCACCAGCTTTACTTCCCTTCCGAAGGAAGCCATGCTAAGGATTTTTACGCCCAAAAAATCCATCGCCCTCCGCTGGATTTGAACCCGCAACCTCAGGAACTGGAGACTAGCATGGTAACTACTACACCACAAAGAACGACTTTTCTTTTCCTGATGGTTACTTCATGACTATAGGGCTTCTCATCATACAATTTTGTTTATAAGTTGCTTCGTTGCCATCAGAGAGTAAAGTGGTATATCTCAGTGCAAATTGCTTGCACCTTTTTCATGGCAGTAATACAACTTATGCTTCCTGATGAACCCATGTGATTGATTTAAAATAAAGAGAGTTGAAGGTTGTTACACTACATCACCAATATATTCTTACTTGAACACGTTTCGGGAGAATGGTTTGCTCCCATCATCAGTATGTTTTCAACTAAAAACCATGTGATGTCACAATCTGAGGTATAAGCAACATACCAAACTTTAAAATCCTTTGCAGATATGCACTGCTTTGCTCTCATGCAACTGTAACAGTGTTTGCTCATGACTATGTTGTCAGTGATAGATACTGTTAGTAGGTCAATGACACAACCTACTCCAAACATTGAAGTATCTCCCCAGATCAACCATGTTCTATGAAAGCTAACAGATAGGTCTGACATTTGTGGTACCTGGAGGTGCAAGTTGATGTCAGCATAAACTTTCTTCTCTTTGCTCCTTACCTCCTGGACATTATTGTGACATTTTCAGTGGCTTTCTGCATTACAGAAGAATGGTCACTGAATGTACATTTATTCATGACTGGACATGTTCATTGTCATTGAAAACTGCTGCAGTTCAGAATATCCCTGCCCATTATTAACAAATCTGTGCATTACTCGCTGGTTGACACCAAACCCTGGTCTACTCGATGTGTCATTTCTGTGCTTTGAGGAATACACTGATGTTTTTATCTCTTCATAAGCACTGCAAAACAATACTATCTTAAGGCAAAAGTCATGCTTTTCTGGAGCCACTTTTAGCTGCAAAGATTTTTGGCCACAACCATTACAACATGGTTACAACCATTCACTTACCAGTGAAGAAAGTAAACTTGAATCTATAATGATATATTAACACTCGTCACTATTGGCACTATGTACTGTAGTTAAACTGATTTCTAACTCGTTTTGTCTGATGTTTATTTCTGGTGTATGACTTTTTATAGTAATATTTGCAGGAACAAAATCTTCCATTCAACACTGTTTTGACTGTTTTTTTTACTTACTTTGTGTTCCCTCCATCGCTGTGTTTGCAATATTTTTATATTGGGATGATAACTTTTGTTTGGGCATATTGCTTCAGTGTATTTACAAATATAACCTATTTAATTAATCCCAAAAGAAACATTGATAATATATTTGTGATGCTAACCATAATGTAGTTATCTTCAGATATGATCATTTACAGAAACTTTGCATGCAAAATAAACTTTTGAGGAGCAAAATATCATATAACTACCACATACACAATACCAAGTGTATTTATTTACTCTAATTCACCACTTTCAAAAATTATACCAGTTGTACAAAGAGGATTTTTATGTAACCAACATTTTAGTTAATGGACGTTTACAGTGCATAGTGTGCATTCTGAGTACTATTTGAACTAGCCACTAGCTCACTTACAGAACCATGTAAATCAAATGTGGCTGAAAAAAAAAACTAGATTTACATACATACAGAACTCTGAAATGTGTAAGGTTTAAAGTTCAACATGTGCCACGCCCATTCAAGGTGGGATCTGAGGAGTGCAGGCATTTAAATATGATGCCATTAAGTCACTTCCGCTTGACATAGCTCTTTGAGATTTATGTACACTAAATATTACAGATTTATTTGAAGCAAAAAAGTAAAATTGCAAGTTTTAATGAAAATTATTGATTTTTTACCTGTTTGCCCCTTAAATACATCATGCGTTGATGAAAGATGCCTTTAAATAACCTTTCCAAAAACTTCAAATGTAAAAACACAGGTTTGTACTTATTTGTCTAGTCATACAAAGCCTTGGAATTCATTGGATAAATGGCAACAATAGAATTGGATTCATACTGCTTTATATTGTTTTCTTCACTTACTGTGCATTTTATTACATTTTACTTTTTTTCCAGGCTTCTCTTCTTAGCAAGTACAGTAATGTGGTGTTCCAAGGAAATTTGCTTGATGGTCTGCCAAACTGGTTGGATCGATTGTTTGAAGGCACCACACACCGTTATCACATCAACTATTGGCCAGACTTTGCCCCAAAATAACTGAAATATAATCAAGAAACTCAGGTTGAAGGTTTTATCATCCAAATGCTATTGTTCCTTCTGCCCCAGTTTGTTTTGTAACGTGTGATTTTATACAAATGTTTACATTTCCTAAAAATATCAAAGTTATAGGTAATGATTTTTATTTGGATATAGTGTGGATTTTTGTTATTACTTTTATTTGCAGTTTTGGTGTTAGATATGTTCTGAACTAAGATGGAATTAGGAATTTTGTTAAAATGTCATGTGCACAGTTAATTTCCATTTGGGGCATTAATGGCTTTGAGATCACACTGTTTCTGATGGAGGCACCGAACAGCATTACATCAGTATTTTGGATGAGTACCAGTGTGCCCTGGGAAGGGGTAATTGATATAATTAATTGATCTCAACTAACTGTTAAGTGGCTCAAAACTCCAACATACGTAAAAGCTACAGCATGGATTGTGTGCACTGAGCCTTTTAAGCAGCAGCAATGAAATGTTAAAGCATTCACGTAATACTGAGAAGTTTACAAAAGTTTTAAATGTTGAGATTGAAACTGAATTCATGATTTTGTGAATGATAGTTCACAATATTCTAATTTAATATAATGGAAACATTTTGTCATTTTTCATTGACACTAATGAAGTATTCCCGTAAAACTTCATTTCATGCGTAAAAACTTCTGTCGCACATACCTTCACAAAGTTTTTAAGAGTATGTATTTATTTTAAAAGCATAAGTAGTTTGGTAAACTCTTTGTAGACAACTTCATGCCCCAACTACAGTGCTTTTTTTATCAGAATCACTGTCATAAAAGACTGCAATTATTATACATATATTAAAATAATGGAATTACCAAAGAATTATAAGCTTATAAAAATAGCAGTTTAAGAAGGTTGTTTCCTTACATTGCTTTGAATTGCTGTCATCTATTTTGTTTTAACATTCACATTATAGGAAAACCAAATTAACACTGAATCTGCTTGAGTGTTAAATACTTTCCTCTAATGTTTCCTATTGCATTTTTTTATTTTCTGCTTTCATTTGGGAATATAATTTAATATTTACTTTCATAGTTGTTGCATATGTATATATTCTATGCATATTTTTATCTAGTCATAGTCATACCATGACCATATAAATGATTAAATGTGAATTGGAGTGTTTTTTTTTTATGATTAAACCATTCACATTTTTTCCTTCAGTATTTAAGTCTTCAGACAATCTGATCTACAAGTGAGTATGCATTAAGCAAAACCTGCATTTGTAGAAAAAAAAAAAAAAAAGATAGAAAACATCCAGATGTGAGGATAACTTTTTAGTCTGTAGTAGCAATCTGAATTAAGACAGGAACTCAAATAGAATAGGAAATTAATTTTAATGGTGAAATAATCTATATTGAGACGTTATACGAGTATTATGCAAGTTTCAGAAACTACAAAGCAGGGATATTTGTTGGAGTCGGTAAAGATTACAGATTTTGTTATTCCAGAAATTTGACATGGAAAAGACTGTTATGTAAAAGCTGTGTTTTAGTTTAACTATGCTCACTTTATAATCACATCTTATGAGTATTAAAATGGATATTGTTACAACACATTAAATGTTATATCAGAAAATTTGATTACGTAGATATTTCTGAGTGATGAATAATATCTTACTGTTACACTATAACAACATGTGAAAGAACAAACAGTTTTTCTCCAAATTGTTTAAATTGTTTTATTTGCATATTGTATTGAAGCAGAAATAGAAAGTCACCAAATTTATTCTGACTTCATCATAAGCCAATTTGAACATATGACATCATGCTTGTTGGACAATCTCTCCTAAAAGCATGGCAAAGAAAAAAAAATAATGCTTTAGAGGGTACTTTAAGCAGCCAGAACTACCAACTGCCCTTGTATTACCCTTCATAGGTTGTACAAAGTAGGTATATTCTTTGGTCAAGTTGTGTGTTGCCAGCAATAGGAAACCATAAGAGACTACTATGTTTTTACATTTGAAAGATAGTTCAAGAAATGTCCTTTACCACATTGTCTGTTAAAATAATTTTCTCCTATAAGCAACAGAGAAATTCATAGGTATTTTACCACAAGAAAACTTGAAAATTTATTATGTTGCAGACATTTTAAATGTTATAATTTCTTTCATAATCATTCACTCCATTCATTTTAATGATTGTATTAAAGCATTATGTAAAATTGAAAAGAATAATGCATCTACTGATACAAAAAGATCTGCTACATTCATATGACTTTCTCCACCGACTTGTTTATTTTTATATAGCTTGTACAAACCATTCTTGCAAAAGCATATTCTTCTATCTACTTCATGTTATTCGAAATAAACATTTGCCTAAATAGTTTCATTACACATTTAGTTGTAGGTATAAAGGGTTTGGCAATAGAGATGCTTAAGTACGGATCTTTATATAATGGCCTTGAAATTCCATACTTCTTCCATAACATCGTGAGAAACAACTAAAAGCTGACAATACTTAAAAAATGACAGAAGTATTAAAAAATGCAAACCACTAATAAAGGATACTTCGGGAGTGGCTATTGACACAAAACAGTTATTGGAAACAAATTATATGTTTTAAGCCCACTTGGTAGAAATCGCAGGATAGTTTAACACTTTTTCACAATTGAAAGAAAGCCAATTTTTTCTAGAATTACACCATCTAAGACAATGAACTTTTTACTGCTTATTAAAGAAGGTTTTCGAGTATACTGGTATCAAGATTTTTTTAACTAGCTTTAAATCTTTTCATTATAAAAATATTTAAATTTCATAAAATAATTTCTAACAATTTTACTCTCATTTATAGGTACACTTTTATCTGAAAATAAAGATCAGAACTCAGCCAATTTTGTTTATTATGAGTTTTTTTAAAATAGCTGGTTAACTATTTGTCCATTTGGGGAACTAATTTGATTTTAAAAAAATAGTCGCAAGAAAATAATTTTTGGTGTAAATTTTATATATCCAGGTGAGTCAGCTGCCCCTATTTATTCTTTAATTTATGCAACATGCTAAGCGACATTTTGACTTATGCCTTCTAATGACTGATTTGCATAACACTTTATAGAGGTGGAATAGATAACTCGGTGCATAAGTGTTTTACAGGACAGAATGCAATCACTATATATGTCGATACAAAAAACATCACACCCCTGACACTGGGAGCTGCAGTAGCACTTTTAGCCAATTTTACAAACGTTTATTATTTAGCATATGTTCATGCACAACTTTGAAAACATCCCTGAAGGAACAACCTATCACATGCATTGGTTGACAAAACTATTTGAAAACAAAATGTCATAGTCACAGTGCGACGAATTGGATTTAAGCCGTCAGTCAACGTTGTACAACCTTGTCAGAAAATGCTAAGTATTTGGTAAATAATTTCACTTATGTCACAAACTAAGGCATATTTCAGATCATACAGTAATTGTAATGACTGATGCAGTTTATTTGTTTGAATTAAAGCTATCAAACTGAGCTCAAAACACTGTATGACGCTGCAAAAAGAGTGTGAAGATTCAAGGTGGGGGTCTAGTTCTGCGATTACTAATTTGTGTAGGAACCTCACCTTGCAAGGTAGCATTGGCCAAATGGTTTTATCATGGTTGCCTTAACACTCTGCCACTTCATTTCGGGTTCAAATCCTTGGGTTAAGTTCAAATTTTTTCTTACCTTTTGTTTTATCTCTTTGGGCCTATAATTTGATATTATGATATAAATAACATTTTTGATAACATAAGTGTGTGTTTTCCACCGCAAAGAAGAAGAACCGCAAAGCCCAAATCATCTACGGGCACATTCATACATGAAGAATGCAGGCAGATTACACCGCGCATGTTGCAACATGCAAGAAGGTCTCTCCGGCAACGTACTAAATGTGCATTGATGAAGGGGTTCATCATTTTGAACATATACGCTCTTTAACAATTTATTATTCTGTTTAACCATTAACTTAGCACATTTACAACTTCTTTGTCAATAGAAGAAGTGAAACAAAAGGTTTAAACATGAAACAAAAATTGTTTTATTTAATATCGTCGATATGCGGCCAAAAGAATGAAAGCTAACTGTGTAACACGGTTTACAACACCAGATATGGTACAGATTATTAGGGTAAACATGATACACAATTATCTGATTGTAATTCGTGTGTCTTTGGCTCACAGGGGAGCCAATAACAAAAATAAATAAATTAGTACTCTAAAATACAGAAGCAAAAAAAGAACCAAAAGTATTTGATGTTTGTATTAGATTCAAACCTCCGAAACTAACCTTTGCTTCACCACATTCTGGCAGCTAACCCACTCAGCCAAAACCCACGTAGTCTATCCCACTCTTCGGGAAAACATTCCTCTAGCTCCATGAACATTCCTCTAGCTCCATTCCTCTAGCATTATATCCATGAAACGCCTTCTTTTTTAAGGCCTTTGCAGCTCTTTGGTTCTCATTCAGGCCTTTAATCATTAATGCTAGTTGCATATAGTACCAAATAGAAGGGCAAAGCTACAATAACAGTTTGTTCACTAAAAGGGTCAATGTTTTCACATTAGACTGCAACTGTGGGTTGCATAGATATGAACACCTAGGGGCAGCTGACTCACCTGGTATATATATACTTTTTTTTTTTTTTTTGTTTTTGTCATGGAAACCATGTAATTTGGGATAACAATCTTTAACCCACTAAATGCAGCTAAACATTCTGAACAACCACAAGAAATTTCAAACTTCTGAGTTAAATAGATTTTGAGAAAAGTGTACCTGAAGTTTAAAAAATAAACTTACGGAAAATGGCAAAAAACAAGGTGAGCGCATTGTTACATACCAATATACTATAACATTCTGGACCATGGGAAATGGCAAAAAACAAGGTGAGCGCATTATTACATACCAATATACTATAACATCTCTGTACCATAAGAGCCCTTTAAAGGTCCAAATAACAAAAAAAAAATTACAAAGGTATGTTCCTTATACCATTTATAATCAATTACAACAACAACAAAAAACAATTTTTGAATCCAAATCTCTACCAACTGTCCTTAAAGAGATCTGCATTTTTCCTAAGTAATTTTTTGTCTCTCTCTTATAGTTTACCAGCTATACAAAAGTATGCAAAATTCCTTCCAAATGAGAACTTCAAAGCGATATTCCTGAAAACTCAAGATATACATTTTATTTGACCTGTAAATATCATAAATAAATGGCATTACAGCTATTTTTTGTGAAACTAAAAGAAAAATTAACATAAAGTTACTATGTAAATGGTAGTTTTGGGTTAGGGGATTTTCTTGAAAGTCTTTGTGACATATCTTTAGAAAGATACTGGGGTTAAATATAAAAGTTGGTATTTATCCAACATTTTGTTTTTGACACACAGAGGGTCTTATATCATGTGTTTCTGGTGAAATCTCAATATGGAATTTTTGGGTGGAATGCAATATTTTCTCTACTTATTAGGTATATGATAGAGAAAGTAAAAATATCATAACTCATCTTTTCGACAAAGATCCTAAATGCACGCAAACAAAACAAAATTAAAATGTTGTCCACTAAAATCTATGCCTACCACCCATGCTGAAGAGAATAAATCCCACATTCAAAAATGCATTGCAGATTCTCTTTTCCTGTCTGCAGCATTCCTCAGATATGATGAGGATAAATCACTTTATAGCTGTTTAAATAATGATTCAAATTGGCTCACAAGGAAGTCCTAATAAATTTGATCATCTTGTATATCCAATATAATGTTAAATGCTGAAGCTGCTTTCATTAAAGTATATTATTACTAGTTTTTTGGTTAAAATACAAAACTTCCCCAAACATTTGCTCCAAACAGGAGGCTTTTATAACTGGAAGAGTTAATAGATAGCATACTATTCCAATAGATATAACATTCTGTAGCTGCAAGCATTTAAAAGAAACATATAAGTTTTATCATTCTGTTGCAGATTTCATGTTTGTAGCATACTCGCAATTTCTATCATATTACTTGCCTTAGAATCAGCAGCGGCTATTGATATTAGCTACATAAAATGCCTTCTAAAAATATTTGTGTTTATTTTGTAATAAAGTCAGACACATTTAAAGCCTTCATTTGCAATTTGGTCATTCAAAAGCACGACCTTCAGCCTTTCATCACCAGCATTCTCCTTTATGCAGTTAGTGTATTTACAGTCTCTCTCAAACAGTAGTCGCCAACTAGGTTGGCCAACGTCTACAGCTCAAATCCCACCCTGACTGAGAATTTTTCCATGTTTTCCTCAGTCTTCATAACTGGTAAATGCCGGGGAGGTACCTGGTATCCCCTTCCCAAATTTCTTTCTCCAACTATCATTTCATGTATCAACAGTGTCCACCACCTAAGATATTGTATGTAGTAAAAACAGGCGTTAAACACTACTAAATCAAACAGTTGACAGATCAAGCATTAGCCATGTGTTCTTCAGCACATATAATAGGGTGTTGAATTGTATAAGAATTAAAATATTCACTTTGTCGTCATATGTACATACATTTTCAGAATATAAACATATAATACAAGAAAGTGAACATTAGAACAAGGCTCAAATTTACATTTAAAGTTTGCTATCCATCAATTTCCATTTAAAACAACAATAGATGTAATGAATAAGTTTAACCAAGTAGCATTTGAGGGTTGAGTCAGTAAAAAACATGTACTGTGTGTAACTTGGAATATTACTTAAAATTACATAATGTAGGTTAGAAAATTAGTTCCCCCCCTCCCCAGATAGGAATGTGGGGACTATGGGGAAAAAATGTAGTTTCTATTAATTTGTGATAAGTACATAGTTCATACATTTGTGTTTCAATTTACTATATAACAATACAAACTGGTTATCTATCTGGTTGTAAATCAGTTTATCAGTATTCGTCTGATGGAATACTACAGTGTCATTATTTTTGTACTGTGCTGCTAGAGATTGCCAGCTCTGTTGATATGGGAGCCTGTGCCAGTAATAGGCTCCTCTGACCTAAAGTCTCTGGGTAACAGACACAGTGTAAGAGAGAGCCAGAATTCCAAGCTGATAATACATGAATTTTAAAACAGAATGTTCAAGAATAACCGACATACATTAGAAGAACTGAAAAACAGTAGAACGAGAAATTGTTGCAGGTTTACAAAAGGAATTAATGTGTGTGAATGCAAACTTTTTAAAAGATGCCAGGAATATAAGGCAGTACAATACATCATTTCCATTGTCATTTGCAACAAAGATGGGTTACTGTAACTGTAATTGGGAAATCTGTGCACATGAATTAAGGGGTTATAGTATCTTTGTGCTCGCCTTGGAAGATGAACTTAAATACACTTTTCCTTTTTTTTTTCTCCAGTAGGACCTCAAAAGAGGTATTTCCTTTAAGTTATGATTTCAAATTTTGGGGACTATAATATTTCCTCTTCCTACTATGGATGAGTGGTGGAGAAAATAACACAACATTTCCAGAAGTAGTTTTGTGACACCAATGCTTTATTCTGCGTCAAGAAAATGTCTTTATTAGTCATGATTGTGCTCAGATTTGTAAGCCATTATTACCATTTTTTTAATAACCTCCTTTAACTTAATGGTTATATCTGAGGCTTTGAGTTTAGAAGCACTGCTAGTGACTGTACAGTTATAACTTTCTAGCTTTCGTTTTCATCAGGAAACTCACATTCATTCCCACAATCTTACTTACAGACTGTAAAAGGTAGTAAATAATTCTAATTAAAGAAAAATTTCCCTGCCCCAGCCGGAAATCAATACCAGGACTTCAGGTTTGAGAAGCCAAAACACTGACCACTCCATCACAAAGGCAATCTTATCAGCACTTTTGTGAGGTCTTAACACTAAAAGTACACTTTTATCCTTATCATTACTGTCATTTTCACACCCACTACCACTGAAAATATCAATAATTTAAACTGGAAAAGAAGAAGAAATTGCTAGAATTTCTCCAAGGAAATATCTCCCTTATACCATAAGCACCACATACGTTTGTCATTCTGCCAAACAAAATGATCAGGTGTTTGGTTATGAGAAAAAACATTTATTACCATGATTATAATCAAGGTAATAAATAGCATAGGATGCTTTCTTAACATCTAAGAAAGCATTTGAAAACTTTTTGATGCAGTGAAATGCACCTGCATTAAGAATGTACGTGCTGGGAACTGGAACACACTTTTGCATCATCCATCCTCGGTGAATGCTAGAATACCAGAACTGCCAATTTTATATTTATAATTTCAGTTTATGCCATAGTAAGTTAATGACTTTTCCTAAGTAGTCTCCTAGATCATGTAGACACTGCAATATTTATTTTTCCAAATTTAATTTCATATTTGTGCAATATTTAGAATGGTTTCAAATTGCTATAACTTGTTTCAACAGTAGTGTTGGCAATTTGTTTGAGAAGTGATATTTGAGCTGTAAACATGCCAAAGAGAAAGCAGTAGTATAGGCAATGGTCTCTCACAGATGAAGAAATGCTGGCTTATTTCAATTAAATTTGGAGGATCTAATAGAAAGCAATAGTGTTGCATCAGAAGAAGATTATAATCAATCAATGTTCCTGGAAGTAGCAGTTCAGAAAATGAGGATGATATACAGACTGTTCCACATGGAAATGGAGATATAAAAAGAACAAGGTCAGACTGTTTGAAAACTGATCAGCTTGCTCTAGTTTCAAGTACCTGGAATAAATTTATTGAAAACTGCTAGGTGTGTTTTAGTCCAGGTGCAAATGTCACTATAGATGAACAACCTTTTCCAAGCAGAACAAGATATCCTTATCTGCAATACATGCCAAACAAGTCTGATAAATTCAGTATTAATATCTGGCTACTAGCAGACTTGAACATTAAATACCTTTGTAACAAGTTCCCTTACCTTGAGAAATATGAACAAAGAGCACCAAATTGAAATCTTCCTGAAAGCATGCTCATGAGATTAGTGGCCATACTGCATTATGGGTTGAAATGCAACTACAATAATTTCTTCACTACAGTGAAACTTGTTAAGACTAAAGATTAAGGCACTAGTCTTATTGGAACTGTGAACCGTGCAAAAAGGGAAATCCCCAACACTGTAAAATGCATGAAAACTATTTGTACACATCTCTCCTGAAGAATGAAGATGTTGCATGGACTGTGTAAAGGCTGATCTTTTCGTCCTGAACCTGCTTATCTGTATGTGCAATAGCTGTCAAGTCCATAATCTTCTGGGAGGAGTTGGGCCAGTAGTAACAGAGTAGTATGCGCGTACACAACATGAGATAAGCTGACATCACCACATGTTCCAAGTGAGTGTAGTACAGTTGCGTGCATAATTATTGTGTTACTATGTAGCTAAAAGTAAATTGCGTGGAAGTAAAGTTATGCATTCTCAGACATGGGAAGTAATGTACAATATACATAATTAATAAGAATCTACATCAAGGACAGTCCCTTTATAAAGTAGTTGAAGAATCTGTGTATCTGTAAGCAGCGTAAAAAGAATTGACAAAGAAGCTTAAAACATAGAATGCAGAGCTGCCTCTTCATTTTCTATCTTGCATAAGAAAAGGCCTTGTAGTTCACCTAAATTATCTCTGGATGGATTTAACAATGAAGTGGTGCATAAAACAATAAATAACTTCTACATAGAAAAAGGAGTTTTAAAAAGTTGCATTCCAAACTAAAGTGCACATTGGACTTCCAAGGCAGCATCTCTAGTCTTAGAAAAATAGTATTACGGCTGGGATTTCATTGGAGAGAAACAAGAAACAAGAGAAAAATTCTGGTAGAAAAGCAACAAATTGAATCATTGAGATGTTCTTATCTGAGATCTATTCAGAAGTATAGAGACAAAGGGCATCCAATAATATATATAGATGAACCTACATTCACAGTACTCGCATAACACATGCTTGGAGTGATGACTCCCTATAAGATCGTTCTCGCAGATGTCTAAAGGACCACAGCTATTTATACTGCATGCAGGAGGTGAGTAAGGTTTTGTGCCCATTGCATATCTGCGACTCAGCAATTACAAAAGGTGGCTGAAAGAAATTCTGCTTCCACATTTTCTACCATGCCTTGTGCTGGTTATAGATAATGCACCATATCATAATGTGCTGATCAACAAACTACCCACATCAAACTCCAAAAAAAACCACGAAGATAGGTTGGCTACGGTCACATCTGAAAGAGGACGAATGTACAAAAATAAACTTCCCACAGATGAAAAAAGCTGAGATTTATGATATGATACTCCCTCTTAAGTCACAGCACCACAACTACAAGAGTCATAGTCTCCTGTAACACTTTGGTCATAATGTTTTATAACTTCCTCTGTATCATCCTGAGCTCAACCCTATAGAACTTATATGAGCTACAATAAAAAACTGGGTTGCTGACAATAATGCAACTTTCAAAGTGGATGAGATCACAAACTTGCTGATCAGAAGATAAACTCTATAACAGTGGCAGAGTGGCAAAGCAAATGCGAACATGTCAAAGACATTGAAAAACAGTACTTGGAAAGGGAAAGACTTACTGATGCTGGTCAAGAATTGTTGATTCTTTCAGTGACGACAGTGATGGTTCTAATGAAAGTGGTGGTGGTGATGATAGAAAACAAGATGGGAGAGAAGAAGGGGAAACATCCACAGGATTATGTTTCATCTCTGGCCTCTCACCTTTGGAATAGTAACACAGCATTTGGTAAGTAAAGTCCACTTTTGGCAGTACTGTACATGTTTACATTTGTGCTTTGGTTGCAAACCTTATATATTCCTGTTGTTCCACACAAGGGGCTGTTCTGTTCTTCCCCACCCTAGACTTCCTCCTCCTCTGCATTTCTGCAGAGTTGAAATAATTAGCCTATACCAAGGTAAATGAAACAAAAATGCTCTTCTGTACGGTTCTATGCTTTCAGAAGTTGAAATACAGAATAATAATGAAAGAGTTCTGAGACAATTGGCTTCTACAGTGAAACAAAATTTGCCGTTGATGTCTTAGATCAGATGTCAAGATTATATTCATCTCATTCTGGTACACATCGTTGGCTAATACATGCTTTTGATAACATCCTTGATCTAGCTGCTATCAACTCATGGGTTATATTCAAGTCTGTGACTGGACAGCAGATAGGTCGAAGTTTCATTCTTGCAGAACTATACAAAGAATACATGCAACCTAGAAATCAAACAGAAGAGAGGAAGTAGAAGAAGAGGTGGTGGCAAGAACGAAACCAAGACAGCAGTGCCAAATGTAGTGTAGAAATAAGACCACTGTAACTTGTATCAGGTACAAAAAATGCGTCGGTCAAAGTCATAAAGAAAGTGATTTGTACAGTTTATAATTAGATATTTTACAGTCAAAATCATTATACCGTGATTAAGCTTTAGATAATACATAATAACCAGAAAGAGAGAGAAGTAAAAACCCATTATTTTTTTTATTAATGTATGTCAGAGTGATTTTACATTAATAATTCAATCAGGTACAATATGTTTACTGCCTTTTATCACTTCAATTCCTGTCATTTCATTACTAATTTATGAATGTGAACTGACATAACAATGCATTGAGTGTTATGGAGTCAGCATTTGCACTTTAGATATTCTTAAAGTGGTGAAAAAATAATTTGAAAAAAAAGTTAAATTTGTAATGTAAACCTGTCTATAATGATAATAAATATGTATGTACTTTATGCATAATTGTGGTGAGTGACTATTTGTCAAAAATCTGTGTGTTAAAAGTAGCAGTCAAATTGGCAGTTTTAAGTATAAACTAGCTCTGGCGGTTCTAGTGTGAAAAAGGTAGTGTTAGGGCATTCTGAACACACACAGCTTGATGCCAGGTCATTCAGTAACCTCCAACTTGCAAATGGAAAGTTTTAAATGTGCTTCATGTTTGTTGTGGTTCTTTAAACTGTTTCATTGTGTATAATCACATAGAAGATATTAATTACAATATTTCAGCTGTCACTGAATAGTGGTTTGGTTACATATATGCAGAATGATGCTAGTATTTGCAGCTACAGTTACATTTTTATTAGATTCTGTTTAAAGGTGATATCCATTTTAGTCTAGCTCATTTCCTCAAAAAAAAAAGTTGAATTCTTTCTGCCTCTTTCCGAAGTATTGTGTAGATACTTCCTAAGCTGGAATATGAGTTAGTAATTTTGTGTTTAAAGCTCAAAAATATGACCAGAGGAAGAAGTCATTAAAATGATTTAGAATCCTGGCCAGTAATTTGCACATTGCACATGTAATTAAGTTATCCATTGCTTCCATTAAACTTATATGTAACATAGCATGTTGTGTTATCTTATAAGCAATTTCTGCAAAAAAAAATCATAGAAAATTGAAAAAAGGAATAGCTTTTATGCTTATTTTATTAGAAATATACTAATCAAAATGAAATATAAGTGAATGGGAATATAAAGCGGTTTACATCTGGGCACCTAAAAGGAAAGTAAGAAAACACGGTTAAGTATTAAGTCACCTCAGCTCATTTCATTTTATTAAACTGATAAAACAGAATATTTTATATAAGTTTTCTTCCAGGTCCTGGAGTTAACATTTGTTGAGTATTTATGTAAAATTTAGCTTTAAAAACAAAGGGGGGTGTGAATTATTATTCAAATGAAATGCTGATTTCAAATCATCCTAAGTCCACGTATATATATATATATATATATATATATATATATATATATATATATATATATATATATATATATGTGTGTGTGTGTGTGTGTGTTTTCCAGGAGAAGCAGGTTATTGAAAGTTATTTAACCTTATTGTGCAAAGAGAATTGTTGAATCCCTTACATTAAGCAACCAACCAGTATTCCTAGAAATTATGAATCATCCGTATGTCATTTGTAACACCAAGGGATGTACAGACTTTGGATGTTTCTGAAACCACTGTTTCAAATATTGATCAAATTGTAACTAAATATACTGTACATATTGGAAATGTTTTATTGCTTTGTATATATATTTTGTTGATTGATGTGAAGCAAATTGTAATTTGTATTTATTTCTACATAGATACAAAGGGGGCCAAAAGAATGTACACATGATTAAAAGAAAGATCAGTTTCTTCTTCTGACTGCAATGTCCTGAGCAGAAAAGAAGAGGTAACCATGCCTATTTTCCCTTCAGGAGACAATTTCATTGCCTAATACAGAGAGTAAGAGGTGTCCAACTTTATTACCACAGAATAATTTGTAATAAATGGTCTTTCTTTATGAATATACAACATTCCATGCAGACTAATGTAAATATACATACATTAATTGTACATTAAATTAAGATCAAAATGAAATTTCAGCCTCTCTACCATCAACCATTTAACTGTGTGCTCTACAGTAGCACATTGAAATAATTAAATTTACAGGTGTTCATGAAAATAATGGGAACACATACTACCAAAATAGTACAGGGTTGTTAATACAACTAGAGGCTGGTGGAGCCGCTGGCCAAATTACTGACAGAGTACAGTAGGTTACACAAGAAAGAGATGCTGAATCGTCGGGCATAGAATGTCTACTGAACGCATTACTAAAAATAATAATAATAGAAGAACACTAACCTAAGTTATAAATGATGTTGAAAGTGTTGTCCCTCAGCAGTAATAAATCAATAACATGGACAACGGTAATTTTATACGGTTTAAATTTAAGTGTTTTGGTTGCATTTCTGGCAAGAGGATATTGACACCCATTTCCTGAGCAAGGCAATATTTTTTGGGAAAATGTTCAAGACGTTCCCCAATTGTGTGTAACTTTCTTCAATAAGAATACAGCACCTCATAACCCATTTCCTACCATTCACAGATCCTGTCTCTGGAACTTTGCAATAAGTCACTGAACAGTTTCTCTATTTGGAACATGATTACCAGGGTATTCTCTTGCCAAACACCTTATTACTTCTCTGCAGGAATCAGTTTCCATGTAATTGTTGTACATAAACACTTTGTTCAACACTCAATGGTGGCATAAATAACAAAGAATGGCATAATTAACAAAGAAGAATAATAACACTAGGTAATGCATAAACTAATACACAGTGTAAACAGAGAAGTGTATATAACAAAGCCAATCCTTGAGAATCATGCGCTCTATTTAACTCCAACTGACTAGATAACCGAACATCCGGCAGCAGCACTGGCAGACTGGTGCCAGGTCATTTCACTGTGTGAAGTAGCTGTGCTCTACCGGCCGCTACTAGTATTAGCTGTATACATACAAATAAAGAATGCAGTACATGTAAACATGCACATAGTTGCAATGTAAATAAGCCAAAAAAAAAGATAGTAAATGTGATAGACAAGTTTACTCCCATATTTCCATAAGCTGGCTTTTCAGACCCTAGGTTCCTACCTCAAATTGCTCAGTAGAGCATCTTCTATGTCTTGTTTTATTTTTACATGCTTTTCCCTATGTCCTTTTTTAATTTTTGTACACTTTTACTGAAAAACACTGCATATAAAGGAAGTAATAAATATAAGTACTCATAAAATTGTTTGGTCAGATCTGTTACTAACATCTCAAGCTTCAAGTTTCATTAAAATAGCTTTAAATATTAAAGTAACAATATACACAATAAATACACCTATTGCCGCTACTACCCCGCCAAAAAAGTTTACATGACAGAATTTTGAGGACAAAAATATGTTTGAGTTTTATTACTTTGTAGGATATCCCTTATATCTGGTTTCTTTTAGCAGGCACGATTTCATACTTGGTGCGCTTTTCCTGACATTGACTGTTTTAGTCATAACCCATTCTTCAAGCAGTCTTCTCTTAACATCGTTCGAGGTGATGGGAAAAGAATTTCTGATTATTTATTCAATTTTATCCATTAACCCACATACAATTACATTACCATTTTTATGCTTTATTGTAGTTTGCAAACTTTTTCTGTCCTATTCTGTATTGGGCTTGTGCCAAACATGAACCTGCCTTTGGAATCAAACTCATAAAAATGGGCTTTCATAAAAACATTAACATTGTCCATTCTCAAACTTTTTAAATATTCTGTAGCAAGCAGCAACCTCTTTGCCATGTTGGTTTTATTCATATAAGGCTTTTTTCTGGCTACCCTTACAGTTTTTTACCCTCCCTCCTGTTCTGAATATTCAATTTTTTTGGTCTCTTTGCATGCTATTTGGCACTTCAGTACTCCACAACAGTATAGAAATACACTAAATTTTCAGCGAGGATATTAGAGATGAGCCTCTACTTTTTATACCCATTTAAGTGGATAAATACAAACATAAATTAAAGTGAACTAAATATTAAAGTGGTATGTATATATATTCTTTGGCATCAGTACCTGGATATCGGTATATGTTTCAGAATTTCCAGCCTTTTGATATTTAGTTTGGTCTTTAAGCATACAATTTCTTTATTACTTATTTATAATCTCAAATAGCTTTGAGTTATGCAGAAAATTTCTCTGTGACCAAATACTGTAGGAAGTACCTGTAGCACTTCTGTTGCATACTGTGCTCATAACACAATGTGATAATCACCCACAAGCCTTCCACATAAGCCAGAGTTAATGTCAGATACTTATCACAGGCTAAAAGTGCATAACTTAACTCCTTTAGAAGCAATAAGAGCAGTTTGCCTGTGTAGTAGGTCTGTATTAGGCCATTATTACAAGCACACAAACAAATGTTTTAAGTGAAAATTAACTGTATGGTTACTTAAAGTGTTAGGCCTGAGAAACTCCCATGTATAGTAAAATTTAGGTGATTGGAATGTTTTTTTTTTTGTTTTTTTGTGTAATTCAAGCTTTTCCATTGCCGCCATGAATTTTCTGTGTAAACAATGCATAAATATTGTCTTTTATTAATACATAATTTGTTTAATTCGAGGAAAATCACTGGCATTGCACCAAGTTATGGAATGTGGGAGGGTACTCTCTATGATAATGGGCAAATTTTCTAATTGTAAAACTGTAATGTTGTACAGTTAGCTCTTTTTCTGCTTACAAAAAGTGGGAGACATGACAATAGACTACTTCTTAGGGTGACTAAGTACTATGCTCCACTCTTGAGGATATCTCAGAGAAATTTGTAGAATCAACCACTAAGCAAAAGTAAAGCTCAAGTACATATCAGAGTCTGATATATCAATAAGGCTTACACATCTCTTAGAAAACATATGCCCTTGTGCCCACAGCAAACCTATGTTACAATGACTCACATCATCATTAGGCCTATCAGTGTATACTCTTGTTACATGTTTTATAGATTGCCTGTACCATTCTTTTTAATTCAAATTCTTGGCTAATTAGAGTATTTTCGTATACCCTTCATATTTAATTACACAAGATGCACTGTATATACATGCATAATTATTTCCATTATGTAGCAAGTTAGAACAAGGTTTTGGAACTTAGTGAACCATCCATCTATAAGATGGAAGACAGCATAAACTAGAAATAGTTCTTAAAGGGATTAAGGCATGCATTAAAAATAGCATCCAGTAAGAAGATGGGAGGTAGAGCTTAGATAGGTATAGCCTTAAATTTATGCAAGGCAAAACATGTAACTAATCATATAATGCAACAGGTACCCATAATGCTAGTTAACCATCTCAGTATGAACAGCATGTTTTATAGAACACCACACATATGTTGGTTAGGATCATCTGACACACTTGTAACTAAATGGCATGCTTTGAAAGTATATCACTGCACATTACTACCATAATTTAGTCCCCATCTTTAGTAATTAATAGATATTTACTTTTTTGGCTCTCTTTGTACATATGTATTTAAAAATGTATATGTTATACACAAGCACCAACCCATATATATATATATAACATTTTTGTTAGTTAAAATTAAAATATAAATGATTAAATTTTAAGGCAAGGAACTAGAAGAATAAGAATTAAAAAAAAAAAAAGATAGTAGTAATTGGAGAAAGCTAAGTACAGATATGTTGAAAGTTAACTCTTTCCAAGATTGTGCTGGAACTACTAAAAGTATTTTAGTCTTTAAAAAAATAATAAGTACCATCATATGGTAATAATTGCTGTAATGTTTTGTTGTTGAATTATTTCTTATTTTAATCTTATAATCTTGAATAAAATTGCACGGTCTACATTTCCTCTGCTATTGAACTGTGTGTAGTTTTATATCCTGTATTTGCAAGGTTAGGGTTGGTTTAACCTTGTGAATGCCCTGGTAGCAAACAAAATTAGAATATTTACTATAGCACTGAAAATGGTAATATTATTTATCTGCATAGTGCAGAAAATATTATGTAGGTTTTAGAGCAAAAACCAATATAAAAGTATTTACATGTTGTTTAATACCCAGCCTTGGAATTTCTAAAATCTCAATTTTTTAAAGTGCCATATTATACTATAAAAAGAGATGAGAGAATTTAATTGTGTAGGGTATTATGTAGTTATTCTTCAGAGCTGTAACATACAAAGATGGGCAATTGTAAATCATGAGACTGAAGAGAGTTTGACTAGTTTGGAAACTTCAAGCACAATCTGGGTATTTTTTTTTTCTGATTTGATACATCACAAAGACCTGGGTGATTATGTATGTATTTCTTTTTCTTATAATTAGGCTGACCCATCATGGTCTAGGTTTCATAATGTCCTTTCATATAAATGTTTTTGGAAACATTTTACATAGATTTTTACTTTCAACAAAGGACATTTTAAAGCTTGCTTACATTACACTTAGCAAACCTGCAGTAGTTGTAATTATGCAAGATATGAAATAACTGGAAAGTGGAGTTACAAAAGAAATGTTGTTTCTCTACAGGATAAATATCCTTACTGCATTGTCCAGCATATTATATTCTTTCCTAAGAAGAAGGTTACATAAAACACTTGAGTGGTTTAGTCTTCACCCTGAAAAAATTTTAATCACATCACAGTTAATTTACATATGTAGGCTTTCATGGTGAAGTCATGTGTAGAACTTAAGTCTTACAGGCTGTGTAGCCATGGTCTAGTGCAAAAGATCAAAGTTAATATATTGGATAAATAGTCTGATCCAACTAGACACTGAATCAATCACTCCTGCCACTGAAGATGTGAGACATCTGGAAAAAGAAACTTTTCCACTAGACCATGTGCACAGCAAGAAATACCTGTGCGCTATGTAGTTGGTTTATTAGTTCCATTGCATTTAATTCTATTACTCATTGTTGTTAGTGACTTGAAGGATATATGAGCCAACATGCAATTCTTGTACCTGTTCTTGATGTGCTTTACTATATTTTGTAGCCTTTACTGACTTCATTGCCTTATCAATATTCACATATTAATTTGAAGTCTGCCTTTAATGAGCTTTGACTGTAGAGTCTGGAAGTAAGTGCTGTATCAAATAACTAATCTTTAGCACAATTCTTGGAGTTGTTTATTATATACACAATATATAAGATATATGCACTTGTATATATCTTGACAAAATATGAAACAAAATGAAATTATATCCACATATCTTAAAAATTTCAGTAGATGGAAAAAGCGTACAGCATCTAAACCAGTGTTTCCCAACTTTTTCATACTGGCAGGGGTGCCCATCCCTCCCCAGAACAATCATCCTCCCCCTTATTTTTTTCTGAGAGCTCAATTTCAACTATTTTTTTTTATGTTGCTGGAAAACTTTGCAAAGGGGCTGTCTTATAGGTAATTATTGTGATAAAATACACAATAAAAGCTTAAATAAATAATTGGAACGTTAAAATCAATATAAAAAAAATTATATTTGCAGCAAAAAATTACAAATAAAAATATTTGGCAGGTGATGTATTTTATTACTTGGCATTTCTATGTATCCTGTTGTATCTATCTAAAAATAGACCAATATAGTAAGAGTAATAACACTGTACTTACTGAACAACTACATATTTACCTATAATGTTAGTTTTTTTATACATGTCCAAAAATATCATTTGATATGCCGCACTATACCATATACTATGAATGGTACTTAGCATTACTTTTGGGGGGGGGAAGGATATAGTATATTTAGATTAAGAAACCTAAAGACACAAACTGAGTTAACAATTACAGTACTCGATTAAAAATTATAATAAATGTCTTTATATTACCTACATTAATTTAGTTCAATATTTTTGTGTTCCCAAAAATTTTGAATTCTCTCCAAAAATGTTCCTGATGGCGTAGCTTGCACCATTATCTCCCCCTCCCCAGTGGGTAGCTTTGCATATTAGTGTACCCCTTTTTAACTGATTTTTATTAATAGAATGTTTGTCAAACACTTTTGTTCCACATAACAGTACATGCTTCAAGGAGGCGTCCCCAATCTTCAGCTGATTTGAGTAAAATTTCTTAGGATTGCAAGTGAGCTTGCTGGATTTTGTATCATTGGCCTTCAGGTAATAAAATGTGCTTCTTCCTTTTAGGAGATTAAAGAATGGTATAATTTAATAATTTGGGAAGAAGTGCAGTTGAAGGATCATTATTAACTAGGAACAAACATATTTTGGAAATCAGTTGGCACCATTTTCAACCTATTTCGATTGCTGTTAATGTAGGTGATTGATTTGATTTTTAAGGAAGCTTTCAAAGACACAAGGCACCTGAACCATAGGCTTTTTGTGTGCTCCCCATTGCCTCCGTAGTTATTTTTTTTAAGGCAATGCATTGGTGAAGTGTAAAAAATGTAAACATTTTCAATTTTTTTATTTTAATACTTGTACTTTCATGCTACACAACTGTTTTTTTTTATTTTAATATTAAAAATTTTTAAGGCACAAATGGCTATGGTCCTGAACCATTTAGGTAAAGCACTGCGTTAAACTTTAAACTCCATTTTTCTCAGTTTCTTTTTTTCGGCATTTTTCTCTTTTCAAAATGCTCCTTGAACCACAGTTTGTAACTTATTAGTTTGAAATTTTCAAGAATTATGAATTTAAAAATTGTGCTGTAGTTAAAAATATGAAGTAGTTCAGCTGAAATTAATTATTTTCCATACTCACATTAAAAAAAGCTAAAAAAATTCAATAGCATGTGAACAAAACTTCTTTTTTGCCTCCTCTATCTTTCAAACTAATTAAAACTAAGAAATACCTGCACAACAATTTCTATATATTTGCATACTAAGCTCAAATTAAAAATTTTGTAGTGATATGATAAACCATAGGGCCCATGAATCATTTTATATTAAATAAAAAAGTGATTAAACATGAATAAAAAATTAATATCTTAACAACGGTTTGACAGCATGTTAAAATTTGTGTGCATTGTATGTTTTATAGTCTGAGTGTAACAATCAAAAGAAAAAACTTTCAATTTTTTTATATTCACAGATGAATTGCCTTAAAAAGATTTAAGACCTTTCCTATAAAGTGTTTATTATCTTCTCCTGAGCTCCAAAGATTGTAAATCTGCATCTTTCTACATAATTACCTTCTACAAGGAAGTATTCAGCAGTTTCTGCTGATTGTTTACAGAGGCCACAAAGAGGTTTGTCATCAAAGAGCTTCATAGTGTGGAGATGTCTCCTGAAGGGTCCATGTTCATTTGCGGTCCCTTAAAATTAGGGCTTAGTTGGGTATACATGTGATGATTTGACTATGGTTTTAACCAATTTTGACCAAGGAAGTTCTGCATGGCGTGAACAGATCTTGTTAGCCAATTGGTATAGTGCAGTTCTATAGGTGGTATAGTTTCACTTACTAGTAAGACTTGTTCTGGTCCAATAAAAGGGGTCTTGGCCTGATTCCGTGCTGTAGGCGAGTGTAGCTCTCTTGTGGTGTTTCAGGAACTTGCTGAAAAACTCTTTGGTGGAATTTCAAAACTAAAAACTCGTGTCTTTGTTTTTCCAAATGTAGATTTGCAGTCAATTTCTGTTGCTTAATTAATGTTTTAAGAGTACAGGAGTGGGATTTATATCATGATTTTTAGTCCAGAAATGAGCGGTCATTGCATTAAATTAATGATTTTATATTAGCTTCCAGGCTCTAGTGTTCAGCTCATTATTGCAGAAGCTGATTTGTGAAAAGCTCATCTCAATTTTGCACATCATAATCGCAGATGTACATGTATTGCTGTCATGAAACTATGTGGATTCATGAAATTAATTGTTTTACACAATCTAATATGTATTTGACTTTTCATTTGTCAGAGAATATAACTAAAAGACTGTGACAAGATTACATTGCAATTGCCATGTGTACAGGATATCTCAAGAGAGGGACAATTTGAATTTTAAAATAAAGTTTATAGTCAGGAACAGAATAGTATTTGTGTTTCTAATACTACTATTTTTGTTAAAAAATTTGTTTGTCCATAAATTTTTCCAGTCCTCTCTGCCCTAAAAGAAAAGGTCACAGTATCGTATATGCTTCTATATACCATTTGCAACTTTGTAGTAATAGTTTTATTTCAGTTAACACAAGCATGCAATCATGCTTCAATCATTTGTTACAGTTCAAACCATATGATTACAAAATGTTCTAAGACTTGAAAACACATCATTATTCTAGCTGCAGTTGACCATAACATTGTTGTTACTCAGACTATTGTGTGCAATATATAGCATAAAGACTAACCACTGGCATGCCTAGTGCAGTTTAGCTTCATGTGATTGACTTAATGCAATCTTACCATATAAAAAGCAGCTTTCCTGGAATGGATATTGGGTGCAAGCTAATGAGAGAAATTTATACTAATGTTTTTGAGATACCTGTTACAATGTTTTAATTATTTATAACAATAAAAAGTTAACTCATACCAAATATGTAGCTTTTTTTTCATTAATTCTATACCCATCATTACTATGCTTTCCTAATAAAGTAAGTATTTAATATTTGTGTCATTTTTGTAAATGCACTAAAATTTGTATGTGATAAAAGCTTCTCTCTCTCTCTCTTTTTTGTGTGTGTGTGTGTGTGTGTGTGAGAGAGTGAAATTTAAAAAGGATTGTGACAGCTAACATTTAGGTATTTCATTACATTACAGCACTAGAGGTCTGGGGTATTCAACAGGTCCACATAGATATTTCAGTATGCAATTTCCTAATTGTACCTTCTTACTTATTTAAAATGTTCCAGGTACATTGAATAGAGCCCAAGTTTGAACAGAAATTGCTACGTTTACCTAGAGTTTAAAGAGAAACTACGATTTGTTAGACAAATAAAATAAAAATGTTTTCTTTACAACAATGCACAAAATTTTCCACTTAAGTTTCTCTAAAAGTGTATATTCAGTAGGAACGATGGTTCTATGCCGGTGACCTTGTTTCTTCACGCACTGAAGAGAGTCTATGTCTAATGCCAGGCAGCTCTCTGCCCGCCTGCTTACTGGAAGACGTGGGACTTTGCTGATACGACATAAACACACACCACACCATTACATCGATTGGTTTATTCTCACTATTATCAGATTGCTCTATCATTCTTTTATATTTACACATTATACACAAACCTTGTCACGTAAATGCATTGTCGTAAACTAGCAGGGGCTTTATTAGTGTGATAAACACTCTACACCAGACATATCACCACTGTCGTTTTCTTCTGCAAGACTTTCCCTTTCATCGTCATCAGTCTTCTTCTCGTTCGCTGTCACTATATTTCCTAACCTGGATTACAGAACCTTCTAAGACATTTTCAAACAGGCCTTGTTGTTCTTCAATGTATTTGTCTTCCTACTTAATGTGTTGAGAGGCATTTTACCACTTTTCTACGCTAATGTCCTCAACATGTTGTTAGCTAAGCTTAATCAATATCATCATGTAGTTTAAAAGGGCGTTCTACCAAGCTACCCATTGCTCTATATCAGCCCAGATGAGTTCTACTCGAGTAAGCCCCGAAGACTAGGATGGTAATCGGAGAACATTGTGTGCATGGCCTACAAATTATCAACGTAAATTTTCGGAATAGGTTTTGACCCTTACTTAGGTTGTAAAGCTCCAAACTTAGCATCCTTTCATAGAATGGGGCAAGTTCTGCATCATATTTTGGTATGAGGCAATGGGGCCTTTTCCAACTGCACACTATGGTAGGGTGCGTTATGCATCACCAAGACAGATCTGAGAGGCAAGGTAGGAATTAGTTTTTCCATTAGCGATTTCTTTGTATTTATTCCCATCATTTTGTGTTATATTAACCTTTGTTATTTTTACATAAAATGTCGCAGAAGGCAAGAACCTCTAATAAACACACCAAAATACACAATAACTATATGCAATCCAAGTTTAATTACAGAAACACAGGGGTGTCATTTAGGGGGGCAGGGGGTCAATTGGCCCCCTCCCCTATGTTACGAGCAACATTATTGCTCTACCAAATGAAACATTACAGTTGTACTATTAATAGCAATATTTCACATTTAAGAAATAAAACATCTATATATAATCTCGTTACAATCCACATGAACATTTGTGAAACTGCTCCAAGCAATCTTGGCCCCCCAATGCAGAAACTGAAATGACGCCCCTACAGAAACATATAGTGACTAATTTATAAACACAACTTCAAGGTAGCATCAACAGAGGCTGACAAGAGAGATGTTACTCGAACTACTGCTGCCGTTAGACTGAGGCGATGGCTCTTACTGCGCATGCCCGAGAATTGGGGGCTCGCTCACTGTACAGATAACCAGTGCGCATCGTTCCTACTGTAATAGTTTAATCTCTGTTTATAAAAGATATTGGTATTTCCGCACTTTCCCACTTAAGTTTAAGTGTATATAATAGTTTAATCTCTGTTTATAAAAGTTATTGGTATTTCTCCTTGGATAGAATAATTGCATATAAAATAAATTGAATATTAAAATCTAATTAATTTCAAATTTGCAGTATGCTGAAGTGCCAGTGAAACTTTTTCTACATATAATAAAATTGTAACTGAAGTTTTTCTGGTATGTTTTGTTTGTTTTTGTATGAATAATTGACACTACTGTGTATGAAGTCAAACATCGAAGCCAAAATATCACATTTTTAAAATGTGGATGTTTGTGTTGTTTCTTCTTTCAACAATGTTCAAACTAATTGAGGTATTTAGCTTAAATTAAAATAGTGGTGTATTATTAGTAATTAAAAGCATGGTAGACGTCGTGAGAGTGATGCGCACTTAATCATTTAGATTAATTGCTGAGTCGATTTTGTAACACTACATCACTTACAATGTTTAAAAACAGAAAACATGTTTATGGAACTATTTGCTCCCATCATCAATTCCTGGTTGACTTTCGGCATCACTTCTCATGGTGGTTAGATGAACCTCTGAATTAGTATGTCCCTAGTGGAATTTCAAAATTGAAAACACAGTTCTTGTTCTTCTAAAAGTAAATATTTTCCCAAACTGCAAGTTCTGTTTTCCCTGAAATGTTTTTTAGTATTTTTGGATTGTGTTTTGCTCCCTCCAAAAATGCCAAGCAATTGCTGATTTTTCTTCTTTTTCCATATGTTCTTTTGCTCTTGTTTTTGTTTCTTTTAGTTTTCCTGGTGTAGATTTTTTTTTGCAGTCATTGCAGCTGATCTGGTATATTCCTGGCTTGTTCTGTGGGATGTCGTATTTGAATTTAGAATTTAATATGTTCTTGATGGAGTCACTGCATCTGGGGCCAAAATGTTATTGTGCTGTTTGAAGCTGCTGAACTGTATGTGAATTTCTTGAAAATCTGGTAAAACAGAACTTGAGTTTGGGAAAATATTTATACTTGGAAGAACTGGACCATGTTTTCAATTTTGAAATCCCACCAGACGACATACTAATGCAGTGGTTCATCCAACCACCATCAGGAATGATGATGGGAGCAAGTAACTCCAGAAATGTATGTTCTGTTTCTAAATGTTGTAAGTAATGTAGTGTTACGAAATGAATTCAGTAATTAATCTAAATAATTGTGTTTTCATTATTATTTTTAATATACCTTTTTAAGCAAGAGTGGCTCTAGATATATAAAAAGAGAAAATTTATAGGTATGTGTTGCTATATGCTGGCTATTCTTACAAAAGCTTAGTTTTCTAACTACTACTTGTTAATCAAGATAAACATTTGCAGAAATAGCTTCATTTTTTTTATTTAATTGTAAGTACAAAGGGACTGTGTGTCAGATGTTTAAAAATTGGTACTAAATGCTGGCCTTGTAAGTCCATACTCTTTCTGTGACATCTTGAGAACCAACTGAATGGCGACACGTTCAAAAATTAAAAGTATTGAAAAATTCAAATCAATAACATCCATATTTCACAAATGCCTGATGCCACACGCACACCTCTATTGACTCTCCATTTATAAACCATCTTTCGTCTTTTTAATTTTGATCCCTTTCTTGAATACTCTTATCTTTGAATTGCTTGCATTACCTTTAAACCCCATTCTGTACAGAATTTAAGTTTCATTCATAGCATGCTGTAACCCTATCACTGTTGTTACTGCCCCTGCTATGAGATCATCAGCAAATAGTAGTCCTGGTATCTCTTTCTTCTCCATAACTGGACAATGTTCATTACTTTTCATTCTATCTAAAATATCGTCTATAAATAAATAATATTGAACCAAGTTTATAACCTTGTGCTGCATATATTGAGTAGTTCTACTTCTTTCGCATCTAACACAAAATTTATTTCCTTCGTGCAATTTTTGTATCCCCTCAATAAATGAAGTACTTACTCCTTTATTCAATTTGTATGCCAAAGCATCCCTGTTTATAGTGTCGAAAGCCTTCTCAAAGTCTGCAATAAATATATATATATATAAACTACCCCTTTTATTTCTTAGGTATTTGTTCACTCTAGTGTGAATATCATTACGTTATCTATTGTTCTTCTTCCTCTCCTAAAACCTGCTTCGTATTCTAAGATAGCTTTACCTTCCATCTCTGCCCAGTCATACAATCTTCTACTTAATACACTAGTATTTTGTTAGCGTTTAAAATGGTATTAAAATAATTCAGCCTGAGGCATTGTATCCAAACTTTCATACAAAGATAGTGAGTGCTATTTCAAATTGAATAAGACAGAATGCAAGGTGTTGTATAGTTTGCAATCTGCTTACATTGGATTTATAACCCTCGCTGCCACACTACCTTTCTCTTTTAATGCACATGTTCAGCAACCCAAGCACAGCAGCAGGTCTGCTGCATTAGGTAATAAACATGGCAGAAGATGTTACAGAGAAGCGCAAACCAATATTGAGCTACAGCGAAGTTCTGCTGATAGGGAAAGGAGTACTGGTTGGTACCTAATTACTAAAATGTCACCTTGGCATTCTGTGAAAAATGTTTAAAATATTATTATTATTATTGCCCTTGCAATAAAGGTAAAATGTATATAAAGATCTTTGTTTGCACTTTATTTATGATATACTGCCAGATGACAAGCTGATCAAACCTGCTTTTGTGCTTGTTACAGTTACCCTCAAAAGTGTTAGGATTTAAATGGTTACAATGTAATTATCATCTGCATTCCATTGTTCTTTAATAATTACATGATCTTTACTACTTTTATTTAAAATATAGATAATTCCTGTAAACATTTGCTGCCTATGCAGAAAAAGTTTGTTTTTATTTTGTCCCTTATACTTTTGCAAGTATCTATTAACCCTCCGCAGGCGCACGCTTTGGTAGAACCCGTTAGTCGCATGGGGCCTAGTAGACCCGTGCTATATTTTTGTTGTTATTGTTTGTATTTTTGTTTTCTTTCGTTTGTTTTCTTTTTTTTCCTGTTTTTACCTTTATTTAGATTAAGCGTACAAGGCTTTCATTAATAGGTATTATCTTACAACATAAAAATAAAAGCTAAAATATGAGTACATAATCGTTATAAATTGTATTACAGTAAGTATAAAGAAATACATTGCCATTTGCAGGTATACATACAACTTGTAATTTCAAATGTTCAGTTACTCAGAATCATCTACTATCTCACCTGTGTTTTCCCCGACTAAGCAACTTTCGCAAATAGTTTTAGCATGTTTGCTCAAACACAGGGGGTTGTTGCATTTCCCACATGCATATTTAGTTTTGCAGTTCATTTTGTCTTTGGTGCTGGGTTCACATCGTTTCCTTTTCAATGTGTATAGTGGTTTATTTGACAATTCATCTACGCCGGATTCTTCAGGTTTATATTTTGTCAGAAGTCCTTTCAAATCATCGGATAGATTTGATGCTGTTGCTCTCCTTTGTAGCTGTTGCAACAGTAAAGCTAAAGATAGTGATTTCAAATACTCCTGCCTTGTGGAATATTTATTTTGGTTTCCAAGGAAGATAACCCTAGAATTAATACCTGCAATGTTCAGGATATGGTCAAAAATTACCATGGGCCACCTCGTTCTGGCTACATTTTATGTAGCACACAATGCAGCAACTCCACATTTAGTGTCGTAATGCAGGATTATTTAGGCTTTTTCTCAGCACCTTCTGATAACTGTGTGGATGAAATATGTAGACTTGAGAGCAAAACTACTGTTTTACCCTTTTTTGGAACATATGAAACAAGTGTTTCATTTTTTGTGAAGCCAAATATGCTTTCGTACTGTCTGCGATCTTTTGGAGAAGTGAAATTAGTGGGTAACTCTTTTTTGTTCTTTCGCACTGTACCGACGAAAGAAAGTTGTCTTTTGCGCAATTCATTCACCAGCGATACACTAGTAAACCAATTATCTGCAGTAACGTTTCGTCCAGTGCCAGAGATTGGTTCAGTTAGTCTCAGCACTACAGCCTCTGCCGAGTTAGTTTGCAAATATGGTCCGTCCGGCTGCTGTCCACAATAAATCTCCATGTTAGTTGTATAAAACAGTTTTGCATCACTCAAACAGAATATCTTTATGTCATACTTGTTTGGTATATATTGTCTAAAAGCACATCGACCACGAAATGCCGGCAACTGTTCGTCGACAGTGACATTTTGTCCAAGAGAATAATGGTTCTGATAGTTGTTCAGAAGCAATGTAAACATTTCTCTAACGACAGCCATTTTATCCAATCTTCGTCGCTCCAGTCTTGAGCTTTTGTCATCAAAGCGAATACAGCGTATTAGAAAACTGAATCGTTTTTCGGACATAGCCATTCGGAATAGAGGAATTCCAAGATCGGTTCTCCAAAACTCGTGAATATTCTGGCGTCCACCACGAAAAATTCTTGCCAGGTACAATAAACCTAGGAAAGCTTTTATTTCTATTACATCTGTAGGTCTGCTGTCTCTTTCACAATCAAATTTGTGCTTCACACTGCTAATGTAAGTATTTGAGCTTTCAACAATCAAATCAACTGTATCTTCGGTAACAAAAAGGTTCCAACAATCAATTTCCATTTTCGCATTTTTGGCAGCTCCTACCACACCAGGAAGTTTGGTCAATATATTGTGAGCCCTTGTCTGTGTTATTTTCAAAGGTGTTTTTTTTTTTTCATTTTGTTCCATCTCTTCCTATGAATAACAACAGAATGTATTGTCAATAATAATAATAATAATAATAATAATTACTATGATACGCATATGATGTTACCTATAAAATACATGTTATCACACAAGCTGCTTTCATCGTCTTCCTCTTCATCTTCATGGTCAGTTTCTGAATCTAAAGATCTTGTTTCGAGTTTATCTTCTGAATCAGAGTCATCTTATTCATATAAGTTGTCATCCACGGGCAAGGCATCACCATCGCAAAGTAGGCAATGTACTTCTTCCAAATCATTCGGATTTTGTAGATTGAACCTTTTACTCGTATTCATGACGAAGCAGTAACAGCTCCTTGCAATAGTAAAGCAATATTGCACAAAAGCTAATGAGAAACAAATCTGTCAACAATATGTAACGAGAGCAGGTGCGCGGAGCCTGGTTGACCTGTGCGACACGTAACTGCTGATTATTCATTCCTCCAGCCAAACAAATAAACAGATAAGGTTATCGCTGCAGCAAATAATCGCGCAAGGTGTAATGTTAGATGTCCTAGTCAGGCAATTGCATAGGTGCGTTCGTTCGAAAATTATAACATTTATATAATGCCAGGGGTCTCTCAGGCCCCTAGCGACTGACGGAGGGTTAATTAGGTGTTATGGATTCAGGAAATTTATTGCACATAAGTTTTACCTGTATTTATAAGCTAAAATACACACACACACACACACACATGATTTATTTACTCAAGTGCTAAGAGTATTACAATAAAGAAGGTTGCAGAAAGTTCGCTATGGCCATTTATTCAGCAGATATCTAGTTTACATACCAAATTTATTTCTGTATTACAGTGGTTTCAATTTTTTTTTCCTCTTTACTGGCCATTTCTACTTGATTTTTCACTTTATATAAATACTGCCCACACTCCTGCATTCTTTAGTAAATATCCTTTTCATCCTTAGTTTGTCTAGTTTCTTGTGGTTATTAAATTCATTCCTATAATTTTCAGTATCTTTACATTCAAACACCGGCTATGGCCCAAGGTTAATGGGAAGTCGGCACCTGACAGTTGGAGATAAACAACAAGACAAGCACTTGCCAGCTTAAATACATGGAAGGTTCTATTGGCTACACAAGCAAGAGCAGTCAAGAATCTAGAGAGAGTTTGAGTCAGCAAGTACGTTTTTAGTGCGACATCACAAATGATTCTCCAAGCGATTCATCCAAAAGAAGAGGCTAAGTCACAAAGTGAAAGTTGATAAACTGGACCAAGTCATACCAGTGTCAGGAATGGGATTAAAAGCCAAGGAGTAAATGCTTAAAAAATTATTGGCCGGAATGCAAGAGAAAATTGTGAGTGAAATGAAGACTGTGTAATCTGGAAAGAAGAAAATAAAAGTGTATTTCACATTAGGGAAGATGGAGATAGAAATGGAAAATGTGTCAAACCAAAATTGAGAAATTGAAATCCAATCACATTGGTGACGTCAACTCTGTAAAAACTGAGATAAAGGAAATAGTGAAAGCCCTGAACAATGACATTGCAAAGGAGTTAGAAGGACTAAATCTGACAGGAAGATAACACTTATGCAGTGGAAAAGATTGTAGATCAGAAATAAAAATGGCTAGATGGGCAGAGAAAAGAAAACAAGAGGATGATAGAGGCCAAAATAGGCGAGCGTCTGGACCAGCAGGCAGAGATAAACAAGAATAACTAATGCTCGCCAGCATAAACACCAGGAGCACTATCGTCAAATAGCAGATTCTTTTGGAAATTTCTTACCCCCTCTCTCTTGCTTCAAGATAGTTTTAGAATGGAAGATTCCATTGGCTATATAAGCGAATGTTCCTAGAGCAGTTAGAGTTGATTCAGTTAGTTAGCAAGTACATTTCTGGTGCAACATTGAGTGCGATTCTCTGAGTGGGTTTTTGAAGATTGCTGTAGGAGAGATTGAAGAAGTCTTGTGTTCAACTCCCAAGCAAGTGAACCATCTGGAAGAAGAGGCTGCATCACAAAGAAGTGAAGTGACAGTATAAATTGGACAAAGTTAAATATGTTCCAAGTCTTTTTTGCCCTCCATACAATACACACTAACCCTGAATGAAACCACATTTCTTTGGCCTTTACTTCCATGCTATACCCTCTCTTTCCTCCTATTTACTTTATTAATATGATTTTCTCTTTCCTATGCACATTTCAACCTAATATAAAATACTAGTGATCTTTTCTCTATTGAATTATTAAACAATTTCACACGCTCATAAAAATCCTACTTTAACAACTTCTGTTGACACCTAGTGCTCCAAATTCAAGTCAAAATTTGCTGTGAAGGTCTCTAAAAATCCTGATAGGAAGCATATAAGTAGCACAAAAAGATTTGTTCTAAGTTTTTAAAAAAATGCAGTGGTTAATAGGTGTAGATTTCAAAAGAAATGAAAAACTTACCCTTTTGAATAGTGTGGCAACATATTCTGTGTATCATCAAAAGTGTTATCATAGAATCACATTCATTCTTTTTTATTAAAGTTTGGATCAAGTTGAAGGTGGTCTTGGTTTAATTTGTTTGTCAAGGTAACTTAAAACATTCAAAACTAAGAAAAGTAAGAACAAATGGCATACAGAGATACAAGCATTGCATTAGTTTTATTTTTATGATGTGTTGTAGGATCACATGTTTACAATTTTCAAATTTCCAGGATTCATGCTTGTAGTGGTACATTCAGCCCATTATGGAGCACTGCACAAAGCAGAATTTTGAGTGGCACAACAAAGCTTGTCCCAATAAATTATATTAATGCTACTTAAACAGATATAATTATGTTGGAGTATTTAACCAGTCTTCATTTGGGTATTGATGACAAAACAGATTGAGTGATAGCTGCAACATCCAAATAACAAGCTTGATAGGAATGGAAATAAGTTTATTCGGAAATACATTTTAAATAACATGTTAACTTTATTTACACTTTCTTCATATCATCCTTCCACACACTACAGCGGCATTTTCAGTTTTACAAAAAGGATTTAAATATATGTAGTATGTATATATTTTCATTTTAGCTCAAATCTGTTTCAGCACAATTTGTGCTTTCGTTTAAATTATAGTGCTAGAAAGTAATAAAACTACTTCAACAATTTCCACTGGCAGCATCAGAGAGAAGAGCACCACCCACCGAAGTGCAGTTCTGGAATTTCTTCATTTCTGTGGAGGCTTCAAAGATACAATGAGAATTCTTAACAATTCTTTAGCTAATAGATACTCAATTATACCTTAAATTTAATAAATCTGGCAATGATGTAGGCCTTAACACCTAGAAGCTCAGCCATTTATTCAGCTGTCAAGCCAAGAAACTTAGTAACTTTAGGCCTATTTCAAACAATTTTGGACGTATGTTAATTAACATTTGTAGAAAGGTGGCCTTAAGCTCTATAGTTGGCTAAAACCCTAAAATCCAAACTACTACAGATGGAAGTAAGAGTTGATAGTACAGTTGTTTTGTTATTTCACACAGTTTTCAAAAAACATTGGCATATGACAGTCATTTGCATACTTTAAAATGTATCATGTCATCTAAACTAAGGCTTGAGCTTCAAAATGTTAATACACTCTGGAAAAAACCTTATCTTGGTAACTCTAACTGATATTCAAAATTGGAATCTCTTGAATGTGAAACAGACATGCTACCCCAACATCACCGAGGTTTGCAAAATCTTATTCTTCTATCTAATTCATGTTAAGATAAACATTTGCAAAAATGGTTTTATCACACACTTCATTGTAGGTACAAGGGAAATACAGTAGGCAAGTCACATCTTTTAAAAATGGGTTGCTCTGTGTTGGCTTTGAAATTCTGAAGTAAGGAAAAAAGAATAGCAACATTAATTAAAAAATATCTCAGAAATTCTTAATGTCTCAAAAAAATGTTATTTTACATAATTTATGTATTTTGACGAGATCTACACTTTTTTGTGTGGTAAGCTTTTGTCTTTCTCTTACAATTTACAAGTTATACACAATTCATTCAGAATAAAGAAGATTTCACATTTAAGATATATATTTCATTTGTCATGCAAATATCTTAAAGCATATGGTATTGTCGCATTGTTGATTTAACTGTCAGTTATTTTCGTTTGTACATTAACTCAGTGCGAAGGGCCGAGGTACTAGAAGCTTCTATTAGCTGAGTGCACATGTGCATACACTTTGCACATTGTGTGTAAAAAGAAAGTTTGGCCTGCAGTACGTGCCAGGAGTAACAACATGTCTTTCTATGTTGTGGCAAGCTATTCATCCAGCCAGGCAGGAGCCTACCCTGACAATCCCATGTAAAATGGAACATATCTTGACCATTTAATTGTGATAATCAGGTATGTTCTCTTATTAATAAACATGCCTTAAAAGTGAAGTGTATTCTGACTATAGCCCAAAACCAACTTTAGGAGGACCCCAGTACTGAACGCTCCCGAGTTTCAGATAATTTAATAGCTTTATTACAAGTTTGGAAATGTAGGTTTGCCATGTTTTTGGCATAGCTGGTGTGTTCCAGGTGTGCAATGCTACCATTTTGGTGTGCAGCACAAGTTCATGAAACATTTTCCATGTAAAGGGTAGGTTAGGATGGGGGACTGGTTTGAAAATCTTAGTCACATCCTTGGAAGGCACTAAACTTAAAATACCAAGTTTGATATTTAACTAGCTTTTTGGCTTTTAATCATGCTGTTCACAGGCAGGCACATTGCTCTTAAGCTCATTTTCTTCAAGTTCAATAAAGATCTTATGATTAAAAGCCACAACTGGAGGCAACACACTATGAAGTGTAATGATAACTAATTAACATTTTGAGTTGAACAAACAAATACTCCACTAACCATTACTTGCATAGTGCAAATTTTTAAGATGCATGTTTCTTCAGCTATTTTCAACTATTAAAAGTTTTGTGACATTTTTTACAGCCTCTTGAAATCCCTGTCAGACATCAGATAAATTTGTGTAGTGGATTCTTGCATTAAGGCAAAAATTAAGAACATTTGTAAAATACAGGCAAATAACGTAAGTTACTCTTCTGTTAACAAATGCATACCATTTGATAACATTTGGTTTGGCACAATTTAAATGCACTAAAACATTTTTAGTCAGAAAATGTGATGATAAAGTTGCGCTGGGAAGATTAATTCTGTCTACAGTATCACAAAGGATAATCAAGTGTGGAACAAAAAAGTTAAAATGAATATTTTGATTTCATTTAAAGCTTTGAAGCTATATTTTGATTCTACTTAAGCCAAGAAACATGTCATGACATGAAGCAATGCAATGTAATGTAAAGTTAAGAAATGATGCTAAACTAAAGAAGCATTATTATTTCTGATTGGTACTTGTTCTAATGCTTGGTAAACATAGCTGATATACTCCACCTAGTTTTAAGAGCTTCAACTAGAAAATTATTATTCATTTTATTACTTTACGTTGTATTTTGTACATCTCTTTGGAACTGATGGCATACAGCAGAAAATTGCTAATAGTTTCACAGACTATAGAAGTCATTACTCCAGGCCTGGGCTCTGCACAGTTTGTGTTTGAATTAGATGTGGCTATCAATGTTAGTGTAATGGGAAACAATAAAATTAGTAATGACAAACCCTTAAGTTACATTACATCAATTTAACTATAAATAGCACCATTTAACATAATGTGTTAAGACTTCTAAGCTATCCCATTCCATTAAGTTCATCATAATCCCAGCTTTACTAATACTTATGGTTACTATACTTGAATTTCAATAAAATGTTAAAAATACAAATATCTGAAAATCAAATTAGATTGTGGGGAGAACTTGGTTACAGTGATACCATAATAATAAAATTAACATTTCAGTCAATTTTTAACACTTATACATCAATTACTTAACATTTATTCAAAAGCCCTTGCTTTCATCATCACCTTTTTGTCACCTGCTGGTACTGTTTGAAGTGGACATACCCTGGTGGTAGATGGATGTACCTTCTTAGCAGTATGAAATTCCACCTGGTGACTTCCTCTAACAACCATCCAACAACCACCAGGGAGAAGTATGTCCACTTTGAGCAATACCGGCAGTCGATAAAAAGCTGATGATGAAAGTGAGGACTTTTGAAACATGTTCTAAATAAACGTTAAGGGGGAACATGCAGTGGTACTGCGAGGCCTAACTTGTTTTGTTATTGTGATATTATTGTAATTTCTTGAAGTTATTGGGTTCTACTGTTGCGCTGGCTAGCTCAGTTCTCAGCCGGTAGAACGAGCATATCTTAGTCAAGGAAACTTTCCTGTGTAATGTAAGTTATAACGCTTGGTCGTCAGATTTGTATGTCCTAACTTTAATATCCACTGTTAACATGTCTTCTACATATTACTAGTGGCTATAGTATGAAGAAGCTGCTGTTGGGGGTTAAACTCATGTTGGGGTCATTGCTATTATGCGCAAGGCCAGTCCCAGAAGTACCCGACCTGACGTACAGATAGCTGTTGTTGTTTCAAACAAATAACTATGGTAGAAAGTACCAAACTTATAAAGCTTAATTTTGAAGTTTGACAATGCTACATTGTTTAGTTTTGTTTGGCAGTCAACAATAGTGAACACTCAATGAATTTGTAAACATGGATAAAACTGATCATTGTTAAATGATACAATACTTTCATTTGAAAAGTCTTAGTCCAACTAATATTAAAGCCGAGCTAGATTCTACTCTGAGGGAGTGTGCTCCTTCGTTTAGAAAACAGTAAAATATTGCATGGCAGAGTTTAAGTGAGGCCATACGAGCTACCATTGTAGTGGTCGATCAAATGAGGTGACCATGTCAGAAATTGTGCAGAAAATCCACAAAATGGTATTGGAAGACTGTCGACTGAAAGTGCACAAGCCAACAGACATCGTAAGCATTTCAAAAAGTGCTGTACATCGCATATTGAGTGAAAATTGGACATGAGAAAGCTGTACTCAAGATGAGTGCCGCATTTACTCACAATAGAACAAAAACAGCCTTGTAAAGATGTTTTAGTCAAGTTTTGAGTTTGGCGATTCGCTACAATAAAGCCGAGTTTTTGCATTGATTCATAACCATGGATGAAGCAAGGGTCCATCACTTCACATCTGAGACAAAGGAACAGTCAAAACAGTGGATTGAAAGGGAAGAATCGGCTCTAAAGAAGGTGAAGACAGCTCCATCCGCAGGCAAGGTCATGGCGTCAGTTTTTTGGGATCCATATGGGATAAGTTTCACTGATTATCTTCAAAAAGGAAAAGCAATCAATGGCAAGTATTATGCAAACTTATTGCAGCATTTGACTGATGAAATCAAGCAAAAAGGCCACATTTGGTGAAAACAAAAGTTTTGTTTCATTAAGACAATGCACAGTTCACACATCCATTATTGCCATGGCTAAAATCAGTGAATTAAAATTTGAATGCCTTCCTCATGCACCCTATTCACCAGATTTAGCCCCCCTGATTATTTTCTATTTCCAAACTCGAAGAAATGACTTGGTGGTAAAAGATTTGCCAACAATGAAGAAGTGGAGTCTGCAGTTGATGGCTATTTTGTGGAGCTTGACGGTTCTCACTATAAACAGGGTACTGAAGCTATTGAACATCACTGGGAAAAGTGTATCGAGCTGAAAGGAGACTATGTAGAGAAATAAAGATTTTTTCCCCAAAATTTTTGTGTTTTCTTTGTTAGGTCGGGTACTTCTGGAAAGCTTCCACATATTACAAGTTCCTATGTAGCATTGTCTTTAGGAGTCACACGCATATAAAAATTATATCCCCGCACTTGTATTGTTTTCACCATTACAGATATTGAATTGTATGTGGGTTGCTACATTATTTCCAGTTTTTAACTGCTCTTGTATCAATAACACTTATATCAAGGCTTACATCTATCAGACTCCACAGAACTACAGATATGAACAAACTGATTTCAGTTGTGGAAGCAGTCTATCCTCCCAAACAAAATTTTCAAACATTTATACACTTAATTATGATTGGCTACTGCAAGTTTACTGGGCTATATTTTAAATTTCCAAATATCAATTCTTTTTGCTACTTTACACATGGCATAATTTTCACGTTTTTATATTAGGGTGAATAATGAATTCTCTGCCTTCTCCCCCTCTCCTTGAGTCTGCTTTGAAATTCTTATTTATAAGGTTACATCTGCCCTTGGAAGGCTTCGCTAAACCAGTTCAAGGATATCTCTTTAGAAAACCTCTGCATCCTAATGTTATGATATTGTACCCTTTGTTCTGGAGACATATCTGTGTGCATATTTTCCTACCTTACAACAGCTTCAACGAATAACAGCTAAACTATATACAAATTACAAGACATTGCATATGCTAATTACAATTAAAATATTTTTAAATAACATAGTATTATAGCTTCTTAGTTATTAATGTGGCTGTTCTTCATTTTTATAATCATATATGCACAAAAACACTGCCACAAACTAAACACAAAAATTAATATTTCATTCATCACATTTGTTTGTTTATCATCAGGAATAATTAACAATACATGCAGTCCTATCATCCTAAAGTCAATGGTTATCATATTACAGCATCTTCAACACACACACAGTCATCAGACACCCAGGTGCTGGGAAACAAGATGAACGTTATATACAGATATGCGGCTTTATGAGGTATAGGGTTCCCATGTGATTTTGGCTAGGGAAGTCATAATTTACCTCTATGAACAGAGCGCTGAACTAAAAACTAATCAATAATTTCTCATAATCCAGTTAATACTAGGTGATAGGCATCAGTCCAGCATCTACTTTTAAAATGAGTGAACACAATATCCAACCTTATCAGTTTGAACCCAAAAAACTGTGATTTTGAACAATTACACCATTCTGAGGATTCAAGACTAAAAGAAAAAAAGGCTCTATCCGTTGGTGTAAGAGCAATGAATGTATGCCTATGAATAATAACGAGGAAAGTGTGTGTTGCTCAGACTATTAAAGCATAAAATTGGTGAAGGGTAACTTTATTTATATAACAAAGCAACCTAATTTTCACAAACTGATTATAAATCATAATGCTTTGAGCATTGTGAGGAATAATTAGCATTAAAAGCAAAAAACAGAGTTAAAAAGAAATTACTGTCAATCCTGCTAATAAGACCTAGTGCATTCCTGCTACAAATAGTTAACAATGGATCAATTCATGGACTGCTATTGGATACAGAAGAAGAGTAATCAAACCATCATGTGTAGTGCTTAATATTAGAAATGCATTTCCAGAACCCAGTGGAGTGTATGTAGGCTTCAAACTTCACTAATTTTCTTTAGTGGTGACTGATCAATTATTGCTGTAGCCAGTAATCACACACTGAGCACAAAGATTTATTTTATTACACTCATCAACAATTTCCATTCTTGTTAGATTCCTCATTTTTATTTTTCATTATCCAAGATCCAGATGATTTGGAGTACTTACTTTCGATACCAGTCCCTCCCCTCCCCCATAGAAATTTAAATCTAGCACTGCAATCACGAATCTAAGCTGAAGACCAGTATATAATAAAATGTATTCTCTTCTGGGCAAATTCAAGACAAAGACAGTGATAACCTTATAAACTTATGTATATAATGTCAATATAAGCCAAATCTTTTAAGAAGGTACTATCCAAAATAGTTTTCTTCAGACCATTATAGGCATTTGATTATCTTTTAATTCCTAATTTCTTTCTTTCGCCTTCTTCCAATAATATTCAAGTTCACAAGATCTTCATTCGCATTTTCCAGTCATTTATGTTCATTTACTATACGATAAAACACAGACGTGAATTTGAATTAACATGGTGTCAATCTAATTACAGTTTTGTACAGCCCACCATTAATGGTTATTTATACAGATTTTCCATGCAAACAGCTTTGGTATTTTCTTCTACAGTTTTAATTTTGTTTTTCATTACACTTTCAGACAAATACTATATGTTTATTCATGTTCAATTTCTGGATATTGAGTTTTTAACACATAACTTACACATTTGTGTCTGTTAGAGAGAAAAACTTGAATACTACACATATCATGTTTTGCAAGCCTGGTCTTTATGCTGTCATAAGCAGCCTTTTCCAAATCACCTTTCACTGTACCTTGTTGAATAAGTTCAAAATCAATAATTTTGCAGGAATTTAAATCTATGACAGATTTTACGAAATGTCTTGTTGCAAATCCAGGGTGTCATATTGACCATCTCCTGCCAACTATATAGGTTTGCCATTACCTTTAATGAACCCAAGTTCATTTTTCTTTCTCAATCAGGTGAAGTTTTTTTCTCTTGCAAAATTTTACCCATGTCCTGCATCTTTTGTGAAATTTGTCTCAATTTGGAATCTTTTGTGAAATTTGTCTCAATTTGGAAAACTATGAAAATGAGTTTTACTGTTTATATTACAGTCATATGCACTAAACAAGAGACATTTTCTTTTAGCCATATTACATCGTTTGTATAATACTAATGTGGCAGTAACACCACCAAAAAAATGCACTTCTCTTGAACTTGAAATACACCTAGAACAATTATTGAAGCATACTACCGCATGGGTGGCAGTCACTGCCTTCTAATTCCAAAGCTCCCTACAATGTGCAATAATGTGTGAAGCATATATAGATATCTATATTTTTAGGCTTATGCAGTGATAATTTGGCGGTATGTAGAAATAATCTTGCCACTGCATTCTGCATGGCATATCCTTCATTTAAGCAGCAACATGATTTTTGTGTTTTGTTCCCCTTTAAGTAAGTGTTACAAATTGACTCGAATGTTAAATTTTATTAAGACTGGTTCACAATAACCAAGTACGGTAACCAGAACAAGAATGACAAGGTTAAAACACACGTATGATAATGTGAGCATTCACAATACAGGAAAAAAATTGAATTGAGTTTTATTTATGGATGCTCTTTAACTACTATGGTTCTTAGCGTTCCATTTTATATTGGGCATTAAAGACCGTAAATTTTGCTCAGAGGCCTCTACCACGCTTGAGGTTATTTTATGTGCTGTAAATCTATGACAGGGGAGCAACAGCTTTACTTCCTTCTGAAAGAAGTCACGCTAAGGATTTTTACGCCCAAAAAAAAAAAAAAAAATCCATCACCCTTCACCAGGTTTGAACCTGCGACCATGTGAACTTTTACAGGAATTAACACGAAGCTTCCCTGGCTCCCGGGAAAGGCGACTTGGTTAAGTTTTAACTTTCTCATTCTCAGGCACAGCATATGAGATCCACATTGTGCATATTAGACTCTTCACTGTAGAGATTATTCAAGGCTGCTGTGACATGAAACAGCCACTAGAGAACTCTCTCTGGCCACAAACTGGGAACAATACTCTCTATTGGGCTTGGCTAGGAAAATGAAACTGAAAGAAATTCTAGCAAATGTGCATCCTGTTCACAGCTACTCAGTTTGGTTCTTCTAGCAAAAATTCCATCTGTAGTTTGTTTATATGCAACTCAAAACTGGCTATTAACTCAAAAACAATGTTCATCAAATTGTCTCTACAAGAGTCTAAGGAACTCAATATTGGAGAATTTATATAATGAAAATAGTGTTAATGAATTAAGTCCTCATCCAAGAAGACTCTTCATTAGGGATACCTAGTTTTTGCCAATTATTCCGCAATGTGCTTTGCTTATAAAGCACTTAGAATTAACATTTGTTCAAGCCCTCCTAATTAGACTTTTATCATTATATGCTCATGCATTTATGTCAAATTTCATGTTATATGCAAGATGTATGTGTTTAACACAAACACTTATGACTTTTTAATGAAATGTTTGTTTTACTGCATGTTTCAAATATTTGCACAATCAAGAAGTTTTATTTTAAACTTTTAATTGCCCAGCCCCCTCTTGTTTGGGTTGTGAATTAGACTGTTGCATTGCTGAGCATGCCAAATGACAGGCAAATCAAGGTTGGTACTCTAATGAGGAGACTGCTGCATTCTCATATTGTTGCAGCAGGTAGTTAGCTTGACGATAAGAATGAAGTCTGCAACTATGAGGACAGCTGCTCAAATGTTGGCTAAAACATTCCAGGCTTCAGAATTTTCGGACTCAATTGTCTCTGATAACTAGGCATCTATATAAAGGAGAATAATTGGATGCACTACAAGTCAAGCTAGGATTGCAAGCCTTATTTCATGGTTTAACCATCTGCTACAGTGCTCAATAAATATTGCAGTGTTTTTCTTCATTAAAGCCCCCACAAAGCTGCATCAAAAGGGACAAGGGAACTACATGGGTGCCACAAAAGACAGAAAAATTGGACAGAGATGAAAATTTACTGAACAGAAAACTTTGTTCAACTGACTTAATTGTTGCAACTCTGTATTTCCAATCCATTTAATATGTGCCAGGACGTTATGTTGCTTTTCCATTCAGAATTAAACATTCCTAATATTTAGGTTGAGTAGCTTAGATTTTAGCTGTTCTTACCTGCAACTGGAAATATCTCATCTTAATCAGAGTAATTTTGCCTTTATTTCACAAATCTGTTTTATTTACAGATATAACAATGTAACACATCATAAGGCAGTAGCTATGTTTTGTTTTTGCAAAATAGCTCAATTTATGAGCTTTTATGTGGAATAACCTAAAATTTAAGACTTTTACTCACCATAAAGTAACATCCCTACCCATACTACAAAGTTGTCAACGTCCAAAAGTCCATACAATATACCAACAATACAGCCAGCTGTTGAAAATAGCTGATATAGAAAACATGTCTATGAAACATGTTCTGTTCAATTTATGGATTTAGTAAAGCAAATAAGCATTTATTCAATTCAAACATTTAATTACAGATACTAACTTATGGTTAAATTATGCATTTTCCATAATAAATATAATAGAATTTTAATCACAAATTTACCTTTGAGGGTACACACTCTACAATAATTTTGGAATTAATATTGTGCTCACAGCTTGAATATGCCATGCCAATTCCAAACACACATTTATTCAATTCATACTTTTAATTACAGATACCTACTAACTTATGATTAAATTAGGCATTTTCCATGAATATATAAAATAGAATAGTATTTTAATCACAAATTTACCTTTGGGGGCTCACACTCTACAATAACTGCGGAATTAATATCGCGTTCACAGTTTGAATATGCCATGCCAATTCCAAATCCTGCACCTATAAGCATTGGCCATGCTCTCCCTGAAATGAGATAAACAGTTATGTTTCCACAAGAAAATTAACATCTATCTATAGGCAACTTTTAAGAAAAATCTAATGTGTTACATTCACATGACTTTCTCTACTCTATCATTTACTAATGGATACAAAAATTATTCTTATGAAAACTTATTTTGCTATCTACTTCATTTTAATTGAGACAAACCTTTGCAGAAGCAGCTACATTACATATTTTGTTATAAATGCAAAGGGAATAATAGTAATCAAATGTTTTAAGAACTGGGCTCTATATGCTGGCCTTAAAATTTCAACTCTTTTCATGCAACAATGAGAAACAACTAAATGTTGGCAGGGCTTTAAAATAATTACAATGAATGAAAAATTCAACCATTAATAACAGATATCTCAGATGGCTTATGACACAAAAAAGGTTATTTAAAATAAATTGTGTGCTTTAAAGATATCTAAATTTTTTGTGTAGTACATTTAAGTCTATTGCTTGACGTCTACCAGTTATACACAATTCCTTTTGAATGAAGAGGACTTCACAGGCTATACAGAAAATTCAAGATATATATTTTATTTGTAATGTAAGTATCTTTAACATATGGTACTTTAATCAAAATCATTAAAAGCCATTGTTTAGAAAATCAAGAATTTCGAAAAATGTTCCATGTAAAGGGTAGTTTGAGGTGGGCAATTTTCTTGAAAATCTTCATGTCGCATCTTTGGAAGATACTGAACATAAATACCAAGTTTAGTATTTATCAGACTTTTCATTTCTGAGTTATGCTGCTCACAAACACACACACAAACCTTTTTCTCTTTTCAAATTCGGGGGACTTCAAAAGATGTAGTCCCGGTGAAAGCTCAGTACCAAATTTTTGGATGGAATGCAATACCTTCCCTACCTACTATGTACACATACATGGTAGAGAAAATAAAAATCAAATTTACATATGCATTTTTGCAGTTTTATACAAGTGCCTATTTTTATCACGCCCTTAATGCTAAAATTCCTGTAAGAAGTATAATGCCTTGTTTTCGACTCCTGGCCAGCAGCTTGACAGATGTAGCTGCATGCGCACAGTGCTTCTAACTGGTTCTGGCTCCCACTGTTCTCCCTCCACTCCCCACGCATCAGCGCATGTGTGACCATTGCTAGTGCGAGTTCATGTTTTGTTCTTTGTGGTTAAAGTGTGATAGTCTTGTTATAATGCCAAGAAGTGCATTTACTTTAGAACACTGCATATTCATGTATGATTCCTACATGTGAACAGTGTCTTGTAGACAAGTGACGCAGCTATTTATAGATAAATTCCCAAGAATCCATGCGCATCACAGAGAGACAGTTTGTAGTCTTGTAAACCGATTTAGAGAAACGGATTCTGTTCTTGATAAAAAACTCTAAGTAACTCGCCATGTTCTTACAGAGGAAAAACTCGATGAGATAGGACAAAGATTAGAACATAGCCCAAAAAAATCCCTGAGTAGGTTATCATGGAAACGGGAGTTTCACAATTCTCAGCTTGGAAAGCCACTAAACTTTTAAAATTAAAACCTTATAAGATAACCATAGTTCAGGATCTGCAACCACGTGATACTGTGAGTAGAGTAACTTTCTGTAATTGGGTGTCCGCTAAAGTTAATGATGACTGTATGGAGCCAAAGTTAATTTTTTTCACAAACAAAGCATGGTTTTCTTTAAATGACCGTTTATCAACACAAAACAACAGATACTGGAGTGCAGAAAAACCCAATATTGTACACGAAATGCCATTGCATGACCAGAAAATTGGTGTTTGGTGTGCTGTGAATGTGTACCAAATTATAGGACCTTATTCTTTGAGAATACATTTTATGGATAGAGGTACAGGGATACAATGATCAAACCATTCCTGGAATATTTGTCTGACATTGAATGCACACAGCCATATTTTTAACAAGACTCTGCTACAGCACATACAGCTGATCTCTCATTGAAATTAATTGTGGAAATTTTTGAAGATAGGGTCATCAGTAAAGGACTATGGCCATTGTGCCCCTCAGACCTTCAGGTATGCAACTTATTTATAGGGAAACTTAAAAAATAAAGTGTATTGGAGCAACCCGCATATGTTGGATGAACTGAAAGACAATATCAGAAGAGAAATTACTGCAATTTCAGAGGAAGAATTAATGCATGTTAATGGAAATTTTCTTAAAAAGTGTGAGAGCTGCATGGCAGCACTAGAACATCATTTCCAACACCTTCTGTGAGATATGTGATTATTGTATGTATGTAAATCTATGCACTTGAATTGCTGGCACACTATGCACTTGAGTTCAGGGTCTGTGAATATTCAACTCAGCCAGCAGTGGGCTGCAAAGCAGCTGGCCAGGAATCAGAAATAAGGCACTGTATAAAGCATAAACCATAAAATGTTATGTGTAACCATTCACATGACTGTCTATTCGATCTTCTACAAACTATTCTTACAAAAGCTTACTCTTCTACCTGCTTCATGTTAATCAAGATGAACATTTGCAGAAATGGTTTTATTACATGTTTCATTGTAGATACAAGGGGAATACAGAAGAGTTAAACCATAATCAAATGCTTTAAATGCTGTTAGATGGCTTTGAGTTTCTCTTCTCTTTGCATGACATGAGAAAAACCCAAAAGCAACTTACCACATGAAAAAAGCAAAGTAGTTGAGAATTCAAACCAATAATAAATGGTATCCCTAAAAAGGTTAATGCAAAAAAAAAAATTGACATAAATTGCGTTTAAACGAGATCTACATTTTTTGTGTAGTAAGTTTTTGCTTATCTCGTGTGGCAAATAATTCAGGATGAGTTCATAGGCTGTTTGCAGAAAATTCAAAATGTAAATTTTGTTACGCAAATATCTTAAACATACGGTATTTTAATCAAAATTGTTAGATCTATTTTTGAGAAAATAAAAAAAAGCAAACATTTTTCTATTTGAAGGGTAGTTCGAGGTGAGGGATTTTTTTGAAAATCTTATGTTACATCCCAGGAAAATACTGAACTTAAATATCAAGTGTGGTTATTTGACTAACTTTTTGGTTTAGAGTTACAGAGATACATACATGTACAGACCTTTTTCCAACAATTTTTTTTTTTAATCAGAGGGCCTCAAAACAGATATTTCCAGTGAAATCTTGATATCAAATTTTTGGGTGGAATACAATATTTCCCCTACTTACTATAGCTAATCAGCAGAGAAAATAAAAAATCTGATGTGTTACACTCACATGACTTTCTCTACTCTTGTACAAACTATTTTTACAAACTCTTATTCTCCATCTATTTCATATTAATCAAGATAAACATTTGCAGAAACGATCTTTTGACATTTTACACATAGCGACCAGTTCTAAAAATATTTGACTATTGCTTAAAGCCTACTATGTTCCCTTGTTTTGTATTTGCAAGGGCAATATAGAAATACAGTAGCCTTTAAGCATAGACATATCTCTTAATAGTTGGTTGCTATGTGCAGCACCATTCTTTTTGCCACAGATTAAATACTCTTTGCATATCCAAGACAAAAAAAATGAATAACGAATTCCCATTTGAGAAAATAAGTATTGAAAAATTTAACGGAATAACAAGCAATATCTCGAAAATGGTTCACTCTACAAAAAAAAATGTATATGACATAAATTGTGTATTTTAATGCGATCTACATTTTTTGTGCAGTAAAATTTTGTCTAACTCTTATGGTTTACCAGTTATGCAAAAGTCGTTCACAATGAAGAATACTTTTGGAGACATTCCCAGAAAATTCAAGATATACATTTTATTTGTCATGAAAATATCTTAAACATATGATATTTTAATCAAAATCGTTAGAGCCATTTTTGAGAAAATTAAAATTTTCGAAAAATGTTCCATGTAAAGGGTAATCTGGGGTGGGGGGATTTTCTTGTAAACCTTCGTGTCGCATCTCTGGAAGATACTGAACCTAAATACCAAGTTTGGTGTTTATCCGACTTCGTTTCTGAGTTATGCTGTTCACAGACAGACACACACACGGACATGTTTCCAAAAATACTTTTTTTGGATTCAGGAGACCTCAAAACATGTATTTCCGGTTAAATCTCGGTATCAAATTTTTGGGTGGAATACAATACTTCCCCTACTTACTATACGTAGTAGAGAGAGTAAAAATGTTAAAAAACAGAAATCTAAGGAATGAAAATGCATATGAGAATGGCTCTAGGAGTAGCACTGAATGCTTGGAGGTGCTGTAACCCACCCAATACTCTCAAAAACAACCTGTAACATGGTATGGTGTTTAGCTTCTAGCCTTGGATTTCAGAAGTCTTGGGTTTGATTCCTCGCTAAGGGGTGGGAATTTTTCTTTAGCCAGACTTATTCCCTATCATTCCTCAAGTACAGAAGTAGGAATAAGAGTGTCAATGCGTGTGTGAATTTAATATTTATAAAGATAACCCAAAATAATACAAACCCAACAATTAACACAGTAGTAAAAAATTTTTGCCAATGACCAATTATCAATTTTTGCATCTAGCTTTCATGCAATGAAACTTTACAGTAAGATGGGGTACCATGCTAGCCTTTAGTTCCCAAGGTTGCAAGTTCAACCCTGGCAGAGAATGATGAATATTTACAGGCGTAAAAATCATTAGCATGGCTTCCTTCAGAAGGGAAGTAAAGCCGGTGTTCCTGTGTCATAGATTTATGGCACGTAAAAGAACCTCAAGCCTGATAAAGAGGCCTCTGAGCAAAATTTTGGTCTTTCATGCCGAATATAGAATGGCATGCTAAGAACCATAGTAGTTAAAAAAGAGTGCCCATAAATAAAACTCATTTTAATTTAATTTTTTTAAAGTAAATTAAAAAGTTGGCTACTTTTGAGAACTACAGTGCTTATCAAAAATTGAGTCAGAAAAACAAGTGATTATCTGTTACAGCACATGCACTTGATTGTATCTGTTATTCATACTCATGGCTGCAAGTTCAAATTGTAATTTCACCTTTCAATCTTGTACTGTATGCTTCCCTATAGGGAAAGCTTCCTTAAATGGTCAACTTTTTAAAGAAGTTGACCATTTAAAGATGTCGTAATTTTACATTGTGACATAAATATTTTATAAATTTATTCAAGTGCTTCACCGTGTAAAGTCCTTTTATTGAATTTGGAAGCTGACCATGTTTGTTTACCTGTTTGCTTTTGTTTCTACGGTTCCTTAGCGAGCACAGCTTGGGAACACTCCTAAAGATTTGTGATTCGCATGATCTGGATTCATGCTTCATACAAACTGTAAAATTCTCACTGGGCAATGGCCGTGTTTATGTCAGCTGTCAATATGACACACACATCTACCTGATTCTAAGCTTTTAAGCTTAACTTTGCCTTTTAGTTTACCTTTCAGTCTCCAATGTTTAAACATAAGTATGTAACTGGAAAGTTGATTCAGATCTGAAAGTATCAGATATGATACATTCACATGACTTTCTCTACCCTCTATCTTTATTAGTGGGTATACAAACTATTCTTACTATAGCTTATTTTTCTATCTACTATGTTTAAATCCAAATAAACCTTTGCAGAAATGGCTGCATTACACATTTCGTTATAGATACAAAGAAAACTTAGATAGTCAAATGTTTAAGAATTGGAAGTTATACACCGGCCTTAAAATTTCAATCTCCATGCAATTATGAGAAATAACTGAATGATGGCAGGACTTTTAAGAGAATCACCAAGTAAGAACAATTCACACCATTAAAAAGATTATCTAAGGAATGGTTTAGGCTACAAAAAATGTATTTGAAATAAATCAAGTGTTTTAAAGGTAATTGGGGGCAGAGGGATTTCTTTGTGTCGCATGCTTGGAACATACTGATCTTAAATACCAAGTTTGGTACTTATCCGACTTATAGTTTTGAGTTATTCGCACACAGACAATTTTCTAAAAATGCTTTTTTTGGTTTCACATATATTTCCTGTTAAATCTCGGTATCAAATTTTTGGTGGAATGCAGTATCTTCCTTACCTACTATGTACATGTTAGAGAAAGGAAAAAATGAATACAATGGCTTGCACTTAAACCATGAATTTTCCAACATGCCAATGCTCTACTGCTGAGCTACAGTGCGTCACACTTTGTCTGATTCTGGCAACTTGATAAACCTTCAAGGCAACCTTAATACTTGGAGCATTTATTTCTTTCTAATAGCCACATTATCTTGTACTGCAATACACTATCTACTGTTTTAATATTGTTTGTTTATTTCAAATTGAGTAGACAGCACATTATTTTGTAAAATTATTACAACTACTTACGCCGAAAGAAAAGCAGCGACACTACTGCACCAATAGTTAAACCACCACCTGTAATGGAAAGAAAGAAGAAAAAAGAAATTATAAATTGCTCAGTTTTAAGACCTCTTTTCTCATGGATGTCAGAAACTATATTGAAAATTGCAGTTGCGAAAATTGTTTGCAACCTTCAATATTTTGGTTGCAACCCAATCAAGTTTCCTTCAATTGGTCAGTGAAGCAAAACTAAATAGAATATTTTATTTATAACTCCAACAAAGTAAAAACAATAAACCATATACTTAAAAACAAATCTAGCACTACTGCACCAAGGCTCTCCCATAGTTAACCCCTGGACATTCCCGGTTAACTCAACACTCTGTATAAACTCTGTCTCAGATTTTAATGAAGTTTGGCACAGATGTACTATTCATATAGCTTTGAAATACTAAACTTTATCGAGATATGTCTACCTGTTCTTGAATTACAGCTATGTAAAGTTTTCATAAATTGGCCAAAGACCTTGAACAGATAACTTTTTTTAATTGCTCTAGGAGCTCTTCCAATTGAGCTATAGTGCTGGGATAGGTGTCATTTTATGGCATTTTTCATGCCCTTTCCTATGGTATATTACACACTATAGGAATGTTGTCAAAATCTAAATACCAATTTTAATTTTTCAGAAAGTATATATTCTAAAATTTTCAAATTAATTCCATGAAAAGTTAGTATTGTTATAAATCACCTCAGAATATAAATTTGGGATAATAATGGGTTCGTTGTTAATAATTTAAAACTGAAGCTTGTTTTTTCATTAAAACTCCGTATTCAGCTAAATAGCACAAGAATATCTATGTTGGAAATGTAGATTCAGACTTAAAAATTCAATCCCATAGCCAGGATTTTAACCACAGATCTTCTGGATTCTCTCTGGTTGCTCTAAGCAACTGAGCTACCATGACAACATGCCAGTAAATTACACTCCTCAACTGAATCGTATTTTTCCCAGTAAAACACAAGGAGATCACAAATTCATTTGAGATAACATACCCCAATAGTGACTTACAATGTCATATGTTTTAAGTCTCGAGCTTCATAGTTTAACCAAGTATTTAGGTCAATCAATTGAGATGTTCCTGTGGTTTACCAGGAAAAAAATGCAAGTCAGTTGGGAAATTTTATGTTGTGCTGGCATGTTGCTATGGTAGCTCAGTTGCTTAGAACAACCACACGGAAACCAGAAAATCCATGGCTAAAATCCTAATATAAATTAAATTAGTTTTATTTATGGATGCTCTTTAACTGTTGTGGTCCTTAGGATCCCATTCTATATTGAGCATGAAAGACCAGAAATTTTGCTCACAGGCCTCTTTATCAGGCTTGAGGTTCTTTTACGTGCTGTAAATCTGTGACACAGGACACCGACTTTACTTCCCTTCCGAAGGAAGCCATGCTAAGGATTTTTATGGCTGAAAAAAATCTATCACCTTCTGCTGGGTTTGCACACATGACCTCGGGAACTAGAGGCTAGCATGGTACCCCTAGACCACGGAGGACGACTAAGAATGCTAATATTTACACTTCCATGAAAATAAATATAAATAATAACCTTAAGAAAGAATATAGTAATGGGCCTAAAATAAAACTTGTTATTAAGTAATAGGATATGCTTATCACTTGAAGTTAGAAAGGTCTCATTTGTTTGGCATACATCACTTTTAAGTAGAAAATAACTTCCCAGTGGGAGTCGCAGGATTCACTTTCATCAGAACATCCATTACTGACACCCACAGAACATCAGCAGCAGTTTTTGGTTATGAAAATGAGGTAGATGGCCCAGATGGATGAAGAAAAGTTATTTTTACTTCAGCAAGTTCTTCATTTTTCTGTAAAATTTACCCGTGCCACCATTTACTTCATAGATAATGCTGACATAGCCTGATGTCTTCTGGTTTAAGTTTATTGGGAGATTTTGACACTTCCTTTTCTCAACCCTGCAAATAATCTTAAAAGTTTTTTATCAAAACTTTTTATGTAATTTTGGGAATGAATGCATGGCATTGCTGTGTTCCTTGGATAGTCAAAGCTTGATCAAAGCGATTTTTCAAGAATAATTCTAATTCAGCATATTCTTCTTCGAAATATGTAAAATATACCTTGGTAATGTTTTCTACTATCCACTCAAAAAATTGTCATGGGGTTTGGATTTTTCATTTTCCTAGGATCTTTGCAAACTAGTACAAGCTCCCAGTCTCTTTACGAATGCCCTACTCCATCACAAAGCCCTATTCCATGTGCTGTAGACAAAAATACCCATTCTTTTTTCACTTTAAAATCTTCCTCATGAAAGCAGAGGTTCAAGAGTTTTCTAAAAAACTTGTTTACTTATTTTTTAATTGGGCAGCACACCCATCTGAAAACTAATAAAAAAAATTGAAGTTTTTGAAATTTTGCTGTCAGAAAAGTTATGAGTTTCTTTTGAAACGTGTAAAGAGAGCTGTGTTGTGCTCTAGGCAATCAGAAACAACTATGTAACTAACTTGTTCAACCCATTTTCCCCTTTGAAATATATTATAAAAGGATGGACTGTGACCTGTTGACTTGTCCAGTGATAGATGTGTGCTTCATCTTGTAACAGCATGCTGCAATTTTCAGGAAAAGCAAATTCTGATTCTTGAGATTTTCTTTTGCATAGTTAAGGAACAATTCCCGCTGCTTGGTAATGAAGTCATACTGAACCAAAGAGGACAACTTACTGCAGAATAAATCAATAATTTTTTTTTAAATTTCTGTAAAATCTCAAATTGCAATGGTCAACTGAAACCCACTGGTGAATTGAACCTTTCCAGCTAACTTTTCATCAAAGGATTCTTACAAGATTTTAGTTTCACCTGGAAAGTAAGCACGTTCCCCACATTAAAACATATTCAGAGTGACATATTAAAACTTACTTCACTTAAGTCGGTGACCAAATAGCTGAAGATGGAGATAAACGTCTCCAAAAAATGTTTCCTGATTTTAAGCATCTGACTTAAGAGATGTTTTAATATGTGCATCTCCTTACTTTCAGTAGTGCTTCGAATTTTAATAATTTTAAGAACAGTTCTCCATGTTGCAATCATTGATGGGTTACAAAGAACTTATGCTTGTCATCACTTGTAATTTTGTAGTTGTTATTTATTACAGTATTCAGTTTAGTATTTTCTATTTTTAACTTGATGTTTTGGTGAGTGGTGCACATACAAATAGTGTGTGTGCTATTCTGACCAGCTAAAATACAATGTTTTGGTCTCAACTCAACAAATTTGGGCAAACTATTTTTAAGTTTGGAAACTTGTCTTTGAAATGTTTGTAAGCTTCTTTAAGGTTATACAAAATCAGCCTGTTCAAAATTTTTTTAATTACTTCCATCTGATTCAATAACGATCCCACAATCTTTAATACCTGGCATTGTCCTGCTAACTTTGTTTTCACAAAATGACAAAATGAACGTACAGTTCCAACAATTTCTATTGGCAAGTTTTTCCCTGGTTTTGAGTTTGGACTTTCCAAAATATCTTTTTCTTTCAAAATTTGTTTTGATTGCCATACCATGTAGTTGGATGCATTAAATTCATGCATTATCTTTCTAACACTCCAATTTTTAGGTAAAGATGTTAGAAGAATTAGCTTCTTCACCCTACTCATAGAACTCAAAACTTTTCAATGATTTGTAGGTTTGGGAAAAGGAAGTGTCAAAATCTGCCAATAAACTTAAATTAGAACACATATCAGGCTACGTCATCGTCTATAAAGCAAACTGGTAACTCAGGTATGTTTTAAAGAAAAATAAACTTGAAGTTCATTTTTCATCCATCTGGGCCATCTACATCATCTCATAACTAAGAAAATCGGATATTCTGTGCGTGTTAGTAATGGACGTTCTGATGAAAGCGAATTCTGAGACTCCCACTGGAAGAAACTATGTTCTACTTGAAAGTGATTTATACCAACAAACAAGACTTTTTCTAACTTCAAATAATAAACACATCCTATTGCTTAATGACAAGTTTTACTTAAACCATTACTGTACTCTTTCTTCAGGTTAGTGATCATATTTATTTTCAAGGAAGTGTATTAGCATTCAGCTGAATACAGAAAGTTAATGAAAAAGCAAGCTTCAGTTTTAAATTATTTTAACAATGAACCCATTATCATTCTAATTTATATTTTGCCAAAAGATTCATAAAATACTAATTACTCATGGAATTAATTTTAAAATATCTAATTTTTTAAAAACTGAAAATTTGTATTTAAATTTTGACATTTTTTTCAGTCTATATATAGTGTGTTGTATACCGCAGGAAAAAAAAATATGAAAAATGCTGTAAAATGACACCTCTCTAGCTCAATTAAGAAAACTCCTAGAGCAATTCAATAAGTTTCTGTTCACGGCTTTTTGTCCATTTTTTTTAAAATTTTACATAGTTGTAATTAAAAAATGAGTAGACATATCTCCATGAAATTTGGTATTTTTCCAAGTCTATATGAATAGTATACCTGTGCCAAATTTCGTGAAAATCTGACATGGTGAGGTAAATTTTCTTCTACAATTGTGTTGATTCGAATTGGAACGATCCTACCCAGATTAAAAAAAAATTAACACGTTAAGTTTTCGTCTATCTTTAAATATGATATTATACGAGTAAAACTGCATGTGGCTAGGATGAATAGTAATGCCAATGTTACTGTCCTTAGCTTACATTTAGCTACGCTTAATTTTCACCTTCTCCTGACCCAAGGAACACACTTAAATCGTCACTGCCCATCTTCCTGGGTGTGCACTTTGAACCTCTATTTGAAGTCAAGCACTTTAACAACTATGCCATTAAATACAGTGTGGTTTCAATTTCAGATGAGTTATGGAATATACTACCGACACATTGTAATAACAGTTTGAGATATGGTAAAACTGGTTGTTTTAATATTTAAAAATGAAAACTGCTTTAATCAATTCAAAGAAATACTGGTGCCGACAACCCTCTCCAAATGCTTCATAACCAAAACTCGAACCGATTTCAACTGGCAGCATGTTCACCTTCACGTAGAAATATTACCGTAAAGCGTAACCTCACCTAATTTTATTACTCCATCGGTTAAACATCTATCCCATTTCTTTCCTAGTTCATCCTCTGTATAATTTCCTGACGGTTTCTTTCCTAGATCATCCTCCGTATTTTTTTTTGATGCTGCCATTTTTGTCACAAGAAGACCTGCAAGCCGCAAGGATATTTCGCAGCATGTACCGGTCTCTAGCAAGCACTCACTTTCTTTGTAGAAAGCGATACTTTTTCCAAATAATGCAAAAACTACTTCATTTAAAATGACCTGACGACATTTACTTTTGCTGTTTTAGACAAATGTACGAAATGTGTACAACTGCACACCCAAAGGTATTTTATAGCAAAGAAATTCCCTTCTTGATATTACATTTGACGTTTTTAAGTGAATAAGCAAGTTATAATAATTTTTGAAGTTTATATTTTACAACATAGGCATTATTGGCTCATTATAGGAAAGCTACAATACAAAGATAGTGAACAGAACTTTCTAATTTCGCTGTTTGGTGTTGGTATTCTGCAAACCATTAAACAATCGAACGTGCTCGACCTTTAAACCAAGAAACTCCGCCCATTCTATGAAACTTGTGGTTCCTCAGGCAATAGCCAATAGTGATACAGGTCGTGGTGCTTTCGGTGGTGAGGGAAGGTATGAACTTGTTTAAAGTGAGATTATTTTGTCGTGTTATGTAATTCACGTTTTATGTTGCAAGTAAATTATTAATACTGGGCTGAATTAATAGCACTCCAAAATAATATACGAGGTACAGGAAGTGGATGGGTGTTTCTGTTTGAAGTTCTCAATGTAAAAATGACCCTGAACAGTATTTCAGTGAGATTTGATAATTGGCCTACCCTAATTGCACTGTGTTAGTTGTAATCTCTGAAATCCTGTCACGCGTGTTTCTGTTTTCAGGCCTTTAAGATTCGCAATGGCTTTGGAGGATTATAAAGACATTGTTGCAGCAGCAGCAAGCATAACAACCATTGGCCAATTTTTTGCTGGAATGTAAGTGTTGCACAATTCCATATGCTACAAACATAGTTATATTTTAATGAGTATGAACTTTGTCAGGGTTACCGAGTCACCTGACTTATTATTATGTAATGTTCAAGGGTTGATTTCCTAGAATGCAAGGGAAGTATGTGCAAGAAATTGCAAATTAACAATTTAGTTTTCATTATTGCTATTATGTTTAACACTCAACCTGTCATTTTCAGTTTAGTGCTATATTTGCATTATTACCTATGTTGCAATAATAGTGTACATACAGAAAACCATTTAGTCATTGCAAATCACCATGAGACTTAGTTTACTTCACAAAGTGGGTAAAGCCTTACACCATGACTTTTGCATCTTCTGCCGTTGTCCAAACAGGACATCTTACTGTATTCCTTGATAAAGTGTGCAGGCATAATAAATTGGCCTTAAAACAACACGGGTAGCAAACTAAGCCCAAGGCTGAAGTGCATCTGGAACAATGACGGAAATCTATTTCAAACAAGACATGACACCTAGGTAAAAATGACTGGTAGACCAAAGACTCTATTTGGAGTGACCTGTAGTCAGCTGTGTAGTGAAATTTGTGTATAAGTATTCTTGGAGGTGATCATTTGGATTTCAGGAACAAAAACAAGCACTCCAGCTGCTAATGATTTAATTATTCACATTCTACTAGTTTATTACACAGATATATACCAAAGCAGGTTTATTTTTTACACTAGGTGGTTACATGTACAGCACCATCATGAGGAAATTATCTTTGAGATACAGTTAGTGATTTGTTTCATAGTAAGGAAGAAAAATATTTGAACTCAGCTGAAGTCTCCAATCTTGTGGCATATGATCAATTGGAGAATGTTTCTACATATTTTAACTGCTTCACTAAGCATCTTCAGCTGAATAGTTAACTGCTCTCTTCACAATCTGAGCAATGATTGAATATCATGACTGGCAGTGTACAGAAGCAGACAAAATTGCTTGAACTACAGTGTTATTAAATGAAAAGTATATATTTCAGTCAATAGGAATGTAGGTAACAAAATTCAACATAAGCCAGTTCATAATTTGTTGATTATCCATTCTGTAATATAAAACAATTATGTTGAGAAGTGAATGGAGTGTAGTAGATGTTTTGATAGTTGTTCTTTCACACCACATAGTGCAGACACCAAGTTGGAAAGTTGAATTAGATGTTAATAAGCATTTTTACGCCCAAAAAATCTGTTGCCCTCCGCAGGTTTGAACCCTCAACCTCAGGAACTAGAGGCTAAGCATGGTACCCAGTCTTTTTCTTTGGTTCATCGGATGCAAACATAGGTGATGATTCTTTATGGCCCTAAAATGTGATTTAAAATGTGTATTACAAAATTGATTGCATTTTGTTTCAGGTTTATCTGTAAGGATATTGTAAAGAAAGGTTCCACCGAAAATATTTCTGTTGTGCCATTTCTTGGAGGTTCAGCAATGTAAGTAAAAATGCTCTGAGATTAAACAAGTGGTTATTTAACATTATTGTATTGTAGATGAGATAGTGTAATCAAGACAGTTTTAGAAATGTAATGGTTTGGTGTATAACTGAGCACATTTTGAAACATATGTGTTACTCATTTGTTTAATGGTAGAAAAGAGTGATGTAGTTGCTGAAGTAGTCAAGATCAATCAATTATTAGACACTCCATGTAAATTCTAAACCATAGTAAATAATATTTTAATCACTTGCTGAAATCAAAAATGTATTATGTAACTTTAATCATCTGCTTCTAAGGAGTAATATTTATTTATATAAAGGTCTTGGTTCATACAGCCAGGAATCTTTTTCTGAATTGAGTTTAAGAGTACTCTCATCGTAGATACAACTTAATCACTTTCTGTAAATTTTAAGTTTCTCTCCTAAGAGAGAGGAGAGTGGCAGTAGTAGTAATTTCAGTACCTATTAGGCCTAAGTGCTAGAAATAACCTTGCATCATAACTTCAAAACTGGCATTAGTTCCTTAATGTTACTTGTTTTATGTAATCACCAAATGCTTGTTTCTAATCTGAAATACATATACAGATGCTCTTTTTATCACATGTAGGTTCACTTGCTAATTCATATGTACACTTTCATAGCTCTATTGTTAATCCAAAGATTCCTTATTAATTCTCACATGAACTGTATTCCACATTCTTCAGTTACAGTTAAGTGTTCCCTATAATTCAAGAATGTACATGCCAACAAATAAACTAGAAAAAGATATTAGTGTTTTCAGTTGTAGTGGCAATGTCAAACCCTCCCTGTAAGCTTTGGCTTCTCCCCCCCCCCCTCTCAAGGAATGTCCCACTTTTTGAGAATCAATGGTATAGGATATAACACAAGAACCTAGTAGTAGTGAAGAATATGATGTTGCGTGTATGTGTGTATGTAGTCATGCCAGATACATTATTGCATCGTTGGGGTAATTCTTTCAGCTGGGGTTTCAAAGTTCATTTGGCGTGGCAACTTGCTACTGTCTAGCTGGCGATTCCTACTAGCGATGGGGATTGGGGGTAGTGAGCATTATTTCCTTTGTGTGCTGTGTGTTAGCATCACTTCTGGTTGAGTGTTAGGTCTGTAAGGTTGTATGTGAAATCGTGTGAATATAACCGTGTGTGTGTAGCATCTCCCCTCAAATTTCTTCCTTTTTAATTTTTGTGTGTGATGTAACGGCACCAGGCTTATATTCAATAAACCACAGGTAATGTGAAATTCTGTGTATTTTTGTGATAACTATCCCATGCCTGCTCTAGAATGTGTATTAAAGTTTCCGGTCCTCTCACTACCTCTGATGCTATGCCTCCCAGTGTATATGCTGGGGTAACTAAAATTTAGTATCTAGCGACAAACCTTTTGGCCTCACCCCAGTATATAACAATATTTTTACAAATATTATGTTAGTTAACTCTACTTTTCTTTATACTTTTTTAAAAAGGTATGAGGTAAATTTCATAAATAGAGTAGTTGTCTGGTAAAGGTGCTGTCTGTATTACATAATACCGAAATACTTGCGGAGTACAATACTTAGGTGAAAGACAAATTGAAAGGATATCTACATAGCAAATTAGTTTTTTTGTTGTCAGCACACATCTTCACTTTGATTTATATTTATTATGCTGTTTCTTAAGAGTGGATCTAAGTAATTAAACCTGCAAAGGAAAAATAATTCTTTCAGAAGAAAGAATAGTTATTTATTAACCTTTTCATTTTGTGAGTAGTTATATTTACAAGATAAGATCTATAGCCGAGATTGAACCAAGAGTGTCCAGTGTCAAGTTGTAAACAGTCAAGCACATACCCCTCAATGTTGTATTTTTGATTGGCTAAAGCACTTAAAGCAGTAGTTTATAGTTCAACCAATATAGCACATTATATCTTCAGTTAAAAAATGTATACCTACCAGTCTTTATTCTGCTTAGCTTTGTTAACATATTAGGCTTGATGTCGGTCTATCTTTAATATACACCCTGGAAAGGAACAATGAAAGCACATTTATCTCACTTTGATAGGTCTACACCTCATAGCACCTATGTTAACTTAGTTACTCCATATTCTACCTCTCCATAATATCTAAAAGGGAACAAAACACAAAAATTAATATTTTATTCATTAGTTTGTGCCATCAGGAATAATTAATAACACATGGAGTCCCATCATCCTAAAGTCAATGTTATCACGTGACCCATCTGCTGGGGAACAAGATAAGCACTATAAACAAGTATATGTAGCATTATGAGGTATCTACTTTAAAATGATAGGCAAGGTCGCTATGTGATTTTAACTAGAGGAAGTCATAATTTTTCTCTTATAAACAGAGAGCAGAGCTAAACAACTAACAATCACTTTCCATAATCCAGTTAATGCTAGGCAGTAGGTATTAGTGTGGTATCTGTTTTTAAAATGAGTGAACGTGGCATCTGGTCTTATCAGAACCAAAACAATCCAATTTTGAAAAATTACCCATTCCAACAGAGTGAACAGTGATAAACATGCTGGTTCTATCTATTGGTATAAGTGCAATGAATGTATACCTATGAATAATGATGAGAAAAGTGTGTTTTGCTCGGACTGAAATCAAAATTGTTGAAGCGTAACTTTATTTATATAAAAAAGCACTTAATTTTCACAAATTAATTACACTAGTCTGCATTTTCAAATTTTTTGTCAGATGATTTCTTAAAAGTAGGTGTTCTTGAATCAGGTTTTTATGCTGATTCCAGAAATAACTTCCGTTTTTACTTTCTCTACTACGTATAGTAAGTAGGGGAAGTATTGTATTCCACCCAAAAATTCAATACTGAAATATATGTTTTGAGACCCCCTGAATCCAAAAAAAGCATTTTTAGAAACATGTTCGTGTGTGTGTGTCTGTGAACAGCATAACTCAGAAACGAACAGTCGGATAAACACCAAACTTGGTCTTTAGGTTCAGCATCTTCCAGAGATGCGACACGAAGGTTTTCAAGAAAATCCTCCCACCCCAGATTACCCTTTACATGGAACATTTTTCAAACATTTTAATTTTCTCAAAAATGGCTAACGATTTTGATTGAAATATCATATGTTTAAGATATTTTCATGACAAATAAAATGTATATCTTGAATTTTCTGGGAATGTCTCCAAAAGTATTCTTCATTGTGAACGACTTTTGCATAACTGGTAAACCATAAGAGATAGACAAGATTTTACTACACAAAAAATGTAGATTGCGTTAAAATACACAATTTATGCCATATACATTTTTTTTGTTGAGTGAACCGTTTTCGAGATATTGCTTGTTATTCCCTTAAAGTTTTCAATACTTATTTTCTCAAATGGGAATTCGTTATTCATTTTGTTGTCTTGGATATGCAAAGAGTATTAATTTGTGGCAAAGAGAATGGTGCTGCACATAGCAACCAGCTATTAAGAGTAATTTCTATGCTTAAAGGCTACTGTATTTCTATATTGCCCTTGTAAATATATATTCCCCTTGTAAATATATACCCCTTACAGCTATAAGAAAATTAGCAATAAGATAGAGTCTGCAAATGTTTATCTGGATTAACATGAAGTAGATGGAGAATAAACGTTTGTAAAAATAGTTTGTACAAGAGTAGAGAAAGTCATGTGAGTGTAACACATCAGATTTTTTTGTATCACGTCAGGTTTTTACACAAAATAAGAAGTATGTTTTGACAATTTTACTAATGAGCATAGAAAAGTATTCAAATACCATTTCACACAAGGTAAGTTTTTATTCAAGAAACATTTTAAGAATACTCTTAATAACTCCCCTAGTTTATTTCATGACTACATTTTAACAAAACAATAAACCAAAGTGTTTCATTTAATTTTTTTCAAACTTTCTCTTCTTTGACTTCCTTGCAGATCCTTGAAGATGGCTGTCCCTCCTCAACATCCAACAGTGGTGGCCATCATAGTTTCATTCCATCTCCCCTGGTACCTCCTCTCCATTTCCTTAATATCTTGGTGAAAACGTTCACCCTGCTCTTCACTATAATGTCCCAGATTTTCTGGAAAGTAGTCGATATGTGAATGCAGAAAATGCACCTTTACACTCATGTTACAACCCATCTTCTTGAAATTTTCCAACATTGTTTCGACAATGGTCTTGTAATTAGGATCTTTGTTATTGCCTAAGAAGTTTTCAGTAGCTGATTGGAAGGCGGTCCATGCTTCTATTTCTCTCTCATCCATTGTCTTCTCAAAATCTTCATCCTTCATCAGTTTCTTTATTTGAGGACCACCAAAAATTCCAGCCTTTAATTTGTCTTGTGTAATGAAAGGAAATTTCTTGGAAAGATACCTGAAGCAGGGTCCATCCTGTGGTAGAGCCCTTACAAATTGATTCATCAAGCCCAATTTTATGTGTAATGGCGGAAGCAATATCTTGATATCTCTATATTTTTGAAGTGAAATTGTGAAAAAAGTGAGTCAGTATCGCTTATTAGTTTTCAGTCATCAGATATCATGCAGACTAGTGTTATAGATTGTAATGCTTTTAATGTTGAGAGACATAATTTAGCATTAAAAACAAAAAGCAGAGCTAAAAACAAATTACCCCTAATGCTAATAAGACTGCTATATCGCTGCTACAAACAATTTACAGCATGGATTAATTCATGACGCAGAAGAAGAGTCATCATACCACAATGTGTAGTGCTTAATATTACAAATTCATTTCCAGAACCCAGTGAAGTATATGTAGGCATCAAACTTCACTAATATTCTTTGGTAGTGACGGATCAATTGCTGCATTCGATAATGGATCCACATATTATGAATACAAAGATTTTTTTGTTTTACTCATTAACAGCAATTTCCATTCATCATGATTCCTCATGTTTATTTTTCATTATCCAAGACCCTGATGCTTTGTAGCACTGACTTTCGACATGCCTTTTATTTTCTATTTGCATTAAAATTGTGATCTAGCACTGTAATCATGGATGTAAGTTGAAGGCCATTATAGGAAAAATGTATTCTTTTCAGAGCAATCCAAGCTGAAGACTGTTAACTTTCTATACCACCAAGAACAATTATTAAAATGTATTATAACTCGTGAGGCAGTGATTGTCTTGTAATCCCAAAGCTTCCTCCAGCACCAGCATTCACTAATATATGATACAGATTTTAGTTAGCTTGCACAACTACAATAGTTGACGATGTGTAGAAATGATCTTACCACTGCATTTTACAGGGCAATTCCTTCACTTAGGAAGCAACATGATTCTTGTGTTTTGTTCCCCTAAGACGGACATTCCATTCTCTCTTAACAAGAACCTGAAAGCCTTTGATGTAAGAGATACAGGTAAACTGCAGATATTGTTTGTCAAGTTGGTGCTAATATAACAATAAGCTTGTTTTTTCTTTCTCTCTCTTTTAGCAATTACAAATCTGTCTTTAGTAATGACTATATTATAATAAATTAATCATGGCTTTTACTTCAGGTGCTCTCTCTCTCAAGAATTTTTTAGTTTTGCTAAAGAAATTTTGCTATAGTTATTAAAAGAATTTAATGGCAATGTGCATAAGAATTTCTGGCCCCCTAAATACACGAGAACCAAGAAACTACAAACCGGCTGCGCAGTGTTTTTCCACTGGTCATGTGGAAACAACAATGCACTGCTGCTATAAACAAGGTCATGCTGTTGACATAGTTTTGCTCTGCAGTGTGAAGTGCAGTATTGAGTTGATGGTGATGTGATGTAGTTCAGTTATTACGAGTTATTATTATTTTATCCTGTACTTAGTCACAAAGTATATTATGGCTCAGTATATGTTTTCTACTGCACAGCATGTATTTATTTATGATCTATATGTGTTAACTCAGCTCGTCAAGTGAAAGTATGTAGAAAGATTTCAGGTGTAAAAGTTCCAAACCATACACAATCCAGGAACTTTACAATAAATTTTAGGCCACAGGAAGTGTTCAGGCTAAGAAATCTAAAAGACCGCTTACGGTTTTTACTGAAGAAACATTAGATGACATCGGTCATCATTTGCAGAATTCCCCCCAACAATCACTTAAGTGTCTTTCACGATAGGCAGGCATTTCTTATGGCTCTGCACGAAGAGCTACCAAACTGCTGAAGTTAAAACCATATAAAAAAACTATTGGCGCATGCTCTTCAACCAGGTGATACTGTAATTAGGCGCACATTTTGTGAGTAGACTCTCAATAGTGCACACAATGGTGAAATAGACCCATACTTAATATTTTTTACGGATGAGGCTTGATTCTACCTTCATGGATATGTGTGTACACAAAATAAATGTTATTGGAGCTCTGACAAACCTAATGTTGTTCATGAAGTACCCCCTCCATGCTGAAACAATTGGTGTATGGTGCACCATGAGCAGAGAAAGAGTTGTAGGCCAATTTTTTTTCAAGTCAACAGTTGACATCCATACATACATGAATACAATTTTGCCCCCCCCTTTTTTTTTAGAGTATTAACAGACAGGGAGCGTGATTTTGCCTTTTTTCAACAAGGCTCTGCAAAAGCTCATAGTCAATATTTCGATGAGAACAATTGAAAGTGTGTGTGAGAACAGAATTATTAGTAGAGATTTGTGGCCCCTCTGTCCCCCGACCTAACCCCCTGCGATTTCTATCTCTGGGGTAACTAAAAACATAAAGTGTACAAGACACACCCACATACCCTGGAAAAATTAATACAAAATATCCGCCTGGAAATTGCCAGCATTTCTCAATGTGAACTTCGGCGAGTGATGGATAGTTTCCTAAAGGAGCACCAAAAATTTATAGACGACGGTGGCCAGTTTCAGCATCTCCTTTCATAAAGCTGGTAAGTAAAACCTTTAAAAGTAGTTTTAAAAATGTTGTATGGTTTCATCCACACCTTTCTATGATAGCGGCAGACGGCAACAAGCACCGAGGATGCGGATGGAAAAACAGTGCACAGCTGATTCATAGTTTTTTTGGCTCTCTCTGTATATGCAAAACTTCAATAAATGATTTTTTGCATAGTTTTTGTGTGTACACCTAAATCTTATTTCTTTGGCATGTGATTGTTTTCAGAGGAGTGTTAATGTTACAATACAGCAATATTCTGAATGATCCGGCCATGACGCGAGTGAATGTTGTGGGTCTCTCTCTCAATTTGGGTTACCTCTTCTGTTACTATATATATTCAAGCAATAAGATGAAGGTTAGTTCAATTAATATTTTTTCAACATTAAATGTGATACAATATCTTTAGTATTTCAGCAAGTGTGGGTGTGTAGATGTTATTCAGAGCAATTTAAGAACATTGTATACAGGTTATATATCCAAATGACTGAGATTTAGTGATTGGAGTCTTTACTGATGGCTAGTAAGAAATTCAAATTCCTTTTGTTATAGCACAAGATATATCTCTGTTCACTCTGACATAAATTCGGGGTTGAAGGCATTAAAATGTGCTCCTTTTTAAAAAAAATATTTTGTTTGTTAACGACACTGTCAATTGCCAGGATCATATCAGCGCCACTGCTATGCCAGAATTTCATCCCACAGAGTTCTTTTATAGCTAGTAAATATAATTACATGGGGCTGTCACTTTTAAGCACACTTAAAAGCCATCAGTCTGGGCCAGATTTGAATCTGCGACTTAAGGATCAGAAGGCTAGTGCCTAATCAACTGTGCTGCCCAGACTGACAGGGGTTGTTCTTCACTATAAAGTGAATGGAAATGTCTAGAATTATTTTGATGTATAAAAGTTTGCAAGACAAATTAAAGTATAAACATTCATGTATTTCTGTTCCTATTGTAAAAACAAAACTAATCTTACATCTTATCTTACAGCTCTGTCAATCCATAAAGCTGTAACAAATTCCTTCTAATAGTATGATTGAATGATTTACTGTCTACTTTGTACTTATATGCAATGTATACAGTGTTTACAATACAATACAGTTCTCTTTCCATTATATTTAACATTGTTATATATATATATATATATATATATATATATATATATACATACATATATAATGGGGTAGTATAATTTTCCACTATTTACTTTTTTGCCTTTTTTACCCTTTTTGTATTTTCTCCAATTTGCTTCATGTCCCTTTTAACCTCTTTAACCTAATTTTTCCTAAATATTTGATCTTGTTGATATTGTAATGAAAAGAAGCTAGAAACAGTGATGTGTATTGAATTTATTTAAAGGTGAGTCGGAATTGTTACACTTAAGTGATGTTAGTGTAACAATTCCGACTCACCTTTAAATAAATTTGATCTTGTATTAAAAATCTTCCTAACTTTTAGCTCTATTAGTAATTTTTCCATTTCTCTAGCATTAAATTCTCTCTTCCTTTTTCCGTGTCCTTGCATTCCAGAATATAATGCCAATTATCATGTAATCCATTACATTTAGTACATCTCTCCCCCTTCTTCTCCCTGTTAGACCACTTAAATTCATTATACCTGTCTTCGCCCATGCATACCCCATTCTGGCCTCTTTGTGGCATACTTCAATGTATCTTTCTTTTCCCGGTTCCATTTTTAAATATCTATAATCTATTAATGACTTTTTTTCCATGAAACTATTTACAATTTCTTGCTTTTCAATATCCACTGTTGTTCTAATTTCTTTCCAGAAACCCTTACTTTTGTTGTTTCTTTCTGCCCATGTTTCCCCCATTCCTATTTCTTCCAATGTTGTCTGTATATTGTGCATCCAAGTTTCTTTTTTCCTGATGTTCTCGTGTACAACCAAGCATTGCTTTAGTATCTCATTTTCCTCCAGTAGCTTTATTCTGAACCAGTATTTGATTGCCCTTTTTACCATTTTGACTTTAGCTCCTACCCTCCCTAGTTCTGCTTGTGCTACTTCATTTGGTGAACTTCTTGGTAATCCCAGGCTTATTTTGAAAAAATTCCTATGTATGGCATCTACATTTTCCCATTCTTTTTCCAGCCCCCATATCTCTGCTGCATATTACATCCTTGCTTTCACCACTGTGTTATATATCCTTTCTAGCCACGCAATTTGCATTTCTGGTATTTTGTTCACACATGCTCTGATTACCTGTATTGCTTGTTTTCTCTTTGCTAGTGCTTTTGTTGTTCTCCCCAATCCCTGCACTGTTGAGCCTTAGTCCTAGATTGTCAGTTGTCCTCACTACTTTCAGCTCCGTTCCTTCCCAATACCACTTTTGGCCTTTCTTAGTTTATATCCTTTCTTAAAAATCATTATTTTTTATTTCTTTTCATTTATTCTCAACCCCCAATCTTTACAGTATTTGCCAATTGCTTCAATAGCTTTACTTGGCCCCACAACTGAGATGGAACCTGTCATTAGATCATCTGCAAACAACAATCCTGGTATTTCCTTATTAATAACTGGTGATTGCTTATTCAAGTATTTTATCTTTTCTATAATATCATCTATAAATAGGTTAAATAGCACTGGACTAAGTTTGCACCCTTGTCTAAGCCCTAAATTATTCATGTTCTCTTCAGTAATTCTTCCCTTGGCTATTTTCATACAGCTCTCATAATTTGCATATAAATGGTTTATATTTCCTTCTAATAAAATATTCCTCCATTCTGTCATTTTATGCAGAAATTGATGTTAAAACAGTGGAGTAATTGTGGTGCACTACATAGGAATGCTCTTGGCAATATTATGCATGTGATGTGTTGGAAAATTGTTCTTGCAGTGTATAGACATGCTGCAATTGCAGAACATTTCAAACAGGCAACTCACACTGCATGACATTGCAACTTGCATTTATAAGACTAACTGTAAGTCAATGAAGGATACAACAAAATTTATAACAGAATAGTTTGTTTTTTTCCCCTCTTTATATATCTTAAAAGGAGTGTGATCATTTTAATGCAGTGTTTTATTTATATAGCTATCACTTGATCATATCAGCAACTTTGAATTCATAACATTTGGATAACTAGCTTAAGCAGGGTTTTTGTATTAGGTTTATATTTTAAATCTATGAATTTTGGCCATGCTATTAAATTTTTCAAAACTGATTCAACTTTTTTAATTAACTTTTTATTTTGTTGTTTCTGATGAAATCTATTCTGCTCATAAGTCAGAACACTTTTTTTTTTCATTTCATTTCAAAACTAAAACAAATCTTTTTTTAATATAGAGTCAACTGAAAAATTCAACGCCACAGCCGGGATGACCTTGCCTAGATCAGGTTAAGGTCTATTAAAAGTATAATTAATTTATACAATAACAATAAAAAAATTAAAACAAATCTGTTTTGGCTTTAATAGCTTTCATACATGAAAAGGTAGTCTTGGGAATTAAATGCCACCAGTGAATGTTAATTCACTCCCTAATGCAGTAATGGGTACATTGCAGTTGCGGCCAGAAATTCAGCGTATCATAAATCGAGAAAGCTGTCACCTTAACCCCAGTGTTGTTTCATCCATATACAGGGAAAAATGCTTAGATGCCAAATCTGTTGTTTGCAAAGTGCTTTTCTACAGATCTGTTAAGGTCAGACAAAAATTGCTGATTAACTTTGTCTCTTCTTTGAGATATATCTTGGTTTAAAGTATGCCATGTATACCCTTTTATTCTGTATGACTCTCTAGAAGTTCTAATAGGAATCGCTAAGCTATGTTTTGAAGCAAATGGATAATATTAAAGTAATTTATTGCAGTTTTAAGTTCATTTGTATTAAAACTTAACTAAGCTTTACACAGTTTCACAAGATGTTTTTAAAAAATTGTGATTTATTTTATGTTCAAAAACATGTTGAAGTACATAAATTACATTGTGATCACTAATATGGAAGTAAACTTCATTTTCTTGCAAACAATGGATAAATTACAGCTAAATTGTAATCTCATACTGGAGAAAACCGCTGGAATATCATGCCCTTAAATATAAATTAAGTTTACAGGATTTTAATCTGTTCTACTTAACATTCACTGGTCCATAGCATTGTAGGTAATGAAGAAAGTTGAATGGTGTGACTGTGGGAAAACTGATAAAACTGTTAACTGGTGATAATAGTATTGAATGTTACATTTTTGCTATACTATGATTAGTGATACAATATGAAGGAATTTTTCAAGACATTTTTTTGTAAAACAAATTGAAATTTTAAACTTTCAAGACAAAGTTATCACTAAAAATAAATCAAAGAAGTATCAGTTAAGCAAGAAAATAACTTTCTTTGTAAAGAAAATGGTGTACATTTTGGTGTGTAAGGTTTACAAAAAGAAGCCATGGCAACTTCAGATCTGTAATGGGATATAACAAGTATTAATAGAAATATTTGGTTATTTACAGTTTCTGAGTGAGATTTCATTACATGTAAATGTTAACTACAGCAACTCCCAGCAATTCCTTTCATTAAGTAAAAAGAGAAGTTCCTATGTATACATTCACACTTTTTTCTTTTAACTGCAATGGTCATATCAATAGCCTTTTATCTTTGAAACATATTGCCTATTGGTAATGGTGTTAACTTGTATGCCATTGACACTGGATTTCTGGTTTTTCTTTAAGTTTTATATGTTAGATGACACATGCATTCACGTTCTCATTCATACTTCCAGACTAGGGGAGGATGGGTAATAATCTTGGCTAGAGAAAAATTCCCACCCCCCAGCCGGGAATTGTACCTGGGATCCCTCATATAGTCACAATTTTGTCTATATATTACAAATTCACAAATGCACCTTATATGTTGTAGCATTCATATAAATAGTTATTATATACTCTCAATATGTTATTTGTTATGAATACCAGTATTGCCAAAGAAATATTTCAAATAAGTTTTTAGTTACATCAACAGATCAAATAATGTTCAAATGTTTATCAGAAGCATGGAGGAATAAATTTGGAAGTTTTACTAACTTGTCTATCTCTTATGGTTTCCCAGTTATACAAAATTATAGAAAAGTCAGTCAAAATGAAAAGCACTTTGGCTACTTGTGGAAAATTCAAGATGTACATTTTATTTCTCATGTCAGCATCTCAAGAATGTCATATTTTAACCAATGTGACAGAGCCATTCTTGAGAAAATAAACCGTAGTAACAAATTTTGCATCTAGAGGTAGTTTGGGATTGGGAGGAATTTTGTGCAAATCTTTGTGTCACATGCTTTAAAAATGCACTTTATTTTTCTTTTTTTTTTAAATGTATCCCCCCCTCTAACTCTCACTCAGAAACATTTTCTTAAAACACATTTGGGGGGAGGGTTTCAAGATCTCAAAATGTGTAGTTCTGAATGTAATCTCCATATCAAATGTTTGGATGGAATACAATACTTCCTCCATCATAGGTAAGTGGTAGAGAAACTTAAAAAGGTGTAATATTTGGGGGAAAAAATACTTATAATTGTAACCATAAATATTATTTAATATTATTAATTTCTGTATTTGTTATCAGGGAGATGTCCATTCGCAGTTGTTATATACATCCCTAGGTGTGGCAACTCTGCTAGGCTATGTTCACTTAGAGGATCCTAAATTGGTGGAGTTTAGATTTGGAATGATTGTGACAGCACTAATGATGTATTTGATTGCATCACCACTCTTTTCCTTGGTAAGCCACTTCAAATCATTTTGTACTGTCATTCTTGTCACAACAAATTGCTTCAAGGTCACTTACATAAGTATCAGAACAAGTTAGTTTCTCATTCTCTGAAAGTTTTTTTTTTGTTCCTGTTTTAAGGTGTGTGTGTGATAGAAAGCTATAAAATATTTGATTTTCCTCTAGTTCTAGTCATATTTTAATAAAAACTTCCATTTTCATTGTGGATGGTTGGAGAGGCAGAAATGTTCAAATCACTGGTGCATTTCAAGAAGCAAATACTCAATGTAAATTTGTAATTCCCAAACCTACATATTTCTAGTAAATGTAGTAGTAGATGGTTACTTAAATAAGGATATCTTTAATGCTATTTCATTGTTTGGCCAGATAGTAAAAACAGTGCAATAATAATTTTATTTAGTTTTTTTTTATTAATATTATCCAGTTAATCACTTTAAGTAAAAGTATAATCAATTTTGGATACATCAGAATACCAATTAGTATAATGGACTACACTTAGTCAAAACTCTTGCATCATCTAAATATGAATTTCATTTACATGAAAGATGATATATGGAAGTAACTGACTACTGGAAATTAAAAAAAAGACATCAGTTTCATTATCATTTTTGCATAGTATATACTTTATTTGTATTATATATTTAGTATAGTATACACATTAGTGTATACATTTTGTGTTAAAGTAAGTGACAGTCTCTTTTAATTGGGGTATCCCATTTCTTTTGCATTTTGGATAGTGCTCTGTAAGAGCTTTTTAGAAATGTGGGATTTGTCAACAATCTGGCTACTTGTAATTTCTTCAGAAACATAACTTAGCATATCCTTTTTATTTATTTAACCCCACCTACCAATGTTACATAAATGGAACTCATATTTTAAAGGATACCTGCAAATTGCAAGACTTTTAAACTAACATGTTTACATGTTTTAAGGAATTTTGAACCACATATGGGTTATTCTTTCCATGGTTAATAGTTACATGATACATTGTTATTCAGCATATATGCTGTAAAGTGAATGGAATAAAAGTAGAGATTGCTTATATGTGCCTTCAAAAATAGTGTAAATCTTTTGATTTCATATGATCTTTCACGCTGGAGTTGGAGAATTGCATAAGACTAGGAAAATTCAGTACCACAGCCACAGCAAACTAACCCTAATGGTGGTTATCTAAAAAGTCCAGAAATAAAAGTATCTTCTGTACAAATCCTAGCCATGTTATTAAATGTTTCAAGTCAGCACTGATTTTTGTTTTAGTTTCTTCAAGGAGTTCATTAGACTGTTATAGGTACTTATATGAGAGTGAAGTTTTCTTCACAAATGTAAACTGGGGAGATTTGGTTTTTCATTTGTTTCTAAAAATCTTCATGTTAAAATGGATTTTTTTTTTACAAAACAACATTAACAAAGGTACATTGATCTTTATTTTACACCAATAGCAGTAAACAAAGAAGTGAGTATTCTGCAAGGAAATAAAATATGGGATTGGTAGAGAGCTATATGTTATTTTGCCCCCAGTTTTAGTATTGTGGGACAGGAAACTTCAAACACAGTTAAATATCACTGAAGCATAAACCTACAGCTCTGTCAAGCATGATGAATAAACTTCATAGCTACTACTTCTAAGGAGTGAAATTTGTCAACACTATCTGCTTGACACATTAGTTATGGTTCTCTCTTTGACATACATTAATAACCTACTGGAACTCATTAACTACTTTCACTTTCTTTATTGTCTCCTCCTTATCATTGCTGATTCACTGAACTGTCACAGATAGAAGGTCATTCTCAGCCACATTAATCTTTTAAGCAAGAGTAGAGATTGTGATTTTATTGCATAATCGATTACACTAGTCTGCATTTTTAAACTTTTTGTCAGATGATTTCTTAAAAGTAGGTGTTCTTGAATCAAGTTTTTATGCTGATTTCAGAAATAACTTCCGTTTTTTTCTATCACGTCAGGTTTTTACACAAAATAAGAAGTATGTTTTGACAATTTTACTAATGAGCGAAGAAAAGTATTCAAATACCATTTCACACAAGGTAAGTTTTTATTCAAGAAACATTTTAAGAATACTCTCAAGAACTCCCCTAATTTATTTCAGGACTATATTTAAACAGAACAAGAAGCCAAAGTGTTTCATTTAATTTTTTTCAAACTTACTTTCTCTTTGACTTCCTTACAGATCCTTGAAGATGACTGCCTCTCCTCAACATTCAACAATAGTCGGCCATCATAGTTTCATTCCATCTCCCCTGGTACCTCCTCTTCATTTCCTTAATATCTTGGTGAAAACGTTCACCCTGCTCTTCACTATAATGTCCCAGATTTTCTGGAAAGTAGTCGATATGTGAATGCAGAAAATGCACCTTTACACTCATGTTACAACCCATCTTCTTGAAATTTTCCAACATTGTTTCGACAATGGCCTTGTAATTAGGATCTTTGTTATTGCCTAAGAAGTTTTCAGTAACTGGTCGGAAGGCGGTCCATGCTTCTATTTCTCTCTCATTCATTGTTTTCTCAAAATCTTCATCCTTCATCAATTTCTTTATTTGAGGACCAATAAAAATTCCAGCCTTTAATTTGTCTTGTGTAATGAAGGGAAATTTCTTGGAAAGGTACTTGAAGCAGGGTCCATCCTGTGGTAGAGCCCTTACAAATTGCTTTGTCAAGCCCAATTTTATGTGTAGTGGCAGAAGCAATATCTTTTGTCTCTCTACAAGCGGTTCGTGCAGGATGCTTTTAGTTCCAGGCAACAAGTTTCTCCGCTGTGGCCATACTTTCACACTCCAATGTCTTTGCTTTGCCCGACTGTCCCATTCGCACAGAAAACAAGGCATTTTTGTGTTGTCCTATTAGTATTCCAATAACTTTGAAATCACCGCAGATACGCCATTTGTGTTCCTCGTATTGGATACTTGCTAAAAGTATCTTTATGTTTTCAACTGTCTCTTTCATTTGAACTGAATGTGCGACAGGAATGAACCCATACATATTCCCATTATGCAGTAACACGCCTTTCAGGTTCCTCTTTGTGAATCTATAAAATGTCTACGCTGAGTAGGATCATGCTCAATGTCATAAAAGCGCATTAACTCGTTTATGTTATTGTATTAAACCAAGGACTCGATCTGTGAGAAAAAAGGAACTAGCTCTTATTCTCTGTGTCTGTACCATGAGTAATGTGTTCCTGGTTCCAGAAGATTCTTATTTTTAAGACGGGAGCCTAGTAACTCTGCAGATTCCTTAGACAAATTCAAATCACGTACTAGATCATTTAGTTCACTCTGAGAGAACAGTTGTGGAGTCACGTCATATTCAGGGCAGTAGACATCATCAGAATCATCTTCGGTGATTGCATGAGGTTCACTTTCAACACCATCTTCTTCCAAGTTCTCTAAAACAGCTGGAGGAAGAGGAGCAGGCAGATCTCCGTGTGGAACTGGCCTGATGGCTGAAGGAATACTTGGATACACAATGTGTTTCTTATTTTTCGAATTGCACCCCCGAACATTAACTAAACAGAAATAAGTCTTTAAGGTGGTCTTTAGGCTCCTTCCACACCATAGGAATTGCAAATGGCATGCATGATTTCTTTCCTTTTATCCACAATCTTAACCTCTCAACACAATAGCGGCAAACTGTCTTTGGAGCCCAGGCCTTATCTTGGTCACCAAGTTTCATTTTAAAATAAGCATGGTACACTTTTATCACAAAGTCTGTTATATCAGTTCTCTGCTGAAGCACCGTATAGTTTCCACAAATGTAGCAGAAAACATTTGGATTGTTCACACACTTGCATGTAGACATAATGTATTTATAACTTCAATCACGATATAGCACTGGTAATGCAAGCCTTTGATATTAACAACAATGCCTAAATTACAAATAGCAATCAGCATCTACAGGTGTAACAATCTAAAGACTTAAAAGTCTGTATTGAGAAATTTCCCTTCAACAATACTCATCATCTACTGGCTCAACTCTATATATTTGAAATGAAATTGTGAAAAAAACTGTACGTGATAGAAAAAAACTAAAAGCAGTTCTGAAATCAGCATAAAAAAGTGAGTCAGAATCACTTATTAGTTTTCAGTCATCCGATATCATGCAGACTAGTGTGGGCATAAATATATATAATCTTGATCTAGCTTGAGCTAAGTTTTACAGTAGAAGAATGTAATATGGCTGCTTTTGCTAATAAACGTATTAATAAAACTGTGCTGTACCAAAGCAGAAAGAATTTTTGAAAATGATAAGTTCCTTTCATATAAATACCAAATCTAAGCTCTGTTGTACAAATGAATGAAGTTAAGTAGAGAATATACTAAATAGATTACAAAAGAATTAGATATACAAGCTATCTTATGGCATGCCATTTGAACTTCAATTTCCACAAAGAAAATACAAGGAAATATTATTGTTAGAATTGTCATGCAAAAATGGATGCATCATTACAGAAAAGTTTTGAATATTGCATACAAAAGCAAATGTGTTTAGTTAGAATGTTCGATTAAATATTTTAATTGTTCTTTTTTTAAATGCATTTTCAGGTATATTTAACTCTACTCAGGTATATACTATGGGTATATATACTGTATACCTATTTCAAATAATTTTGATATGTATTTAAAAATGTAAATATCTGTATTTGCTTTATTAAGATTAAGAATGCTATTTGCCTGAGGTATTCATATGCTTTAATCTCTTAGTATTAATAAAATGGCTACCTTTGTCACCTTTTCACTAGAATCTAAGAAATAGTGCCCTAGGATGACAATGAATGGAGTTAACCAACATAGCTAACAAACCATATTCCTATTCACACTAATCATGTTATATACTCTTATCTGCTAGGACAGCAGTTCTCAAACTTGTCTTTTTCACCCTTCTTTTTTTTTATCTTGGATAATGCTGACCCCCCCATGAATAATATAAGATAGGAAAAAAAAATCATAATAATCCAATAATGGGAATGTAAACTCAATTAGGCAGAAATTTTCCTTGTCTTATTCATTTATTCAATGCCCTCCCTGAAAAGCTGTTTTATGCCCCATAGTTTGAGAACCTTTGTGCTAGTAGTAGAGTTCTACAGTTTCCCTGACTTGTGAGCCAATGGTAATGGAAATATTATAGAATTCTTTCTGTTCCATGGACATTACAGTTTGTTCGCCTCCCCCCAAAATGTTTATATGCTTTTTTGCTCAACATTATTGCCACAGAGTTGCATTACAGTTTTTACTTTCTCTACTACGTATAGTAAGTAGGGGAAGTATTGTATTCCACCCAAAAATTCGATACCGAGATTTCACCAGAAATACATGTTTTGAGACCCCCTGAATCCATAAAAAGCATTTTTGGAAACATGTCTGTGTGTGTGTGTGTGTGTGTGTGTGTGTCTGTCTGTCTGTGAACAGCATAACTCAGAAACGAACAGTCGGATAAACACCAAACTTGGTATTTAGGTTCAGTATCTTCCAAGGATGCGACACGAAGGTTTTCAAGAAAATCCCCCCACCCCAGATTACCCTTTACATGGAAGATTTTTCGAAAATTTTAATTTTCTCAAAAATGGCTCTAACGATTTTGATTAAAATATCATATGCTTAAGATATTTTTATGACAAATAAAATGTATATCTTGAATTTCCTGGGAATGTCTCCAAAAGTATTCTTCATTGTGAATGACTTTTGCATAACTGGTAAACCATAAGAGATAGACAAAATTTTACTACACAAAAAATGTAGATCACGTTAAAATACACAATTTATGTCATATACATTTTTTTTGTTGAGTGAACCATTTTCGAGATATTACTTGTTATTCCCTTAAATTTTTCAATACTTATTTTCTCAAATGGGAATTCGTTATTCATTTTTTTGTCTTGGATATGCAAAGAGTATTAATCTGGGGGAAAGGGAATGGTGCTGCACCTAGCAACAAGTTATTAAGAGATATGTATGTGCTTAAAGGCTACTATATTTCCAAATTGCCCTTGTAAATATATTTTCCCCTTACATCTACAAGAAAATTAGCAATAAGATAGACTCTGCAAATGTTTATCTCAATTAACATGAAGTAGATGGAGAATAAGCGTTTGTATAAATAGTTTGTACAAGAGTAGAGAAAGTCATGCGAGTGTAACACATGAGATTTTTTTATGTCCTATACATGCAAAGAGAAAGGAATGCGCCACATAGCAACCAGCACTTAAAAGATTTGACTATCGCTTAAAACCTACCATATTCCCCTTACATCTACAAGAAAATTAGCAATAAGATTGACATCTCGATATCTCGATTAACATGAAGCATATGGAGAATAAGCGTTTGTAAAAATAGTTTGTACAAGAGTAGAGAAAGTCATATGAGTGTAACACATCAGATTTTTTAACATTGAAAAACACGATAACATGAAGCATGTGTAGAGAGTGCTTTCCAGTGAAGATTCTGTTAGACAATGAGATCAGTGTGTGTTCCATTTTAATCTTCTTCTTCTCTAGGATGAGGCAACTATGTTGAAATTTCATTGAGTAATGTGTTAGCATGACCAATGAAAGTCAGTTGAGGTCTTGTGTAGTGCTACTTAAGAACTTTGATGACTTCAGGAACTTGAAGATCTCTGTGGTTAGTAACATTGCTAATGAACCAAGCTGCATCCACTAACATTCTTAAGATTTGATTTTGATGCATGTTCTCCACGTGTAAACCACCATAAAATACAAAATGACATGACATATACTAAACTTGTAATAAACACTGTCACAAATACAGTAACTAGGATAATGAAAAACATTTAATCGATAGTAAAAATATAAAAGTATTGTTATTACAAGAGAGTAATAGCTATAATATAGTGATAAAAGTGTTATTTTTTGCCTTACACTTTTTTTTCCATTTCTTTAGAAAGATTATTTTGTTTCAGTTTGATTTTTGCTGCTGCCCTAGTGTACAGTTTACTGTCTTTGGACATTCCTATCCTTTTCTTCATCAGAGTTCTTACTTTTCTTTTACTCAGATTTTCACTTCTACACAATTTCAGCAGTATTCTTTTTCTTAATTGTACATACAAACACTGTATTAAATCCTCATAGTAATTATTTTCAACTTTTATATCATTCAGAGGTTTGTTTAAATTTTCAAGTTTGATTTTCATACACACATGTTTTAACTGATGCCATAATCATGTTGCATAACCTGATATAACATCAGCAGCAACTGCTAGATGAACAAAATTTTCAACTGTGATGGTAATTCTGCTTTCCACATCAAATATTAAGCTATTATCTAACATTCCAGTTTTACTTCAAAATGGACGAAAAAGATCTAATGCAATGCATTCCCATGTTATACATTACACTATTCATATAAAAAGCAATCTATTCTCGCTATGTTATGATACATTTTTATTTAGAAAATGTTTCAAACTAAAGAAGGTTTCAACATGCAGAAATATTCAGCTTGAAGAAAAAAGTCCTAAAACTAACTCTTCAATTTAAGAAAATGTACTTTAGACAAACAAATCAAGCAAAATACCTGGGAAAATTTTGATTCAAAACTATTGGAAAAACCACACTGAAGCTAAAATAAAACAACCAAAAAACTTCCCACAGTCCAGAGTGCATCAAGCACAGTTGCTGTCAAAACTTCTGCCAGAACACTTCAACCTCGCCACTCGCACTGAAGATGTCTGCCGTAGTCGCAGAAGAAACGTCTGGGAAGAAGAGGAAGGAGCCCAGTAAACCATGGCCCATAAGCCCGGATAGTACTTCATTTAATATTAACACTGGTCGTGAAAGCCTACGAATTTTGATGAAAAAATTCTCAGTTTTAAAAAAGAATAGCCTGAGTAATCGAGTGGGATAGCAATTGACAGACTTTGAACTTCACATACAACAAGCTGATACTTCTCTGTAATGGAAGCAATGGAAGTAATACATCAAATAATACTAATTTGAATCATCTAGAAGTATGTCAAAATCAGACCGTGCAGGTAATAAGTGGTGGAGCAAAATCAACTCCAATTACAGCAATGCAAACCTTAACTCAGAACTGTCCAATATGTTTCACATTAGAGCAATCACTAATTCACCATGAAGAGCGTTTATAGTTACCAGCAACAAAATACGGAAAAGGGCAGTTACACTCAATTAAGTTAAAACTATAAGAACGTTTCATATCCAAAGTTATGAAAATAAAAGCAAAATTCAATCTTCCTAAATCTAAAGAGAATATTCTGACCAGAGAAAATCCTCTAATCTTTCAACCAATTAACATTCAGCTAGATTTAGAAGAACCAGTTACAAAATCTGAAACTTCCAAACTTGTTCTAAAAGCCCTAGCACTAGTAGTTGTGAACAAGATACCCACCAGAAGAATCGTTACATATCTATACAGATGATTCTACTATTAATAACAATTTAAGATCAGGAATTACACATGCATTATTCTGATTTTATGAACCAGCTGGATGCTATTCAACAAATTTTGATGCAGAAACCACAGCCCTTCATTTCTCAATGCAGCAGCTTCTGTACAGAGTAAGTAAATTTCAAAATGCTGTCATATTCACAGATTCTAAAGCAAAAATTTATGTGATAAATTCATACAAAATGATGTCAATTCAAATTAAAGAAATGATTCAACAACTTCAAACTCTACAGAAAAGAACTCAATTGCAATGCCTACCTGCACATTATGAAGTTGCTGGAAATAAAATGACTCGTTTGCTTACAAAAAAGGGCTCCAATTTAATTCAAAGTGCTAAAAGCTTAACTTTCACGTCAATAAAAAAAAATTGTTTAAAATAAATATGATGTTAAACAAAGAATTACAAACAAAAACCAAAGCTAAAAAGTGGAATATTTTAATACAGAAAACCAGAAAGTATCCCAGAAACACTATGTAAAACGGCAGTAACAAAATTCCAACTCTTACAGAACATGTTTGATTGTTTAGCAAAACATCTACATAAAATATGAATTTATATAAGCCCAAATTATCCTCTATGTAACAAGAACAACAAATGACCGAAGATCATATTCAAACCTGTGGAGTACTATCTGGTGGATCCATCACAGAGAAATATTGGAGAGCAAGAGCGCTATTAGCTTCTTTGCCAGAGCCCAGCATTAGATATCAACATGCAGAAACAGCATTCAAATGTTTGTGATAACAAGCTCTTGCAACAGAAAGAAAAAAAAAACTGATGGAAAAAGGAACAATGATGAGCTTTCTAGCATGACCATTAGGTGACGTTTAGGGAAGAATTAAACTTATGATATGGATTACTTTGAGAATGGCTAATGCTTCAAAAAAGTTTAACAAATGTTATATTTTAACAATGTCTGCAATTTTTTGGTAGTAAGTTTTTGTTGGTTAATTAAGACATCCTTGTTATACAATATTCACTCGAACTTCAAGATATACATATTGTTTCTTGTATCAGTATATTGAACATTGACATTTTAATTAAAACTGTTAGAGCCATTTTTGAAAAAATAAAAACAAAATAAAAATGTTTTTATCTTTGTATTACAGCCTTTGAAAATGCTTAACTCAAATACCAAGTTTGGTATTTAACCAACCTTGTTTTGAATTATGCTGTTTACGGACACAAACAGACCTTAATCTAAAAAGTTTTTTGAGGAGCTCAGAGGATCTCAAAACATGTGTTTCAGATGAACTCTCAATACTCGGTAATATTGAATATTACCAAATCTGCTAGTCTAGAATCACTAGCTCTACTAAAACTATCCCGCTTACCCTTGGTGCTGATCTTGGTAACCCTTGTAATTTTTACTTTCTCTACTACGTATAGTAAGTAGGGGAAGTATTGTATTCCACCCAAAAATTTGATACCAAGATTTCACCGGAAATATATGTTTTGAGACCCCCTGAATCCCAAAAAAAAAAAAAAAAAAAAAGCACTTTTGGAAACATGTGTGCGTGCGTGTGGAATAAACACCAAACATGGTATTTAGGTTCAGTATCTTCCAGAGATGCGACACGAAGGTTTTCAAGAAAATCCCCCCCACCCCAGATTATCCTTCACATGGAACATTTTAATTTTCTCAAAAATGGCTCTAATGATTTTGATTAAAATATCATATATTTAAGGTACTTTCATGACAAATAAAATGTTATATCTTGAATTTTCTTGGAATGTCTCCAAAAGTATTCTTCATTGTGAACGACTTTTGTATAACTGGTAAACCATAAGAGATAGACAAAATTTTACTACACAGAAAAATGTAGATCGCGTTAAAATACATAATTTATGTCATATACATTTTCTTGTTGAGTGAACCATTTTCGAGATATTACTTGTTATTCCATTAAATTTTCCAATGCTTTTTCTTGAATGGGAATTTGTTCTTCTTCTTCTTTTTTTTTTTTTTCTTTTTTTTGTCCCTGGTATTGCAAAGAGAAGGAATGCGTCACATAGCAACCAGCTCTTAAAATATTTGACTATCGCTTAAAGCCTACCATATTCCCCTTGCATCTACAAGTAAATTAGCAATAAGATTAACATCTCGATATCTCGATTAACATGAAGCATATGGAGAATAGGCGTTTGTAAAAATAGTTTGCACAAGAGTAGAGAAAGTCATGTGAGTGTAACACATCAGATTTTTTACAGATCATTGTGTATATATTGACGCAGTAGCTATGGTCCAAGGCTATTGGCAGGTTGGTGACAGGTGGTCCACATAAACAACGATAATGGCCACTTACCAGCATAAACATCGGGCAGGCACATTATCAGCAGATAATTAGAAGCTTCTGGAGTCTTCACCCCCCTCCTCCAGAAAATGTGTTGAAATAGTTCTAGAACGTTCAAGAACCTTGTGGAAAGATTGCACTGACTATATAAGTGAGCACTTTCACAGGCAGTGAATCAGTACAAGGTGAGGAGTTGAGTTGAGTAATGCGAGACTGTGAGTAAGTTGAATTGCATTGGACAGTCAGCAAGTGAGTTGGTGAATGCATTTGTGTTGCGATGTTACGTGCAATTCCCAAGCAAGCAGGTGATGGCTGCTGTGACATGCAGTGAGTGCTACTCTGGAGCGATGGACTGGAGGCCTCGTGTTCGACTCCCTGGAAAGTGAACTATCTAGAAAAGGAGGCTATGTCACAAAGAAAGTGAAGTAGTGGGAAGCAAACTAGTTCACCTGAGTGAAGTGGTAGTGTGAATGAAATGAAATCCCAGTAAAATTGAACTAGATAACAAAAGAATGACAATAAAAACAGTGAAAGGTGACAGTTGAAAAACTGGACAAAGTCACAATACACATAAGGTTTTATAGAGCAGTAATGGGGCTGTTGTCAGCTAAAGTGAGGGAAGTGGCTCAAATAGAAATGAGAATGACATAAGCAAAGGAGGAGCAAAAAACATTGATGGAGAATTTTCAAATTAGAAGGCAAAGTATTAAAATAAAACATAAAAGAATCTTTTCAGTTAAACCTGTTCCAAGTCAATGGAAAACTACATTCCTCTGGCGGCTGTACAGAGGAACTTGGTCCAACCATAATGGATTCAGTCCTTTGGCTATCAGTCAATGGAAATGTAAGAAAGAGTATGTGAAACACGTTCTGTATAAAAACGTGGTGAGTGAAGCCTTCAGAGTGGATAATATCGCACAACACATGTGCTCACCAACTTACTTGCTGACTGTCCAATGCAGTTCAACTTAGTCTTGCATACTCAACTCCTCACTTTGTACTGATTCACTGCCAGCAAGTGTGCTCACTTATATAGTCGGTGGAATCTTTCCACAAAGTTCTTGAACATTCTAGAACTATTTCAACACACTTTCTGGAGGAGGGTGAGGGAGAAGGTTCCAGAGCGTCTAGTTATCTGCCGATAATGTGCCTGCCCGACGTTTATGCTGGCGAGTATGTAATCGATTCAGTTATTCATTTAGAGTAAAAGAGGATTGGAAATATCAAGAGAAATCTTTAAATATAATGGATGTGTAAAGCCATTATAGAGTAAATTACAAACAAGTGATTTAAGAGATAATAAACATATAGGTACTAAGATAGAACAATGCCATGGGATTTTGATAACAGACTAGATGAGTTTTCAGAGGTAAAGAAATGCTAAAGCTGATGGTAATCTTAACAGGAATGGTTTCACAAACCATTTACATCACTGAAATTTGGGAGGGAAAAAGAAGAAAGAACACTGGCACAAAAAATGATAGATGTATGAAACCTGAAAGGATTAAGAGATGTTTAGATCAAGGTGTATGTGCATTAGTCATCCTCCATTGTGCATTGGTTACCATGCTGTACCTGTGTTTTTGATATTTGAGTGCTGCAGTCAGAAAAACATGTCATCGCAGCAGGCCCATTGTTATAGTAAGTGCTGCCATGCTGACATTATTGATGCCACATTAGCATATGGGCATTCATTACTTGTATTCCTCCTTGTGTAATGCTCTTGGCATCAGTTTGCACTTGCTGTGTAATATTTAAGATCTCAAACTTGAGAAAAGGGCTGCTTTCCATTATTTCTGTTTCCTATCTGGGTTATTGGTCATGCAATGTGAATTATGGAGTGATTATGTTGATGCTAGTGCTCCGTTTTCATAAACAAATGAAACAATATGGTAGCACCTAGCAGAAGTGTCAATCTAATTGATTTGGTTTCCATACTTCTCTCTTACCCACTAATTTCTTTTTCTTATCATTTAATTTGTGATTAAAATGAAAAACTAAAGGTGAAGCATAATTATCAGACATAGTAATTTTTAAACAAGGATGGAAGTAAATAAAGTTGAACTGTTTCTAGACCATAGATAATGACATCGCAGGAAACCAACCATTCCACATTCCCCGTACAGTCCTTCAGCGTTTGCAGACAACACTCAAAGCAGTTTTTATCTGCCTATCAGCAAACCTGACCACTGTTGTCCTCACTCTTTCTAGTAATAATGGTTTTGAGTGGTGATAACTTGAAGTCAACTTGAGATTTCCTATGTCTGGTAATTATGATTTCCTATAATAAGTTTCATACCTTAATCTGAACATTTCTTGACACTTCAGAGTGCATGCAAGAGAGACTCAACTGCAGGATCCGTTTGTATTTTTTTCCTCTCCTTTATCATTATAGTTTTGGCAGCATTCTGTAAACCTGTTGCTATTGAATCATTGCTTTCATAACTATGATTAAAGATATTACTTGTGGCCACTGTCTCTGTGTAGTGCAATTCATAATTATTACATCCTGATGTATGCACTTGCCAGGTAAACATGTTTTGCACCTATTAGTAACTTCCTGCTGCAATTCAGAATTTGACCACTAATCTGTCAGACCCCAACTTCTGAAAACCAAGGTATAGCCTTGATTACCAACAATGCAGAAGGCAATGGCTTTTTGGGTGCAAAAATCCTTGGCATGATTTCCTTTGAAAAGGCTGTAAAGCTGTTAGTCCCATGTGATGTTTATAAGTACATAAAAAAAAATCTGATACCTTGAAAGAAATACCCAAACAAAATTTGTTGGCTTTTAATCAATATATGTTGCATCTCTGCAATGCCCTTTCATGGGCTTAAGCTATCACTCATACAGGGTCAAGTGGCTGATGAAGTAACATTATTATTTAATTTGTTGTTGAGCCCCACGTTGGGCGCCAATTTGAAGGTGTTTTAATGTTGTTTATTTAACATTATTGTGTAGTATTAGTTTTTGTTTGAAAGAATGCTACTTTTATTTTATTTAATTTTTGTTCACTGTCCTCCGGCTAGCTATGATCTTTTGGTCAAGCACTTCTCTTTATACAGGTTGTGTAAACGGAAAGGAATCTTTTATCCAAAGATAACACTGATGAAGGAATTTGTTTTACACTTTTATTGTCGAACACATTTACTATCACATTTACACATTGATCTTGACACTCGCCAAACTAAAACTGTTATAACAACTTCTTACTGATTACTTTTAATCCACGTACTTCAACCTTTTGTATAATTAACTTTACCATACTTGAGATTTTTCATAACTCTTATACGCGTAACTTGCGAATCGATAGCCGACGTGTAATATTTCTGCTGGACTGAAGGCGATGTGTAATGTACAAAGATTTTTGATGAACTGACGGGGTCAGATTCAGATTCAGATTTCTTTATTACGTAATAGTGACCTGGTGCCGGTACAGAGGGCCCGGCTAACAGGCAAAAATTTACATTAAAATACATATGTCCTATTCTTAATGAGATGAGTTAATAGAAGAAATAAAGGAAAAACCCATACGGCAACCATCTTTAGGTTGTCGAGGACAGTTTTTTGGTGCATGTTATGGTTGCTTTCTTCAATTTGAAACAATTTTTTTTTTTTTTTTTTCACACACACATATATACATTACACATATTATATACACACGCTCGCACTCACACACACACACACACACACACACACGCGCACTCACTCATTCCTGGTCATGCGTGGCACGTCCCAGTTCCGACACACGGAAACACTAGCACACGATATAAATAAAACACTTAGCACTGATTATGTACAATATATACAAGTCCGCGGTTTAGCTGTGCGGCAGCTTGTATCCTCCATGAGGGGGGACGCCATCTGGCGGGGGCCTCTGCCGTATTTGTGAGTGGCCTTGGGCCGGGTAAGATGGGCGCGCAAAGTGGCGAGCCAGAGTTGTTTCAGAACATTTTGATTCTCGCATGTTTGCGGTGTTTTGGCTCGCCACTACCGATGTTGGAAATAAGATGGTTGTCATGGCGTCGTATGCGCGCCCATACGGAGCAGCCTCTTTTGTTTATTGCTTCTGCTATTGTTGGCATGTTGGTTTCTTCATGTAGGGTTCTATTGTTTGTGAAGAAGGGGACTTGGAGAATTTTCCTGAGGGAAATGTTTTGGACAGTCTGAAGGTATTGGAGGGCAGTTTTAGAGGCGCTCGCCCAAGCCACTCAGGCGTAGAGGACCACTGATAAGATAAATGACTTATACAAAATAAGTTTGGATTTTAATTTAAGATGTTTGCTGCGGAAGACGGGGGCGCATAACTTTAATCTCTGCCGCCCTTTGTTGGCGGTATTTTTTTTACCTCTAACCTACCTTTTATACTCCTTCATCCAGATATGCCTAAAGATTATAACTGAGCTGCAATTGGCTAATAAAACGCGCCAACATTAGCGTCTATTTTTATATCCAATGAAAATTATGAATACATATGCTCTAGGGAAATGTTCCAGCAATTTCTACAGAAAAACGCGCCAACATTACGTAACTTCCTCGTTTCCAATAATGATAAACAGCTCACCCCCTCGCTGCATTATTGCACGCTATTATTGTCAGTTTCAGTAAGGCAGTATAAACTTACTTCCCAACAATAATTACAATCAACAAACATCTCAAATCAATGTCACATAATAATGCATATTCATACTATAATCACTCTTTACATTTAAATAATTTGTGATACAAATTACTGCATGACTGATTACAGAAAACATTGCTGCAGATCTTGTGTGGGGAGGCGGAAGATGATCCAGAGCATGTATCATTTTAATGTAATGGAACAAAGGTCTGGAGGAATGCATTTTCTCATATAAAATTGAAAACATTTGTGCAATATTTGATAAAATAGGCACAATTAATAGGGTGTTAAAAAGGTTAAAATAAACTATATAAACTCAAAAGTAAGTATATGTGGGCATTCAGCAGGAAAAGTGAAGAGAGCAGAAAGCCTGGAGCCATTGCTCAAAGCAATATTTTAATTGATTGGTAGCGAATTAATATTATTTGTGTAGAATTATAAATATAAAAAATATATATATGATGACCAAAACTTAGAAAACTAACAATAGTGTAAATAAATGTATAAGAAGTAAGAGTAAACAGTGTGTTGTGGTTGTTTAACCATTATACAAGTCAACATATAGGAAACCTTTCAAGCCTTTAGGTCTTTCAAACCAAAATGTGCTCTTGTGATCATTTCTATGTCTTAAGGGCCAAAATCAATTTAGATATGTATAGGTATTCCAACAAAAATATAAAACCATGGCTGTTTTATTTACAGGGTGAGGTAATACGGACAAAGAGCACAGAAATGTTGCCACTGCCATTGATTCTCTCTGGAACAGTTGTTACATTCCTATGGTTGTTATATGGAATTATAATTAAAAATACATTTATACAGGTTAGTATGTACATCTCTTTCAAGTGATTCTGGTAATCTCTAGCATATGTTCTTTAATTATATGTTTATGCACACAGTTACATGTATTTAGCTAAGCTAAGATTATATGCATTAAATCCATTAAACAAGGTGCTTTATCATCCTTGAAAAGCCTGGAAATCCAGGAAATTGCCTTGAATATTAAAACTTTCCTTGAAACTGGGAATTTGCCTTTATTTTAAGCAATTACGCTTGATTTTTTCCTAAACATATAATTTGCTATTATGATTCGCTTCATATTCCCGTGCACACTTGAGAAATTTCTGCGGATGAAAATAGGTGGCATTGCTTAAGCTCTCCCTCTTGCAAACTTTCCACCAATAGCAACGCTGTACGAAGATTAATAACAGCCAATAGTGATTACTATTTTCCATGCAGCTTCCGTATTATGTGGTGTATGAAGGAAGTGGAGTTCTATTACTGTGTGTTCATGTCAGCATGGTGTTGCGTATTAAAGCATTTCTCCTAAATATCAAAACATTTCTTTAAGTTTGAATACTTTTTGGATTGCATCCAAAACAAATTGGCCAAAGTTTCATGTCTGAAAAGAGTATAGATATGTGGAAGGATGGGAAGATCCTGTGTTGAATCCCAATCTTCTGCCATGGATTCAATCAGTGCCAGGAAATCCTCACAGTTTTTGGTGTAAATCTGGCCCAATTACTCTAGAATCAATGGGATTGTCTGGTGTCATGGTGAAGGAAAGAAGCATTAGAGCTGTGTAAAAACCCACACAGCAACTTGTAGCATTTCACTTTTATGTTGCCAGTTACAAGTATAATATCAAATAAAGGCAAGTTAATTTTATTTATCATAATGTTGCATAATTAATAATTTGTATAAATCCATGATACTAGTATAGTATTATATATAAAATTACAGATTGTTATGATCTACGGCATACTATAGGAATGCTTCCCTGGAATCAAATTAAATCTCCAGCCTTTCAAAATATATCTGGTACTTCATGTAATCAAATCATATGTTATTGATTACATTGTGTTTAATTTTTAAATAGTTTTTGAATGTATTCTGGATTCGCGTACATCCTGAAATGCATGTGTGCATAAACTAAAACACATGCACATGTCCTTCCTTTCCTGAGGACAAGCTTTTTTCCATCAAGTGAAACTAATCAATGGCTACCTACATGTTATTATAACGAATATAACTTAAAGTTCATAGTTTGTCTTTTTTATGAGTGTCAATTTAAGCCTTCTCTTGTTTTTTAAAGTACATCCACACCAGCATGTTTCCATTAACTTTGTAAACTTGAACGAAAGACATTCATGCAATTTTTTCATGTTCATAAACAAAATAACATGCTTACGAAACTTTTTGCCATGTTTATAAAAGGAATTTCTTTAATTTCTGTATGTGAAATAATAACTACGATAGCAAGAAATGGCCAATTTCTCCATTCTCTTTATATTTAAGTGAAATAGTTTGTTTTTGTTCATTGAAATCGATTAGCAAGGTGATTTTATTTATTTATTTAAGTTCTAACCCAAGATTAATGGATGCTTAGTGATTATTAGTAAAAAACTCAAGCATGTGTTTATTTCTAAATTAATTCTGCATGCTTTTCAAATATCTTTCTTTGCCAAACTTTAATAATTGTAATTAATGCTGCTGTAGCTATCTTTTCTTCCCATTTCCATTCTAATCTCACAAACAGCTTGTTTGTTGTGGAGAGTGTTGTGTTGAAGGTGTTTTTTTCTTTCTCCCCAATGATAAACCTGAGTATATACCCATCTGAGTTATAGTCTTAAGTTGGTATGGCATTTTTGTTTTAGTCTTCTGAGCAGTGAGTCAGGTGGAAGATTGTCTGCTATTTGCTGGATGAGGGGATTTTGATGATTTTAAAAGTTTTTTGAAGTCTTATGTAATTCATGCAGAGGAACATGGTTACCTCCGGAATTCCTAAGTCATCATGCAGAACTGCGTTGCACTTGTACCATGGTGATCCTTCCATCAATCATAGGCTTCTGTTTTGTATGGTCTGAATCCTTTTAGTTTGACTGGCAGAATCCCCAGATAGAACAACCATATTGCCAAATTGGACAAATTACTCAGGTATGAGGCACTTATATTGTAGTGCAAGTGGTGATCTTTCTTAGGGTATATGTTTCCATTGATGAATTCTGTTTCGACATTTAGTCAGTATGTTGGTTACATGCAAATTCCATGTGAGCTTAGAGTCAACTGTCAATCCTATTTGATTGTGGTGATCCTAAATTCATTGGTGGGTAGATAGTATTGTTAATGTAATGAAAAGAAGCTAGAAACAGTGATGTGTATTGAATTTATTTAAAGGTGAGTCGGAATTGTAACACTAACATCACTTAAGTTTACTCACTTAACATGTTTCGGGAAACCGTTGTTCCCATCATCAGAAGGTTAACTCGTCGACTGGCCCGTGTTGTTGGTGTTTCCGTTTTTTGGACTGGTTCCTGTGGTGGCATCTTGTGGCGGAGAAATGTACTTCCAGAGAGGGTTTGGTGGTGGCAAATCAAAATTCATTAGATGTGTGTTGTGTTTTAGAATGGTGATCTTCTCCCATGCATCTAATTCGGCTGCAAATTTGGCTGGTTTGACTAATGTAATATTGGGTTTGATGTTGTGGTTAGTGATCCAAAAATGGTGTGAAACTGCAGATTTGTCCATTTGTTTGTATTTAATACATCTCATGTGCTCCTTTAGCCTAGTTTCTAAGTTTCTTTTTGTCTTACCAATGTATACTTTATTGCAATCTGAACAATTGATTTTATAGATTCCAGCTTTTTTATCTTGTGGAATGGGGTCTTTTAACTTGTTACAAAGTAATTTCTCTATGTTAAATTTGTTCTGTGGAGCTAGGCTAATGTTATGTTTCATGAAAATCTTCTTAAATTTGTGAAATGTTCTTGGGTGGTATGTGAATTTCTTGAACTTTAGTTCTTTATCTTGCTGGCTGAGATTAGTTGTGTTTCTGATGTGCATCTGTCGTTTGAATTTTGCAATTTTTTTGTCAATAGTTGCTTTGTTGTACCCATTATGTATTGCTGTGTCTACTATATGCTGGTATTCTAACTGGTATTCTTTTTTATTTAAGGGGGTATATACCAGTCTTAACCTTTGGCATATACAGGAAGCCAACACACTCTACTAATTACATAAAAAATAAGAGTTTCAATCCAACCACACACAAACATGCAGTACTAAACAGCCTAACACATAGACTGGTATATACCCCCTTAAATAAAAAAGAATACCAGTTAGAATACCAGCATATAGTAGACACAGCAATACATAATGGGTACAACAAAGCAACTATTGACAAAAAAATTGCAAAATTCAAACGACAGATGCACATCAGAAACACAACTAATCTCAGCCAGCAAGATAAAGAACTAAAGTTCAAGAAATTCACATACCACCCAAGAACATTTCACAAATTTAAGAAGATTTTCATGAAACATAACATTAGCCTAGCTCCACAGAACAAATTTAACATAGAGAAATTACTTTGTAACAAGTTAAAAGACCCCATTCCACAAGACAAAAAAGCTGGAATCTATAAAATCAATTGTTCAGATTGCAATAAAGTATACATTGGTAAGACAAAAAGAAACTTAGAAACTAGGCTAAAGGAGCACATGAGATGTATTAAATACAAACAAATGGACAAATCTGCAGTTTCACACCATTTTTGGATCACTAACCACAACATCAAACCCAATATTACATTAGTCAAACCAGCCAAATTTGCAGCCGAATTAGATGCATGGGAGAAGATCACCATTCTAAAACACAACACACATCTAATGAATTTTGATTTGCCACCACCAAACCCTCTCTGGAAGTACATTTCTCCGCCACAAGATGCCACCACAGGAACCAGTCCAAAAAACGGAAACACCAACAACACGGGCCAGTCGACGAGTTAACCTTCTGATGATGGGAACAACGGTTTCCCGAAACATGTTAAGTGAGTAAACTTAAGTGATGTTAGTGTTACAATTCCGACTCACCTTTAAATAGATAGTATTGTGTTTATAGGTAAACAAAACTGTTTTTGACTTGCAAGAATTCAGGATTATTCTCCATTTATTGCACCAATTTTGGATGTTGTTACCACATTCCTGAAGCTTCTTGGAATATCACCTTTACACAGCACAGCTATATCATCTTCAAACTGTGCTACTGTAAGATCTTTATGTTTAGGAAAATCTGAAGTATAGAGAAGGTACAATAGTGGCCCCAGTACACTCCCTGTGGAACTCCAGAGAAAATTGGATGGGATCTTGAATAGGCAAAATCACATTTAACAGTAAAGTTACATTTGCTATCTATGATTTTTCATTCTAAAATGTGTGTCAGAAAGATGATTTTATAGAGCAGACCATCATGCCACACTTTAGGAAAGCCTTTTCTGTGTCTAAGTACAATCCAAGACAGGCTGATCAGTTTTGTTAACAAAAGTTTATACACGTTTTTACAAAGTTTTCATTAACAATGCTTTGTTAACTTTATTATCTTAGATATGGACTAGCATTACACGTTTTAATTTCACCTCCATCACAGAGAGTAACAAAGAATTATTATTTTTACCTGCTAAAGGAGTAAACTTTGGCAAGAATTATAATAGCCATGCTTGAAATTTGGAATATACCCATATCCAGAATTTCTATTTATTTATTTATTTATTTATTTATTTATTTAAGTGTTAAGTTCATACATGGCTATGGATTGTCCTTAACCCTAGTTGAATTACTATGAATTTATTATGAAAGTAATATTTCTTTTTATAAACTGCATAGGTGAAACCTGAATTATTCTTATTGGAAAATTCTGAATAAAAAACAGGGTAAATGAAGCGATGACGTTTTGAGCACATATATATAAAGTTTGAATTTTATAACTTAAAAGTTAAGATTGTTTGTAATTCACCATGAATATTTGCTTCCATCTCCCTTAATATAGCTGTGTACTACCAAACTCTAAAATTGCATTAACAAGTCACATGAAATCAACTTTAAATATCTCCGTTTAAAAATATTTTGCTAAAGAACAGAAGCATTCTTGCCGTTGATTATGCTAATAATAGCTTAATGAGTAATCAGTCAAGCAATATATTGAGAAATGATCTTTGTGCACCAGTAATGTCTACTTAATTGTTTTATGTTTTTGAGTGTCTGCCAAATTTATTATAAACGCATTAATGTTGGATGTCACTGTTTATAACGATAAACAGAAGGTAAGAAGAGATTGTTTTAGAGCTCATGACATTAACATCTGATATTATATATCATTATATGACGAGTGTTCTGGCTAGTTAGTGTGGTTGAGCATGTATCTCTTACAGGGGTGAACATGAAAGGAAATGCAGTGAAAGCCTGTTGTAATAAATTATAACACAACAGTCAGTTTCTACGAGTGTCTTTAATGTATATTGTTCTCAGATTACTACACGCATATAGGAGTAAGCTGTTGTGATTACACTTTTATCCACACATAAAATTTAGTTCTGTAGGATCCTATTGACTTCCCTCTAATGAGCTGTGATATTTAATTCGCCTTTCCCACATAGATACTGGTAATTGCGTATGCACTGTACGTGAACACATCTCACAATGATCTGATCTCACCCATGTCTAAGCTTGCACTGTTGGTATTCCATTGAGGAGCTTTAGTGTGTCTTCAGTAGATTACGTTTAAGATTTGAACTTACACTCTTACATGTTTCTGGTTGGCTATCTTAAATAATTCAAACCTACCTCTTAGTTCTACTATTAGCTATTTCGAATATCGCGTGACTTTACCACAGTTTCTAAGCATGTTCCTCTCCACCTGTCACTCCTATTACTTTCTTTACTACGTATAGTAGGTAGGGGAAGTATTGTATTCCACCCAAAAATTCGATACCGAGATTTCACCGGAAATATATGTTTTGAGGCCCCCTGAATCCAAAACAAAGCATTTTTAGAAAAACCTGTCTGTGTGCGTGTCTGTCTGTGAACAGCATAACTCAGAAACGAGCAGTCGGATAAACACCAAACTTGGTATTTACGTTCAGTATCTTCCACAGATGCAACACAGAGGTTTTCAAGAAAATAACCCCACCCCAGATTATCCTTTACATGGAACATTTTTCGAAAATTTTAATTTTCTCAAAAATGGCTAACGATTTTGATTAAAATATCATATGTTTAAGATATTTTTATGACAAATAAAATGTTTATCTTGAATTTTCTGGAAATGTCTCCAAAAGTATTCTTCATTGTGAACGACTTTTGCATAACTGGTAAACCATAAGAGATAGACAAAATTTTACTACACAAAAAATGTAGATCGCGTTAAAATACACAATTTATGTCATATACATTTTTTTTTTTTTTTAGGGAACCATTTTCGAGATATTGCTTGTTATTCCCTTAAATTTTTCAATACTTATTTTCTCAAATGGGAATTCGTTATTCATTTTTTGTCTTGGATATGCAAAGAGTATTAATCTGTGGCAAAGGGAATGGTGCTGCACCTAGCAACAAGCTATTAAGAGATATGTATGTGCTTAAAGGCTACTGTATTTCTATATTCCCCTTACATCTACAAGAAATTTAGCAATAAGATAGAGTCTGCAAATGTTTATCTTGATTAACATGAAGTAGATGGAGAATAAGCGTTTGTAAAAATAGTTTGTACAAGAGTAGAGAAAGTCATGTGAGTGTAACACATCAGATTTTTTTTTTTATGGTCCTCGCACATATTTCTCCTAGGTAATAAAATTTAATGTATTCGCTTCAGACACAGAATCTTCCCCTTGTACAACAGTAGATTCAGAATATACTTCGTTAATAACATACAGTTAAAATATTTCTCTCAAATAAAATAGAAACACTGTTATTATATACACAATAAAGATGCAAGAAATATTAATTGACATGTTAGTTATTGGCGCACATGGGACCTAAGATTGATGAAGAGTAATATTGAATTGATGTCAAAAATTGCGAAAATAGTTTAGCCTGCATTTGTGATTATTCTCTTTCTCTCCCTAAGAACATTCTGCCGAGTCACCTGGGAGGCCTCTGACAAGGAAGGTGTTCCAGAGGCTAGAAACAAACGTCGGCACTGTACATGCAATGTTATTAGAAACCAAGAATTCCCCACAAGCTCTTGGTTTGGGTTATTTAAAGCTTGGTGATGGTGTGATGAAGGCAGAAGTAATTCTGACAAGGCTCTGTGTCATGACAGAGATATCTGCTCGACCTACAGGAAAGCATTGCAAAACAAATCAAATTACAGAACAACAAAGTGTGTTATCTAATAACACATGGTCTTGTCCCCTATATAAGAAAGGAGTTAGCACTGAACGTTAAAGAGGTTGACTACATAACTGACTTTGACGAATCTTTAAATAAGGTTTCACATAAGGAACAGATGGCCATCCATGTTAGATTTTGGGAGAAGTTTAAAAAACAGATGGTTCATCGTTACTTAACTTCAACCTTTCTAAGCAACACAACAGTAAATGATCTGTTAAAAGCATTGTGTATGAGCTCTCAGATTCAGACATAAGAAGAAAAATGGTGCAAATAAGCATGGATGGTCCATCAGTTAATTTTAAACTGCTAAAGGACTTATGGCAAATGAAAACAAATGATCCATTGGTTTTGCATATTGGAAATTGTGACCTCAGTGCAATCCATGGAGCATTCAAACATGGAATCAAGAGTACTTCTTGGCCGTTAGTAGCTTATCCACGCAATCCGTATTATTTAAATGGATACCAGCCAGACGAGCTAATTACACTCGCATTACCAATTCAGAAATTTTTCCGTAGAAGTTCTGCAATATTCGATGGCTTGAAAATAAAGATGTATCTAAGTGAGCTATTTGAATGCTTCCACATCTTAAAAAGTACATATTACCATACACATTGAAAAGTAAAACCTTCACTGTTGTTAAGGAAGCAGTAAGTGACCTACTTATTAATGTAAATTTGGCCTTTTTTTATGCTCTTTCATTAGTGTTAGAGCCATTTTAATCATGTTTCAATCAGACAAGCCAACAGCTGCGTTTCTGTATGAGGAGCTTACATGCTTACTGGAGAAACTTATGGAGGAGTTTGTCAAATCAAAGTAATGGTAAAGCACAGAAATCTCTGATTAACATAAATATGAATGATGAGACAATCTTTTGTCAGCTAAACACATTGATTTGGGTTTTGAAACTAGAGCAGCTATGAGAAAATGTGAAGGTGCCAATGAAAAGAGAAACTAAAATTTACAAGTGTTGTCAAAGTTTGTTTAGTGAAGGTGATTCAGAAAATACAAGAAAGAAGCCGCAGAAATATAAGTAGCAAAAGCTGTTCAGTCTTCAATCCCAAATCTGTGCTAAACAATGTCCACTGTGATCATTTTACAGATGCACTAGAAGAGATGTGCGAAAAGAACTGGATAGTGGGAATGGAAGCTGATGAAGCAAGAAGAGCAGTTAAAACAGTCTGTTCTTCTGTTGATGTACAAGAACAAATGCAGACCTTTAGTAGAGCAGATGATAGACTAGACATCCTTTGGATGTCTTGTCTGAACTCTCGCTCTGTGTGAGTAGTTGTGAATACCCCAAGAAAGTTAATAAAATCTTGCTGACTTTGTCACATGGCAATGCCAACACTGAGCAGGGGTTTTCTGCAAATGGCAACTTAATTGTTAAAAACATGAAAGAAATGTCACTTGTTGCACAGGTGACTGTCCACGATTTTATTTGCAACACTGTAGAAGGAAATGTAACAAATGTGGAAATTACAAAATCTTTGTTGCATTATGCAAAAAATACTCATGGTCATTATAAAGAATCTCTGCAAAGGACAAAAGAGTTGCAAAAAGCAACAGATGAAGCAAAAACTGCTAAAAGGGCTTCCAAAGAGCAAATTAAGCAGCTTCTAAAGGAAAAGGCAACCACTTTACAAATGCATGAATGCAAGCTAGTGAGATAGACTTACAAGTTGAGATTGCAAGAACAGGCCTGTATATTGCTATGGATTTGGTCCTTAGTTTCCCACTTCATGGTTTTGGTGTTAAATAAGTAGTTGTAATGTAATTTTGTATATTAACTAACGTATTGCTGGCTTTCAGTGATCCCATTTGTAACTTTTATGTTAAATATTTCTTTGCGATATTTAGTAATATTATTTTGGTGATATTATTTTTACATTTCAAACACTTGGCAATGACGTAAACATAATCAACTATCAAAATTGTATTTGTTTAAACAGTTGCTATTGTTCCATATACTATTGGTCTAAATAGTATTTCAGTATTTTGTAGAAAATTAACTTTTTTGTTTACCTGTTGTAATAACTTGATATTTTAGAATTGTGTATTTGATTGCTAAAATTTAAGATTTGGGGTAAATGTTATATAATACAATGTAAATAATTTTCCTATGAAAAGTTTTAAGTGTAAAAGCGCACATTTTACTCTTCAATGTGGTATTTAATTATAATTTTCCCCTTATTATTACGTTATCGCCAAACAAAGTTGTGTTTCTCTTTGAAAAACTGCTTTTTCTCATTAAAAAGAAATCTGGAAATTACCTTGAATTTGCTTTTCAAATATTGCTAGACACCATGTTAAATAGTGTATATGTATTGCAAATACAAATTTTTTTTGAATATGTACTACTATATATATATATATATATAATTTTATCAATGTGTGGTTTTCTTTATTCATTTCAGCTGCAAAATATAATTGGTTTCATCCTCTGTTCACTCCAGTTGTCTTTGTTCCTCATCTATCCAAGAACACCTGTTAAGGAAAAGAAGAATGACTAAGGAAACTTTTATTCTGCACATGTTAGACAATAAATTATTTTATTGGACTAGACTTGCTATTTTAAATGAAAGTTTGCAATACTGTTATGCTATAAATTTTTACAGGGCCTAATTCAATTTAGAGCTAAGATCAGAAACATATATATTTGTAAGCATATATGGTTTTATTTTTATTATAGAAAACATATTTTTAAAACCATGTTTTAATTTTTGACAGAGTAATGTTTGTTACTTGTTTTGCCAAGAAAGAAAAGACCAGGTTAACTCATAAGTGATTTTAAGAATATAAATAAAATTATTTGTAATGAGGTAAACAGAAGTTTTGACAATTTGTCCCAGGCAACGCTTCAGCCTAGCATTTAGTTCCAGAAAATGTATTTTCTTGCCTATTGATGCAAAGGTTACTTTGACCCCAGTGTACTTTCCAGTGAACTAGCACCAAGTTAGCATCTGTGCCAGCCTGATGAGATGCTTTTTACCAATAGAAATAGAAAGAAGGAAAATGCATGAGAGCACAAGAAAACATATATTAAATAAGGTTAAAATAATGGTAGGAGTTCTGGAAGCAATACAGTCCCTTTTGAGAGAATATTTCCAACAGTACATACAAGAGTTCTAATATATTTTTATCTACAATACATTCAACGTACAATGAAACAATTTTGTGTATTCTTCTCTCAGACTATTCATATAATTTATTTAAAGGTGAGTCGGAATTGTTACACTAACATCACTTAAGTTTAATGTTTAATGTTAGTGTAACAATTCCGACTCACCTTTAAATAAATTCAATACACATCACTGTTTCTAGCTTCTTTTCATTACAATATCAACGTATTCATATAATGTTTATTCTTCTGTGACAAACCTATTTCTAGTGGATGCATTGAGTCTATTTACTAGCTTTCAATGAATTTATGGTTCTGGGGAGACCAGCCACAGTTCTTTCATAATACATATTTACACATATGTAATACAATATGTTATCCCACCTGTGTAGGAAAAAATTATGAAGGGAATTGATAGAACTTGTCTGGGAAAAGTTATGAGCAGTAAAAATGCACAGGGACAAATTGTCAGGACACAAAGTAAATGTCATCTGAAGGCAAATCAACTTGAGCTTAACCTCTGTATAATAATTGAGTACAAATGGAAATCATTAACTCTGGCTAAATTAATTATTTGCATCTCTAATATATGCTATATTAGAGATAGTAAGGCCAAAAGTATCAAATTAATCGTAACAGAAATCTTCATCCAGATCAGTGGTTTTTAACCTTTTCTGCTTGTATACCATACACTATAGTATTAAATAGTTAATCTTGTAGTTTTCTGACTTGTATTTTGCTCGGACCATGTTAACTTTCTGTGACCAATTTGTACTACATTGTATGAAATGTGGGTTATTAACCACAGATCTGAAAGAATTACTGTTATTCTTAAGGAAACTACTTATGGTTATCTAAATCAATCCAGCAGGGACTTGTTATGTTTATGGCTTGAATACTGCCTACAAATAGCAATAATGAGTGTCCGTTTGCTTTTGAATGTATAGGTTTTTTGTTAAGTTCAAAACTTGCCTCAGTATTTCTGTAACTAGTCATTCCAGAGTATTAGTTCCTATTACCTTGATGCCTATCACTGCATGCTGTTTTGTATGTTCAAGAAGAGTGGTTGTGAAAATTAAGTGGTTAATATGTTCTGTCTTAAATAATGTGGATTTTAACCAGATTTGTCCATGGTTAATATGGAGCTCAATGAGAAAAACTAATGGGTCATTCAATGAAAACTCTCTGCACATAATATTTATAGCTTTCCATGCTCATGTCTCTTTTAAACTTGGTAAGTAATGACACTCAATTTACATAAGAGAAAAACTCCTTGCAAAGCATATTAAATACTTACTTAAACAAGCACAATGCTATTTTAATTAGTATTTTCATATAAATAATCTGTAATATCTTCTTCTATTCCCTGCTGCCCTTTCAAGACTCAGGATAGACGCGTTGAATCCATTTCCTCCATTCCAATCTATTCTCACTTAGCCTTTTAAGTTCTGCCATTGTCCTTACATATTTTTACCCAATTTTTTCAATACTCTCCTCCTAAGTATTCAAGGTCTCCCTTTACATAACCTTTCTTCTACACAGACCTGTTTCATTTTTCTTTCTTCACCCTTCTGTCTTACATGTCTGAACCATTGTAATTGTCTCTCCTCTATTATATCAAGTCATTGATTTCTTCTGCTCTCTCTATCCTAACCATTTCATTTCGTATTCTATCCCTCCTGGTTTACCTCACTTTTTTTTTCAAACATTTCCATTTCATTGCTGTAAACTTACTTAATGTTTATCTTGTAAAGCCAAACTTTCTGTTTCATATAGTACTATTGACTCCGTTATTTTATATATTTTCAGTTTTGTTTTACTATTTCCTTTTTTCCTATTGTTAGGGAAATTGTATTGTATTGTTAACTCCATAAAAGAAGAATTCCATGTATAACTCCAGAGGGCTATTGATAAGGAGATAGTAAAAGGAAGAAAGGTAGTGATAAGTGGAGACTTAAATGCTAGAATAGGGCAAGGTAGAAGAATAGCACACGGATGGATGGATGGATGGATGGATGGATGGATGGATGGATGGATGGATGGATGTATGGGTAAGCACAGAAGAGAAAGGAAAGAGAATGAAAAAGTAGATGTTTAATCTGTAATATCAAATCTCAAGTACAATTCTATGAAATTTTCATTGTTAATATTATCTGAAACAAAAGACCTTGAGAACCCAATACAAATACTGTTGTACAGTACCAGATTTATAAATGGATGCAAGGAAGCAGTTTTTGAAGAGTGTCTTTTAGTGGCTATTTTAATTGATGCTCCACTATGAACCCTGGAAATAAAAATCTCTATAAATATAATAAAGATAGAAAATGTGCGTGCGCTCTCTCTCGTGCACAATTTCAAAAGCCATCAACGATTTTGATCATTACTTCACCATCAAAAAGTCCTGGTTTTTCATATGCTATAAAAAACCTACTTCCAATTCATAAATTAGGAAAGACTAAATAAGATTTACATACCTTTTGCACTACAATACGAACCCATTGGAATTATAAAAGAACATATTAATGAAGAAGGCTTTTACTTTTCTTTGAGAGTGCCATGGAATAGCAAATAGATGTTGTTACTCCACAGAAAATGTATAAAATAAGAAATACCATGGATATTACATTCCAAGCAATATATGTATGATCACTATTTAGAAGGTTTTGACTTTTCATTGAAAATGCTATGGAATAGAAAATAGTGTTACTCCACAGAAAATGCATTTACAATAAGACAAATACCACGGATATTGCATTCCAAGTAACATCTATGTAGCTTGTCAGATTACCAACCAAGAAGAAACATCAAAACAAAAGAAAATCAAATCTACTTATAATGGTACCTATGATAATGCATGCGATACTAATGCCAAAATAGTTTAATAACCTTAATGTAAGAAAGTGTTGCTTTATTTGCTGTGTAGGTTGAGCAGTAGCGTTGCTCCGAGTCATGTGATTTGCCAGCCAATGAGCATCAGTAATTGCTCTTTCCTGCGTGAGCATTCTTTGGCATTTTTCTGTGGTATCGTTACTTGCTTCAAAAAGTTTGTACATATTGCTCAGAAATATGTTTATAGCTTTAATTTACAAATTAGGTCATGTGGTTCATTCATATCCTTTGTGATTCAGAGAAAAGCTATGGAGAGAGAAGCGAGCGAGAATGTAAGAAAAAGGCAGTGTATTATTCCTGTCTCTCTCTGCACAGTAGCTTTCCTCACTGCCTTCATGTGTGTTCCCATCTTTAGCACTGTATGCTGAATAATTGTATAAAGATGGAAAATTGTGTCCAGATAACATTAGAAATCAGACAACTGACTTTTTTAACCAACAACTGAGAAAATAATTTTAATTGATCGCAGACTGTGTGTCTTTTTCTTCAGAGTGGTTAACTTGTTGGCCTTGAAGTGGGGAATTTTCGTATTTACCAGCTTCATCTCCCATGTTAAGAGTGTCTGTATTTTGTGAAAACAATATAGTGTTTGTTATTAAATAACTAGGGGACCAAAATGAAGGTACAGAGGTTTTAAGATTTCACCTACTGTGGTTATCTAAATAATTGCTTGACAATTCCAACTCAAGATTGTTCTGGTACTTGTAGACTATGAAGCATTTCCAGAACTTGAAGGTTAAGGGAATCATATGTCCCATTGAGGTTTCACATCCTTTTGCATAAATATAAGGATTTTTTCACTGCTTATTAGGAATAGCCAATGCTGCACAAAATAACAGTTATAGGCATTAAAGGGGAGGATTTGCCATAAAAGCTTCTAGATCATCGTACAATAATTTTATCAAGAATGGGGAAGGGTAAATGAAATGAACTAAATTCTTATTTGAGTTCAGAAAGCTACTTATGCAACATTGGGTAAGCCAGCTTGCACTGTATAATGATGTAATAAACATCACCCACAGGATCGTACACAAGCAACCTATCTGCTCTAGCAAATACAATTTTCATCTTCAGACTTAAACTAAATATCTTCTATTGATATTAAGGCATTTACTTTGTCTACATTATAACACAACAAAGCAGCTGGACTTGTTTTCTTTTGTATCCTTGTTCTCTCTTGCAGTATTTTGTTTTCTTTGTTAATATTTTATCTGCATTGAAAAAGGGACTACTTTTTATTTTCTCTACTGCTTAACTATAGAAGTAGAGGAAGTATTGCATTCCACATACAAATTTGATAAAAAGACTTCACCAGAGATTCAAGTTTTGAGATTCCCTAAAGCCAATAAAAGCATTTTTAAAAAAGGTCTGTGTGCGTTCGTATGAGAGAGTGAGAACAGCATAACTAAAAAATGAAAAGTAGGTTAAATACCTAACTTGGCATTTAAGTTCAGTTTCTTCCAAGACTACCCCAGACTACCCTTTACATGGAAAATTTTTATTTTCTCAAAAATTGCTGTAACAATTTCAACTAAAATACCACATCTTAAAATATTTGCATGACTATCTCGTTAAAGCAAACAATTTGTCAATTTTGTTGTTGTGAAGTTAACTATTTCCGAGATATTCTTCGTTATTGGTTGATTTTGAAATACTTATATTTTTCTCAAATGGAAAGTCATATGTTTCGTTTTCTCATGATCATGCAAAGCACATGGAATTTCAAAGCCATCACAAAGCAATCACTTTTTAAAACTCTGTTTATCTGGATTAATAAGAAGTGGATAGAAGAATTAAAAGTTCTTGTAAGAATAGTTTGTAAGAGTGAGTAGAGAAAGTCATGCAAGTGTAATATAACATATTTTTAGAATAATTAAAAAGGCAAGTGGAATTGAATTCAGAAAGAGGGCTATAGTAAGACTATTGTTTTGTCAAAGCATGAATGCTTAATTAAAAGAAATTAACAAGAAATATTTGCAATTATAAAAAAACTTGACTTTGGGATACAGCTTAACCAAAAATTGCATCTTTCTCAAAAAAAAAATGCCAAAATGTTATCACCCAAGGCACCTAGCGATCAAAATTCAGGTCTGTTTTTGCATAAATGAGAGAGTGAATATCAGTCTTTTTGGAATTTTACAATTGTGGCCTCAAGTGTAGAGCTCAAGATGAAACAATTTGTTTTTGGGAACATACATAGAAGTTGCATATAGACATTAGTATACAAAGTAGAAGCAGATTAATGTTTTCTTAAACAAATTCAAATTGCAATTTTTAACATGAAATGCTTCTCATTTGTATAGGTTTTTTCTGGAAATGTCTCATTTTTTTTATGAACTATCTCTCTCTCCAGAATTTATTACAAATATCCAACTTTTATCATCTTTTACGTGCAAAAGCTGTAGGTGTTGCAAAAGTAGTGTTTTTGTTTTTTTTTTGTAACACATGTTGTGAAATGCACTCAGCAGTACACTTTTTCTATTGCTGTAGTTGGTAGTTGAAACTTTCCTTGTTTTCAGTCAGTACACAGTACACAGCAAAAATATAAATGCACTATTAACCATGCTCACAATTTTATGTCCTCATATAGAAGAAAAGAACTTCTAGATATTCAAAAATCACTGCTATATTTTGCTGAATCTGGAACAAAACTAATGTACAGCCTAAGAAAATAAATGAGCAACAGCCAGAGAGGGGCTTTAATTCAGAAAACGTCGGATGTATTCCCTGATGCTGCGTTCGCAACACAGAATTTAACCCACCCTGTGTTCACTTCAAATCTATGTGACAAGTAGGAAGATGCCTTTCAGTTTGGTTGTATGCATGGCTGAGTGGTGAAACACATGTGTCTTAATTAGAACAGCCTGGGTTCGAATCCTTGACATAAATGTTTTTTTATTTAAATTTTAATTTGTTAAATATATGGCAATGCCGTATGTTTTCCATGCATAAGATATCCATTAATTTTAAGACATACATAAAAACAAATTACTCTTTTCGTTTTCAAAATAAGTGCCATATTTGCAAGAATTGTAAAGTGCATTCCATACCATTTCCATGTGATTGCATGGATACAGTGTAGAATTTTAAGGCCAGCGTATAGCTAGTATCCGTTCTTAAACATTTGGCTATCGCTCTTCCCTTTGTATCTATAATGAAATGTATTATGTAGCTATTTCTGCAAACATTTATTTGAATTAAAATGTAGTAGATAGAAAAATAAGCTTTAGTAAGAATAATTTCTATACTCACTAATAAAGATACAGGGTAGAGAAAGTCATGTGAATGTATCATCAGATTTTTCAATTAGGACTATAATATTTATTTCTTATTTAGTTTGAAAATGAAAAGGAGAGAGTTTCAGTGTTTATGTGCAAGCATAATATCAAATATTTCTTAGCAATTGGAAATCATATTGTAGTATGTGTAATAAACATTGCATTTTTCTGGGAAAAAAATTAAATTTTGCTCAGGATATGACCTTGGTAGACATCACTACATACCAGTTTATAACCGCTCGGCTGTCAGCACATATTGAGCAGCTGGCACTCTATGAAATGTGACAATAGAACGAAGCTAAAAGCACACATCCCAAGACACCATTGTGAACCAGCCGTGGAAACGATTCGCACATAAACAAATATATGCTTCAAGTGTCTCTTTTTTTTTGGGGGGGGTGTCTTAGGGTGTACATATATTTTTATTGTGTTCATAATTTATGAAAATTATTACTTTGCTGTGTTTACTTTTATACCTCTTATATTTGGCTTGAAATTCATAGTTATAATATTGTATATTTCCAAGTTATTTTCTTAATTTTCATGTCTTGTAGTTTTAATAAATATCTGTACTTTTGTATGGCTAGTCTTAGGTTTTTAAAACATAGTGTTTTGGAAACCTAAACAAGAACATTTTCTTAAAATATAATTTGAAGTTTTGATGAGTCTGCACTTAATTTTAAGGTGAAATACAAGCATATAAAAATAACTATTGAAATACAATTATAAATTATTCATTTATTAATATTCAAGTTTAACTTTTGGCATTTCAAAGCTCAGAAAAAATTTGCATAAAAATCTTCCAGTTTCGTACAGAATGATTCCCATATTTGTTATATTTATATTGTTAATGAATAACACAGAAATATTTGCACCCTAAATAAAGACATCTTAAAAATGCAGTACAAGTTTGGAACCATTGGTCAAAAGTTCCATACTTTCATGTTAGGGTAAAAGGTTTCAAAAGTGTTCACATACCATTGGCAGATATCTCACCAAGCTCACAACACACGGAAAAAAGTAAACTGATGACTGCTTCTAACATTTGAATTCTTAATTAAATTTTATTGAGGCTGGAGGCAACTAAATATTCATCACCACACATATATAATGTTTTCATAGGCTCTTGCCTTGCAAATATATGTGGTGAATGAGACCTTTGAGTGCTGGGTCAACTCTAGTCTCAAATAAGTTCAATTTAAGCTTGGTTTCACTGTATAAGTCCTTTTCACATTTATTTAGTTGAAACTTGTTAGCATACCATTCCAGTGGGTAAATGTAAAATCATTGTTATTAGGTATTTACAACCATGTTAATTCGCATATTAAGGTGCAAGAAGTGACTGAGCTAAATATATAAACCTAGATTTAATATGAATTTCTGAGTACAAAGTCACAATTATTAGCCCACAACATTGATAGTTTATAGTTTTTAGCCTAAGTTTCAAATTATCAAAGTATTTCAGTATTCTTCATTAACATCTTGTGTTCTAGAGTGCCATACTGTCTGGAGACTGCTGCAGAGATGTTTTTAAAAATCACAATTGATAGATTTTCACAGGTGCAAGAATTTTTCATAGAATGACCCATTTGTGTTCTTAAAATATAATCTAATTATATGAACTCTAATTTGCATTTGCATGTGCTCATTTATAATATGGGAGTTTTAAGTACATTTGTTTTGGAAATATAGGAAGAGGTCAATTAAAATTGAAGAGAATTAATAGAAGTAGTAGTTAAAGTACCTTTATACATGCAAACTTTTGTTCATTCAAATGCTGTCAGTGGTATGCTGTAGGCAAGTTCATTTTGTTTAAATTGTCTGGAACTGAATTGAATAAATCTGATAAGCATGAACTTGAAATAAAGGTTGTATTTCTATTAATAATCATAGCTCATATACTTGTGTGCCTATCTGGGTTTTGGAAAGGTTTTTGCTATTATGTAAGAAGTAATTGTTTCAGAGAGTATATGTAATTTGCATGAAGTTCTTTAAATGATTTTTAATTGTTAAAAACAATGTATAATTGATTAAAACCTTTTAATTGTGTAAAATGATATAATACTTTGCCAAAGAAATGTATTAGGGTTTCAGTTATTAGTCTCATTCACAGTAAAAATAAGTGCTTTTTATTTACTGTAATAAGGATTTAGAGCCATGATCTCTCACAATAAGTGCCATCTGGCACTGCAAATCTTGTGTAAGAGTATGTTAAAAAGCCATAGGTATTCCTTTATCTCTCTTCCTTATCCATTTGTATACTCACAAATCCCCCAGTTCTCATCTAATACACCTCCAAATCACCTCGCATTCTGTAAACTTCTACTCTCGCAGAGCACCGTGCATATGCTGCCCATCCCTTTCACTGCTTGTGCTAGACTCCTTGTTAAATATAGGTACACCCCTTTTGGACAAAATAGAATTTACATTTAAATTACCAAAAATCTTAATATATAGCAATGCCTGCTTAATCTCTTAAATATCATGGAATTAGCATTAATATCTGTGGAACTAGGAAGTGTGAAAATTCCCAAGTAAAATTCTTCAAAGTTTACATATTGCTATACTCATGACTATATCTTCAATTTCCCTCAGAATGTTTAATACTTTTATATCCTTGCACAGCTCTAGAGTACCCAATTGCTAGCAGAGTATAGTTTTTGTTAGTCTCAAATACTGTAAGAAAGGGGTTGAAAATAAGGATGAGGTATGTTTGAAAGTCTTGAATAGTCTACAATTTGCACCTTTTCACCAACTGAGACAAAACTTTGGAGACTTAAGTTGTAAGGTATCTTATAATTTAGTCAAGTCTATAGCTCAAGTGCACATATTTGTGATAAGTCAAGTCTATAGCTCAAGTGCACATATTTGTGCTCTGGTTGGCCAAGCAGTATAGTTTTGTCTACAAGAACATAAAAATAAAGGGTAAGGGTAGTTTTTACAAATTTTGCGGTACTATGTGATTGAAAATAAGGGTTGTGTAGCTTTGGTAGCAGTAAGGTTACCTATGATTTTTGCCAGGTCCTTTAGTATAATTGCACGGTATTTTAGCCAGATAGTTGCAAATTTCTATATGCAGGATTGAAAATACAGTAGGGGTAGTTTTTGAGTTTTGATGTAGGCTGTAATTCTAGTTGAGTCCTAATACAAACGTATCTAGTTAGGCCAAAGAGAGCTGATTGATATAACAGCTTGAAAAATAGGGATTGCCAATAAGGGTAGCATAAAGTTTTAGAAAAGGTGAAAAGTAGCGTACTTTAAAACCCAAGTGTAGATAGTTTTGTCAAAATATAACCAAAATAATCTTTGATAACAAAGATCAATGCAATCGGTGATAAATTTTGTGATATGATATCCCCCCAATAACTCCATTTTAAAAGTTTAAGCCTTCCCATTTACCACTTTTGGTAGTCAGGGAAAATGTGCAATGTTGAAAGGGCCAAAAAATATCTTTGATATTCATATTCAAGAACCAGGATTGAAATTGGGTGACAATTTCCCCCCACCCGCTGTCCAGTTTTAAAAATTTGGAAATATTTTATAACCTCTGTCCTTTGGGAAGAACAGCACTTTTCAATGGTAAAAGAATTATTAAAATTTGTGTGATTTCCAAGATTACCTTATACACACACACATACAGATATTCTTTATAATATAGATGTTGATTGTATCCATAAATGCACTTAAATGCTCTGTATTGAAGTGTAATAGACACCACATTACAAACGAAAAATTGCAATAGGAGAATTGGTATAATTTGTTAATGTTTTCTGATTCAGAAGTACATGTATTAAGATTAATAAGCAGTAATGCTAGTATTATTCTTTATGGATTTTTATTGTGAATGAGCCTTGAGACCCCTGTTATTAAAGCAATAAATAAGACAAATTATTGCAATGCATTCTGATACTTCACGATTTGAGCGTTGGACAATGTGTTGTTTTTAATCGAAGGTTTAAGTCCATGAAATGCATGTTAAATCATTTGTCACCCTCTATAATGATCCAGTGTCCATTATCATAACATTTAATTTGTGATAAGAGTCTGATAATTTCTTACTATTTCTTCTGCTGCTCTTTCTGTCCATGATTTTAGAGATGCTGTACAGGTTCACTTGTCTCATCTGACAGGCCGGGGTTGTTATTATTTTGGTTAAACTTTAGGACAAGGCTTTTTATTGAAAGTAAACAGAAAATAGTGTGTGCAACTGTATTTGAGGTAGTGCGTATAACTCGGGCAATTAGGGAAATAAGTTTTCATTAGGTATTATGTTTTAGATTTGTTAAAATTAATAGCTTATCTCATTCGTTTCAGTGTAATAAAATAATTATGTTTCTAATGGAATAACAAATTTTGGTATAAGGTGTTTTAATGATATTTTATACTGAGTGGTCAGTTTAGGTTTTGCCTAGAGTGCAGAAACCATGCAGGGCTGACTAAAATGAGGGAATGAATTTTCAACCAGCCGAGCGTGGGAACTGATAAAAGTTGAGGGTCCTTTAGTAATGCAGGAATTACACTACACGACAATGTAAGTCGCATGAATATCTTAATTAGGCTTTACAGAATATTATTGATAGTATGGTTGATCCACAAAATTATTTTTGCTGATGAGCCATGATTCTGTTGTACACGATTAAGTTACAGCAGATCCTGGAGCACAGAGAATTCCCAAATAATCATCAAAGTTACATTGCAGGATATCAAAATTTAGCCTATGGTATGCTGTTGCTGCCATAAGAACAGTATTTTTTGAAGGGACAATAAATTCTCGCACAAATACTTGCAAATTTCCTCCATTGTTGTCAGATACCTAGAGAGAATATGGATGTTTTTAAAAGATGTTTTTAAACTGCAACACATACTGCTTACTATTCTTTGAACAATACAAGGGAAATTTTTAATGCTATAGCCAGCATGTTCTCTAAACGACCATTATTTATGGGGAACCATGGAAAACTAAGTCAGATCCCATATACCAGCGATGTACTGAAGAGCAAAAATTGCAGAACAAGAACTTTTGTGTGTGATGCAAATTTCATCAGAAGAGCCAGGCATATGTAAATCAAGATGGCGACTACTTTCAGCAATGCTTACTAATACAGGTTAGTTCCCAATAAGCAATAAATTACATTCTTTACATAAGTAAATATGAGCAGTACATTATAGTGAAGCTACTAGGAGCAAACATGCTGCATACTGCTCCCATGCTCTCCAGGCCAAAACACAATCTGACTGCTCTACATTTTAAGAAAGTATCATGATATTACATATGCACTAGGGGTATAATTTTGCCAAGTTAAAACATTGTGGATGTTAAGTCAATATGAACATTTTGTTAGAACGAAGGTTAATTAGATTTAATTAAATAAATTATCTGCACAATAGGGCAACAGAGTATTGACTAATGCTGGGATTATGATGAATTTTACTTTACATGACTGGAGGTAACATGAAGCTAAGAAATGCTGCTGAACTAAAGATCTAATTAGGATGCACTTAATGTAATGGGAATGACTCTTGATTAGTAATTATTTTATTACTTCATGCCAATTGATTTTTATTTACCATGCGACACCAAACTTTACAGAGAGGAAAAGTTTGACATCACCAAACACTTAAGTTATGTCATGTTTAGTAAGTCAGTCCTTAATAGCTACATTTAATACATCGTGTTAGGCTTTCACATTATGCCTCATTAATCTAAGTTCATTGTAATACCGGCATACAAAATTGAATGTTATGTTTACCAAGGAGGCATCGTACTGTTAGTGTGCATCCTTTCTTATAGCTGCTTAACAAGTAGCCTGAATGGTGTAAAATTTTGGGCTATATACAGGAGATGTTGGGCTCAGAATGTTAGAATAATCAAATACAAATTTCAGAAACATCTAATTTGGATGTTAATGTAGACATTTCAAACAAAATCCTCAACTGTATTAAAAAATGAATTGCTAAGTGAAGAGCAAAAATACTTTGAGGTTTATTATGTTGTAGACCTTGGTATTCAAACAGCACAGCTTTATGCAAGTTACAGTCAGCTTCTCCAAATGAAAGCAAAATATTAATATGTATACCCTTGATTTGAAAATTATGTGATAAAAAAACTCCCATAATGTTTACTATTCAAAGTTAAGGTAATTCATTAGCTTTCCTACATATTATGTATTAAATTTATTTATAAAGCTTTTGTTGCATGCTGCCCATGTTTGCTTCCAACAATTTGTCATAAAATACTGAAAAGGTTAAGTACCTGATACTTAGGTCCCTTCCTTCCTGTTGCAATTAATTGCTTGCTCCCATTTTCCCTCCCAAAATGTGTCTCCAAAACCTGTCTCTGAATTTGTCAACCAATCTTTATGATCTCTGATATTCTACAACAAGAGGAACCACAATATCCTCAAATTTGCCACACAAGAAATATTAAACCCTTTATGCTGAATATTCGAATCTTACAATGAAATTCCTGTGAGATGAGAAGTGCATAGACTAGAAACTTAACTACCAGTTTCAACTGAAAAGTGTCAGAATCTTAGTCAGAATCCTTTAACAGCAGAGTAGTATGTGATGCTTGTAGAAAGGGATGGGGCTTTTGCAACAGCGTTTTCTCCATTCTTTTGCTCCCAAGGGACCGTCGAGCAGAAAGGCCCATCTATTCCAGCCAATGGATACAAGTTTTGCTTTCCTATAGTTTAAATGTGTGTTATGGTGTTCAGTTTCTCAACCATGTTAAACTGTAGTCTAGTCTATTTGGATACAGATTTGTAACAGATTGCTTCTTTAACTGAATTTTTCCAGTTCATTTGCCAGAAAATGATCTGATTCAATAGCATTTGTCTTTATACCCTGATTTTGTACAGTGCAGAGGAAAGAAATTAACATCCTCAAGGCTATTTATTGTTTCCTTAAATTCTGCAAAAAGAGCTAGTTATCAAACAGTACTAATCAGATTATTTTGGAGAAAATCTTAAGCTATTTCCTGCATAGACGGAGCATAAAGTTTCTGGACAGAGAAAAGTAAAATTGGAAAACACTGCATTGTAAATACACCTTGTGCCAATATACACAATATATATGCCATCTTTTCAGGAACTCCATCCTTCTTTGAACTATATATTTACTCACTGAACATCCTTTTCTCTGTTTAATTAACACTGTAATTGTAATATCAATCAACTGTTGCAACATACTGAAGCTCATAGTAATGTACTAGAATAATATTCCATGTAAGTATTGCCCCAGTTAAAATGTCTATCTCGCTTACTATAAATTACATGATTTAAGTGAATGTGTCATAGAATAAGTTGTAGAATTTTGGTTGAAATACTTGAATTGGAAAACTCATAATTGCTAGAAATATAGATGTAAACATATCTGATTAAGTACCTATAACCTTTTATGATTTAAAGAAAGAAGATATAAATAAAAGAAAACCTGTTAATACTACTATGTGTACATATGAATGTGCATTCCATTGTTAAAGGTATCAATATACTTGATGTGCAGTATAAATTGAATGAGTGTATTGAGTTTAGCAGATGTATGTAGTAAATAAAATACTGAATATGTTAAGCTCCCATCCAAAGAATAAATTTCCTGCTATGAGAAAAGAAAAATTACTTTCTAATTTAAGAAATTTGGCTCGTGTTTATGTTAATTAATTTTAAAGATTTAATGGCAGTTAAATCAACAATAAGTTTACATATTATCTTAACAGTTCTGATCATGTGCTGTCAATCTATCCAGTAAAACTAAAATAAGTGTTTTATATGCGGCAGAGTCAATTTGTTGCACAGTATTATATCACCACGTTTTCAGAAAATAAATAAAATGTACACATTGAAATTTTGAAGAAGGCACATACCTATCACAGATGCAAACGTTCATTTTTCCCATTCATAAGCCAAAAATATTTCACCTACTTTTTAATAAGAATACTAAATGTGTATTTATTTATGTGTCATTATATTCCACTAAGCATGCTATTTGAAAGAAATGGGGGAAAAATGTACTGTGGTTGCATCAATCACTTATGGTTTAAAGAAGCGGATCATTACATCATCCAGCAATCCTCTCTTAAAACTAAACTCTGCTGAAATCCCCCTTGCTTAATTTTGCTTTAACATAGAGGTCATACCACAGTAGTATTTCTGTACACTCTTTGATGCTCATTGGTTAGTATGTGCCAGACAAACGGCCTCAGTTGTATAGGCTCCTTGTACTTGCAGTTTTCTGTTATTGATTTAAATCACAATAGGGACTTTCAGATTATGAAACCTTAGAATGTTTATGGGTGTACAGGTAGGTTGAGGTGTCTTACATGGATGCCTCAAGTTCAGTGTTGGACAGGTAACTTTATTTTATTATTTGATAAGAGTGCTAAGAAAAATTACAATTGGTTTGTGTACTGAAATTTTACCCTGGCCACCCATTCTTTAAACAGCTACTACATCAATTCATACAAATTTAATAACTGAATATTATTACTCACAATTGTTTTTCTCTCCAATCCAATCAGATAATTTAGAAGTGTAGGCTTTGGAGGAGAGTTATCATCAAAGACATAACACATACAATTAGTTTAAACATGCAGAATAAGTTACAAATGTGCATACTAGTTTTCTTTACTGTGACTTAAATTATCCTGCTTGCTATTCAATTATATAATATACGTAATAAAAGCATAATTTGAAAGTAATTTTTCCTTCTTTGAAACTCTTTTAAGTTATGACATATTAAGTATCATTAAAATGTATATTGCGGATGTATTACACATTTTAGTAAGAAGTTTTGTGGTTATTAAAACAGTTGACTTGAAACTGTTTCTTTTATTACAATTTTATGTAGTTAATGTATTTTTATTTGAATGGTTGAGGTTCCTAAAACGTTACACTTTATGCAACATACATACTATAGAACATCTAAAAGTATGTCGATTTGTAACTTATTCTGCTTGTTTAAACTAATTGTATCTTCTATGCTATGTATGTTGCATAAAAGTATATTTTTTAGAAACCTCAACCATTCAAACAAAAATACATTAACTACATAACATTGTAATAAAGGACACAGTTTCAAGTCAACTATTTTAATACTCACAAAATCACTTGCTAAAATATGTAATATATCTGCAATAAATATCATTTGAATGATACTTAATACATATCCTAACTTAGAGTTTCAAGGAGGGTAAAATTACTTTCAAATTTTGCATTTAGTATGTATATTACATAATTAAATAGCAAGCAGTATAATTTATACCATGGTAAAGAAAACTAAAACATCCATTATTACTGAATAGTGCAATTAGGTGTGTAACATTACTTTACACAAAAATATGCATTTTCAGTGTAATTCAGATAAATCTCTTAATGCCACTGCATCAATAGTCAGTCCACCACTGAATGAAGAAGCAAACACTGTAGTAACCCTGCCGTTAACTGCAGCCGGCAATCTTGTATTTTGTTTACATTGACCTGACATCAGTAATGATGTGTGACAAATGGCATTAGTTGCATAGTTGCTTTCCTGTACTTTTTATTTTTGTTTCTTTTACTCTATGGGTGAAACTTTGAACCATGGTACTGTCAACTGAGGGCTGAGGAAAAAAATAATAAAATAAGTCATATTACCCAGGACTTGAACCCTCACAAATAAGATCCACAGTTGTTACCACCTAGTCATTTCACTTGATAGACAATGCTCTTATTAGTGAATTTATGATAAAATTAACCATTGTACAAGGAACATTTTATACTCATCTTTCCAAGTAGATTTTCCATGCATCTCAAAAGGCCCTTCGGTTTGCATTTGTGCCATCATAAATTTGAATGCAATATCCATCTGTTGCATGCTTCACTAACATCACAGCATATTTGCAACAATTTTTACAGTGAATTGAAGTAACTCTGAAGATCCCGGCTCCAGGGTGTAATTCAGCAATAATGGCATATATGCATTACATTTTTATTTATTCATTTGTGTTAAGCTAATACATACTGGAGTATGACAGGGCATTCAGTCCAGCTTTTTGCCCATCATACCCACCAACATAATTACTTCTACACACATTTTATAATTCTCTATCTCTATCAAAACAGGCATTAATACCTAACTAAAAGTTATGTTAAGTCAGATTCCCTTTGTATAGACCATTCGATTTTTCCTTAACTTTACTCAAAAGCTGACCTATGCTTCTGCCATCCTTTCTAACAATCCCCCCTAACATAGTTTTCCTATCTATCTTAGCCCATTTCTCCTAAATTACTTCCTCCATAAATCTGTTCCTTGGCATTCAAAAATTATGTGCTCCAGGTCCTCCTTCCCTCTACAAATGGACACGGACTCTGTGGGTTCTTATCCCCATAGTCTCCAAACACCAGTTCTTAACCAAGCTATTCCCTCTCTTTGCTCATTATTTACTTCAACAACATATGTCTCCCTTTCCCATGTTTCCTTCATTGGTATATGGTATACCAGAGACCTTTTTTTCCACTATCCTATCAAAACGTGTTTGGATTTTTATGTCTCCAAATCTCCTGATTATTTTCCAAAAAAAATTATGGTTCTCTCCTCCAGTATTCCCCCATCCCATTCACTTTTAGGTTCTTTCGGATACTACTAGTCCATCCAAAGTTCTTAAGACTGTTTTCCTGATACTTTACACATTGCCTTATCAAATTATTCTTATCTAAATTCAGGATCCTTAAAACAATATTTCAGTGCTCTTCCTATAATTATACCCTTCCTCGACACTCTTCTCATCTCCATCTGCGCTACTACTTTTGCCACCACACTTGGTAAGCCCAATACTTCCCTACAAAACATCCTATGGACTATATCAGTAGGTTCCACCACCATATTATAAATTTTTTCCAACCACTTAACTTAATTGTTCGGTACTCTGTACTTACAAATTCTGAATTACTGACATGGCTCCTTTTCCTTTTGTTAATGCTAGTTTCCTTTGTTTTTCCCACCGCACCCCATCTATTTTAATGCTTAAGTAAATGCATTCTTGTACTACTTTATACTCCTTGTTCCCTTCCTCTACATTTCAATGCAGTACATACTAATCATAATTATAAGCTTCTAACTGGGTGAAGTGTAAGTTGGTCTGTAAAGGAAACTGTACTTCAAATGATCCAACTCATTTAGGAGAATCATGCTCCAAAAGAATCTTCATAGGCTTTTAATAACATTACTAACAAACATCTATCATTGACTGACAGGTACAAGATTAACAATTTAGATTCCAAAATGGACTCTCCTCCCAAATCCTCAATTCCTATGCAGAAATTTTATTGCTTCGTTGGAATGAGAGGATGTTTTTCTTTTTTTGGATTGTGAAGGAGCTGGTAGTATTTGAGAAGCATTCACAACTTATGCCATTTCCCATCATGTTTAGCTATTAGGCACTAGAATATATTGCTAAGTTTATAAGCAAAATAACAATCCCCAAATCTTAGAATCGCGGTTGGGTTGTGTTGTGTTGTGTTTGGTCAAATTTTTAGCCAGAAGTCATGACAAGTAAAACATCAACCAAAGTGCAGTATTGTGAACTGTCTTCTACCAGCTCATTTTGAATCTATCTGGCCTTAGTGATTTACAGATTTAGAAAATATAAAAACCAGGTTTTTGAAATTGGCAAAAGTTTTGGGTCTCGAAAGTCATTCTCAGAATTAACATATGACTTGCACATGAAGCTTCCCTATTAGAAGATCTACTCAGCTCCCTTGCACTTCTTCAATGCACGAGAACTCGACTAATAGAAAAGAGAGCGAAAGTGGAAGGATTTTCACACTGCAGTTGCTATGATAAACAAAATTAGACAGGAACAAATAAATAGCTTTGCAATGCACAAATAGGATTAATATTACAGGCTTCCATCACAAGCTCTGTAGAGGTAAAGATCACCATAAACCATCACAGGAATGTGAGAGCAAAATACAATAAAACATGCCCCTGATGCAGCTTTACTGAATGCCCAAATAAAACAAGTGGTTGATGAATGCAGCAAAAAAAAAAATCTGAAGTGTTACACTCACATGACGTTCTCTACTCTTGTACAAACTATTTTTACAAACGCTTATTCTCCATCTACTTCAAGTTAATCGAGATAAACATTTTGCAGACTCTATCTTATTGCTAATTTTCTTGTAGATGTAACGGGAATGTATATTTACAAGGGCAATATAGAAATACAGTAGCCTTTAAGCATATACATATCTCTTAATAGCTGGTTGCTAGGTGCAGCACCATTCCCTTTGCCACAGATTAATACTCTTTGCATATCAAAGACAAAAAAATGAATAACGAATTCCCTTTTAAGAGAATAACAAGCAATATCTCAAAAATGGTTCACTCAACAAAAAAAATGTATATGACATAAATTGTGTATTTTAACGCGATGTACATTTTTTGTGTGGTAAAATTTTCTCTATCTCTTAAGGTTTACCAGTTATGCAAAAGTCGTTCACAATGAAGAACGCTTTTGGAGACATTCCCAGAAAATTCAAGATATATGTTTTATTTGTCATAAAAATATCTTAAACATATGATATTTTAATCGAAATTGTTAGAGCCGTTTTTGAGAAAATTAAAATTCTCGAAAAATCTTCCATGTAAAGGGTATCCTGGGGTGGGGGTATTTTCTTGAAAACCTTCGTGTCGCATCCCTGGAAGATACTGAACCCAAATACCAAGTTTGGTGTTTATCCGACTGTTCGTTTCTGAGTTATGCTGTTCACAGACAGACACACACACGGATGTTTCCAAAAATGCTTTTTTTTTGGATTCAGGGAATCTCAAAACATGTATTTCCGGTGAAACCTCGGTATCGAATTTTTGAGTGGAATACAATACTTCCCCTACTTACTCTACGTAGTAGAGAAAGTAATAATGCTTTATCTTTTCTTATGCACTTTTGTATGCATTTCTCTGTTAGTATTTGTGAAGATTATCATTCAATTTTGGGCGTGCATTAAATTCTCCATACCAAGTTTCAAATAAAATGCTGTCAAAATCAAAATTTGTTAAATTAATGTTTCCTCAACAAAGATCTCAGTATCTTATGGAAAAACTTTCTTACATTGAACAACTCTTATTTGGTATGAGCACCAAATGTGAGTGAACGTATTCAGGAATAAGGGAACAATGTTTTACTTTCTCTACCACTTGCCTATAATAAATAAAATGTATTCTGCCCAAAAATCTGATTTGGAAATGTTACTGGAAATACACGTTTTGAGGTCTGGCATAACAAAAATTATTTACTTCCTCAACTATTTACACAAGAGTGTCATTTCAGTTTCTGCTTAGTGGGGGCGGGCAAAATTGCCCAAAGTAGTTTCCTGAACTTTCATGTGAATTTTAACGATACATTTAGCCTAAAAGAAAATGTTTTCCATTTCTCAAATGTGAAATATTTGTATTAAAAGTACAGTTGTCATAATTTCTCTTTTGACAGAGCAATATTAACCAGTAGCCCAATTATTTCTCATCGGCTTGTAAGTCCTGGGGGTGGTGTAAGCCTTGCGAAGGGTAATCAGAATTGCTTTGCTAATTATTTCTCGTAACCTAGGGGGGCAATTGACCCCCTGCCTCCTAAATGAGGCTCCTGCACTTACCTAGTAGGTAGAAAAGGTACTACATTCCACCCATATTAAGATTTCACTGGAACTAGATGTTTTGAGGGCCCCCCAAGTAAAATAAAAGGCATTTTTAGACATGTGTTGTGGGTGTATTAACATACCTAAAAACGAAATGTAAGAGAGGTCGTGGTGTAGTACACGGAGCGCCAAAGAAAATCTTCGGCGGATTTTGTATCGTTTTCTGGGGTCTTTTGAGGCGTGTCTTTCACCTTACCTATCGCAGAGCGTGGTGGCTTGATAACACACAGCAATAATGGGGGAGGAGATGCCTTTGCTTTTTCTGGTGTTATTTAAACCAAAACATGTTTATTGTCTCAGAAGCAGTCATGCCGAATACTAGCAAAATTACTCGTAGACGTATCGTGGGTATGTGGGTGGCTGGTCGTACTGTTACAGAAATTGCAACGGCAGTGCGTAAGTTGTTTTAATAGTAAATTACTGGATAAAAATATTCCAGGAAAGTAGGGAAGACGGTCTACATACTCGTCAGGGAGTGGGCATTCCCCGTAAAACATTCGCAGATGATATTCGTTTACTAAATGCAAATTGCTCTTTTGTTATAATTGATTAATCATGTTTAGAAACTAGAGATAAATGTGTATATGCTTTACCGAATATGACATACATATTATGGCAATAAAATTGGGTTATATTTTTGTCTATAATCCTGTTGTATTCCTATGATCAGCAATACCTATGTTAGTAAAGGTATATTAACCAATTATAGCTTGAATTAGAGGGAAAACATGCTGATTTATGTATTATTTAGTTATGTTTGCTTCTATGCAGCAACAAGCATCGATACCACTGTGAAAATACAATTCTGTTTATTTTTTGTTATAAAGTGCTGCCTTGTTATGTATTTAATGAATATCATTCAAGCTTTAATTTGCATCCCCTGAAAATCTTCTCACATTCTACATTTCGCTAACCTGGGCGTTCATCAAATTTCCCCTTAGCTTTTAACCCTTTCAAAGGCGTTTTCTGCACTAGCCGATAAGGCATGGGCTACCGATCACGATAAGAGGTCTGTATGACAAACTGAATGCACTCACTCTACCTCTTTCTCTTTTAGGCAATACGATCGAGAGCTTAAACATTTTCGTTTCTATGCCAATTTGTAACCTTTGTTGTGGTTATTGGTGTAACTATTTAGCAGAAGGAGTGGCGCACCCTTGCACCGTGGCCTAAAGCAACCAATCAAATGGCCATGGCTTCGCAAGGTCACATACAACGATAAATAATGTCACATAGACATGAGGTACAGTGAGATTTCCTTTGGCGCTCTTTTTACGAGGAGTCCACATCCAAAAAAGCTGCCAGTTTTAACTGCAAGGTACCGAAATTGAAGCTGGCATTTTTAGCCGTTGCAACGTTACACTTGACAGCTAGCGATTAAGTTGGTACATTCGCAAAAAAACAGATGAAAAGCTGTAACCGTTAAGGCTGGTTCACAACCAACGAGAACGGTAACCAGAACGAGAACGAGAAAGTTGAAATACATGTATTCAAATGGGAGTGTCCACAACCAACGGGAAGAAGAGTTGCCCAACTTTTAACTTTCTCGTTCTCGTTCCCGGGCACGGCATATTAGATCCCTATTGTGCATATTACACTCTTCACTCTAGAGGTTATTCTAAGCGGCCGTGACATGAAACAGCCACTAGTGCTCTCTATAGTCGCAAGCTGGAAACATGAAACTGGAAGGAATTAGTAGTAAATGTGCTTCCTAACCTCATCACGACATCCGCAAATCTAATCAACGTTGGTTCCTCTGGTGAAGGGATCATTTGTAGTTTGTTTATACGCAACTCAAAACTGGCTGTTACCTAAAAAACAATGGCAAAAGTTACAAAGAACAGCTAAAACTGGTGGAAATGAAAAAAGAACAATAAACAATTTTAATGTATGCTATTAAATAAAGGAATGAAAGTTTGGCATAAGTAGAGGGATCGGAAATGTAATGAATATGCATTTAGATAATGTTTACTCTATCGAATTTTGACGTTGGCTTGGCTAAATTGGAAGTAGGTGAAAAAATGTCATTGGTCAGTTAAAAACAAATGAAATCCCAATGCGCAAAATCGACTTTCACTTTGTAATAGATATGCATTCCCGTTCTCGTTACCGGGCTGTTGTGAATCAAAATTTCTTGCTTCCCGTTCTCGTTTCCGTTCTGGTTACCGTTACCGGGTGGTTGTGAACCAGCCTTTAGACTTCCTAAACCAATCACAAGGCAGCATTCCGGGTGATCGATGACAAAGCGGAAGCGGAACTTAAAGCGACCCTGTTGCCGGATGTGCCTATTTCCAACCACGTGTTTCAGTTTGTGAATCTCTAGCACATGCGTCGAGTTGTTCTTTGCAAGCAAGTAGTGTTCATTGTTATTTATATTTGTGGTTATTGTTTGATAGTTTTGTTGTTAGTGTTGGTTTACATATATTTCATTCATATTAATTATACAAGATTTGAAGTGCGGCAATCTCTCTCTCTCTCTCTCTCTCTCTCTCTCTCTCTCTCTCTCCAAAAAAAAAAGACGCCGATTACCGAGTGATATTCGAAGTGAAAATTGTTTGCGCGTGATGTACCACTTCATAGTTAGGCATTGGAACTGTTAAGAAGGACACGGGAATTCTTTGAACAGGAGAACGAGTATGTGAAGGTTCACGGGCATCCCTCTATTCCTGCTGGTAAAGCCGTACAACGAACGAAAGCAGCTCTTGGACTAAAGACGAAAACAGTTATTTATAAGGGTGTGAAAGTCCAAGAGAAAGAGCAAATAATTCCAGAACCATCTGGAACGTAGCATGAATGTAAATAACCTTTTGGTCGCGGATTATACTTTGTTTTATTTCTCCTCATTGTAGCAGGCAAGTTTGCATTATTCTATTTCTATATTCCCAAAAGTGCGTACTTCATTGTACACACGTTGCAACGTTTATGCTGAACTATTTTCGATTAATAATAATAATAATAATAATAATAATAATAATAATAATAATAATAATACGAAATATTTATTATTCATTGACGTTCGCTACTTAAATGCACTTTTTTATGGACTTAGACACGATAGTAAGGAGAACAATTAGCTATTGTTTACTAGGTACTCTGGCAATGTCGCAACCACAATATAGCCAACATTACGCGAAGCCACACAGACTGTAAAGTGCAAAGATTCAACGGCGGGGGTATAAATATGCAGATAGACATCACTACTTCAGAGGTGTGCTTCACTGTATCGCGCGGAGTTTGAGTAGCTGGACGGAGATCCCTCCTCACGACATAGAAACCGGTAATCTGAGCTCCTGTCCACACACACACACACACACACACACACACACACACTCACAAAACAGTCAGGGCTGTTTAATTGAAGCAGTTAATAGGAAGGAACATAGAATTTTAAAGCCAACCCATAACGACCCGCGTTTAAAAGATTTGACCACTGTCGCTTCTACCAATCTACATACTGTATGCGTACTGCAAACATGTTTTTCCATTAACAAGAAGTAGATAGAGGCATTAATAAGAATAGTTTGTAGAAGAGTGGGTAGACAAAGTCATGAGAATGGAATGTATCACATTTTTACTTTACCGCGTACCTAGTAGCTAGAGAAGGTATTTCATTCCACCCAAAAATTCGATACCGATATTTTACCGGAAATACGTGTTTTGAGGTCCTCTGAATAAATTTTTTTAGAAACATGTGCATGTGTCTGTGAACAGCATGATTGAAAAAGGAAAAGTAGGATAAATACCAAACTTGGTATTTAGGTTCAATACCTTCCAAGATGCGACACGAAGATTTTCAAGAAAATCCCCCCACCCCAAACTACTTTTTACATGGAACATTTTTCATAATTTTTAATTTTCTAAAAAAATGGCTCTTAACGATTTTGATTAAAATTGTCATATATTTATACAACAAAATGTATGTCTTGTTTTCTGGGAATACCCTATGAAGTGCTGTTTATTCCGAAGGAATCCTGTATAATCTTGTATAACTGGTAAACCTTAATGGATAGACAAAACCGAACTACACAAAAATGTAGATCTCTTTAAAACATACAATTTATTTAAAGAAACAATTTACATAAGCATTTCTGAGATATCCGTTATTAGTGGCTCGAATTGTTCATTACTTGGTATTTAAAGCCCTATCAACATTCAGTTGTTTCTCAGGATTGCAAGGAAACAGGATGGAATTTTAAGACAACGTATAACGTCCAGCTCTTAAAGCGGAACGAAACACAAAAATCATGTTTCTTCCTAAATGACGTATATGACCTGTAAAATGCAGTGGTAAGAAAGATTCTTTTCTTACTCCGCCACACTTATCGTTGCGCAGCGAAATCACCTTAAACGTCAACTCACAGAGCCAGCCGTGAGCTGGGAGTAGTCGGGAGATCACGTCAGTCATTGTTGCACGTGCAGTAATAAGTTTTCAAAAATTGTTCTTGCTGGCATTTGAATTCAAGAGTAGTGTACTTTGTGGTGTGTTTTGGTGATGGTGTTACTGAGTCAGTTTAATGTTGTACAAACAACGTAATATTGTGAAAAATAAAATTCCTCAATGTTGTGCATAATGGCTGTAATTTGAGAAGGGAAACACACAAGGAGCTCGTTTTCACGCGTTTCCAAACAGAGACCCAAAAGATATAAAACATGGGTAGAATTTTGCAAAAGAAAAGATGTTTTGTCTGTTCCCGGTGCTCGTTTATGTTCCTTCCATTTTAAGGGCACAGATTATGAACAGAAACACTTATTAAAAAGGCGGCTTATGCCGGAAGAAAACTTCAGAGGGCCTTTATTAAAACCTGGAACTATTCCTACTGTAAGGAAAAATTAAGACATTTTCCAGATATGAAGTTCTAGTAAGACAATTGGTCCTTCACCAGCTTCATCCAAGAGCACAAGACAAAGAACAACGATATGGGGCTAGAAATCGTAAAAGCATATATGCGATAGTGTTATTTGCAATAAGATTGACAGCCAAGGCAATTGTGATAAAAGTAGCGAAAGATAAATTCAGAATAAATGGCGATGAAAAAAAACAAGCATTCACAAGTACAATGTGAACTAAATAGGTACTGAATTGTTGGAACTTGAAAATATATACGAAACAAGCAATGATGAGGATACAGGATAAGCTAAATGAAGGCTTATACGAACTTGATACTTCAGATTCTGATACAAGTGATAACGAGGAGAAAGAAGAAGCTACATGGAAATGAAGCTACGGTGGAATATTTCATTGTTGCTTGGACATCTCTACTTTTATTTTTCAAGGTATGTGTTTTATGCAGAAATGAAGTCAAAACAATTCATTGCATTAAAGGGACAATCAGGAAACAAACGGAAAGGAAATACTTTAATAGCAAGTTCTTTATTATTATCATCTGGTTTATTGTTTCAGCAGTTTAAGTCCTTCTGCAAATCACTGGTTTGGCATGTTTTTAAGGCGTACATTCGATAAAACCATTCGAAACATAGCAGCACCAGTAATTGTTAGAGCATGTTGGGTTTAAGAAAGAAATGAGAACTTGAAGTCATTAAAAGGTTGTGGTATACATATATGGTCGGCATGGGAAGGGCAGTGTGACTCTGGGATTTTCAGCCAAATATTTAGTCTTTTCTGTCATGTATTTAAATTCCCACAAAATTATTTATTTTGAATTTGTTCAAAGAGGTATAGTGAAAAGCGATTTGGAAAAGGCCTGCTTGTGACATAATGACTAGGCTTGCAAAACAGGAAATGTTTAGAGTTGAAGTTTTTATCTCCGACAGACATAAAGGTGTAAGATACCTGTTAAAAACTCAGTATCGGGAAGTTGAATATGAATTTGACTTATGGCATTTGTCTAAAAGTCTAATGAAAAAAATTAAAATGGTAGAAAAAGAATATCTAGAGCTGACGGCATGGAAAACCAGTATAAATAACCGTTTATGGTGGGCTGCGCAAAACTGCAATGAGAACGGTAACATGAGTTCTTCGTCATAAAAATGAACACTAATGGATAGAAAACAGTGAATGATAGTCTTGTGAACACGATGAATTTTTGGAAGAAGACCAAAGAAATAAATTATGGATTAAAGGCGAATCAAACGCCTATTTGGTTCATACTCGAAATTACATACATAATGACAGTTTAGAACGTTATCACAGTCGACGTCTCAGATATGTTGCGAAAGGAATACATTTTTCTCGTATAAATGTCTTCAACTAAGATCCACGATAGCAGCGCTAGATCACAATTTCAATATAAATAAAATTAACGCGTAAACTTGATAGTCATCTAAAACATATATGATGTATACGTCTTGTCTAGGTGCAGTGTGGCTCTCATGACGTCACGCGTCAACTCAGCAATAGGCCGTAACCCGATTTCAAGGTGGGTATCCTTAATTAATTCCTTATTTTCTTTGCGTTTTTTTCCTTTTGACCTATCGGATATTTTTGTTGTTTTATTAAATTCTCTTATTCTAACAAAAGTTTTCGTCAGAATTAATATTCCTAATACTTCCTATGGAATGGTTATTTCCTAGTTGCTTTTATTTCTTAATTGAGTAATTCCACGGTTGTTTTGATTATATGGCGCTTCGATCATGACAACTTGAACCTTTTCTCCCAATTGGTTGTATTTAATTACCATGAGCACGACTGTGAATTTTTTGTCGAACATCTCACAGAGAAGGTTCTTTCTGCTGCTGAGCAAGCCATTCCATGGTCGACTACCAACGCACGTCGATTTCCAGTCCCTTGGTGGACAGAAGAATGCTGAAATGCCATTCGTGCTCGTAGGCGTGCTCTTGGGGTTTTCCATCGTAGCCCCACACTGAATAACCTAATCGAATACAAGAAAATACGTGCTAAGTCTAGACATGTTATAAAGGATAGGTAAAAGACATAATGGAGCCAGTTTGTAGGTTCATTTAATCGACATACATCTCCCTCTATCGTTTGGGATAAGGTAAGGTGTGAGGTTGGAAAATCGACCCACATGCCAATTGCCGGTATTTAAACAGCTACAGAAGCTCCTTTTGATATATTTGACGTGGCTAACACATTTGACCGTACTTTCGCTTAAGTGTCTTGCTCAGATAACGATTCGCCCGAGTTCCATCCTGTTAAGACTCAGATGAAATCTCAAGGTTTCTGGTTTCGTGCAGGAAATCTTGAAGATTACAATCACTTTTTCACCATGACGGAGTTAGAACACGCTCTTTCATCTCCACAACTATTAGCACCAGTACCAGATAGTATCCACGTACAAATGTTGCAGCAGCTCTCTCCTGAAGGTAAGGCTTTCCTACTCATGGTCAATAATCGTGTTTGGGTTGACGCTTCTTTTCCAGAAAAGTGGCGGGAGGCCACCGTTAGACCCTTTTTGAAAGCTGGAAAGTACCCTCATCTTCCGTCCAGCTACCGTCTTATTCCTCTCACCAGTTGCGTTTGCAAGGTTATGGAACGCATGATCAATGGACGGTTGGTATGTGTGGTTGGAAACTCACCATCTGCTGACCAACAACCAGTACGGTTTTTGAAGACGCCTTTCAACAATGGACCACCTCTTGTCATCGACACAGACCATGAACGGCTTCATGAATAATTGTCAAACCGTTGCGATATTCTTTGACCTTGAGATGACTTGTGTTACGTGTTAGCGAGCAGGGATAATACGTGGCCTACACGCTTGGAACATACGTGGACGCTTACCACTATTAATTCAGGAGTTTATGAAGGACCGCGTTTTCCGAGTAAAGGTAGGCTCGGTTTTTTCGAACATTTTTGTTCAGAAGAACGGAGTACTTCAGGGATTGGTACTAAGCGTTACTCTGTTTGCTATAACAATTAATTCTATATCGAAATGTGTTCCTCCAGGGATATAGGCATGCTTATTCGTAGACGACTTTGTCATTCATTGTCAGTTCTCAGCGTACGCCGTTTTTGGAACGCCGCATGCCGCAATGCTTAGATAATCTTCAAGAATGGAGTTCTAAAAATGGCTTTCGTTTTTCAATTCAGAAGTCAGTCTGGTGCCGTAGTAACCGAAGTCTACGATACCTACGTTTAGTATCCTCACCTGATTTTAGCCGTCCGGTTACAGTGACCGAAGTTTCATTTACACCGATGGATCTAAGTACACCAACTGTGTTGAATGTGCTTATGTTTATGGAACCAAACCCCATAAATTCGGTTTTCATTATAGCACATCAATTTATAGTGCATAGCTGTGTGCCATATACCGAGCCTTTTGTATGTGCGGCATCGAAAATTGCGAGAATGTCTCGTTTTGAGTGATTCCCTTAGTGAGGTGTAAAACTACCATCCCATTGTTCATCGAATCCAGGATGAGCTTTATATTTTATACCCTTCTGGCATTAGTTTGGAATGTGCCTGGATGCCTGGTCACGTTGGCTTACCGGGGAATGAACTTGCAGATTTGGTAGCTAAGGCGGCAACCACAGAAACCAGTGTTTTTGTATCTCAGGTAACGTCGGAAGACCTCAGGTTTGTTGTGCGGAGAGCGATGCTATGGCGCGAGGAGTTATTCGCTCTCGACGGAAATGAGCTTAGAGTAGTGAAGCACATTCGGATAAACTGGGTAACTTCCTCTCGTGTATCTCGTTGTGAGGAGGTGATTTTGGCGTATTGGTTGTATTGGTAATTGTAATTTTATGCATAGTTATTCTTTTTAAGGGTGGCCCTGCTCCTTTTTGTCCGCTTTGTAGCGAAGATCTGTCGGTCCGTCACGTGTTGCTAGAGTGAATTGCTGCAGCCCATCTTCGGGAACTTTTGCAGCTGCCAACCAGTCTTGCAGAGGTCTTAGCGTATGATAATTAAGGGGTTGAAAGGCTTTTTAATTTTGTCAAAGGTAAATGTCCAAATTCTGGCCACACATCGGTGTAGATCAAAATTTGGTTACCGTAACCGGCAGAAATGGTAAAAAACAAGTGCTGACACTAAACGTTGGCATTGTAGACTTCCGGTATACCGTCATCCCAAGATCTACGTGAGATGCCGCACGTAACCAAGGTGCGAACATCTGCAGGCCTTGGGTTAATGGCGCCATTCCTATAAAGGTCGTACAACGCGGTGTGAAAAAAGAAGCGAACGTTGGAATGTTTTGACATACATTTAAGCGCACAGCCATAATCTCCTAAGAGGACATCATGCCGATAACGCAGAGGAGGTTCTGCTGATAAGACATAAAAACTCATAACTGGGCTAGTGGAAAGAGCACCATAATCATTCGAATGCCCGGATTATGGACTGTGTTTAATTCCCTCAGCACAGAGGGTCGTGCTGGGGAATAAATGGTACACTTATAGTCTATTTTTGATCGGAACAATGCGCGATACAGTCGCAGGATCCGCTCCCCAAGATTTACCATTTAATACGGCAAGATATACAGAAAACGGTCACATCGCGCTTTCAACTGTGCTGTATTCGATGGACAGCTAAGTTTCCTATCAAAGGTCAACCCCAGGAATCTCGTCGAATCTGCGAATGGTAGTAACTCTGGACCGAATCGGAGCGAAGGTGATAATCTATCCTATGGCGCCAGAAGTTCGCGCGGACTGAATTCTCAGTTCAGAAACGGAAAACGGAACCCTTTTTGGAACTCCATTTTGGAAGATTATTTAAACATTACTGCATGTGGCGTTCAAAAACAGTGTACGCTGAGAACTACATTAAATTCCAAAGACGTCTACGATTAAGCATGACGATATCCCTGGAGGAACACATTTCGAAATAGAATTAATTGCTATAGCAAACAGCATAACGTTTAACACTGATCCCTGAGGTGCTCCGTTCTCTTGAACAAAATGGTTCGAAAAAACCGACTCGACCCTTCCTCGGAAAACGCGGTACTTCTTAACTCCTGAATGAACATTAGTAAAGGTCTACGTTTGTTCTAGGTGTGTAGGGAATATAGTATCTCTGCTCGCCAACACATATCACAAGCCTTCTGAAGGTCAAAATGTATCGCAACGGTTTGACAATTCTTCATGAATCGGTTCATGATCTGCGTCAATAAGGACACGAGGTGGTCCTTTGTTGAAAGGCGTCGTCGAAAACCGCACTGGGTGTTGATCAGCAGGTGGTGAGTTTCCAACCACCATACCAACCGTCCATTGATCATGCGTTTCATCACCTTGCACACGCAACCGGTGAGGGAAATAGGACGGTAGCTCGACGGAAGATGACGGTCCTTTCCAGCTTTCAAAAAGGGTACAATGGTGACCTCTCCCACTTTTCCGGGAAAGTGGCGTCATCCCAAACACGATTATAAACCTCGACCAGGAAAGCCTTACCTTCAGGAGAGAGCTGTTGCAACATTTGCACGTGGATACCATCTGGTCGCGAAGACGAAAACGCGTGTTCTAACTCCGTCAAGTTGGTGGTGAAAGGAGATTGTAATCTTCAAGGTTTCTAGAACGAAACCTTCTGATTCTACCTGAGCCTCAACTGTTAGAAATTCAGGCGAATAGTTATATGAGCTAGAGATTTGAGCGAAACCACTAGCAAATGTGTTAGCCACATCAAATTATCAACGGGAGCTCCAGCATTGTTTGAAGACCAGCGATTGGCATGTGGGTCAATTTTCCGGCCACACGCCTTAACTTATTCCATACGACAGGGGAAGATATATGTCGATTAAATGAAGCTAGAAACTTGCTCTATGATGTCGCTTTGCTAACCTTAATCATTTGTTCTGGACTTGCCACACATTTTCTTATACCGGATCAGTTTATCGCTGGAAATCCTAAGAGCACGCCTACAAGCACGAATGGCCTTTTGACATTCATCCACCAAGGGATCGGAGATCGACGGGAGAGGGCAGTCGATCGGGGAAAAGATTGCTCAGCAGCAGAAAGAATCGTCTCTGTGAGATGTTCGAACAAAACATCCACAAAGTCGCGCTCATTGTAATTAAACTCGTCCAACTGGGAGTAAAGGTTCCAGCTGGCTAGATCCAAGCACCATCTAGGCAAACGTGTGGAACATATATATTGTGTTAAGAGACTATTAAGACATAGAAACCGGTCACTAGGGTGTAAATCAGTTATGGCATTCCATTCTAAGGAAACCGCTATCTGTGGTGAACAAACTGCAATATCAAGGTGTGAAAAATTCTTTGAAGAAGTCTGAAAGAAATGTAGGCTCTCCGGTGTTCAGGAGAGCTAGGTTATAAGAATCTAAGAAATCGGCGATTAATTTGCTTCTTTCACAAGCTCTAGGCGAGCCCCAAAGGGGGTGATGGGCATTGACGTCTCCCACCAACAGAAAAGGGGTTGTTAACTGAGAAACTAATCTTCTACAGAAGTGAGCGATAGGTCATCAAATAGAGGCAGATAAATGTTACAAACCGTAAATCGGATGGAGGGCAGTTTAATTCTTACAGCCACTGACTGGATATCAGACAGTATGGATACATATTCCACGAATATATCATCTGATGGACATCATAGTGCGCGCAGGAATATCCTTCCGGATGTAAGATGACACCGTACTGGGGTATACCGCTTAGGGACGAAGCTTAGTCTCTTGTAAACGTCGACCAAAGGATTATTCTTATGATTAAAAGTTCAAGCTGTGGTCGATGTGCTCTATCTTCACGTATATTCCATTGTACTATAGTCATAGTAATTATAGTGGGATAAAGTCTGAATCGTAAAAGTCTACTGCGTTGAGGACAACGGTGATCGAATCAATTTATTCTCTTTCTTTGGTATCGGGCTCGCAGTTTTAACGAAGGGTTTATACTGTTTCTTTTTCACTGTCGTTTCTCGCAGTGTGGGGAGAAACCTCCTACTTCATCTCCTCCAGGAAAGGACCGTTTTTCAAACGAAAATTTCTGTTCGAGAACCGCGAACCGATTGGAAATGGAGATCAGCGAAGACGAAGATCGCAAATCTGTGTTCTTCCCAGAAGATTCATCAGAAGAGGATCTCCGAGGAGATGATCCTGGACTTTTCTTTCCCTTGGGTGTTCTGGGTACAGAGTATTCTGTTACTTTCAGGAAGTCAGTTGTGTTATAACTGGTCTTGAACTTTATCTTAGGTGCATTATAGATTACGGACTTGCCAAACTTATTGTTTGTGGTTGATGGTCTTGATGATGACTTCACTGAAGGGATTTTTCAGTAACAGACTTGGCAGATGTTGCAGATATAGATATTGATTTAATGGGCTTTGAAGTGATTTGGCTACGAGAATCTTCTCCAAAATTGTGGCCCCGTTAATATGCTGCTTTGAGTCGCGATATCCCAACTACGTACCGTTTTAGTTGCATCTGAGCTATAGGTACCGGACTTCGGGATAGATAGTTGGCGGCTGCGCAGAGTTTCCGGGCTTCCGAGACGGACACCTTCTCCTTGAACCGGATCTCTCAGGTCGCTCTTTCCTCTGGAAAACTTGGGCAATATCAGGAACTCGATGAATGTTCTTCGCTGCAGTTAACGCACGATGGACTAATGTACATGCCCTATCGTGAGATACGTCTCCACATTTAACACGGGTGGCTTTGCCATTGCAGGAATCACTTATGTGTCCAAAACGCTGACACTTATAACATCTCAGCGGATTCGGGATAATGGCCTGACTGCGATGGTTTCATACCCTGACTTAATTCTTTGAGAGAGATTTACCTGATCAAAGGTAAGGAACAGGGTACGAATAGATACTAATTAACATCTTTCCGCTGAAAGCGATACACCGCTGACACACGGTGCTCTTCCAGATTTTCTTCAACCCCTCATTGGACATACCATTCAATGCACGTTTACCACACCCGTAGAGTTCAAAGTCTTGTGAATCTCGATCCGTATCCGATTGCTGGCTAACATGATGGCTCTTAAGATAATCGCTGCTGGAATGGTGAATTTGCTTCAAACAGGAGCGTGCCGTTGCGGCTTCTAATGCACAACTTTACAGGACCAGCAATCTTATTGATACCCTTTTGAACTATAAAAATGTTCACCGATGTTAATGTCTTTGCTTCATCAGTTCTACACATAATCAAGTAGCGGTGACCACAATACTCGACTAATTCTTTTCAAGTGACCTGTAAGGTGTTTTTTTATTTTTTTATTATCCATATCACAAATGTCTCCGATGGCATGCTCACATCCTGGGCGCCAACCCAGCTTAGGTGAGAGTTCTGGCCTATACCGTGCTTAGGGTCTCATCTTCCAATTTATGGATAGAGGGACCCAATCGCCTTCGGGAGTGTAGCTGCTCATGTAATGGTCCCTCCCCGGGATGACCTTTATCATCGGACACGAATACAGTCCTACATGATGCTCCGTTCCGTCCTCCTCCCCTTCTCCGTCAGACTGTGTTCAGGAAGCTAAATGACAATTGGTCAAATACACTTGTGGACTGAAATTTCGCATAAGCCCTCACACCTCTTAGAGGAACCACATTGAGTGTGTGGCTCGGGAAGACCCCGGGAGCGCTAATCCTGTACCTACCGTAGTAGGCTCCTGGGGGGAAATTTAATTGTTTTCCTTATTCATTCATTCATTTATTCATGATTCAGAGACAATTTATGAAAAAACGGCTTCTGCAAGGATTTTGTAAGTCATGTTTGTGCATTTATAAAAATTGAATTTGATCCTATGCTATCACAAAATGCATTACAATCAAATAAAAGGATCGTAACTTAAATCTTTAACTCAAGATTTCCCCAAACTATGTTCCTGACTCTTGCATCCAACACCTCAGTTGTGAAGCTGAAGGTCTTCTTAGAAGGTTTAAGTAGTATAAGGTAGCTTTCATGACAGCAGTGTGAGGTTGTATTGTGAAACGGTTTGGTAAAGCTGAGAAAATGACTGCAGGCCGATGATGTAGACATTTCTACTTCTTTTGGAATTATGACACTCTTACAATGTTTTTATCTGAGCTTCGAAATCTTTTTCAATTCACAGGGAGTCAGCTGAAAATAAACTTATGAAGATCAGGAATTCCGAATCAGTTCCGCCTCCTTCAGCTGCTGAGAATCAAAAGTGAAGCGTCAAATTAAAAGCAAGAGAGCTTTTTTGACGAATCATCTGACTCAGGAGAAGAACTCAAATGCCCTGAATAAGAAGAAGAAACACAATCAGATTGTGTTGAGATCTGGATAAGAATAAAAATGCCGTATTCTAAGATTGTACAAACTCTTCAGGCTGAGTTGCGGAACAGAGTTAATTTCTACAAATACTATACTTTAATATTTTCATTTCTCTCAAACTTAGAGCTGTTGATGATTCTGACATAGAGAACAACTTTGGTGAAGAATGTAATTACATATTTAAAACCTATCTGTTGTTTATGAAGGAAGAAGATGATGACAAGTTTAAAATAGAGAGTTGGAGGTTGTTACACTATATCACTGAAAGGTTCTTACTTTGAACGCGTTTCGGGAGAACGGTTTGCTCCCATCGTCAACTGTATGAACCTTTTAGTGATGTAGTGTAATAACCTCCAACTCTATTTATTTTATATTATGACACATCACTGCTACTAGCTTCTCAATCTTCAAAATTAATTAATGATGACAAGTTGTCTTCTCTTGCATTTCTCTGCAAAATGTTGGTTTAAAATTTGGCGATGTCTATCCAAATGTGTACACAGCACTCATGATTTACAACTGTACTCTAGCAACAGACTGTTCTGCTGAAAGGCCCTTTTCTGTTTTAAAAAAAATTAAGAACTACCTACGGATAGCAGGGAATCAAGAACGACTGGTCAATCTTGGAGTACTAGCCATAGAATCAGACATGACAGTCAATCTGGAGTTTGAGGAAATGATAAATGGATTCGCAAATACAAAGGTGAAGAGGAAGTTACTTCGCCAAGTTCCCTAACTTTTGGAGAAAGTACATTAAATTATATTGTATCATGTATTTTGGCCTAACTAAATTTCACATTTAAGTGAAGTAATTTTTGTATGGGGTATTAAAGTGTAGTGATGTTCTTTGTATTTTTACCGTATATAGTGTTCAGGTTTGGTGTTTCTGTAGCAATTTTTCAGTAAAAGGGACTTTTGAACTGTGGTGGTTATTTTATAATTTTTTAATATTTAACTTGTACGCATGTTTTGTGTTATGTGTTATTTAAGTAATTCAATAAAGTTTAAAATTAAAGTTAATGATTCCGCAGCTTTATTATTGGTAATCCGTAAACCAGTGACATGCAGTTCTCCCAAGCAAACCGAGCACTGCCTTGGCAGTTAGAGCAGAAGGAACACATACTTAAATAATCTTTATTTAAGCTACCAGGTTTTTAATCTGCGTTGTAGTAATAAGGTACATCTCTGCACTCTGGCTTCCGATCGTTAACCGGTAAGAGCCTAGACTATGTCTCACTCTGGCCGTCCAACTAGTAAATGTCTATCCAAGCAATCTGCCCTGTTGAATGGGAGTTGCAATGATAACTAACGTCATCACGGTTTCTGGCCAATGACAGAAACCTTCTCGAGGCATATGAACCAAGTTGAGTATGTGCAAATTCAAGCTGATCCAAGCAGTTAACTGCCTAGGCCGTACGTGCGGTGCCTGAAATCCTGCAACGTACTGCCTATCTCGTGTTTGTTTGTATATTCCTGTTCATATTTGATTGTTTTATCATTTATTTAAAACGTGTATATCCGCTATTGTATATAAGTGTAACAAACGTTTTTGAAGATACCTGATGATATTTTAGTAGATTTGTTAGAATACCGTTTTCCCGAAGAACATTAGAAGAAAAGAAATTCTTGACTTCTAAAGAAAGACCAATGCCCTCATTGCAAAGTTTAGCACAGCAACAAAAGAATATGACTTGCCATTTTCAGAATATTGGTTACGAAAAATGCGATTGACTTAGTGGAGGTGTCAAATATAACGGACTATTTTTTCGGCATTCTGTACTGTTTTGCCGCGAGAGAAACTCCCCTTGACAACTACAGGATATTGCAAGTTAAATAATTTAACTACAGCAAAACGAGATCAAGATGCTGCCATTGCGAATATTCGCGCTTCTGTCACTTGCGACTTTTGGAACTGTGCATATTGAAATGGAACTAAGTGACCAAACACGACAAATCTCTATTCCACATAATGAAAAGGTAAAATGTAATAAAGATATTTTGGAAAGGCTTATAATAAACGGTTTGTTTACTTAAAAAACGAGAACTTTCATTTATAGGAGATGACGAGTTGGAAAGCGTTTAATAACCGTGGTAGCTATTTAGTACTTCTGGACTACACTGCTCAGTATGATCCCCTATTAAAACTCATTTGGATACTTCCACAACATACAAATGTGTATCAAATCGCATTCATAATTATTTAATTGCCAGCGCACTTAACAAGGAAGTTAAACATTTGCAAAAGTCTGAGTTTTTTGCCTTACTAGCTGATGGGACAACTCAGGTGTCGAATAAATCACAATTTTCACTTGTTTAATGATATACCATTGAAGGGAGGGTGGTAGAAATGTTTGTGTGCTTCCATAATTTAAGTGAGGGTAGCTGCAGTAATCTCTAATCTTATTTAACACATATTCGAGACTTTTTGAATTGCAGCGAAAAACTCGTCGCATAGAACTACGATAGATGTCCAGTAAGGGCCTCTTTCTTACATGGTTACAGCCCAATATTAAGGCGTCACAAGCATTATTTGTACATTGCTACGCACATTTGAATTTAGTGCTGTACTAAAGTGCCCCAGTTATTCTTGAAAGTCTTGTTTTTTCTATTATTTTCTGCTACTCATAGTGGACTTGCAGCGTGTTCTCTAAATCACCATAGCGTGCAACATTTCTAGATACACCTTTAGATTGGCGGTTACTATTATTTGCCCAGCACGATGGAACTACTCGTCACGTCTTTCAATACTGTTTATGAAAAAGGATGAGCTTCGCCTAGTTTTTCGCACCATGTTGGAACATCATTCAGAAGTAGAAATATTTAAGAACACTCATTAAGTTTAGAAACCTTTGAATTTTGCTTTCTCCTTGCAGCTTTTATGCAGTATATTTTCTCTAACCGATGTTTTGTTTAGTGTACTTCAAAATTCTTCCTTGGACAGTGTTTACTACAAAAGAAATACAGCAGAATACTGTTAGAAACTCTTTTCAAAACCGGTATGAAAAAACACTTTTTGATGTTGGGACTCCCAGAATAACGAAAACGCAACGTCACTTAGACATTACAACAAAATACAGCAGATTGTATTTTGAAATTTTCGATTATATTGAACATCATATTAATACAATATTTCAGGAATATGGAAAGCTTACCATTTTGTGCTTACTAAGCCCTTCAGAATATAGCTGTTATGTTTGAACATTCCCATCTGATGGCTTTTAAAGCTTAGTTGAAAATTACGGTCATTGCTTCGATGGAATAGTCTGAAAAACGAGTTAATTGTAATGTACAGTTTAAAGGAATGTTTCCATAAGTCACCATTAGAACTAATGAAGATGTTAGCGACTTCAGCAGTTGGAAATTCAGTGCCGCAGCTTTATCTGTTGACTTCACTTAAAAGCGTGATACCAGTTTCCTCTTCAACAGATCAAATATCGTTTCCGCATTAAAGCGAATAAGACATACACGAAACAGAACAGCGAAAAAAACGGCTTTCGGATCTTAGACTGATATCAATTGAAAGTGAACTATAAAATACTTTGAAAGAAATGTTCTTACTTTCTCTACCATTTAGATAGCGAAGGTATTGTATTCCACCAAAAAAATTTGATACCGACGTTTCACCGGAAATACATATTTTGAGGCCCCCTGAAACCCAATAAAACATTTTTGGGAACATGTCCATATATGTGTGCGCGCGCGCTCGCGTGTATCTATGAACAGCAAAACTCAAAAACCAAATGTCGGATAATTACCAAGTTTGGTATTTAAGTTCAGTATCTTCCAAGGATGCGGTGCAAAGATTTTTCAAGAAAGTCCCCATCTCCAAATACACTTTACATGGAACATTTTTCAAAAATTGTTATTGTCTAAAAAGGGCTCTAACGATTTTGATTAAAATATCATATGTTAAATATATTTATATGACAAATAAAATGTACATCTTGAATTTTCTGGAAACAGCTTTTGAAGTCCTCTTCATTCAAAAAAGGATTTTGTATCATCTCATATAACTGGTAAATGTTAAGCGATAGACGAAAACGTACTACACAACATATATTGATCTCTTTAAAACACGAAATTTATTTCCTGTAAGTTTTTTGCGGCATAAGGCATTTCTGGGATATCCTTTATTAATGGTTAGAATTTTTCTTTACTTCGTCATTCTCTTAGTTTGTTAATCATTCAGTTGTTTTTAGCGATTGCTTGGAAACAGTATGGACTTTTAAGGCGCCCAGTTCTTAAACACTTGACTATCGTGTTCTTTTTGTATCTATAACGAAATATGTAATGTGAAATGTATAACGAAAGGTAGCTATTTCTGTGAATGTTTATTTGGATTAAAATGTGCATGTAGAAAAATAAGGATTAGTAAGAATAGTTTATTTATCCACTAATAAAGATAGAGGGTATGAAATACCTTGTGATTGTATCACATCAAATTTTTAAATTATATATGTATAGGTGGGATTCACCTATAAATAGGAAGATACGTTAAATTGATATATGGAACTACCTCGGCTTTCACGGCCTGTGTCATTAAAATAAAAACTATTTTCCGGGCTTGTGGGCCGTGGTCCATTGGAAATTCTTCCAGACGTTTCATCCGAAACTGCGTCGGACATCATCAGTGGCGTGGTCGAAGTATAATTAAAATCCTAATTGATCGGACCAAACGCATCTGTCAGCCAGAACTATTCCTCCAGGAACTTTCTCTCATTAACAGTACACTACAAGCCGATGGTTACACCGGTCATGAAGTTAAACGTGCCATAAATCCTAGATGAAGCCACTGACAATACGGAACCTGACTGACTCCGAAAAGAAGACTATGGCCTTTATGCCGTACATCAAAGGTGTCACTGACCGCATTGGAGAGATTCTCAAACAACACAACGTTCACTCCATCTACAAACTCACATAACAGATACATAATATGTTGCGATCAGCCAAGGATCCAAAAGAGCCATTCTCCTCTCCAGGTGTTAACAGAATTCCAGGCTCGTGTGGCTCTGTAAATATAGCGTCCATCAACGTACGATAAACACGCGTATTGCCGAGCATATACACGCGTATCCAGATACTGCCATCTGGGACAAGCAGAAAAATCTGCCGTTGCGGAATGTGCCTTACTGGCACAAGGGGAACATGCCATAAAATATGCATTCGTCTAATGGCGTCTTCGTATAATGAAATAATTCTTTGGTTCGTGTTATTTTCTGCCATTTTGGCATTGTCGTATCACATTTATCGTCTTCTTATTCGAGCTTGGTCGTGAAGCATGCACAACCGGCGGGCTGCCTGCATGAAGGTGCAGGTGCGAGCCAATGCCACTCACGGGGAGGCCCTCATCCCCCAGGGCCGCCTTGGCGCAGGACTTCGAAGGCTATCTATGGTTACGTAATGTAAGTCTAGTCATGGGTAATGCTAATGGCTTTATTACTAGGGCATCAAGGTCGTTTGTGATTGTTTTCGTGTGTTTCATATGTTCCTAATTCTTGTATTAGTGAATTGTTGTTCTTTACTTTGCGCTTATATAGGCTAAAGCTTTTACTCTTAATGAAATCTTCAATTGAGAGTAGTTTTAACTCCTGATGTAGGAAATATGCCGGTGCTACCGGCTGTTGTCTCGCTATTATTCTTATTATCCTGTTTTGGAGTGTTTGCAACTTATGCATGTGTATTTTGGCAGCGTATCTCCATACCGGGGCGTAATGATTGGGCGAATTAGTGTTTTGTATAGCGTAAGTCCCACATTTAGTTTAAGTGGACTGTTAGTATTGAAGAGTGCGAATAGTCTGTTCAGCTGGCTATTGGCCTTAGCTCTGACTTTAGTTACGTGTTTATTTCAAGTAAGACCTTGATCCAAAATTAGGCCTAGGTAGATCACTTGATCTATCCATTCAATTCTTTCGCCTTGATAGTTTAGGGGTTGCAGTGCAGTTTTACCTTTCCGATGAAGGAGTCATCAGCCCGCTAGCACCTATTATAGTCATTGAGAGCAGTCCCCACTGCAGTCCAGCCCACACAACCGCTGAGTCAATCGGACCAGCCAGCAACAAGCTCCGCCCATCAGAGACAAGCATATAAAGCCCGTGAAACCGAAACGGCCCATAACGGCAATATTAAAGCGAATAAATAAACATATACACCAACATAATATACTAAATCCTGAAAAGTTTTGGTTTAGAGCTCACATTCAACCACACTACAACTATTAAGAATGACGGAGGAAATCACCAAAGGAATAAATCAACAGGAGCAGTTTATCTAGATATTGAACGCGCGTTTGATAAAGTATGGCATGTCGGACTCCTAAAGAAATTAAAACAAAACAATTTCCCAGGCTCAGCTATAGCCCTCATTAGGGATTACCTCTGCGATCGACGCTTTCATATGTCGGTAGAGGAAGCGGTCTCAAGCACTAAACCAATCAAGGCCGGAGTCCCACAAGGAAGTCTTAATTTATACATAAATGATATGCCAGATCTTTAAGATCAAACAAATACGTATATGTAGATGACATAGTTATAATAACGCAGTCTAAACAAAATCATACATTTGCGCTTGCAAAATGCGTTAAACACCTCGAGCCTTGGTTCGCCAATTGGAGAATCAAAGTCAATACCAGAAAAACACAAGCGATAGTCTTCACCAAAAGAACATTGCACCGCAAAGGTAAACATGCTCTCCAGCCGTTTAATTATCAAGGTGAAGGAATCGAATGGAAGGACCATTCCATGCCCTACTTAGGTCTTATCATGGATCAAGGCCTGACTGGAGTAAGCACATTGCTAAAGTGCCAAGGCCAATGGTCAGCTAAGTAGTTTTTCCCCAATATTTAACATAAATAACCAACTGAAAATAAACATGGGACTCACCCTATATAAAACGGTAATTAGGCCAATCATGACATAAGTAGCGCCGGTGTGGGGATATGCGGCCAAGACGCACATATATAAGCTACAAACACTCCAAAATAGGATAATACGAATAATAACTAAACAACGCCGGTAGCACCGGCATATCTCCTACACGAGGATTTAAAACTCCACACTATCGAAGAATTCATCAAGAGTCTAAGTTTCAAGCTCTACAAGCATAAACTTGTAGACTAAATACAAGAATTAGGTTCATATGAAACCAACGAGAACAAACACAAGCGACCGCAATCGCTATTTCACAGAACCTTTGGCCTAGGGTGACCCGAAATAGACATTCAAGAGTACCTTGACTCACTAGTACCATCCCCATAATATGCATAACTACAGCTTTACTACGTGACCGTTGGTAGCCCTCGAAGTCCTAGCTCACTAAGTCAAGGCGGCTCCCGGGGACTGAGGGTCCCCCACGAGTGGCACTGGCTCGCTTCTGCACTTTCAGGCAGGCAGCCCGCTGTGTGCGCACTCTATGCGACCCTGCAATGTATATGGATAATGCAAATGGTGTTTAAAAGCTAAGGACAATGCCAAACGGCTAAAAAGCAAATACTCATAATTAATTTAATTTAAATACAAAATCAACTATTGTAATGAAAAGACGACGCCCCCAGGCGGAGCATAGCAATACTATCAAAATTCACATCAACACTAACACTGTACATGCACAAATACGAAGCCACATGGCAGAACCCACGTACAGGTACATGCACAAATACGAAGCCACATGGCAGAACCCACTACAGTTAATAGTTATATTTCTCAAAGTATAAGGTTAATCCTCTTGGAATTTAATGCAATAACTTCATTGGTGGTACAAGTATTAAGGGAATAATGGATTTGGTAACAAGTGGGTTACCTTCCACTTATAGTATAACAATAGTCGTTGAATCTCTCTGCTCTATCCCAGATCATCTTCTGGTTGGTCTAAACTTGTGGTCTAACCTTTCATTAGAGGTCCAATAGGAATTTCTTATTATGCGGCGTGGATCATCACTTCAAATATTCCAATTGAATAGTACAGAAAAGTAAATCAGATATACCACATTGCTTTTATGGGAACTTTTAAAGTTTTACTTTCATATTATTTTTGTATAAAAGCTTCAATTTACTCAATAAAAAGACAAATAAAAGATTTATAAAACAACTAGCCTGTTGAACAAGTAGGCAGGCAACATTAAAAGAAAGAAGAAATATTCACAGAAAAAATTGATTTATACATCTGACACACTTTATGATTAAGGTAGATAATATGAAAATGACACTGCTTTTCACACACAAGTTTCTCAATGTCCACTTTAAGTTCTGTCAGGGAAAGCCTCAGCCTGACTCTAGTGAAGTACCTTCAATGTGACTTCTCGTTTTTTATTTGTTTTAAGAGCTGAAAAGACACTTTCACACACAAATGTATTGCCAAACAGTGATAACATTTGCAGCGAAAATTAGTGCAGTAAGCACATTGCTAAAGTCAGAGCCAGGGCCAATGGTCAGCTAAGTAGATTTTTTCCCAATATTTAACACAAATAACCAACTGAAAATAAACATGGGACTCACCCTATAAAACGCAAATTAGGCCAACCATGACATATGCAGCGCCGGTGTGGGGATATGCGGCCAAGACGCACATACATAAGCTACAAATACTCCAAAATAGGATAATACGAATAATAACTAAACAATGCCGGCATATCTCCTACACGAGGAATTAAAACTCCACACTATTGAAGAATCCATCAAGACTTGACGTACGTACGTTTTAATACGTACTTCCAAACATTCTCAGGAACATCCCAGATTTTGGCCTGGAAGAATGGATCAGCTTGAAAATCACAAATCTCCATTTGTCGGTGTAATGACGCAAAAGCCTGCAGTAAACTACCACTATTACAGGGCACTCCCAAGAAACTTCAAAGAATTATAAATTACAATGCAATGAGAATGTACACATTGCTATTATTTGCAGCATTAGTGTAGTAGCCCTCCTACTCAATAATCTAGTTCTAATGGGAACTATAACTACCAGAGGCTGTGGAAATTTAAATTGTGAGCAGAAACACAAATATAGTAATTTAAGTTCTGCACATTTAAATCAATGAAAGTTTTACAATAATCCTCGATTTTATAACTTTTGAAACAACAAAGATGTTGTAACTTTACTTACAGTTAATAAATTGCTTCTATCAATTTCTTCGCTTTTCTTGCTGTTGTTATGACTCTTTAGAGTTCTTGCTTTTTCACTTTAAGATTGTTCATTGCCCCCATGTTTATACAAAATATTTGGTGTTACTTTATATGCAATTACAACCAATTCTCTTTAACAGAATCATATAATCCTTTGCATACTTTAATATAATTTTATATTGCTCCATTCTACCACTAATGTTTGTGCACTGACTATTCTCATGCCCTACAAACGATAGCTAACACCACAAATACATTTAAATGGAGCTCATTTACCCGATTTAATGACGACACGGCGGTCTAGGTCGTGTCCAAACTGAAGGCAAGCCGGGGTCCTCGTGCTGATAATATTCTTGTAGTACAGCTGCTTATTTCTTCGCCCTAAGTTCATTCAACCGAAGGGTTCATTCAACGGAAAACGGTCTCTGTCGGGACAGGGACAGACACACACACGGAGATGTTTTCAAAATGCTATTTTTGGATTCAGGGGGTCTCAAAACATGTATTTCCGGTGAAATCTAGGTATCGAATTTTTGGGTGGAATACAACACTTCCCCTACTTACTATACGTAGAGAAAGTAAAAATATGATGTGTTACACTCACATGACTTTCTCTACTCTTGTACAAACTATTTTTACAAAGGCTTATTCTCCATCTACTTCATGTTAATCTAGATAAACATTTGCAGAGTCTATCTTATTGCTAATTTTCTTGTAGATGGTAGGGGAATATATATTTACAAGGGCAATTTGAAATACAGTAGCCTTTAAGCACATACATATCTCTTATTAACTGGTTGCTAGGTGCAGCACCATACGCTTTGCCACAGATTAATATTCTTTGCAATCGAAGACAAAAAATCTGATGTGTTACACTCACATGACTTTCTCTACTCTTGTACAAACTATTTTTACAAACGCTTATTCTCCATATGTTTCATGTTAATCGAGATATCGAGATGTCAATCTTATTGCTAATTTTCTTGTAGATGCAAGAGGAATATGCTAGGTTTAAAGCGATAGTCAAATATTTTAACGCTGGTTGCTATGTGGCGCATTCCATTCTCTTTACATGTCCAGGACATAAAAAAACGAATAACGAATTTGAGAAAAAGTATAAGTATTGGAAAATTTAAGGGAATAACAAGCAATATCTCGAAAACGGTTCACTCAACAAAAGAAATGTGTATGACATAAATTGTGTATTTTAACGCGATCTACATTTTTTGTGTAGTAAAATTTTGTCTATCTCTTATGGTTTACCAGTTATGCAAAAGTCGTTCACAATGAAGAATACTTTTGGTGACATTCCCAGAAAATTCGAGATATACATTTCATTTCTCATGACAATATCTTAAACATATAATATTTTAATCAAAATCGTTAGAGCCATTTTTGAGAAAATTAAAATTTTCGAAAAATGTTCCATGTAAAGGGTAGTCTGGGGTGGGGGGATTTTCTTGAAAACCTTCGTGTCGCATCTCTGGAAGATACTGAACCTAAATACCAAGTTTGGTGCTTATCCGACTGTTCGTTTTTGAGTTATGCTGTTCACAGACACACAGATACACACACAGACACACACACACACACACACACAGACACACACACGGACATGTTTCCAAAAATGCTTTTTTGGATTCAGGAGGTCTCAAAACATGTATTTCCGGTGAAATCTCGGTATCGAATTTTTGGGTGGAATGCAATACTTCCCCTACTTACTATACGTAGTAGAGAAAGTAAAAAATGAATAACGAATTCCCATTTGAGAAAATAAGTATTGAAAAATTTAAGGGAATAACAAGTAATATCTTGAAAATGGTTTACTCAACAAAAAAAATGTATATGACATAAATTGTGTATTTTAACGCGATCTACATTTTTTGTGTAGTAAAATTTTGTCTATATCTTATGGTTTACCAGTTATGCAAAAGTCGTTCACAATGAAGTATACTTTTGGAGCCATTCCCAGGAAATTCAAGATATACATTTTATTTGTCATAAAAATATCTTAAACATATGATATCTTAATCAAAATCGTTAGAGCCATTTTTGAGAAAATTAAAATTTTCGAAAAATGTTCCATGGAAAGGGTAATCTGGGGTGGGGGATTTTCTTGAAAACCTTCGTGTCGCATCCTTGGAAGATACTGAACCTAAATACCAAGTTTGGTGTTTATCCGACTGTTCGTTTCTGAGTTATGCTGTTCACAGACACACACACAGACAGACACACACACAGACACACAGACACACATACGGACATGTTTTCAAAAATGCTTTTTTTGGATTCAGGGGGTCTCAAAACATGTATTTCCGGTGAAATCTCGGTATCGAATTTTTGGGCGGAATACAATACTTCCCCTACTTACTACACGTAGTAGAGAAAGTAAAAATCTGAAGTGTTACACTCACATGACTTTCTCTACTCTTGTACAAAATATTTTTACAAACGCTTATTCTCCATCTACTTCATGTTAATCTAGATGAACATTTGCAGAGTCTATCTTATTGCTAATTTTCTTGTAGATGTAAGGGGAATATATATTTACAAGGGCAATTTGAAATACAGTAGCCTTTAAGCACGTACATATCTCTTAATAGCTGGTTACTAGGTGCAGCACCATTCCCTTTCCCACAGATTAATACTCTTTGCATATCCAAGAAAATCTGATGTGTTACACTCACATGACTTTCTCTACTCTTGTACAAAGTATTTTTACAAACGCTTATTCTCCATCTAGTTCATGTTAATCGAGATAAACGTTTGCAAACTCTATCTTCTTGCTAATTTTCTTGTAGATGTAGGGAGAAATATATTTACAAGGGCAAAATAGAAAAACAGTAGTCTTTAAGCACATACATATCTCTTATTAGCTGGTTGGTAGGTGCAACACCATACGCTTTGCCACAGATTAATATTCTTTGCATATCGAAGACAAAAAAATCTGATGTGTTACACTCACATGACTTTCTCTACTCTTGTACAATCTAATTTTACAAACGCCTATTCTCCATATGTTTCATGTTAATCGAGATATCGAGATGTCAATCTTATTGGTAATTTTCTTGTAGATGCAAGGGGAATATGGTAGCTTTTAAGCGATAGTCAAATATTTTAACGCTGGTTGCTATGTGGCGCATTCCATTCTCTTTGCATGTCCAGGACATAAAAAAAATGAATAACGAATTTGAGAAAAAGTATAAGTATTGGAAAATTTATGGAAATAACAAGCAATATCTCGAAAACGGTTCACTCAACAAAAGAAATGTATATGACATAAGTTGTGTATTTTAATGCGATCTACATTTTTTGCGTAGTAAAATTTTGTCTATCTCTTATGGTTTACCAGTTATGCAAAAGTCGTTCACAATGAAGAATACTTTTGGAGACATTCCCAGAAAATTCGAGATATACATTTCATTTCTCATGACATTATCTTAAATATATGATATTTTCATCAAAATCGTTAGAGCTATTTTTGAGAAAATTAAAATTTTCGAAAAATCTTCCATGTAAAGGGTAGTCTGGGATGGAGGGATTTTCTTGAAAACCTTCGTGTCGCATCTCTAGAACATACTGAACCTAAATACCAAGTTTGGTGCTTATCCGACTGTTCGTTTTTGAGTTATGCTGTTCACAGACACACACATACACACAGACACACACACACACACACACACACAGACACACACACGGACATGTTGCCAAAAATGCTTTTTTTGGATTCAGGAAGTCTCAAAACATGTATTTCCGGTGAAATCTCGGTATCGAATTTTTGGGTGGAATGCAATACTTCCCCTACTTACTATACGTAGTAGAGAAAGTAAAAATGAATAACGAATTCCCGTTTGAGAAAATAAGTATTGAAAAAATTAAGGGAATAACGAGTAATATCTCGAAAATGGTTTACTCAACAAAAAAATGTATATTACATAAATTGTGTATTTTAACGCGATCTACATTTTTTGTGTAGTAAAATTTTGTCTATCTCTTATGGTTTACCAGTTATGCAAAAGTCGTTCACAATAAAGAATACTTTTGGAGACATTCCCAGAAAATTCAAGATATACATTTTATTTGTCATAAAAATATCTTAAACATATGATATTTTAATCAAAATCGTTAGAGCCATTTTTGAGAAAATTAAACTTTTCGAAAAATCTTCCATGTAAAGGGTACTCTGGGGTGGGAGGATTTTCTTGAAAACCTTCGTGTCGCATCCTTGGAAGATACTGAACCCAAATACCAAGTTTGGTGTTTATCCGACTGTTCGTTTCTGAGTTATGCTGTTCACAGACACACACACAGACAGACACACACACAGACAGACACACACACAGACAGACACACACACGGACATGTTTCCAAAAATGCTTTTTTTGGATTCAGGGGGTCTCAAAACATGTATTTCCGGTGAAATCTCGGTATCGAAATTTTGGGTGGAATACAATACTTCCCCTACTTACTATACGTAGTAGAGAAAGTAAAAATGAACTATGGTAGATAGTACCAACCTTATAAAGCTTAAGTTTGAAGTTTGACAATGCTATGTTGTTTAGTAATTGTTTGGCAGCTATTAATAGTGAACTCTCTCAGCGAATTTGTAAACATGACTAACACTGGCCATCGCTATGTGATACAATACTTTTATTTGAAAGGTCTTAGTGCAACTAATATTAAAGCTGAGCTAGATTCTACTCTGAGGGAGTCTGCTCCTTCGATTACAACAGTAATATATTGGGTGACAGAGTTTAAGCAAGACCGTACGAGCTGCCAAGGCGAACATCGTAGTGGTCCACTAAATGAGGTGACCACGCCAGAAATTGTGAAGAAAATCCACAAAATGGTATTGTTTGACTGTTGACTGAAAGTGTGCGAGCTAGCAGACATCATAGGCATTTCAAAAAAGTGCTGTCCATCACACACTAAAAGAAAATTTAGACACGAGAAAGCTGTGCGCAAGATGGGTGCCGCGTTTACTCACAATGAAACAAAAGCAGCATCGTGAGGTTGTTTCAATCGAGTGTTTGGTGATGTTTCGCTGCAATAAAACCGAGTTTTGTGTCTATTCGTAACCATGGATCAAACATGGGTCTATCACTTCACACCTGAGACGCAGGAACAGTCAAAACAGTGGATTAAAAGGGAAGAATCGGCTCCAAATAAGACAAAGACAGTTCTATCTGCAGGCAAGGACATGGCGTCAGTTTTTTTGGGTTGCGCGTGCGATAATTTTGATTATCTTAAAAAGGAGAAGTAATCAATGGCAAATATTATGCAAACTTATTGTAGCAGCGTTTGAATGATGAAATCAAGCAAAAACGGCCGCATTTAGCGAAAAATAAAGTTCTGTTTCATCAAGACAATGCACCAGTTCACACATCCGTTATCGCCATGGCCAAAATGAATTAGTTAAAGTTCGAATTGCTTCCTCATGCGCCCTATTCGCCAGACTTAGCCCCCTCTGATTATTTTCTGTTTCCAAATTTGAAGAAATGGCTTGGTGGTAAAAGATTTGCCAACAATGAAGAGGTGTACTTTGCAGTTGATGGCTATTTTGCAGAACTCAGCAGTTCTCACTATAAACAGATTATCGAAGCTATTGAACATCGCTGGGAAAAGTGTATCGAGCCGAAAGGAGACTATGTAGAGAAATAAAGATGTTTTTGCCAAGATTTTTGTGTTTTGTTTGTTAGGTCGGATACTTCTGGGATAGCCTTCGTATAATACAATGAAAAACAAACATTGTATCCCCTGTTCTTCATGAGTCCAACTAGACCAATTTTATGGCCAACCACAGATTTTGCTCCATCTGTTACTATGCCAGAACCTTTAACCTAAACCACCATGTTGAGAAATTGCACCAACCATCTCCATAAATATGTCAGTGTCTTAAGTACTGCATCTAAAGCTTGTAGTATCAAGATTTGTTTGTGAACTTCAAACTCAGATTTTATAGTTTTATAAACTATAAGGATTATAGTTTATTCCTTTATAATATGTTTTATTCCTTGCTGCTGCTTGGTATACGTCGTATTTTGATTTATGCAAGCTAGAATAGTGTCTACGTATGTTGCATTCATTTGCAACACTTATAACTTGCGCACAAATAACACATTAGGGTTTACCGTCATCCTCAAATAAAAAAACTGTCTTATCACTTAGCCTGAAATTATTGTTTCTTGTCTGCAACACGGTGTCTTCTTGCTTCCACCATTTTGAACGTCATGTATGACAGCCTTACAGAGCACGGAACAACAAGATACACCTTAAAGTGTTAAGGTCTACATCCAGATTGTGCTGATTTAAAGCAAATACCATTCAGTACCAGGACGCTCTGGATAACGAACCTGACAATGAGATCCAAAATGGCGGCTGTATGTGGTGGAAATTTGGAAAATAGTTTAAACAGCTCTTGTATACAAGCTACGACTTCTCTGCAGTAAAATACAATTAATGTGTTGTAATGACATGTCTTTTGCGTAGAAGTATGACCTGTTGTACAAAAAAGTGCTGTTTTAAAAGTAAGCCAAATGCGTTTTAACATCAAGTGATGATTAATGAAATATGTAACCTCAAGCGACATTTATGCAGTCTACAGTTTTGCATGCTATTATAACTTAATAGCATTTCTAAACTACATCTACATATTCAAATTACAAAGAACATAGCTTTATATACTGCAAATATTGTAATATTTGCATGAAACAGAACTGTTAATATTACAGTTGACACTGATTGAGTTCACTCAAAATCACCTGTCACTATTTACACTGTTTGCCACACTGCACACAATATTATACACTAAAAATGGCTGACGCACGTAATGCTATTGTTTGCAGTACAGTAAATTTAGAAACTTAGGGTGGAATTTTCCTTTTGCTTAAGCTTAAAAGCTTTTTATTTCTAAGTTTGCAATAATTATTCAAAAGCTTGCAAAAGTTATTACTTTGCGACTTATATCATTCTTTACTAGTTTTTGCAGAGAGAATCCATACCGGCTAACTGAAATATAACAAATAAGTAATCTTAAACCATCACTGTAACTGAAAGATATGAAATGCATAACCTTAAACAGCATTGCTAAGCAACATTCATGCAATCTACAGTTTTGTATGCAACAACATAACAGCATAAATACGATGGCTGATTTTAAAACAATTGTCGGAAATGCACCATTTTGCAGTTTAACCTCTTACTTGGAACTGTTATAAAATGACCATCAAAAGAGAATTTATTCTTTCTTATAACAAAATTCGGGAATAAAATGATGTATGCATACAGGTGAATCCTTCGAAGGCGTAAACTGTTCACGAGTTATGCATTAAATGTTTTATTTTATTTATTTAAGTGCTAAGTTCATACATGGTTATGGACTGACCTTAACCCTAGTTATTTGGCCAGAAATTGAATTTTACTTACGGAAGCTCTATAACTGCTGTGGTCAGTGAGTTTTCTCTCTAAACTGGGCAAATAAAATTTGTCGCTTTATGACTTCCATTCTAGATCTCACTTGCTTCCAAAAGCCTCCTTCAAAGTGACCAACTTTAACCCAAAAGTCTCCTAAATCGTTTTTAAATAATTGCTCTCTAATTTTCCTCAACCAGACAATTGACATAATACTCAAATTTTGTTCTCGATATATCAAGCATATTTTCACCATATCAGTGTCAGGCAACTCTTGGATCCGAAATATATATTTCAGTACTTTCTGCAACATTAGCCCTCTCACACTTACCTTTCCTAGCTTTATTAAAGCTGCTACATTCGCGGTAGTGCTAGGCACCTCCAAAAATAATTGACAGAAACTTCTTAGTATAAAGTTCATATTATGCCATTCCTCGTCTATTACCCAAAATTTCCCTTCATAAATCCACCGAAATTCCACTAAGGCTGCATAAAGTTTTTCAAACCACTTAATGCGCGCTACTGGCATCAAGTATAAACATTTCTGTCTATCGCTGTCAAGGCCATTTTTCCTTTTGCCATTGCAGATCTTTTCTCTCTCCCAACCTCCATTACTACCCATCTTAATACCCAGATATGAGAAATCACTAACAACTTGAATTTCTTTGCCTGCCGTGAACAATTTTTTATCTTTACTTAATTTATTTCCCTTCTTGAAGACCATGATTTTAGTTTTATCCCGATTCACTTTCACCCCCCCCCATTCTTCATTATATATGTCAATCTTCCCTTTAGCTATCTTTAAGCCAATTATTGATATTGAACATACCACCAGATCAACCGCATAGAGTAACCCGGGGATAGCTAAATTTTGCAGGCATTCATCAAACAATCTAAAATATTATCATTGAGCAAATTAAACAAAATGGGGCTTAATTTACATCCTTGTCTGAGCCCTATCTCCTGAACCAACCGCACTAGTTACTTCCCCATTAACACACTTTCCTGTGTACCGATTACGTTAGCACTTAAACCTTTCTTATTTAATTTGTACCATAGCATTTCCCTATCCACCCTATCATAAGCTTTTTCAATGTCCATAAATATAGCATACAATCTGACCATTTTCTTTACTAGATATTTATTTATCATCGTTTTAATTGCGAATACATTATCCACTGTTCGTTTGCTTTTCCTGGACCATGTTTGGTGTGGAGATATCCTTTTATTCTCTTCAGCCCAATTTTGTATTCTCTCTGCCATAATTCCTGGAAAATGTTTCCAAAATTAGATAACAGTGCAATTGCTCTATAGTTATTAGGGTTTGTTTCGCTTCCTTTCTCTTTATATATTGGGTGTATTGATTGCTATACGCCAGCTTTCCGGCATTTTCTTCCTTTATTTAAATACGTTCATAAGCTTTGTCAAGCATGACAGCCTGTCAGGATCTTCACACCATGCTTTAAAAAACTCTACAAGAGACTGTAAATTCCTGTTGCTTACGATTTACACATACACTATGTGATCAAAGGTATCCGGACACCCCACAAACATACGTTTTTCATCTTAGGTACATTGTGCTGCCACCTACTGCCTGATACTCATCCGCGACCTCAGTAGTTATTAGACATCGTGAAACACAGAATAGGATGCTCCGTGGAACTCACGGACTTCGAACGTGGTCAGGTGATTGGGTGTCACTTGTGTCAGAAGTCTGTATGCGAGATTTCCACACTCCTAAACAACCCTAGGTCCACTGTTTCTCATGTGATAGTGAAGTGTGGTGTGGGATTATAACAGGTTAAGTGCTAGGTTCGTTGTGGGTGCGGGGGTGTGTATTGTGTTCATAGGTTCTTAGCCCCTCATGAGTTCGTTCCCCTTTCAGTGGTAATGTGCTATTAGACCAGGGAAGGATTCCTACTTCAGGTATATGAGTAAAGAAGACACAGGTAACCAGTTGACGACCATCGGTTGCTGGTCACTTTATTCTCGCTAAATAAACACACTTCCTCTGTCCCGCACACAAGACGTAAGCCGATTGCTACAGTTATGATGATTCGTTAAGTCGCTGTCACCTAATCTACGTTCGGATGATGGATTGTCGTTTCTTGCGATAAAACGCTAATTTTTCTGATTATCACTTATTCTCTTGCATGACGCTATACTTGAACTTTGTTAATGTAGACTGCGTTCTTTAGCCGACCTCTGCGTCGACAAATGCAACACTTAGCGTTTTAACATGATGCTGGTCGGTACGAGAGGTTGAGAGAGAGAGAGAGAGAGAGAGAGAGAGAGAGAGGGAGAGAGAGATTTTCGTCTTCGCGGCTCCTACCTCGTTCTGTCCAGGATCGGTTGCTGGACACTTTACCACGTGATTTATCACGTTGGTTATTTGCTGCTTTCTTTACTACGCTTAATTGCTATTGGCGGTTCTCCTACCAAGAATTGCTATTTTTGAACTGGAGTGTTTTTATGACTTGTCGCTCATTTCTAGCGGTGGTTTTCTGCTTCAGTGAATTTGGAGACTGATTAAGCACGTCCGTGCCGATCGGTCGCGTTGGAATGTTCTGTCTTTGTTCATAAAAGCCACATGTTTGGCAGAATTCTTAAAAGACAGGAGACCTTTCCGGTATGTCCCGTTACAGCCTCAAGCACATTTAACAGCTATGTTCCGGTCTACCCTTCTGCAAACTTTAGCTCGTTTGAAATTTCGTTCCTTATGCTAAAAATATTATTAATTTTATGTGTATTTATTTTATTTATCATCCCTGTATATATAATTGTCAGGGGCGTGTTTCTGCTTCAAGTGTAAACGTGAAGGGACATGTACAGCACAAAAGCGTACAGGTCGACCTCGTCTGTTGACTGACAGAGACCGTCGACATTTGAAGAGGGTCGTAAGGAGTAATAGGAAGACATCTATACAGACCATCACCCAGGAATTCCAAACTGCATCAGGATATACTCCAAGTGCTATGACAGTTAGGCGTGAGGTGAGAAACCTTGGATTCCATGGTCGAGCGGCTGCTCATAAGCCACACATCACGCAGGAAAATACCAAACGACGCCTCGCTTGGTGTAAGGAACGTCAACATTACACGATTGAACAGTGGCAAAACTTGTGTGGAGTGACGAATCACGGTACACAATGTGGCAATACGATGGCATGGTGTGTGTATGGCGAATGGCCGTTGAACGTCATCTGCCAGCGTGTGTAGTGCCAACAGTGAAATTCGGAGGTGGTGGTGTTATGGTGTGGTCGTGTTTTTCCTGGAGGGGGCTTGCACCCCTTGTTGTTTTGCGTGGCACGGTCACAGCGCAGACCTACATTGATATTTTAAGCACCTTCTTGCTTCCCACCGTTGAAGAGCAATTCGGGGATGGCGATTGCATCTTTCAACACGATCGAGCACCTGTTCATACTTCACGGGCTGTGGCGGAGTGGTTACACGACAATAACGTCCCTGTAATGGACTGGCCAGCACAGAGTTCTGACTTGAATGCTATAGAACTCCTTGGGATGTTTTGGAACGTCGACTTGGTGCCAGGCCTCACCGACCTACATCGATACCTTTCCTCAGTTCCGCACTCCGTGAAGAATGGGCTGCCATTCCCCAAGAAACCTTCCAGCACCTGATTCAAAGTATGCCTGCGAGAGTGAATGCTGCCATCAAGGCTAAGGGTGGGCCAACACCATATTGACTTCCAGCATTACCGATGGAGGGCGCCACGAACTTGTACGTCATTTTCAGCCAGATGTCCGGTTACTTTTGATCACGTAGTGTATGATCAATTTTCTTTTAAATCTTTATATTTTGGAAATATGAATAGCAATACTCCCGTATATATGAATCACTGGGGCTCACTATACACATACACACTCACATATCCACAATTGTTTTATTGCATCTCACAAATGTATATTGTAACACAAATTAACACTGTATATAGCACATTTTAAAGTATTTATCACAATTATTTACACCTCTATTCGTTATAACCGAAATTCGATTTACACCTGGGAACACAATGGTGTTGTAGTCTTTTAGGTTAAGTATATTTATGACTATAACGTCCCCAACTGTAACAATTTTTTTATTTCACCACAGTAACCGTGACACAAACTCAAATTCTCAATTGTACTTTAATTTGTCTATTTGAGAATAGACAAATTAAAGGACAATATCATCTTACAGTGTGCCCCACGGTGATGAATATAATGTGTTATATTGTCCAACAGATGTCACACTATGCCATGCACTAGCTCAAAACATGTCATATGTTTATGCTGCCAACATATAACAAATTAATGCCGCCAAAACGAAAATTAATGCCGCGAATGCCGAAACGACCACAGAGTGTAGGGATCTTAGACAACCTGTGCTTTATGAATTAACGGAAGGTTACGCTTACGTTAGACTTTTTGTTTATGTAAGCTTTCGAAAGGTTAGGTTTAGATTAGTTTTTTTATATACGCTTACGTTTCTGAATTCACGAAAGGTTAGGTTTAGGTTAGTTTTTTTTATATAAGCTTACGTTTCTGAATTCACGAAAGGTTAGGTTTAGGTTAGTTTTTTATATAAGCTTACGTTACTGAATTCACGAAAGGTTAGGTTTAGGTTAGTTTTTTTATATAACCATAGGTTTCTGAATTACCTTTATATATATCCTTGTTTTAATTTGTTATCACTGTTTACATCAAAGCACGCGAGCGAAGCGAGCGTGCGTTCCTAAACTTACGTTTCTGATTCACGGGAGGTTAGGTTAGGTTTAGTTTTTTTTATATCAGCTTACGTTAATGGATTCACGGAAGGTTAGGTTTAGGTTAGTTTTTTTATATAAGCTTACGTTTCAGAATTCACGAAAGGTTAGGTTTAGGTTAGTTTTTTTATATAAGCTTACGTTTCTGAATTCAGGAAAGGTTAGGTTTAGGTTAGTTTTTTTATATAAGCTTACGTTTCTGAATTCACGAAAGGTTAGGTTTAGGTTAGTTTTTTTATATAACCACAGGTTTCTGAATTACCTTTATATATATCCTTGTTTTAATTTGTTATCACTGTTTACATCAAAGCACGCGAGCGAAGCGAGCGTGCGTACCTAAACTTACGTTTCTGATTCACGGGAGGTTAGGTTAGGTTTAGTTTTTTTTATATCAGCTTACGTTAATGGATTCACGGAAGGTTAGGTTTAGGTTAGTTTTTTTTATATAAGCTTACGTTTCTGAATTCACGAAAGGTTAGGTTTAGGTTAGTTTTTTTACAGCTTACGTTTCTGAATCCAGGAAATGTTGGGTTTAGGTTAGTTTTTTTATATAAGCTTACGTTTCTGAATTCACGAAAGGTTAGGTTTAGGTTAGTTTTTTTATATAAGCTTACATTTCTGAATTCAGGAAAGGTTAGGTTTTCTGTTAGTTTTTTATATAAGCTTACGTTTCTGATTCACGGGAGGTTAGGTTAGCTTAGGTTTAGTTTTTTTTATATCAGCTTACGTTAATGGATTCACGGAAGGTTAGGTTTAGGTTAGTTTTTTTATATAAGCTTACGTTTCTGAATTCACGAAAGGTTAGGTTTAGGTTAGTTTTTTTATATAAGCTTACGTTTCTGAATTCAGGAAAGGTTAGGTTTTCTGTTAGTTTTTTTATATAAGCTTACGTTTCTGATTCACGGGAGGTTAGGTTAGCTTAGGTTTAGTTTTTTTTATATCAGCTTACGTTAATGGATTCACGGAAGGTTAGGTTTAGGTTAGTTTTTTTTATATAAGCTTACGTTTCTGAATTCACGAAAGGTTAGGTTTAGGTTAGTTTTTTATATAAGCTTACGTTTCTGAATTCAGGAAAGGTTAGGTTTAGGTTAGCTTTTTATATAAGCTTACGTTTCTGAATTCACGAAAGGTTAGGTTTAGGTTAGTTTTTTATATAACCATAGGTTTCTGAATTACCTTTATATATATCCTTGTTTTAATTTGTTATCACTGTTTACATCAAAGCACGCGAGCGAAGCGAGAGTTCGTTCCTAAACTTACGTTTCTGATTCACGGGAGGTTAGGTTAGGTTAGGTTTAGTTTTTTTATATCAGCTTACGTTAATGGATTCACGGAAGGTTAGGCTTAGGTTAGTTTTTTTATATAAGCTTACGTTTCTGAATTCAGGAAAGGTTAGGTTTTCTGTTAGTTTTTTTATATAAGCTTATGTTTCTGATTCACGGGAGGTTAGGTTTAGGTTAGTTTTTTTATATAAGCTTACGTTTCTGAATTCAGGAAAGGTTAGGTTTTCTGTTAGTTTTTTTATATAAGCTTACGTTTCTGAATTCACGAAAGGTTAGGTTTAGGTTAGTTTTTTTATATAAGCTTACGTTTCTGAATTCACGAAAGGTTAGGTTTAGGTTAGTTTTTTTATATAAGCTTACGTTTCTGAATTCAGGAAAGGTTAGGTTTTCTGTTAGTTTTTTTATATAAGCTTATGTTTCTGATTCACGGGAGGTTAGGTTAGGTTTAATTTTTTTTATATCAGCTTACGTTAATGGATTCACGGAAGGTTAGGTTTAGGTTAGTTTTTTTATATAAGCTTACGTTTCTGAATTCACGAAAGGTTAGGTTTAGGTTAGTTTTTTTATATAAGCTTACGTTTCTGAATCCAGGAAATGTTAGGTTTAGGTTATTTTTTTATATAAGCTTACGTTTCTGAATTCACGAAAGGTTAGGTTTAGGTTAGTTTTTTATATAACCATAGGTTTCTGAATAGCCCTTATATATATATATATCCTTGTTTTAATTTGTTATAACTGTTTAAATGAAAGCACGCGAGCGAAGCGAGCGTGCGTTCCTAAACTTATGTTTCTGATTCACGGGAGGTTAGGTTAGGTTTAGTTTTTTATATCAGCTTACGTTAATGGATTCACGGAAGGTTAGGTTTAGGTTAGTTTTTTTATATAAGCTTACGTTTCTGAATTCACGAAAGGTTAGGTTTAGGTTAGTTTTTTTATATAAGCTTACGTTTCTGATTTCAGGAAAGGTTAGGTTTTCTGTTAGTTTTTTTATATAAGCTTACGTTTCTGATTCACGGGAGGTTAGGTTAGCTTAGGTTTAGTTTTTTTTATATCAGCTTACGTTAATGGATTCACGGAAGGTTAGGTTTAGGTTAGTTTTTTTATATAAGCTTACGTTTATGAATTCACGAAAGGTTAGGTTTAGGTTAGTTTTTTTATATAAGCCTACGTTTCTGAATTCAGGAAAGGTTAGGTTTAGGTTAGTTTTTTTATATAAGCTTACGTTTCTGAATTCACGAAAGGTTAAGTTTAGGTTAGTTTTTTATATAACCATAGGTTTCTGAATTACCTTTATATATATCCTTGTTTTAATTTGTTATCACTGTTTACATCAAAGCACGCGAGCGAAGCGTGCGTTCGTTCCTAAACTTACGTTTCTGATTCACGGGAGGTTAGGTTAGGTTTAGTTTTTTTATTATCAGCTTACGTTAATGGATTCACGGAAGGTTAGGTTTAGGTTAGTTTTTTTATATAAGCTTACGTTTCTGAATTCACGAAAGGTTAGGTTTAGGTTAGTTTTATTATATAAGCTTACGTTTCTGAATTCACGAAAGGTTAGGTTTAGGTTAGTTTTTTTATATAAGCTTACGTTTCTGAATTCAGGAAAGGTTAGGTTTTCTGTTAGTTTTTTTATATAAGCTTACGTTTCTGATTCACGGGAGGTTAGGTTAGGTTTAGTCTTTTTTATATCAGCTTACGTTAATGGATTCACGGAAGGTTAGGTTTAGGTTAGTTTTTTTTATATAAGCTTACGTTTCTGAATTCACGAAAGGTTAGGTTTAGGTTAGTTTTTTTATATAAGATTACGTTTCTGAATTCAGGAAAGGTTAGGTTTAGGTTAGTTTTTCTTATATAAGCTTACGTTTCTGAATTCACGAAAGGTTAGGTTTAGGTTAGTTTTTTATATAACCATAGGTTTCTGAATTACCTTTATATATATCCTTGTTTTAAATTGTTATCACTGCTTACATCAAAGCACGCGAGCGAAGCGAGCGTTCGTTCCTAAACTTACGTTTCTGATTCACGGGAGGTTAGGTTAGGTTAGGTTTAGTTTTTTTATATCAGCTTACGTTAATGGATTCACGGAAGGTTAGGTTTAGGTTAGTTTTTTTATATAAGCTTACGTTTCTGAATTCACGAAAGGTTAGGTTTAGGTTAGTTTTTTTATATAAGCTTACGTTTCTGAATTCAGGAAAGGTTAGGTTTTCTGTTAGTTTTTTTATATAAGCTTATGTTTCTGACTCACGGGAGGTTAGGTTTAGGTTAGTTTTTTTATATAAGCTTACGTTTCTGAATTCACGAAAGGTTAGGTTTAGGTTAGTTTTTTATATAAGCTTACGTTTCTGAATTCAGGAAAGGTTAGGTTTTCTGTTAGTTTTTTTATATAAGCTTACGTTTCTGAATTCACGAAAGGTTAGGTTTTGGTTAGTTTTTTTATATAAGCTTACGTTTCTGAATTCACGAAAGGTTAGGTTTAGGTTAGTTTTTTTATATAAGCTTACGTTTCTGAATTCAGGAAAGGTTAGGTTTTCTGTTAGTTTTTTTATATAAGCTTATGTTTCTGATTCACGGGAGGTTAGGTTAGGTTTAGTTTTTTTTATATCAGCTTACGTTAAAGGATTCACGGAGGGTTAGGTTTAGGTTAGTTTTTTTTATATAAGCTTACGTTTCTGAATTCACGAAAGGTTAGGTTTAGGTTAGTTTTTTATATAACCATATGTTTCTGAATTACCTTTATATATATCCTTGTTTTAATTTGTTATCACTGCTTACATCAAAGCACGCGAGCGAAGCGAGCGTTCGTTCCTAAACTTACGTTTCTGATTCACGGGAGGTTAGGTTAGGTTTAGTTTTTTTATATCAGCTTACGTTAATGGATTCACGGAAGGTTAGGTTTAGGTTAGTTTTTTTATATAAGCTTACGTTTCTGAATTCACGAAAGGTTAGGTTTAGGTTAGTTTTTTTATATAAGCTTACGTTTCTGAATTCAGGAAAGGTTAGGTTTTCTGTTAGTTTTTTTATATAAGCTTATGTTTCTGATTCACGGGAGGTTAGGTTTAGGTTAGTTTTTTTATATAAGCTTACGTTTCTGAATTCACGAAAGGTTAGGTTTTGGTTAGTTTTTACTTTCTCTACTACGTATAGTAAGTAGGGGAAGTATTGCATTCCACCCAAAAATTCGATACCGAGGTTTCACCGGAAATACATGTTTTGAGACCTCCTTAATCCAAAAAAGCATTTTTGGAAACATGTCCGTGTGTGTGTCTGTGTGTGTGTGTGTGTCTGTGTGTCTGTGTGTGTGTCTTTGAACAGCATAACTCAAAAACGAACAGTCGGATAAACACCAAACTTGGTATTTAGGTTCAGTATCTTCCAGAGATGCGACACGAAGGTTTTCAAGAAAATCCCCCCACCCCAGACTACCCTTTACATGGAACATTTTTCGAAAATTTTAATTTTCTCAAAAATGGCTCTAACGATTTTGATTAAAATATCATATGTTTAAGATAATGTCATGGGAAATGAAATGTATATTTCGAATTTTCTGGGTATGTCTCCAAAAGTATTCTTCATTGTGAACGACTTTTGCATAACTGGTAAACCATAAGAGATAGACAAAATTTTACTACACAAAAAATGTAGATCTCGTTAAAATACACAGCTTATGTCATATACATCTCTTTTGTTGAGTGAACCGTTTTCGAGATATTGCTTGTTATTCCCTTAAATTTTCCAATACTTATACTTTTTCTCAAATTCGTTATTCATTTTTTTATGTCCTGGACTTGCAAAGAGAATGGAATGCGCCGCATAGCAACCAGCATTAAAATATTTTACCATCGCTTAAAAGCTACCATATTCCCCTTGCATCTACAAGAAAATTAGCAATAAGATTGACATCTCGATATCTCGATTAACATAAAGCATATGGAGAATAGGCGTTTGTAAAAATAGATTGTACAAGAGTAGAGAAAGTCATGTGAGTGTAACACATCAGATTTTTTTATATAAGCTTACGTTTCTGAATTCACGAAAGGTTAGGTTTAGGTTAGTTTTTTTATATAAGCTTACGTTTCTGAATTCACGAAAGGTTTGGTTTAGGTTAGTTTTTTTATATAACCATAGGTTTCTATATTACCTTTATATATATATATCTTTGTTTTAATTTGTTAACCTCGTTTACATCAAAGCACGCGAGCGAAGCGAGCGTGCGTTCCTAAACTTACGTTTCTGATTCGCGGGAGGTTAGGTTAGGTTTAGTTTGTTTTATATCAGCTTACGTTAATGGATTAACGGAAGGTTAGGTTTAGGTTAGTTTTTTTATATAAGCTTACGTTTCTGAATTCACGAAAGGTTAGGTTTAGGTTAGTTTCTTTATATAAGCTTACGTTTCTGAATTCAGGAAAGGTTAGGTTTAGGTTAGTTTTTTTTATATAAGCTTACGTTTCTGAATTCACGAAAGGTTAGGTTTAGGTTAGTTTTTTTATATAAGCTTACGTTTCTGAATTCAGGAAAGGTTAGGTTTAGGTTAGTTTTTCTTATATAAGCTTACGTTTCTGAATTCACGAAAGGTTAGGTTTAGGTTAGTTTTTTATATAACCATAGGTTTCTGAATTACCTTTATATATATCCTTGTTTTAATTTGTTATCACTGTTTACATCAAAGCACGCGAGCGAAGCGAGCGTGCGTTCCTAAACTTACGTTTCTGATTCACGGGAGGTTAGGTTAGGTTCAGTTTTTTTTATATCAGCTTACGTTAATGGATTCACGGAAGGGTAGGTTTAGGTTATTTTTTTTATATAAGCTTACGTTTCTGAATTCACGAAAGGTTAGGTTTAGGTTAGTTTTTTATATAACCATAGGTTTCTGAATTACCTTTATATATATATCCTTGTTTTAAATTGTTATCACTGCTTACATCAAAGCACGCGAGCGAAGCGAGCGTTCGTTCCTAAACTTACGTATCTGATTCACGGGAGGTTATGTTAGGTTAGGTTTAGTTTTTTTATATCAGCTTACGTTAATGGATTCACGGAAGGTTAGGTTTAGGTTAGTTTTTTTATATAAGCTTACGTTTCTGAATTCACGAAAGGTTAGGTTTAGGTTAGTTTTTTTATATAAGCTTACGTTTCTGAATTCAGGAAAGGTTAGGTTTTCTGTTAGTTTTTTTATATAAGCTTATGTTTCTGATTCACGGGAGGTTAGGTTTAGGTTAGTTTTTTTATATAAGCTTACGTTTCTGAATTCACGAAAGGTTAGGTTTAGGTTAGTTTTTTTATATAAGCTTACGTTTCTGAATTCAGGAAAGGTTAGGTTTTCTGTTAGTTTTTTTATATAAGCTTACGTTTCTGAATTCACGAAAGGTTAGGTTTTGGTTAGTTTTTTTATATAAGCTTACGTTTCTGAATTCAGGAAAGGTTAGGTTTAGGTTAGTTTTTTTATATAAGCTTACGTTTCTGAATTCAGGAAAGGTTAGGTTTTCTGTTAGTTTTTTTATATAAGCTTATGTTTCTGATTCACGGGAGGTTAGGTTAGGTTTAGTTTTTTTTATATCAGCTTACGTTAATGGATTCACGGAAGGTTAGGTTTAGGTTAGTTTTTTTTATATAAGCTTACGTTTCTGAATTCACGAAAGGTTAGGTTTAGGTTAGTTTTTTTATATAAGCTTACGTTTCTGAATTCAGGAAAGGTTAGGTTTAGGTTAGTTTTTCTTATATAAGCTTACGTTTCTGAATTCACGAAAGGTTAGGTTTAGGTTAGTTTTTTATATAACCATAGGTTTCTGAATTACCTTTATATATATCCTTGTTTTAAATTGTTATCACTGCTTACATCAAAGCACGCGAGCGAAGCGAGCGTTCGTTCCTAAACTTACGTTTCTGATTCACGGGAGGTTAGGTTAGGTTAGGTTTAGTTTTTTTATATCAGCTTACGTTAATGGATTCACGGAAGGTTAGGTTTAGGTTAGTTTTTTTATATAAGCTTACGTTTCTGAATTCACGAAAGGTTAGGTTTAGGTTAGTTTTTTTATATAAGCTTACGTTTCTGAATTCAGGAAAGGTTAGGTTTTCTGTTAGTTTTTTTATATAAGCTTATGTTTCTGACTCACGGGAGGTTAGGTTTAGGTTAGTTTTTTTATATAAGCTTACGTTTCTGAATTCACGAAAGGTTAGGTTTAGGTTAGTTTTTTATATAAGCTTACGTTTCTGAATTCAGGAAAGGTTAGGTTTTCTGTTAGTTTTTTTATATAAGCTTACGTTTCTGAATTCACGAAAGGTTAGGTTTTGGTTAGTTTTTTTATATAAGCTTACGTTTCTGAATTCACGAAAGGTTAGGTTTAGGTTAGTTTTTTTATATAAGCTTACGTTTCTGAATTCAGGAAAGGTTAGGTTTTCTGTTAGTTTTTTTATATAAGCTTATGTTTCTGATTCACGGGAGGTTAGGTTAGGTTTAGTTTTTTTTATATCAGCTTACGTTAAAGGATTCACGGAGGGTTAGGTTTAGGTTAGTTTTTTTTATATAAGCTTACGTTTCTGAATTCACGAAAGGTTAGGTTTAGGTTAGTTTTTTATATAACCATATGTTTCTGAATTACCTTTATATATATCCTTGTTTTAATTTGTTATCACTGCTTACATCAAAGCACGCGAGCGAAGCGAGCGTTCGTTCCTAAACTTACGTTTCTGATTCACGGGAGGTTAGGTTAGGTTTAGTTTTTTTATATCAGCTTACGTTAATGGATTCACGGAAGGTTAGGTTTAGGTTAGTTTTTTTATATAAGCTTACGTTTCTGAATTCACGAAAGGTTAGGTTTAGGTTAGTTTTTTTATATAAGCTTACGTTTCTGAATTCAGGAAAGGTTAGGTTTTCTGTTAGTTTTTTTATATAAGCTTATGTTTCTGATTCACGGGAGGTTAGGTTTAGGTTAGTTTTTTTATATAAGCTTACGTTTCTGAATTCACGAAAGGTTAGGTTTAGGTTAGTTTTTTTATATAAGCTTACGTTTCTGAATTCAGGAAAGGTTAGGTTTTCTGTTAGTTTTTTTATATAAGCTTACGTTTCTGAATTCACGAAAGGTTAGGTTTTGGTTAGTTTTTACTTTCTCTACTACGTATAGTAAGTAGGGGAAGTATTGCATTCCACCCAAAAATTCGATACCGAGGTTTCACCGGAAATACATGTTTTGAGACCTCCTTAATCCAAAAAAGCATTTTTGGAAACATGTCCGTGTGTGTGTCTGTGTGTGTGTGTGTGTCTGTGTGTCTGTGTGTGTGTCTTTGAACAGCATAACTCAAAAACGAACAGTCGGATAAACACCAAACTTGGTATTTAGGTTCAGTATCTTCCAGAGATGCGACACGAAGGTTTTCAAGAAAATCCCCCCACCCCAGACTACCCTTTACATGGAACATTTTTCGAAAATTTTAATTTTCTCAAAAATGGCTCTAACGATTTTGATTAAAATATCATATGTTTAAGATAATGTCATGGGAAATGAAATGTATATTTCGAATTTTCTGGGTATGTCTCCAAAAGTATTCTTCATTGTGAACGACTTTTGCATAACTGGTAAACCATAAGAGATAGACAAAATTTTACTACACAAAAAATGTAGATCTCGTTAAAATACACAGCTTATGTCATATACATCTCTTTTGTTGAGTGAACCGTTTTCGAGATATTGCTTGTTATTCCCTTAAATTTTCCAATACTTATACTTTTTCTCAAATTCGTTATTCATTTTTTTATGTCCTGGACTTGCAAAGAGAATGGAATGCGCCGCATAGCAACCAGCATTAAAATATTTTACCATCGCTTAAAAGCTACCATATTCCCCTTGCATCTACAAGAAAATTAGCAATAAGATTGACATCTCGATATCTCGATTAACATAAAGCATATGGAGAATAGGCGTTTGTAAAAATAGATTGTACAAGAGTAGAGAAAGTCATGTGAGTGTAACACATCAGATTTTTTTATATAAGCTTACGTTTCTGAATTCACGAAAGGTTAGGTTTAGGTTAGTTTTTTTATATAAGCTTACGTTTCTGAATTCACGAAAGGTTTGGTTTAGGTTAGTTTTTTTATATAACCATAGGTTTCTATATTACCTTTATATATATATATCTTTGTTTTAATTTGTTAACCTCGTTTACATCAAAGCACGCGAGCGAAGCGAGCGTGCGTTCCTAAACTTACGTTTCTGATTCGCGGGAGGTTAGGTTAGGTTTAGTTTGTTTTATATCAGCTTACGTTAATGGATTAACGGAAGGTTAGGTTTAGGTTAGTTTTTTTATATAAGCTTACGTTTCTGAATTCACGAAAGGTTAGGTTTAGGTTAGTTTTTTTATATAAGCTTACGTTTCTGAATTCAGGAAAGGTTAGGTTTAGGTTAGTTTTTTTTATATAAGCTTACGTTTCTGAATTCACGAAAGGTTAGGTTTAGGTTAGTTTTTTTATATAAGCTTACGTTTCTGAATTCAGGAAAGGTTAGGTTTAGGTTAGTTTTTCTTATATAAGCTTACGTTTCTGAATTCACGAAAGGTTAGGTTTAGGTTAGTTTTTTATATAACCATAGGTTTCTGAATTACCTTTATATATATCCTTGTTTTAATTTGTTATCACTGTTTACATCAAAGCACGCGAGTGAAGCGAGCGTGCGTTCCTAAACTTACGTTTCTGATTCACGGGAGGTTAGGTTAGGTTCAGTTTTTTTTATATCAGCTTACGTTAATGGATTCACGGAAGGGTAGGTTTAGGTTATTTTTTTTATATAAGCTTACGTTTCTGAATTCACGAAAGGTTAGGTTTAGGTTAGTTTTTTATATAACCATAGGTTTCTGAATTACCTTTATATATATATCCTTGTTTTAAATTGTTATCACTGCTTACATCAAAGCACGCGAGCGAAGCGAGCGTTCGTTCCTAAACTTACGTATCTGATTCACGGGAGGTTATGTTAGGTTAGGTTTAGTTTTTTTATATCAGCTTACGTTAATGGATTCACGGAAGGTTAGGTTTAGGTTAGTTTTTTTATATAAGCTTACGTTTCTGAATTCACGAAAGGTTAGGTTTAGGTTAGTTTTTTTATATAAGCTTACGTTTCTGAATTCAGGAAAGGTTAGGTTTTCTGTTAGTTTTTTTATATAAGCTTATGTTTCTGATTCACGGGAGGTTAGGTTTAGGTTAGTTTTTTTATATAAGCTTACATTTCTGAATTCAGGAAAGGTTAGGTTTTCTGTTAGTTTTTTATATAAGCTTACGTTTCTGATTCACGGGAGGTTAGGTTAGCTTAGGTTTAGTTTTTTTTATATCAGCTTACGTTAATGGATTCACGGAAGGTTAGGTTTAGGTTAGTTTTTTTATATAAGCTTACGTTTCTGAATTCACGAAAGGTTAGGTTTAGGTTAGTTTTTTTATATAAGCTTACGTTTCTGAATTCAGGAAAGGTTAGGTTTTCTGTTAGTTTTTTTATATAAGCTTACGTTTCTGATTCACGGGAGGTTAGGTTAGCTTAGGTTTAGTTTTTTTTATATCAGCTTACGTTAATGGATTCACGGAAGGTTAGGTTTAGGTTAGTTTTTTTTATATAAGCTTACGTTTCTGAATTCACGAAAGGTTAGGTTTAGGTTAGTTTTTTATATAAGCTTACGTTTCTGAATTCAGGAAAGGTTAGGTTTAGGTTAGCTTTTTATATAAGCTTACGTTTCTGAATTCACGAAAGGTTAGGTTTAGGTTAGTTTTTTATATAACCATAGGTTTCTGAATTACCTTTATATATATCCTTGTTTTAATTTGTTATCACTGTTTACATCAAAGCACGCGAGCGAAGCGAGAGTTCGTTCCTAAACTTACGTTTCTGATTCACGGGAGGTTAGGTTAGGTTAGGTTTAGTTTTTTTATATCAGCTTACGTTAATGGATTCACGGAAGGTTAGGCTTAGGTTAGTTTTTTTATATAAGCTTACGTTTCTGAATTCAGGAAAGGTTAGGTTTTCTGTTAGTTTTTTTATATAAGCTTATGTTTCTGATTCACGGGAGGTTAGGTTTAGGTTAGTTTTTTTATATAAGCTTACGTTTCTGAATTCAGGAAAGGTTAGGTTTTCTGTTAGTTTTTTTATATAAGCTTACGTTTCTGAATTCACGAAAGGTTAGGTTTAGGTTAGTTTTTTTATATAAGCTTACGTTTCTGAATTCACGAAAGGTTAGGTTTAGGTTAGTTTTTTTATATAAGCTTACGTTTCTGAATTCAGGAAAGGTTAGGTTTTCTGTTAGTTTTTTTATATAAGCTTATGTTTCTGATTCACGGGAGGTTAGGTTAGGTTTAATTTTTTTTATATCAGCTTACGTTAATGGATTCACGGAAGGTTAGGTTTAGGTTAGTTTTTTTATATAAGCTTACGTTTCTGAATTCACGAAAGGTTAGGTTTAGGTTAGTTTTTTTATATAAGCTTACGTTTCTGAATCCAGGAAATGTTAGGTTTAGGTTATTTTTTTATATAAGCTTACGTTTCTGAATTCACGAAAGGTTAGGTTTAGGTTAGTTTTTTATATAACCATAGGTTTCTGAATAGCCCTTATATATATATATATCCTTGTTTTAATTTGTTATAACTGTTTAAATGAAAGCACGCGAGCGAAGCGAGCGTGCGTTCCTAAACTTATGTTTCTGATTCACGGGAGGTTAGGTTAGGTTTAGTTTTTTATATCAGCTTACGTTAATGGATTCACGGAAGGTTAGGTTTAGGTTAGTTTTTTTATATAAGCTTACGTTTCTGAATTCACGAAAGGTTAGGTTTAGGTTAGTTTTTTTATATAAGCTTACGTTTCTGATTTCAGGAAAGGTTAGGTTTTCTGTTAGTTTTTTTATATAAGCTTACGTTTCTGATTCACGGGAGGTTAGGTTAGCTTAGGTTTAGTTTTTTTTATATCAGCTTACGTTAATGGATTCACGGAAGGTTAGGTTTAGGTTAGTTTTTTTATATAAGCTTACGTTTATGAATTCACGAAAGGTTAGGTTTAGGTTAGTTTTTTTATATAAGCCTACGTTTCTGAATTCAGGAAAGGTTAGGTTTAGGTTAGTTTTTTTATATAAGCTTACGTTTCTGAATTCACGAAAGGTTAAGTTTAGGTTAGTTTTTTATATAACCATAGGTTTCTGAATTACCTTTATATATATCCTTGTTTTAATTTGTTATCACTGTTTACATCAAAGCACGCGAGCGAAGCGTGCGTTCGTTCCTAAACTTACGTTTCTGATTCACGGGAGGTTAGGTTAGGTTTAGTTTTTTTATTATCAGCTTACGTTAATGGATTCACGGAAGGTTAGGTTTAGGTTAGTTTTTTTATATAAGCTTACGTTTCTGAATTCACGAAAGGTTAGGTTTAGGTTAGTTTTATTATATAAGCTTACGTTTCTGAATTCACGAAAGGTTAGGTTTAGGTTAGTTTTTTTATATAAGCTTACGTTTCTGAATTCAGGAAAGGTTAGGTTTTCTGTTAGTTTTTTTATATAAGCTTACGTTTCTGATTCACGGGAGGTTAGGTTAGGTTTAGTCTTTTTTATATCAGCTTACGTTAATGGATTCACGGAAGGTTAGGTTTAGGTTAGTTTTTTTTATATAAGCTTACGTTTCTGAATTCACGAAAGGTTAGGTTTAGGTTAGTTTTTTTATATAAGATTACGTTTCTGAATTCAGGAAAGGTTAGGTTTAGGTTAGTTTTTCTTATATAAGCTTACGTTTCTGAATTCACGAAAGGTTAGGTTTAGGTTAGTTTTTTATATAACCATAGGTTTCTGAATTACCTTTATATATATCCTTGTTTTAAATTGTTATCACTGCTTACATCAAAGCACGCGAGCGAAGCGAGCGTTCGTTCCTAAACTTACGTTTCTGATTCACGGGAGGTTAGGTTAGGTTAGGTTTAGTTTTTTTATATCAGCTTACGTTAATGGATTCACGGAAGGTTAGGTTTAGGTTAGTTTTTTTATATAAGCTTACGTTTCTGAATTCACGAAAGGTTAGGTTTAGGTTAGTTTTTTTATATAAGCTTACGTTTCTGAATTCAGGAAAGGTTAGGTTTTCTGTTAGTTTTTTTATATAAGCTTATGTTTCTGACTCACGGGAGGTTAGGTTTAGGTTAGTTTTTTTATATAAGCTTACGTTTCTGAATTCACGAAAGGTTAGGTTTAGGTTAGTTTTTTATATAAGCTTACGTTTCTGAATTCAGGAAAGGTTAGGTTTTCTGTTAGTTTTTTTATATAAGCTTACGTTTCTGAATTCACGAAAGGTTAGGTTTTGGTTAGTTTTTTTATATAAGCTTACGTTTCTGAATTCACGAAAGGTTAGGTTTAGGTTAGTTTTTTTATATAAGCTTACGTTTCTGAATTCAGGAAAGGTTAGGTTTTCTGTTAGTTTTTTTATATAAGCTTATGTTTCTGATTCACGGGAGGTTAGGTTAGGTTTAGTTTTTTTTATATCAGCTTACGTTAAAGGATTCACGGAGGGTTAGGTTTAGGTTAGTTTTTTTTATATAAGCTTACGTTTCTGAATTCACGAAAGGTTAGGTTTAGGTTAGTTTTTTATATAACCATATGTTTCTGAATTACCTTTATATATATCCTTGTTTTAATTTGTTATCACTGCTTACATCAAAGCACGCGAGCGAAGCGAGCGTTCGTTCCTAAACTTACGTTTCTGATTCACGGGAGGTTAGGTTAGGTTTAGTTTTTTTATATCAGCTTACGTTAATGGATTCACGGAAGGTTAGGTTTAGGTTAGTTTTTTTATATAAGCTTACGTTTCTGAATTCACGAAAGGTTAGGTTTAGGTTAGTTTTTTTATATAAGCTTACGTTTCTGAATTCAGGAAAGGTTAGGTTTTCTGTTAGTTTTTTTATATAAGCTTATGTTTCTGATTCACGGGAGGTTAGGTTTAGGTTAGTTTTTTTATATAAGCTTACGTTTCTGAATTCACGAAAGGTTAGGTTTTGGTTAGTTTTTACTTTCTCTACTACGTATAGTAAGTAGGGGAAGTATTGCATTCCACCCAAAAATTCGATACCGAGGTTTCACCGGAAATACATGTTTTGAGACCTCCTTAATCCAAAAAAGCATTTTTGGAAACATGTCCGTGTGTGTGTCTGTGTGTGTGTGTGTGTCTGTGTGTCTGTGTGTGTGTCTTTGAACAGCATAACTCAAAAACGAACAGTCGGATAAACACCAAACTTGGTATTTAGGTTCAGTATCTTCCAGAGATGCGACACGAAGGTTTTCAAGAAAATCCCCCCACCCCAGACTACCCTTTACATGGAACATTTTTCGAAAATTTTAATTTTCTCAAAAATGGCTCTAACGATTTTGATTAAAATATCATATGTTTAAGATAATGTCATGGGAAATGAAATGTATATTTCGAATTTTCTGGGTATGTCTCCAAAAGTATTCTTCATTGTGAACGACTTTTGCATAACTGGTAAACCATAAGAGATAGACAAAATTTTACTACACAAAAAATGTAGATCTCGTTAAAATACACAGCTTATGTCATATACATCTCTTTTGTTGAGTGAACCGTTTTCGAGATATTGCTTGTTATTCCCTTAAATTTTCCAATACTTATACTTTTTCTCAAATTCGTTATTCATTTTTTTATGTCCTGGACTTGCAAAGAGAATGGAATGCGCCGCATAGCAACCAGCATTAAAATATTTTACCATCGCTTAAAAGCTACCATATTCCCCTTGCATCTACAAGAAAATTAGCAATAAGATTGACATCTCGATATCTCGATTAACATAAAGCATATGGAGAATAGGCGTTTGTAAAAATAGATTGTACAAGAGTAGAGAAAGTCATGTGAGTGTAACACATCAGATTTTTTTATATAAGCTTACGTTTCTGAATTCACGAAAGGTTAGGTTTAGGTTAGTTTTTTTATATAAGCTTACGTTTCTGAATTCACGAAAGGTTTGGTTTAGGTTAGTTTTTTTATATAACCATAGGTTTCTATATTACCTTTATATATATATATCTTTGTTTTAATTTGTTAACCTCGTTTACATCAAAGCACGCGAGCGAAGCGAGCGTGCGTTCCTAAACTTACGTTTCTGATTCGCGGGAGGTTAGGTTAGGTTTAGTTTGTTTTATATCAGCTTACGTTAATGGATTAACGGAAGGTTAGGTTTAGGTTAGTTTTTTTATATAAGCTTACGTTTCTGAATTCACGAAAGGTTAGGTTTAGGTTAGTTTCTTTATATAAGCTTACGTTTCTGAATTCAGGAAAGGTTAGGTTTAGGTTAGTTTTTTTTATATAAGCTTACGTTTCTGAATTCACGAAAGGTTAGGTTTAGGTTAGTTTTTTTATATAAGCTTACGTTTCTGAATTCAGGAAAGGTTAGGTTTAGGTTAGTTTTTCTTATATAAGCTTACGTTTCTGAATTCACGAAAGGTTAGGTTTAGGTTAGTTTTTTATATAACCATAGGTTTCTGAATTACCTTTATATATATCCTTGTTTTAATTTGTTATCACTGTTTACATCAAAGCACGCGAGCGAAGCGAGCGTGCGTTCCTAAACTTACGTTTCTGATTCACGGGAGGTTAGGTTAGGTTCAGTTTTTTTTATATCAGCTTACGTTAATGGATTCACGGAAGGGTAGGTTTAGGTTATTTTTTTTATATAAGCTTACGTTTCTGAATTCACGAAAGGTTAGGTTTAGGTTAGTTTTTTATATAACCATAGGTTTCTGAATTACCTTTATATATATATCCTTGTTTTAAATTGTTATCACTGCTTACATCAAAGCACGCGAGCGAAGCGAGCGTTCGTTCCTAAACTTACGTATCTGATTCACGGGAGGTTATGTTAGGTTAGGTTTAGTTTTTTTATATCAGCTTACGTTAATGGATTCACGGAAGGTTAGGTTTAGGTTAGTTTTTTTATATAAGCTTACGTTTCTGAATTCACGAAAGGTTAGGTTTAGGTTAGTTTTTTTATATAAGCTTACGTTTCTGAATTCAGGAAAGGTTAGGTTTTCTGTTAGTTTTTTTATATAAGCTTATGTTTCTGATTCACGGGAGGTTAGGTTTAGGTTAGTTTTTTTATATAAGCTTACGTTTCTGAATTCACGAAAGGTTAGGTTTAGGTTAGTTTTTTTATATAAGCTTACGTTTCTGAATTCAGGAAAGGTTAGGTTTTCTGTTAGTTTTTTTATATAAGCTTACGTTTCTGAATTCACGAAAGGTTAGGTTTTGGTTAGTTTTTTTATATAAGCTTACGTTTCTGAATTCAGGAAAGGTTAGGTTTAGGTTAGTTTTTTTATATAAGCTTACGTTTCTGAATTCAGGAAAGGTTAGGTTTTCTGTTAGTTTTTTTATATAAGCTTATGTTTCTGATTCACGGGAGGTTAGGTTAGGTTTAGTTTTTTTTATATCAGCTTACGTTAATGGATTCACGGAAGGTTAGGTTTAGGTTAGTTTTTTTTATATAAGCTTACGTTTCTGAATTCACGAAAGGTTAGGTTTAGGTTAGTTTTTTTATATAAGCTTACGTTTCTGAATTCAGGAAAGGTTAGGTTTAGGTTAGTTTTTCTTATATAAGCTTACGTTTCTGAATTCACGAAAGGTTAGGTTTAGGTTAGTTTTTTATATAACCATAGGTTTCTGAATTACCTTTATATATATCCTTGTTTTAAATTGTTATCACTGCTTACATCAAAGCACGCGAGCGAAGCGAGCGTTCGTTCCTAAACTTACGTTTCTGATTCACGGGAGGTTAGGTTAGGTTAGGTTTAGTTTTTTTATATCAGCTTACGTTAATGGATTCACGGAAGGTTAGGTTTAGGTTAGTTTTTTTATATAAGCTTACGTTTCTGAATTCACGAAAGGTTAGGTTTAGGTTAGTTTTTTTATATAAGCTTACGTTTCTGAATTCAGGAAAGGTTAGGTTTTCTGTTAGTTTTTTTATATAAGCTTATGTTTCTGACTCACGGGAGGTTAGGTTTAGGTTAGTTTTTTTATATAAGCTTACGTTTCTGAATTCACGAAAGGTTAGGTTTAGGTTAGTTTTTTATATAAGCTTACGTTTCTGAATTCAGGAAAGGTTAGGTTTTCTGTTAGTTTTTTTATATAAGCTTACGTTTCTGAATTCACGAAAGGTTAGGTTTTGGTTAGTTTTTTTATATAAGCTTACGTTTCTGAATTCACGAAAGGTTAGGTTTAGGTTAGTTTTTTTATATAAGCTTACGTTTCTGAATTCAGGAAAGGTTAGGTTTTCTGTTAGTTTTTTTATATAAGCTTATGTTTCTGATTCACGGGAGGTTAGGTTAGGTTTAGTTTTTTTTATATCAGCTTACGTTAAAGGATTCACGGAGGGTTAGGTTTAGGTTAGTTTTTTTTATATAAGCTTACGTTTCTGAATTCACGAAAGGTTAGGTTTAGGTTAGTTTTTTATATAACCATATGTTTCTGAATTACCTTTATATATATCCTTGTTTTAATTTGTTATCACTGCTTACATCAAAGCACGCGAGCGAAGCGAGCGTTCGTTCCTAAACTTACGTTTCTGATTCACGGGAGGTTAGGTTAGGTTTAGTTTTTTTATATCAGCTTACGTTAATGGATTCACGGAAGGTTAGGTTTAGGTTAGTTTTTTTATATAAGCTTACGTTTCTGAATTCACGAAAGGTTAGGTTTAGGTTAGTTTTTTTATATAAGCTTACGTTTCTGAATTCAGGAAAGGTTAGGTTTTCTGTTAGTTTTTTTATATAAGCTTATGTTTCTGATTCACGGGAGGTTAGGTTTAGGTTAGTTTTTTTATATAAGCTTACGTTTCTGAATTCACGAAAGGTTAGGTTTAGGTTAGTTTTTTTATATAAGCTTACGTTTCTGAATTCAGGAAAGGTTAGGTTTTCTGTTAGTTTTTTTATATAAGCTTACGTTTCTGAATTCACGAAAGGTTAGGTTTTGGTTAGTTTTTACTTTCTCTACTACGTATAGTAAGTAGGGGAAGTATTGCATTCCACCCAAAAATTCGATACCGAGGTTTCACCGGAAATACATGTTTTGAGACCTCCTTAATCCAAAAAAGCATTTTTGGAAACATGTCCGTGTGTGTGTCTGTGTGTGTGTGTGTGTCTGTGTGTCTGTGTGTGTGTCTTTGAACAGCATAACTCAAAAACGAACAGTCGGATAAACACCAAACTTGGTATTTAGGTTCAGTATCTTCCAGAGATGCGACACGAAGGTTTTCAAGAAAATCCCCCCACCCCAGACTACCCTTTACATGGAACATTTTTCGAAAATTTTAATTTTCTCAAAAATGGCTCTAACGATTTTGATTAAAATATCATATGTTTAAGATAATGTCATGGGAAATGAAATGTATATTTCGAATTTTCTGGGTATGTCTCCAAAAGTATTCTTCATTGTGAACGACTTTTGCATAACTGGTAAACCATAAGAGATAGACAAAATTTTACTACACAAAAAATGTAGATCTCGTTAAAATACACAGCTTATGTCATATACATCTCTTTTGTTGAGTGAACCGTTTTCGAGATATTGCTTGTTATTCCCTTAAATTTTCCAATACTTATACTTTTTCTCAAATTCGTTATTCATTTTTTTATGTCCTGGACTTGCAAAGAGAATGGAATGCGCCGCATAGCAACCAGCATTAAAATATTTTACCATCGCTTAAAAGCTACCATATTCCCCTTGCATCTACAAGAAAATTAGCAATAAGATTGACATCTCGATATCTCGATTAACATAAAGCATATGGAGAATAGGCGTTTGTAAAAATAGATTGTACAAGAGTAGAGAAAGTCATGTGAGTGTAACACATCAGATTTTTTTATATAAGCTTACGTTTCTGAATTCACGAAAGGTTAGGTTTAGGTTAGTTTTTTTATATAAGCTTACGTTTCTGAATTCACGAAAGGTTTGGTTTAGGTTAGTTTTTTTATATAACCATAGGTTTCTATATTACCTTTATATATATATATCTTTGTTTTAATTTGTTAACCTCGTTTACATCAAAGCACGCGAGCGAAGCGAGCGTGCGTTCCTAAACTTACGTTTCTGATTCGCGGGAGGTTAGGTTAGGTTTAGTTTGTTTTATATCAGCTTACGTTAATGGATTAACGGAAGGTTAGGTTTAGGTTAGTTTTTTTATATAAGCTTACGTTTCTGAATTCACGAAAGGTTAGGTTTAGGTTAGTTTTTTTATATAAGCTTACGTTTCTGAATTCAGGAAAGGTTAGGTTTAGGTTAGTTTTTTTTATATAAGCTTACGTTTCTGAATTCACGAAAGGTTAGGTTTAGGTTAGTTTTTTTATATAAGCTTACGTTTCTGAATTCAGGAAAGGTTAGGTTTAGGTTAGTTTTTCTTATATAAGCTTACGTTTCTGAATTCACGAAAGGTTAGGTTTAGGTTAGTTTTTTATATAACCATAGGTTTCTGAATTACCTTTATATATATCCTTGTTTTAATTTGTTATCACTGTTTACATCAAAGCACGCGAGTGAAGCGAGCGTGCGTTCCTAAACTTACGTTTCTGATTCACGGGAGGTTAGGTTAGGTTCAGTTTTTTTTATATCAGCTTACGTTAATGGATTCACGGAAGGGTAGGTTTAGGTTATTTTTTTTATATAAGCTTACGTTTCTGAATTCACGAAAGGTTAGGTTTAGGTTAGTTTTTTATATAACCATAGGTTTCTGAATTACCTTTATATATATATCCTTGTTTTAAATTGTTATCACTGCTTACATCAAAGCACGCGAGCGAAGCGAGCGTTCGTTCCTAAACTTACGTATCTGATTCACGGGAGGTTATGTTAGGTTAGGTTTAGTTTTTTTATATCAGCTTACGTTAATGGATTCACGGAAGGTTAGGTTTAGGTTAGTTTTTTTATATAAGCTTACGTTTCTGAATTCACGAAAGGTTAGGTTTAGGTTAGTTTTTTTATATAAGCTTACGTTTCTGAATTCAGGAAAGGTTAGGTTTTCTGTTAGTTTTTTTATATAAGCTTATGTTTCTGATTCACGGGAGGTTAGGTTTAGGTTAGTTTTTTTATATAAGCTTACGTTTCTGAATTCACGAAAGGTTAGGTTTAGGTTAGTTTTTTTATATAAGCTTACGTTTCTGAATTCAGGAAAGGTTAGGTTTTCTGTTAGTTTTTTTATATAAGCTTACGTTTCTGAATTCACGAAAGGTTAGGTTTTGGTTAGTTTTTTTATATAAGCTTACGTTTCTGAATTCAGGAAAGGTTAGGTTTAGGTTAGTTTTTTTATATAAGCTTACGTTTCTGAATTCAGGAAAGGTTAGGTTTTCTGTTAGTTTTTTTATATAAGCTTATGTTTCTGATTCACGGGAGGTTAGGTTAGGTTTAGTTTTTTTTATATCAGCTTACGTTAATGGATTCACGGAAGGTTAGGTTTAGGTTAGTTTTTTTATATAAGCTTACGTTTCTGAATTCACGAAAGGTTAGGTTTAGGTTAGTTTTTTTATATAAGCTTACGTTTCTGAATTCAGGAAAGGTTAGGTTTAGGTTAGTTTTTTTATATAAGCTTACGTTTCTGAATTCACGAAAGGTTAGGTTTAGGTTAGTTTTTTATATAAGCTTACGTTTCTGAATTCAGGAAAGGTTAGGTTTAGGTTAGTTTTTCTTATATAAGCTTACGTTTCTGAATTCACGAAAGGTTAGGTTTAGGTTAGTTTTTTATATAAGCTTACGTTTCTGAATTCAGGAAAGGTTAGGTTTTCTGTTAGTTTTTTTATATAAGCTTACGTTTGTGAATTCACGAAAGGTTAGGTTTTGGTTAGTTTTTACTTTCTCTACTACGTATAGTAAGTAGGGGAAGTATTGCATTCCACCCAAAAATTCGATACCGAAGTTTCACCGGAAATACATGTTTTGAGACCTCCTGAATCCAAAAAAGCATTTTTGGAAAGATGTCCGTGTGTGTGTCTGTGTGTGTGTGTGTGTGTGTGTGTGTGTGTGTCTGTGTGTGTGTGTGTGTGTGTGTGTGTCTGTGAACAGCATAACGCAAAAACTAACAGTCGGATAAACACCAAACTTGGTATTTACGTTCAGTATCTTCCAGAGATGCGACACGAAGATTTTCAAGAAAATCCCCCCACTCCAGACTACCCTTTACTTGGAACATTTTTCGAATATTTTAATTTTCTCAAAAATGGCTCTAACGATTTTGATGAAAATATCATATATTTAAGATAATGTCATGAGAAATGAAATGTATATCTCGAAATTTCTGGGAATGTCTCTAAAAGTATTCTTCATTATGAACGCCTTTTGCATAACTGGTAAACCATAAGAGATAGACAAAATATTACTACACAAAAAATGTAGATCGCGTTAAAATACACAACTTATATCATATACATTTTTTTTTGAGTGAACCGTTTTCGAGATATTGCTTGTTATTTCCTTAAATTTTCCAATACTTATACTTTTTCTCAAATTCGTTATTCATTTTTACTTTCTCTACTACGTATAGTAAGTAGGGGAAGTATTGCATTCCACCCAAAAATTCGATACCGAGATTTCACCGGAAATACATGTTTTGAGACCTCCTGAATCCAAAAAAAGCATTTTTGGAAACATGTCCGTGTGTGTGTCTGTGTGTGTGTGTGTGTGTGTGTCTGTGTGTGTGTGTGTCTTTGAACAGCATAACTCAAAAATGAACAGTCGGATAAACACCAAACTTGGTATTTAGGTTCAGTATCTTCCAGAGATGCGACACGAAGGTTTTCAAGAAAATCCCCCCACCCCAGACTACCCTTTACATGGAACATTTTTCGAAAATTTTAATTTTCTCAAAAATGGCTCTAATGATTTTGATTAAAATATCATATGTTTAAGATAATGTCATGGGAAATGAAATGTATATTTCGAATTTTCTGGGTATGTCTCCAAAAGTATTCTTCATTGTGAACGACTTTTGCATAACTGGTAAACCATAAGAGATAGACAAAATTTTACTACACAAAAAATGTAGATCTCGTTAAAATACACAACTTATGTCATATACATTTCTTTTGTTGAGTGAACCGTTTTCGAGATATTGCTTGTTATTCCCTTAAATTTTCCAATACTTATACTTTTTCTCAAATTCGTTATTCATTTTTTTATGTCCTGGACTTGCAAAGAGAATGGAATGCGCCGCATAGCAACCAGCATTAAAATATTTGACCATCGCTTAAAAGCTACCATATTCCCCTTGCATCTACAAGAAAATTAGCAATAAGATTGACATCTCGATATCTCGATTAACATAAAGCATATGGAGAATAGGCGTTTGTAAAAATAGATTGTACAAGAGTAGAGAAAGTCATGTGAGTGTAACACATCAGATTTTTTTATATAAGCTTACGTTTCTGAATTCACGAAAGGTTAGGTTTAGGTTAGTTTTTTTATATAAGCTTACGTTTCTGAATTCAGGAAAGGTTAGATTTTCTGTTAGTTTTTTTATATAAGCTTACGTTTCTGATTCACGGGAGGTTAGGTTAGCTTAGGTTTAGTGTTTTTTATATCAGCTTACGTTAATGGATTCACGGAAGGTTAGGTTTAGGTTAGTTTTTTTATATAAGCTTACGTTTCTGAATTCACGAAAGGTTAGGTTTAGGTTAGTTTTTTTATATAAGCTTACGTTTCTGAATTCAGGAAAGGTTAGGTTTAGGTTAGTTTTTTTATATAAGCTTACGTTTCTGAATTCACGAAAGGTTAGGTTTAGGTTAGTTTTTTATATAACCATAGGTTTCTGAATTACCTTTGTATATATCCTTGTTTTAATTTGTTATCACTGTTTACCTCAAAGCACGCGAGCGAAGCGAGCGTGCGTTCCTAAACTTACGTTTCTGATTCACGGGAGGTTAGGTTAGGTTCAGTTTTTTTTATATCAGCTTACGTTAATGGATTCACGGAAGGTTAGGTTTAGGTTATTTTTTTATATAAGCTTACGTTTCTGAATTCACGAAAGGTTAGGTTTAGGTTAGTTTTTTATATAAGCTTACGTTTCTGAATTCAGGAAAGGTTAGGTTTAGGTTAGTTTTTTTATATAAGATTACGTTTCTGAATTCACGAAAGGTTAGGTTTAGGTTAGTTTTTTTATATAAGCTTACGTTTCTGAATTCACGAAAGGTTAGGTTTAGGTTAGTTTTTTTATATAACCATAGGTTTCTATATTACCTTTATATATATATATATATATATCTTTGTTTTAATTTGTTAACATCGTTTACATCAAAGCACGCGAGCGAAGCGAGCGTGCGTTCCTAAACTTACGTTTCTGATTCACAGGAGGTTAGGTTAGGTTTAGTTTTTTTTATATCAGCTTACGTTAATGGATTCACGGAAGGTTAGGTTTAGGTTAGTTTTTTTTATATAAGGTTACGTTTCTGAATTCACGAAAGGTTAGGTTTAGGTTAGTTTTTTTATATAAGCTTACGTTTCTGAATTCAGGAAAGGTTAGGTTTAGGTTAGTTTTTTTTATATAAGCTTACGTTTCTGAATTCACGAAAGGTTAGGTTTAGGTTAGGCTTTTTATATAAGCTTTGGTTAACTATCTAACATTATTATGGTAAATCAACTTCTTTTTTTACATTTTTAATGGAAATAACACTTTTCAAAAACTATACTTTCACAAAAACACATAACTTTTATTACTCAATGGTGTACACGTTTGATGCAAATAGCATTTTAACACGTTAAACGTTCACAAAAAATATAAAAATATTACAATTGTGGAGGATAGTCTTTTGCTGCTTCTATAAGTAGATGGTGCAGCCTCTCTTCTTTTTTGTAGGTACGTTTGAATAAGTATTCAGCTAGATAACCTGCAAAATGTTCCTTTTTTCGTCCGAATATGGGAATTGAATATTTGCAGTCTTTCCACTCGGATTCTATAGTATTGGTATGGATTGAGAGCCTCTGCCCTGCTAGCCTTCGTGTATTAACTGCGTGGACTTCTCCGCTGGCGTAGCTGCTGACGAATTCCACGGAGTGGTTTACTCGAAGTTGTTGGAAGCCTTCGTCTTGGAGTGTATCATATGATTTCCAGCAGTCAGATATGATTGTTGTTCCGGGTAAAATCCAGTCTTGGATTATACGGAGTAATGTTACCTTATCCCTGGTTTCAACAGGAACAAGGAAGAAGTTGGTCTTCATTTCTCGCTGGACACCTCCGAACACCCATTGTCCTTCGATGTGATGCCCACGGTTGTATTTCCTACGTCCGAACTTGGATTCATCGATTTCAACTACAGTTCCGATTCCTCCAATTCGCCTGCGGTTCTCTAGCGCCCAATTTACACAGATTTCTCGGCAATAGTTCGACCAGTTCACTACGGTATTCAAGGAGGTTTTCATCTCGCACTTTATGGTGCTACTTCTGGGATTATCTAGTATGCACCACATTATACAGAAGTGTATTATTTGTTGTGGAGTGAGATGTGCGTTAGCTATAAAACTCCCTTTTCTGGCACTTAATTTCCTCCTTGGGTGACCATTTCGGCATGTGAAACACAACTGTGTTCCTTTGAACCATTTGACAGGAAGAACGTTGTCGCATATATCGCAGAGGTATATTTCGTTGATTACTCCATGCTGCACAAACAATTGCAGAAGCTTTTGTAAGTTTTGGAAGTCTCCAATACCCACGTGTTGAGTTAGAATACTAAACACAGTATTCTCACATCCCGTGCAAACCATTTTGCTTTATTTTGAGTACGCAGTGGTAATTTGTATCGTTGCGTTCCAACAACAATCGAAGAAGAAGATCAACAACAAATAGTGGTAACAACGGCGCATCGCATTTTTAGCTGATTTCACACTTTCATTTACGTTGGCAGTACCCAATTTGCATGTAATTTTTTCACAAAATGGCTACCTTTGTTTACTTCCTGACGCGATTTGCCTATATAGCTAAAACACCTAAAACGAGCGGGCAGGTGGGCACCAGCTACAGCCGAGACCACATCGTGTTCTAAGCTCACTCTTAAGGTAATTTATTTGCTTTAAGACAATATTAGCCAAATTAAATAATGTATAATTTATACTTTACTTTTAAATAGCCTTAGTCTGCATGGAATATATTAATAAACATAACACTTGGAAAGTGGCACATGGCAGTGGAAATGAATGACAGGTATTATTCCCGTTTCCTAAATTGCACAAATAACGTTTTTGAACACTACTGCTTCGTTGATGTGATTACAAACTGCTGCATTTACTAAAATACTAAAAGTCACAGGCATCGAAAACATAACGCAGCAGTTAGCGTAACCTACTACCGTCGCCATTTTTCTCAATCTAGAACCCAGTGTCAGGTCCGTTGTTTCTAGGGGGTCGTATCAGTACCAATACAGGAAACGTAAATTTTTACTTATTGACGCTCTTTAACTGTGGTCCGTAGCGTCCCGTTCTATATTGGGCGTGAAAGACCAGTAATTTTGCTCAGAGGCCTCTTTACCAGGCTTGAGGTTCTTTTACGTGCGTAAATCTACGACACGGGACCACCGGCTTTACTTCCCTTCCAAGGAATTCATGTTAAGGATTTTTACGCCGGAAAAAATTCCATCGCCCTTCGCCCTCGGGAACTAGAGGCTAGCATGGTAACCACTACTCCACGGAGGACGACACAGGAAACTTGGCCGAAAAAGCGTGGACATGGAACACTAGCGCTCCTAGGGCAGCGAGCTGGAGGATTTGTATCAGCTGTGTGGGAAATATGGAAGATTAGGTGTTAGGTTTTGCTTTATCGAGTTCTAAGCAATGACAGGACGAAAGGTGTGTGCGATATTTTATTGCTATAACTTAACTATAGTTCGGTCTTTCGATTTCCTCGAGATACTGTACTGTTTTAAAGCATACGACCAGTGCCCTCTCCACAAGGTTACGTTTCATTAAAGTTGCAAATATAAAGACATGATATGAACATACGCAAAGAAATGAAAATTTATTTACACATACCTTTATTCATTAAGCAGTCCACATTTTTCAGGAAGGGCTAAAAATAGTTATGCTTACAGAATGTTATTTCTTAGTTCTCAACATACAAACAATATCAAGTGAAACTTTGTATTAACCGTTAATGAGGTTTTATGTTAAATGTTTTGTGTTCAAACAATTTATATTTTTCTTTTCTGACAGAAAATTGTCTTTATTCTGTCATATAGAGTGCCACAGACATCGGAGGGTCAAAGTATATAATTTTGGGTTTTCAGAAGGTTATTTCAGTAGTTACTGCAGCTAAAGCTATGTATATATCAAAACTGAATCTGAACAATAAAAATAAATGATTACTGTCCGAAGTATTTGCCAACGGTCATACATAAAATAATAAATGAGCGGTGAAACACAAACTCAATTACATCTTGGTAAGTTGCAATACTCTTTCCAATTAAACCAAATTAAATACTGAATGGGAAATTGCAGCTGTTTTTCAAATAAATATTTATATATAATTATAGTCAAATAATGCCTATGCTTGCAATGTTGGCCTTAGCTTAGAGGGAATTACAAAATTCCATTTACAAATGTTTTTGTCTGTGCCTTCGTCACATTCCGAAATTAATATAGAATGAAGGCCTAACAGCATTTCATTTGGGAACTTTTGCACGCTGCTGAGGAGAGGAGTAAATAAAAGCTAAAAATCTCATGTTTTAAGCATGATTTGAACGGTGCACAGGATCGATTGCAGCTTTTCTAAGCTTTGACAGATTTTTCTTTGATCGATTTTTCTACCAAATACACCTTGGCAGCTCCTGATATTCGTATTGCAGCATAAAAATTGTGCTAGAATTATATTTTGTTTGGCAGCATCTCAAAATCTATGAATGATCAACCATTAAGCTTCAAAACATATCTTATAATTATTGGAGTTGATACTCTTCCCACTAGTGGCCTAAATGAAGGCTTATGTAAACGATTATATTGTGTGACCTGTAAAGGCTAACTCAATCCACACTTGAAATATGAGGGCTTGCATCCTTGTTTTTGACCAACATTAAGAAGAAAACGAATAAATTGGCGTATTTATTCTGCTTTTAATAGAAATTACGACGTGTGTCACAGCATAATTTCCATTGAGTTAAATCAGTTGATGTGTACAGTCCAGCCCGCTACGGTAGATGCTGATACCGCCATGTGTGGGCAATCTTTCCCATACTAGATCGTACTAGTTTCCTGTTTTGATATTTAATGGTATTTGTTTAAAACTAAAAATACATCAGACATTAGGTGCTGCCGTCTCTCAGAGGAAAACATACTACTTAGACGTCATTGACTGAACTGCCATCTAACCGAAACTACAAGACTTTGTGTCAAAATCTAACGTACAACTCATCCTACTGATTTATGCATTGAAATTACAAAGCTGTATTTATCAAGTATGATAGGGCCGAGGGCCAGAAAACCTGTATGGGGGCCGCGGGTTGGACCATACTGATCTAAATATTTTGTTCTCACTTTTCAACATGCTCTTCCTGCAGACTAATCAAGTTCTTCCAATCATATTTTAGCAGTACTACAACTTCCTGGAAGAAGGGTTGCGCCATTTCACTGAATTATGAAAATGTTCTCCTTCAAAGGTTTTCCTACAGTTTTGGGAACAGCCTGATGGCTAGGAGCCAAATCTGGAGAATAGTATAATGCTTCAACAGTTTAAACCTGGCACTGCTAATTACAGCCATTAAAAACAATATTCGGGGCTTGAAACTGTATCCTGAAGAAAGAAGACACATTGTCTTAACTTTCCCTGAATCCTGAGTACATCTCACAATTTTAAAATTAAATGTGCATGGAAATGGCTTGCGATCGTATATCATTCTGCAATAATTTTCCTATTTAACTAAAAACAACACTTTGTGTATCTGAAAAACCAAACATTATTTTGACTGTTTATGGTTTGACCTTGAATTTTTAGGGGCATAGGAGACGTCATGTGTTTCCATTCCCCAACGCAGTATTATGGTTTCATGGTAATAATGATGACCCTATTGTTTTATTCATATGTAGTCAGAACTATGTCAAGAAATTTCTGTTTATCCATTTGAAACAGTTTACTCTTAACCGTTTTCGAACTTTCGTGGTACCCAGACTTTTCGTTCTTTTATTCATATCTAGTCCTTTAATTCAGTGTTGAATCCAACTACTTTCTTCCGGGGGGGGGGGATTGACAGTCTTAGAGGCGTAAGCATTTTTCAACAGTTTTGTACCAACATTGCAGTTTTATGTGGCAAATATTTACTTCAAGGACGTTTGACATTTGTGTTTAAAGCTTATTATATGAAGTTATTAATTACGGCAGTTCCGAGTATGAACTTGCATATAAGCAACGCTAATATCCGGAGAAAGGCTATGCTGTTTGATTACAGGAGTGCTGACAATCCCTTCACGAACTGCTTATATAACATTGGTATTATTATATTACTTTGGTGTTCTGTGTATAACGTACACGTCGGTTGTGCATCTAAATTTCAAATGTAAACCCAAATGAGAACTGTCACTCTAGTTATTTTCTAACTAAACAAACTGCACATGCAGCATTATACACCAAGCATTTTTGTACCTTAAAATAAAATTATTGGACAAACTAAAAAGGTGTCGGGGTAGAGTACAGGGATCAATCTTCATAATAGTATGGAATTACGCTCATGGGAGTTTATACCAATTTCAGATTCAGATATATTTTGTCTTTATGATCAGTAAATCTCTAGATTTACTGCAAGAGATTTACTGCATGTCAATGTAAAAGAGTACAAAATATATGTGTAAATTTACATAAAAATAAGTTAAATAATGCACAAAAAATACTTGTGTGTGCAGGCTTTAGATAGCATGGATTTCGATAAACGTGTTTGCCATACAGGACAAAACGGAAGGAAGCGGTTTGTAGATAAAACAAACAAAGAAGGTGATGTTACGATCATTCATCATTGGTAGGTAACCAGTGTTTTGAAGGATAGATGGTCCTGTAGGCAGAAGGTCTTTCTTTTCCTTATTTATTCATCTATTCTTTTCTGTTGATAGCTACTCATTTGGTTTCCTTAATCTGTCTTACAGCTCAAGAGAGCCTAATACAGAGGTTTTTCCAGTCTCATTAATGAATTCCTATTACCTCCGAATTCGGTACACGAAAGTATGCAATGCAGCGTTCATTGCATAATTTTACACAGTCGCTCAAATTAAACATTTATCATATGCTCCATTGATTATTCGTTGTTCTTCAGATTGCACAGAACACAGTTGTTCAAGGACACAGATGGTGGTGTGGTTTCAGCCGTTCAGCGGGTTATGAAATCAGCCAATCGCCGCGTAGGCATGTATCAGTAATCTGTTCAGTAGGAGAAACTTTAAATGCGTTAGTAACAATGATTAAAAAAAATGTGTAAAACAAGTAAAACGGACAGATAAAAATTGTGACCACAGTTCAACGTAGTATGTGCAAATTCATCTGAATCATGCATTTTTTTAGCTTTCTCTTAATGTTTTCGTTCTTTTCCTGTTGGTAGGATTCAAGTGTCACAAAAATGCAGTGTGAATTTATTTATGCTAGGCAGGAATTAACATGCGGCGAATTTGCCTCCAGTTATATGAAAGCTGCGTGTGGACAAACACATATTTCTAGGGAATTTTTGGGCGTCTATGTTTGAATGACAGGATGAGTCCAGGATACTTCAAATTATTATAGTACCTTTATTTTGTTTCAGTGCGAGTTGATGATGCCGTACAATGGAACTGAAAGATGTAATTGCTACCTCAGCATCACTTTGCACAATTCTGCAGTTTTTTACAGGAATGTAAGTGATTTTCTGTGCTTATATGCACAAAAGGTGACAAACATAACCTAAATGTAATGTAAGTATTTACGTTAGAGGAAGCTTCCATGACGAATACTTTATGCTTTCAATATGATTTGAATTGCTTTGCATAGTTATGTGTGGTTTTTTTTTTTTTTGTTTTTATCATTTCCTTTCATGTTTTATTAACCTATATTTTCACTTGTGTTTTCAGATTAGTGTGTCAAAAGTATGTGCAGAATGGAACCACAGGAGATGAATCTGTTATGCCCTTTGTTGCAGGGTTTCTTTCGTAAGTTATACCTAATTCATGGTCACAGCTCTAAGACATAAAATGTAAGGATTAGTTATTTGTCAGTTTTTTGTTGTCTTTTCCAGATGTAGTATGTGGCTGAGATATGGATTCCTATTAGAAGATAAATCACTTATCATTGTTAACACGATTGGAACTTCCTTACAGCTTGCTTATGTGATCACTTTTTCATACTACACACTGCAGAAGGTAAGCATCATACAATGGAATGGACCGTGTATTCAAATATTTTAAATATTAATCTAGTTGCTGTGGGTTTTTTGTGTGTTAAAATTAAGCAAATAAAAGTTTATTGTATTAAACTTTAATGCAGTTATACAAAAAGGCAAAAGTTATACAAAATGTCATATAGCTGAGAAGTCAATGTATTACTTTGGAAATTTTCCTCTGTGAAAGAGGTGTTTAAAGTATCAATTTTTTGAGGGCTGCTAGATCTCAGTGTGAATAAAAAGGGGATACAAAGTCATGGATGTAAAAGAACTTACTATCTCTTTTCTACATCAGGTCTTCTCTCCTATTTCTAATTTACTAAATCAGGCCAAGAAGGTGTTTGGTGAGATAAATATTGACATATTGTTTCTAACTTGAAAGCTAGATTTTCCAGTGCCAGGAGTCAAGTTCACATAAAAATAATGTGATTAGTCATGATATATTGCTTAGCACCAACCATAATGCTCAAATAGTATATTGTGATACAAGTACAATAAGTGTATCATTGGAAAATGAGGAAGAGTTTGAAAACATGAGATAAAGTCAAGTATTTTGTGCTTCTGAGATTCTCCAATGTACTTAACACATGTTTATTACATATTTCTTTTTTATGATAGTGAATATTAGAGATAGTACTTACATGAAAATAAAATTAATTACTATCAACTTGAACATTGGTTCCAGTAGCAAGGTCACCATTTTAACCTTGGTGGCAAACTGGTAATTGGTTATCCACCCCTGGTTGTTGATCTTAAAAAAATCGATAACTTATATGTAGCTACTGTATAAATTAAATTGTAGGTAAATATTAACAAGTAAAAAGGAAGTAAAGACCCAGGTAAAATTTTAATAGTAAAATTTAGCTATCAAATATGATATTCTATGTCTGCAGTAATAAATATATAATAGGTTATGGGATTTAATATAGTTCATGCACATACATACAGTAAAACAAACAAAACACACAGGCAGGTTAACACTGAATGCAAGAAATTCAACTTTTCACCATGATAGCATGAACAGGAAGTGAATAAAAAAGTACTATCATTGAAAAATGACTTTTGACTGCCCTCCATTGAATTTCTCTAGCAAGAAATAGCACCATTTCATTCTTGATTTGATTTTCTAATTCCTTTTCTTTTCTATTAGGGAATGTGCTACCCAGTGAGCAAGTACTCATAATTTAAATATCCCAAGGACAAGGCCTGCATTGTAAATGATCCAATATTCATGGACCCTGTTATGTCTGTGATTTATGCCAGATGAGGATCATCATCTGTCATTAACCTCACTCTCACTCAAATATTTGCTTTTGTAGCTGCTATTGCAAGTGACCAGAACCAGGGATAGCCAACATCAAGAAAATTCATTAAACCAGTTCCAGACAATGGTTTTAAAAGACTTATCGAAAACATACCAAAGGAGAATGGCATCCATCTGCATTGAAATTCTTTTTAAAACCATAATACATTTTACATGAAGGTCACAGCATCAATGATCTGTGTTGCCTTGAGTCTGCCTCAGTAATGCTTGAGCAGCTGCAAAAGTCAGGGAGAAAGAAGCAGCGCACTCATCAATCTGTGTCAAACACTAATGAATAATACTCAATAATAATAATAAAATGAAAGCATCCTGCTTGTAACCTAATTGATAGTTTAAAAGTAGCCAGAAACATTTAAGCATGGCTCTCATATCAAGATGTGCACACAGTCATAGTATTGGCTGTAAAAGAACCAGAAATCATCTTCATAATTTCATCACAGATTTCTGTTTTTGCCTTTGATTCTATAAAGTATATGATAATAAATTTTGTAGCATCCTTGAGCTGTGTTGAACTTTACAGAACCAATTAATTTTTGAGAACTTCAGAAAACATCAACAGGTAGCCAACTTCAGGCAGTAGTACCAATTCAGAAGTACAAATTTCATTTTATACAGTGTGTTCAATTTAGACCTTAAAGAAATAACCATGATAGATAATGATTCAGTTTTGAAAAACTGGTCAAATGTAATATTTTTCATGGAATGATCCTAACAAATACTTAGTTGATGTAACCATGACGAGTTATTTTGTCAGTATTCATAGTTTCATTGCATTTGAACAGTTTCAGATTCCGGTCATTGATAGGTGTTTAGGTTTATAGACATAATATTTGTGTTTTCAATAGCAAGGAAATGTAATACTCAACAATTTTTGTATGGATCCAGATTGATAAGAAATGTCAAAAATACTGTCTTGATTTTATCTTGCCAGACATTCATTATAATTTATATTATTGTTTTCAAGTCGAAGTGAACATTTAAGATTTGAATGATGATGAGAGTTTGAGTAGTTTACATGTCAAAGAATATGGAATTTTTGCCAGCCATTCAGGGGACTTGTATAGAAGTTTTGGAGTTTTGCCGGGAGGAAGCATAAAACAATATCATAGCTAGACAGTGAAATAATTCACTTGTGTACAAGAATTTGACAGCGAGGGATATTTTCTATAATTAATATGGTGAACGGACGGTGCCGTGGCCGAGTGGTTAGACCGCTCGCCTCCCACCGAGGCGGCCCGGGTTCAATCCCAGGGACCTGCATGTGGGATTTGTGGTGGACGAAGCGGCGTCTGGGCGGGTTTTCTTCGGGTTCTCCGGTTTCCCCCGCCATTCATTCCACCAACTGCTCCATCATCACCTTTCCTTTCATCCATTTCACCCACATTTCGTTTCATCTACTTCCTTCATCGCATACCAGGCATCGGGCTGATCACCCATCCTGGATGCTCTGTCTGATCCACGAGTGTCTGCTCCTCGACGGGCCTCTGACCCCAGGCACCCGCTTGTAAGTCCTGGGGGGTGTAAGTCCTACATAAGAGGAGGGTAAACAGATAATGAATGAATGAATGAATGAATATGGTGAACACATGGAAAAGCACAAATACATTTACAATGTCATAATAAGTAATTGAAGTTTTACAGAAAACTTAAATGCTCACTTTATGTGTTGAAAAAAGATTTAATAACAATTTAATTGAAAAATAAATATGTATTTGTGTTGTGATCATTCTCTAAAAGAGTCCTCTCACTGCTACCTTTGTTATTAACTTTGGGGTCATAAAAAAGGGTACAGGACAACCAGAACAGCAAGTGCTACAAGACGTGCACCTCTTGTATAAAAATTCCATGTATAACTTCCAAAGGCATGGCTCAAACAGTCTCATAAAATAGCATTATGACACAAAAAAAAATTTACATTAAATAGCAGCACACAATATATTGACTTATTGATTTTAATAGTCTTAATATTTAAATTCTACTAATGTTTTTCTTCTTATATAGTAATTTTTAATGTTGTCTAATTATAGTATATCGTTCTGTATTCATCATAGCTATTTTATATTCATATTATATTTCAGTATTTTATTATATCTATTATTCTGTGTTATTTGGCAAACTATAGCGGAGTCAGATTACTAAATAAATAAATAATAATATATATATGACTGCCAAAGAAATAGAAAAAGTAACTGTACCTGGAGGAGGAGAAGAAGATTCATAGCCCCAAGCTGGGCACTGCTTTATGAGGCTGTTTGAACCTCAAAACATATTTTATGTATTTATTTTAAAATATCCTTTAATCAGATTATATTGGATGATGAATGAATGAATGGGTGAAATGATGCTCAAATGATGATATGCATGAAACTTAAGTCAACTCTGCATGCGTAACACTTTATACAAACTATTTAATGCTAAATTCTTATAGACATCTAGCAATACTATAAGCTTTCTCATAGGAAAACTCAAAGCTATAATTCCCCAACTGGCTGGAATACATCCCTCCCATTCTTTGATCTTTAAACTATTATTTGTGTAAACTGACTCCTATTGACTGTATACAAACTATTAAATTTAGATTCCAAGATTTTAATCTTCATATTCACTTGAGTTTGAAAATAACAATAATACAAATTATAATCAGCATGTGGCAAGATGATAATTGTTTTATTGATCCAGTTAATTGACTGTTAACATAGTCGAAGTTGCATACAGGATGAAAATCAATATATTATGCAAGATGCAAGAATAGCAAATGTGTATAAAATATAGCCAGTATATGTTTTACCTTTATTATTCTGGATCTCTCTATTATTTGGCTTTCCACAATCATTTAGAATAACCTTTCATTGTTATTAAAAAGAACAAACATCCATCATTTACTAAAACTTTAATTACCTTTGGTAATTAACATTTTTAGGATATGTTTTGGTTTTGAAATTTAGAAATGTTTCAAAGGCAATTTCAGAATAATGCTTTTGTTACAGAGAGCAGTGCTGAAGCAAATGGTGGGTGCAAGTGTAGTTTTGGGAACCATGCTACTTTATGCACTAAGTGAGACAGATACAGAGAAAGTGAAGTCAACTGTTGGACTCCTTTGCTGTGTGGTGACAGTCATCTTTTTTGCTGCACCTTTGTCGATGCTGGTATGTATTACCCATGAGTGTTTTTTGTTTTGTTTACAGTGCTGGGGTATGAGTGCAGAGATTTCACATCATGGTATATTAAAATACAATGAATGAAGAAGTTAGCATAAAAATTCATTTAGCAAGTGAATAAGGTGATAATTACATGTGAGCACTTTTCAGCCAATGATGCCTTATTTATAGAGGTGGTAGTTTTTGTTAATTAGCGATAAAAACAAATTGTTCTTTTACATTAAAAAGCTATTATCTTTTAATATTATCACAATTTGGTTCATTGACTATGATAATTTAAATCGCAAAGTAAAACAAAATTTGGGAATAAAACAAAATCTGTCATTTTTGTGAAATAAAAAGTATTTTGGGTTAATTTTGGTGCTTGTGAGACTTGTAGCATTTCAGAGGAAAATTTCCAATTATACTGGTTGTAGCCTTATTTTGTCCCTCCAAGAACCAATCACAAGTGTGTTGAACTTCATCCGCACAGGCAAAAACTATTATTTATAGTTTTATATCCGCACAGGCGCCACTATTATTAATAGGCACTTGTTCATTGTTGGCTTGCAATAGTCAATACCATAAGGAGGTATGATATAGACGAGGCTCCATTGTAGCCGTTGTTACTGACTGCGTGCTACATGACAGCCTGTGTAAAAATGCTCCAAGGGCTAAATGAATCACATTCAATGTTGAGCCCACAAAATAAACCTTGTGGGTAAACTATTTTAACAGGAACTGAAAGAACTAAATGTAACTGTAAAGGCAAAGAATGCCCTTTTTTAAATACTCATAAATGGAAAAACGGATACTTCAACTTCTCAAGACAGAAATACCAAGGCACTGACGATGAGAATAAAAGTTCTACTTTTCCTACCCCATGTGTTCAAGGTGGAATTCATGGTTCAAATTTGCAATGTACTTTGCAACCCATGTATACGATCTTGCAGAGTTTTTCAGCAACATTGAGGGTGGAAATTTTGGAACACTTTTCTTTAAAGAAGTCAGTGCTGCAATGTTTCAAACTATTAAGCTTCAAGCTGTTTGTGTTTGCTGTATACCACTAACTAATGGAGCTGACCACTTTCTTGGGAAGATCATCTTATCCCACCATACATGTACTCCGTGGGAAACTTAATGACATTTAGGTAACATTCAAACTTTCCAGCAAAGAAGTTTTTAACCAAATTGTGCTGAAAGAACTTCAACTTCCCACTAAAGTTAAAGTTGAAGTAAGTATTTCCCGTGCGTCTCAGCTGGCTTTGTCAAGTTGAACTTGATGATGAAAGACCCATGTCATAAAGTCATAGAAGGAACAAGATCATTGTTTGATCCTCGAAATGTATCCAAGAAAGTCATCATCTGAGCTTGTTAATGTAAAGAACTGTTTACCCTTCATGAAGAAGTTAGGATCACAGGAATTCCGAGATTCCCACAGTTGTGTTTGTCACTGCTGTTAAAGAACAGACTGGTAGGGAAGACTCTGTTAAACGCCCATAAACGGTTTGCGTAAGGTAATTTGTTCATTTTACATACTTCAATTATGTAATCTTCCTTCTTGAAATTTTATGTTTCTAAAATTATTTTCCTCATTTATTTTAGGAAAATCTTCAAGCAGCTTTTGAATGTAATATTTTGCCATGATTTCTTTGAAAGTAATTTTAAAAAAGCAGCAATTTTTCATATAATGTTATTACCTTAATTTCTTTCTTATAGGATTTTATGTAGTTATTATAAATATTTTCAAGCCCTAAGATTTTTTTTTATGATAGGTTGATAATGTTTAAACTGTAATGTTTGTGTTACATTACTTAAAAATATAAATACCTAAATTTAATTTTTCACTCTTTTTAGTTAATTGTTGTAAACATTCCTCAAAAAACTGTTTAACATTTGTATTTTTTCAGCAAATAAAATTAATTTACGATGTTTATTCTCCTTTCTTGTATTCCTATTGTTTAATTTAAAGTATTAGAAAGTGGTTACTCAACAAAGGCATTTGTTGAAGTAGGAAATATTTGTTTACTGTTAATATTTTATGTAGTTGTTATGAGTACTTTTGAGTCTTAAACTACCTTGTATGGTAAACTTAAAACATTTAAACTAAATATTAACAGTTATGTTGTCTTAAAAATCAACTCTGGTCCAGCTTTTGTTTCGTCAAGAATGCAGATCATAAACAAATTTCACATTTCAAATTAACAAAAAAGTGTCAAAAAATAAAACCATTTTATCATACCCATACTTATTCACCAGTCAGACTCAAACTTAATTGATAGTTATAAAGCATGGTGCTCACAAACTAATCCCTAATAGTCTTTTTCACTTATACTAATTTTTTTATTGCTATAATCTCTGCTTCGATTCAACTACGGATCTACGTGCCTATTCTCATTAATTTTCCTGTTCACTATTGGTTGTTAAACACAGTGAAAATGGTAAGATTAGCAAGAACTACAAGTGCTAAAAAAAGCGTTGGCTTAAATTCTATATTTTACTGAGTCCTGTATTTTTTGTGCAGTAGGGTTTTATCTGTCTCATGATTCACTAGTTATACAAAATTAATTTAGAATGAAAAGGACTTAAAGGGCTATTCACAGAAAATTCAATATATCATTTTATTTTAATATAAATATTGAAAAGATGAGGTGTTTTAATAAGAACTGTTAGGTACTTTTGAAAAAGTGAAAAATAAAAACAAATTTTCTGTGTAAAGGGTAGTTTGGGGTGGAGGATTTTTAAAGTTTTGCTTATGGAAACATTTTTTGTTATTTTGGATTTTCTCAAAAATGGCTCAAATTATTTTGATTAAAATACTATATGTTTAAGATATTTGCATGACAAATGAAATGTATATGCTGAATTTTCTGGAAATAACCTGTGAAATCCTGTTCATTCTGAATGATTTTTGTAAATTGGTAAACCATAAGAGAAAGACAGAATCTTGTACACAAAAATTATAGATCTTGTTGCAGCATGCAGTTTGTCAAATAAAAATTTTTTTGTGGATTTAAACATTTCTGAGGTATTCTTTGTTGTTGGTTTGAATTTTCAAATACTTAGAATTTTCTCAAAAGGTCAGTTGTTATAACTCCCTTCCCCTTTTTTGGTCATGCAAAGAGCATGGAATTTTAAAGAGATCACATCACACAAGCTATTTAAAAATCTGACTAACACTTTATCTACCGTATCCTTTTTATACCTACAACAAAATGTGCAAATGTGAATTGAAGGTTTACTTGGATTAACAAGCAATAGCTGGAGTAATAAGCTTTAGTAGGATTAGCTTGTAGAAGAGTGAGTAGGGAGAGTCATATAAATGTAACATACAAGATTTTTATTTGGTTGTGTAATATATTGTGACCTGGAAGTTTTGTGAATGTTATATTTTATAGGATGCTTTTGTATTGCCTCTTGATTGTTTTCTCATGCAGAATTTATTTTGGAACATATTGTTAGCAGACTGAATGCTTTTACGAGTGTTATAGTTTTGGAATATATTGCTAGATTCAAAATAGCATAAAGTAAAACTGCTCAATTTCATCACATGACATGGACTTAGACCTTCTTCTGTTCTCTTCATACACATTGTACATTTTTATTAAAGTGTGCAGATACTCAGGGTCGTACTAGATAGGCTATTGGTTGTTGTATTCCTGAATTCATAATTTGTAATAACTATTCCTTTCCATATCTCACATAAGAGATGCTTGAATGTCACTGTTAGTTTGTTCTCCTAAATTAATCACAAGTTGTCTTTTTTGCAGGCACATGTACTGAAGACAAAAAGTGTAGAAATTCTTCCATTTCCAATGATTGTAGCCACATTTGTTGTGTGCTTGCATTGGCTCATGTATGGTATGCTGCTGAAAAATCCCTACATATTGGTAAGCTTCCTAAATTTACCTTCAAATAAAAGTCAATTTAATGCTCAAATTGTTTTAGGTACTTAACTATAGTGTAAGCACATCAAGAAAGTGATTGACATTTGTTGAACACATCGGATAGAGCTTTAGAATGTTGGGAGTGGATCGAAGGATCATAGTGGTAGTCATAGCGATGTGTATTTGAACCAATTAAAGCTAAGACATTTCCATAGCAGCTGTGTGTAGCATCACTGCATTGTCAGTACATCACACATGATTAGCTTGTGCCTAACCTGTGTAGGTTACAGTAACACAGACTTAACTCATTATTATAAATCTGCAGTATAATAGTATATTATGCATATGCCTTGTGGAGTTCCTCAAGCTTCTGTATTAGGGCCTTTCTTATTTCTGTTGTGTATGAACGTTTTACCAGCTTATCTTCAACAAAGTAATTTGGTATTGCCTGCTGATGACACTTCCATTGATATTTTAGGTAATAGTAAAGAAGAAATGGAATCTAACATATCGCTGTAGAGCAAAAAATTCAGGAATGGTTTCTAGAAAATAAATTAATTATAAACAAAGAAAACTCTGTTGCTATTTCTTTTTGTCACAGTCAAAACCCTAAAGATTATAAACTACAAATAAAAATAGACAATCAAGTAGTACAATATAAACCGTCTACAAAATTCCTGGGTATATGCATCAATGAACATCATAAGTGGAACACACATGTTGAAAAGCTGGCACCCAAATTAAGTCAAATTTGTTTTGTATTTAGGACTATAAATAAAGCACTTTAAGGAATTTGTATTTTATATATGTTAATAGTTTATTGAAATTTCATGTAATATTTTGGGAAAATTCTGACAGAGGAAATATCTTTAAACGACAAAAATGTGTAGGTTAATGATGGGTTTAAGTAAACTCATTTATGTAAAATATATTTCATTTACTGTCAATATTTCCTTTTCCATGTGTATACAGGGGGAAAGTGAAATAGTCCTGCGGATTGGAGGAGGTGGGAGAGTGGATGTAGATGAACAAAAACCTCCAATACTTTTTTGTAATTAAATGCACCGTTAACTAGATGATCATCTTTAAAAGTAGGAGTATTTGGCAATGTGGCGCAACTTGTTCATTGAATAGTCTGCTTCTACTGGCGTGCCTTGAATGATTCACCACTCTATAAAACCATTTAAGTAACGTTGGCCATGTATCAAATTCAGATGTTTTATTGCTGGTGCATGAAACATGATTATACTCAACAAATCGTAAAGATATTGGAACATTATATTGTATTTTTGCCTCAAAAATTCCGGGAAAAAGTCAGGTTATTGTTCACTGCACCGTATGTAAACATTACCTCGAATTCTACATTCCCACATAATTAAAAATATTTTATTTGATAGGTTTAAAGGCCTGACTATCTGGCCTATTCTGTTTGAGAGGCTTATGCAATGGTAAGGTAACAAACTCACGTGGAATTGTTATTGATATTAAATAGTTTTAAGGTTTGTGTACACATACACATGTATGTAGTTTGAAAGGTACATTTTAATTATTACGCAATGCCGTACTGCAGTGATATTTATGTGACAATGCAATGCTCTACTTGAAATGAAAATAAGCATTCCAAACATTATGGCACTCTTATGTGAAACACCTCTATTGCTATTACCACCATTATTCTGTGTTGAATTTAGCAATGTGATACTAATAATTGCTAAACATTTAGGAAAGCATAATTTATAATGGGAATTTATACTCCACAGCAATATGCTTAAAGGAAATTTTTGTGCAATTGTTTATAGTTTTGGCCAACCGGGAAGTGTATGCTTCTATTTAATTTTTAATATACGTGTTTTAAAATGGGACTAATGTGCTTCATGCCAGCAAGTACACCTCATTAATTACTGCTCTAAAAAGAAATCTGTATAACATGATGCAGAAGTTTTTAGAAGCAATTTCACCAATGGTTACTCCAATATGATTTAACAATAAGCTTATGAGTGCAATAAAACTTGACTTGCTGAAATTTGCAACACTAACATTACTGATAAGATTTGTGTGGATGAGTATGTGTGATAGATATAAAAATATTTAAAAAAAAGTGGGTAAACAAAATTGATACTGCTCTTTGTGCTTATTGAATACCACAGTCATGAACTACCATTATTTACTTGGTAGCTTTAGAAACAAAAAAATGACCATAACCTTAATCACTAGCATTTATTAGCATTCACAAGTATGGAAAAACATTGGGATTAATGTAAAAATATTTGAAATAAAAGTTTAGAGGAAGTGTTCCATATGTCTACCATTTGCTTGTAGACAGGCTTCACACCTTCTTAATGGCAGCAAATATGTCTGCACTTGGCAAGAACCTGTTAGGAAATCTTTCACCATAAAGCCGTTGAGCAGATTGGGAATTGCACTGCGTTTCTCCGTAAATTAAGATCATGTCCAAATATTTGGACATTGAAAATTGTGGCATTGTGTATGTTGTTCTGTAACAAGATTTTCTGTCGTTTGTTTGTTTTTAATCCATGCCTTCTTTAACTGCTCTGATCTTAACTAGTGGCTTGGAGTGCTAAATGAGCAGGGGAAGAGAAAGGTTGTGTTAGCAAGGAGTGCTCTCACAGAAGAAGAAAAGTGAAACAAGGGACAATGGGAGTTGAAATTACAGTATACAGAATGAGAATTTGACTGTTTATGGCAAAAAAGCATACCAAATGTAAAACTGATCAAAACATGATGATGAATTGGCTGACAACAGGAAGTGTGATACTTACGCTCCTAGTGATTGGAGGGATCGAACTAAACCCAGGTCCAAAGGATATGCAAGAAATGATAGAGGATCTCGTAGAAAAAATCAACAACATGAATGGAATGGAACAACGCATAAAAGATAACTTAAATAAAGTAGCTGAAGAAATAAAAGAAAATGTTAGTAAAGACGTGCAAGGAATAAGCACAGAAGTAGACAGAATCAAAGAGAGGATGGAAAGAATAGATGAAAGGAGGAGGAGATTCAATTTGGTGTTCACAGGAGTTGAACAGAGAAGAGGTATCTGACCATATGAAGAAATAAGGAAAATTTTAACAGATAAACTAGAAATGGATCTAATAGGATGGGAGATTGTAGAAGCATATAAAGTGGGTAGACAAGGCAGGAAAAGACCAATAATAGTGCAATTTGCAACATCCAACATAATATACAAAATCCTAGGAAGGTCAAAAATGCTAAAAGGAAGTAATATATTTATAAACAAAGACTTAACTCCAGTCCAGAGGGACCTAGAAAGAAGCCTAATACAGAAGATGATGAAGGCAAGATCAGAAGGTAAACGAGCATTTATTCGAAACCTACAGCTTTGGATAGATGATGTAGATGTAACATATACCGGCAAAAAGGATCTATGGTGGAGAGAACCAGAACGGAAGGAAACAAGTCAGCAAAATAGTGGTGAACGAAGCAAATTAACACCAGACGCAGCCAATGGAAGTACAAAGTAAACAGAAGAGATCAGCTCTGGCAAAGGGGAGAGCAGCAATGACAGCTGTTAGACAATGTTTATTTAAAATGCCAGAGTTGGAGATGAAATGGTTGGAAAGATTATATAATTCAGTGGTTGAGGCACGAATGTTATATGGGATTGAAGTATGGGGGCGGAAAACGGGTGGGAAGTGGTGGACATGGTCCACAGAATATTTTGTAAAGAAGTACTGGGGTTGCCAACAGCTACAGCAAATGAAGTGGCTCAAATTGAAATGGGACGAGTAACAAGAAAAGGAATGGTTATGGAGAGAGCCTTGAAATATTGGCACAGGATTTTGAATTCTGATGACAATAATTTATTACAACAATGTCTAAAATACCAAGAAATTAGTTTAAAAAATCTGATGGGTTACACTCACATGACTTTCTCTACTCTTGTACAATCTAATTTTACAAACGCTTATTCTCCATATGGTTCATGTTAATCGAGATATCGAGATGTCAATCTTATTGGTAATTTTCTTGTAGATGCAAGGGAAATATGGTAGCTTTTAAGCGATAGTCAAATATTTTAACACTGGTTGCTATGTGGCGCATTCCATTCTCTTTGCATGTCCAGGACATAAAAAAAATGAATAACGAATGTGAGAAAAAGTATAAGTATTGTAAAATTGAAGGAAATAACAAGCAATATCTCGAAAACGGTTCACTCAACAAAAGAAATGTATATGACATAAGTTGTGTATTTTAACGCGATCTACATTTTTTGTGTAGTAAAATTTTGTCTATCTCTTATGGTTTACCAGTTATGCAAAAGTCGTTCACAATGAAGAATACTTTTGGAGACATTCCCAGAAAATTCGAGATATACATTTAATTTGTCATGACATTACCTTAAACATATGATATTTTCATCAAAATCGTTAGAGCCATTTTTGAGAAAATTAAAATTTTCGAAAAATCTTCCATGTAAAGGGTAGTCTGGGGTGAGGGGATTTTCTTGAAAACCTTCGTGTCGCATCTCTGGAAGATACTGAACCTAAATACCAAGTTTGGTGCTTATCCGACTGTTCGTTTTTGAGTTATGCTGTTCACAGACACACACACAGACACACACACACACAGACACACACACACACAGACACACACACACACAGACACACACACGGACATGTTTCCAAAAATGCTTTTTTTGGATTCAGGAGGTCTCAAAACATGTATTTCCGGTGAAATCTCGGTATCGAATTTTTGGGTGGAATGCAATACTTCCCCTACTTACTATACGTAATAGAGAAAGTAAAAATACGGGCTGGGTAAATGAACTAAGAAATAACCTTGAGAATAATGGCATGGGAGATGTTTGGAGGAAAAGAGATGCAAATCACAAAAGTTTTTGGAAGAGTATTAGAAGAAGATTTGAGGACATCGAGATACAACAATTATTTAGTCAGATAACTGAGAAGAGATCTTTGATTTTTTATGTTAACATAAAAAAACACTGGGAAAGAGAGAAATATGTAGACAACACAAATAAAGAAGAAAGAGGAGGTATAGCATGGTTAAGGGCAGGAATATGGAGGCTAAAAGGGAAGCGAAATGGCTATGCACAAGGTGAATGTCCATTATGCGGGGAAAGTGAAGATATACAACATATTATATTTGAATGCAAATAAACAGAGATTTGGAGAAAGAGAGTTTATGGTATGGAATGAATAGGAATAAAGATATACATACAATTCTAGATAAAAACTATAAAAATATGGGTAAATACTTATTGAAAGTAAAAAATAAATGGATATGGACGGTTAAGAGGAAAAATAATGTAAATAAAAATAAATATAAGAACTACTAAATGTATCTACATGTAACTGTAATTCACAATGACTGCTCATCTTAGTGGCCAGGGCCAAATAAAGAAGGCAGTCTAAATATGTAATAACTTAGTGCTCAAATAAATTATTATTATTACTACAACTAGTGGCTTTGACAAAAACTATTTGCATGCAATTAAGTGAACATCCCCCGTGATCCGCACCGATATTGGAAGAAAGTAAATGCAGCTGATGCAATGTTGCCAGTTCTAACAGAAGTAAGGAGACAACAAATTATGGACTTTTTAAATTTAATTTATACAAAAACCATTCATTCTATTGAAATATGCCAAAGGAAAAAGATGTCAATTTTCTATGAATATAGTCATAAATTAAGAACCTTTAATCAACAGTAATCCAGCAGGGTGATGATATATTTTTTGGATGAAGGCATTTTTTTTTCTTGAAAATGGTGCACTTAATTACAAAGAAGTGTTGAAGGTTATTGTTCATCTACATCCACTCTCCCACCTCCCCAGTCTGCAGGACTATTTCACTTCCTCCCTATATATATACTAGAAGTATGTATGTTAGAAAGCACTTGAAACAATTTGAAGTTAATTTTGAAAAACATAAATACAACACCAGGAGTAAAAAGCAGCTAAATATCATCAGTCATAACACAATCTTGTTCAATAAAAGCACCAACTATGCTGGTATTAAATTATATAATAAATTGCCCGAAAAACTCAAACTTGCCATCTCAGAGTATATATTTAAAAGAAAGGTAAAACATTTCTTGTTGCAGCATAGCTTTTATTCCATAGAAGAATTCTTATCATCTTAAAACATTGTATTGTATCTTATATGACACTATGTATTATTTTTCAGTTTTATATATATTATATTATTTGCATTGACAATACCACAAATTAATGTAATTCCCACGGTTGAAATGAAATGAAACGAAACAAAACGAAACGGTAGTAAAAGTGTTAATTATTATTATAATCAAGTTCCATATAACTGTTTTTGGTTGACCACATTATAATTTCCAAACTTTGGGTTTTTTACTACAAGATTTTACCTTGTTAATTGCGTGTAATTAAATGCTGATCAGATGGCAGCACTGATAGCAGGACCTTAGCATGTTTGTGAGTAATGCAGATGGCAGCACTATTGAGAGTACACTGTATATTGATTTTTTGCAGGTAACGTAAAAGCAACACATATTGAAGCAAAGGAAATGAACTCAATTTATTATTAGAATATTGAAATTACAATGAGCAGAATTTATTTTATTTTCAATACACATATTTCATTGTTTATATGGGGAATGGATCCATCTTGGACTGCTGCTTTGAAGGTGTTAAAAGGTAGGGGAGCTATAATCCCGCCAAGTAAGATCTAATGGAGTTGCTAAAGTATTATGGATGCCATAACAGTTCAGTTACATCACATGCAATCAGTGTATTATAGTGTAATTGGCCAAAAACAAGCAGTACTTTCCTATAGCTTCTGCTGCATTCTTGCATCAGCTTAGAAGTTTCTTATGCAGTGAGAAGTGCATTTGCATCATCCCATTTGTGTCATTATTGCATCATAGGCTCCATGTATGTGGGTGAGAGAGAAAGAAATCGTAGTAGTAGTAGTACTAGTGGCAGTGGCAATGGTAGTAAACTATTGCTCTATAATGCAGTTATTTCATTAATAAGCACAACACGATTGCTGTTGTATACACCTAATCCTAGTGTGCTCACGATAAGTGGCAACGTCACTTTTCTCTCTTCAAATGTCAAGTCACTTTCTTGAATTGCAGATTATAAGTGCATGGATTATTATAAAGGTGATGCTTTTATAGTTTTTGTTAGGTTTTCAAAAACTCTTTAAGTAAGCCTAAAGCATTATTACTATTTTGTTTTGATGATACAGATGTTCTGAAGTTGCAAATTAGAGCTATTATTATGTTCATCATTACTTTGTCTAATGAATTTGTTTATATCTATCAAAGTATTGTCTACTTATTAAACAGGGCTGTTTTTATAGGTAAAACATTAATTATTTCCCAAAGATAAATATAAAAGAATAAATGTTAAGAGCTTTTATTATTATCTTAAATGTTGCCATGCTAGATTATTGTGTTTGAAATTTCTGGGACTACTTTAAGGACAGGAAAATTCCAGCATCTTTTCTTCCTCTTGTGAATACAATGAAGTAGTGTTCCTATATCCACCAGTGAGTGGAACATGGACTTTCTCAAATGAATCATGCTATCATACCCACAAGAGCTGCATTGCACCTTTCCACTGTTATCCTTATCACTCACATAATTCAAGTTATTAAATCCACCATGAAGCTATATAAAGGTATGGTTTATTGTAATTGAAAGCAAGACATCTCACCGAGAAGATGAAATGACTAGGATATTAACAGACTATTTACAATTTGGAAGTTACTGTTATGTGCTAGTTAGTCCTAATATTTACATTACTATATCTATCACCACTTCTCTCTCTATAGGAGGGAAACTTCAAATAAAATAGATGGTTATTGCTCAGATGAAAGTATTTCTATACTTCGTTTATTTTCACATAAGCAATTTCCATGTAAGTGTTTTCCAAGGTGCAATTTTCTGAATATCTTTACTTATACAGAGAAAAGATACTAAAATGTCATGATCCTTATACTTAGATGCGTTTATAGGAAAACCTTGATTATCCATGACCTAATTAGCCAGTATTTGGGTAATCTTTGTGACATGCAAAGTGCAAATTTCTTCATGGAGGAACTTCCCACCAAATTTTGGTCACAAAAATAATTTTTCATAAATGCTTCTTGCAAAAATTAAAGTTAACTGCTAGTTTTAACTGCAAGGCTGAAACCAAATGACAGATTCATTTATTTAAATTATAGGGGAGCAAGGCTTGTATGACTGGAATGGATGGCCTGGTTACTTTTCTAAGGATTATATTGGAAAGGAGGTAGTAAAGTGTACAGTAGTATAGCTTCACAAGCAGGGATGTCCCAACTGTATTGCTTTGCCATTGCAAGACCTTGGCTTGCTTCAAATACAATGAAGCGTGTAATGAAACTTTTTCTGCAAACATTCATCTCAATTAACCTGTATGATTAGTTTGTAGAAAAGATATAAAAATAAATGGTTATGGGTAGAGAAAGCCATGTGAGTGTAATGCACCAGATGTTTTGAATAGCAATTTCTTAGAGGGGCTTCCGAAAATTCACAAACCAGAATGTTATTTAGCTTTCTGCTGTCCATTTTGAGCCCTAATCACAATAGGGGCCAGTTTCACAACTGATGTTAAAAATATTCTTAACATCTTGTTTGTTAACAATATGGTCAAAGTTTAACATAGTGTTAAAACTTTTGCATTTTATCAAGCTTTTACAGCCATTTGTTAGCTATTGTTAACATAAAAGACAACTCTGAACGTTAGCTTTAGAGAAGGCGACGACCAAACTATACTGCTTCTGAATGTGCTCAATGCACTTTTGTCTAAGTATTGCAGCATTCTCTGTGTCCCCAAGCTCGCGGGTTCAAACCTGGCAGAGGGTATGGATTTTTTCGAGCATAAAAATCCTTAGCATGGCTTCCTTCAGAAGGGAAGTAAAGTCGGTGGTCCCATGTCATAGATTTATGGCATGTAAAAGAACCTCAAGCCTGATAAAAAGGCCTCTGAGCAAAATTTCTTGTCTTTAACGCCCTATATAGAATGGGACACTAAGAACCATAGTAGTAAAGAGCATCCATAAATAATAATAAAAAAACTCTGTGTCAGTAGCAGACAACTAATATTTACATTCATGGCAATTGCCATGTGATGTTCCAGATTGTTTGAGGTTAGAATCATGATGTCAATTGAAATAAATGTTTCACCATTTGAAACGTGTTAATTAAGAAATGGTTATGAAGTATAGACATAACATCAAGTGCGAAAAAGCTGATGGTCTCACATTAAAGGATAAGACTGCACCCTGAGAGAAAATCCATGAGTAATTTAATTGGAATGAGCACGTTTCTGCCAGGTCCAGTAAACAAGTGTGTTTATGCTAACATAAAAGTGCAGCACCAGAAATGTTAGTTGCAAAGATCATTTAGAACAGTTTAAAACTGCTGGTGAACATTGCATTGAAATTAAGTGGATGAAAATGTGTTATTGCTGATTAAGGATCAAGCAGACCCAAACAAAAATACTGTTTGCTTCGGAAGCCTTCTGGAAAATTTCCACAAATGGTAGCTTTGGAAATATCAACATTATCACCTACCAAGTAAATGAAAAATTCCAGTAGCATAAAATCTCAAGGTAATCAACCCTTGTAGGATAGGAGAAGGAGGCATGCTTCTGTTGGAAGTATTCTAACCTCTTGTATTTCCCATAAAACCATGCTCATGAACCCTTGGACAGTCTGTATCACTTTAATTCCTCCTTTTGCAGGGTATCAAATTTATTATGATGCACGACTGCTCTTCTAGGAATGGCATTGAAAATGCCAAATATAGCAAACTCGCATCAATAGCTTGGTTTGTGGCAGCCATTTTCTAACTTCTAACATCTGTTAAATACCTTAACACAGGGGTACGGCAATGTTAACACAGAGTTTAACAACTTGTTAAAGTTGACATCGTTTGATGAAATGGAATTTAACTTCAGTGTTAAACCAGTTTAACATTCTGTTAAAATTTAGCATCTGTTGGTCAAACCGGCCCTAGAAGATGCTGATTTGTTACAAAGGCAAGAGCTGGTCAGTGAAGAGTTGCAATGAAAGCTAATACTGATGGAAAGCAACACACATTCTGCCATGTAGAGGCACTGGACAAAAAAAGGCCCTTCTTGTAACAGTAAGACCTGAAAAATGTTTTTCATTTTCTGAATATTGTAAATCTTTTAATGTGTTAATTTAAGAGGTCATATGCCTATTTTAGTTGCTTATTAAACTTAACCTCTCCATTGGATAATCAGGGTTTACACTAAATCCACTATTAATAGTATCTTTGATTAATCTTACAGCATAGAAATATAGTATATACAGGAGTACCATTTGAGTTGAGACTGTACAATATCTCCAAAACTTTGCTTTGTAGTAAGACATTTTTTGAATAAAACTTGCTTGATATTATAGAGGAAAGTAAATGCCATTATCCATGTTTTATTTGGAGGACATTGTGATTGACCCTAATTGTAGGTTCCCATTTAAAAAATTAAATTGACCCTAAAATGACTATCACAACGTTCTCCAAACAAAACATGACTAATGGCATTTACTTTCCCCCATAATATCAAGCAACTTTTATTCAAAACATTTCTTTCTACAATGCTTAGTTTTGGAGATATTGTAAGCCTCAACTTAAAATGCTCTGCCCTATATTTATTATACAAGGGAGTAAAACAAATATAATTTGTACTACTGATTTCCAATTTCTTTACAGGTACCAAATGGTATAGGGGCACTTCTGGCGTTGTTTGAACTGTCATTATTTCTTATTTATCCCACATAATCCTGAGAGTTTTAGTAGTTTTTCAATTTGTAAGTGGTTATAATAGATTTCTTAATTTGAATATAAATGTGAACAACAACAGTATTAATACTTAAGAGGCAGTATATTTTTAAAATATGTTGGAATATCAAAAGATGAAAGAAATAGGCTTGTGCTCTATGAGGAGATAAAAATAATTGTTTTATATGCAAGTTGAAGTTTTTGATGTTTGTAAAACATAGGGATCTCGAAAATTTGCATTTTTTCTCTTCTGCAATTAATTATACATGACATTCTGGTTATATTATGTGGCAAAAGAAACAATGCTTTTTTGCTATGTTGTGCAGGATGTTGGAAATTAACAAACCATGTACATTCTTGGAGCTTGTTTCTAAAGATACCAAATCCATTCATTATTTTAAAAATGGGTTTTAGGTGGCAGCAACAGTAAAGTTTGTTTGTTTAATCACATTGATTACACCAAATGAACAACATGATTTGTACATGTGTAATAGTCAATCCTGTTTAAATTTTTTTAAAATGATAGAATACATAAATGGTATTTGCCAAGTTCACTCTTAATATCTGCTTCATATATTTTAATTCTTTAATTTATAACTGTTGAAAACATAAACAATTTCAGACAGAATTTATATATTTAGGAACTAAACACTGTGATGCAATGTACATTACAGTAGACTCTCAGTTATCTGTGATAATGGAGGGAAATGCTACTGCAGGTAAAACAAACATTATTTAATTCAAAAACAGTCAAAACCCCTATAGTATGCACTAATGTGAGATGTGTTTATACATTATATTAAGATAGTTACAATGCAGAAATTACTATTTAACTCACCATTTTGTAGAAAGTGTCTCCTTTGGTGCAATCTACTTAGCAAGCACCCTTTAACAATTATTTTGCATTTCAAGTGTTTTTAACAATATTGTAGTAATTACTTAACAAAAATAAGCCATTTACACTTCATAAAAACTTGACTGTATTCTGCTCCATTTACACAAACACATCAGTAAGATTTTTAAAATCCTACAGCAAAAGCTTTTGATTAAGTTCTGTTTTAAAGAAGCACATTCTTTTATTCATATCACACTTCTTAATTTATGAAGCATTAATACAGCAAGAAATACTCTTGCTGAGGTAATCTAGCAAATCGTCTGTCTATTCAAGAGCTGCTGAATGACAGATACGCTTTTCTGTGATCATCTCCATTGTATTCATGTAAACCATTCTTCTCACCCCATGCATGCATCAAAATTTCATCATCAGTACCAACTACGCGACCTGGCAGAGTCAGTCAACTGCAAACTGTTCTTCAGTGTTCTCACTGTCCATGTTTTTGCAGCCAGTTGGAACTTTTAATGCACAAGTTGCGGTTAATATTTCCGTTCCTTTACATATTCTATTTGAAGGGTGAATGGAGAGAGAGCAATAAAGTACCATAAAAGTGAAAGCTTATTCGGGAAGACCTATTGTACAGTCCTTAGTAAGCAGTACACTGAAGCCCTTAAGGCTGGTTCACAACCAACGAGAGCGGTAACCAGAACGAGAAAGTTGAAATACATGTATTCAAATGGGAATGTTCACAACTGACGGGAAGCCTTCCCGGGGAACGGGAAAGAAGAGTTGCCCAACTTTTAACTTTCTCGTTCTCGTTCCCGGGCATGGCATATTAGATCCCTATTGTGCATATTAGACTCTTCACTCTAGAGGTTATTCTAAGCGGCCGTGACATGAAACAGCCACTAGTGCTCTCTATAATCGCAAGCTGGAAACATGAAAGTGGAAGGAATTAGTAGTAAATGTGCTTCCTAACCTCATCCCGACACCCGCAAATCTAATCAGCATTGGTTCCTCTGGTGAAGGGATCATTTGTAGTTTGTTTATATGCAACTCAAAACTGGCTATTACCTAAAAAACAATGGCAAAAGTTACAAAGAACAGCTAAAACCGGTGGAAATGAAAAAAGAACAATAAACAATTTTAATGTATGCTATTAAATAAAGGAATGAAAGTTTGGCATAAGTAGAGGGATCGGAAATGTAATGAATATGCATTTAGATAATGTTTAATTGAATTTTGACATTGGCTTGGCTAAATTGGAAGTAGGTGAAAAAATGTCATTGGTCAGTTAAAAACAAATGAAATCCCAATGCGTAAAATCGACTTTCACTTTGTGATCAATATGCATTCCCGTTCTCATTACCGGGCTGTTGTGAATAAAAATTTCTTGCTTCCCATTCTCGTTTCCGTTCTGGTTACCGTTACCGGGTGGTTGTGAACCAGCCTTTAGAGGCACATAGAAGTCACTTTGGAATGCAAACTATACAAACTGATAAAGGAATTAAAAAATCTTAAACTAGTCATGGATAATCTGCAAAGCAGTTAATCTGCCTGTGGGTAATCAAGAATTTACTGTATAAACAATTTCATATTGAGATGAGCTGAAAATTCTTATGCTTCACAAACCTTGTTCATTTGGTGAGCATGTTTTGCCATCACTTAATGGCACCCTCATCTATGGTTGACTGGCAGAATTTCCAGTGCTGTCCTAGGCATTTCTTTGGGAGGCATGTGGTGGAGGTTTTACAAATTTCAGTAGCAAGTATCTTACGTCAAAGTTCAAGAAGTCTTCAGGTATATTTTATCTCAGCCGCTTAGATCTGTGGTTCTGTTGACTGCTTTTAGCAAATAGGTTTCTTGTTTTATCTGGTGATGCTTTTCCCAAAAATGTGATGCTACTGCCAGTGTGCCTATTTCTTTGTTATTTATATTCCTTAAGTCATGTGTCTATGTTTAATTTTATTTTTCCAATATATACTTCCTCACAGTCAGAGTACCTAAAAACATCTATGTATTAGGTAAAACAGTAATTACTGTAAAATTTGCCATCCAATCCTAAATATTCAAATTGACAATAATCTTGACAGGCTGATAACAGTGAAATTATTTATTTGTAAGTTCATACATAAAGTTCTATTCTTAGTGCAATATAAACAGTTCCTTTTTGTTTCACTGTGTTGTATTTACATAGTTTTTGATTGCAAGTATTTGTAGCTTTTGTTCTTAATATAAATATTATGTGCTAGTAGCATTTGTTTATTTTTAGAAGAATTTCTATTCAAACTACCCTAAATTTTTAAATTAGTAGCAAGGAAATTTGAAATATGTTAAGAAATTTTCTTCAAATCCATACACATGGCAGTTTATATAAAACTTAACGTTTTAGGATAATCTAGAGCCACAGAAACTTCATTTTGCACCAGTTTCAAACATATTTGTAATGTGGACAGCTGTTTTTTGAACTCATAGAAGTATATAGCTGTAATTGTGTAGTGCAATGGTTCACAAGTTGCTTCCTACATCCAGATAAATAAAGAAACAAATTTTAGTATGGTGAACACATCTAAAATGAGAATCATTACTGCACATTATCTAAGTTTTTATTATAGATTTCAGTTTTATATCAGCTTGTCAAAATGCACTACATCCAAAGCTAAGTTAAAAATATCTCAAAATAAGACATGGGATGCCTTAAATTGCATAAAAACTCCAAGAAGATGGCTTTTACTTTGCTTTATTAAACCATCCCATTAGATTTCGTACTTTCTGAAAACAGACTCCTAATTTGTCTGTTCTTTGGTAAGTGAAGGAATAAAACACTTAGACCATTCTTGTTATTATTTTAAGAACATCATATATGACTTATCAAAAGACTTACTTTTATATGTTAGTAGCAAGTCTGAATTTTGTTTTGATTTTACATGCAGATTTTATACAAAAATCTGATACAGCAAATGAGTTAACTTAATCTAGCTTTACCAATTGCTGTTAAATGAACATACTTTGAGTAACAAAAACTCAGAATTTCAATCACCGCTCATACTTGCATTAGAAGCCAAGAGAAGTAAGTTTTCTAATGTGTATGCCCAGAATCTGTTTGAATGATACAAATTAATAGAAGATAGTTGAGATGACTTACACACTCCTACTGCTTCAGTGGTCTGTGAAACATATCCTCAAAATTTTGGGTAAGAGAAGCAGTAAGAGAGTGTTTAGTCACCTCAGTTATCTTCTATTAATCTTCACTGTGTTTAGTTCCATCATCTTATGGGAATACAAACTACAGTAAAACCCTACTTAACCAAACTGCATTTAACTGAAATGGTGAAGGAAAAAAAACAAAAGTAAGAAAGAATGAATCAGCAGAAAAATGCCAGATCTTCAGATTTGCAATGGCAGCATTGCTGTGACAATTGGCAGTGTTCTTTTGCCCCAACCTTAAATTCTAATACAGATACTTGGTATTTTAAGCAGTTAATCTTCACCCCCCTGCTGTACATTCCAAGAAATATTGTGACATTGCAACAAGTGTAAACTGCTTGCACACACATTCAGTGTTAATTTAATGTTGGTGTTGGTCAGTTTGGGTTTACTTCTGTTTAAGATGTCAGCACTTAGTAACAGGTTCCGTAACAGGTGTAGGATTAAAACGATCATTAGAGGCAATAGGCATGTTTTGCAAAGATGGGTCTTAAGATAAATAAAACTAAATCTAAGATTATGGTACTGAAAAAAGGAAAAGGTTAGAAACTAACAAAACAGGAGAAATGTTTAGAAATGTGGGAAGCTTTAGAAATAGAGGTAGTCAAGAAAATTGATACCTTGTAGTTAGATTATCTAGCAATGGAAAAATGGAGTAATCAGAAAAGGGAAGCATTAGCAGAAGGAAAAATGGCTATGAATGTAATTAGATCTTGTGTAAATAAAATACCAAATATGCAAATAAATGGGTGTAAAGAGTATATGGCTCAGTAGTAGAGAGCAAAATGATATATAGAATAGCAATTTGTGGGCCAGACGAAGGATGGAAAGCAATAAATGTGATAGATTATTTTATAGACTTGTCCTAGGGTTTCCTAGATCTTCGCCTACTGAGGTTGCTTTAATGGAACTAGGAAGAATACCTAGTCTATAAAAGCAAGTGATGGAAAGAGTACTAAATATTGGTGCAGAATATGGAAGCTAGATAAGCAGAACATTATCAAACATTGTTTGGTAACACAAGCAAGAATGGACTTCCATCCAGTCGTAAAAATTTACTTCGCACTTTGGCAGTAGTAGGCACCTTGTGTCTGTGTTGTTCATATGGAAGAGCTGCCAATATCTGAACAAAAAACGTACCGGTGGTTACACCAGCACTGGAGCGAAGTGAACGTGCATTCCTTAACAATGTTTGTAATTCGCTATTTATATAAGCTAGGTTTCTGATTCATGGGAGGTAAAGTTAGGTTTAGTTTTTTTATATATATAAATGGTTAATTAGCAACCAGTGATTACACCAAAGGTGCGTTCCTTAACTATGCTCATGTTTCGCTATTTATATAAGCTTAAGCCCCTTGTACACGATCAAACTTTTTTCCAATTCAAGAGTTTACAAGAAAAATTGCCAAACATTTTTCAATATGTGACAAGATTAGACAAGACTTGTGTATTTACAAGTTGTCTTTTTTCAAACTGAAACTCTTCAGAACAGATTAATAAATAATTTATCACGCACAAAGCAATTTGCTATTTGTGTCACAGTATAACAGTTTGCAATTAAATACCGTTCTTTACTAATATTATGTAGTGCACTTTCACGTATCATATCCAATAAAATCACATTACGATTATGGAATACAATGGAAATAACACCAACTGATAGGTTAACCACACTATATAACATTGCATTAATGTATACTTAGTTCGGAAATCTGCCTGGCAATTATTTCTTCATATGCCTTCATCTTGCGGTAACCCACAAGAGTCCTAGACATACGGACATGTATAACCTAATCAGTTCGCATACCTGGCCAGGTAACCATTTTTGTTTACTTTTCGCTTTCCGCCATGTTGCAGATTTCGTGATGCACTGTAAATACTCGTATTTCGTTGGCTAAAGTCATCAAATCATTGTCAAATCTTTGATCATTTAGAACATGTCCTTATTTGCTTTCAAGACTTTCAAAGAGTTTAAAAATATTGGAAGCAATTTGACAAGAAAAGTTGTAAAGTTATGACAACTCTTGAAAGGTCTTGTAAAGTATTGAATTTGACAAAAATTTGATCGTGTATAAGGGGCTTAAGGTTTCTGATTCATGGGAGGTTCAGTTTAGTTTTTTTTAATATAAACTTAGATTAATTTTCCCTAATAGAGTGTGTTTTGGAAGAAGAAGAAGAAAAATTGCTATTTTCATGGATTTTGCTAATACTCGTGGGTTGGCACTTTCTCCCCACATGCATACTAGTAGCAAAAGGAGCACTTTGTTGATAATTTAGTGACTTATTTCGTATATAAGAAAGTGTTTTAAAAGGGGACAGCAGGTGGGTCACAGGCTTCTAAACTCTTCACATCTCATTTTAAGTTGTGTAATAAGTGCCTTTTCCTTCCCTAAATAATAATTTTGCAGCATTTCTATTGCCAGTTATTTATGGAACCGTTACAGCAAGAATTAAGGGGAAAGAGACTTGGACAAACAAGATTAAAAATATTCTGCAGGAAATTGATATGGGATCAACATGGCTAGATAGGGAGAGAATGGGAGAGGGATTTTGGAAATAGAAAATGCAAGAATAGAGGATATTGATAAACAGGAATTATGGACTAATCTCAATAACAAAAGATTTCTGAAACTATATAGAACATTGAAAAATGATTGGGATAAATATATCGAAATTTGTGACAGAGAAGGATTGGCATGGCTTAGAACAGGAGTAATATACTTAGTGGGATAAGAAATGGGCATATTAAGGAAAATAGTCCATTGTGCAAAGAAGCAGATAGCACTAGGCATTGCATTCTGGAATGCAAGTATACAAAATTTTGGAAGGATAAATTCCTTCTACAAAAGTGGGAAAACTTACCAGATGAAAAAAGGAGGAAGAGAAGAATTTTGAACTTAAGATCAAAATAAAACAAAACTTGGAAAGTTTATTGATAGGGCAAGACAAAAATGGCAATGGAAGATGGACAATATAAAGAGAATAACAATGTTGATAATACTGTATGAAATTAGTAGGAGATAAACAAGCATATTCAAATCTTTAGATTCTAGGATTCAATATAATTATAACCTCATTATATACACAACCTGGTGTTAAATATAATGGGGTGTGGAAGAAATGCTATAAGTCTTATAGTAGTAAGTTAATTTGTATTTTGTAATCAAATAGATGTAGGAAAGGATGGTAAATAAACTAACTTATGATGTCAGCAAAAGAAACAAAACATAATATGCATTGAACAGAAACTTGAAGCTGTTAAAGATAGAATGACAACAGATGAGGGATTCAAAGCGCTAGAGTAAGAGGAAACTGCAGATTCGTATTCAAATCTTAATGGGAAATATTGAATTGGGAACATGCACGAGAGTTAAAAATATCTTTAATGAAAAGCTCTTCCTCAAATTAACAGAAAATGATATTGCATTGTAAGTTACGTTCTTTTGAAATCAAGGAAAAAAATACTTTAAATTTCTATTTCAGAAGGCACTGGAAAATGCTTCTGATGCAAACGGCTGAGTTGTAACATCTCTGTCTAGAACGAACTGGTTACACTATATGCTTGTGTATGGTGGATGTATATTGTTGGTTAGAGCTTTATTTTCGCATTTTTTTTTATTATCAAAATGACGGATGAAGGTTCTAAAAAGGCATAATCGGAAAATTTTCCATGCACAGATGCATTAATAGTAGCATAGTTTTACCGAAATTACTGTTTTGTGACTCCTAAAATTTGTGGATCAAAAGTAGCATACCTATCTATTATATGCCTGATTATATGCCTTATGTTGAAAAACTAAGATGTATTATTGATTGGTTTTTAGAAGATAACAGTGAAGCATATAATTGTATTTCTCATTTGCAACTAAGTATTAAGTCAAACATCTGGCCTAAAACTGTTTTTCTATTAGAATAGCAGATTGTTTGCTTATTAATTGGTATCACATAAACATAGAATACCACAGGGATTATGGCAGAAAATGAAAATAGCAGCAAATGTAATGCTTAAAAACCTCCAAGACACTTCTAATTATGGTGTCAGGATAACATTAAGAAAGAGCAAATAAATCACTAAGGTTTTATTTTATTACATGGTGGTGTAATGAGAAATGTTAATTTGCATAGCATAGAGTGATCAGATATTTTGGTTTCCACCAGATGTTTCTGAATTTGGCATGAGAAAAGTTAATTTTGGGTAAATTCATTAGTACCTTTTATTAAACACATATCAAAGTCATCTGAAATGTTAGATGCAGTTCTTAAAGAGGTTAAAAGTGGCAAATGGATCGTTTCAACTACTTGACATTGGAAAAAAATTAAACATGTTAAACTCTTACATAAATATGATCCTTGCAACAATACATCGTAGATTTCTCCAAGATATTTTTGGCATGTGAATAAACAAGTTGTTGAAGTTATACAGTGTTTTGGTGCACAGGGGAACTATGTATGGTTTGTAGCCTTTCTAGTTCAAAATCTGGTCGGAATTGATGTTGACCCCAAAACCAAAATATTCTACTACATATGTTACTCATAAATTGCATTAAACTACACCATATACTAAAATAAAAGAGATGTAAACACAGTGTATCTTCATTTTACATAAACGTTAAATTCTTTCTGCTTGGAAATGCAAAAATAGACAGTGACACCAGAACAATAAGGATGTGCTATTGTCTCACGTGACCTCTTTGTAGATTAAATTGTAATTTAATATTTAGAGTTGGCCATTACTACTTTCAGATTCTGCGTGAAATTTTCAATCGGAATACCCCATATGTGGACATAATTACATTGTAGTGCATATTCCCAATTATGGCCCTGTCAATTACAAAACATTGTGTTTTGTAAAACAAATCAGTGAATCAGTACCAACAGATTATGCTTATCAAATGGTGGCGTGATATAGCTGTTTGCAAGTGTTGTGAGAAGAAAGTTCAGAAAAAAATTTACCAATTTTATAAAACAATCTTTGTAAATATTGTAGTGCATATTTTAATACTTTATACAGTAGCAATTGTTTTTATTAAACATTATTACATACATTTGGAATACAGTTATTTCTTCCTTTTGCTGTTTAAAATGGTTACCATAAATTGTCCCAAAAAATGTATTATCCGAAATGGCTTCAGTTTGCTTAAGTGGGGTTCTACTGTAAAACTGATTGTCAAACTTCATGAAGAACAAAAGCAGATATATGAACTTTTATCAGATTGTATATACAACTAAAATAAATATAACTTTTAGTTAAGGCATTTAATTTGAAATGTCATTTGGCTCTAATTTCTTTGTTTTTTTCTGGTGCAGACACTACAGCTAGATCTGTGCTCGGAGCAATTCCATGACATCTAAAACTATTCTATAAAATAGAAATATGCACAGAAGTATTACTGAATAAATAAAGAACAATGTTTAAACTAAGTGTTACATAAATGGACAGTTGCCATGAATTAACATAAATTCTCTCATTCCATTTCATAATGAAAACATTTCTTAGTTTAGTGCACAAGTGTAAAAAGGAATTGCATTACTTTGCAGAAACCATTTTTTCCATATTGATGAATTATTGAATATTTTTTAAATAGGTATGATTTTGGAAAATGGAAAATAATGCCTTTTTTTTATTAGATTTAGTTACTGAGTAGATAACAAGGAGCAGTAATACATATAGGATAAAGAAAACGAATGCCAGAATAAATTTTATATTTGTGGTAGAATTTGGTACCTTCATCTCTCTCTGTTCTGTGATTTGTTTCCTTAAGAATTCTAGAAGATGAAGTATACACAAGTACAAAATGTTTTTAAGAACATATACCAGGAGAAATATAAATACTGCAACAAGAGTCATAAAAGAACCAAAAGGAGTCTTTTCAGAAATATGAGGAGGATAACGCAGATTATGATCTCTGCTCTTACGATCACTGCTACATTTTAATGAACACATTTTGCAAAAGTTTTGGTTATAGAAGCTATACTGTACATGGTAAATCTGTCCTTCACATGTTTGGCATTGAAGTATACCTATTACAGGCTTTTGATATAACAGTTTTTGTTTAGGAACAGGTTAGGTAGTGGTGGCTGTTGTCATTATTATTATTATTATTAATTAGTTTATAATGCATATAATACATACAGGATCAGTGTCTGGTACATGACAGTCACCAGACAGGTAGCCAGTTGTGTATGTATCTTGGACCTCACAGGTAACTTAGAATCATTTCTGGGAATTTAATGTGTGCAGATGCTGTTACTTAAACACCTTCAGGCATTTGTTTCATTTACATTCCCCTAGATGGCTCTTCTGTTACTGGAAGTTCAGTTTGGTGATTGTTTAAGTTATTTTTAGTACTTAAAACACTTGTGAGTTTTCATTTTGTTAATCTGTTGACTCAGAAACCTTTACCATTCTGTCTTGGGCAGAACAACCAAAGAACAAACTAGAACAGTATGATAGAAAAATGTGCAAAATAAATTTTTTTTTAAGGTTTTTGCTATGATTTTTAATGTATTACTTGGTGTATGAATGGCTGTACAAGGTGTGGTAATAAAGAAACCAGACCTAATTTTTTACTTATTTCCCATCACTTCAAGGATGAAGAGAGGGGTTAGAGCATTGACCTGTGGACTTCCTTCTACCGACACATGAAGTTTCACTCACATGCACTACTTGTCTGGCCGTGACCAATGTTAGAAGTGGATCATGTATCTGAGCTGCATTGGAATAATGCTGAGTGCTAAAGTAAAATCTATAAACATCAAATCCTTCACAAAACTTAGAAAATCTGTCAAAGAAACTTACAAAGTGTTGACAGAAGTTTATGATCACTAGTATTTATCTCATACACAAGTTTTCGAATGGTTTAAGAAATTTAAGGAGAGTAGTGGGGACAATTGAAAATCTGGCCTTCCTTCCACTATGAAAACTGAATGGAGAAAGTTGCTAAAATTATTTGAAGACACCACCGATTGAGTATTTGAGCAGTAATTGAAATTATTAACACCAATAAGGAAAGTATTACAGATTTTGCATGAACTCTGCATGAAAAAAAGCGTGTTTTAAAATGCTGCCAAAAATCCTCACACCTGTGCAAAAGGAACATTGAGGGAATTGCTGAAAATATTGAAAATAATCCTGACTTCTTTAAAAATGTAAATTTGTGCGGCAAAACTTGGATTTTTCAATATGATCCAGAGACTAAGCAACAATCCATGCTTTGGAAGAGCCCCCAATCCCCCAGGAAGAAGAAAGCTTGCATGAGGAAGTCAAAATTTAGAGCAATGGTGATTTTTTTTATTTTTTGTATCTGGGGGTTACCTACATTGATTGGGTGCCTGCAGGTCAGAATGTCAATCAGGCTGCTTATAAAAATGTGTTGAAGACCCTCCGTGAACATGTGCAACGAAGGAAACCTTGTGGAGGGTTTCTCGTGGAAAGGAATACTTATGGATCCCCCAGCAGGACAATGCTCCAGCCCTCAGTGTACTATCTGTGAAAAGTTATTTGGTGAAAAACAACATTCCAGTGATGGAACATCCACCATATTTGGCAGACCTAAATCTGTGTGACATTTTTCTCTTCCTGAAAGTCAATTTTGCACTGAAAGGAACCAGATTCGAGTCTGTGCGTGCAGTGAAAACAAAAGCAATGCAACTGTTGAACAGCATAACAAGATGAACAGCAGTGCTGCTTCCAACAGTGAAAAATTCGCTTGGAGCGATTTGGGAACCAGGGACGGGACTACATTGCCATTGACTGACTTTTTTTTAATAAAGTGTTAGAGCATGAATCCGATTTCTTTATTGCCACACCTTGTGTGGCATAAAGCAGCAATTTGTGGTTTTACTTTCTTTATAATGCAACATAAGGTTGACTTATACACATTCATATCATCTAGAAGAACTTTGAAAACTCTCTGCTGTAAATAAATCTTCAAAAAACTAAAATTTCATTCACTGAACTTGCAGGAAATTCCTGTGAGTTGTATATTCAAAACTTTGAACTGGCAATTCATTTGAAAGTGAGATATGACCTCAGCACTGTTAGTAGTATTGTCTTCTTTCATTCCCATTACATGCCCATACCACATTAGTTGTTTTTTGATACATACTCTTCAATGTTGTTTAAGCTTCCTTCCTTTATTATATCATTACTATTCTATCTGTTCTTGATACGGTTGCTGACCTTCCCGTAATCCATTTCTATTGTCAAAGGTTTATTTTTAAAAGTATTTTTTCTTTTTAATTGCCAAATTTCATACAAACCTGTGGTTCTGACAATTATTTTATAAATTTTAATTTTGCATTTTTTGTAGCCTTTTTATCCAATAATATAAATCTCATGGTATATATTGCATATATTTTTTTCTTTAGTGTTCTGTAATTTCTATGTCAGTTTTGTTATCATTAGTGATTATAACACCTGAGTGTTAATGTTTTTTACAATATTTAATAACTTTTTATTTTCAATTATCAAATTTTGTCTCTCTCTTCATATAATTATGTAATATTTTTTCAAAATTATTCATATTCTTCAATGAGTTTCCTACTCATGTATTCTTGATCATATTCTTCAGCTGTTATAATTTGATCATCTGCAAATTGCTAACAAATGAAAACACCAGTTGTTGCTAAATACACTTTATTTGTCACTTAGGTGCTCAACAGAGCACAAAGTTTATACTTGAGATACTTTTATCACACACACAGCCAGGTAGACAAGCCAGCAGGCGCTCACACTGACAGTGTGTAGGTAACTTATCATGTGCTGTCACCAAACATAACACCCATTCTTCTACATTTATTTTTCCATACCTAGAATGTGTCTTCTAGGTATATTTTAAATAATCTTGGTGGTAGTATTCGTGATGCAAACCTTAGGTTATATGAAATTTTGTGGATTTTTTTTTTTTTGCTTTAGCCAATAGATTTTTCTTACAAATTTTAAATTGCTCTGATCAAACAGTTAATGTGCATACATATATCTTGCCATGGTAGCTCAAGCAATAAGAGCATTGGCACGGAGAGCTGATAATCTGTAGTTTTGGATTCCAGACATGACAGTGGGTTTTTCAAGTATGGTTCAACATTTAAGCTTAGTGCCTATGCACAGCTTAGAGTAATTATCAAATGCAATTCTTCTATCCAATTTTCATTATTCATGATAAATGTTTTCCTAGAAATTATTTTTGAATTCGGTAATATGGACCTAGTTACTTGCAATACAGAAAAAATGTTCATTTGTTTGTTCCATATATCAGATTTTTTAGTAGTGAGTTTATGAGTGCAGCTTGAGGCATACAAGGAAATTTAAAATTCGTACTGTGTATAATTTATTATTTACCATTATTTGCATTGTTTGAATGTTAAGTAAAGGGTCTTTCAACAAGAGTGTCCTATCTTTAACATGTGATAGTTGTTATTGAGTTACAGCAGTAATTTTTTTCATGTGGTTACAGTTGTTATTGACAAATAGCCATGGAATGTTATAGCATTCAGCAACGCGTAGAAATTGTGAAAATTTATTATCAAAATGGATCACCTGTTCGCCAAACCTACCGTATATTGCGTGAAGTTTACAGTGTGCATAATCGTCCCTGCGAGAGAATGATTCGGCGTTTGATCGATAAATTTGAAAGAAGTAGTTCTGTCCGCGATCAAAGAACGCCTGTACGTAATCGACGTAAGCGCTCCAATGAAAACCTAGGCGCCATTTGTGAGAGTGTACGCGGGAATGGAAACAAATCAATTGCTCGTTAAGCGCAACTTGGCGAATTCTGCATCTGGACATGAAGATTCACGCTTACAAAATGGTGTTGACTCAAGAACTTAAGCCCAACGACCATAGGTTGCGCCGTGTATTCACTGACTGGGCTATGGAGCAATTGGAAGCTGGCCCGGATTTTTGTCGAAAAATCATCTTCAGCGACGAAGCCCACTTTGGGATGGATGGTTGTGTTAACAAACAAAATTGCCGCTATTAGAGCAATCACAATCCAATGCAGATTCAAGAACGACCACTTCATCCCCAAAAGGTTACTGTGTGGTGTGGATTTTGGTATGGTGTAATCATTGGTCCATATTTTTTTCCAAGATGAAGATGGAGAAGCTCTAACTGTCAATAGAGAAAGATACCGGGCTCTTATAACGGACTGTTTTTGGCCTCAATTGGATGGTATGGATTTCAGAAACATTTGGTTCCAGCAAGATGGTGCCACGTGTCATACTGCTCTTGAAACAATCCATCTTTTGAAGGAGGAGTTCAGAGGTTTCATCATTTCCCGTGGTGGCCCCCCGAAGTCATGTGATTTAACGACGTTGGATTACTTCTTGTGGGGTTGTGTTAAATCTCAAGTTTATGTCAACAAGCCAGAAACAGTAAATGATCTTATGAATAACATCATGCGTGTTATTCGTGAAGTTGGACCTAATTTACGTTCTTCTGTCATTGAAAATTGGGTCAACCGTATACGCGCAACCCAACGAAGTAGCAGCGGTCACTTAACTGATGTTCTCTTCCACACATAATGACATTAATTATGTTCCAAAATAAAAAAGAAATAAACCTCTATCATTTATAGAACGTGTTTTATTTAAGTTCAAAGATAGGACACTCTTGTTGAAAGACCCTATATAATGAGGTACAGAGGAAATGCAATTCCATAAATGGAGGGTTAAATATAAGCAAATTAAGTAGATAAATATTTTTGGCATATATTAATTAGGTACTAAAATGTACAAATTGGAAAACATAAGTATGTTATTTATTCATTTACATAGAAGGACCCTGTGAGCATATTTCTCCAGCTAGAGACTGTCCTTTACTAGTGAGTCAGTAAGCAAAATACATAGAATAAATACATATAAAAATCTGATGCGATACATTCACATGAGTTTCTCAACCCTCTATCATTTATTGGTGGGTATACAATTTATTATTACTAAAGCTTATTTTTCTATATACTGCATTTTAATTCAAATAAACCTTTGCAGAAATAGCTACATTTCTGTTGTTTGTTGTAGATACAAAGAGAACAATGATAGTCAAATGTTTAAAAACAGGACGCTATACACTGGCCTTAAAATTCCATACTATTTCCACGCAATTGTGGAAAACAACTGAATGTTGACAGGAACTTTAAGAGAATGACTAAGTAATGAACAATTCAAACCATTAATAACGAATATCTCAGAAATGGTTTATGCCACACAAAAAAACCTTATTAGGAAGTAAATTGTGTTTTAAAGAGATCTACATTTTTTGTGTAGTACGTTTTCGTGTATCGCTTAACGTTTACCAGTTATACAAGATTATACAAAATTCCTTCCAAATGAAGAGGACTTCACAGGCTATTCCCAGAAAATTCAAGATGTACATTTTATTTGTAATGTAAATATCTTTAATATATGGCATTTTAATCAAAATCAACATTTTCGAAAAATGCTTCATGTAAAGGGTAGTTGGGGTGGGGATTTTCTTGGAAGTCTTTGCATCCTTAGAAGATGCCAAATTTGGTATTTATCAGACTTTTCGTTTCTAAGTTATACTATTCATAAACACACACAGACATGTTTCCAAAAATGCTTTATTTGGATTCAGGGTGCCTCAAAACATGTATTTCTGGTGAAACATTGATATAAAATTTTTGAGTGGAATGCAATACCTTCTTGCCTACTATGTGTGTGGTAAAGAAAGTAAACAGGAGTACACAAGTATAGAAAGTAATTTTTTTTAAACCTATGTATGTATGTATGTGTGCGTGAGAGAGAGAGAGAGAGAGGTTTTTTTAGCATATATTTTAACAAGCACCACAAAGAATTTCTGTTATTTGATATAACTGTATTGCTCAAATAGGTATTTGAAGAGTTTATTTTTCAACTGAGATAAGTAATTCTTTGATATCAAATGGGAGACTGTTGTATGTTTTGGTGGCACTATGTAATACACCTTTTATACCATAGGTAGACTTAGCTGATTCTATAGAGATGTGATTGGCTGATGGTGTTTTTTAGGAGTGAATATCTTTTTTGCATTAGATAACTGAGTTGGTACATAGGAGATTATTTTCAGTTTTATACATTAGTAGAGATTCACTATATTTGCAGAGAAAGGAAAATGGCAGGATGTTTGTTTCCTTAAATACTTTGGACTTAAAAATACTGAAGCAAAAAGCATTTTAATAGCTCTCTTGTGAACAACAGAGCTTGTTTTGTTGACAATGTGTTCAATATGGTATGCCCAAGTCAGGGATGAGTCCAATGTAAGGATAAGATACATAATTACGTAAATCTATTTACCTTGTCTGTGACATCTTGGAGTTTTATTAATATACTATTTGTGCTTAGTTTTGAGGATTTGTGAAAAACATACTTTTAGTTGTTTTACATTAAGGATTAAATCGCTATTTGAGAACCATTGGTGTAGTAAGGTCAGTTTGCCTATCTTTCACTACTTGTAATTCTGACTTATTTTCATAGAATAGGAAAATGTCAATTGCAAATGGAAAATATATTGACCTTACATTGTTCCTAGCGAGACTCCTTGCTTTACTTTTAATATTGGGCTGAAATAATTATTTAAGCTGACATAAGCTCTTAGGAAATAGAATAACAATTGTGTATATATTCCATAAATTTATTTTATGAATGGAGAAGTAAGTTAAATTAATTTGTTTATACGAATTGCAAAGGAAAATAGGAAAGAAGAGTCTAAATTTTCAAAATGTTCCACCAGATAGCATACTGAATGAAGGAAAATATAAGAATACCAGAAATATCTTAAAAATTGCTGATGCTATGCAAATAGTACATTTTAATGAGCTGTATATTTTTTTTCTATCTCTTATGGTGTTCTATTTATACGAAATGATAGAAAATCTAATCAGAATGAAGAAAACCTCACGGGCTATTCATAAAAAATTCAATATAAACATTGTATCTGTAATATTAATGTTGCAAAATTATGGCATGATAATCAAAATCCTTACAGCTTTTTGAGGTATAGTAATTTTTTTGTTTAATAAAATGGGGGGATTTAATGAAAATCATGACCCTAGAAAATTGGTAGATTTAATTACCATGTGTAATATTTATCTGACTTCATTTTTGAACCATGCTGGTCTCTCTGTTTGTTCTTGCTCACATACACATTGACATTCATCTAAAAATTATTTTTTATGAGTTTTGGGGGATTTCAAATTGTATAGTTCACAAGAAATCTCAATATTTAATTTCCGGATGGTAATACTTCCTATACTTAGCAGTTGGGTGACAAAGAATGTAATAAAATTGTAAAGCATAATTTTCAGATATAGATCAGAAGAGTAGCTTTTGCTGAAATAGCACTTGAACTTGTTATACAGCACAGAAAAGAACCAATATATGTGGGAGGTAGGATACAGCTACACTTGTATTTGGAGTCAAAGTCATGAGCTTTTCTTTTTAATTGCAATACAAGTAATAGCCTTTAGAACTACACCTCTGCACTGTTTTCTTAATCATAGCTCAGAAAATTCATATCTCTTTGTAACCACTTCCATATCCCGTAAAGAATTTTTGACTATTGCTATCACTTCTGAATACTGCAAAATTTATGTATGCGTATTAAACTTGAAATATGTGAAGGGTTGAGTCAACTCCCTCTTACTGTGTACATCAGGAATGTGCTTGTTGAGAAACATTATAGTATAAAATGATTACTTCTAATGCTGCTTCTCCTCCTCCTCACTATGAGGGTAATCCAGGAAGTAACAACCGTTTGTGCATTGCCATTTTGGAGAATGCTATCAGATTTCTATCCAAGGTCAAATGGTTTCCTTATATCACTTATTAGTATTGTGTGAGTGTTTGTTGAAACAATTTGTTGTTGTGCATTCTGTGATTGTTCAAAATGAACTGTTATAAATTTCCACCAAAGTGTTATTCAGGTTTTGAATGCTCAAAAATTGAAACCAGCAGAAATTTACTATCAACTAAAGCAAGTGTATGATAATACAGTAATAAATGAAAAAAATGTGAGAAAATGGTGTGAAATGCTCAACAATGGATGAACAAATGTGCATGATGAAGCTCTACCCACCTAACACTTATTACAGATGATTTGAAGAATAAAGTGAACAACAAAATTTTGCAAGGCAGAAGCATAACTTTAGATGAGTTACAGATTTTTATCCCAAACATTACTCATTCTTTGCTTGGTAAAATTGTGTCCGAACATCTTAGCCTAATGGATTGGTGGCAGCCGATTATAACACCAGAATTCTAAAGCTTGTGGACAAATATGACAAATGCTTAAATAACAGGAGGTGTTTATGTGGAGAAATAAAGTAGCTTCAATTTTATAAGTGACATGTTTTTAATAAAATATATTTTTTCAGTTTATTAAAGCCAAGTGGTCATTACTTCTTAGGTTACCCACATACTTTTCTTCTGGGAAGGCCAAATTAATTTTGTCAACTTTTGTCCTCCATGTCAAGAAGTTCTGGGCAGTGCTGCTTCTGTAGCAGAAGCTTTTAACATGAGTGAAATATAGGCAAACCGTCAACAAAATTAACCTTCGCTGGTATAATAATAATAATAATAATAATAATAATAATAATAATAATAATAATAATAATAATAATAATAATAATAGACTGTTGCTATGGAAGCTTATGTATTAACTGCACACCATGCAGTATGGTATACCACCACTACTTACTAGACTTTTAATTTTGTTTTTTCAAGAAAAGAAAACAAAAGATAGCTGTAAAAAGTATATCCTGAGTTACCATTGAGAGCAGCTACCCTTGAGCTGGTATCTTTGTGGAGGAGGAGTATCACGGGAACCCCATTCCTAGCTGGGCTCTTCCCCTTCCCCATTAGATTACAAAGGTTTCTTTCATATGCAGAGTCTGGTGTATGTGTTGGATGGATAGATGGATTTTTTGGGTTAACAGCAGTGACTTGAGGAATAATGGATTTAAATATTCATAAAATCAGCATTTTTAATTTACTCTACTATGTGGTCAATTTCTGTAAAATGTTGTAATATATTTATAAGCCTTTAAGAAATGCAATCATGCAGCAATGTACAATTGCTATATGAAGCTTTAAATGTACAGAGGTTGCTTTCTAAAGGTATTTATAAGTGTTGCAAAGCAACATATGTTATGCAAAGTTTTAAATGTACTTGTAGCAGACTACCATGATCATCATAGCATGCCACATCTGACATATGCCTGAATCTCTGTGGATGCTAATTGAACAATGAGTATGTATTGTATGCAGCAGTTATATTAAAGTTGTATAAGCTATTCTTTTATTTATTGTATAATGTACATAACTTCACTTTATAATTGGCTGTCATATGTTTAATATGTCTCATAGTTTCTTAATATTTATAAGCAAGAGCTTATAGTGTGTGTTTAGTTTGTAGTCATTATTTTACTTGTGCATCAGAACCTGGTGCTTCAAGCTCCAATGGTTCCAAAATGTTTAAGGGAAGATGTCAATGAAAGTGATCAGAAATCCAATCTTTATTTTATTTTGTTGTTTTGTTTTTTAAGAATGTAATGGTGAATACACTTATGAATGCCATGGCCCCATTATCTTGAAGATCAGGTTGACTTTACATCTTACATGCACAATGTTTTACCTGCTAGTGTGGTATCCACATATGCAAAGAAGTAACATGTGCTCTTGAGTGTTGTATTTTAGATACCTATGCAATTAAACAGCCTGATAATAGAAAGCTAAACCTAACACTTAACTTTCTAGAACATTTATTTCTCAATAATAATGTATTCATATATTGGAAACTATTTAATAGAGTTTGTTCAAATTCGGACATTTCGATAGCTTTATTTCTATGTATGAAAATGTTAATAGGTTAAATATTTCACTAATTATTAACAATAATCTAGCCTTCAAATAAAAATGAAGTTTTGGAAAGAAAAGTACAATGTGGATTGTAGGAATCGTAGATAATTTTTAAAAAACTGGCACCAACGGAAACCAAAATTGCTAAAACCTCAGAACTTGTCTTGGCTGCGATACCAAATGAATTTAAATTGTAAGTAGTCATCAATCCATTTGTCTTCTCATTTGCAAAAGTCCCAATTTCATGTACAAAACTAAGAGATTTATGTAGTTATTTTTGTACAATGCTGTGTTTTCATTGATATCGCACCTTAAATATAGTGACATGGAATAGTCATAGAAGCCCCTGAACCTTTACTGTTACCATTATAATGTATAATGCTTTATAGGTTAGTCTTTTCCCTGTTAATTAACACAATGGCCCTCATGAGTTGAAGATTAAAATGAGTTTCTGGTAAGGTTGCCTAATACCAGGAAAATATCAAGGTTTCCTTCACCCAGTTGGGGTAGAGGATAACTTAGTGCAGTTTTATTTTGTTGCTCATGCATATTATATAGCAAGGTCATACAGAAATGTTAAAGTTGCTATCTCACTCATATGTTCTTTTGCAACTGTGCTTGTGCAGTATGATCGTCGCATTGGCATTAATCCTTATAGGAAATCTTTTTTCCAGGACTGTTTAAAGCTAAATTGTATAATATTCGAACATTCTTGTTGTATGTCTGGCTGATAACTATGTTTAATCAAAAAATGTTTCATAAACATATAATTTTCAGTAGTGTGTACAGAAAACATGCATTAGCATGCATTTGAAATGTGTCTATAAGTTTTCTTAAAAATCTTGCATATAAAATGTCAACACTGCATTTGTTTGAGAAAAACAATATGTTGCTATTAGTAAAATTGATATTTTGGGAAATGGTCCCAAAACATATATTTTTATAAAACTCTCCATATAAATCACTTTTCATTTTGAATCCTCTGCAACGTATTTGAAATTTATGTGCAAGGTGTTACTGGAACTCAAAATTTCCTCCATATTTGCACTGTACCAGAGTTGTGTACATTTGGATTTGCTTATAGATTGAGTAGTCGGGAATCTATCAAATTAAAAGAAACTATTGTTGTTCAGTTTATGCATTTCCTCTCCAGGTTATGTAATACAACTGCAACTTTATAATGGCTTACATTAATGAAATTGCATGCAAAAGGGGCACACACCAATATTTTTTGACTGTATTAGGTAACCACCGAGTGGCAAGTCTCTGCTTACTGAAAAAAAATCAACATGCAAAACTCTTGACATCAGTGTGACAGTCATTGGTTTTCAGTTTGAAAGAAAATGAAGTTAATATTTAAACTCTTTAAGTTTGGAGAGACACTATATTTTTGCAGTTAAATCTGAAATCATACCAGAATATAAACATTATTTCTTACCAATTAATTTAATATTTACAATAAAGGGTTTGTCAACCAAAGAGGAATGAGTAAAATGTGTATCAGTAAGCCAGTTAGTGTTTTAAACCCTTAGTATGAAACACACAATGTAATTTCGCTCTATGAAAAAGCTGCTGAATGAAAAGTATCAAAGAAATATTTTGTTGCAGAGAATCATTAAATATTTCAGACGTAATTTAGGGGAATGAACAACAGCATAAACTTGAATTGACAAATGTTTCCCTGCTTATGTTATATATACTATAAGCAAAATTAAAAATAAAATTTTGCTTATAGTAAATGCATCAAATTAAAATGCATTTTTAATCATTGATATGGTTTTTAGGACTTCAGCATTGTTATGGCTGTGTTTCAAAGTGGTGATAGCTATTGACAAATACAAAATGCTTAATTAAGGTTGTCCAAATGGAATTGTTTATATGTAGTTTTATAGTTTAAAAGTATAGAAAGAAGATACTTTCCTACAGATGGAATACTGTGTAAAATCTAAGTGATATAAACTAAATAAAATTGCTTATATAATTTTAATACCTCATTGTGTTTATTTCCCCATCTTTTTTGATAGTTGAAAACCTACCCACATGGATTAGCATATAAATATCTAAGAAAATTGGCATGGAGCAATAGGCAAAACAGTATCATAGTGGCAGTTGTCTTACTTTTAACACCCAGATGAACACTATTAGGAAAAACAATCGAATGCACTTAAAATTGCTAGCTATGTTACATCCAAGTATGTAAATTGGAATCACTCAAAAGAATCTGAGCAAAACAATCAGTTTGTGAAAGATTAAATGATTGTTGATTGTAATTTAGAAATCAAAAGATAAAATCCAAGTATGTCATGGAAGAATGGCCAATGTTGCTTTTCATTTATCAGTTCAAATTTCTTTACTGTTTGAAACATATAAGTGCCATGCATAAACATACTCACTTATGGAATTAATTGTTCTTCCACACAAGCCGTGGGTTAGAAAGGTAGAATCAGAAGACTGAAAAATTCAAGGCCATAGTCGGGATTTGAACCATGGATCTTCATCTATCCATCCAGTTGCTCTAACCACTGAGCTAGCATGGCAACTTGCTGGTACAACATTAAATTCCCCAACTGATTCGCATTTTTCCCGGTAAACCACAATGAGATCTCAAATTGTATTGAGATAACATACCCTAGTGGCGACCTACAATGTTGTAAGTACTTTAAGTCCCAGGCTTCATAGTTTCAACCACTATTAGGTCAATTAATAGAATTAATTGTTCTTCCGCACAAGCTGTGTGTCGGACAGAGTTGGACTTTACAGTACTTTTTTACTTGTTAAAAAATGCATATCTATACAAGATTGTTATATTGCGTACAAGTAGCAGAGCTAAAATATAATAAGTGTATAATTGTTTGAAATTAACAGTAACAACCCACATTTAAATAATCTGGCTTGCATCTTTGAACTCATAAATTTTTACAATTTAAGGCTATATGGACATTTAGTAATTAAATATTGTTTAAATTTATTTCTGTTAAGAATTTGAAGCTGCTCTGAAAGTGCAATAAGATAAATTGTAAATTTTATATACGGACTCTTTTCAATCACTCTTAACACACTATCAACTCTAAAAATAATTACTCTGTCTCGTGTTATAACTATGAATTTAATATCTTTTTTTTTTTTTTAACTAACATTACTACTTTAAAAATATACATATATAGCCTAAATAATAAATATCTTATAATCAGTGAATATATTTACCTGAACTTCCTCGCTTCACTTTTGCTAAAATTAAAGTACAAAATACCCTATCAATATAATTTTGCAAGCATCACTCCCCAAGAGTAGTCCATAAGAAAGGTAAAGGTAAATTAAACCATAATATATTTTAATTAGTATGCCAGATTCAAGATAAATGGCAAGTCTTAATAAAAATAAATGGGGAGTCAATTCTTTTTACACTCAAAAGTTAATCTGCTTTGTTGCTTGTAATTTTTTCTGCAAAGAAATGGCGCATGTCCTGCTTTGGTTATTTCATTTGCAAAGGATAAAGTGAGAAAATGTGATTTTAAGTACAAATATTGCTAAGTGCGCTACATAATAAATATGTAGGGATCTGGCCCTGGCCATTTGTCTCAAAGACATCCATGCATACAAATGGAATACAAAAGCTCCTAAGCTATTTTTGTCTAATAACTTCTCCTCCATTGATCATCTCATCATTCCATCAAAATATGGACCGCATTTTCATTATCACCACAAATTGGACATGTACTCTGTGTAATATTACAAAATACCTCTCAGTTTTCACTGTCCCTCTCCTTTTTGTTACATATGTCTAAATAATTTTCTCTATTTAGTTTTGCCTTAATTTTATAAAAAATCAAAGAATTCCTCCAATTTATTGCAGATAAGTAAGTACCTGTCTATCTGTATCTTCATATTTGGAATGGACATATTTCCAAACTCCCCTCAATTCCATGTCTTTATAACCAAATATCACCTAAAACATTCTTCTCTTTTTGATCCTTAACTATGCTCAGCAAATAATTTGATGAGCTCAGATGTGTTTCTTGATACCTAAGGCAACATTTTAAAATATTCATTGCTGGCATGGCTAACATGGCAGGCACCAGTATTTCATTATTCTTCCATTATTGCAACACCAGCCCTTTTACATTGACTTTGCTTAGTTCTAATCATGATCCTATATTAGCTTTATACTGAGGAAAATCTAACACATGCTTACAAATTATCTTTATATCAAGTCTGTTTTCTCCCATTCATCATCTCTTCCCCAAATTTCAACTCTGCACATCCATCGCGATTGTACTAGAGCTCTAAACAACGTTTCAAACCATTCTGGGCATCCTCATCACTGGTGAATAAAGTGAAATTAGTCAGTGATTTTCAGATTAGTTTTTGAGGGGACTAAAAATAATGAAGCCTTCTACTGGCAACCACTGAGGAGTTAAAACTTATAGTAGAAATACTATGAGTAACTTCCTAAGAGATGTGAGTTTGCTAAATGAACAATACAAACCACGTGTCACTAGAAAATGCTTATAAATATTTAGGAAGTTTGGTGCTTTAGTAAGGAGAAGGAAAAACAAAATTGCTTCGCATTGTCAGCAAATAGAAAACTGCCCCTTCTTTGTTATCAAGTTTTACCAGATTACCTTTTATACACTATGGATTTTAGCACGGTGTCTTTATAATTGGAACTTACTGGGATTGGGACTGCTGTGAATAAGAATGCACACTTCTCAAATTTAACCAAAAAATTCTCAGGTCGAACTGTTTCAAGACAGATGACAATTGTTAAGAATTTATGCATGAGCACAAAAATGAAGAAGACAGCCTTGATATTCACCAACACCAATGGCCATGCCTACTAAAGGTGCCTTTAGGGTATTATGGTTCAGGGGACTGCAGGTTTGAGTCTTGCCTTGGAAATGGGTGTTTGTGTTTGTGGCAGTATCTATGGAAGGGAAAGGAAAAGAAAAGAAATGAGGGATAAATGCATAAAAAAATAGGTTTTAGTTAACATTGGGCAATATAATGGGGGGGGGGGGAGAGAGTGATCACTTACTATTAGGGAATTGAAATCGACGTGAGTTATGATCCACGTTTCCATGTTAAATTCAATACGTATTGAGATCGAATTGGAAACAATAGTTCCAGAATAACTGATACAAGTTTTTATGCTGGTCAACTTGGATTTACGTTGGCGAACCTGATAAACGTGTTTGTTTTTTCAGTACATTTTAAGCAGGTTTTGAGGTTAGTGAATGTTTTTGAGAAATGTAAATTGCTATTATGGTAGCGATAAAAGTGGCTTTACTATGTGTTTTATTACACGTGTGTTTAGCGATTTCGGGTAATCTTTAAAACCAATGAACTAAATTTCCTAAAGATGTTACCCTATGTCATCATCTAGCTCCAATACAGTGCTGGCAACATATGAATAATAAATACCGCCAACGGCGGAGTTCCTGAACATGACGAAGCTGACAGCTCGGGATGAACTCATCAGGGAACTTCTAGACACCTCAGCTGCTCAGCAAGTTTTTCTAGCTGGGCAGTTTGAGACCACCACATCCAGATTCAACATCATCGACAGATTCATCCAGAAGTCTTCTACAGCATCCGACACCATTGTTCAACACCTCGACACCATCGACATGACCATCAGATCACTGGAAGCACAGCAACACGCACTCCGAGCTCATTTCCAGCAGCCAGCCAAACCGGAGGCCCCAAGCAACCGCCGAAGGCCTCCGAGCAGCGCATCATACTCAGATGAATTCAAAAGCCAGGCACTACATCTTCAACAGAAGTAAGTTCTGCATCAACCCATCTCTTCCTTACTATCACCATTCAAATTTCTTCCTAAACCCTCGCCATTTTCACTAGTGTTGCAGTCAGGTTTCATGGCTGCAACCTAGTATGTACCTTTACCCGCTCCCGCCCATAGGGCGGCAGCTTCCATCTTTCACGTACTAACGCGGGTGCTATGCGGGACCGCACAAAGCCACGCCATTCCACTTTTTCCTTCTTCCATTTTTGCATCCGGTAGAGGAGTTTTTAGTGGGTATGCCGACTATTGGTGAGTCCCACATTCTCAGTCCCGACTCCCATGGGGACTGGGGTTAGTGAGTAAATCATTTTCTCCTCCACTCAAAAAAAAAAAAAAAAAAAAAACCTGTGTTCCTGATTACTTTTTATTTTAGGTTTATTAGTTTTTTACGTTTCTGATTTACGGGCAGTTAGGTTAGGGTTTTTTTTATATGTGCTTAGTTTCTGATTCGAGGCTAGGCTAGGCTAGGCTAGGCTTGGCTTGGCTTGGCTTGGCTTGGCTTCGCTTCGCTTCTGTTTTCTTTAAATAAGTTTAGGGGATTCACGGGAGGTTAAGTTAGGTTTAGAATATAAATAAGCTTAGGTTACTGATTTATGGGAGGTTAGGTTAGGGTTAGTATATATATATATATATATATATATATATATATATATATATATATATAAGCTTACTTTGATTAGTTGCCAGTGGTATACACACACACACACACACGGACATGTTTCCAAAAAATACTTTTTACTTTCTCTGCTACGTACAGTAAGTAAGGGAAGTATTGTATTCCACCTAAAAATTCGATACCGAATTTTTACCGGAAATACATGTTTTGAGACCCCCTGAATCAAAAAAAAAAATTTTTGGAAACATTTCTGTGTGTGTGTGCGGTGAACAGCATGACTCAGAAACGAACAGTTGGAAAAACATCAAACTTGGTATTTAGGTTCAGTATCTTCCAGAGATGCGACACGAAGGTTTTCAAGAAAATCCCCGACCCCACATTACCCTTTACATGGAACATTTTTCGAAAATTTTAATTTTCTCAAAAATGGCTTTAACGATTTTGATTAAAATGTCATATTTAAGATATCTTCATGACAAATAAAATGTATATCTTGAATTTTCTGGGAATGTCTCCCAAAGCATTTTTCATTGTGAATGACTTTTGCATAAATTGTAAACCATGAGATAGACAAAATTTTATTACACAAAAAACGTAGATCGCGTTAAAATACACAATTTATGTCATATACATTTTTTCTTTTTTGGGTTGAGTGAACCATTTTCGAGATATTGCTTGTTATTCCTTAAATTTTCCATACTTACACTTTTTTTCAAATGGGAATTCGTTATTCATTTTTTTTGTCCCAGTAATGCAAAGAGAATGGAATACTCCAGATACCAACCAGCTCTTAAAATATTTGACTATCGCTTAAAGCCTACCAATTCCCCTTGCATCTACAAGAAAATTAGCAATAAGATTAACATCTCGATTAACATGAAGCATATGGAGAATAAGTGTTTGTAAAAATAGTTTTACAAGAGTAGAGAAAGTTATGCAAGTGTAACAAATCAGATTTTTTTGGATTTAGGAGGCCTCAAGAAACGTATTTCAGGTGAAACCTCGCTATCGAATTTTTTAGTGGAATGCAATACTTCCCCAACTTACTATACATAGTAGAGAGAGTAGGTAATAAAAGTTAATAGCAACAATCCCCACACCATAGGTGAACTTAAGGATAATATAAAAACAGAAATTATGTACCTTACGCAAAAAGAATTATGCGTGTGAATGAACATTTCATCCGAATATGCCAGAAATGTCTTCAACAGATGGACATCACTTCCAGCACTACTTATAACAAGGCTAGTACTAGTTATAGGACAGGTTATAGCACTCGTAAGTAAAGGGGAGTTGCGGAGCGAAGAATCCCCAGGGTAATAGATATTCCTGCTCCCACACTACGTGAGATCCGTGGCCTCACCATAAAACGACAACACTGTATAACTTAACTGAAAGTTTTTGCATATAATAAAATGTTTGATCATTGGAAAACTCAAAACAATGCATTTATTCCCGTCGGTTCAGTATTTGCGACATACCTGGATGGGAATAGCACGATAAGGAGAAAGTTACTTGCGGGGTGGAATTCCATATGTACACTACGTGATCACCTGGCTGAAAATGACGTACAAGTTCGTGGCGCCCTCCATCGGTAATGCTGGAAGTCAATATGGTGTTTGCCCACCCTTAGCCCTGATGACAGCGTTCACTCTCGCAGGCATACTTTCAGTCAGGTGCTGGAAGGTTTCTTGGGGAGTGCGGAACTGAGGAGAGGTATCGATGTAGGTCGGTGAGGCCTGGCACGAAGTCGGGGTTCCAAAACATCCCAAAGGTGTTCTATAGGATTCAAGTCGGAACTCTGTGCAGGCCAGTCCATTACAGGGATGTTATTGTCTTGTCGTGTAACGACTCCGCCACAGCCCGTGCAGTATGAACAGGTGCTCGATCGTGTTGAAAGATGCAATCGCCATCCCCGAATTGCTCTTCAACAGTGGGAAGCACGAAGGTGCTTAAAATAGTATCAATGTAGGTGTGCGCTGTGATCGTGCCACGCAAAACAACAAGGGGTGGAAGCCCCCTCCAGGAAAAACACGACCACACCATAACAGCACCACCACCACCTCTCAATTTCACTGTTGGCACTACACACGCTGGCAGATGACGTTCACCGGGCATTCGCCATACCCACACCCAGCCATCGGATCGCCACATTGTGTACCGTGATTCGTCACTCCACACAATGTTTTGCCACTGTTCAATCGTGTAATGTTGACGCTCCTTACAGTAAGCGAGGCGTCGTTTGGCATTTTCCTGCCTGATGTGCGGCTTATGAGCAGCCGCTCGACCATGGAATCCAAGGTTTCTCACCTCACGCCTAACTGTCATAGTACTTGGAGTGGATCCTGATGCAGTTTGGAATTCTTGTGTGATGGTCTGGATAGATGTCTGCCTATTACTCTTTACGACCCTCTTCAAATGTCGGCGATCTCTGTCAGTCAACAGATGAGGTCGGCCTGTACGCTTTTGTGCTGTACATGTCCCTTCACGTTTCCACTTCACTATCACATCAGAAACAATGGACCTAGGGATGTTTAGGAGTGTGGAAATCTCGTGTACAGACCTCTGACACAAGTGACACCCAATCACCTGACCACGTTCGAAGTCCGTGAGTTCCACGGAGCGTCCCATTGTGCTGTTTCACGATGTCTAATGACTACTGAGGACGCAGATAATGAGTACCAGGCAGTAGGTGGCAGCACAATGCACCTAAGATGAAAAACATATGTTTGTGCTGGATACTTTTGATCACATAGTGTATGTGTACGTCATGTTTTATGACAGAAGCAGCTACCATTTGTTATATAATTTGAATCTGTAACCAATAAACGACCATCTAAGTGCTATATAGCATCATGAATGTTAAATATATAAACACTATTTGACAAATCGCCAAGATTTCATTGTCATTATAGCTGTCTGCTAGAAGTTTAGGGAGCGGTTAAGCGGCTCTATCGGAAAAAATTGGTGTTGCGCGGAACCTGTTTCATTGTGAATTATCACTCTTATAATACGCGATGGCATCTAAAATATTCGGGACTGGTGCTGCCATCTCGACAGTAGTTGCAATAAAGTGTTGTACCGCTAGGTGACAACACTAGCACATCTAATGAGTGAGTGTTTAAAGTTTGGTGCAGCTGGGTAGACGTTTTGAGATTCAATAGTACTTTTCATGATACTCTGTGTGTAGTGTGTGGCGATTTTACGATGGATTCAAGATTAGAACAGAGAGTGTGCATATAGTTCTTGGGAAAAATTCTACGAAGAACCTCGCAATGATTCAACAAGTGTTTGGGGGAGAAAGTATGAGCCGTACACGTGTGTTTGAGTAACATGGTCGATTCAGGGCCGGCCGTACAGCTGTTGAAGACGATGCTCCACCGGTGGGCCCGTCTCGTTTGATACGAAGGGGATTGTGCGCACAGAATTCGTCCCACCAAAACAAACAGTGAATTCCACGTACAACTATGACGTTTTGCGACGGCTCCGTGAAAATGTGCGGAGACGATGGTCCGAAATTTCGCGCTAAGGGAACTGGTTGTTGCATCACGATAATGCGCCCTGTCACAATTACTTGTTCACCAAGAGGTTTTTGACGAAAAACAACAGACGGCTGTCCCCCACCCGCCGTACTCGCTTGAATTGCCACCCTGCGACTTCGCTCTATTCCCCAAACTGAAAATCAAGTTGAAAGGAAGTCGGTTCAACACAAATGAGAGGATTCAAGAAGAAACGTTGACTGTGCTAGACACCCTCGAAGAAAATGACTTCCAGAATGCATTTGGAAAATGGCAGAATCGCTGGGACCGGTGGAAGAGAACTACTTCCAGGGTGACGGCGATCATTAGTCTCAAAGTAAGTTTTTGATAAGATGGCAGCACCAGTCCCGAATATTTTGGATACACCTCATATACCGAGTGAACCAGAACTCACCCACAAATTCCCAGAGGTTGTTCACCTTTTGAGTGGTGTGTCAATATGAAGCAGGAATGTAGTTGCCAACTGTTCTCGTTGTCTCCAATATCGGCGACCAGCTGCTCCAGTGGTAGAGCTATGAGTACTTTCCCTCAGGGTATGCGGGTATATTGTAAGATCAACACCAGTTTAAATTGACTGATAAATTTATTGTGAACTACTATTTGATTAAAGTGAGTTGCTGACCGTCTGAGACGAAGAAATAGACTGATTATGCATCGTAGCACTTCCAATTGTGGCAAGTGAATTATTAAACCTGCTAACTTCTACAGCATCAAAGTTGCGGTTGGAAATAACTGTCTCCAGAATAAATGAAACTTGAAGATTAACCTGCCGTTAGTCGCTAAAGTGTTTACCGGCAAGATCCCTCACGCTGGCGGATAATCACACAAACGCGTCATCGGGCGCTTAAAATATCACACGAGCAAGTCCCGCTGACATACCAGAGAGAGTAGATAACTAATATGTGCACAGCTGTGTGCACGAACGTCGATTCGTACCAGTTACGGTGCCAGAGAATAGTGTAACTCTCTGATTTAATTACACGTCTTCTTATTACTTAAGTCACGACTACATATTCCCTCAACATCCTACCTTAAACGTTGCCAAATCTCAGTACTCTTAAGTATCCGAATGTGACACTCTTACTTGGAGTATTGGCTAAATTCTTAGAATGTAAGTGCCTTTCTGTTTTCCAGAGTTTTGGCTTACGTGACTGTGTAAGGTTCTGAACTTATAACCTATCTGCGTTCCCAGAAATCCTTAAGCTAATGTGCTCGCTACTTCGGCTGTCGCTAATGACTGTCTAACCTGACTTCCTAATTACCATCGTCTTTCCAGACAAAATCTTTCAACCCAAGCTTGTTACATTATACGCTGATTTAATATACAGAAATTATTGCAAGTATTTCTATATCTTACTCTTATTTCTTTATTTACTTATTTGTATCTACCCGTCAATAATTATGGCATCAGGAACCCATGATCTCAAGCGAACTCGTTACAAAGTAATTGAATTGCGTTTTGTTCCTTGCTCCAATTAGCTTTGTATCTGCATTGCACTGAAAATACTGCGCAACAGTGCAAATACCAACGGTATGCGCAGTGTCTTGTATGTAAACAAATTAATTCCATTCGCTCACGGTAGCTGAGTGCTCGGTTCTGTATAGGATTTTGTTTTCCGGCATTTTAGTTGTGCGTTGATATTGATACAGTATGGATAGGTTTAATGATGAATAGTTGGCCGATGTGGACCTCGTGCAGGGTTCACTGAATGCAATGGAAGAGCGGCACAACGACGCTATGCTGAGCTGTTCCCGTACCGATGGCAACCACATCACAGTACGTTTGCATCTGTACATAGGCGCCTACGAGAAACTAGATCCTTCCGTGTTAGAATGGAAGATATTGGTCGTGCGAGCTATGCCAGAACACCCACCCTGTAAGAGAAAGCGTTACACGCGATTGGTGACAATCCCGCCTCTAGTAGCAGGCACATTGCACGAGTTCTGAACACAAGCCAATCAATGTTTTGTAGTCGTACACGAACAACAATTTCACCTGAATAATCCACAGAAGATGCAGTCATTGCAGCCAGTGGGCTTCCCATTTCATGGGGAGTTTGCAAATTGGTTCCTACAGCAATGTGCATAAAACAACAATTTTCCTGTTTTGGTGCTGTTTATAGACGAGGCCAAGTTTACAAGAGAGGGCATGTACAACAGTAGGAATACTCATGTATGGGATTATGAAAATCCTCACGCACTGGCGTATCGATCATATCAACAACTGTTTGCTGTAAATGTATGGGCTGGTATTGTTAACGATTTTGTGATTGGACTTTACGTACTTTCTGATACACTGAACGGAGTCGTGTACAAAACGTTCCTCCAGCATGTCTTCCACAGTTCCTAGAAGATGTGCTATTGAGAATTCGTCAGTGTATGTGTTTTCATCATGACGAGACGCTGGTACACTTTAGATTCGATATTAGGAACCAAATTGATGTACAGTTTGTATGATAATGGACTTCTTCTGCGGGCATGTGAAGAGCCTAGTTTATGAGACTCTGGTCGATGCTTTCATGGACCTGGTTACTAGGATAATCGCAGTCGCGGAAGCAGTACGTCAAACTCCTGGAATGCTTGAGCGTGTGAGAAGTGTCGGTGTACACTTTGCCGTGACTATGTTCGTCGACATTTTGAACAGTTTCTGTAAGGAAACAGTTCTGCATTTGTTACGTACTGTACTGTACACTGGCAGATCAGATTGAACACATTGTGATAAAAGTGTACGTGTTTGGTCTGCGGGATGTTGCATTACTCTGGTTGTGTGTTGTACGTTTTGGTCATTGCTCACATATTATACCGATTTCTTCACTCTTGTAAAGGTATTTTCACAAAAAAAACCAAGGGTGAATGATGTAACAATCTCACAGTGAAAAAGACAAAATGATAATTTAGAAAGGTGTGGCAAAAACTCTGCAATTAGCTTATGAGAGGAAAACAGAAATTCCATTAAATATAATTCACTTCAATGATGAATGAATGAAATCTGTGCCATAATGCTGTAGATACTACTTCGGGAGGTGTTGAGCAGGAGAATGAGTTGCAGTAGTAGCCCATGTGTAATAGATGCACAGTTCTAAAGTTCAAAGAATGCAGAAGTGAATTAAAAATGTAAATGGGAAAGGAGTTCCTTTCAATTCTAGGCTTCTAACGACTGTAAAGCCCAACTAGCAGATCAAATTAAGTTTTTATTCTTCAATAGCATTTCTTTCATCAAATTACCATTGTTATTATTATTAGTGTTATCACGCATAAGTACACTAGAATTGAATACAATACTAGTCAATACAACGGTATTTTGAAAATAAATGTATATGTAATGCAGTACAAGTTATGTGATGGATTTAATTTTGGCATTTCTACGTTATTTACTACATTCATACATCCTCCTTACCAATAGGCCTTTGAGAAAATAGATTAGCTTCCTTCTTGCTGTCTATATGCTCTTGTATGCCTTTTAAATCTTGCTATTTTACTAAATCGAACAATTTTCTCTTCAGATTTACCTTCACGTGTTATTCCAATTGTGTCTGATTGTCCGCCTAAGGATTAAATTATGAAATTAAACTGATAGCCTAATTATTGTTACTCTTACTGGTGAATACATATATTCTCTCTTGAGCTACCTTATAGGTAACCGTCGTCCTCCGTGGTGTAATGGTTACTATGCTAGCCTATAGTTCCCGTGGTCGCGGATCCAAACCCGTCGGAGGGCGATGGATTTTTTAGGCGTAAAAATCTTTAGCATGGCTTCCTTCGAAAGGGAAGTAAAGCCGGTGGTCCCGTAGATTTATGGCACGTAAAAGAACCTCAAGCCTGATAAAGAGGCCTCTGAGCAAAATTATCGGTCTTTCACGCCCAATATAGAATGGGACGCCAAGGACCACAGTAGTTAAAGAGCGTCCATAAGTAAAACTCAATTTCAATTTAAAGGTAACCATGATAAGTTCGCAACCAATCTTACTGTGCATGACCACAACAAGGCATGCAGGCAATTTGCATAGACCAGCAAATAGCTTAAAAGTGTCCCAAAAAGGATGTTACTATTGTAAATTATGGTAACTTTCCATGCTACCGGAAGCTATGAGGCAAGCTTAATCAACATTGTGTACGCACTCCCCTTATACTATGGAGGAATTTTTTTAACATGTCATGCAACATGTACATATTCAATACACACGGCAGATAGCACATGATAGTGACTTACACTTATTTGTTATTGTTGTCCTATGTAATGCATGTTGAGATGTTTACTCTTGGAATGGTGACGGTTTAAAAATTCTCATATCTTAATAATGCAGGATATGGAGCGAGATAATGGAGAGGGAGAAATGTTCTTGCGTATGTAATAGTTAAAAAGAAGTTCTTGGTATTGGGTATGTTATTAATTTGGTGCTGGGTATGTTATTAATTACAAAAAGTTCTTGGTGCCGGGTATGTTTGTTGATTACGCTGCATATTTCATAAGTCTATGACGTGTTCAATGTCCCTGAGTGTTGCTCACAGTGGGGCCAAATGATAAAACAAACAAATAAGTACTCTTCCTTAAATGTTCATTTTACATTTTTAATACGATCCGCAGCCTTAAAGTTTCGTCGCAAATCGGATACAGTTAGCCAACCTTACTTTTATCTTCACATTGCACACTTGGTTCAAATACAGTACAAGTCGGCCCACTAATATTATAAAAGCGACTTTATACATAGTAAACTGATATAGTATATCAAATTTTGAACTAAATATGTATTATAAATTTAAATCTATTTAATATTCAACGCAGTAGTTTAGAGTTAATTGTGTTAGCACCTTGAATGGTAAACGTGCGATTTGCACGGTGTCATCTAGCGCCTGCATTTGGCAGCAATGGGTATTTGGGCGCTCAAAATGCACCTTTCGGGTGGTCAATTTGGGAACATCAATGCTGCACCGAGAGTTCCTATCCGTGTTGATTTTACGCTGCTATAAACTAACTGAAAATCTTGGAAAGCCCAAGCAGGTTTAGTTCCCTTCAACTCAGTTATATTATTTATATATATATATATATATATATATATATATATAAATATTGGCAGGGCAAGAAGGAAAAGTTGATTGTGATGCACACCCGTATGTATATTTTATATTTGCGTAGTATCTTATGATAACAGAAGTGTCAACCATTTGTTTTTGTGTACATTTCGAAACAAGAATCAATAAAAGTCCATTAAATTGCTATACAACATGATGGACATGGATTATTATAATGTACATGAAAGAAAACGCAAAGATTTTATCATAATAACTTTCAACTAGAAGTTAGTGGAGTAGTTGAGTACCTCTTTTGGCGAAAATTGTGTTTTGTAGGAACCTGTTTTATTGGTTATTTTACGCCGATGTGCCAGCTTGTAATACTTAGTATGCAATGGTTCTAACCTTGCATAGAACCATTGCATACATGATGTATTAGAAGCTGAAGCAATGGCGTGAGAATTTAAAATAAAACAGATTACTTCGCAAAGCCGCTAGAGGCGTTCAACTACTCCCTAAACTTCTAGCAGACAGCTATGAGAATGGAGTCTTGACTTATTTAAAAAAATGAGTTTTATTTATGGACGCTCTTTAGTTACTATGTTCCTTAGCGTCCAATTATATATTGGGAGTAAAAGACCGGTAATTTTGCTCAGAGGCCTGTTTATCAGGCTTGAGATTATTTTATGTGCCGTAAATATAGGACACGGGATCACCGATTTTACTTCCCTTCCGAAGCAAGTTATACTAAGGATTTTTATGCCCGAAAAAATCCATTGCCCTCCGTCCGGTTTGAACCCGCGACCTCGGAAATTAGAAGCTACCTTAGTAACCACTACACTACGAAGGACGACTAATTTATTGCAAATTTTGTTTAATCTGTTTACATATTTAAATTCATTATGCTATGTAGCTCTTAACCTTTATTGGTTGTAGATTTGAATTGTATAATAATAAATGCATGACACTTCCGTTGTTATCAAATATATAGTAAATATACATACGGCGAACCACTCCCGAAGTGACTTTTCCTTTCTCCTGCTATACCTATCCAAGTATATCGAAAACCACTAAGCTGATTGTTTTGAGTTACTCAATGAGCACACATTTCATTACATGTAAAAACTTACAATTAAGTAACAGATTTTTCAGTGTGCCCATCTGTGTGTGTTAAGCTCTCTAAACTGAAGTGTGTGATATTTGCATTTAGTCAATAATTGAATGAGCATGGTTTATTGCTGTGTACCATTCTGTAAGGCAAAACAAGTAAAAGAATGTGGTTTGTCATTCCATGCATTCCCAAAAAACGATGAACTGATAAAGAAATGGTGTATAGTAATTTCTCGCCAAGGAGATAAGCTGGGCTTTCTTTGGACATCAGGGTCAACGCCTGTGTTTAACTCTAGGTCTGTTAAAAAATAATTGTTTTAAAGGTCTATGTCATTTATCTGATCATAGAATACAAAACTGTCACATAAGTTTTATACTAGTTTTAATTGAACAAAAAAACAACAACAAAAATGCGTTCTTATTCGGAAAAAAGTAGGCATTTCAAACAAACTGGTTACAGTATCAGCTCATCTATTAAGTGCCTACTTCCTAAAGTTTTTCCATCAATATCTGGAGGTTTTCCACCACATAAAAGAAAGTGTCCAATCTTCAAAATGCAGAAACTAAAGAAAACAAAACTGAAATGGGGTAATGCATTTGCATTCTCTTCCGAATTATCCTTTGCACAATTACCCTCCATCATGCCAGATTTACGATTAAAGGGCGTGGGCTAGATGTGGGACAAGTACCATAGCTTACTAAATATTACAGTATGTTAATTCTGCAGTGAGTGCATAACACAATTTTCAAAGTATGCATATTTTATTGCTATATATGGTGTTAAAATTAGGAATTGTAAGCAAAGATTACAAACTTCAACATATAAATGTCACTTATAAGAGATTATTTACATCACTAACGCCCGAATTTTTTAATGCGGTTAATAATGTTAAAATAAAACTCACATATCCTGATTGGTTCATAACTTTCATGTTCGGTATACAATTAATTAGCAATGTTTACAAGCTGCTTTAATCTCACTTGATGTTAGGCCCATTATACATCACAGCACAGTAAACTTACAAATATATACTCATTTAAATCATTATTAACCCTATAAAAACACGAACATACTGTGACCTTTTCCAGTTTTTCTACTGTCACTTAGTTTTCAATGTTATTCCTATCGGTTCGTATCTGTCACTGTTTTGCTTCATCCAATTCATTTCACTAATGTTTCATCCTCCGTGGTCATAGGGTACCCGAGTTCGCGGGTTCAAATGCGGCGAGGGCGATGAATTTTTCCGGGCGTAAGAATCCTTAGCATGGCTTTCTTCGGAGGAGAAGTAAAGCCGATGGTCCCATGTCGTAGATTTACGGCTCGTGAAAGAACCTTAAGTCTGATAAAGAGGCATCTGAGCAAAATTTCCGGTCTTTCATGCCCAATATAGAATAGGGCGTTGATAACCATAGTAGTTTAACAGCGTCCATAAAATAACTTCACTAATGTCACTGTGGTTTCACGTCGTTCACACTATTAATCCATTAAGTGAACTATTCAATTCTCCGTCACATAACTTCGTTCGTGACGCAGTCTCTTCACACCGCTGACTGACTCAACTCCGTTCGGTGCCGACCTCCCGATAACCTTGGGTATAGCCATTGCATCTTCATAGCACCCTCCTCAGAGCTGATCGTCCCGAACAGCTCCGCGATATGGGGCGAGCCGATCAAGATGGGCCAACATTAGCTTACCTCGAGGTTGACATCGAATACGGTATGCACATCGTTGGTGCGGGTGATTATCCTATATGGACCGTCCCTGGAACGTTTCAGCTTCGTGATATCCCTTAAGTCCTCGTTGGACGGTAGAACCATACGAGACCACCCTCTTGGAACCCGGCAGTGTTCGTCAGACGGGCATAATGCACTTTCATTCGGTCACTTGCCAGCTTCAAGTGCTTTCTGGTAGATGTCCTCCAGCCTATCCGTTAGCGCCCCAATGTAACGCGTTGCGGACTGGTCAGCATCAGGGGGCGTGCCAAACAACAGTTCACAAGTAGCCGTTAACCCCCGTCCGAATACCATTTTGTCCAATATCATGCTAGTGGATCGCGTATTGATGTTCGGGAGGCCAGGAGGAATAATGGCACTGAACATCCCAATCTCGCTGATTTATAGAAACCACTTTCCGGAGGTGCTCCTGGATCTCTCAATATAACGCTCCACCATTCCGTCCGACTGTGAATGGAGGTGAGTGGTACAGGTCTTGTGGACCCCGAGACGCTGGAAAAGTTCTCGCATAAGGTTCGATTCGAAATTCGTCCCCTGATCGCTTTGGAGCTCCCGGGGATTTTCGAACTGGCAAAAGAAGTTGTCCAGCAGTGCATTAGCAGCGATCGAAGCCTTTTTATGAATCGAGTGAACCTTGAGCCTCTTGGTGAAATATTTCGTAGCCAACAGCAGGTAGCGATTTCCTCTGTCTGCCTTTGGGAAAGGGCCTGCCACGTCGATTGCAATTCTTTCGAATAGCGCTTCTAATCATATTGTTGCATCCGGTCCCGACTTCGATCTGGAGTCCATGACTTGCCATGCAGATGTCGCATTTTGACACTAACTCTCCACGGCGCTATGGAGATGCAACGAATAAAATCGGCGACGGAGCTTCTTCAAGGTCTTATTTACACCCAGGTGTCCTACGGTGGTACCGGCATGGGTCTTCTCTAGGATTTCTTTCACTTTGCTGCTCGGAATACCAATTGTTCCACATTAGCTTTTGCGTCTGCGGACTCCCACACTCTCTTCAATACATCATTTGTGACTACAGAGAGTCCTACTGGGCCCAATAGGTGTTACAGATGGGCCTCTTGGAGCGACGCCCGTCCACGCATGTGGTTTGCCAGATTATTTACCCGTCATGATCAATCCTATGTCTAGATCCGCCAGCTGCTTCTTCTTCAAGATCTCTTCGTCCAAACCGACTGCAGGTTGCACCACGACCGTGAGTATGGCTGCAACACTCTACTTCGCCTCGATTTTCATACAATGATTGCAGGTTTCCTTTAGGGCCTTCGGGAAAGGGCTTCCTGGCCAGTGATCCGAGGTAAAATTGTGTTCCTGCATCCGTTGGTCCCAGCAGTTCGTCTGTAAGGATATAACTATCTTACTATCAGGTCGAAACTGATTACAATGGTATTGCTTCTTACTTATAATACGTAAAATTGACATTTCAATACTTTTTGAATGCAAATCAAATGTTCCTTCCAAATTACGAAACCTAAAAAACATGTTAGGGCAGAGTGGTCTGTTCAGAGGTGGAATTCCTGTCCTTAAAGGTACTTGTGGAAGTGCTTCAGTGTCTGTACATTAGCCAGGGGTTCTTATCTTGTCACACAATGGTGACAACTTGACACATATTTACTCACGGCTCGCGAGAGCGCTCGCTTATATTGACAGTGAAATATTCCACAGAAGGTTTTCTAATATTCTAGAACTATTTCGGTATACTTTCTGAGGAGAGGGCAGATAAAAATTCTAGAAAGTTCTAGTGCCCGGTGTTTACGCTGGCAAGTGGCATTTAGGTGTATACTGGAACCGTTCGACGCCGACCTCCGATAACCTTGATCCATAGCAGCTGCGTCACAATACTTTCGATTTCTTTTTATGTTTCACAACGTAGCTGCAATTTGTAATTATTTACTCATTTTGAAAGTTCCGTAATGCACAGCGATGACAGCTCACCCGACTTTAGGATGTGATCGAACCATCCCAGCAGCAATTAGTGCAAGTACTTCCGGGGGCCCGATCAGGAACGAGAATGCGCTAGCTATAGTCGGCGCCAATCAAGAAGGTGACTGACAGTTACTAACTTTTTAGAGTGGAAGAGAAAATGATTTAATCACTGACCTCAGCCCCGATGGGAGTCGGGACTGAGAGTGTGGGACTCACCAATAGTCGACATACCCACTAAAAACTCCTCCACCGGATGAAAAAAGTAAGAAGGAAAAGTGGAATGGCTTGGCTTTGAGCGGTCCCGCATAGCAGCCGCGTTAGTACGTGAAAGATGGAATCTGCCACCCTTTGGGCGGGAGCGGGTAAAGGTAGCTACTGGGTTGCAGCCATGAAACCTGACTGCAACACTAGTGAAAATAGCGAGGATTTAGGAGAGAATTGGAATGGTGATTGTATGGAAGAGATAAGTTGATGCAGAACTTGCTTCTGATGAAGATGTGGTGCCCGGCTTTTGAATTCTTCGCGTAAGATGTGCTGCTTGGAGGCCTTCGGCGGTTGCTTGGGGCCTCCGGATTGACTGACTGCTGGAAGTGGGCTCGAAGCTGATGCTGCTGCGCTTCCAGAGATCTGAGGGTCATGTCGATGGTATCAAAGTGTTGAACAATGGTGTCTGATGCTGTAGATGAGTTCTGGATGGAATTGTCGATGGTGCTGAATCTTGAAGTGATGGTTTCGAACTACCCAACTAGAAAATGTTGCTGAGCAGCTGAGGTGTCTTGAAGGTTCCTGATGAGTTCCTTCAGGGCTGTCCGCTTCGTCGTCATGTTCAGGAACTCCGCGAGGAGATCTTGAACGGCGTCGCGTAGGCCCTGGACTTCCTCGATGATCGGTAATGGTGTTGATGTCGGCGCTGGTGATGATTCTGGTGTCGGTTTCTGTGGAGGTGCTGATGGCTGCGATGTAGGTGCTGGCGGCTTCGGCATTGCGTTCCTGCGTGGATGCAGGGGGCAGAGGTTTGGCCGGTGAAGTGGGTTGACCCTCCACAGGTCGCACAGTAGCGCCGTCGGCGGCGAGGATCGTGCTGGGTGCACGATGAGGTGGTGCAGGAGGAACCACAGTAGTGGCACCTCGGTTGTGCTGCGCAGGACGTCTCGTTGTGCCCGTAGACACAGCAGCGCCTGCAGGGAGCCTGGCGATCCGCTCGGCTGGCCTCGATGCGTAAGCACCACCCAAACAAGGGCAGGCCCGCCCTCAAGGCCGTTTCGTAGTCGCCAGGGTCTGCAAACTCCATCCTGACCAACGTCGTGGGTCCCTGTGCTCCGATGATCCTTGTGGCCTTCAAGGCTGAAGGCTACTGCTGATGAGCTGCGGTGATGAGGAACCTGGCTGGCAGGTCCCTCGGGACCCCTCTGACGACTGCACTGTACCTCCCTTGAGGCACAGGCTGGCCGTGCGGTGGCTGGGTGGTACCCAGAGTCGGCAGCGTGGATGCCGGTGAGTGAGGCGGTGACTGCTGGTGCGGTCGCGGCGAAGCTGCGCAGGCGGGCGGTGAAGCTGCGGCCGAGGCGTAGGACGACCGGGGCTGAGGCAAACTTCTCTCGGCAGAAACCGGGGTAAAAGAGGAGATCCCTGCCTTAGTAGGCTCGGCGACTCTGCGTTGTTTCCTCTTCGCCATCTCGAAGCAGAATGTGAAAAAAGCGAGTTACTAACTACGTTACGGAAAGCTTTGAAGAATGGGAGGGGATGGATACGTCATAGCGGTTGCCATAGCAACAATTACAGGGACCAGTTAGAACGTTTCCATAGCAATGATAGATGCAAAACCCTTATTGGCGATACTGTAACACATGATTACCATGACGTGCCTGGCAAGCGACCGTTGCAGTAACATGAACTACTCTTATCTTCTGCTGTCGCTGCAGTTACAAACAATGCCTTCCTTCAGCCACAGCTTGTAATGTATTTGCATCAGTTTAAAAATTGCTTATGTACTGACAAGTTATTTTGCATAATCCTATTTGTACTGTTATTTGCTTTGGGATTACGTGAGTTTGAGTCTGTGTATCTGTGCGTGTGTTGTGGGTATTTGCAATTGATTTAAAACTTTTAATGGTTATTTAACAATATCCAAAAATAGTGACAGAGACAGCAAGCCAAACGAAAAACTAAGCGTACTCGGTAACCGAATAAAATGTATTTGGTAAAGATATCCCAATTAATGAACAAGCGCAGGAAATTATGTTCTGTGAGAGAATCAGCCTTATTTTCCCATTAGAGTAAGTATCAATATTTCACAGGTATATCTCTCTTGATAACACAGATCTTTACACTGATATATTCTTGCATGTTCTATCCTTGGCATACAGATTCACTATTTTATAATTGACTAATTGTCTTCATACAGGAATATCAATAATACCCGCCCTACAATGCAGGCGCAACCCAATCGCTTTGGTACACATTTCTAACGCGCTCTCCACTTGGTTGCGTTAAGCGAAATGTCAATTTCTTTCTTCTTTGGCAGCGAGTATAATATGGTAACCTTAGTATAATCTCAAATTTTTGTATGACCCTGATCTCAGTGGCTCTGGATGTAATTGTAATGGCTGCTTCTGTTTTTCTAGTACTACTGTTTCGTAGTAGAGAAACATGAAAAATCGTGCTTTTTTTTTTTTTAGCAAATTGGAGTAATATTACTAAATAATTAGCCGCAATTAATTACTTGCTGTGAGTGCTCTGAATAGTGTTTGTAAGCAGTTAAATGGTTGTATTTGTGCTGAATGCGATTGATAGCTATTAGAAAATGAGTTAACACGTCAAGTTATTATGAAAGCTAGTGCGTTGCTGTTAAAATAAGTATTGTGAATTATACTGTGGTAAGCAATGGATGAAGTGGAGAAGCTAGAACACCTTTCCTTGGTGTCTAAAATTTGCACTGAACTGGAGAATCACATTGGATTGAATGATAAGGATTTGGGTAAGTTCAGGTTGTAACTTCTGGTTTAAAATTTTAATCTTGTGAAGAAGTCAAGTGCTTAAGGGTATGAATAATATGAGCCCAAATCTATATTAAAATATTCGGCTATTTTGCACTTAGACGGTCGTCATTGAGGAATGCTTATAAAAGCTAAAGGGAAGTGAATAAATTACCTTAAGAGTGAGTTTAGAAGTAGATGTGACCTCTTTAATAGCTGGTACCAACCTGCCCGCCCCTTATAGGTGTTTAACCTTTATAGCAAACCCAAATCGCGTTTTGAACACAAACGTAGCCATTTTTTCGCTAAAGCACATACAAAATGGGAACTACCAACCTAAATAAAACGTGAAATCCGCGAAATATGTGATATGTTGTTTCTGCGAACGTGAATCATTCGAGTTTTAGACGCGCAGATCCCTCGGCTGCGCCCTTTCGTCGTTTCGCAGGACTGCTACACTCCTCTCCTAAAAAACTTCCCTCGGCTACACTTTGAGGCTGAGGGTCCTCAGTCTCTCGGCTACGCCTTGAGGCTGAGTATCTTACCGGCTTTGGCGGCATTAGTTATTCATATGTTGCCAGCATTGCGTTAGAGCTAGCGTATGACTTGGAGTAACATTTGTAGGACATATAAGACATCATTTCCATCGCTGTTGAAGATCAACCCACTAAGAGCAGAAAGTCGCTGATGGCGTTCCGCAAGGACATTATCATCAGTTCGGAGCTACATAATGTGATTTACTATTGATTTACATTTAAGTGTGATCAACATCATGCTAGTTAGCATTATAGAAATTCAACAGTAATAAAATATTTCGACTTTCTGCTCTTAGTGGGTCTGTGGTTGGTCTTCAAGAGCAATGGAAATGATGTCGTACAGATGTCACTAAGTCACACACTAGCTCTAACGCAAAATCAGTATCTCTGAACGCTATAACATATTACAGAAATAAAATATTGGATTAATATGTACCCTTTCCTTTGCCAAATTATGAATGTTTTTAAGTTAACTTAGTGAAACACATTCTAGCATGTGTTAAAATCAAGAAGTTATTAACCCACCTGCTGCAGAGAAACTTCACTCATTATTCCTGCTGAATATGTGATAGAATCCTTTCAAGCCATCTTATAAACCAAGCATGACTTGCATCATATTCTGGTGCATAGGCATATTGTAACGTAAAAATACTTTTGTCCTGAGTTGCCCCAAATGACAATACACTTTATATCATAGGCAAGGGTAGTACTCAAGTAAACAGTAGGGAAGAGTTCATGTACAAAGTTCCCAATACGTCAGTAAGGCTGTAAAATGCATAATACTTATGGAGTCAATGGAATTCAATATGTAGAGGAATCTAGAAGTAATGAGGAGTTTGATTCAGTAGATGTCTCAGCAAAGGAATTTGGCCCATCCACCTGCACTAAATAGTTACTTCATTTATATAGCAAAATCTGGCAACTTTTTGAGGTAGGTATACAGGTGGTCAATTTGTAGTTGAGAATGTGCAATATCTGCAAAACTAAGCATTGTAGAAGGAACTGTCTTTAATAAAAGTTGCTTGATATTATGGTGGAAAGTAAATGCCATTGGTCGTGTTTTATTTGGAGGACGTTATGGTCATTTTAGGGTCAATTTAATTTGACCCTAACTGTAGATTCCTATTTAAAAGAATTAAATTGACCCTAAAATGACAATCATAATGTCCTCCAAACAAAACACGACTAATGGCATTTACTTTCCGCCATAATATCAAGCAACTTTTATTAAAGACTTTCTTTCTACAACACTTAGTTTTGGAGATATTGTACAGTCTCAACTTAAATGGTCCATCTGTATATAAAAAACTAAACCTAAGCTTATAACATAAACATCATTAAGAAATGCCCGCTTGCTTCATGCGTGCCTTGGTGTTTATTATATTTATTCACTCATCCTAAGCAATTCACATTAACTAGATGCGTGAGTGTTGTTAGTATAGCGATCACATGCCTATTGATGAATATGGAACAGTGTTGAAGTTCACTCACCCCTTCACATGTTATATCACAGCCTAAAATTCTACTTGTGCAGGATGCAGAGGCTCTTACTCTTGAGAAATTAAGCTATCGAATTTGTTTACATTTCTTTCTCTGAAATGCTAACATGGGCTGACTGATTGTAGCTCTGAGATATGTATAAGAAAACATTTTCCATCTGCTATACACACACATTTCCACTCAGCTGAAAGCAGAATACAGGTAGTAGTTAACTCATCTTTCTACTTGAATGCTGCAACCGTGCAGTAGTTAGGCAAGCATATCACTTATGTTATAAAGCAATTTCATTATTTAGAGACTTCCTATTCACTTATTACAGTTTTCCAAAACACATTATTTCTCCATTTGTCTTGTTTAGAAGTGCTAAGGAAATCATGGGTATAAGCTTTGCAAATGGCAAATTTTAACATTTCTTGCAACAATGTAATGCGCTTTTCAAATTTGAGAAACTTGTTGTTGCTTCCACTTATGGTACAAAGTTTCTGGTAGCCTTCGCCCCAAGTTCAAAAATATTAACTTTGTAATTTGAATGTTTCTTTAAATATTATATATATATTTATGTTTGCCTCGGCTGCGTCAGTAATAATTTGTAGAGACATGTTACTCTTTGCAGGGAGTGGTGCGACTAAGAATGTAGACTTACTTAGATTATAATTTTTACTTCACTCCTTTTATTAATTCTTGACACGATTTAAATAACAGTTCACTGATATAGAGAGCTGTGAGATTATTAATTACTTGCACTTTTTTAACACATAAACTATTTTTGTCTCACACTGAATACGTATTAAACTTCTCGAGGACGCATCTCGCGTCCGGTTAGGAACGCTGTCTGCTAGCAACTTCTGAATTTGTACAATTTGCTCTATTTCAGTTTCTGATTAGCTAATCCTACTCCAATAGAATACTTTTATTTAACTTAAGCTTTTTTCTGGTTGTTGATTGGCTGTTTATAAACTGTTTTAAAAATATTACATTATTGTTTCCAAGAATGACTAGTAGCATTATTAAACTTTCTAATTCATTATTGCCTCAAGGTTACCTCATTGTTAGCAATTTTTGACCTATTATTCTCACAGCTCCTACATTATTAAATTACGTAATACATTCACATAACATTATTGAACATGTACATAATAATATAAACATTAATACAATGATTGTTACATGCATTTTATATATTATATTATACACATATTGCTTTAAGGTGGGCTGTTATCATATTTTATATTATATACTTTGACTGAAATAATTTAAGTGTTAAAAATATTGCCTCAAATTGCACTATCATTGTTAATTTCTCTACCACGTACATAGCAGGTAAGAAGGTATTGCATTCCACCCAAAAATGTGATACCAAGATTCCAACAGAAATACATGTTTTGAGACCCCATTTAACCCCAAAACATTTCTAGAAAAAGGTCCATAAGTGTCTGTGCCTGTCTGTTGTGGAACAGCATAATTCAAAAGTGAAAAGCTGGATAAATACCAGTCTTGATATTTAGGTTCAGTGCCTTTCAAAGATGCGATTTAAAGATAAGAAAATCTCCCCACCCCAAACTAACCTTTACATGAAACTTTTTCAAAATTGTTTATTTTCTAAAAAATGGCTGTAACAATTTGATTAAAATACCATATAATAAAGATATTTAAATGACAAAACAAAATGTACATCTTGAATTTTCTGGGAATAGCCATTGAAGTCCACTTCATTTGGAAGAAATTTTGTGTAATCTTGTGTAACTGGTAAACAAATGTATTTCACAGAAAATGTAAATCTCACTAAAACACACAATTTATTTTAAATAACTTTTTTTGTGGCATCAGCTGTTTCCGAGATATCCATTATTAATGGTTCAAATTGTTAAATACTTAGCCATTCTTTGAAAATCCTGTCACTTTTCAGCCATTTCTTGCGATGTTATGGAAACAGTATGACATTTTAAGGCCAGCATATAGTGTCCAGTTCTAAAACATTTGATTATCGTTATCCCCTTTGTACCTGTAACGAAACATGTAATGCAGCTATTTTCTAAAAGGAAATGTCGATGAAGTATAAAGGAAAATAAGCTTTCATAAGAATAATTTGTATACCTGCTAATAAGCAATAGGGAGTAGAGAAAGTCATGAAAGTGTAACATCAGATTTTTACTAAAGCTTTACACACTTTCACAACCAGCAATTTCTTTGCAACCAAAACTGTGTACTACATTAATTGCTCATTTCAAATATAATGACAAATACTGCAGAAAGTTGCAAGATCATTCTTATAAATTATCATGTCATACATTACAATTCTGTTGACAAATGCAATGACACCAGGATTCACATTGATGCTTTTGCATTCTCTACCATCTAACTGAAGCTGATAGATAAAGCATATTCCACCCTAAAATGTGGTATCAAAATTTCACCATAAATGAATGTTTTGAGCCCCTCTGAATAAACAAAAGCATTTTTAAACAATGTCCATGTGTGTTATTTTTTATTTTCTTAAAAATGGTGCAAAGATAATGATGAAAATACCATATATTTAAGATATTTGAATGACTACAATAAAAAATAAAATTAAGTAATAAGTTGTGTATCTTAAATTTTCTTTGCATGAAATTATTGTGAATGAATTTTATTTTGTAATGCTGGTAAACCATAACAGAAAGACAAAAACTTACTGCACAGGAAATATAGATGTCGTAAAAACAGAATTTGTTAAATAAATTTTTTGTGGCAATAACCAGTTCTACTCTAGAAATTGCTTTAAGCCAGGTGGTTTTCATATCTTCTTGACTTGGAAATTCATGAAAAGATATTTGTTTTACTTTCCTGCTGGAGTTAATCTACTGGAGCACACAGCAATGAACCATATTTGCAACTTGCAATGCAACCTTATCAATGGCAATATTGGTAGGCGTTTCATTATATAACCTAGTGTTCACTTGTTGCAGATGACTAATTCTTTTAACCATTAAGAATGGATTATGCAAATATGCCTTGTAGTACTGTTTCACCCCTAAGCAGTGTTAATTCCTCCTATGTGTAATAAGATGCAATTTCACTGCATCAAACAAAGCTCAAATGTTTGCTTGCTGATTGTACACAGTAACATCTTAATATTATTTCAATATTTTTGACATGCTATCACCTTGAGCTTCTCAGCAGCAGCGATAAACCGTGGGACATTGGTTGCCAACTAATACTGTGTGGTTTTTGCTTTTTGTGCAGTGTACCTTGGGCCATCGGCTTAAATGTGCAAAAGAACTCTTGTTTTCTTTTGGAGATTCTTGAGTAATATGTAAAAGTAAATGTTTTTGTAAAAATAAAGATTTTATGAATGTGAACCTCTGAATCTTATAGTGCAAAAGACTGCCTAAGGTATTTAATCCCTGCCAAGTTAATTAAAATAATGTAAATATCCAATCTTTGAGATGTCAGAATTTGACTGTAGGCGGGTTCAAACCCAGCGAAGGGCGATGGATTTTTTCGGGCATAAAAATCCTTAGCACGGCTTCCTTCGGAAGGGAAGTAAAGTCGGTGGTCCTGTGTCGTAGATTTACGGCACGTAAAAGAACCTCAAGCCTGTAAGAGGCCTCTGAGCAAAATTTCCGGTCCTTCATGCCCAATATAGAATGGGACGCTAAGAACCATAGTAGTTAAAGAGCGTCCATAAATAAAACTCAATTTCATTTCATGACCGTAGGCCAGTTAAAGCCAGCTATTGTTTTTTTTTTATTTATTTATTTATTTTTTTATTTTTTAAATCTTACGTCGATAATTATGTGCTTTAATTTCAATGCTGTATGAATGAGGTATTTCAGAGTACTGACTGTAGGGCTTTGACCTCAGACTAATTTATCTTTGTGACAGTAGTTAACAGAATATTTTTAGTAGAATAAGCTTTGAAGAGCCAGTTCTTTGGTCTGTAAGTAAACATATATTTAATGTTGAAGTGCTAAGTAAATGAGAACACACAATGAAATGTCCAAAAAGTAAAATTTTGTTCAACTCAGAAACCAGAAAGAATTACATTTTTTGTCTTGAAGATAGGAGTAAACTGCAGAGATATTCTTCAGATATTCATTGTTTTAGCTATTGCATTTTACATTAATGTTGTCATTTACTCTGTTCATAATTACAGGTTAACATTCTTATGAAAATAGAAAATCTCTATTCATTTATTAGCTTAAAACTGTTAAACACTTTTCTTGAATAATTATGATAAACCTATAGTGTATTCTCAATAAAGGAAGTAATTACCACAAAGGAACAGAAATGCACACTTTTGCATGCTAAAACTCCAATTACTGCACTAATTGCTATGAATGGTAGCATGCATGTTGCCAGTGCCACAGCAGTGAGAAAGGCAACTGCAGTGTGCATGCACTTATACATGGCTGGCAGCAAGAGTGGGAATGCAGGTATATATCAGATAGTGATGGCAGTGCTGTTACTGCTATACCTCTTAAATTCTTGTACCAAGTGAAATCAAAAAGTTCATGACCACGACTCCCTCAATTGTCAACCAATGTCTGGCTGCTGTATCCCTTTTTGCCATATGTTTATTTCAGGTTTGTTCTTATTTGTGATATAGAGTATATGGCTAAATCCTGCATTAGGGAATGTAAAAAATATATTTTAATGTTTTTTATGAACATAGCATAAAGAAAATGTGTTGGATTTCAAAATATGTGCTAAAATTTGATTGTTGAGATCAAACATCCTTTTCATTTGGTATTAAATTATAACTTGTGAAGTATCTACTTTTAATTATGCAATCTTTATTTTCTTACAGCGGAATTCATAATTGCTCTGGCTGAAAAAAATGACAACCTTGACACTTTCAAAAAAGTATTGTTGGATAATGGGGCTGAATTTTCGGTAAGTAACCATATTTTTAATATTGATAACTTTAATTACATTAAGAACAATGAAACTAGAAAACTAAAAGCAAACTACTCCTTTTGAATGTGTAGCCTGCTCTCATTTGTTGAAACAGTAATACTTCAGCATTCAGTTACCCGTTTATTTTAAATCATATTCTGTGCTAAATAATACCCTGATTATGTTTTAGTTTTTCCACATTGATTGTTCAAAAATGTTATAATAATAATGTGTATGTGAAAAAATTCCATGTAACACTCACTGGGGGACAAAGATCAAAAGGCTAGGCATATGAACTTACGTAATGCAAATTCTGAAACCTGGTGTATTTATGATAAACACCATGTATGTGCAAAATAACTAGAACATTTGGATGCATTTTGTCCAGAGAGGCGCTGTTTTTGCACACTTGTTTTCTTTCTTTTTTTTGGGGGGGGGGGGGTTTTCAAGGCTCTCTTGAAACAAAAGCTGAAGTGAATGTTCTCTTGCACAGTTTTCACATGTATCCACTTCTTTCATAATATTTTTCTACAATAAATATTTAAAATTTGTTTTTTATTGTTTAAAATTCCAGCAGAGAAATTGATTTTAGTGGGCTGCAAAACTATTTTGATTTGAATACTGTCAATAGTCATTAGTGTTTCACCTGCTCTCAAATTTTGTTTTGTAAATTATTATGTGGTTAAAAATCTGTGTTACATGCACATGACTTTCTCTACCCATTCCCCCCAGGGGCTCACCTTATGCGAGTATGGGTTAGGCATACCAGGGGTGCCCGAGCCATTCATCGCCATTTTCTTCTGTTCATCCCCGTCCGGTCGAGGTGGGTTCGTCCTCGTGACCAGGGGACTCAAGGTAGGCTCTCGTGCGTTCTGTGCATTTCATTACATGATGCCCCTCACCATCGTTTCTTACTTCTCTTCTATTTACGCACATTTCACCCCACGTCCATTCATTTACACATCTCTTTTACTTCTTCGCCGGCCTACCTTGAGTGCGAAATGCCCACACACTTTTAGTTTCTTTTAACCTTTTATTTTAATCCTCCATGGACACAGCCTGACGGATACCCGTGCAGTGCGCAGCTGGGTGAGTGGGTAATGGCATCATCCCCACCACCCGGGGTCGTCATGTAGGGTTTGTGTTCGTATCCACTGTTCAACTGCAGTCCTGCGAGGGGGCCATTGCATGAGCTGCTGATTTCTGACGGCGATTGGGTCCCGCTGTCCATGTTCTGGGAGGTGTGACCCTGGGGTGAGTTTGGTACAGATAGGCCACTCACCCAAGCCGGGGTAATGCCCGGGAAGTCAGAGCCCGAGGTTGGAGACGGTTGCAATGGTGGAGGATTTCTTTCACTATGGAGCACCCTTTCTCCATTATTAACAACAAGCGCCGAAAAGTCTGTGCAACAGAAGTAGCACCACCAACAGCTGGTTGTTACGTAGTGATTACCCGTACAGAGGAAGGACAATCATTCGAGGTGAACCCTTTTATAATCCAGAAGGGCATTGACTCAATTGCTGGTCCTGTTCATTCCTGCACTCGCCTACGAAACGTTTCATTGTTGGTTCAGAGTAAGTCCGATCAACAAAGTAAGACATTGCTGCGCGCCATGCTTCTCCACAGTTATCCTATCCGTGTTGAGAAGCACCGCACCGTCGTCCTCCGTGGACTAGTGGTACTGTGCTAGCCTCTGGTTCCCAAGGTCGCGGGTTCAAACCCGACGGAGAGCGATGGATTTTTTTCGGGCGTAAAAATCCTTAGCACGGCTTCCTTCGGAAGGGAAGTAAAGCCGGTGGTCCCGTGTCGTAGATTTACCTCACGTAAAAGAACCTCAAGCCTGATAAAGAGGCCTCTGAGCAAAATTACCGATCTTTTACGCCCAATATAAAATGGGACGCTAAGAACCATAGTAGTTAAAGAGCGTCCATAAATAAAACTCAATTTCAAAGCACCGCACCTTGAATTCCTGTCGAGGCGTCGTCACCACTCACAGCTTCGATGGAATATCAGACGATGAACTGGTCGAATATCTTTCCGACCAAAAGGTTACAGCGATTCATCGAGTGCAGGCTAAACAGGTGTGTTGGTACCTACTCGTACCCTGTTTCTCACTTTCGATGGCGTCGATCTGCCCACTAGTATTTCAGCAGGGTACGAACGTGTTACTGTGAGGCCCTATATTCCTAGACCTCTGCGTTGTTTCAAATGCCAGCGTTTTGGGCATACGCAAGTCTCTTGTAAGAGTGCCGTATCCATCTGTGCCTCATGTAGCCAGCCGTCACACGAATGTACCTGTTCATCAGTACCCGTCTGCGTTAATTGCAAAGGGTGTCATTCTGCTTCATTTGCTGACTGTTCGCGGTACTTGGACGAAAAGGCGATCCAGGAGATCCGGTTAAAGGAGAAACTCTCCTTCGCTGAGGCCCGGAGGCGTTACCATGCGCGCCAACCTTCGCTCCTGCGATCTGGTACATTTAGTTCTGTTGTTGCCTCGCCAGTACCACGAGTAGATGCCGAAACTCAGACCTGGACCATGACTGCATTAACCGCCACTACCATCCGGCCGTCCATTTCGGCTATAGTTACCAAGCCATCTAAAGCTGGTCCTAAGGTCATGAAGTCCCAAGGCACTGATAAGAAGTCCAAGCAGGAACTCCGCAAGGAAGATTTTTTGAAAGACCCTCCGCGTGCGCGCGGTAAGAAAAGTTCACCTGCTCCTCCTCGTCGGTCGCAGTCCCAGGATGCTCCTGGGAAAGCCGCGCTCAGCGGTCACCTTCACCCATTGCCACCCAGAACCGATTCACGGCGCTTGAATCGGGTTCTGGCACTGAGCGCGTGGGCCTCCCTTCGAGGAGCCTATGGAGTCTGACCACTCCATACTAAAAGCCCGAGCCCAAAGGTTAAGCAGAAAGTAATTTTGATCCGCCCTCCTAAGTAGACAGTTTATTCCTTTTAGCCATGGCTATCCTGACCTGTAATTTACTGGTGTACGATCGCATAGGGCGGAACTGCAACTTTTATTTGATACGGTAATTTGTATCACAAATTACTCAAATGTAAATAATTATTTTAATATGAATATGTATTTTTATGTAACATTGATTTCAGAGGTTTAATAATTGTAATTATTATTGGTAAATAATAATATATGGCTTTACTGAAACTGTTAACAATAATGCAGTAAGGGGTGAGTTGTTTATCGTTACCGGGAACCAGGAAGTTACGTAATGTTTCGCGCCTTTTCGGTAAAAAAAAGCTTCCAGAATGTTCTCTAAAAGAAATATGTATTAGTGGTTTTCATTGGATGTTAAAATAGACGCTAATGTTGGCGCGTTTTATAAGCCAATAGCATTTCATTTATAATCTTTAGGCATATCTTAAGGCTAGCCTATAAATAGTGTAAATTCAAGAGAGGGTCCCCCAGTGTTCAACAAGATTCTCAACACATAACACGTCAGCTCCCAGTTCAACAAGATTCTCATATCGGTCTCTCAATTCGTAAAGTTACGCGCAGCAGAAGTAGGAGAAATCTTATAAAGTATTATACAGTGGAATATATAAAGTTGAAGTACGTGAGTTAAAAGTGATAAGCAGTTATTATAAACAGTTTCAGTATGGCGATTATCTAGATAAATCTGTGAAAGTGTTCGTGAACGTGTTCTGCAATAAAGATTATAAAACCAATTTCTTCGTCAATATCATTTATAGACAAAAGATTCCTTTCCGCTTCACACCCTGCAAGAGAAACATGTTCGATCCCAAACAGCTCGCCAGAGGGAACTATGGACCAGACCAACGAATGACGTCACACAAGATGGCTTCGCGTGAAGTAAACACATATTTGCTCTCGTAAATTGGCTTCCACAACGTGGTGCTTTAAAACATATATACAATTTGTTCTCTCGCAAATTGGCGCCATCAACGTGGGGCAAAGCGACTAGGAAAGGAACAAGAATAACCAGGAAGAGGCGAACGCAGCAGTGAAACGATCTACAAGACGCAGATTCCGAGACAACAGGGAAATTCGACTACAAAAACATCCAGACAACGTAGATTCATCATCATACAACGCAGAAGCGACATACAAATCTAGGAGAATGGGGCAGAACGCTGGACATCAAAGCTACAGCATCAGACAGCATCAAAAAGGTAATTAAATGATACTTAGGAGCGGTAGGAAAATAAAAACAATGGCTGCTAGCAATACAGAAGAAATAATTATGGAGGGAGATAGTGTAACAGTTAGCTGTGATCCAATACAAAGTACAGGAAATAGCCCAGACTTTTTGGGGTTTGAAGATGAAAATGTTAGTGTAGAAAGTGAGAATAGAATAGCAGGAAATGTTAATCTTGATACTAGTATGATAATGATGGAAATGCTGAGAAATATGCATAGGGAATTAAGGGAAGATATTGATAAGAAGTTAGATCAGAATAAGAAAGAATTAAGGGAAGATATTAGTAAGAGTATTACAGATCAATTAAGGGAAGATATGCAAAAGAATAATAGGGAATTGAGGGAAGATATTGGTAAAAGCTTAGAACAAAACAGGGAAGAAATTGAAAAGAAATTCATGGAGCTAGATAGTAGTATGATTAGAATGAAAAATGAAAATCAAGAAATGATAGCACAGGAAATAGGTGAAGTTTCAAAGAAAATGTTAGACATGAGCAGGGAAATATCTAACCAAAAAAATGAGGTGAATAATAAAATAGAGCATGTTAATGTAAAATGTACAGAGCTAGATAGCCGAATGAGTAGCATTTCAAGTGAGTTAAAAGAGATGATGGAGGCTACAAATGCAGATTTAATACAGGTGCAAGTTAATTTCAGAGGGGAAATATCTGAAGTTCAGAAGGAGTCAGAAAAACAGAGAAATAAATTGTCTGATGAAGTTAAAGATTTGTCTAAAGATTTGAATCAAAAGCTAACTTCTGAAATTAACAAACACCAAACTGTTCAAAATGAGAATAATAAAAAATTGGAACAGACAATAGAAAATCTGCAGGGTACTGTAAATAGGTTAGAATTGAATTCAAGGGCAAATATATGTGATGTGCATGTGTCAGATGTACAAAATAATGATAGAGGTAGTTCCTCAGGTATGACAAATAATGTGAGTGATGCGGCAGCTTCATCTATAGCTAATGCTGAAACTCAGAGTGCACAAGTTACACTAGAGAATTTAAATATGAGAATAGGGAATTTGCAAAATTACAATCATATCTTAAGTGATTTTCCACTTCCAAAATTTAATGAAAACTCCAGTCCAGTACAGTTCATTGCAGAATTATCAGAGTATTTTCAAATTAAAAAGATACCTGAAGCATTGAAAATGATAGTTGTCAAAAGATGTTTGGACCAGAAAACCTTAGATTGGTTACAAATGGTATCAGGGGGCGAAATTTCATATGAATCCTTTAAGAGATTATTCATGAACAGATTTTGGAATGTTACGGTACAGCAAAGAATACGAGCAATGCTTAGTCACGGTCAATTTAATCCACGAGGGGGAATATCGATGACTGATTACTTACTAAAACATGCAAGTCAGGTTAGAAACTTGTCACCTCCAATCAGTGAGGAAGATTTTGTGAGTTTGCTCGCAAGGCATTATCCTATAAGGATACAAAATTACTTATTAATTGCAAAACCACGGAACATCTATGAGATGACAGAATTAATAACAGCTTTGGAACAACAGGAAGAAGATATGTCTCGGGAGTGGGAACATAGATTTTTAGATGTACAAGATAGAAGAAATTACCAAGGTAGTTATCAACAAATAAGAGGACAAGACAGACATCATGAAATTAATACCAGACAACGGTATCAATCATACGTTCCACAATTTGAAAGATCAAGGATAGATAGGAGACCAGGCCGGCAGGAACAAATAAATTATGTCCGGACAGAAAGATTGCCTGAAAGAGGGCAAAATTATGGAAGGAGGTACACTAGACAGAGGGGAAATTTCACTCACTGGAGGGAAAATAATAACCGAGAAAGATCTGAGGAATGGCAAGAAAATTACGTGCCAAGGGGACAAAATGTCAGAAATCGAGGATTTCGAACTCGAGGAAGGGGAACTCAAAACAATGGTAGCGACACGGAGATAGATTTAGCGCCTGTTAGGAATGGCAGTCCCGTACGTGAACATGGAAATAACCAGGAAAACTGTTAACAGACTCCTGTGTAGTAGGTTCTCAGGACGTCTTTAATAATTCAGTATCCATTACCAATACAAATCATACGCCTACACATACACCCTGTAATAAGATTACAGCAACAAAAGATAAGGGAGAAAATTTTGAGTCACCTCATGTTAGAATGGAAATTGCGAAGAAAGAAATCATTGCAACTATAGATTCTGGTTCATCAGCTTCAATTTGTTCACAGAAATTTTACATAAATTTAATTAATGAAGGTAACAAGATTATGGCTCTTCCCACTAGTAATTTAGTTTGTCGTGTTGCAATTGGAAGAACTGCACAGGTCATAAAAACACAAGCTCTACTTAGCATACTTATTGGCGGAGAGAATTTTGAGGTTATGTTTCTAATTGTAAACCATCTGATTTGTGACATAATTATAGGATGTGACTTCCTACATGAATATGAAGCATGTATAGATTTTAAACATGAAGAGTTAAAAATAACAAAAGAAGATAGAGAAATAAGGGTACCATTTATAAAAGAAAAAGTTTCTGTAATCGAGATGACAAAGGATGAGAAAAATATTTGTGACCAAGAGTTTTTTGTGCAAATAACAGAAACTGATAGAAATAGTCAGATAAAGCAGGTAGTCACAGAATATGAAGGGAATACCACGCCATATTTTCAACAGCTAGCAGAAATGCCAGAAGAAGTAGAGAAATGTGTAATCCAAATAAAAGACGACCATGTGAGCGAGACAGATAACAGCTGGAAGGAGAAGAGAAATGAGGAAATAATATACAAGTGTGAAGAAGCTTATAATCTTACGATAATGCAAAAACAAATCCTTCATGATGTTTTGATGAACAATAGTTCAGTATTTAGTAATATCCCAGGCAGATGTAATGTATATCAGCATACATTTCAAGTAGAAGACGTACCACCATATAGGCACAAGTATGACAATTTACCTATAAGTCTTCGAGACAAAGCTAGACAATTAATAAATAGCATGTTAGAAAATGGGATTATTGAGCAAAGTAATTCTCAATACATAAATTCAATCTGCTGGAGTATTAAACGAGATGGTAGTTTGAGATTAACTTTAGACGGTAGATATGTCAACAAATATATGAAACCAGATCATTTTCAAAGTGAGGGAATTGAACAACTAATTACAAAACTTTCAAGAGGAAGATTTTTGACATCCATTGACCTCACTGCATCCTATTGGCAAGTGGAATTAGATCCGCAAGTGCGTGATTACACTTCATTTCAGTACTCAGGGATCCAGTATCGCTTTTGTGTAAATCCTTTTGGTTTAAAAAACTCAGGAAGTGGATTTTTGAGAGCCATTCACAGTATCTTTGGAAATTCTGCAGATGACTTTTTAATAAAGTATATTGACGACTTCTTAATCATTAGTCAAACATTTGAAGAACACATGAATAATGTCCATTATGTGTTAAATAAACTACAACAACATGGTATGACTGTGAACATACTAAAATCAAAATTTTGTGTCAAGGAAATAAATTTTCTGGGTTATGTAGTGGATGAACGAGGTATAAGACCTGATCAGAAAAGAATAGAAGCAATAATGAAAATTCCGCCACCCAGGAACGTAAAACAAATTAGATGTCTCTTAGGGGTATTGAACTTTCAGAGTAAGTTCGTACCAAGATATTCGGCTGAAATAGAACCACTGCGGCAGCTACTCCGAAAGAACAATAAGTGGAAATGGACAGAGGATCATCAAAAATGTTTTGAGAGAGTAAAGGAACTCTTTGCTAAGTCCATATTACTTGAGAGGCCCAGAGAAGATTTGGAATATGAAATTTATGTCGACGCATCAATGCAAGGATACGCCGGAATTTTAGGGCAGCGAGACATCAATAATGACTTTCACGTCATTAGTACAGCTTCTAGAGGACTTACAAATATTGAGCGAAATTCTTCAGTGACTCAGTTAGAAATTGGAGCACTATATTTCTCATTAATTCGTTTTAAAACCTATATTTATCAGAAAAAGGTGAAGGTGTATTCAGACCACATAAGCTTAACTTTCATACAACGGTGTAGATTATGTAGTGGAAAACTTGCTAGATACATTCATGCAATATCTGCATTCGATATTGAGATTATCCACATTCCTGGCAAAAACAATACCTTCAGTGATTTACTATCAAGATTGAACTACAACCCACAAATTCCCGAAAATATTGAAAGGCCTAGAAATGAAGTCAAAATATTGACAATTGAAATTCCTTTAAGCAAAGAAATGATTAGAAAATTGAAAAATATGGGGGAAATTCAAAATGAGGATGCAAAATTATTTGAACTTAAAGAAAATGCACCATTGATTGAGGAGGCAAAGAAAGAAATTATAGCAATTCGAGATGGGACATTATACAAAAAGCATGGGAAAGAAATGCCTAGTTGGAAGGTAATGGTTCCGAAAAGCATGGAAAAGGAACTAATTAAGAATTTTCATGAAGGGTTAGCACACTCAGGGACGGACCGAACAACTTCTATGATTTTAGAGAATTTATACATATCCAAATTGCGTCAAAAAGTTCGCAAATTTATATCGTGCTGCAACCTGTGTCAGAAGGCAAAGCAAATAAATGCAGCATATGCATTTGAAACTAATTCGGTTATAAGAGATAAGCCGAGATGTGTAATTAGTATTGATATTCATGGTCCGATGCCTCCAAGTCAATTTGGAAATAAATATATATTTGTCTGTTATGATATATTCAGCAAATATGTAAGAATTTACCCTTTGAGAAAACCTACAGGTTTAGCATGTTTGAATAGATTACTTAAGTCATATGTGATAGAAGAAGGACCTATTCAATCTGTATTGAGCGATAATGCTTCGTACTTCACAGGAAAAAAATTTATGGATGGGCTTAAAGAAAATGGCATTAAACAATATTTTTCGTCAAGATACAGACCGAACTCCAACCCAGTGGAGAGGGAAATTAAGGAAATTTCAAATTATTTAAGGGTGTTATGTCATCGAAAACACACCCAATGGTATGGATACGTGAACTTCGTTCAGAATCTACTAAATGAAACCATAAACAATGTGACAGGATATAAACCATGTGAACTTAAGTTGGGAAAGAAGATCAATACAATGTGTAAAAAAATCCCAGGAGCCATTCCAGATGCGCATTCGATACCACCAACAGAAGAAGAGATGTTCCGAAAAGCATTTGAGAGGATGAAGAAAAAAGCCATAAAAAGAAAAATGAAACATGAAGAAAAGAAGAGAAAGGAATGGAGGATCAAAATAGGAGATTTAGTTTTGGTTAAAACCAAGAAATTGTCCGACAAAGAAAATAAACTTTATTGGCGAATGTTTCTCAAATACCATGGACCATATGAAGTTGTTAAAGTATATGGAACTAATACATATGAGTTATGTAATCCAACAAATCAAAAAAGCATAGGAAAGTTCCATATTGAGATGCTGAAACCATACAACCATGAAGATCATGGTGAAACAAAAGACAAAGATGATAAATAATAAATGCTGAATAGTTAAAGACGAAATGCAGAGCAATGTATTGGAACGTAAGAGGGTTAAATAAATATGTACGTCATAGGAAAGGAGAAATAAATTTTGGACATGATTAAATGTTTGAGAGGAAAATAACATTTTACTAGTAACAGAACATGTGAAATAAAGCATGATGTTATATTAAAGTAAAGTACATAAATACTATTCCAAGAGTATTGTTAAGATAAAGTAAAAAAAAAAAAAAAAAAAAAAAAAATGGTAAACATAATTAAAACAAATATTTATGTAGTAAATAGAACATGTGAAACAGTGCCTAGATTTAAGAGATGTAAATATTTGTGTTGAGGGTGAATATTTTGGTATATATGTATAATAATTACAAAAATCTTAAATGTATAAATTTTTGTCAACAACTCAAAGTAAACAATTTGGTAGCAGTGATTAAATAGTTTAGGGTATAGTATTTGCTATAAAAAAATTTGTGATATCAGATTAATATCTAAATTAATTAAACCAGAGCCAGTAAGTAGTGGCGAGATAAAACATATGTCGTGTGTTAAATACGTGTGAAGTGTTAAGTGAAAGTGATAACGTGTGTTCCAAGATTTAGGAGACTAAAAACAAAATTATAAAATTTCCAAACAGGTTATAAATATTTATAATTATGTTTCTAGTGGGGCATATGATACGGTAATTTGTATCACAAATTACTCAAATGTAAATAATTATTTTAATATGAATATGTATTTTTATGTAACATTGATTTCAGAGGTTTAATAATTGTAATTATTATTGGTAAATAATAATATATGGCTTTACTGAAACTGTTAACAATAATGCAGTAAGGGGTGAGTTGTTTATCGTTACCGGGAACCAGGAAGTTACGTAATGTTTCGCGCCTTTTCGGTAAAAAAAAGCTTCCAGAATGTTCTCTAAAAGAAATATGTATTAGTGGTTTTCATTGGATGTTAAAATAGACGCTAATGTTGGCGCGTTTTATAAGCCAATAGCATTTCATTTATAATCTTTAGGCATATCTTAAGGCTAGCCTATAAATAGTGTAAATTCAAGAGAGGGTCCCCCAGTGTTCAACAAGATTCTCAACACATAACACGTCAGCTCCCAGTTCAACAAGATTCTCATATCGGTCTCTCAATTCGTAAAGTTACGCGCAGCAGAAGTAGGAGAAATCTTATAAAGTATTATACAGTGGAATATATAAAGTTGAAGTACGTGAGTTAAAAGTGATAAGCAGTTATTATAAACAGTTTCAGTATGGCGATTATCTAGATAAATCTGTGAAAGTGTTCGTGAACGTGTTCTGCAATAAAGATTATAAAACCAATTTCTTCGTCAATATCATTTATAGACAAAAGATTCCTTTCCGCTTCACACCCTGCAAGAGAAACATGTTCGATCCCAAACAGCTCGCCGGAGGACATTTAAAATAAATTATTTCAAAAAACTGATACAAATTGCTACGCCAGAGGGAACTATGGACCAGACCAACGAATGACGTCACACAAGATGGCTTCGCGTGAAGTAAACACATATTTGCTCTCGTAAATTGGCTTCCACAACGTGGTGCTTTAAAACATATATACAATTTGTTCTCTCGCATATTGCGTTCCCATTCACCTATGGTTGTGTGTTTGCAGAAGACTAAGCTTCACCCTCACGATCCTTTTGATCTCCGAGGGTATACTCCGGTTCGCTACGATCTTGAACCGGAGGAGGGTACTCCTGCTCATGGAGGTGTCATGTTGTTAGTGCGTAGCGACGTTCTTTTCAAACTCTCGCTCTTACGTCCGACTTGCAAGCTGTTGCCGTAACTGTTCAATTACCCGGCTTTTTCTTTTCTGTTTGCTCTGTCTATTCACCTCCATCGTCTCCCCTCGCTCCCGCGGACATTCGAACTCTCCTGTCCGCTCTCCCAACACCATTTCTTCTGTTGGGAGATTTTAATGCCCATCATCCCCTGTGGGGTTCGCCAAGGACTTGTGCGAGGGGAACTCTTCTTTCCGACATTTTTTACCAGTTCAATCTCTCCATCCTCAATACAGGTGAACCTACTTTTATTTCTGATTCTTCTGGTACATTCTCTCACCTGGACCTTGCCGTTTGCTCACTCCAGCTTGCTAGTCGTCTGCAGTGGAAGTCGTCGCTGACACCTACTCCAGCGACCATTACCCCTGCATCGTGTCTGTGTTGTCTCACCACGTCCAGCATTCCAGAGTACCTATCTGGATATTCAGAAAAGCCGACTGGAGATTGTATTCCAGCCTCGTGTCTTTTGCGGACCAGGCCTTCACTGCCGTTATCCAAATGGTGCAACACCTTACGTCTACGATTCTATCTGCCGCCGAACGCACAATTCCCCGATCATCCTCTCAACCTCGCCGTATTCCTGTTCCGTGGTGGAACGAGAATTGTCGGGACGCCGTTCGTGCTCGTAGGACTGCGCTTAGGGTGTTTCGGCGACACCCTACACTTGATAATTTGGTTACCTTCAAACAATCGCGCGCCAGGGCTCGTCGCATTATTCAGGATAGCAAGGCGTCTTTGTCTCGTTTTGCCGAGTCTTTTAATCGCTTTACGCCTTCATCTGTTGTTTGGGATAAACTTCGTCGCTTCTCAAGTAAAGTGTCGCATTGTACTGTTTCTGGCCTTCAGGTTCCCAATGCCACCATAGTGGATCCGGCCGCCATCGCTAACTCTCTGGGTGCTGCCTTTGAGGCGGTTTCCAGTTCAGACCATTATTCCGCCGGCTTTCGCTCTATCAAAGACCGGCTGGATTCCGCAAGCTATAATTTTCGGTCTGCTAATAAGGATGTTATAATGAACTTTCACAATGAGGGAGCTGGAGCACGCTCTTCATTGCTCTAGGCACTCCGCTCTTGGGCCGGACGGCATTCATGTCCTGATGTTAAAGAACCTTTCAGCCAACAGTAAACTCTTTCTCTTACAGGTCTATAACCGTATTTGGCAAGACGGCTTTTTTCCTTCCGTTTGCCGCGAAGCCACCATTGTCCCTATACTTAAACCTGGGAAGGATCGCCAACTATCTTCCAGCTACCGCCGTATCTCCCTCTCCAGTTGCCTTTGCAAGGTGATGAAGCGCATGGTGGCTCGAGTCTCAGAAACTTCTAGCGAACGCTCAGTGCGGATTTCGTCGCCATCGCTCTACCGTCGACCATCTGGTGTCTCTGTCGACGCATATTATGAATGGATTTCTGAGAAAGTGTCAAACCGTGTTTTTTTTTTTTTTTTTGTCCTGGAGAAAGCTTATGACACTTGTTGGAGGAGCGGCATTTTACGTACACTTCACGCATGGAATATCCGCGGTCGTCTTCCCATATTTCTTCGGGAGTTTATGACGGACCGCGTCTTTCGTGTACGTGTGGGCTCTGTTTTATCTAGTCGTTTTATTCAAGAGTACCGCGGGCTCTGTACTCAGTGTCACACTTTTTGCGATAGCTATCAACCTCATTGTTGATTGTATTCCACCTGGCATTTCATCGTCCCTTTTCGTTGACGATTTTGCCATTTATTGTGGTTCACGGCGGACCTGTCTACTCGAACGCTGTCTCCAAAGCTGTATCGACCGTCTCTACGCCTGGAGTAACGCCAACGCTTTCATTTCTCCACCGTGAAATCCGTCTGCATCAATTTCTGGCGCCGGAAGGCTTTCCCTCCGCCCTCTCTCCATCTTGGGTTGGAGGTCCTTCCATTTGCAGACGAGGTGAAAATTTTGGGGTTGATCTTTGATCGAAAGCTGAGCTGGACTTCTCACATTTCCTTTTTAAAAGCAAAGTGTGGCCGTTCTCTTAATATTTTACGTGTTTTAAGTGGCACATCCTGGGGAGCTGATCAGACATACTTTTGCATCTTTATCGCTCTTTGGTCCGGTCCAAGCTTGATTACGGGTGTATTGTATATTCATCGGCATGTCCATCTGTGTTATGTCGCCTTAATGCCATTCACCATCGTGGCATAAGAGTTGCTCCAGGGGTCTTTCCAACCAGCCCTGTTCCCAGTCTGTACGCTGAAGCTGCTGAGCCTCCGCTGTCCTTCAGGCATGAGATGCTTTTGTGCAGGCCCACTGTCATTTTGGGTTAACGTCGATGCCGAAGAATGAGACCCCTTCTTTAGTCTTTAGATCAGCGTTTTTAGAATTACAGGCGCGATTCGGGGAATGTCATTTTATATATTTTGATGGATCTAAGACTGATGTTGGAGTAGGGTGTGCCTTTGTTTTTGGTCAATGTAGTTTTACGTTTCGTTTACCTGGGCAATGTTCGATTTTTACCGCCGAACTTTTTAGTATTTATCAATCTGTTTTATACATTCAGCGGCATGACTTATGGCACGTTGTTTGTACGGACTCTCTGAGTGCCCTTCAGAGTATTAATGCGCTGTACCATTACCACCCGCTCGTACAGCGCATGCATGACCTGCTGCACTCGCTTGGTGCCTCTGGCATCAGCGTCTCTTTCCTGTGGATTCCAGGTCATGTGGGCATCTCAGGGAACGAGTCTGCCGACGCCGCTGCCAAATCGGCGGTTTCATCACCCAGATGTTTTACCTGTGTTCCCTCCTCAGATTCTTATGTTATTTTACGATACCGCATCCTCTCGTGTTGGCGCAATGAGTGGGCGGCGCTAAGGGGGAACAAGTTGCGGGAGGTTAAACCTCTCTCTGTTGTCTGGGTCACCTCTTCTCATGTTTCTCGTCGGGAAGAGGTGATTTTAACACGACTTCGTATCGGACATTGCGTTTTTAGTCATCGACACTTGCTTAGTGGTTATCCTGCACCACTCTATGGCCATTGTGCGGCACCGTTAACGGTGCATCCTATTTTAACAGAGTGTCAGGTTTTAGCCCAACGTTTTGGCAGACGACGTGGATACTGTAGAATGTCTTTTACGTTTTATCAATGACAGTAGTTTTAGTCGACGCATTTAATGCGCAGAGCATTTAATGTATCACAGTTTTGTGAATTTTTATTGTCTGTTTTAATGGGGGGCTGTCCTCCCCTGGGGACATATGCCGCTCTAGTCCCTTGACTTCTACAGTTCCTGACACGTTTTAATCTTTTATTGTTTTATTTACTATCTCTTTAGTGGTGGTTTTTAGTCTTTCACTGTTTTTATTGATTAGACTCAGTGGGCTTTTGTCTCGGATTTTAATTTCTGGATTTTAAATTTTATACATTGTAAGGGCGCTGATGACCATAGCTGTTTAGCAGCGCCCTTAACCCCTATATCATCATCATCATCATCATCATCCACCCATTCTTTTGTGCATGTAGTTGTGGCTGCACGTGTAGTGCCTTCGGAGGTTGCGCTTTTCTTTCTCTCTCTTTCTGTCTGTCTTTTTCTCTTTCTCCCTCCCTCTCCCCTTTCTTTCTCTTTCTCTCTCTCTCTCTCTCTCTCTCTCTCTCTCTCAACAGACTACTACTACATAAACTTATTCTTCTATCTACTGCCTGATTAACTTGAGGTGGCAGCTCGCTGCGCAGTACAAGAGGGGCAACTAAGAGTGGTGGGAGACCAACTGCAGCCACATGCGGCCAAGAGGGAGGGGAATTCACATGCATCTTACCTTGAGGCTGGTTTCAGACAACAGACGCAACACTAGCAGAAGATCCAGTTGAATTTGCAGCTCCTTGCTCTTGACAGTCTTCACTTTCCTCTTCACTAGAAAACTCGGAGGAATCACTGCTTTCATCGGTGATGCCCCCTAGATGAATGATAATTTCCTGTCCGCCATCCAGCAAAACTTCACTGCGCATGAATTCTAGCTCAACATTGATGACGTGCCTACATCTTTTCTGTCAATCTTCTAAAGAAATATCAGCAAACTTCTCGTCAGCTAAATTAATTACGTCATTCATTTTGAAAATGATGTTTCTTTCTGCAACCCAGTTCTTCACTGCAGCCCAAATGAGTTCGATTGGGTTCAGCTCAGGATGATAAGGTGGTAGGCGTAAACAGTATGGTTATGTGCCTGAAGAAAATTGTCTATTTTGTACTTGGGGATTTTGGGTTTGAGAGGGGTGATCATATTATAGATGTCAGGTTTGTGAAAAGAGGAGACATCAATGGCAGTGAAATGTTCTGTGGGAAGGTTTTCTCTCAGCCAGGAAATCATTGTCTCTCTTTTGGAACTTGTCGTAGGTGCCTTATTAAGAACGATATTATGATAAGGTGCATTGTCAATCACCAGAACAGAATTTGCAGGAAGGTTAGGGATCAGTCTTTCTTTTATCCACTTCTCATAATTGACATAGTTCATATCATCGTGGTAGTCACAGGTTTTCTGCTGGGACTTGAACCGAACATATGCATTAGGGATAAACCCTTGTTCACCTCCTGCATGTATAATGAGAAGGCGCTGAGCTTTGGAAACCGGTGCTAAGAGCCCATGGAAGCTGTCATCACTCCCAGCATATGGAGTAGTGTGTGATGAATGTATATATGTCTCATCCATATATATATTATGGGACGGCCATCACTTCTGTACTGTTTTATCATTCTAAGATAATGGAGCCGCGTAGTTCTGATGTCGTGCCGCTCCATTAGGACTTTTCTGTTCTTTTTCAGGTGAAACCCAACTTAAGTAGTATCTTTCTTAATGCAGATACACTCCCTTCAAAGTTGATCGAGTCCTTTAACTTTGCATGCACCTTCTTCAGTGTTGGTCTTTGCTTGTGAAGAATATAGAATTCATTCACAGTTCGGCGCACTACTACATCATTAAAAGTATCTAAGCTCGCACGGTAAGACCTTTTAGGTCTCTTTTTATGCGGTGTGGAAAATGAAGGCGCAATGCCTCTATTAATATCTTTGGTTTCCTTAATATTTCTTCTTACACTTCTTTCGGAAGTGCCTGTTGCCTCAGCAACACTCTTTCCAATGTTTTTCACACTGATATTTACCACGCCAGCCTCTACATGTCTTTTATGTATTTATATACATTGCTAATAACTTCCCTGGTTTGGGAGTGCAGTACTTTGCCTTTAAGTTTACTGCCCATGTATTAACAGTAAGTAAAACGCAAATTCAAAAAAATACTCAACGCAGGCACTCCACTTACACACACATACAGAGAATAAACTCAGAACAAAGCAAACTGTTTCGTATATATGCTGCTATAAACGAACATATTACGCGCATGGACACGAGCCTTAAAAAATTACAGAAGCTTAGATAACGCACGTTCACCGTAAACGACTCCACATGTGTAACTGACCCCCACTCTCCTCTCGGGATAGATAATGGACTTATCGTTTAGTGTGTGCACCTTTCCTCAGCTGCCACCTCAAGTTAATCGGGCGGTACTTCATGTTAATCAAGATGGACACTTGCAGAAATAGTTTTAATACATATTTTGATGTAGACACAATGTACAAGCAGTAGTCAAATCCTTTAAGAGCGACTTGCTATGTGATATCTTTGGAATTCTGTTCTGTTTTTATGACCATATGCAACAGACAAACAGCAATTTTCCACTTGAGAAAAGCTTAGGTATCTAAAAATTCAAACTAATAACAAAGAATATCTCCAAAATCGAGAATGCCACAAAAAATTTATTTGGTATAAATCCACATATTTTGTTAGTAATTTTTACCAATTATACAAAGTCATTCAGAATGTAGAGGACTTTACAGGCCATTCCCAGAAAATTCAAGATATACATTTTATTTGTCATGAAAAGTATCTTACACATATCTAAGGTATTTTAATCAAAATCATGCGCAATTTTTGAGAAAATAAAAAATAACAAAACTTTTCCATGTAAGGGTTAGTTTGTATTAGGGGGATTTTCTTGAAAATCTTGGTGTCTCATCTTCTGTACATTTGGGAGATACAGAAATTAAATGCCAAGTTTGGTATTTATTGGACTCTTTGTTTTTGAGATATGCTGTTCACAGACGTACGCACACACACACACCCACCCACCCACCCACCCACACCCACATATATATGCACTTTTTTTTCTCTCTCTAAAAATGCCTTTTTGGGCTCAGGGGGTCCCAAAACATTTATTTCTGGTAAAATCTCAGTATCCAATTGTTGGGTGGAATACAATATTTTCTCTACTTACTGTTGCAACATAGTAGAGAAATTAAAAATAAAACTTTCTTATGCAGTAATGTAAAATAATATAAATTTATTTTATTTTATATTTATATAAATATTTATTATATTTATTAAAAATAGCTTTCACCATAAAGAAGTCTGATGTGCAGCACTTAGATGAATTTCTCTAACCAATGCTAATTTACATTATGACCCTTATCTTATGTTATATTAATCATACAAAAAGTCATTCTTTTATCTGCATTACTTTATTCACTGTAATGTTTTGCTAGAAATTTCAAATTAAGCAATAGGATTTAGTTGCATACAGCATGCAGATACAGCAAATATTTATCATAATTTGTAGTAATACATCCTCATAAAAGTAACGTCAAACAGAAGAATAGTACACTTTGGAATGTAACACATGTGACATACACTTTGGAGAATGTAAAGATACAACATAGAATATTTAAAAAAAAAAAAAAAAACCTGCTGAAGCTGGTAGTAAGTTTATCATGATTAATCTAATGTGAATAGAAGAATAACTTTTTAAATGAATTCTATTATATTCTAACAAATGATGCCTTCAGTTGCTGCTGAAGAATTTTATTCGTTGCTTAGACACTCAGCATAGTCCAACTTCTCACTACTCAGCTGTCGACTGCACTCCACTCTCTCTCTCTGACTTGACTTCACAACTGCCCACCAGCAGCCACCATTATACAGACCTGCAACAAAGTGGAAATGTTGTCGATGTGGCGGCTTCTTAAACCTGCCGCCAATGAAATTTTCAGAAGGTTGGGGAGGGCACATAAAGTGTTTGTTGCTTGTCCATTATTGCACAGACCATTTATTTTAAAGACCATTATTGCGTGGATCATCTGTTCTTAAAGGTGCTGGCCATATACACTAACAGTCAGGCAGCTGGGTAAAGGATGGTCATGCTTTCACATATGGCGCGATCCATTGTCATCTTTGCGCATGTGGTCACACTCTGTATATAAGAGATTATACAAGTTTTAACATCTAGAGAAAATTGTATGATTATGATATATCAGATTTTTTCAAACTAAGCTTTTACACAAAAAATATATGTTACACTCAAATGACATTAGCTACCCTTTCTTTTGCAAACTATTCTTATGAAAGCTTATTCTTCTATTTGCTTCATGTTAATAGAGATAAGGATTTGCAGAAATCGTTTTATTATACATTTCGTTGTACGTACAAAGTGAATGCGGTAGGCGTGAGTCAAACCTGTTAAAACTGAGTTGCTATGCGCTGGCCTTTAAATTGACGTAAATTGTGTGTTTTACGTGGGCTGTCCTAGAAGTGCCCACCTAACAAAGAAAACACAAAAATTTTAGGAAAAAACATCTTTATTTCTCTACACAGTCTCCTTTCAGCTTGATACACTTTTCCCAGCGATGTCCAATAGCTTCGATACCCTGTATATAGTGAGAACCATCGAGTACTGCAAAACTGTGGACTCCAGCTCTTCACTGTTGGCAAATCTTTTAGCACCAAGCTATTTCTTCAACTTTGGAAATAGAAAATAATCAGAGGGGGCTATATCTGGCAAATAGGGTGCATGAGGAAGCAATTCAAACTTTAACTTATTGGTTTTGGCCATGGCAATAATGGATGTGTGAACTGGTGCATTGTCTTGATGAAACAGAAGTTTCTTTTCCACTAAATGTGGCCGTTTTTGCTTGATTTCATCAGTCAAATGCTGAAATAAGTTTGCCTAATACTCGCCATTGATTGCTTTTCCTTTTTGAAGATAATCAATGAAAATTATTCCAAACACATTCGAAAATACTGATGCCATGCCCTTGCCTGCAAATGGAACTGTCTCACCTTCAATCCCTTTCCCCTTTCAGTCCACTGTTTTGACTGTTCGTTCATCTCAGGCATGAAGTGATGGATCCATGCTTCATCCATGGTTATGAATTGACACAAAAACTGTGCTTTATTGCAACAAAACCTTGCCAAACACTCGACTGAAACTCTTCACGATGCTGCTTTTGTTCCATTGTGAGTAAATGCGGCACCCATCTTGCGCATGTCTAAATTTTCTATCAGTATGCAATGTTCAGCACTTTTTGAAATGCCTATGATGTCTGCTAGCTCGCGCAGTTTCAGTCGACGGTCATCCAATACCATTTTGTGGATTTTCTTCACAATTTCTGGCGTGATCACCTCATTTGGTCGACCACTGCAATATTTGTCTTGGCAGCTCGTACTTAAACTCTGCCACCCAATATTTTACTGTTGTAAACAAAGGAGCAGACTCTCCAGGGTAGAATCTAGCTCAGCTTTAATATTAGTTGGACTAAGACCTTTCAAATGAAAGTATTGTATCACATAAAGATGACCAGTTTTATCCATGTTTACAAATTTGCTGAGAACGTTCACTATTGATGGCTGCCAAACAATTACTAAACGACGTAGCATTATCAAACTTCAGACTTAAGCTTTATAATGTTGGTACTTTCTACCACAGTCATTTGTTTGAAACAACCATCACTATCTATACATCAGGTCGGGTACTTCTGGGACTGCCCTTGTAACAAGATCTTATTTTTTATGTAGTAAGCTTTTGTCTGTCTCTTATGGTTCAGAAATTATACAGAATGAAGAGGACTTCCCTATTTGCAGAAAGCTTAAGATATACATTTTGTCATGCAAATGTCTTAAACATATGGTATTTTAATGAAAATTGTTAAGAGCTATTTTTGAGAAAGTCAAAACTAAGAAACGTTTTTCCATATAAAGGGTAGTTTGGGGTGAAGGGATTTTTCTTTTTTTTTAAATCTTAATCACATTCTTGGAAGGTGCTGATTAAAGATTATATAATATGATGGGTTTTTTTATGGGGTTTTATCGACCTTCCACAAATCTGCCTAAAAGGTCATTGTGCATTCCCATTGGAAAGGATGCTTTCATTGTTTCCTAAAATCTGTTTCCTTGGAAGGTGCTGGAGTTACATTGTATTTAAGTCCAGCACTTCCAAGGATGTAACGAAAACATTTTCAAGAAAATACCCCCATTCCAAACTACGCTTTACATGGGGAAAAAATTCCCATTGATTTGCTCAAAAATAGCTATAATGATTTTGATTAACCATATGTTTTAGATATTTGTATGAAAAATAAAATGTATATCTTGAATTTTCTGGAAATGTGAAGTTCTGTTTACTCTGAATGACTTTTGTATAATTGGTAATCTATCAGAGATAGACAAAATCTTACTACACAGAAAAGTAGATCTCATTAAAGTACACAATCATGTCAAGTAAAATTACTCTCCATTTAACCATTTCCAAGATATTCCTTTTTATTGATTTGAATTTTCAAATACTTATGCTTTTTTCAACTGTTAAGTCGTATATTCTTTTTTCTTTTCTGATCATGCAAAGAGAATGGAATTTCAAAGCCATTACATAGCGACAAGCTCTTTAAAAATCCAACATTTTACCTACTGTATCCTTCTGGTACATATAACATAATGTGTAAATATGAGTTAAAGGTTTGTCTGGATTAAGAAGTAAATAGAATAAGATTTTGTAAGAATAGTGCATAGAAGTGTGAGTAGAGAAAGTCATGTGGATCCAGCACATATTTTTTACCTTCAGGTCATTAACAACTATCTAATTTGGTCCTCTAGTTTGGAGCATAAACTAGCATTATTTAAGACATAACCTAATCCTAATACCGTATTTGTGCGAATCTAAAGGGTTTGTATCGAATGTAAAGTGCATCAATAACAGAAAATAGGTAATAGGTATTTTATTTAAATTTATTTATTACAACAATGGATTTATCGTATATATAAACCATCAGATTATAGAATTGAAAGCGCCCTATTGTTAGGTGGCACATTATTGAAGAACAAAATTAGTATTATGCACTGTTTTTCGCACCCTGTTGTGTTGTTGATAACTTCCTTTGTCCCGTTCTCAGTAACAGTATAGTTCCATGGCATATCAAACCAAATTGGCATCTCATCAGTGTTGCCTATTTGCTCCATGGAAAATTTTTTTTTCTTCCGAAGTGAAATGATATACCGCTGAAACGTTTGTAGTTTGTCCTAAATATCTGCAGGAAGTTTCTGGCACATTGTTGTATGGTGTCTTAGAGATAAACCCGTCCACTGCATGAAACAATTCACTCATCCATGGCTAGCCTATAAACTCTTGTTTTGGAATACCAAGAATTTCAGCCTCCTCTTTAGCTTTCTTTCATATATGTCACTAGTTACAGGTTGCCCATTCTTCCTCCTTTCACACACAAATTCCAACACTTTTTCTTCAACTTCAGGATGTCTTTCTTTGCAAGGACCCGTAAATTTCTTCTTACTAGCTTTAGTAGCAAATAATGCCAATTTCTGTTTTTGCCACAAGCAAACATTTCTCTCTAATACATTGAACTTCCTGCCTTTCTATTACATTTTTTTTCAGCATAAAGGATTACTTTACGTTTTAAAGAAGCATCATAAGACATTCTTTTCTGTTTTCCCTTGCCCTCCATATTGTAACTAAAAACGCTCAATAATAGGCCAATGATAAATGAGCGGCTAGCTTGTTGCTAGTTTCTAAGTGCATGTTAACTCCAGCAATCCATTGTGACGTAGTAAACGAAAAATTTGAATGAAGTTACTGGCGTTTTATGGAACGGATTTGCACTCGAATCTAATGTGCACCATTATTTTGAGTACTACATTTGGTCAAAAAAGGTGCGCATAAGATTTACGTAAATATGGTACATCATGTACATCCTGGACATTGTTATCTGTGAATTCCAAGTAGTAAAAACTAACAGGATGAGAATCTTGGTGAATGGCTTACCTCAGAACTATGTTTCCTGGATCAAGCCTATATCCCCAGTTATTTATTTCTGGCACTGCACTGGCGCTGTTACCGTTAACCCTTTTACGCCAACTAGCATAATTACTGCCTACGCATTTCTTCCAATATCGTAGGTTGGATAAGTTACCAATTTGAAAATACTTTAAGTTAATTACAAGTTTCTTTCAGTTAAAATATTTAAAGTTATAACTCTACTTCAATGAAGTTATAGCGTTCACAGTTATTGCATGCTGGACTCCTGTATATTGTTTTCGTTTCCTAATGTGAAAACGTGCACATTAACATTGAATGAAACAGTGGTTGACTTAGCATATAAGAAGGAAAGAAGCAAGGCTAAATACATAAAAAATAGTTATAATTCTTGCAGCTATTGTATAAATGTATTAAATTCTGAAAACACTCTTTGAATATACTTGCAATTTATAAAGTAAATCTGTTTGAAAAGTCTTTGTTCTCCTTTTTGCACATTCTAGAACAAATTTAAATTATTTAAGTCTTTGTTACAATTCAACTCGAAAAAGCTCTCTTGGATCCTAATGGTTTACTGTTGCCACACGCATGCTATAGAAATTTTGTAGTCACTTACAATGGTATTGAAAGGTATTTTGACTATGCCGAAAAAGCGTGTGTTTGCACCACTACCCCCTGCATTGAGCTAAAGCTGCTAATGCGATCATTGGTAAATCCTCAACTGGCCAGGTCTCCTCTTCGCGCTTGCTGCCTAGGCGACTCGCAGAGGAGCCAACAACTTGAGTTGACATCATCCACTTGGAACGCCACCTTGGATGGGGGGAGAAGCCACCATGTAGCATTCCAAAGATGAATCTTCTCACGATCTTGGTGGATGCTTTATACGGTTGTGTCACAGAGCTTAGCAGGCGCAACTTATATATGACAAGAATGATAGTGATGACAATCATATGTAGCCATCACAGATATGAGGTAAATGTGGAACTTACAGGATGAGCAGGAATGACTTGGCACTAACATAATCTATTTAACTTTACTATCCATAAATACAAAGGCTGTAAATAAAGTAGTGGCAACATTGATAGAACATAATATTTATTGAACTCACAAGTACAATTGTATTACATTCCTTCAATGTAGTCACCCGCAAAGTCCCTGACCTTTTGTCAAATATAGGGCAGCCATTGGGGACCGTTGGCAAGGCGATCTCTGTTGATGACTGCGACGGAGCGCCCTACTGCGCAGACTACAGGTACCATGTTCAGGAAATCGGCGGCCTCGGAGGGGTTCCTTCAACTTCGGAAACAGGTCGAAGTCACAAGGACTCATGTCTGGTGAGTACGGAGGATGTTCCAAAACCTCCCAATGCCACCGTTGCAATAAGAACTGGACATTGTTTGTGACATGGCAACGTGCATTGTCATGCAACACTATGGGGTGATCGTCTCGCAATAAATGTGGACGTTTGCGCCGCATAGCCGGACAAAGATTCCAGAAATCGGCAATAGTAGTCACTGTTGACGGTTTGTCCCTCAGGCACAGCATGTGTAAGAATAACCCCCTCGTAGTCGTATGCCACAATCAGCATCAGCTTCACCCTTCTGGTTCCTGTGGACGTGGTGAACCTGGGTGACACCATTCATTCGACTGATGCTTCAATTCTGGCTCATAGGCTCGTGCCCACGTCTCATCAATGGCGACAATACGCTGCAGAAATGCGTCTCCTTTGTTGTGGTATCTGTCCAGGTGGATGCCAGCCAGTGCATACCGGTGCCATTTCTGTACCTCAGTGAGTCGATGTGGAACCCAACGGGACGCAATTTTCCTCAGGTGAAGGCATTTCGTCAGGATATGGCACACAGTTTGATGACTGACACCAATCTCTACGGATAACTCCCGGACAGTCCATCTATGGTCCATGGCAACGAGACCACTCACAACGTCAATCTGATCTTGCGGAATGGACGGCCGACCTGTGCGGTGCAAATCCGCAGTCTCAGTCCGACCTGCACGAAACGCCTTGACCCATCGTGCAACCGTCCTGTACGGCAATGCATTCCCGCCACAGGCTTTACGTAATCCTCGATAACATGCTGATGCATTTTTGCCACGGGCAACCTCGACTTTAATCCACAACGCTGATCACCTTTGGTAAACATGCTTTAGAGCGGTGCACTTGACACTGTTCACTTCAACGCTACACAGCAACAACACACTCAACTGGCAGTCCACCAATGCACACCACACATCGACACTAGTCACCTGATCGCTCCCATATCCTATTGGCTCATACCCGCTCACCTGTGAATGTGGGGACCATGTTGCCACTACTTTCTTTACAGCCCTTGTATCTTAATTGATTCCATTTTCTTCAACTATTCTAGAGCTTTTACCCAGGTAATACCTGCTTAACTTTTGTAATATTTCACTGCACTTTGGAGAGTTAATTTTAGGATCAGAGGAGTAAAGGATTCTGTGCATCCATATTTTCCCCTTCAGTCTCTACATTGTGGGCAGTTGAAATGGAGAAAATGTCAGAAAAATAAACAGATGGAGTTTTAGTACACTGATTGTAATTTACATTAGCATGATTTATTTTTTTATTTTTTTTTTTTAAGTATTTAATGTAATTGCTCCTATTTGACCATAATGTGTTCATTGTGGTAATTATGTGTTTGTAATAGTTTTAGACTTGAATTTTTTGTTGTGGGGAAATACAATGATTCAGTTTGTTATCAAATTTGAGAGAAATTAATTAGATGCATGGTTTACATTAATGTAGTTTGTGTATTGATAATTAGTGTATAACATAAATTAATCATTGTTTTAAGAGTTTTCTTCCCTTTTTCTGTCACATATACTACTCATTTTATACTCATATATTTTTTGCTTCATTGTTTATAAAGACTGATTGTTTTTTATTTGTCATACAGGACTCATTCATTGCAAATCTTTTGCGCATTATTCAGCACATGAAGCCAAAACGTGATAAAGAAAACCAACCATCACAAGTCAAGAGTGAAAAGGATAGATTAGCAGAAAAATTTCCTGGTTTGGCAATACCAAATGATGCAAAATTCTCTGTTGATAGCACTGGAAACAAAAAGAAGACAAAGGAAAAGAAGTCAAAGAAAGTATCTAAGGAAGATGCAGTTGTGAATGATGCAATGGCAGAGTTGGAGGCTTTGGCTCCCTCTCAGCTGAGGTAATTATATAGCATTATAACATAAAATGAACTGGTGAATGAATTTATATAATTACATACTTATTCACAGTAACCCAAGAATGGAAAACAAAACAGCATACATTTTGGTTCACAATATCCTGGTAACAAGAACATGAATACGTATTGATGATCATATCAATAACAAAGTGAAAAGTCAATTTTGTGCATTGAATCATCATTTGTTTGTACAAGGGGGTGTAAAAAAAATAACCAGAATTATTTTTTTGCTGGAAAATACTGCTCAGCTTTTTTCAAATTCTTTTACAAAGCTTCGAAGTATCCTCCCTCTGACACAATACAACAGTTCCAGCTTGCTATCCACTGGTCAAAACTTTTCCTAAAACCCCTTTTGGATAGTCTGTTGAGTATACCTGAAATTGTATGGTTTAACTCATGATCACTATGAAAATGATAACCCCGAGACACTTTTCCACTGCAGGAAATAGGTGGAAGTAATGTGGTTCTAGTCCGGTGAATAAGATGGCTGTATCATCACCTTAATGCCTTATTCCATGATTGTTTCTTGAGTCTTCATGGTGTGATGAGCAGGCGGATTATCCTGATGAAGGATCCATCCCATTTGAAGAAGGTTTGGTCTTTTTTGGCAATTTTTGTCCTTAATGGCCTCATCAATACATCACAGTAGTAATCAGCACTAACAGTACATTGTTTATCCAATGTGTGATCATACACAATGCCTTACTTACCAAAAAAGACAAGGTGCATGATTTCTCCTGCACTTGATTGAACTTTTACATTTTTGGGTCTTGGACTTGAAGGATGTTTCCATTGGGCACTTTCATGTTTTGTCTGGGTCATAATGATGAAACTGGGCTTTGTCACATGTGATAACTCTGGCCAAAACATCTGGTTTTTGCCGAAGCATTCCTTTCTATTGTTGACATGCCATCTCACAGTGAGGCTTCTGTTCATCATTGATCACACTTTGCTGCAACCTTCCTATAGCCTAGAACATTTTGTACAATGTCTTCAGCTGATCCATAGGATATATTCATAATCTCTGCAATCTTTAGTGACAATAAACAATGGTCTTTGCGCAACATGACATCAGTTGTATTGACATTGATGGCAGTCTTCGAATTGAGGGTCTTCCCGGGCATGGAGCATCCTCAAGGCCATTTTTACCTTCCTGAAATCTCTTATGCCATTCAAAAACCTGCATTTTTCCCATGGCTTACTCTCTGTAGACTAATTGTAACATTTCCAGTGTTTGTGATGGAGTTTTATCAAAAAGAATGCAAAATATAATTGATGCATGCTGCTGCAACTTAAGATCCATGTTGGGTACAGATAATGTGCTCTTCTACTTCATCTGCTTCCCTCAAACTGAGGACAGCCAGGCGAATGACACACTCAAACTCAGACCTTTCCAGTGCTGTCAACACCAAACTCCAGCCCAGGTGGATTATAATGCAAAAAAATATTTTGGTTATTTTTGACACCCCTTCATAATTGACCAGTGATATTTTTTCGTCGTTTTCCATTTCACCAAACATAATGCAGGTTAGCCACATCAAAATTCACTAGAGTTAACATTTTGTAAATGCAGATCCATATTATTTCAGATCCCTCTAGTCATACGAAGCTTTATTCCTTTATTAATAGCATACATATTTGTTTGTTGTTCTTTATTTATTTCTGTCGATTTTATATGTTCTTTGAAAGTTTTGCCTTTTTTGAGGTAATAACCAGTTTTGAGTTGCAACTAAACAAACTATAGATAATGCTTTCACTAGAAGAACTAATGCTTATTGGCTCTGAGAATATCAAGATCTGTGGTCAGGATGCACATTTGTGGAAGTTTTTCCTGTTTCATTTCCCAGCTTGCAACTAGAGAGAGCACTAGTGGCTGTTTCATGTCATAGCTGCTTTGAATAATGTCTATAGTGAAGAGTGTAATATGCACAATATAGAATCTAATACGTTATGTCCAGAAATGAGAATGAGAAAGTTAAAACTTGACCTATACTTTTTTCCCATTCCTGAGACCCAGGTAAGCTTCCCATTAATTGTGAATGCTCACATTATAATACATGTATTTTAACTGTCATTCTTGTCCTCGGTTATTATGAACCAGCTTTTATATAGCAATAATAATTTTCAGTGTTTGTGTGCAGTCAATCAGGGGTGGAAATTGCAAAAGCATCCTTGCCAAATGTTTAGTTATTCCAGACAGAAAATTGCTTATTCTTAGGTTTTTATTTTAATGTCTTAACTAATATTCAAATTGTTTTTCTTTTACAAAATATTGTTAAACTGCTATGTATGGCAGTAATTTTCTCGTATTTCATGCAACTGGACTATACCTTTTTCACTATAAGCTGAAAGGAGAAGTAAACAAAACCACGTGACAAGACCACACCTCATTGGCTGGTGGTTAAACCACAACCTTTCCTGCTTAGCATGTCATCTCTTCCTCTACAAAAAACAGTTTGGTTCAGATCGTAACAGTTTGTGGTTATTCTCATGCAGAGAAATTTAAAAAACTCATTGTAACAGTTCAATTTATGAAACTAAATGTATTTGTTCAGATTCACCTGTAACTAAATGAACCGTTATAGCAGAGAGTTTAAGAGGCTATGCGCAGGTGCTGTAGTTGGTTTCCGGTTTCCGGCTGAGAATCCTCTGTCACTGTGGAAAACATAAACACGGGAAATGGAAAGAAGACAATTATGTTAAATGCTTTTAACAAATTCTTGAAAAGTACCCAACTTTAATCACAATGAATATAGTTGGGCATTGTTTAGCAATAATTGAACTTCTTTGTTAGTCATGCGGAATTGTTGCTCAGATAGCTTGGGTCGCGTTTGTTTTCTGTTGTGTTTTAACATATAGCGCTAATCGTTTTTTTTAACTTGTTGACACATAAAAAGTTAAAACAAAAGTGGTATACTGATATTAATCATTAAATGAATGATTTCTAAAGCTTGACGTTAAGAACAGTTTAATCCATTACCTTTTAACACAGATGCCAAACTGTTCAGATACAATTTTTATTTGTCTACTCTTAGTATTGTGTTAGAAGTTTAAGATGTAAGGCAAAATGTAGGAATATACTGTACCCACATTCTGTTTGAAGCAGTTTCCTCTCACGCATCTTAGTTCTCGTCGTCCTCCACGTGGTGCTGCCATGTGCTCAGCAGAGTGGTACATTAAGTTTGGTTTACTTCACCTTTCAGCTTATAGTGCAAAAGGTATAGGTTAGAAACCGTTTGGGCTGAGTATGAGTATGATAGGGGATCACACTGTCTTACACTGGGGCCTTTGTAGATCTTATTATATTGTTCCAGAAGTCTGATGTTCATAAATTTATAATGAACTGAATCAGACTCTGGACCATGATGGTTGAAAGCTACTCAATTTTGGAAATTGACTCTAAAAAATGGGGGCGCTTTGGTGCGCCAGTGCTGGGCTTTGACACAATAGATGGGCAGCTGTCTCTTCTGCCTGTTGACACTGTCTACAGGCAGGATTCACTTGCAGTCTCATTCTATTCAGGTGGCTTGTAAGGGGACTGTCCCATTAAGAGGCATATTGCCCATAAGAACTTTTCCCTGCTTAATTTTAGCGATTCTTGTGACCTATTTCTGTCCAGTCTGTGATAGTTTTGTAGTGCCTGAACTCTATAAATGAGTTTCAGTATTTCTTGTTTTCTCTGAACAATCAGTCTCTGATAGCCAGCTTAACTGGCCCTGATAAAAGCCCCAGTACTGTTTCAGGGCCAATAAAAGGTTGTTCTTACAATCTTCATCTGTTCTTTTGTTACCCAGAATCCACACATGCCCTGGCCCACCTCAGCTGAAGTGAATTGTGGATATCTAGTGCCATGAAGGATTCGCAGCATTATAAGACCAACTTGGATTTAACCAAGTAGTTATTGAGGCCTGCACTGTCTGAGAGTATAAAAATCTGCATATTACTATAGTGTCTTCTTACACTCTCCCAAGTACTAGCTAAAATAGCAAGTATCTCTGTCTTAAAAATCCTGGCATATTTGCCTTAGCTAAATGATAGCTTGATACCATTGCCTTAGAGTCCAGCCTCTGTCTCATATCTGGTTTTAGAGCCATCAGTATACCAGATTGGGCCATCATTTTCTTTGGGTTTAACTTGTTCTTCTTATTCACTGCATTTAGGATAAGAGTTGGTGAAAGTTTTGTTTGGGCTGAATTAGCCTAAGCCATTATGTTATCACTTGCTAACAAAGTGAAGCTTTTCTTTGCCTGGGTCTTTTGTTATTCATTAATGCTTTTTTATTCCATCCCAATCTTTAAAGAGTTTTACTGTAAGGACAGTGGTTATCATATTTCTCCCTTTCTTTCTTCAGAAGCTTACCTAGCTTCATCATTTCCTGTAACATTAAGGCTTACCAAGGGGAGAGATTATGGCTGCCACCAACATGGCTTTAGAGCTCTAGATCCTTGGGCTTATTGTCATATTCATTCATCATCTGCTGACAGATGTTAAACTTTAAAAAATAAAAATCCATTGATGTGGTATTGGTGATTGACATGTTTTTGCTTTTGCAATACTCAGATCATCACAAGAGTTCAATGTATTATGCTAATTTCATTCTTAAACCAGACTAGTACTAAAAAGGATCCATTAAGGCCCACCTGTGTTCAGATATTTGTGTCATTCTTACTCATTCTGTGGGTGTTACCAGATTGATTTTATCTAAGTAGTCAAATTTTAAGACCTTTGTAGCCCAATGTCACCAATTTATTACTTTAAATATAATACACATTCATATGATTTTTTTTACAATGTTTAATGTGCTATCATGTTTATAGAATAAAGTCTTTTTAAAATTAGCACTTTCTTTCATGTATTTTGCATATAACCATTTTTGTATAAATATTATATATACTTTGTCACTTTTAATTACTATTCTAATAAGCCAGTGCACAGCATCTAGGAATAATGTAAATGTAAAGGATCAATGATTTCATGCCAGTACTAGCAAGATGAAATAATTTCATCCAGATTTGATATGCAACACATTGGTGGCACTCATACTGTGTAATCTTGTAATATAGAAAGCAATCTCTTCTATTGGACTTAACTAAAGCAGAGATGCAAATTTCATGTTTAGTGCCAATTAGGTAACATAAATTATGCATTGCACCTTGAGTGTTTGGCTAAACATTTATAGAAAGATTGGCTTGCATTTAAGTGCATGCATATTTAGAAAACTCAAATAATGCTACAGGTTGTATCAGTATACAGTGAAACCTGCCTAAAGTGGTCACCAGCCATTCTTACGACAAATGACTGTTAATACGAGTGACCGCTAAGTTGAGGTTATGAAATATTTGAAATCAGGGAAGAGATCTGGTTCATTGCGTGATTAACTACAGTAGGACCTACGATATATTATTACAAACATGTTCACTGAGTAATTAGTTCTTATTTAATTGATATGCAATAGAATAAATTATTGTAAACCCCTTACGTAGTAATGTATATGAACATATGCATAAGCAGTAGGCCATTTTTTATTTGTTTTCTTCTAATATTAGAAGTTGCCTTGCGACAAAGAATAATGAAACAAATGTATTATACAGAATAAAAAACATAGAAACAACAAATTTCTTCTTCTTCTTCTTAACACGTTCACTGACGGAATACAACTGAACTCAATCTGTCAAGAAGTTTTAACAGTATGCATAATAACAATATACAAAAACATAAGTGTCGGCATGTTTGTTGTTTGATGGTGTAGCAGAAGCCAACCTAATGTATCCCTACACCTCTGTCCAGTGCTTGCATGTTTGCAGATTCTGTAATAGTAAACTGTGCTTTATCTCATGCTGCCCGACAGACCTACTATGTGACGGTCTCAGGGTGAACACAGTACTGTATACTATTCGTAATGGCTGTGAGTGTGACTGGCCAGCTGTATAATTCAGGTCATTTTGTGGAATTTGTGTGCCCGTTGGCCGAGGTTTGAGGTAGCTGTTAAAGGGAGGGAATATTAACAAAAGCTTTATGGGAAAACTAATCATTTCCAAAGGAAAAATGACCATTTATTGAGGTAGACATTCAGGTAGGTCTGTCTATTGTAATGACCCGAGAAAAACTGGGTGCTACAGGGGTGCCGCAACTTGTAGAGCACTTACCTAGGTTGTGCAGAACATTTGGGAAGGGGGTGCAGGTTCCAGTAGCAATGATAAAGTTCCAAGTAGAGTTCCTACCCACGCCTTGAACCCTTTATTGTATCTTTAAGAACTATAGCCCAGTCTGCGAGTACTTTAGCTTATTACATACCTGGCTGGTGGTGAAGTTGCTTCTTTTTCACAAGTTATAAAAATACTCATGGAGTGCCATCGTAGTCTGCCCCTGTGACTTCGGTCAGCTTAAATCTCCTACGCTGTGAGGCTTCAGCCTTCTGTTGACTAGATTCACCATGTACTGTAATTTCAAAACATTCCTGAATGTTGTCTTATTCCGATACTTGGGGTCAGGGTTTCTACTGATACTGGAAATATACTTGAATTTTTTTTACATACTGGATATACTGGAATTGGTGATTACATGCTGGAAAAATTGGAGGAAATATCAGATAACAATGATTTTTTTCAGGTTATTGGTTTGAAACAAACTAAGTCTACTTGTTTATATATGTGAGAAAACACACATTTATTTTCATTTGAGGTTATATTTGTTTATTTCCCATGTCGTGATAATTGTTAATTTATGTTTATTATGAAATTAAGCATTGACTTAATCTAACCTATAGTTCTGTTTTGGGGGGATTGAATTTATTTGTATAAAGGTTAAACATGGCAGACACTAATAAAACTGACCTGAGAGTAAAAAAAAAGATCTAGGCTGGAGAAGTGTGCATGGCCATGGAATCAACAAATTTGTTGATTCCATGAATAAATGAAAGAACAAAAGAATAGATGTTGCCATTGAGGTAAAAAAAAAATTGCTTTCAAATTCAGTAGCATCCTAGTGGGTATATCATTAGAACCCAAGCCAGATGGTGTCCTGAAATAGTAGCCAGGGTAAATTAGTTATGCTTCAGCTAGGAGATGATATTTTGAAGTGATTGTGAAACGAAAAAGGTTCTTTCACAAAGAGTAAAGTGAAAGAGGTATGTAATTCTACAAAGATCATAAATAAAATAAAAAAAGTTGATCTGCAAATGGTCAAATTTATTTCCTTTTCAATACAGCAGCATCAGATTCCCAGAGATCTTCCTGTGACATGTCCTGTGATGCCTCATCATTCACCACTGAGGCATCATTTTAAAAACAAATTTAATTATCTATATTTTCCATGATCACCCATTTGAAATTAAATTAAATTGAGTTTATTTATGGACGCTCTTTAACTGCTGTGGTCCTTAGCATTCCATTCTATATTGGGCGTGAAAGACCAGAAATTTTTCTCAGAGGCCTCTTTATCAGGCTTGAGGTTCTTTTACCTGCCGTAAATCTACGACACGGTACCACCCGGTTTACTTCCCTTCCGAAGGAAGCCATGCTAAGGATTTTTACGCCCGAAAAAAATCCATCGCCCTCCGCCGGGTTTGAACCCGCAACCTCGGGAACTAGAGGCTAGCATGGTACCACTAATCCATGGAGGATGACCCCCACCCACTTGAAAGACTTGTTAAGTAACCAACGATATTTTCCGTCGTACGTTCTTGGAAGATCTTGTTAATGAAATAATTTTTTTTTAAATATTGTTTTACATGATATCTGTTTTATTAATCATTTTTTGTCTTATGTAAGAATGAATCAAACGTTTGGATAAGATATTTTTTAAAAGGCTATACATAATTTCCAGAACTTTGAAGATTATTGTGGGGAAGGCCAAGATTAGAAATACAAAATGTATTGATATTTCACTCCCATTTCTGTAAATATTAGTGAATTTTTTGTCCATCATGAATAGCGTGAGAGTTGTAGATCATTGTACAATAATTTATAGAGTACAGAGAGTAAATTTAATTAAATTGTTGCTCAAGATTTAAAAAGCCAGCCATGCAACATCTGGTATGGCATCTAGTAATAAATACAACTTCATATTATGGCTGTGGAAACAAATAAAACCAGTAAAGATGAACACTGCTGCATTTACTGCACTATGACTCATGCATTTGTCAAATTCCATGTTGGAAATATATTGGAATGTTAAACCTTCAAGGCAGTAGGTCCCCCTGGTGGTTCATTCCCAGCCCTGGGATGCTACAATATCTCCCTTTCCTCACTGTTTTTATTCACTCATTTAGATACAAGAGTTAATAGAATGTTTCATTGACTGACTTAAAGGATCTGCAGCCAAGAATTGGGGCTAATGATGTTGAATCCACTGTACTTTGTAAACATCTTCTTCCTTATTTGGAGTTGAGACATTTGCTGTTATAACAAGTATTTTTTAAATGATGGAATAATTATGGCTAAGTGTAAAACTGGTAAAAAAATTTACGTTTACACATTCCAAAATCATAGAATAAAATAAAATACAATACTCATAACATTCATTACCATCAAGTACTGGAAGACATTGGCTGCCTCACTCCTCCTTTTAGAGCACAGCACAGATCAGCATGAAATACTTAGGCAACAATCAAGTACTTCCATTATTTTTAAAACTACCCTTTACCTTTGCAGTCTTGCAATTGCAAAGAGGAAGCAAGTGGGAGAAGTGTGTGGTTTTAATAAATCAAAGGCTGGCAAAGATAATTCCCAGTCTCCCAGCATATTAGTAATTACATTATTGTCATTTGAACTTTGTGAAGAGGAAGAAAGGGGAAGGATGTGTGTTAAAAGATATTGAACATTGGCAGCATAATCCTTGACAATGAGAAACTCAGCACTTTGTGCCAGTCGGGGCAACTGTTAGCAAAGTATCAGTAACTCAGCATCGCATATGTGCAGACAAAGTTGCCCAAATGTCAGTGGTCATAATTCTTTTAAAATAGGTCATAAATTCCTTTCCAAGTAGCCAAGAGTTGAAATATGCCTTGCATTTTGTATTTATTTGTGGTCTTCATTTAATAGCTTAGGCTTAAATGTGTTCCAACTTCACACACTGCATACATTATTACACGGCTTACATTGATCCTTCCTTTTATTTTTATTTGTCTTAATTTCCTGTATTCTCAGTTCACATCAGATAATAATAATAGTAATAATAATAATAATAATAATAATAATTATTATTATTATTATTATTATTATTATTATTATTATTATTATTATTTATTAATCCAGTTTAACTCATGTTTTCAGAGTATTTAGTAAGGAGCAATCCCCTCTATATCAAAGTCTGATTGTATAATGTTTCAACACTTTTATTACCTACCAGTTGCTCTTTTTACTTTGCCTTGCAAGGTTAAGGCTGTACATTCTAAACATAGCAAATTGGAAGCTGCAGCAAACTGTGTGTGCACAGCTTAACATGGGTTTTTACAAAATGAATGTTTGAAATTTTACATTTGCTTAAACAGTCTGTAATCAGTTGAAATTTGGTAACTTTGAATCTTGATTTATTTATGCTAAAGCTTGGTTTTGGCAGTTCATTTTTAAAGAAGAACCTGTGAATATTTATACACGTGCCAGTTTTAACCAAGTTCTAAAAGTTGCAATACATCTCTCTTTTACTGCAAATTACAGTCTTTATACATGTATAGCATGCTACATCTGTGATGTTCAATCCACACAGCTATTAAGTATTGGAATAGTTCAGATGTAGTGCTAGATGCTGCCATTATGTGCAACTATACACAATGTACTAAAAGCATGTGTTCTTTTAGCTTCTGTGAGTAATATAAACCTTGATCCAATGTAGGCTTAATGGGTAACTGAGCTCCAAGTAAATAAGCTATTCAATGGTACTTACATGTATTCTCAGTGCAATAAGTTTAAACATAGAGATAAGCATATTTCAAACATCAAAGCATTAATGCAACATATTTATCCAAATACAAAATGACCTCAAATGCAAGACGACCCCCCTTACCAGAATCTAGTATTGGAATTTAGCAGTAGTGATTGTTTCAGTGTTTTACTGTTTTCTCTGGTTATTAAATTATTATTTACTTTAGCACCAGGTGACATATTTGTTTCAAACCTGTTTTAATATGTGCTAAATAATACCCTATGATGTTTTGGGGTGTCTTTTTTGGGACAAAAGCTTAGTTTCAGAAGCACAAAAAAATTACCAAACAACTTGCTCCTTGTACCTCATTTATATCTTCCTTGTTTCCTACCCTTCATCTCTTATACTCTTACACTAACTCTCTTGTAGTCACTTATCACTTATCTTTGACCTTTGAAAAGCCACTTTGGTATCAACTGAACGGATTTGATGGTCCTTGCTGATCAGTCCTCTACCCATCTTGGTCGTTTCGTCACTATTTCATCGAGTTTATTCACTTTTGTGGTTCAAATTCACCCTTGAAACTTTTTTCTTATTCAAGGTACATGGTTTTTTAATGAAATCATAAAAAAATAAGTTAATGTAGTTTTATATGCTTATTATGTGAGAAATTAATTTTAATGTATACAATAATTTGTAAAACAAGGTGAAGTTGCACACACATTTGAAAATTCTGATGTGATACGTTCACATGGCTTTCTCTACCCTCTATCGTTTATTAGTGGATATACAAACTCTTCTTACTAAAGCTTATTTTTCTATCTGCTACATTTTAATCCAAATAAACCTTTGCAGAAGTAGCTACATTATATATTTTGTTATAGATACAAAGAGAACAGTGATAGTCAAATGTTTAGGAACAGATACTATATGCTGGCCTTAAAATCCCATACTGTTTCCATACAATTGCGAGAAACAGCTGAATGTTGACAGGACTTCAAGAGAATGACCAAGCAATGAACACTTTTAACCATTAATAATGGATATCTCAAAAATGGCTTATGCCACAAAAAAAGTTATTTGAAATAAATTGTATGTTTTAAAGAGAGATACATTTTTTGTGTAGTAAGTTTTCATTTATCGCTTAACATATACCAGTTATACAAAATTCCTTCCGAATGAAGAGGACTTCACAGGCTATTCCCAGAAAATTCAAGATATACATTTTATTTGTCATGTAAATATCTTTGATATTTTAATCAAAATTGTCATAGCCATTTTTTAGAAAATCAAAATTTTTGAAAAATGTTCCATGTAAAGAGCAGTTGGGAGTGAGGGGATTTTCTTGAAATTCTTTGTGTTTCATCCTTGGAAGATATGGAACTTAAGTACCAAGTTTGGTACTTATCTAACTTTTCATTTTTTAGTTATGCTGTTCACAGACAGACACACACACACACAAAGATTTTTGTAAAAATACTTTTTTTGGATTCAGGGGGCCATGAATTTCTGATGAAATGCAATATCTTCTCTACCTAATATGTATGTGGTAGAGAAAATAAAAATTAAATAATGTCGACAGTAGTATTATTGGAATTAATTGTTCTTCCACACAAGCCATGTGTTGGATAAGGTTGGAAAGATAGAATCAGATGACTGAAAAATTCAGTGCCATCACTGGGGTTTGAACCACAGATCTTCCGGTTTCTGTCCGGTTGCTCTAACCACTGATATTAACACAGTAATATTATTTATGCTAATCATTTCAAGTGAAACTGAGCTCTGAGTCATGTGGAATACATTTCATTGACAATATTTCACATAACAAAGATAAGATTTTACAGTCTTTTATAAAGCATAACATTCTGAAATATCGGGTTATCTGTTGGAATAGTGAGCAAAAGGATATTTGTTTCGGTAGTAATTAACTGCTGGTCCAGGAAAATCTTAACCAAGAAAGGCAAGTGGAGAGTAATTGAAGCAAATGTACAAAACATGACTCATCTGAATGTTCAGTGAAGAAGCAGAACTGACCCTGATACAACATTGGGAAACTATGTTATCTTAATGGCAAAATATGTTGAATTTCAGAGAAATAAGCCTTAGGTAAATTCAAATCTACTGCCTTGCGATTGCTATATGTGCTTATGGCATGATCACCATTGTGAATGCATGTTGTAATATTAGAGTTTTTAAACATTCATTGTGGTTAAAGTAAGCTTTTGCTCTCAAAACATCATTGCAGTATCATTTAGCAATATTAAAATAAGTTGGAAACAAATTGGTCATGGGTGCTAAAGTAAATAATTACCGCTTATTAGTATCATACATTATGGTGACTGCAACAGCAGGGGCAGCGGTGATGGCTGAGATTTTCTAACTAGACACTGTACCGGGCATTATTGTAAACAGCTATGATTGAAATTATGACAGAAATGCACATAATGGGTTGAGAATGCTGGCAGGAATGAGAGTATGGAAATGTAAATCTGCTTTACTGCGTGACTGTCATGTGCTAATACAATATTAAAGCCATGGACGCGGGAAGGAAATTCTCCAGTTTGTATTTTAGACTTAAAATAAAGCTTTTTGTGAATGGGAAACCTTATACTCGCTCTAAGCTTGTTGTCACTAACTTTACAATGCAAAATGCACACACAAATTCTGGCTGACGTTCACAGCAACCATGTGTTTCTCCAATGCCTGCACCCATCATATATTTACAAAATTTAAAACTTACTTTTCGTGCATACTAATAAGAAAATCTGTATGGCAAATGCAAGACGACCTGTTTTTCACAACAAAATTTGGGAAAAAACATTGTCTTGTACTTAGATAAATATGGTGCATAATTATAAGCAGTGCATATTTCTTGCATATGCTTGCTAACAATGGAATGTTCTTGGAATAATTCTTGTGAGGACAAGTAAGTGTCTTAATAGTAAATATCCTTTAATTAGTGATTATGTGTCTACGAGCCAATAAGAGAAAACTAGAAGAACATACTTTTGTTGGCAAGCAGAGTAAAGAAAGAGGGAACTGGGTATAAATTGCATTTACTATCCATGTCTTTCAGCTTTTATTTGAGACTTACAGTTGCATTTTATGTTATTCATAATGGGTGCAAATGTACTGTTTCTGTTTTTTCTGTAATTGACTTTGAAACTCAGTGAGATCATGTAGCCATTCAGCATTTGCAAAAGTGTGTAGTTGTTTAAGGCAATACCTTTATAAAATGTTTACTAGCACATATTTATCAGAATTTGTAATTTATTTTCGATGGATATTATACATTTTGTAATTGTGAATAATTTACATTTTCAGCTCAGGCAGGATAAAGCGGGAACCAAGCTCCCCAAGTTCTGGTGTCTCTGAGGAAGAACTAGAGGAAAAGGTAGAAATCAAGAGAAAAAGCCCAGAAAAAGAAAAGACAGAGTATAAAAAGGAAGGACTGAAACAGAACCGGGAGAAGCACAGGAGTAGAAGTAGGGAGAGGCACAGAAGCAGAAGTAGGCATCGTAGCAGAAGTCAGGATAGACGTGACAGAAAAAATAGGTGCAACAGAAGCAAAGAGAGGCATAGAAGAAAACGAAGCAAAAGTCAGGATAAAAGTAGACGCAGCCGAAGCCGCAGTAAAAGTAGAGATCACAGAAAAAATAGAAGTAGCAGTAGGGACAGAAAAAGGCGGCGGTCAAGAAGTCGGGATAAAGATGCAGAGCAGCCAGTAGCTCCTACAGAACCAGAAATAGGAAAAGTATGTTAAAAAATATATGTTACATTGTAGTTAGTATGCCTGCTTTTATTTAAATTAATGCTGTTATAGAGACCTTATAATTAGTAAAAAAAAAAAAAAATGTTATTTCAGAATATACCTGTATTACAGCCATGTTTTGTAGAAAAAGTTTACAAATATTTAAGTGGATAATTTCTCTCATTCCTAATAAGCAGTTGAGGAGTGGAAATGTCAAACATTGTAAGTACAAATTTGAAATTTTAGAGACAAAGCACATAATTCATTTTTGGTAAAATAATTGGAAATATGTTACAGTATTAAAAATTATACTGTGCCGTATGTAAATATAAGGAAAGTGTAATGAAGTGATGAAATAATTAACAAACTGATTCAAATTTAGTGTATGTTAAAACTTGACAATTATGATATTGTCTGTTTTATATTTGCCAAAAGCTGAACAGAGGAGGAGGAGGAAACAACTAAATATTTAAGACATTCTCCACACCACATTCAGTGTATGTCATTCTATATGTTATGCTATGAGTAACTTGAAAGATTGTGGTGTCGGTTAGTGACACTAATTTCACTTACGTAAAATTTTGTTTCGGAACATGTTTCAGAAGCAATTGCTTCCATCTTTAGATTTATTCTGACTGGCAACACTGAAAACATCATTGCTGGTGTTGATTGCAGAGGTGGTATCATCTAGTTTCCTTATGATGAAACTGCTGAAGTTGTTTAAGAGGGCCTTTAAAATTTATTACGTGTTCTTTCCTTTATTTATTTATTTGTGCTAGCAAACTTCCTTAGAATATGGCTATACATCAGCCCAAGCTGTTATCTTGCCATATTCTGCCCATATTACACTCTTTAATTATAGCATAAAAAAATAAATAATAATAATAATAATAATATAATTACATAACTTAACATCACATGATGAAATTAATTTACATCTCTTTTTATTGTCCATAACCATTTCTTTTTTACTTTGGACAGGTACTCTCCTACCTTTTTACTATCCTTCTTAAAAATCTTGCTTAAAGCTACTTTCCTGTCCGGTTTGAACCATGTCCCATTTATAGCTTCCTTTCTCCAATGCTGTGAACCTTTACAAACAAAAACAATATGTTCTAAATCTTCTCTTTCCCCACATATTGGACACTGGTTCTGTGAGAATCCATTTCTCATTCCTATTAGTCTCCATACACCTGCTCGTACCCAGGCTATACTCTCTCTTTGTTGCTTATTTGAGTTATCCACATACTGTTCTCTAGCCCATACATTTTTTTATTAATATATATGATTCCAAGGAAAGTTTCTTCCCAATGTTACTAAATCAATTTTGTATCTCTATATCTTCAAACCTCTGCCTAGCTTCTTTCCAAAAACCTTTAACATTATTTTCCCTCCTCCTCCAAATTTCTCCCAGACCACTATTTTCCAAATTAGTTTATAAATTATAACTCCACCCATTTTTCTTTAAGCTCCTTTCTTGGAATTCCAAGCACTGCCTCAACAAGTTCTTCTCTTCTAAATTTAATAGTCTGTACCAATATTTAAGAGCTCTCTCCATTATTACTCCTTTTCCCCCACTCTCTGCATTTCAATTACAGCAAATTCCTTAACTGTAGCATTGGCAGGCCTAAAACTTCTCTACAAAAACTCCTATGTACCATATCTATCTCTTCCCAGCCTCGTTCTACTCCCCATATTTCAGTTCCATATAACATTTTTGCTTCAACTACTGTGTTATATATTTTCTCTAGCCATTTAACATTTATATCTGGTATTCTATATTTGCACCCTCTAATCGCTGACATTGCCCCTTTCCCCTTTGTCAATACCAGTTTCTTCTGTTTCTCCAATTTTCCACCCCCATCCATTTTAACCCCTAAATATATACAATCTCTTAACACTTTATATTCCTCCTCTCCATTCTTCCACTTTTCATACTTGCCCAGTTTGGCACCTTTCTTAAACACTATAATTTGAGTCTTCTCTTGATTTACTTTCAGATTCCATTCATCACAGTATTTATTCATTTTCTGTAGGGACTGCTTCAGACCACTTTCCTTTATATGATGTGGATGTTTTCCCCTAACTTTTAATTCAGTCGACATACTGACGATTTTCAATAAAGTCACTCCTGGGTTGATGTCATGGTTGGCAATCCAAAAATGATTTGCTACAACCGATTTTTCTACTTGCTTGCTGATAATGCAACTGAAATGTTCCTTTCTTCCGGTTTCAGTGGGTTTCGTTTTATCTGCACATACCAGGTTAGAGGTTTTTGCAGTTGATTAGGTAGAGGCCTGATTTTTGTTCTGGTGGTATTTCTTTTAATGGAGATGCAAATTTCTTGAAAATTTTGCTGAAGCTGTAATTTAGATTAGGATGGTAAGTTAATTTCACAAATTGTCTTGGTTCTTGTGTGCAGAGGGTGGTGTTCTTTCTGACTTTTTTTGGGGGGAGGGGTTTGTAATGTTGCGACCATGTTATGTACTAAGTTGGGTTTAAAACCATTCTGTTGTGCAATGGAAAGGATGTGGTTATATTCCTGCTGATATTCTTATGTGCTGAGAGGTAAGTAGACCAATCTGTAGGCAAGATTACTGAATATGCAATGTTGGTGGGGTTTCAGGTTGAAGCTGTCACTCTTGATTTAGTATTCCATGTGAATGGGTATCCGATGAATGCCAAAAGTGAGAGTATTATGTTTCTTGGTGATTTTCAGGTCTAAGTTTGGAAGAGACCCTTCATGCTGTATTTCAGGTGTGAATTGAATGGATTTGACCTGTATATTTAAAAGTTTGAGGGCATCATTTATGAGTTTTTGTGGGTACAATTGCGAAAATATCTTCAAAATATCTGAACCATATTTTGAAGATCAGTGGGAGGGATTTTGTGATGTGTATCTCAAAATGGCTTACGAAGAGCTCTATAAGGAATGGTGACAATGAATTTCCCATGGCTAGGCGATGTTTATGTTTGTTCATAAAATTTGTTAAATTGAAAACAGTCTTGTCGAATATATAGATCTGTGAGGGTGTATTAATCTTTTTTTTTTTTTTTTTCCTCTTGTGTGGTTCCAGTGTCTAGCCTTTGTTTTAAGAGCATCACAAGAGCTGATTGGCAGGTATGCTGGGGAAGACAACTGATATCAAATGATACCATTAAATCATCTGTGTTGATTGTGGTCTTTCTACCACATCCATAGAGTTTTTGATACTTCTGCTTTCAAATTTTGGAAATTTACTGAATTTGGTGACAAGCCCTTTTGACAGTTTGTAAGTAGGAGTATCTATGCAATTTACTATTGACCTCATACCATTACCAGTTTTGTGGGTCTTAGAGAGCACATAATATAATCATGGTAAAATTGGATTATCTGGTTTAATTGTAAGTTTGTCCATTTTTGAATGAATTCAACATCTATTATTGTTTCTGTGACTGTTTTGCTGCATTGTTTTAATGGATTAGATTTAATTTCTATGTGGTTTCCATCATGGAAGAGGTTTTCTGTCCTGTCGATGTAATCAGCTTGATCTAAGATCACTATCTTATTGCCTTTGATGGCTTTGGTGTATATGACTGGTTTTTCCTTTAGAGACTTTATGGTTCCAAAACGTTAGAAAGAACACTACCCTCTGCACACAAGAACCATATGAGAATTTGTAAAATTCACTTATCATCCTAGTCTAAACTGCAGCTTCAGCAAAATTTTCAAGAAATACAACATAACTTTAGCACCATACAGAATTTGCTTGCATCTCCAATAAAAGACAAAATACCATCAGAACAAAAATCAGGCATCTACTAACCAACGGCAAAAACTGTAACCTGGTGTATGTAGGTAAAACAAAAACAAGCATTGAAACTAGCAGAAAGGAACATTTCAATTGCCTTACCAACACGCAAATAGAAAAATCAACCGTACCAAATCATTTTTGGATTACCAACCATGACAACCCAGAAATGACTATTGAAAAACGTCAGTATGCCTACTGAATTAAAAGTCATCCACACCATAAAAAGGAAAGAGCACATAATGAATTTTCAAATTGTGCACTTAAACAACTTCAGCAGTTTCATCACAGGGAAACCAGAGGACACCAACTTTGCAACCAATACCAGCAACTATATCTCCAGTGTTGCCACTTGGACCAAGTCTGAAGTTGGAAGCAATTGCTTCTGAAACATGTTGCAAAACTAAATTTTAAGTAAGTGAAGTTAGTGTTGTTTCACTTCCTGTTCCCAACTTCTAACTTTCGAATTAATTATGCTATAAGTTCCTAACAGTGTTACATTTTATTTTAGCTCATCAGATTTACAGGAATAAGCTATCAGTAGAAGTAAACAATTATTTTTTGTTTCTTTTTTTATGTAAACAGATGCAAAACTCCTCTTGTGGTACTCTCCCACAAATTTACCCATTATAAATTCCCACGTTACCTTGTGTATTATAGTATTCCAGGTAAGGCAGTTAGTGTGGAAAGGGCATTCAAATGTTAACATCAAATGTGTGGAGAAGTAAATTCAGAAGTCAAAGTAATGAGCTCTTGTGAAAGTAAAGAAACAAAAGTACAGATTACACACATTTGGGAAATCGTAGACATATAATAAGAAATATTTTAGAAATGGCTTCTGCTATGAAAAAAGTCACCAAAGTGTTTTGTGGATCTCTTACAGTTTGCTATTTATGCAAATGTTTACAAATTCAGTCACATGAGGATTACACGGGCTGTATCAAAAACATTGAGATTTATGGAAATAATTGTTCTTTCACACAAGCCGTGTGTTGAACAGGGTTGGAAAGTTAGAATCAGACGACTGAAAAATTCAATGCCATAGCTGGGATTTGAACCACGGATCTCCCGGTCTCCGTCCGGTTGCTCTAACCACTGAGCTACCATGGCAACATGCCGGCATGCCATTAAATTCTCCAGCTGACTCGAATTTTTCCCGGTAAACCACAAGGAGATCTCAAATGTATTGAGATGTCACACCCCAATGGCGACTTACATTCTTTGTAAGTACTTAAGTCCCGGGCTTTATAGTACAACCACTACTAGGTTAATTAATGGAAATAATTGTGTGCCGGCATGTTGCCATGGTAGCTCAGTGGTTAGAGCAACCGGACAGAGACCGGGAGATCCGTGGTTCAAATCCCGGCTATGGCATTGAATTTTTCAGTCGTCTGATTCTAACTTTCCAATTGAGATTTATATTTTATTGTCATTGCAATATCACGCATGTATATCATCATCCTCCATGATCTAGGGGTGCTATACTAGCCTCTAGTTCCAAAGGTCGCAGTTCAAACCCAGCAGAAGGTGATAAATATTTTCGGGTGTAAAAATCCTTAGCATGGCTTCCTTCAGAAGGGAAGTAAAGTAAGTGGTCCCATGTCATAGATGTACATTAATAAAGAGGTCTCTGAGCAAAATCTCCAGTCTTTCACGCCCAATATAGAATGGGACACCAAGAACCAAAATAGTTAAGGAGCATCCATAAATAAAACTAAATTTTTTCAAGTGTGTAATATTTTAATCAAAAGCTTTATAGCCATTTTTGAGAAAATAATAAGTAAGGAACATTTTCCCATGTAAGAGATCTTTTCTTTCTTTCTTTCTTTCTTTCTTTCTTTCTTTCTTTCTTTCTTTCGTTCGTTCGTTCGTTCGTTCGTTCGTTCGTTCGTTCGTTCGTTCGTTCGTTCTTTCTTTCCTTCTTTCCTTCCTTCTTTCCTTCTTTCTTTCTTTCTTTCTTTCTTTCCTTCCTTCTTTCTTTCCTTCCTTCTTTCTTTCCTTCTTTCTTTCCTTCCTTCCTTCTTTCTTTCTTTCTTTCTCTCGCTCTTTCTTTCTCTCTTTCTTTCTCTCTCTCTCTTTCTCTCTCTCTCTCTCTCTCTTCTCTTCTCTCTCTCTCTCTCTCTCTCTCTCTCTCTCTCTCTCTCTGAGGGAGGGACCTCAGAGGATTTATTTCTAATGACATCTCCATGTCATAATTTTGTTTGGATTACAATACTTTTGCTGTTCTTAACTGAGTGATGGAGACATGAATTTAGCATTTCTGTACAACCAATTAAGTCTATTTGCCTCTTTGTTTGGAATTTATCTGGAACTTTGAATTTATTTTTCTCTTTTGATAATTTTTTCCAGATGTTGGTTTACTTGTTTGTTTACTTCTCCGGCTGCTCCCCTTTTTCTTTTCATGCTTACAGTTGCCTCCTTCCATTATAAGTAATATGTTTTTTTATTAAATGATGTTACAATTTTTTTCATAATAAACATGTTAAAGGTATTTACCTATTTTCTGGGGTGGTAGGAAAGTTGCTGCATGGCTCTTGGTGCACCAAATAGCAGCTTGGATTCACATTTAGACAATGCAACATCTGTTCATGATGGTTTGCAATCTCATTATCATTAATTTGGTGCTTGTAACATTGCATTATGTGCCTGGGCACAAAGAAGACTGCAGAAAAAGTTTGCTGAAGATCACAGCACTTATATATTTGACATTTCTACTTTTCACTTAAGTACTTTGAATTCAGATGAGCAATCATACATGTAACTTCTAAACAGGGATATATAAATTTTTATATATCTAATTAATCTGAATAAATTTATGTTTGAGTAAGCTTTATCAGTTCTAGCACAGATCCTATAAATATATCAGCATTTCCTCTCTCAAAGTGAGAAAATATAAAATATGAGAACTTAGAAAATTTGTTGCATATGCTGCCTATAAATGCGTTATGAACTGAGATGGAACACAGGATATGTGTTCATGCATCCATGTTATTTATCTTAAGCTATTTTAATTTCAGATATATTCAGGAAAGGTAGCAAACATAGTACCTTTTGGTTGCTTTGTCCAATTGGAAGGTCTTAGAAGACGCTGGGAAGGTTTAGTGCACATTTCACAGCTTCGAAGAGAAGGCCGTGTTACCAATGTCTCGGATGTTGTTACCCGAGGACAGAAAGTGAAGGTAAAACTAAGTGAAATATTTTCCAGGTTTACATCTTTAAATAAGTCCTCATAATTAAGAGTAGTAAAATAAAGTAATTTATTGTTCTTGGTGCAGGTGAAAGTGCTTTCCTTCACTGGACAAAAAGTATCACTTTCCATGAAGGATGTTGATCAAGATACTGGTGAAGATCTGAATCCTACCAACAACAATTTGCTCGTAGGAAAGGAAAGGTAAGTCATACTACCTTAACAATAAAAATTATATTTGCAGGAATGGCCAGAATGCAGGAATTACACATTATTGCTTATATAAGATGCACACCCCAATTTTTCAAGATGGAAAGAAAGAAAAAAAAAAAGGTTTTGAAGCAAAATAAACCATACAATTATCAGTAATATTTATGTACAACAAAAACAAACCACATATGCAGTAATCTCCATAGTATTGCTCTATGCAGGTGACCGGAAAGAAGCTCCATATATATTATAATCTTTCCGACCGCACATAATAAATGCACATAGTATCACTCCATGCTTGACTCCACGTGCTTGGTGCTTCTGGCATCAGCGTGTCCTTTGTGTGGATTCCAGGTCATGTGGGCATCTCAGGGAACGAGTCTGCCGACGCCGCTGTCAAATCGGCGATTTTATCCTCCAGATTTTTTACCTCTGTTGTTCCCTCGTCAGATTTTAGTGTTATTTTGCGTTACCGCATCCTCTCACTTTGGCGCGATGAGTGGACGGCCCCCCGGGGGAACAAGTTACGGGAGGTTAAACCTCTGCCGTTAATCTGGAGTACCTCTTCTCCTTCTTCTCGTCGGGAAGAGGTGATTTTAGCTTGTTTACGGATCGGACATTGCCTTTTTAGTCATAGACACTTGCTTAGTGGTGACCCCACACCACTCTGTGAGCGATGTGCGGCAACCTTATCGGCACGTCACGTTTTAACAGAGTGTCAGGTTTTAGCCCAATTGCGCGTACACACATCTCTGCCTGTTGGTTTAGCCAATGTTTTGGCAGACGATGCGCATGCTGTAGAATGTCTTTTACGTTTTATCAGTGACAGTGGTTTTAGTGTACGTATTTGATGCGCTGAGCATCTTTTAGTTTTGTGCTTTTATATTGACAGTTTTAATGGGGGGCTCTTCTCCCCTGGGGACTTATGGTGCTCTAGTCCCTTGACTTCTACGGTTCCTGACACATAGTTTAAGCTTGTATTGTTTTATCTACCATGTTTTTAGTCTGCTGGTTTTTTATACTCTGATATGTTGGTTTTTTTTATTGTTTTAGACTAAGCGGGTTTCTGTCAGGTGTTTTAGTTTTTGGATTTTATCCTTTTTATACTTTGTAAGGGCACTGATGACCTTAGCTGTTTAACGCCCTTAACCCAAATTCATCATCATCCATGCATGACATCTCATGAATGCATTTAGCTGTTTAATTTCAGGAGCTCAAAAAATTGCCATCGTTACCTCCTGTGTTATCTCCACGTGCTATCTTTCATTGCTCCACCACTTGAGTGTTAAAAAAAAACATACTCCTATACTTGTTAAACTAAATGTATTAATTTGCAAATGGATGAAGAAATGTTATGTATTTTAATACTGTTTACTGTAGAAAGCAGTAAACATTGCTGGGTTTTCACAGTTTCCACCTCCTTCACTTTCCTTCTTGCGTTGAAAACAGCATTTACAGACACACTAGTTGCTTCCAATGTTAATTTAATGAATCCTTGACAAAAGCACCCAAACAAAAAGTTAAATGCATTCAAACTTCATTTTTTCACCACTTTTAAGGGCTTTCCACTAGTATATTTAATTACAGTATTCTCACCTGCTACTCACTCAGCCATGATTGTGGCAAAAACAATGCTGTATTAGCTTGATTGTTGTTTCGCTCCAGTAAGCAATGCAGGAATACTGATGCTTGCATGTCCAAAGTAATAAATAGAAGCTAATTATTTGGGTTATGTTTAATTGAAATGATTATTAAAATAGTATGTTGCTTATTTGCAGTTTTTATTATGTGAAATACAAAAGGGGTGATAAATACATCTAGTTCAGTAATTAACTATTTTTATTCACTTGAAAGGCATGCTGCGACAAAGGCATATATATTTCTATAATACGAGGTGTGATCAAAAAGTTTCTGGAATGGCTTCACAACAATGCTGACGCTGAGATTTCTTTCATTCTTACCCAGACTGTACATGCAGCGTTCCTTCCCGATAAAAATGAGAGGTCACGTGACTTCTTGTGACCATGTAGTGACGAGGTAGACTCTGAAGTGAACATGTGTTTTGCATGTGCTGCGATTTTTCCGCATAGCAAAAATGTCAGATTACGAAGAACAAAGAACGAACATCAAATTTTGCTTTAAACTCAGTAAAACTGCAACAGAAGCCTATGAAATTTTAAGAACAGCTTATGGGAAGGAAGTTATGGGCAAAACTCAAGCATTTGAGTGGTTTTCAAAATTTAAAAGTGGTGGGACATAAGTTAAAGATGCAGATCATTCGGGGCGACCCTGTTCCAGCAAAACTGATGAAAATATCAATCAGATGAGAGAAATGGTCTTAAATGATAGGCGCATTACAATAAGAGAACTTTCTCACTCATTAGGACTCTCCGTTGGAAGTGTTCAAAGCATTTTGAAAGACAATTTGGACATGAGAAGAATTGCCGCCAAGTTTGTGCCCCGCCTGCTTTCAAATGACCAAAAGGAAAGCTGTGTGATTACCTGCACAGATCTTAAAGAATAGCTACAAAATGACCTACAGTTTATGGAGAAAATTATTACTGGTGATGAAACATGGATTTATGGGTACGATCCAGAAACGAAGCAACAATCTTCACAATGGAAGAGTCCTTCATCTCCATGCCCGAAAAAGGCCAGACAAGTTCGATCCAAAGTGAAGTCATTGATGATTGTGTTTTTGATATTAAAGGCACTGTACATAAGGAATTTATGCCACAGGGTCAAACAGTGAATCAAGTGTTCTACAAACAAGTGCTGCAAAGATTAAGGGAGAATGTGCGACGCAAACTGCCGGAGAAATGGAGGAGTGGTGACTGGTTCCTGCATCATGACAATGCGCCCATGCACAAAGCCCTTTCTGTTCGCCAGTTTTTGGATAAAAGTAGAATGAATTCTGTTCACCATCCCGCCTATTCTCCCGATTTGGCACCAGCGTAGTTTTTTCTTTTCCCACGACTTAAAATGCGGCTCCGAGGACACCGTTTTTTGGACATTGATGTCATCTATCACGAATCACAGAAGGCTCTGAACATGTTGAAAGAAGAGGACTTCCAGAGGTGCTTCCAGCAGTGCCAGAAGCACTGGGACAAGCGTATCAACTCCCAAGGAGACTACTTCGAGGGTGATAGTGCAGATTAGACAAAACAAACTGTTGTGTAGTATTTATGACGTCATTCCGGAAACTTTTTGATCACAACTCGTATATGGATAAGCTAGTAACAGTGATGTGAATTTGAAATTATAGAAAAACTGAGGTGGAGTTGAAACACTTAACATCACTTGCATGTTTTTGTCTTGACTTCTGTCACTTAAGTGTTTGATTGGTTCCTCGTGGTGTTCTCCAGCGTGTGTTGACATCTGGTGGTGGAGTGATGAATTTCCATAGTGGGTTTGGTGATTGCAATTCAAAATTCATGACATGGTGTTTTTCTCAAGTATCCAACTCTGTTGCATATTTTGCAGGCTTTAGGGTATTTATGTTTGGTGTGATGTGATTTGTCATTCAAAAGTGGTGTGCAACTGCAGTTTATTCATGCGTTTCTATTTGATGTGTCTCATATGTTCTTTTAGTCTGGTCTCAATTTCTTTTTGTTTTATCTATGTAGATTCTGGGCAATTAACTTGATAGATTACTGCTTTTTTTGCTCTAGGGTATTTGGTCCTTCGATTTGTTGCAGAGTAATTTCTCTAGACTGAATTTGTTTTGTGGAGATAGAGGATGTTGTGTTTTTTGAAGATCCCAATAGACAAACTCCTACACCAACTGAAAAAATGATTTATTCAAAGTAATATAACACAAGAGGAAATAAGATGATCTTTTGAATCTCACAGAGCTTTGCATCACTCAGAATAATTTCACTTTCAACAACAGATACTGTCAGCAGACCTCTGGTTTAGCCATGGACAAAGTTTGGCATAGATATGTCGATGATAGATTTACAATAATACCTAACAAGCTCATCCAGGATTCCCTCAAATTACTCAATTTACAGAACAAAGCTAAACAATTCACTGTGGAATCTGAAAATGATGGCACATTGCCTTTTCTAGATTTAAAAGTAATTAGAAACCAGAACAAGATCAATTTTGGTATCTACAGGAAACCTGCTCATTCTGAAAACCACATAAAAAAATCTGATGTGTTACACTCACATGACTTTCTCTACTCTTGTACAAACTATTTTTACAAATGCTTATTCTCCATAATATGCTTCATGTTAATCGAGATGTTACTCTTATTGCTAATTTTCTTGTAGATGCAAGGGGAATTGGTAGAGGCTTTAAGCGATAGTCAAATATGTTAAGAGCTGGTTGCTATGTGGAGTATTCCATTCTCTTTGCATTACCAGGACAAAAAAAAAAAAATGAATAACGAATTCCCATTTGAGAAAAAGTATAAGTATTGGAAAATTTAAGGGAATAACAAGCAATATCTCGAAAATGGTTCATTCAACAAAAAAAAATGTATATGACATACATTGTGTATTTTAACGTGATTTACATTTTTTGTGTAGTAAAATTTTGTCTATCTCTTATGGTTTACCAGTTATGCAAAAGTCGTTCACAATGAAGAATACTTTTGGAGACATTCCCAGAAAATTCAAGATATACATTTTATTTGATATTTTAATCAAAATTAAATTTTCGAAAAATGTTCCATGTAAAGGGTAATCTGGGGTGGGGCATTTTCTTGAAAACCTTCGTGTCGCATCTCTGGAAGATACTGAACCTAAATACCAAGTTTGGTGTTTATCCGACTGTTCGTTTCTGAGTTATGCTGTTCACAGACACACACACGGACATGTTCCCAAAAAGGCTTCTTTTGGATTCAGGGGTTCTCAAAACATGTATTTCCGGTGAAATTTCGGTATTGAATTTTTGGGTGGAATACAATACTTCCCCTACTTACTATACATAGTAGAGAAAGTAAAAACCATAGTTTCAACCCGGTCCAACACAAACATTCAACCCTAAACAATTTGACACACAGATTAGTTTACACACTATTAACATTAACAGAATACAGACAAGAATACAAACACATAGTTAACACAGCTATAAGCAATGGCTTTACCAAACAAATCGACAAAAAGAACAGAAATACATTAAGGATATCACAAAGCTCATCCAACAAAAAAACAAATTGATTTTAAAAAAGCTCACCTTCCACCCAAGCACTCACTACAAATTCCACATCGTCAAAACTCTTGAAACCAGTCAAGATAAAAAACATGTAAGTGATGTTAAGTGTTTCAACTCGATTAAATTTTTCTATAAGCATATATATTTGTTTACATTGGACCCTTTCTTGGGCTGGATTGAGTATACGAATAACAATAGTGCATTATATGAAACATGTCAAAGTAATATACTTATGATTTTATGTTGCTGCATACCTATTCTTTATGTTCGTTGGATTCTCCTGCAGAACTTGCCTTTCAGTTGTTGCCATCATTCTAGATTGGGAATTTTCCATTCTATCCATTTTATAATGCAGTGCATCTTGTTAGTCTTCTTGACACGAATGTCAAGTAAATGAACTCTGGTAGTTTTGATGTAATGACACTGAAGGCATTTGAATTTTTACAGTTGACATTAAGTTGTGTATGCTTGCATCAATTTAGTATACGTTCTTTAAGGTTAGACTTAAACACTGCTTAAGAACTATTTAAAAAAATACAATTGGGAAAGTTAGCAAAAATCAAAGTTAACAGTTTGTATTTAAATTCCTCAACAATTGAAATTGATGCTCATTCACTAGATATTTTATTTTTTAATTATAAAATAACTGAAAATATAATGTGCAATGTAGCAGCACACTATTTTCATTCAGCTGAGAGTCATTTTGCAGGACAGCACATAGATCTATTGACAGACAGTCACTTTCTTGGGCAGTTTTCCTCTTCCTACTTGTTAATTCACTTTTGATACTTTTCTGAGATTTTGTATGTCAGCATTAAAATTGAAGAATATATTTGTAACAGTATTTAGAATATTAATTCCTTCACTGCTATCTTTCAGGGATGAAGAACAAGCCCACAGAAATCCAGATCGACCAACATCTTTGCTGGATCTCCAAGGATCTCTTGTTGAAGAAGATGAAACCCACAGTCGCAAGCGTGTTCATAGAATATCATCTCCAGAAAAGTGGGAAATTAAACAGGTGTGTTAAAAATGTTCTTGGGTGCTGCATGTTGTTTAAAGCCAAAAAGACTAGCAGATTATTTATGCCACCTGATGTTTCTCTTGCAACTTACTTATTGCAGAAACTTCACTGCTGTATATCTCTGTCTTGAGAGAGTAGCTTTTTACATTTATTCAAACTGATTTTTGGCATTGTGAGGAACAAATGCAAGTCTTTTCTTGCTTCTGAACTTTATGCAAACACTTCCAAGACTAAGCAGTCATCTGAAAATTCAGGCATTCCCGTATGTCTTTCATTACATACCATGTTTGACAGGTATAGTGTATTTGCTCTTGGCGCTAATATTCAGATGTTCTCAAATACCATTGTACAGTACAACTTGCTGTAGACAAGGTTAAGTTATAGTATGAACCTATTTTAGGAATAGTGAACTAAGTGAGGAGATAATGGCTTTGATTTACAAATTTTTTCATTAAATTCTATTAAAGTACAGAGACAGCCAATGAAAAGAACAGGCTGTGCAGGTATTTTCACTGGGCGTGTGGACACTTGATTCTGTGCTACAGCTGCAATCAAGGTCAGGTTACTGACACGGCTTTGCTCTGCTCCGTCTCTGCAGTACTGAGTTGACAATGATTAGCTGTAGTTCTGTTATTATGAGTTATTTATTATTTTGTCCTATATTTAGTTACAAAGTATATTATGCCTCAGTGTATGTTTTCTACTGCGCATTGTGTATTTATTTATGATTCCTATGTCAGCTCGTCAAGTGAAAATATGATTTGAAGAAAGATTTCCAAGTAAAAGTTCAGGCTGTACAACAACCCATGCACTTTATAATAAATTTTAGGCCACAGGAAGTGTTGTCTAAGAAACTATTCTAAGACAGCATATGGTTCTTACTAAAGAAACATTAGACACCATAGGTCATCATTTGGAGATTTCCCCCCAAAAATTGAGTCAGCAGTTGACGCCCCTACATACGTGAATATAATTTTGCTCCCTGTTTTTAAAGAATTAAAAGACAGGGAGCCTGATTTTGCCTTTTTTCAACAAGGCTCTGCAATAGCTTGTACAGCCAGTATTTCGATGAGAACAATTGAAAGTGTAATTGAGGACAGAATTATTAGTAGAGATTTGTGGTCCCCCGACCTAAACTCCTGCAATTTCTATACCTGAGGTAAATTAAAAAACAAAGTATACAAGATAAACCCACACACCATGGAAGAATTAAAACAAAATATCCACAGGAAAATTGCTAGCATTTCCCAATGTAAACTACGGCGAGTGATGGATAGCTTCCTAAAGAGATGTCAAAAATGTATGGACGACAATGTCCAGTTGTCCTTTCACAACTTTCACAAAGTTGATAATTAAAGTCTTTAAAAGTAGTTTTAAAAATGTTGTATGGTTGCATCCGCACCATTCTATGATAGCCACAGATGACAATGGGCACCGATAACACAAGCAGGAAAAACAATGCACAGCGGTGTTCATTGGCTCTCTTGGAGTGTAGTTAAAAAGAAGGTAAAGAAGAAGCTAACAAGAATCGCTGAGGTCATTTAGGCACAGACTTGTGACCAGGCATCTATGGCTTTAATCCCAACAGTTCTCCCTTACTGAGGATTTTATCTGGATTTCCCTAATAAATAGCAAATATTGAAGGTATCTTAAACTTAGGCCTGAAATGTCTCCTTTCCTAATTATCATTTCATTTCCTGTATAATCAGTATCCACTCCATGTGGAGCTATACTGTAAGAACAGATACTAATTACTAGTATGTTTGCAAAATAATAAATTAATTCATACAGGCAGAGTTATAAGAATTCACTAATAGTGCATCAGAACAGACCTAAAAATGTTAATTTGTTGTAAAATTCTGTCTCCATTTTTCAAGTTGAAGTTTTTCAATTTATGATATTTGATTGTCCCTAATCACAGCTCACTACACTACGGTCTGAGCGCTGATTTCAATATAGAAGCAGTTGAAGGTAGTGGGCAATCATGGCAGTGAATTGCACACTTCCAAGCAAAAAGACAGAGGAACGTTTTTAAAAAAAAAGTTAATATAACTTAAAACTAATAGCAATTACACACCAGTAGAACACAAAGACAACATTAAAGAAAGGATAATATTAATTATCCTAAAGAAAGGATTGTATTTTATAAAAACAATTGTGATTATAGTATTTGCACATGTATTAAATTTGAAAAAACTAATAACACTATAAATAATAAATACAGTAGAATTTGTAGCTGTAGTTACTATAAGGCTATCAAACAATGTGAATTACTGGAACAGTAAATAAGTTTTAAATTTGTGGGCACTTTGTTTTGTAAATGCTAGTAAGTTAAGAAATTAAAACAGAACACAATTATTGTGCAGTTAAATTAATCAGGATTGAGTCATACAGGTGCACATAAATGCAAATTCACCTTATTACAAAGGAAGTGGTTGTGAATATGACAATTTTCTCAAAAACACGCACACAAGTGCAAAAAAAAATGTGAATTCTCCTTTTTACAAAAAACAGGCATAACATCACTTATGATTAATCCTAACCATCTGTGTCACTTTGAAGCTTATTTTAAATTTAATTATTATGTTCTGAACATTCTGTGTTATGTTTTGGGACAAAATATGCTTTTCGATAAACTCTTTATCTTTGTATAATTGAGGCCGTCAAGTGCAAAACTTGTCTTATCCAAAAATTAAAAAAATTGAGTTAGACGTGGGATTCGATACTTCTTGCAGTTCTCTACAAACTGGTGACTTTGGATTTCAACAAAATTTAACTAATACACCTTCAAGAGAGCCCAGATAACTGCTGTTCAATGCAAAACTCTTCAAATTCATGGTGGTGATTGATGCAGAACTCGTCTAATCCATCTTACAATTCAGAGCAAAACTTGCCTTATCCAGTACTTGTTCCACTACAATTGTGCTGTGTGAAGAGCAAAACTCGCCTTATCCAGCACTAAGAAATATAGCAGTTTTGTTTCTCTATTTCCCTACATTAGCAGTCCTGCGTGATTCCAATTGTTTTTAGTTTAGCTTTGACTAGTCTAAGGTGCAGATGAGATATTATGGAGTCCTCTGATATCCCAAAGTTGGTGGAAAGGGTAGAACTAGGAAACGGGCATCCCGTGAAAGAGAGAAGAGAGAAAGGTGTGTATGATCAAACTACAATTAAGTAATATTCTTCCATTGTTGACAGATATGACTCATATAGGAATAAGCAGTCCTTATTGTTAAAGGCATTCAGCAACTCTCGGCCCACGCATGCCTGCCTGCAATCACAAGAACAAGTCTTTCCAATGCAGTAACTTGACACAGAAGGACATAAGGAAATTCCATGAAGCCTTCTACAGCTGCAGCTCTAAAATTAACCAAGACTTACTGTTCAACTGATACACCTAAATGGTAGTTTGCAGTCAAAGACAATTCTCGGAAGGATTTTACAACAAAGTATCACATGAAACGTGCACAATGTCAGCCAGTTCAGGTGTGTCAGAAAACTTTTCTGGACTTTTGCAAATATCAAAAGACAGAGTACAAAAGAACCTTGAAACTGCAATGACGCCAAAGGAACTCTGAGGTGGAGACAGGGTGTCACAAAAAATAGTAATAAGAGAGAATCTGTAATTAAATTCATACAGAAGTTTAAAGTACTTGATGTCCATTATTGTAGGAGCAAAACAACAACACGGCAGTACTTGCCTAGGGAATTAAGCATTAATAAAATGAGACATATGTATAATGCAGAAGCATCTAATTTAATGAAAGTATCTAAGAGTTTCTTTCGTAATATTTTTAATACAAAATGTAATATAGGTTTCAAAAGCCCTGTTTCTGATGCATGCTCACTTTGTCTTTCTTATGACGAGAAAATAAAATTGGAAACGGATAAAACTAAATGTTCTGATTTGCTGATAGTTAAACGAATACATAAACTTAGAGCCAAGGCATATTTTGATCTCTTGAAAGAAGATGATAAAGTAGCAACATTTTCATTTGATTGTCAGAAAAATATGGTACTGCCAAAAGTACAGGATCAAGCAGCATACTACAGCAGGCAGTTATATACGTATAACTTCTTCATTGTGCAGGGTTCATCGAAGACAGCACTGACATAATAGAATGTTTGTAATTCTGTTTGGACAGAAAATGAACGTCCTAAAGGTTCAAACAAAATTGTGTCAGCAGTATACAGTCATCTGTGCAAATCCGATTTTTCTGGAGTTAAGAAAGTAAGGCTATTTGCAGATGCCTGTTGTGGACAAAATAATCGTGTTTTCGGGTTAATAAAGAAAGAAGTAAGAATGAGAAACACTATCAGTAGGCCTGAAGAATATTTTGAAATCTATAAAAATCATAGACAGGTAATCAGGCTAGGGACAGATGTATCTGTACAAGATTGGAAGTATGCTGCAAAGGAAACATTCAAGTCACCAGGATCCTGGCATTTTAAATTAAAGGCATCTAAACGTATTATTTTACAACGTTTTACCTCAGAAAAAGTTCTAATGAGAGGTGAGGCAAATTATCGGTCCGATTAGTGTGTAGGCAAGACCATTCTGAAGCGAGGCAAAACCTTAGAAATGCTTATTGCAAGGAATTTAGATATAGATGTAAAAGTAAAGGAGGAAAAAGTTAAAGATATGAAACATTTATTAAAAAAAGTTTGGTGATAACTGGGAGCAAAATGAAAGCTTTGTATTGTACAAGAATTTAATATCTAGGGACAGTTATGCCAATGACGATAAAGAAGTAGATGCTGTTTGTGAGAGTTTCTTGGATAGTGAGGAAATTAAATTTTTTAAATTTAGTTTTATTTATGGACGCTCTTTAACTACTATGGTTCTTAGCGTCCCATTCTATATTGGGCGTGAAACACCTGTAATTTTGCTCAGAGGCCTCTTTATCAGGCTTGAGGTTCTTTTACGTGCCGTAAATCTACGACACGGGACCACCGGCTTTACTTCCCTTCCGAAGGAAGCCGTGCTAACGATTTTTACGCCCGAAAAAATCCATCGCCCTCCGCCGGGTTTGAACCCGCGACCTTGGGAACTAGAGGCTAGCACGGTACCACCAGTCCACGGAGGACGACTGGATAGTGAGGAAGGACAACTTAGAATTTGATATGTTTGTTGTTTAACATTAGTTATTAGTATTACATTGAGTACCACATTTTGATGGACATTAAAATCATTTGGTTTTTGCTACCTGGATCCATAGTTTTATTTTCAACACTATCTTTACAGTTAGTAATTAAATTCAAAAAGCCTTATCTCTTTTGGAGAAATCTTCACCCTACACTTCTTCTGCCCATTTTACTCAAATGTAATTTAGAATAGAATTAGAGATATAATAACTAAAGAGAGAGTAGCAATTTATAGAATAGTTTTTTTGCAGCCTAGCATGAATAATTAATAAAATGCTTTAATAGATGGGCTGTATGTATGTATGCATGTATTGTATTCATATTTACAACACATTGATGTACTGTTTAATTTTCAGATGTTATCTGCTGCTTGCATAGACAAATCAGAACTTCCCGATTTTGATGATGAAACAGGTTTATTACCTAAAGAAGAGGATGAGGAAGAAGACATTGAAATTGAAATGGTGGAAGATGAACCTCCATTTTTGCAAGGCCATGGACGTATGCTCCATGATTTGAGTCCAGTTCGAATAGTGAAGAACCCTGATGGCTCTTTGGCTCAGGTAAAGTTGAAAGAGAGAGAACCTATAAGAATTCATGATAATGAAAAGTTAGTATAATAAGACAAACACACATAGATGATATTAAAACTACAGCCTGGGCTGATGTTAGCCATATTCGGTGTATGGTGGTTTAGTACAAATAAGTAAATAAATATTAAAACTTTCATTGAAGAAATTGAGAGGAAATTGAAAACATATAAAAGAGCACAAAACATGATAGATTCATAATGTTCAAGCAGATTGACATATTTTTAGACATTAGAGTATACTGGTGATATTTAGATGTGGAAAATCAGTATGATAATGCCTGTATCCAGTGCTTTTCTTTCATCGGTGTCCACAGTATAGTGGCTTGCGCACCAGCTGCCACAGCTTGGACTCCTGCCTAAGTAGTTATAATATCCCTACAATCACTTCATGTTCCCATATTTACAATTACAATGATAATAAGAACATTTCTTATCATAAGAGGTGTTGAAAATATTGTCCTTCTTTAGCCGCATATTTCTGGTATCTTTTCAGGAAATTTTCATTCATACTGGAGAGTTCAATATCCAAAATTGAGTGTATTTCTTGCCTGATGTTTTGTTACAGTTCTTCCAATGTATGGGGTTTGTTGCACACACCTTATTTTTCAAGTTTCTCCATAGATAAAATCACACACAGTTAAATCAGGGGAATGTGAGGGCCTAATTATTTACTAGTTACTCTATCATCAAAATTTTCCTCAATTAAATTTAGTGATTTATCAGCTGTATGTGTAGTCAATCATACAGTGTGTCTCAATGGTAGAAAGTTCCTACATTTCCCAGTGGTATCTATCGTCATTCTGAAACTGTCATCTTTTAGCATGCTTCTTAAACTATAATAGCAACAATTAAAAAAAAAGTTTACCCAGATTGTTCTCTGTGCCACATTAAATACATAAAGTTTGAGGTTTTATTTGGCAGACTTTCATAAGTTACTATTTTTCAGGCTGCAATGATGCAAAGTGCATTAGCAAAAGAACGGAGGGAATTAAAAATGCTTCAGCGTGAACAGGAAATGGATTCCATTCCGACAGGATTAAACAAAAATTGGATTGATCCCCTGCCAGAAGGTAAGAGGAAGATGCCTCTTTTTCTTTCTTTTTAGTTTTATTATTTGAAATCCTTCCAAGACATTTCAAGAAGGTAATTTGGTAACAATGAAATGGTGGTAACAGAAGCCCATGTTTACACATTTCAATGTTAACTACTACATCACTATGTTGATTTAGCATAACGGATGTTTTCTTTTCCTCCCAATTTTTTGTTTTTAATTCCTGATCATTGCTTTTATTGTAAGCTTCCAGTTTAATAAGAAACAAAATTAGTGCCTACTTCATAAATCCATAATAAGTAATTACATATACATTTTAGTGAAGTATATTTCTGTGTTCAAGATTATTTTCATTAAGCTTGATAAACAATTGATATAACTACTAATTTCTGCTGAAATAATTTTTGTGTTCCATATCTTTTATAAATTTATATGATAAAAAGCTTAAATTTACTGGTGTCTGCTGGGAGAGAAAGTTTCACAAAATAGGATTATATATATATATTTTTTTACATTTTATCTGAAAGCTAAAGTTATGTTTTTTTTTCTTTCTTTCTCCAGCTGATGGAAGAACTCTTGCAGCAAATATGCGTGGCATTGGCTTAACAAATCAAGATCTACCAGAATGGAAGAAGCATGTAATTGGAGGAAAAAAGAGCTCATTTGGAAGGAAGACAGACATGACACTTTTGGAACAAAGGCAGAGTTTGCCAATATACAAACTAAAAGATGAACTCACCAAGGTATTGTCTGAAATTATTTTGCAAATGTTTCAAAGCATTTATAGCTTTGAGAAACTTGACAAATACAAAAGTTAGCAAGTAGCTGTATTAAATTGTGTAATTTCCATGTTTTATAGTCTAATAGGTAGCAATTAAGCCAATGGAATGCTTTGAACATGAGCTTCATGGTATAACTAATTCATTGCACTGCAAATACATTGCTTGATACTGTTAATGAGAGTATTCATTGAAAATATTTGTTATACTTGCAGGCTGTTACAGATAATCAAATACTGATTGTTATTGGGGAGACAGGTTCAGGAAAAACAACCCAAATAACACAATATTTAGCTGAAGCAGGCTTCACAAGTAGAGGGAAAATTGGTTGTACCCAGCCTAGAAGAGTGGCTGCCATGTCAGTAGCAAAACGTGTAGCTGAAGAATTTGGGTGTCGTTTGGGGCAAGAAGTGGGTTATACTATTCGTTTTGAAGACTGTACTAGTCCTGAAACAGTTATCAAGTAAGTATTGAAGTAGTTATAATACCAAATGTTAATGGAGAACTTACCTGATATGTTAATGTATTGATATAACATATTCACTTATGTTCTTTAATTAATATAGTTACCATGGTAATAATAATAATAATAATAATAATAATAATAATAATAATAATAATAATAATTTTCATCCAGTTTATCATACATCTGATTTTGGACATGTCAAAACAATTACATCTTTACAAATCCTTTAAATCATAGACATTTGTTTATTAGATACACCCTCAATTTCCTTTTGAATTGCTGTTTAGATACATCAACTACAGGTTTGATTTCCAGTGGTAATTTATTAAATAGTGTGATTCCAGAAATATATAAATCCTTTAAAGATACACTTTTTTTTATACTATGCCTAAAGTAGTCCAAGTTTCCTCTTGTATTATATTTATGAATTTGGTTGTTTTTAATTGGTTTGTACTTATCTATTACATACATTATTGTTCTATATGCATAGAGAGAGTAAATAGTAAGCAATTTATTGTTAACAAAGGTTTCCCTACACGATTCCCTTGGTTTTAGGTTAAACATGATTCTGATGCATTTCTTTTGGTATATAAGTAATTTATCCATATGCATTTTTGCAGCAGCACCCCAGATTTCAATCCCGTAGAGTATGTGTGGATAAAAACATCCATAGTATATTAGTTTCAATATGTTACCATCACTATGATTGTTGAAATATCTAAGTAGATACACTGTTTTACTAATTTTACCACATATGTTCAATATGCACAGTCCATGTTAGCTTGTTATCAACAATAAGACCTAAAAATTTATGTGATTTTACATCCAGAATATTATTATTATCATCGACTTTTAGTGATATTTTACCATCATTTTTATTGAATTGCATCACTTTAGTTTTTTGATGTTGCAGTGTAGAGTTATCGATTTGAAGTAATTCAGCAAACAGGAGGTGGTATTGTTTATGGTAGTATTTAATCCTTCTACTGTTTTATTCCAGCATACAGCTGTGGTGTCATCTGCATAAGTTATCACTGAAGTATTTGGTGGATTTTTAATGTCATTAATATAGATAATAAATAATAATGGTCCCAACACAGTGCCTTGTGGTACGCCATATTTCACAGATCCCAAATGTGATTTTGTTGTATACATCGCCCTTTTTTGTACGTTATTTCCATAATTTGTTTTCTTCCAACCAGGTAACTACGAATTAGGTCCAGGGGTAATCCTCTTATGCCGTAGTTTTCCAATTTACTAATAAATATATTATGGTTGACACAGTCAAAAGCCTTAGATAAATCAAAAAATAATGTACTGAGCTTCTCATTGTTTTTTAAATTCCCAATTATTTCATGTATAGACTGGTTAATGGCAGAAATGGTGCATTTCCCCTTTGTAAACCCATGTTGAAACTTCCTTAATATATTGAATTTACTTAGATAATTATCCAGTCTTAACAGCAGGATCCTTTCAAACAATTTAGCTATCTCCGATGTTAAGGCTATAGGTCTATAATTGTCAATATTTAGTTCATCCCCTTTTTTAAATACTGGTTTGATTATTGCTAGTTTCAACATTTCTGGAAATTGTCCCTGTTCGATGGAAAAATTAATCAAATAGGTTAATGGTTTTACAATAACATATTTACATACTTTTAATAGAAATGAGCTGATTTCATCCCACCCACTGCTTTTTTTACTCGGCATGTTGTTGATTATTTTAATTATTTCATCTTCTGTAACTGGTCTGAGAAAGAAAGAAGTATTTGTCATGGTATTAATATTGGCATTTACAGAATTTGGTCTACTAGTTATCCGTGTAGGTGCATTTATGAAATAATCATTAAATTGTTTACTTATAGTGACCGGATCATGAACCACTTCCCCATTTATGTTCAGTTTTATGTTTTATATAATTCGCTTCATTTATTAAGCCCCAGGCTGTTTTACTGACATTTTTGGATTTTCTCATGCTTTCTCTATATGCATTTATTTTAACAGCTTTCAAATTATTGAGATACTCATGTCTCATAGTTTTATATTTATTTTTATAATACTCCAGTGAGGAACTTTTATACAGTACATACATATCTTTCATTTTCTCTTTCAGTTTCATCGTTGTTAATGGTAATTTTACTTTTTTCTTTGCAGTGTTATTTACATTCACATTTATTTTTGGACATGTAGCATCAAGGTTCAATTTAAATACATTATAAAACATAATACATTATGGTTGTTTATTTGTTAATAATTATATTTATGTATATTTTAGTCTGCATGGATTGATGAAAGGAAAAAGTATTAAAATTTAAAAGCTACATGGCCTACCTTATAAAGTGCCAATAAGGAAAATATTCTCTCTCTTGTTTAGTACCATAGAAAAATAACAAGCAAGAATGTTTGTTGACAAATTGGCATGGAGATGGTAGACATATATAAGTATATTTTCAGAAGAGAAGCCATGATTACCACCAGTATCACTTAGTATTCAGGACAAGTAACATCATGAGAATTTTCAGTATTGCTCAGTATTCCAGACAGATATCATCTTAAATAAATGCTGTATGTATAATTAGTCAGCATGTTATTAAATAAGCAATTAAATCAACTTCACTGTTACTATTTTGGAAATTTGAATTTTGAAATTAAATAAAAAGCAAGTCACTAAATTAAAAGGCAAATTCCTTTCAAATCACCTTCCCTGTACCACACCTGAGAAATATAAGAGAGATCTCATTGCTCAAAGAAACTTAGGATAATTTTCTAAATTTATAATGCAGCAATAGGGAAACATCGCAACTTGTGCTTGAACCTGGCATGCCCCATTTAAATATACTGTCACACTATTATGTAGTCTTTATCCTTCTCTTGTTGACCTGATTGGTGCATTTGGTGAAGCATAGGCTTTCTATGCACAAAGTTGAAGAGTCAGTCCTAGCCAGGAAGACTGCATGCAAATGTGCTTAAATGTGACTATTCATGTCACCAGTAGGGTAAAAATCTGGCACACCAGTAGTGGTAGTGCTGATAATGGCAACAGTGTAAGTTGCTAACATTGTTATAAAAGCTAAATTATCATTGTGCCCTTTGTATAATTTCATCATAAATATTAATACAGCCAAACCTCAGTCTATCATTTCCAAAAATGAAATTTTCCCACTTCCATCATTCAGTTTATTCAGTCCCTGCCAGTTTACATTATAACTTATGTAAATAAAACCCATATTCATTGCTCCTCGAAGTATTGTTTTTCCACATTATTCATTTAAAAAAAATTCAGTCTCAAACAAATTCTATTCTCAAAGGAGAGTTTTTTAAGCTGGAATAGTTGGAACAGCGATTCTAATTCATAAGTTGTTGCCAATACTTTCGAAGCAGTCTGTAGCAGTTGGAATGAGGAATTCAAATACAATGTTCATGCCCATTCAGTTATGCCTGGGGGTTGTGGGCATGCATTAGAAGAGTTAAAATTGCAGGTGCTATCATTTTGACAGCTATGTGCAGTGAATGAGAACGTCATCATGTATGAAATTCAAAGTGTAGATGAAGTGCATGAAAGGTGAGAGAAGCCTGGGTTATTCATGTTTGTTATGAGGGCAAGGGGTATGAAGAAGAGGGGGATCAAAGTGTAGATGAACTGCATGAAAGGTGAGAGAAGCCTGGGTTATTCATGTTTGTTATGAGGGCAAGGGGTATGAAGAAGAGGGGGATCAAAGTGTAGATGAACTGCATGAAAGGTGAGAGAAGCCTGGGTTATTCATGTTTGTTATGAGGGCAAGGGGTATGAAGAAGAGGGGGATCAAAGTGTTGATGAACTGCATGAAAGGTGAGAGAAGCCTGGGTTATTCATGTTTGTTATGAGGGCAAGGGGTATTAAGAAGAGGGGGAGTGTACTGCAACACCCAAAGCAATGTTGACTTCTGCCAAAGTTGTCAGTGCATAGAAACTATACAGGTGTTCATCTATACTCGTGGCAGTGGCAGAAGCAGGCAACAGAATTGAGTTGAACGTTGAAAGTTCTTTGAAATGCATGAAAAGAAAAGCAGTTAAGAAGCAAAATGTGTCACTTATAACCACTTTTAAAAGAAAGTAACAAACCTATAAAATGTGTAACATGTAAAATTGATGTAAAATATAGTGTTTACTTATATATTAGTTTTATTTTTGTACATGATTTTGGTGCTTTCTGCTTCCATGGTTTTCCTGCATTCATTTCTTTTTTGTTTACCCGCTCCCTCTGTAAATGATAAATAATGTTTGACTGTACCACCATGACAATCGTCCTCAGTAGTTAAATTAATGTCTAAAGTTCTATTCCATCTTCACAGGATTGGTGTTGAGATCTTTAAAATATATCTCATGAAGTGGTTAACATAATATCTAAGGAGTGCTGCATGCCGACAATATGGCCATCACATATACAATATTTACTGGTGTACCACACTCATACGAGTAAGACTCGCACCTGATTTTTCAAAGAACAAGATTAATATTTATTATATAGAAAGTATTTACAAATTACAGTAAAGGAATCATTCTTGATTGTGTCCACAGTATTCTATATGGCAAGAAGAATGTTCCATGCAAACTGTTGACCTAAAACAAATAAAATATACACCTATTAAAATGGTGCAATGTGGTTAATGTAAGTAATGCCTAAGTAATTTACTCACATGTTTGTTATATCGCACTTATGTAGGTATGCTATCCTGCGGAACTTTGCTCATCATTATAATAATAATAATAATAATAATAATAATAATAATAATAATAATAATAATAATCAAAGTTGCTCCAAATTGCATCATCTTCTGTCCCATCCATTTTATTGGATATGCACACTACTTGAATGATCTCTTGATGAGACTGGCTGGAATTCAGTCCCTACAACTTTTACCCAGTTGCATACCAAAGATAATGTAGGTCTTTGAATTTTCCCAATGGGCATTAACTTTTGGTTGTAGCTCGCCATCCATTCTGTATGCAGTCTTTTCAGATAACCTTAAATGGGCAGTTTATGTAAGCATCCACTGCTTTTAGCAGTGAAGTCATTCCACCAGGAATCATAACCAGGTCTGAATTTCCTGCAACTAATCTTCTTTTCACAGGTTTGGTGCCTGCAAAAGCTGTCCAACACTAGCATGTCTCTATGGTGTGATAGAAGTGCTCCAGGACGTTGCTCCCATGCTTTTAATCCAGTCAGCAACTGGCATATTGTCCATCCACCCTTTTTCCTGGGCTCTCACCAGGACTTTACGAGGAAAATTCTCTTCCTTGAGAATGGTTTTCCACTTAAATATTACAAACGGTGGAAGTTTCCTGCTATCAGCAAGCATAGCCAACATAATGATACAGCATTGATTTTTGCAACCAGCTCTATGTATTGCCACAGTCTTGAGCCTTTTTTTTCTTTCAATGGTGGTATTACACAGCATCTTGAAATAAACAGGTGTTTCTTCTGCATTTTCTATTTGCAAAAGCAGATATTCATGCTGCTTACAAAGATGTATAACATTTCTTTGAAAGGCCAAAAGTTTGTCTTCATATGTGTCTGACGTAACGTTTGCTGCACTATTATGGTATGCCTGTGAATTGAACACCTGCACCATATAAAAAGTGCAGAATCCAGCCCATCCTTGCTTTAAAATTCTGTGCAAGACCACTCTCTTGTGCAAAATTCATTGCTTGTAGCTGGCACATTTCTGTGGTCACAGCATAACCAAATTGGCATTTTGAACTTATGAAGACTCCAAGTATATCCTCACTTCTGGATACTTGCCGGCAATCCTTGGAAAGACCATCTATTCTTATCCTTTTTCTTTCAACCCCTCGTACAAGATTCTGGAACACTGAATTTTCTTCCTGCAGCACAATTTCCTATTTGTTTCACTTCTTTGGTAATTTTCAATTTTTTTGCAACAGTGAATGAATGCAATCTTGTAATACTCATTTTTGTAATTCTGCCAATGTGTGAACGCAAGCATTGATCACAAAGAACGAATGATACCTAAATCAGAATTATTGCACATGATGGAGACCACCTGGAGACGAACAAAGACTGATGCTGATGCTATTGCTAACCCTGTTATACTTTGTGCACTCATACTGGAAATACATGTGTAGGACTATGCGAGTCAAAAGCAATGCTTCCAATGTAACAAATTCAAGTAAGATAAGCACCCCAATTTTCAAAAAAGGTGCACGTGGTACACGAGTAATTACGGTACGCTTCCAACATATCAGTGCTCGATGCACTCAACTTGAGAATTTGTAGACAATGAAACAGCACAAAAGAATAAGTAGAAATTGAAGCTAGTAGCAGTGAAGTAAATACACAAGTATATCAATTACATATTAAAGACAAATGCTTCACTTACCTTTTTTAATTAAAATTAAATGCAAAAGGTGTTCTGCAATTAATCAATTGCATCCTCAGCTACATTGTTTACAATTTTTATACCAGTTTGTAAACAAATATATACGTAGTTCATATACTTTTAGCATAAAAAAAGTTGAATGTATGAAGTATTAACTAATCATTTTCATGCAATGCCTTTGAAGAAGTACTGGGTTATATTATATGGTAACCCACTCATGGGCTCTCTCCACTGCGCGAGTGAGCTGAAAGTTGCTGATGAAATGGTGCCGGTAGATGCACACTACAAATTTTTACTTATAGTAGATGCTGGAAATGTTGACCTTCTGCTCACAGACAAGCATCATAACTTGTAAAAATATTGTCACTCACTCACTTAGGCTGACCAGCAGGAATTCTTGTATTTTCTTGCATGATGTTATCTAAATTCCTGTAGTGTGCGAAGATTTGAACAATAAACTCTTTATCTTTCAAAGGTCTCCATAAATAAAAATCAAACTCATTAGGTCGGGAGAGCGAGGGGGCCCAAATCAACTCCAATAATTCTTTCATCAAACACTTCTGTGATTGTATTTAATGATTCGGCAGTCATATGTGCTGTTGCAGAATCTTGCTGGAACAGGTGTCACTGAGTTTGGAAACTTTTCAATAAATTCCCTATGCAGATGTTGAACAGATTGTTTAAAACACACATTCTTCCACAGAAAAGTTACGTACCATGTTTAGTGTATCGACAGAGGCACCTGACTTGACTGGACCTGATGCAGCAACGCATGTGAGACATGGTGTCAGTGCACTTCGAGCACAAATTGGTAGTTTGTGTTTCCGATAAATGGCTAATGAATAGCGAAGGAGAGAGAGGCCGTGAATAGATTACTAAATAATATGACACTATACTAAGAAAGGAAAAGAAACAAACAAACAAAAAAGAAACATTTATAGAAAGTTAATAAAAGAATAAACTTTGTTGAAGTACAGTGATGGACATGATGTATGGTTAATTCATTTTGAAGATTGAGAAGCTAGTAACAGTGATGTGTCACAATTTAAAATAGATTTTAAATAATGTATCATTTTTACTAAGCTTTTTATTTATAGTTTTCTACTTTGCTATTAGCCCACAGACCATGTCAAAGCTGAAGTGTGTATTACATAAATATACAAAAAGGAACTAGAAACAGTGATACATTTTTAAAATCTACTTAAGGTGAATTGGAACTAGCAACACTGACAGAACTCATTTTACTCATGGATATGTTTTAAGAAAATGTTTGTTCCTATCATCAGAAGGTGTCCAACTGGCCCCTCATTTTGTTTCCATTGTGATTTGTACTGATTATGGAAGTGAAAAATACCTCCACAGTGAATTTGCTAACAGCAAATAAAAATTCATTAACTGCGGGCCATGTTTCAAGATGAATATTTTCTCTCATATGTCCAATTCTGCTATATATATTTTTTTTTAATTAGTGTGAATGTTGGGTTTGATGTGATTGGTCATCAGAAATGGTGTGAAACTGAAGATTTATCCACTTGTTTGTATTTCAAGCACCTCATGTGTTGTTTTAACCTAGTTTCCAGATTTCTTGATATAGGCAGGACCATAAATGATTATTTATAACTGTAAAATATTTCACCTTTTTTAAACTTAACTTTTAACCTTTTGTTTCCTAGGTACATGACTGATGGTATGCTGCTTAACCTTTTATTTCCTAGGTACATGACTGATGGTATGCTGCTGCGAGAGTGTCTGGTGGACCTGGACCTTAAATATTACTCAGTTATCATGTTGGATGAAGCCCATGAGAGAACTATTCACACAGATGTGTTGTTTGGTATGTAAAATAATCCTTATTCTTCATTACTTTGACAAAGTCTGATTTGTACACATTTTATATTTATGAAGTATTTTATTGAAACATTCCAGATACACTTTTCTAATTTTCCATTGTACTTATTGATTCCAACAGGTTTGTTGAAGCAGGCAGTGAGGAAGAGACCTGAACTGAAATTGATTGTGACCTCTGCAACTTTAGATGCAGTGAAGTTTTCGCAGTATTTTTTTGAAGCTCCAATCTTCACCATTCCAGGACGAACATTCCCAGTAGAAGTGCTGTATACCAAGGAACCTGAAACGGATTATTTAGATGCATCACTCATAACAGTGATGCAGATTCATTTGAGGGAACCTCCAGGTAAGTGTTTACATTGTTACATTTAAGCTATAATAGATTTTATTTAATCGTTGTTGCTAGCATAAAAACTTTTCATCTATAAAATCATCTATACGTTGTATATGTTCATATCACTTAGCGGACACTTCTCATTTGTGTCTAAGAGATTTTTTCTGTTACACTTCTTTCCTTATACGTTCATTTCTTACTCTGTCTCCTTTTTTCTCAACTATTCTCCTCAGGACTGCATCTCAACTGCCATTAGCTTGGCAATATGCTTGTCCAGGAGTGAAAGGCTTTCTATTCCATAGAGGACAATGGGTGCCATCACTGAAGTATAGAGCTGCATTTTGAGCTTGGTGCTAATTTCCTTGTTTCCAACAATAGTATTGCATATTTGAAAATATGCAGACATTCCCTTCTTCATGTTTATCTATCCTACCACTAGTTAGAATGCTTTCCTTCAAAAGTCTCCACTCTCTCCGACACCTTTCCTTCACATGTTATCGCCAAATCACTTTGATCATTCTTTGACACTCGCATCACTTTGCTCTTTTCTATATTGATTGTCATGCCTTTGATTTTCAGTTCTTTCCATTCCTCCACAGACTATTGAAGCCTCTCCTGGTCTACCTTCAGGCACTTTTGTATGTGGATGACATCTCTCCTGCCTCTCTGCCATAAGGATGATGTTATCCACATATAAAAGTGCCTGAAGGTAGACTGGGCAGAGTCTCCAGTTTCCAGTCTTAGTTCTGTGTGTGTGTCTTTAACATATTTTACTGACTAATTTTTGAAGATTTAGAAGCTAGTAACAGTGATGTGTCATAATTTAAAATAGAGAGAGTTGAGGGTTGTTACACTACATCACTAAAATATTCTTACTTGAACGCGTTTCGGGAGACGGTTTGTTCCCATCGTCAGCATGTTCTCCACTGATGTTTCCGGTCATTGTCTGGGGGATGTGTGTGGCTAGTGGTGTTCTCTGGTGCTGGGCTGATGAACCTCCAAAGGCTGCTGGGTGGCGGCAGTTCGAATTTCATTAGGTGATTTCTGTGTTTGACAATATGTATTTTTTCCCAGATGTCCAATTCATTGCTGCTGTTGATCGGTTTTAAGAGTTTTATGTTCGGAGTGATATCATGGTTTGAAGACCAGAAATGATATGCTACTGCTGATTTATCTGACTGCTTTTGGTAAATGCATCTCATATGCTTTTTAAGTCTTATTTCCAGATTTCTTTTGGTTCTTCCTATGTATACCAGGTTACATTCATTACAATCAATTTGATATATACCAGCTGATTTATCGTTGGGGATAGGATCTTTTGTTCTGTTGCATACACAAACGTGGCAACAAAATGAGGCCCATAGTGAATAACATACACTCTCCCACATATAAACTAGCAAAATGGCTTTCAAATACCTTTAACTCCATGCTTATGTTCAAAAGTCTGAGTATAAAAAATTCATTAGAATTAACCAGTCACCTTTCAAATATAAATATATCACCCACAGACATGATGGTATCATTTGATGTCACTGCACTCTTCCCAAGCATACCAAAAGAAGAATTATTACCACTCCTAGAAAATTGGATATTAAACAATGGCACACCTAGAGCACAAACAGAAGATTACCTAAAACTAACAAAATTATGTCTGGACCAGAATTTCTTTTCATTCCATCACAAAATCTTTAAACAAACCACAGGCCTAACTATGGGAAACCCCCTTTCACCATTTTTAGCAGAACTATATATGAGCCATTTTGAATGCCATATTACTAAATCTTTCCCACATCTATTCAAAACCTGGTATAGGTATGTAGATGATATTTTTGCTATTCCAAAAAAACTTTCAGAAGATGCTTTGAAATTATTAAATTTACAAAAAAGATCTATTAAATTCACAATAGAAAAAGAAGAAAATGGCCAATTACCTTACCTAGACATCAGGATCATCAGAAATAATGCACACAACAAACTAACGTTCGGCATTTACAGAAAACCAACGCACACAGAAAATTATATTAAAAACAATCCTACAAGCCACAAACATGCAATTTTAAATAGTATTACAAACAGGTTAGTACATATACCAATGAAGAAAGAGGAATACCAGAAAGAATACCAACACATTATCAACATAGCCACTATGAATGGATACCAGAAAAAAACAATAGATAAGAAGATAAAAAGGTTTGAAAGACAGAAATACATCCAACAAATGACTATGTTACTCAGACAACAAAAACCACAAGCATATAGAAAATTCACTTATCACCCTTGGACATATCATAAATTTCAAAGGATTTTCAAGAAATACATCACCCTGTCTCCACAGAATAACCACAATATACAGAAACTACTATGCAACAGAACAAAAGATCCTATCCCCAACGATAAATCAGCTGGTATATATCAAATTGATTGTAATGAATGTAACCTGGTATACATAGGAAGAACCAAAAGAAATCTGGAAATAAGACTTAAAGAGCATATGAGATGCATTTACCAAAAGCAGCCAGATAAATCAGCAGTAGCACATCATTTCTGGTCTTCAAACCATATCACTCCGAACATAAAACTCTTAAAACCAATCAACAGCAGCAATGAATTGGATATCTGGGAAAAAATACATATTGTCAAACACAGGAATCACCTAATGAATTTCGAACTGCCGCCACCCAGCAGCCTTTGGAGGTTCATCAGCCCAGCACCGGAGAACACCGCTAGCCACACACATTCCCCAGACAATGACCAGCAAAATCAGTTGAGAACATGCTGACGATGGGAACAAGCTGTCTCCCGAAACGCGTTCAAGTAAGAATATTTTAGTGATGTAGTGTAACAACCCTCAACTCTCTTTATTTTAATATATTTTACTGATTTCGTCCAGGAAGATATTAAAGAAAAGGGGGCTAAGACTGTCTCCTTGCTTAACTCTTTTCCATTTTGAATTTTTCTGAGAGCCATCTACTCAAGCATGTTTTACTAAGAGCATGTTTTCACCCACGTTTGACATTGCACTTTCAGACTTTTTTCTAGCATTATACTTATCATGCTATCTCAGTCTTCCCGCTGCAAATGCCATGCATGGCTCAGAATTGCATAGGAATATACTCATATCAGTATGTATATTCATATCCACATAATTATTTCTGAAGTGGTTTCACTTTAAGTTTAAAGGAGTTGTAAACAAAACCACGTGACAAGAGAGCACATTATTGGTTGGTGGACAAATTACAATTTTCCCACTTAGCATATTGTCTCTTCCTCCACGTAAAACAACTTGATTCAGATTGTAACATTTTGTGTTTATTTTTGCACAGAGAAATTTAAAAGCCACATTACTGTAACAGTTCAATTTATGAAGCAAAATGTGTTTGTTCAGATTCGCCTATAACTAACTGATCCATTGTAGCAGAGGGTTAAGAGGCTATGCACAGGTGCTGCAGTTCATTTCTGGATAAGCCTTCAATGTACTCTTTGCCATGTGTTGAGAAAATATTACTTTTGAGAGTGTCATGAGAATCCTCTGCTACTGTGGAAAACATAAATGCAGAAAATGGAAAGAAAACTTGTGTTAAATGTTTTTAACAAATTCAGTGAAAAGTACCCAACTTTGGCAATGAATAGGGTTGACTGTGGTTTAGCAGTAATTGAACTTCTTTGTTAGAAATGCAGAATTTGCGACGGTTTTAGTGCTTACGTAATATGTTTTTACGTAAATTATTAGAACTTGAAGATCTTATATTGTGCTGCTTTTGTTTTGTTTGGTTACATAATTTTAACTGCCCCACATATGGAAGCCAATTTGCGACGGTATTTATATTATTTATATTTAACATTTTTGTAGCCCCACGTTTGGGAGCCAATTTGGAGTGGTGTACTTCTGTGTTTATTTAACATTATTGTAGCCCCACGTTGTGGTAGCCAATTTGAAGTGGTATTATGGTTGTTTTGTTAGCCCCACGTTTTGGAAGCCAATTTGCGGCGGTATTTATGTTATATTTATTTATTTATTTATTGAGCCCCACGTTTGGGAGCCAATTTGCGACGGTATTACTTATAATGTTTGTGTATGTGTGTTTACTTCACGTGGTGAAGCTATTTTGTGATGTGATTCTTTGTTAGGTTTGTAGCTCCATCTGGTGTTAGCAATTTTCAGTAGTATTAGTGTTTGTTTGAAAGAATGCTACTGTTATTTTATTTAATTTTGGTTTACTGTTCTCCGGCTAGCTACATATTATCCTTTTGGGTCGAGCACTTCTCTTTATACAGGTTGTGTAAACGGAAAGGAATCTTTTATCCAAAGATAACACTGATGAAAGAATTTCTTTTATACTTTTATTGTCGAACACTTTCACTATCATATTTACACATTGATCTAGACACTCGCCAAATTGAAACTGTTATAACAACTTATTTACTGATCATTCTTAATTCGCGTACTTCAACTTTTTGTATAATTAACTTTACAACACTTTAGATTTTTCATAATTCTGCTACGCGTAACTTGTGAATCGATAGCCGACGTGTAATATTTCTGCTGAACTGACGGACTGAAGGCGACGTGTATCATACAAATATTTTCGACGAACTGACGGACTCTACCTCTAACCTAGCTCTTTTATACTCATACACCCCGATATGCCTAAAGATTATAACTGAGCTGCTATTGGCTAATAAAACGCGCCAACATTAGCGTCTATTTTTTATATCCAATGAAAATTATGAATACATATGCTCTAGGTATAATGTTCCAGCAAATTCTAAAGGAAAACGCGCCAACATTACGTAACTTCCTCGTCTCTAATAATGATAAACAGCTCACCCCCTCGCTGCATTACTGCACGCTATTATTGTCAGTTTCAGTAAGGCAGTATAAACTTACTTCTCAACAATAATTACAATCAACAAACATCTCAAATCAATGTCACATAAAAATGCATATTCATACTGTAATCATTCTTTACATTTAAATAATTTGTGATACAAATTACTGCATCAAATTGTTGCTCAGTTTGCTTGGGTGATGTTTGTTTTCTGACCTATAGTGCTAAGCACTTTCTTCAACTCGTTGACTCATAAAAGGTTAAAACAAAAGTAGCATACTGATAATATTAGTCCTTAATTGAATGAGATCTAAAACCTGAAGTCATGAGCAGTTTAACACAGTACCTTCAATCACAGATGCTGAACTTTTCAGGTACAACTGTGATTGGTCTACTCTTAGTATTGTGTGTCAGAAGTTTTGGATGTAAGGCAAATTATAGGAATTAAACATAAAATGTTAAAAAAACTGATTATCAACAAACTGCAGAATGTACTGTATTTGCATTCTGTTTGAAGCAATTTCCTCTCATGGATACTTAGTTCCCATCAACCTCCACGTGGTGCTGCCATGTTCTCGTGGAGTGTTACTGTTGGTTACAACTACTTTAAACTTGGAGTGAAATAGGTTTTTTTTTTTTCTCATCAATTAATTTGTAAGTTTCTTTGTTATTTTAGAGATCGGCATTTGAAACTTGAAGAAAACTCTTATTTTGCATTGTCGTTTTAGTGATTGGGATTCAAAGTTTTAAGTCCTAAAATATTAACAAAATTTTGTAATGAATGTTCTTTGGTTATTCCGAAATAATTGGAACAATGTAATGCTTCAGACTGTAATAACTTCTTATAAAAGTGTTGATAAAATATTTAACAAAAATTGAGAGAAAGAATTAGTGATGTCATACTTATATTACAAGATCAAACTAAGTATATTTGGTGCACATTATCACCAATGTAACAAAAGTATGACCAGATCTCGCGAATGCTAATAGGGGTTGGGTGTGTGACATAACCCAAAAGCAGAATATTGGATGAATACTTTAGTTGGTACTTAACTTTAGCATCTTCCAAAGATGTAAAAAAAAAAAAAAAAAAAAAAAACCCAAAATCAATAAAATTCTCTCACCCTAAATTACGCTTTAAAAGGAAACTTTTTCTCTATTTCTTATTTAAATATTTGTTGGTCTGAATTTTGCCATGTTTTAACTAATGCACTTTTAACCGTTAATTGACTGTCCTTTGGTTTCTCATCAGCTCATGCAAGGAGTATCTAATATTAAGGACTAACTTAAAATATAACGAGTTATATTAATTTTTTTTCCTCCAGGGGATATTCTTCTTTTCCTTACTGGTCAGGAAGAGATTGACACAGCATGTGAAATTCTGTATGAACGCATGAAGTCACTAGGCCCCGATGTACCAGAGCTTATCATTCTTCCTGTGTATTCTGCCCTTCCCAGTGAGATGCAGACTAGGATATTTGAGCCAGCTCCTCCAGGCTCTCGTAAGGTAGCTGTTACACACTTCTTTGGACAAAAAATATTTTATATTTGATTTCCATTTGTTTGATTTTCATTTGCTTACCATTAAATTGTCTTTGCAGGTTGTTATTGCTACAAATATTGCAGAAACCTCGCTTACCATTGATGGGATATACTATGTGGTAGACCCAGGTTTTGTAAAGCAGAAAGTTTACAATTCAAAAACTGGAATGGACTCACTGGTAGTGACCCCTATTTCACAGGTAAATAAAATAGTATGGTGCAACTATATTTGTCTTAAAGAAGTTCCATGTGTTTCTCTTATATGCTAAATTTATACTAAGGAAAGGATCTTACATAGTTGCAGTTTTATTGTGGTCCTATATAATTTCTGCCAATGAACAACTCCTTTTTTTTTTGTACATTCAGATCCTGTCCACCTGAAAAATAACTTATTAATGATTTATGAAAAACAAAAAGGGTTGTTAAATACTAGAGAAGAAACATAAAGTTCTTTAATACAGTGAAGCACAAAATTGTGTTAAATAGTAACTTAAAAGGAGGAAAGGGGCTTAATTTAAAAAAAAAAACAAGGTGCTACTTCTTATGCAGATTCTTTTCGACTGATTTGCATATATACTACATATTAGCCAAAAAAGGAACTGGCAGAACGCACAACAGATTTTTGAATCCATTTAACAGCAACTTGCCTCCATGAATTCACAGATTTGCCCAAGAATACACTTTTGGAATTATAGTGCTTTGGAACATAATTTGAATTTATTTGATTGTTGTTAACTTTTTAAAGAATTTAATGTCAGTGAAAAACCCTTAGTCATTTTAATGCCAGTCTGAATAACAAATGACTTAAAACTTAATGCTCTTTTTGTTTTGTATATACGTATTTGTATTTATTACTCAATGCGAATGACTTCATTGTCAGTTCTAGTACATTAGCTTTATACATACATATTTATTACTCTTCCCCCTGGCCCTATTTCTTTTAGTGAATAATGCCATCTATTCTATGGTTTTCAGCACAGAAGTAAAAATTCTCTTTTGCTTAACTTGGAACAAAAATATCTGAGCAAAACACATACATACAATGACCAAATAATTACGAAAATGGTATACATGAATGAAACTGAGGGAACTTTATAAAACAACTTTTATGTTGCTGCTCACATATTTTGCTTTGTTCTTTGTATAGACCTCTTTAATTTCTGTGGGCATATAGTGGGGCCTGCAATTTGAAAAACAACTGATGATGATTTTGCTTACTGAACTGTAGATTTATCTTCTCATTCTGTAGATTGGTAAATAGGCAACTCTGCATTTTACAGATGATGCGAAATGCAGGTGCTGACACCGCATTCACCAGCCTGCTGATTAGGGCTACGGTGGTGTTGATTGTTAACGTGCTCTAGTAACGCAAGGTTAACATGCTGGAAAGTCATAGTGAAGGTCGGAGGTTCAAATCATGCCTGCAAATAAATGAGTTTTTTATTAATTTCTGTTCATGTCTTGAGAACGTTCTAGCAAATCATGATTTCTTTCTGAATGCACTAGAAAGTGGATTTACCTATAAAGCCGTTCATACTCACTGTGGGACAATGTTTTCGAATAGAGAGTATCTGGACATGCTGTTAGTATACGGGGAAGTGCAGCAGAGTGCAATGGAGGCACGTCATCTATACCAACAGAGGTTTCCACAGAGAATACTTTCTACAGATCACATGTTTTTGCAAGTTGCAAACCGCCTTCTGGAATCAGGAATAGTGCACAAGACACCACATCCACGAAGAGATCACCCTGTCTGTGACCAAGCAACGACGGATCGTGTGACTGACTATGTCATTCAGCATCCGCATTGTAGTACAAGGGACATTTACAGGCATTTCAATATTAGCCAATCTTCCACGTGGGGAATACTACATTATGCAAAGTTTCACCCTTATCATCTTCAACTACACCAGGAGCTACTGCAGCCAGATCATGAACAGAGAGTGGCATTTGCTAGGTGGATCATACAACAAACTAAACAAGATCCACATTTTTTTTGACAACTGTGTTATTTACAGACGAAGCAGGGTTCTACAACACAGGCCATGTGAATTGTCACAACATGCATTACTGGAGCACTGTAAACCTACATTGGAATGAAAGGCGGCCTTACAAGTCTGATGGGGTTTCAATGTTTGGGCTGGTATATTCAGTGATCATCTAATAGGCCCGTATTTTTATGATGACCAACTTGCTGGGAATCAGTATTTTCACAACACCAGCTGCCCACTCTACTGGATGAAGTGACGTTGCAGAACTGACTTACTATGTGGTACCAACGTGATACGGCACCAGCTCATTTGGACCGTCGTGTAATGGCTTATCTCAATGCCACCTACCTTGAGCGATGAATCGGATGGCATGGACCAATAGGGGGGCTAGCACGCTCACCAGATCTAACCCCATTAGATTTCTTTGTATGGGGTTATCTTAAAGATATCATTACCAGGAGCAGCCAATGACTCCTCAACAGCTCAGGGAACACATCACCTTAGCTTGCTGTGACATCATGCTGGCCATGTTGCGCCATGTTATGCTGGCGATGGTGATTAGACTGAGATCTTGCATCTGCCGGCATAGTGGCCAGTTCGAACACCTGTTACAATCACATGGAGGAAATGTAAATTGTAAAGGTTTATCTATGTGATGATCCGGCATGATGTCATAGTCACTGTTAAATTCACTACATTGGGAACCAGAGAGGTTCACAACGATCATAATATGGGCTTGCAAACGTTATCTAGTTGGTATGTATGCACTGCATTTTTTAAATCTCAGAACAATTTATTGGCTTTCTTTTGTATGAAAGAATAGCTTTAAATAGTAAACAATTATTTAATGATGCCTTGTGTTTGTAAGTTATAATTACAATGTTATATGCATATGCATTTATTTATGATGTCCATTAAAGCATAATTCTAACAAGTAACAATTTAAAATAGAGAGTTGAGGGTTGTTACACTACATCACTATGCTATTCTTACTTCAAGTAAGAATAGCATAGTGATGTAGTGTAACAACCCTCAACTCTCTATTTTAAATTATGACACATCACTGTTACCAGCTTCTAAATCTTCAAAATTAGTCAAGTAACAATTTGTGTTTTAATGAAATTCACATAATTAAATTAAGTGAAACGACGCTTCCATGCCAAACTATCTCAGTTCTCGTTAAGTTTACCAAACATAAAAGGTACCTTCAAATGGCAGTATTTGAACCTGGGACCTTCACCACTGGAGGCTAACGCGCACACAGTTTTACTACGAGTGCAAGTCACTGCATGCACCACAGTGCAAAGCAGTCATTTCGGCCGGAATTGATAAAATGTGATGCAGTGGACAGTGTTTATGGCATAGCCTCTACAATGCCGGGACTGTATTACTTCTCAATCTGCAGGCTGAGAAGACTCATCCGATATATGTATAAGCATATGTCACAATATAACCCCTTTCTTCTGAATTATAGTTACAACCACACGCTGAACTAGTGCGTGTGTCATCCTCTGTGGTCTAGGAGTACTATGCTAGCCTCTAGTTCCCGAGGTTGTGGGGTCAAACCTGACAGATGGCGGTGAATCTTTTTGGGCATAAAAATCCTTGGCATCGGCTTCCTTCGGAAGGGAAGTAAAGCTATGTTCCATGTCATAGATTTACGGCACGTAAAAGAACGTTGAGCCTGATAGAGGCCTCTGAGCAAAATTTACAGTCTTCCATAAAATGGGACGCGAAGAAGTTAAAGAGCATCCATAAATAAAACTCAATTCAATTTTGAACTGGTGTGTTAATAGAAATTATTATGTAAAATCAAATTTACTTTAGTTGTGCTCTAAAACATGCTTAAAATGCAACATTCATTTTCTCTTAAGTTCATAATTTCTTCCATGATGTTGCCATAGTGTCAGCTAACAAATGCATGCTATGAAATGAAGTTTGGAGTTGATTTAATGCTTTAGAATGTAACCAGAAGGTCACGAAATGTTTCAGAAAACCTTACTCATTGGCTATGACTTAAGAAATCTAAAATCTTTTTTGCTGAAACTAATACGAATGTTTGAAATTTACATCATAACTAGATTGTGACTAGCACTTTGAGCAGAATATTTAAATCTCGGTTAGATTGCACCTGACTTCACTTTCTCATTAAGTATATTTATATTTTCCATCATGGTTAATAACTTAATGTATTGATGGAGAGCAGAACTTTTTATGTTAGAACCTGAAAATCTTGTAGATAAACAGAAAACATCTCACTTCAATTTTAGGCACAGGCAAAGCAGCGTGCTGGGCGAGCTGGTCGAACAGGACCAGGAAAGTGTTACAGGCTGTACACTGAGCGAGCATATCGAGATGAAATGCTGCCAACCCCTGTTCCAGAGATTCAGCGCACCAACCTTGCAACAACTGTTCTTCAGCTGAAGACAATGGGGATCAATGACCTACTGCACTTTGATTTTATGGATGCTCCTCCAGTGGAAAGTCTTATAATGGCTTTGGAACAACTGCATTCTCTCAGTGCATTGGATAATGAAGGCCTTCTCACACGTTTGGGACGAAGGGTAAGAATAACTATGTATGTTTTCTTTGGTGTGCTTTCACAAGTATGTGGGTTGGAAGTTCTCTATGGTATCTCTTTGGATATAAATATCAAATGATATTACATCTTTGTTTACTAGTTGTTTCAGGCAGCTAGATAAAGGTACGTAGTATTGCACAATCTGTATGCTAGCTACTGTAGAAGACTGCATCGAATATTGTGACTAGATGCCAACATTTTGCTTACCATGTTGTCAGCTTTCTCGGGACTCTGTAACATCTGGAAATATTGAACATAGAATCTGTGATCATTGGCAAATCTACAGAGCCAGTCGGATAAAGGGTCATGCCACTAGATCAACAGTACAGATAATTTGTTTTATGGCCCAGCCATGATCGCGTGTATGCATGCTCCACATGCTGTCTCCTACACCAGGGGGTTTTCCATTCTAAAACCACATGTTACATACTCATGAGTAATCAATTTGGTAGAATAGGTCTTGCGTGGATGCGCACAGGAGTAATAATTTTAAAAAGGAATGGATATAATTGTTCGGGGAGATGTATTATGTGTGATGAATCGGGTAGTACTTTTCATTGTCTAATAGAATGTGTTTAGGTTAAAAGGTGGAGAGAGGTTATATGGAATAAAAAATGGGACAAGTTAAACAAAGAAGCAATAGCATTAAGAATGTTGGGAAGCACAAAAGTAGAAACAATTAAAATGATGGGGACATTTTTAGGCAACACAAGGGATAAGTGGATAAGGAGCTTAAGAAAGGTACAGCAGAACGGGCATAGTTTGGAAAGTGGAGAGATGGTATAGTAGCTTTATCCCATATATACAGCCTAGGGGCTAAATATGGGGGAGCTAGAAAACTGGAGCACTAGACTTAAGTTTTAGATGTAAGCTTTATTTGTATTATTGTAATAATGATGAAATAAATATTACATTACATTACATTACTCATGAGTAATAGTAACATGCAATTTAGATTTGAAAGAAAAGGTTCAGTATAGGATAAGCATTTGGTGGTGTTATATTGGAATGTTGAGGGTCTATGGGACAAAATGAGCAGTGGGGAAATCAAACAATTGTTAAAAGAGGCTGATATACTTGCAGTAGTTGAAACTTGGTTATGGAAAAGTGTGAAAATAGATACGGACGAATATGATTATTTCAGTCAATAGCAATGAGAATCAGTCAGAAGGGAGGAGCATCAGAGGGATTAGAAGTTTTTATAAAGGAGAGAAATTGTAACACAAGTTATGGCCAGACTTATGAGTGAGTTACAAAACAATTATTTTAAACTTCAATTGTAATTTACATTTTGATTTTTTCCCCCTTTGTATAGATGGCTGAATTCCCTTTGGAGCCCAATCTTTCAAAAATGCTGATCATGTCTGTCCATCTGAACTGCTCAGATGAGGTACTCACCATTGTCTCGATGCTCTCTGTGCAGAATGTCTTCTATAGGTAAGTAGCATTACACAAATGTACAAACTATTCAATCATAATTTGGTATTTTGAGTTGATTTTTCAACACTTACATTGCTTAGTTTATGAAAGACATGTTTTAGGATCTATTGTGCAATCTAAATTTCCTGACATTTTGCAAGAACCAATAAAGTGCAACTCCACTGGGTTTGAACCTGTGACCTTGGGAACTAGAGGCTAACATGCTAACCACTACACCATGGAGGATGACAACTTTATAACTGCTGGTACAGAGCCCATCACTGAAAGAACTTAAAAAGAATTGTTCCATAAATATTTAAATATATAAAATAATTTAATCTGTATTTAAATATGCATTACACTGAAGTTTAACTCACAACTGAGGTGCCTACAGCCCTTCACTACCTGTCTGCCAGACCTTAATTGTTTCAGTCTGCAAAAGTTAGTCAATAGACTTCTATCTACCTGTCATTCTATATATCCTCTTTTATCCTTTCTTGTGAAGGAATGTTTCTTGAACTGGGAGCTTTGAATACCTTTTTAGCAAATTGTAATATGTCTCAGAGCAGGCATTATTTTGTGAAACTCTCATACATTTTGGCTTATAAAATTGTGAAAACATAACAGCCAATTGACAGTATTAAAAAAAAGTAACTTTATGCTAGCAGCATACTTATTACTATTATGAGCATAACTGTAACTAAAATTTCAAATTTTATAAGCAGCAAGCTTTACTGTCCATATGAGTAACATCAGGAGGTTTGGATCTGATGATATTGCTCCCATCTTCAGTTCCAGGTCGACTGCTGATATTCCTCCCTGTGTCATTTTCTTTTTCTGGTGGTAATCGCTTCAGCTTTTTACAAATTAAAAATGTTCTTCAAACCGCACATCTTCTTGGGCCCTAAAAACAGCTAAAAATGTACTAAACTCCAAATTAAAAGATGAGATCCCTTAAGAGAGAAAGTTAGGAATATATCAGATAAACTGCAATGATGTGAAAAAGTCTGAAAAATGGAAAAGTCAAAAGAAACATAAAAACAAGGGCAAAGGAACACATCAGGAACATGAATTTCAAACAAGAATAAAAATGAGCATTTTGAAAAGAAGAATGCAGCATCAACAGAAGTTCAAAACTCATAAAAAACATTACAGATAGAACAGAACTTTTAGTATGGGAAAATATACGCATTTGGAGGAACAAGGAAGATTTCATTTTAAAATCCTGTCTGGTGACATCCTAATGCAAAAGTTTATTTGGATGTCACCAGGAGGAATGTTAGGAGCCAACCTGGAACTCATCATGGGAGTGATACACTCTAGAAACATGTCTTTCACAAACCATAAGCAAGTGATACAAGTGTTGGTACAGTGCTACAGCTCTTTTAATTCCAATACAAATTAATAAATGGTACAGCTCTACTCGTACTCAACAACCAAGTATGTTAACCAGAATGAGAACGACAAAGTTGAAATACGTGTGTTTTAATGGCAGCACTCACAATCGATGGGAAGCTTACCTGGATCCCAGGAACGGGAAAGAAGACTTGGCCAAGTTTTAACTTTTTCGTTCTTGTTCCTGGGCACATTAGATCCATATTGTGCATATTAGATTCTTCACTGTAGAGATTGCTCTAGGCGGCCATGACAAGAAACAGCTGCTAGAGCTCTCTCTAGTTGCATACTGGGAACATGAAACTGGAAGAAATCCTGCATAGGGGACATTCCATGTGAAATCGAATGTAAAAAAACCTTGCATTGTTTGTTTTCATTATAATTTTTCCTATTAATAAGGGGTGCTTATAAACACATTTATCAAATATTACTATCTAAAACCCAAAGGTTGTCACATTATTGAACAATAAATGTATTGTATTAATCAGCTTTGCTGCATTGTAAGTGTGATAGTTCCAGAACCCTTTCTTTCAGAATATTGTACCAAATCTCATTTTGTAGATAAAAGTCTGTATTTCATTACAGCATATACTAATTATTTTTATACTATTCACAAAAATCTGTTTACAGTTTTTACTTATTTTAAGCATCTTCGGAATTTTTTAAAATTAAAATATTTGATTGAGAGTAATCCATAGTGTGAGTAGGAGAAGCCTGCAATGTTGGTAAAGTGGTAATGTTAGGGTGTTTGTAGTTATAACACAAAAAGTGAATAAACGCAGTGATTTATGTAGTTGATGCATGATCATCGCAAAGTGCACTGTCAATCTATGAGAAATACACAGAAACGCATACTCCTTAGTAAGCATTCTTATTGTTTAACCTTATGCAACTTTATGCTTGACCATCAGTTCAAAACAAACATGCGAGAGTGACCAAGAGCACGTATTTTGCTACTCCCGTGCATAAAGTAATTTACTTCTTTAATTATTTTAGATGAATCCTTATCAGTCACCATTACAGTAAAATATATGTTTGATTGTGTTTAAATTATGGAATCTTATCATATACAGTACAATTATTTTTCTTGATCTGTTACCGCCTACACTTGAAAAAATAGAATTTTTTTCACTTAAATAAAAATAAGAACAACATGTTTACTTATCAGTATGAAATTAAAGTTTAGGGAATCAAAATAAAGCTTGATTTAAATAATTAGATTTAAAGGTTTTGGAGTTGGAAATTTTAGGAAAATACAATAAATTTGAACAATTTTAATTTTAAAGCTATGATGGTCTGAACTTTAAGAGTTTGCATAAAGCATTCTATCGGTCTTGTCTCTAAATACATAAAATTTTGTTTAGTTTAAAAAAATACAAGGTCGATTTTGCTTCTGTTTTGGATAAATGATGTCCCATATGTGCATCCTAACCTGAGATCCTGACATCTGCATATCCATTGAGCATTGGTTTTTCTAGGAAAGAGTCATTTATAGTTTGTGTATATGCAACTCAAAACTGGCTATAAACAATAACAAAAACTAGTAGAAATTAACAAAGAACAATAAACAACTTTAATGTATGTCATTAAATAAAAGAATGAAAGCTTGGTACGACTAGAGGAATCGGGAATGTAATGAATCTGCATTTAGATAATATTTATTCTATCAAATTTTGATGCTGGCTAACCTGCATTATTTTGGCTGAATTAGAAGCAGGAGAAAAAATATCATTGTTCAGTTAAAAAACAAATGAAATCCCAATGTGCAAAATCTACTTTCACTTTGTGATCAATATGATCATCAATATGCATTCCTGTTCTTGTCACTGGGCTGTTGTGAACCAAAATCTTGTACACTGCATTGCTTCGTGTTCTTGTGTACGTTTTGGTTACTGTTCTTGGCTGTTGTGAACTAGCCTTTACTGGTAGACAGACTGTGCCTATGGAAGTGTAATCACAAGCCTTTATTTTCTTCATTCATTAATACTGTAGAACTCATTCTTTGTTGCAGGAATTATAATTTTGCTGGATTTATTATGTGGTTTTGAAATGCTTCCCATTATAAAACCTATTAATAAAAGGTCATATTCATTGATCCTTGAATCATTGTGTTCAAACTGGAATAATTGTGGTACTATTATATGTAATTGCCAATACTTTTTAATCCGCTTATACCAGTAAATCTACAGTATTACATTACAGGATCAATAAAAAGAAGGGAATATACTATATAATAAATGTGAAACACAGTGCTTGCTCATTGCTTATAGTTTTGCCGTATATTTGTATATGATATATGAACATCCCATATTAATAGTGTTCCCACTTTCATCATTCCCCTTTTTATACCTCTAAAAATGATGAATTGAGCTTCTATTGCATACATCCGAAGAACGATAGAACAGTCAGAATATGTACGTTTTGCTGTTCTACCTAAACTATCACTCCCTACAACTTTTTGTGTACTGGAAGATTTCTCATCTGCCTGAGAATAGATGTCTCCAATTTTTTTCTTGCAATATTCAAGAATAAAGACCTGCTTTAAGGTCCATACAATTATCCAGAAGCATAGAAGAAACACACAATCAGTCAACCAATCATAATATTAATATGCTGTGCATAGTAGAGTTAAAGATATCCAGTAAAAATATAAATTTAAAATGTTAATATGAATATAAAAATATAAAAGCAAGATTACCATTATTTTTGCCCAAAACATCTTTTAATTTAAGGAAATAACTTAAGAGGCTTTACTAAAGTAGCATCATACAAAGTACAGCCATGAGAGAAACTTTATCATAGCACAAATAAAACGGAATGGATGCGAATTGGAATAAATAACAAAATGCAAACAAACATAATACTAGCAATCCAGAATAAACAAATTCGCCGAGTAACACAAACAAATTTTTTAGGATTAGTTATAAATAATAATTTAAAATGGGATAAACATGTAGAAAATATCAGTAACAAAATAAATAAGGATATGTGCTTAAACTGGTATTAAAGGTCATGGATGAAGATAGTGATCTAAAAGTATATTACGCCTTTGCACATCTAAATTATGGGATCATCCTATATGAGGAGCAGCAGGAAAGAAACTAAGGTTAGGAATACTTAGATTACAGAATGAGCAATAAAAGTAATTAAACAAATTCGAATAAGAAATTCATGCAAAAGTAGTTTCAAAAAACTCTGAATCCTCACAGTGCCTTTGTGGTGCCCTCCATCGGTAATGCTGGAAGTCAATATGGTGTTGGCCCACCCTTAGCCTTGATGACAGCATTCACTCTCACAGGCATACTTTCAATCAGGTGCTGGAAGGTTTCTTGGGGAAAGGCAGCCCATTCTTCACGGAGTGCGGAACTGAGGAGAGGTATCGATATAGGTCGGTGAGGCCTGGCAAAAGTTGGTGTTCCAAAACATCCCCAAGGTGTTCTATTGGATTCAAGTCAGGACTTTGTGCAGGCCAGTCCATTACAGGGATGTTATTGTTGTGTAACCACTCCGCCACAGCCCGTGCAGTATGAATAGGTGCTCGATCATGTTGAAAGATGCAATTGTCATCCCCGAATTGCTCTTCAACAGTGGGAAGCAAGAAGGTGCTTAAGATATCAATGTAGGTCTGCGCTGTGATCATGCCACACAAAACAACAAGGGGTGCAAGCCCCCTCCAGGAAAAACACAATCATATCATAACAGCAACACCTCCGAATTTCACTGTTCACCGGGCACTCGACATATTCACACCCTGCCATCGGATCGCCACATTGTGTACCATGATTCGTCACTCCACACGTTTTGCCACTGTTCAATTGTGTAATGTTGACGTTCCTTACATCAAGTGAGGCGTCGTTTGGCATTTTCCTGCGTGATGTGTGGCTTATGAGCAGACGTTCGACCATGGAATCCAAGGTTTCTCACCTCACGCCTAACTGTCATAGTACTTGGAGTGGATCGTGATGGAGTTTGGAATTCCTGTGTGATGGTCTGTATAGATGTCTGCGTATTACTCTTTACGACCCTCTTCAAATGTCGGCGGTCTCTGTCAGTCAACAGACGAGGTCGGCCTGTATGCTTTTGTGCTGTACATGTCCCTTCACGTTTCCACTTCACTATCACATAGAAACAGTGGACCTAGGGATGTTTAGGAGTGTGGAAATCTCATGTACAGACTTCTGACACAAGTGACACCCAATCACCTGACCACGTTCGAAGTCCGTGAGTTCCACGAAGCGTCCCATTCTGTTTCACGATGTCTAATGACTACTGAGGTCGCAGATAATGTGTACCAGGCAGTAGGTGGCAGCACAATGCACCTAAGATGAAAAATGTATGTTTGTGGGGGGTGTCCGGATACTTTTGATCACATAGTATATATATATGAATGCCTTAAGCATATAGTAAGAATGCATAGTGAAGAAAAAAATATTAATGTACACAAACATAACACAAGAACAAAACTGAACTATTTTAGGAACAGACTAAGAGGCTCACTAGGTACAAAATGTATTGAAAGCAATGCAAAAGATTTATACAATCATTTACCTCACCAGATTAAAGAAATAAATGTAGAAATGAAGAAAATTGAAGCGATAAAGACTTACCTGATTAACAATGCTTTCTACTCAATTGGTAAATATAAAGCAGCTAACTTCAATAGTAACTAGTCATTATAATATAAAATATCTGTATATATAGATATATAACAATTTGTATTAATGCACTTAAAATGTATACATAAACAGTTTTTATGTTCTGTTCTGGCGAAGTCTTGTAAACTTTTGCAAATGGTGAATAAAATCTGAATCTGAACTATGTTAATTTTGCAACAGGCCTAAGGACAAACAAGCATTGGCAGATCAGAAGAAGGCAAAGTTTAACCAACCAGAGGGTGACCATCTTACACTGCTGTCTGTATATAATTCGTGGAAAAACAACAAATTTTCAAATGCCTGGTGCTATGAGAACTTTGTGCAGATTCGTACTCTCAAGAGAGCACAAGATGTTCGCAAACAGTTGCTGGGTATAATGGACAGGTAAGAAGTGCTTGCTTTTAGCACAAATGAGGTTTTGCTTTGAAACTTTTTTCTTTATTTTTCTTTGTGTGTGTGCGTGCGTGTGTTTTCCTTAAGTATTTTCCATATAGACTACAAATTATTTCTGGCCTATTGTAACTGGTAACTCATAATTTGCAGTTTTGGACTTAATACACTTTCCTTGCAAGAAATTCTTGTTGGAGTAAAAGATAATTTATGAGCATTTAATGTTTGTGCTTTTGCAAAAACTTATAAGCCACCATTTTGGATGCATTTCTACTGGCACTTCAGTTTTACACTTAAAGATCATCCCAATATTTTAAATTACAATAAATATTTCATGACAATGCTTCACTCATCTTTTTTAAAATATAAATTCAGAACAATCCATCACCTATCAGCAGTGACCGTGATGATGCAAATAAACAAGGAAGTAGAAGCTGATAATGTAATCAAGAGATTATGGAACGTGAGTTTATAGTTTTAAAAAGTTAAGTGAAGCATTGTCACAAAATATTTATTGTAATTGATAATATTTGTATTGCTTCATTGTTACTAGCTTCAGCTTTTACATATTATCCTTATGTTTAGTTAAGTTGAGATAAATCTATGTGCAATGTCTTTTAATGCATTCTTGCTAATAGTATTAATTGTAGTAATGTAAGTCATCATGTAAGGGACCTTTATTTTCTCATTTGCAATAACAAGAATGTGTTACCATTTTCATAAAACACATGAATTTGTATTTCTTTTATTTTGAAAGATAACTTTGCAGTGTATTTCATCAGAATTTCAAATAGATACAGCATTTTGATAGTGGTTACTATTTCCATAGTTGGCTTAGGCATCAGTATTGCATTTGGTATTCTGTATCTGCGTATCTGAGCATGTGCATTTAAAAACTCTTGATCCCATTCATGTTGTGAATTCAGGCAGATCAACAATCTTCTGATCCAATCAGAGTCATCAGAATTAGTTCATAGCAAAATAGCAAATGGCAGTACCATATGGACATGCATTTAGTTATAGACAGGGCCAGACTATGTGATTGGCTAGCAAGTTTACGTAATGGCAGCCGTCAGCTGTAGAAGCTAAATGCATATGAGATTAAACACCCTCCTGGATTTTCACATTGCTAAAATATATTTTGCAAAGATAACTGTTAAAAGCATTTGAAATTGAATACCTATAACAAGAATGAAACGTCATACAAGAGATACAAACATCATATCGGTTTTTTTTTTTTTATTTTTAGTTCCTATACCTATCTTGCTAGCCAATCATGTCCATTCAAGTCTACTGCTAAATGCTTGTTATAAAGATGACTGAAAGTGTGTGTTGGAACAAATATATTGTTTGTTCTAACATACTAGTCCCTGATGGTCTATGAACAATTCATGTACAATCTCTGACAGAATCAGAAGTTTGCTGAAATGCCTGAATGCATTATGCAATGGCAGTCAGTTAAAATACGTTACCAATCGGATGTTTTTATTGCAGTGCTCAAACTATAAGTTTCTGTCTGGCATGTAACATGTGAAGGCTGATGAATGCGCAGAAAGAGATAGATAGCTGTGTACTCCCCTCCCTCCCTATGTTCAACCTTGCCCATGTGAATATATGTATTGCATCTAAATACTTCTTATAACTACTGTTCACTTAACTGCATGTTTTTTTTCTCTCTGAAGGTTTCTGTTTCATTTAACAACTTGAGAATTTTTTTACAGTGGTATCATCTTCTACATAAACTCACTATTTTGTACTCCATTTCCAGGTTTGTTTATTGCAAAATTATTTTCAAGCTAACATGCATAAATGTCTTACAGGTTATTTTGACTTTTTCAGTATGCAGCTCATTAAAAAAAAAATAAGAATTATATATAATTTAGCTATAATGGTAGTTTCATTTAAAAACAAACATTTTTCATTTTCATATTTCTTAAATCGGTTTTGTAACACTACATCGATTACACTTTAATTTATGAGGGACTTATTCAGGAACCATGGCTTCCATTTTTAACCTTTAACCTTAAATATACAAGTATAATTTTGATGCCACTGTTACTAAGTTCCTCTAAAAATTAATCAAACATTTTTCAGTTTGATATAACTAGTATAAAATAAATACAGGAGGACAATGATGCATCTTGAGTGAAATAATTTGTTCTATTTGTGCCTCTTATCGTATCTCATCCCATTTGTCTCTCAATAAATAGCGTGGTATTATTTTGTAATTCAATTAATTTACTTGTTTACTATCTATACATTATAATAATAAGATGAAATGCGCACACACTGTGCATGGTGGTAAGTACATTACTTGTCCTTACTATAGGCTGCAATGGATTTCTGTCTTTTCTTACACTTTATAATATAAATCTGTCACAAAGTTCCGAACATAATATACACACACACTGGTCATTTGGGTCGTGGTAGGTCTTATTGCTGCACACCTTGTGGTGAAAGCCATGGGTTGCCAGCCTTGTCATCACGTGTCGCATTTCATGATTAGCTTCCGTCCAGGACCTATCTTGCATTGCACACGTTGCATAGAAGTCCTCTGGTATGCTGTTCTTCTTCTCGTGCAGGTCTTGTAGGGGTTGTTTGTAGGCATCATTCGCCGGGAGAATTATCTTGCATCTTAGATCCTCTATCAAAAATGTCTCCGTGGTGAGTCATACACTAACCTTGATCTTGAATTCTGTGGTACTCCGAGAACTCTCTTCAGATATCTAGCTTTTATCCGCTCTAGTTCTTCCAGCTGTTTGTATGTGAGGTATTCTCCCACTGATTCTAGGCCATACATCAGGAGGGGTAATATTTTTAGCCGAAACACGTTCCTCTATACATTATTTTCATGCCCAAACATTTGTTGGCTTTATGAACAACACAAAACAATAACCAGTTGCATTTTGTTAATGTGAAGTGTAACACAGCTTTGGGAAAAGATAATCCCTTTTTAGAGAAGAATAACACTGCTTTTCGCACACACACAAAAAAAACCTACCTGTTAGGTCCCTAGTCTTATGTGGTAGTCATTGTACTCCTTGCTTGTTTTCATTGTTTACTCATGTACCCTTTTTATTTTTTTAGCTAATGGATTTTGAAACAAATCTTCTGTGGAACAAACAATAAGTAGCAAATATATGATAAAATTGGATGTTACCTATCTTTACAGTGAATAAAATTAACATATTTTTGGTTTTCAGTTCAAGCTAACTAAATTTGAATTCAGAAACCATGAAGGTGTGCAATTTAAGTCTGGTTTTGTGGTTTACTCTTTCCATTTTGCTGGTTATACTTACCAGAACCTAGCACAATTAATAACTTGTATTCTTTAATAGTATTAACACACAATATTTTAGTTTAAATTTTATATAAAGAAAGCTTTAATATAAGATTTGCGATTAGGGTGACAGATGAACATCAGTAAAAATAGAACTCTACAAAAATGTAAGACATCCAATCCATTAAGATTGTTTTTCTACTGTCATATTAGACGAAGTAATAAATACTATCTTCTGTTTGATTAACTCTTTGTTCTTAACTGATGTTTTGTGCATTATTCCAAACTATGGATGAGGAAAACATGCAGTTGCTGTTCATAACAATGTATTCATTACTTTTTAGAAGGAAACAGTCACAAGGAGTAATATTATTAAAACAGTGATACACTGCTCTATGCACCTATTGCTCTTGTTTGCTTATTCTAACTTTCATAGCATCAGCAGAGCTTGCTTGTCCCTTTCTGCATAATTCTGCAGAGTGCTGACCCAGGTTCAGGCTGCTGAGTTAAACAGCTGGTTGCTGACCCATCATAAGTAATGGTTGTTGCTAGTTTAACAGCTTCAGGTTTCTCCCCTCTTCTTCTTCTTCATCTGTTTAACCTCCTCTTATGTAGGACTTACACCCCCCCAGGACTTACAGGCGGGTGCCTGGGGTCAGAGGCCTGTTGAGGAGCAGACACTCATGGATCAAACAGAATATCCAGGATGGGTGATCAGCCCGATGCCTGGTATGGGAGGAAGGAAGTAGATGAAACGAAATGATGGCGAGATGGATGAAAGGAAAGGTAATGATGGAGCAGTTAGTGGAATGAATGGCGGGGGAAACTGGAGAACCTGGAGAAAACCCGCCCAGACACCACTTTGTCCACCACAAATCCCACATGCGGATCCCTGGGATTGAACCCGGGCCACCTCGGTGAGAGACGAGCGGTCTAACCACTCGGCCACGGCGCCGCCATTTCTCCCCTCTTCCCAACATAAAATGGGCCCAGAGATGGCCAACAGCAACAATGTGTCTGATAGTGCTGCAACCCCTAAGTTACAATGCCAGTATAATGGCAAATAAATAGCATAACATCTTAGGCGCAAATAAATTGTCTTAAAATGTAGGGAATGTAGGATGTCTGGTCACTCTATTTGTAATATATACTTTTCATTTTGTTGGACAGCTATGTGTTACCCCAGAACATTGCACTTTTAGCAATTAATCTGCATTGATACTATTTAGATACTATTGCACTGTATTTTAGTTTAAATTTTATATAAAAAAAACTTAAGGTAGCTATGGAATTGGTGGGGGCTTCAATCAAAGGATAAAAACTAAATTATGTCAAACATATAGTTTGCAAGATTTTGACATGTATTTAACAAGGAAATTGTTTGGATTCTGGTCAGTGATAGGAAGAAATTGACATAAAAGATTTTGTGGGAACTCTGATACAATAGTCTGGATGTTAGTGTGTATAAAATTCAAAGAAAGTAAGCAACTTTTAAAGGTAAAGTAGTTGATAATATCTACATTTAAAATTATAATTAGATAATTCTGCATATGTTCCAAATTTTGAGTTTTGTATATTGAGAAAGTGGAGAGTAAATACATTTTTTTCATTGATAGCACAAGGAACAAAGGTGACTCTAGTACATGCCCTTTAAATCTTTGTGTCAGAATAATTATCTCATTTTAATAATTTTCCATTCAAAGAGCTTAATTGGCAGTACTCAGTTTGTCTTTCTTACTTTCATTTGTTATTTAACATGTATCTGTGGATATAACAATTTTTGGACATCTCATACCATTATCACATGAATTATGGACTTCAAACGAGCCCTTTAATCTTTTGGGATAGGGAGTTTGAAATAGCTTACTTGTGAATTGCTCCCAGGTATTAAAAATTTGCTCTTTATTTACAGACACAAATTAGATGTTGTATCAGCTGGGAAAAACACAGTTCGAATACAGAAAACTATTTGCTCCGGCTTCTTCCGAAATGCTGCTAAAAAGGATCCTCAAGAAGGTTATAGGACTCTTGTGGATAGTCAGGTGGTATACATCCATCCTTCAAGTGCACTCTTCAATCGTCAGCCTGAGTGGTAAGCTACCATTGCTTCTTTGTGGAGAATGTATCAGCATATATTATTCCCATGTGGAAATGGAAAATTAGACATGAGCAAAACATGTGCAAGGGTGTGGCAATGCTTTTTCTGCTGCTGTAACAAAGAGAGATAGGGACTGGTGGGAAAACTGCATGGCTAAACACACATTACTTAGCAGAGACTGTAAAGCCAAGCTACAACTCAAAATGACAGTAATCATTATTTTACAGAAAATGACATCTTGTCTGTCAAGTAAGTACGTGTCCCCCTCCTTCATCTACCTATCTGTGATGCAGCTGTATGTTTTGCTCATGTTTTACCTTCCCACTTATATTAATCTTCATGCTACATTATAGTAATAGATACAAACGGAAATATGTCTAGATTCCAGTAGAGCTTCACGCAGTAATGTAAAATCCATAATAAACTATTGTTCCACTGTGCAATTCCCCACTGGTATTCTAATAAATAAGTATTTATTTTGTTGCAGGGTCATATATCATGAATTGGTCCAAACTACTAAAGAGTACATGCGAGAAGTAACAACTATTGACCCAAAATGGCTGGTAGAATTTGCACCTGCATTCTTCAAATTCTCTGATCCAACTAAGCTTAGCAAATTCAAGAAGAATCAGCGTCTTGAACCACTGTATAACAAATATGAAGAACCAAATGCCTGGCGAATATCAAGAGTTCGTAGAAGACGAAATTAAGTAAAATGCCACAGTAATGTGTGAGATACTTATTTCTATATGTGCTTTTTTAACTGTTTTGACAACACCAAAATAGGATCCTGTTCAAATCAACAAATTAATACAATATTGTATGTTATTTTGTAAAATATAATTGTACATAATATAGGTTTTTATACATATGGAATCTTAATCCTGTTTTTAAGAGTTACCTAACTTGGGTTTTGTAGCACTTACTGTTTTGTATGCAAGAAAGTATGGAGGTTTTCAAATGTGATTTGCCATTTCTATACCCCCGCCACTGTAACATTGCACTTGACAGCTAGTGTTTAAGTTGGTACACTCGCAAAAAAACAGATGAAAAGCTTCAACCGTTTGACTTCCTAAGCCAATCACAAGGCAGCATTCCGGATGATCGATGACAAAGCGGAAACGGAACTAGAATCGGCTTTGTTGCCGGATGTACTATTCCCAACCACGTGCTTCAATTTGTGAATCTCTAGCACGAGCGTCGAGTTTTTCTTTGCAAGCTACATATTGTTCATTGTTATTTATACTTGTGGTTATTGTTTGATAGTTTTGTTATTGTTCATTTATACATATATGTATATTTATTTATATTTATATATTTTATATATATTTCATTCATATTATTTATTTAAACAAAGCCTAAGTGCGACAATGTCTGAAAAACGACGCTGATTGCCGAGTGATGATTCACGAAGTGAAAATCCTTTGCGCTGAGGTATGCCACTTAATAGTCAGGCATTGGAACTATTAAGGAGAACCCGGGAATTCTTTGAACAGGAAAAGGAGTAGGTGCAGCTTCATGACAATCCCTCTATTCCTGCTGATAAAGCCGTACTACGAACTGCAGCAGCTCTTGGACTAAGCACGAGAAATGTTATTCACAAGGCTACAGTGGACGCGGCTTCGTGGAAGAAGAAAGTAGATCATGTGAATAAGCTAATACGAAAAGCACAAGAAATAGATGGAATTATTAGCGACTGTGAACCATTGATGATATGCCTTGGTGAAGATGATGACAATGATGCTTCCGAGGACGGCGATGACAACGGGGATTTGGATGGAATTGAGCCATCGCAGTTTTAAATGGATGAGTGAAAATAACTTTGTTATGGCATGCTTATAATTTGTTTTATTTCTCCTCATTGTAGCAGGAAGTTTGTATTATTTTGTTTCTATATTGTCAAAAGTGCGTAATTTATTCTACATACGCTCCAATGTTTATGCAGAGTTATTTTCAATTAACAATAATAATACGAAATAGTTATTATTCATTGACGTTTGCTACTTACGTACACTTTTTGTATGCTGCTTAGACATGGTAGAAAGGAGAACAATCAGCTGTTGTGGTTTACTAGCCACTCTGGCAACGTCGCAACCACAATGTAGCCACACGAACTGTCAAGTGCAAAGATACAGTGGCAGGGGTATAGTCTGTGTGTATGCATTGAATAGTGTAAAAGCACAATCAAAATCAAAATTAATACCTGTGATTGTGATTTAACACGGTATGTTTGTGTTCAGCAGCAAAGCTCGCTGTTGTGTGTCCTATGAAAACTAGCCAGATTGCAGAAGTAGTGTGACACTGAAGGCTATGAGCAACATATAAACAAAAATAAATCTGAAAACATATAACATTATACTGGTGAAAAATTTGTGGATTTTTTTATTTTTTGGGGGGGGGGTTCTTTTTAACCCCTTCAGTCCCAATTATTTTTGGGGGAACATGAAACATTTTTTTCAGTCATATTTTCAATATTGAAGCCAAATCAAAGTTTGGTGCCAGTTTTGGTACACTTAACTGTTCAAATAAAAAAGTTACGAAATGTACAGTATACTGTACACTGGGTACCAAGTGTTGCTATTGTATATAACAAGTAAAGGACCATTTGCATGAAAAGTTATGCTAATAAATAACAGAAACTGTGGTAAGATGTTTAGTAAAGTTTATTATTTTGACTTTACATACATATATAATGCTCAATAAACATAAGAATGAATGAAAAATGTTGAACTTCCTGGAATTAGACCCTAACATTTATGAAATTCTGCGAAGCAATTCCTATCTCTATTTATGCATAGATTTTGGGACATTTACTTGCAATTTAATATTTTGCATCTTGTGGCTCCTTTTTACCATCATGTTTAGGCAAATGGTCCACAGTGTCCAGCTGTATCTCTCTCAAAGGTCTTTTTTCTGCCCTTTGCTTCTTCACAGCTAATGGTGAGGTAACAGGACTTGAACTTGGCCTTCCTCTTTTTCCACCCAGGACTGGTTTTCCACATCTAATTAAAGTCTTTGTTACCTGAAATCTGAATTCTAACAGATCCATAGGTTTGCAAAAACCAAACTTTTGAGCATTACTTCTGTATTCTAACCAGCTGTTAACAACAGCTAGATCAAGAACATGAAATATCATGTGTAGAGTCCATTTTTTTGAACGAATAAATATTCTGTACAGAGCTATCAGCTGATAAAGGAGGTCTACTCCACCCATTCCATGATTGTATCTTTTCACAATTTCAGGCCTTGCTATTTCAACCATTTCTCCATTTTTCTTGTCCCATTGTTTTACTTTATCTTGCGCACCAATACCAACAAAATTTGAAACAAGTATAACACTACTACAACATCGCCATTAACACTACTGACCTCCTCTGAATATCCCCTCTCCTGTTTACTGCCATCTTTGTCACTTATCAATGGTGGATTACCAAAGCAATTAATTCTTGCTCTCCCATCTGCATGTATGCTTTTGGATTTTAAAATTTGAAGTAAGCCATTAGAAGAAAAATAGTTGTAATAATAGAGCTCATGCCCAGAATTAACAATTCTTTCACACAAGTGGAGGACAACAGCAGGACCAAAATTATACAACTTTTGCACATTGCTATCTAATTCTGTTGTGCTCCCTTGGTAAAGGATGAAGTTATATGCTAAGCCTGACTTGCCACATAAAAGAAACACTTTGATTCCCCCTGGACAGGGTTTCCCCTTCACATATTGTTTTATGTTTAGTTTACCTCGAAAAGGGATCATTTGCTCATCTATACATAAAACTTTTTCTAAGGACGGTTCCAAATATCTTTTTCTCACAGCTTCATGTATTGGTCTTACTTTAAAAAATCTATCTTTGCAATTTCCTCGTCTTTCTAACACATTTACTAAATGCAAATTGTTTCGTAACTGAAAAAACCTGTTCCTCAACATATTTTCTATAAAAAATGGTAAACCAAACATGGGCTGATGCCTCCATCTTATATTCTTTCTTTCTGTAACCATATATGAAGGAGCAATTCCTTCAGTATCTGGGTCCTATGTGCCTTCTTCCAGGGGATCATCCTGATCCTCTTCTGGCTGTTCATAAGTAGAGTATTAACAGCATCTGCACCTGAAAACAGAATTATCATATGTAGGAGCGTTCTAAATCACATATTTATTAGAAGAAAAGGCTACATAAGACAACTACTAGAGTTCTAACATACCAAGTCGAACCAGTTTCCTTTTATTGCTGAAGTCATGTGCGATTTCTTCTTCAACACTTGAGCAGAGCTCATCTATATCAGAAACATCAGCAGATACAAATATTCTCAGTAAAAGTTCTGAATCATTACGATCTATATTTCTGTTCTGCTTTGAAAGTCCTACAACAATAAAAATTAAAACAATTTATTGGTACAGAACATAAACTATTTGTGTTCTACAAGCTGCTTAAAGCCCATTTTTATCATATACAATCTAAAGGACTCTTAAAATGATACTTAAAGCTACAATACCAAGTAAAACATGACTAAAAATACAGCAAATGGGTAATTCTTTATATTCAGGTTATAACCAATATTGCAGCTTTTTACAGCTCCTGAGACCCAATGTACAGCATACTGTACATGGTAAAATAAAGTACTCTACAAGCATAATTACGTGCATGCATTTACAACATACATAAGAATAAATTTTGGCTTTTCTGGGTTCATAATCAATAACTCAATCAAAAGCAAAAACGTTAAATAAACTCAGAATATTAAGTACAATTAATCCTTACCAGCTGAATCCTGCATTGTGTGTTCTAGTGCATATAATTCTTCTCACACCCAACAGAGGGCAGACTTTGAACCAAAGAGCGTAAAAGAACATGTATACACTGCATTACAGTCAAGTTAAAATATACAATTTTATTTTACTATGGTGCTGTAATTATACAACATCAAAGTACAGTATAATGTATGCCGGGACCAAAAGGGTTAATCAAAGTGAACAAGCTATAAATATTTGCAGAATATGGAGAGATACTGAAAAGGTTTAATAGAGTATATTTTAAATTTATGTTATAGAAAGCACGGTATAATGTACAGTGAGTGCATCAACATATCAAATCCAGCCAATCATTACAAATAATGGTTCTTTAATATAAAATTTTACAGGAAACACCTTATATGAAATTTTGAAAGTGAAACAATATCTGGCATAGTATATTTGCAAACAAAATTTTATCACTTGACGCTTTAATGAATTTCTCTATTCATGTCAGTGCAGCATCCTTCCTGCTGCAAGGATGTGGCAAGCAAAATAAGAACTTCTACAGCACTACAAAAATTCACAGAAACTAAGATCTTTAAAAAGTTCACATACCATCCTTGAGCATCTGAAAAATTTAAAAAAAAAATGTTTAAACAATGGAATATTAAGTTAGCACTGATTAATAAATACGAGGTGTGATCAAAAAGTAACCAAAATTTTTGTTTTTTTTAAATAATTTTTATTTAATCATCAACTTTGTCCCCTTCAAAGGAACACCTGTCAGATATAATACACTTGTGCCAGCTCTTTTTCTAATCTTGGAAACACTTCTGAAACTCACTTTTCCTTATGGTGTTCAGCTCCTTCAATGATTCTGTTTTTATCTCATCAATGGTGGCAAAACATCATCCTTTCATGGTTCTCTTCAGCCTCGGGAATAAAAGAAATCACAGGGGGCTATGTCCGATGAATACAGTGACTGAGGCAGCATAACGATTTTGTTTTTGCCAAAAAGTCACGAACAAGCATTAAGGTGTGAGCGGGTGCATTATCGTGATGCAATTTCCACGAGTGGTTTTGCCACATTTCTGGTTGTTTTCTTCGGATTGCTTCATGCAAACGGTGCATAACTTCCAGGTAGTATTCCTTATTGACTGTATAACCATAAGGCAGGAACTCCTGATACACTATCCCATTGTAATCAAAGAAAACAGAAGAACCTTCAAATGTGATCAAACTTATTGAATTTTTTTCGGTCTTGGCCCTTCAGGCAGTTTCCATTGGGATGATTGGGCTTTAGTTTCGACATTATCCATATACCCATGTTTCGTCATGTTATAACCTTCTTTAGAAGTTCCAGATTGTTTAGACTTCATTCAGCAATTCTTGAGTGATGTCTACGCAACGTCGTTTTTGGTCGAAATTCAACAATTTCGAAACAAACTTTGCTGCTACACATTTCATGCCCAAAACATCCAAAAAATTGCTTGGCATGAGTAAAAGAATGTGCTGACATCATCAGTAACCTCTGATGGTGATTCAACGATTTTCCAGAACCAATTTATTTACTTCTTCCACATTGTCGTCAGTAATTGATGTGCTAGGGTGTCCAGCGCGGTTGTCTTCAACATCTTCTCGACCCTCTTTGAAACATTTATACCACTCGTAAACTCTTGTCTTACTCATAGAAGATTCGTGAAAAGCCAAGTCAACATTTTGAATGTGGTGCTGCACTTTATTCTGTTTTCCAAGCAAAATTTAATGCAAATTCTTTGATCCATCTTTTTCGAAAGTAAAAATTTGCTGAGCACTCGAAAACACGTATAATTTTTTTGACTGTCAACAATAAACTAAATATTCAAAACAGCTGAAAATGCAAACGTGTATTAGGAACATGTCTACCAAAAAGATAAAACAAATGTTTTGAACTCAGATGTATAAAGCTCGCAAAATTAAAAAATTCCCATTTTTTTTATCACATCTCATATGTATAGTCTAAATAACACATGGAAACCCAGTACCAAAGATAAAATTCCAAAGAATAAGATGCCAGGTATCTACCAAATCAATTGTGAGGGTTGCCAATTAATGTGTATAGGTAAAACAAAAAGAAACATTTCAGGCTTAAAGAACACTAGAACATGTTAACTATGAGGAAACAGAAAAATCTACAGTTACCAACAATTTCAAAAAAGTCACAGTATCCAAAAAGAGGTGAAATTAATAAAGGTAGTCAAAAGATAATAGATTTAACCATATGGGAAAAACTCTGAATACAAAAGTACAAGGATCATCTTATGAATTTTAGTTTCCCAATAGACAAGGATCTCATTACTAAATACATCAACCCCCAAGCGCCACCTACAGGGAAACCAGAAAATCCTCAATGGCTCTTAGATGACAATGGAGAAACGCATTATTTTTTTTTAACTTTTTTAACAGAGGGAACTCAAAAAATGGGAATTTATTAGAGTGTGTGTGCCACATTGAAATAATTCTTACAATTATGTTACATCACTATGTTTTTCCCTATATCATTACTTTCTCTAGTACATATAGTAAGTAGGGGAAGTATTGCATTCCACCCAAAAATTCGATACCGAGATTTCACAGGAAATACATGTTTTGAGGTGCACTGAATGCCTATAAAGCATTTTTGGAAACATGTCCGTCTGTGTGTGTGTGTGTCTGTGAACAGCATAACGAACAGTCGGATAAACACCAAACTTGGTATTTAGGTTTAGTATCTTCCTGAGATGCGACACGAAGGTTTTCAAGAAAATCCTTCCACCCCAGATTACCTTTTATATGGAACATTTTTTGAAAATTTTAATTTTCTCAAAAATGGCTACGATTTTGAATAAAATACCATAAGTTTAAGACATTTTTATGGTAAATGAATTGTATATCTCGAATTTTCTGGGAATGTCTCCAAAAGTATTCTTCATTGTGAGCGACTTTTGCATAACTGGTAAACCATAAGAGATAGACAAAATTTTACTACACAAAAAATGTAGATCGCATTAAAATACACAATTTATGTCATATACAATGTTTTTGTTGAGTGAACCATTTTCGAGATATTGCTTGTTATTCCCTTAAATTTTCCAATATCTGTACTTTTTCTCAAATGGGAATTCGTTATTCATTTTTTATGTCCTGGACAAGCAAAGAGAATGGAATGCTCCACATAGCAACCAGCTCTTAAAACATTAAACTATTGCTTAAAGCCTCCCATATTCCCGTTGCACCTACAAGAAAATTAGTAACAAGATTGACATCTCGATTAACATGAAGTAGATGGAGAATAAGCGTTTGTATAAATAGTTTGTACAAGAGTAGAGAAAGTCATGTGAGTGCGACACATCAGATTATTTTTTTTAAATGCATTGTGTTTTATGTGTAGCTGATGCATAGCGGTACAGAAGAGAAGAAATTGAAGAAGAAACTATTATACAGGTAAAGTAGAAACAGTGAGGCAGAGCAACTTCTGTGTAATTAAGTAGAGTTAAAGTGGGAAAGACCTCGTGAGAATAGTAAAATAGGTTGTGCAAAAAGGTGTAGAGAAAAGTTAATCCCCACATGATGATGAGAGTATCTGGGTTCAGTTACCACGAGGAAATAGTAGTTTATTTATGCTTTCCAATGATCAAGTAAATATCGTCTCGTAAGAGAAAGCAAAAGTTGAGAAATTGTTCAGATAATTCAGATCACAATAATTAAAATATAGCAAAAGTTTTACCATGAGATTTGGTTGTTAACATTAAATGTAAAACTTTGATATTATAGTACAAGAGTCTCATAAGGGCAAAAGGTGAAGATCTTTTTCAAATTTAAATAAATTCATATTTGAAATTATTGTTATTTCAACAAAACTGCTGCATAAAACAATCCTATGAGTATAAAATTTCCGGGGCACCATAGATATTTAAATTAGCATACGATCTTCTGCAATGTTAAGGATCTATGTAGCTGTTACGAGGGCAGTCTCAGAAGTATCTGACCTGATGTATAGATAGTAGTGGTTCAAACAAATGACCGTAGTAGAAAGTACCAACTTTATAAAGCTTAAGTCCGATGATGCTACGTCATTTAGTAATTGTTTGGCAGCCATCAGTAGTGAACGCTCTCAGCAAATTTGTAAATCTGGTCATCGTTATGTGATACAATACTTTCATTTGGAAGGTCTTAGACCAACTAATATCAAAGCTGAGCTAGATTCTACTCTGGGGGAGTCTGCTGCTTTGTGTACAACAGTAAAATATTGGGTGGCAGAGTTTAAGCGAGGCCATAGGAGGTGCCAAGACAAATATCGCAGTGATCGACCAAATGAGGTGACCATGTCAGAAATTGTGAGGAAAATCCACAAAATGGTATTGGATGACCGTCTACTGAGTGTGCAAGCTAGCAGACATTGTAGGCATTTTAAAAAGTGCTGTACATCACATACTGACTGAAAATTTAGACATGAGAAAGCTATGTGCAAGATTGGTGCTGTGTTATAATGGAACAAAAGCAGCATCGTGAAGATGTTTCAGTCGAGTGTTTGGCGATGTTTTGTTGCAATAAAGCTGCATTATTGTGCCGATTCATAACTATGGATGAAACATGGGTCCATCACTTCACTCATGAGACGAAGGAACAGTGGATTGAAAGGGGAGAATCGGCTCCAAAGAAGGTGAGACAGTTTCATTTGCAGGCAAGGTCATGGCATCAGTTTTTTGGAATGTGTGTGGAATCATTTTTATTGATTATCTTCAAAAAGGAAAAGCAATCAATGGTGAGTATTATGCAAACTTATTGCAGCATTTAAATGATGAAATCAAGTAAAAACGGCCGCATTTAGTGGAAAATAAACTTTTGTTTCATCAAGACAATGCACCAGTACACACATCCATTATCGCCATGGCCAAAATCAGTGAGTTAAAGTTCGAATTGCTTCCTCATGCATCCTATTTGCCAGATTTAGCCCCCTCTGATTATTCTCTATTTACAAAGTTGAAGAAATAGCTTGGTGCTAAAAGATTTGACAACAGTGAAGAGCTGGAGTCTGCAGTTGATTATTTTGCTGAACTCGATGGTTCTCAGTATAAACAGGGTATCGAAGCTATTGAACACTGCTGGGAAAATTGTATCGAGCTGAAAGAAGACTATGTAGAGAAATAAAGATGTTTTTCCCCAAAATGTTTGTGTTTTCTGTGTTAGGTTGGGTACTTCTGGGACAGCCCTCGTATGTTATTAAATAACTGTGGTACCAAAGAGAAGGTACAAAGGTTTAAAATGTGATAATCTAAAACACTACTCAACCATTGTCACTAATGATTGTTCTGCCATCGAAGCGTATTTATAGGCAATGCAGCATTTCCAGAACTTAGACTCAGGAGGAGGTTAAGGAAGTCATATGTTCTGGTGATGTTTCACATTCTTTTGCATGAATATCAGGAGATTTTTCATCCATTATCAGGAATAACCGGCACTGTATACAAAATTATAGTATAAGGGATAAAGGGGAGGATTCACCATAAACACTTTTAGACCAATGTACAATAATTTGTTAAAGAAGGGAAATAAATTAATTAAATTGTCATTCGAGTTTAAAAAGATACTCGTGCAACTTGGGGCAGCCAGCTAGTTTTACATAATTTTTAAACCACATGAGAGAGACAAAAAGTTACTGCACAAAAAATGTACTTTAAAATGCACACTTTATGCCAAATGAGTTTTTTTTTTTTTTTTTTTTTTTTTTTTTTTTTTTTTTTTTTTTTTTTTTTTTTTTTGGGCGTTTACCATTTTCATGGTAATGTTAATGTTGATATCTACCTATAGTACACCGTGCTAGCCTCTAGTTCCTAAGGTCACGGGTTCACCACCCGGCAGAGGACGATTGATTTTTTCGGGCATAAAAATCCTTAGCATGGCTTCCTTCGGAAGGGAAGAAGTGGTCCCGTGTCGTAGATTTACGGCACGTAAAAGAACCTCAAGCCTGGTAAAGAGGCCTCTGAGCAAAATTACCGGTCTTTCACGCCCAATATGGAATGGGACGCTAAGAACCATAGTAGTTAAAGAGCGTCCATAAATAAAACTCAATTTAAATTTTACCTCTGGTACAGAACCATGTATCTAATTGGCTATCATAAATTAGGGATATTACATTTAAAATATTTGTTAGTGTCATAGGATTAAATTTTTATTAGCCAACCATTTATAGTATATTTCAATGCAATCTTGCTTGGATTAAAAATATGAAATGGTAATAGCCTCCTTTTACAGACATTATTACAAAATTATTAATAGTTTAATGCAGCCAACATTTAAGTTTAAATTTATCCTTGTATCATAGGTATGAATTTCATTCCTCCGTTTAATACAAGTTGTCTTTAATATACATGAACAGATTTAAGAATATAAGCAAGTCACTGTCATTATATTTTCATGCTCAAACAATCATTTACAATGTGTGGGATAAAATGAATTTGTAATTGTTCTAACGACCCTCTTATGCATGAGTAAAACTTTATTAACGTGTTGATAATCATAATAATTCATAAAAAATTACATTCTGAAAAAAAGCATATCTCGGATATTTATGAGAATCAAAATTGTTAGATCTTCTTAATAAACGCTATACACTAGACAATGATTGTCTAACACAATCATTTCATGCTTATACTAGACAATTTGGCACAAACATTAGTTTAGTGGTGTTCCCAAGTTAATTTAGAATTAATAAAAATACCTAACATGTTTACTGCACTGTTATGCCTTGTTCTCTTAAGTGTGAACAACAAAGGTTTAGTTTTATTAGTATTCAGGAAAGTCATTAGAAATAGATCAGGTATTAGCTTCAATTATCACATAACAATATTTTGTATCTCCTCAGGATTCTCACGTTTAGTTAAAAATGTGTCATCAGCTTACAGCAAAGATTGAGTGTGTATGTTAGCAGGCAAGCTAACTGTGGCCACCAAAAATACATCCAGGACTAAGAACAGATCCTTAAGGAACCTCACATTTTGAGTGTGACTCTATTCCATTCAGTGTAACCTGATAATGGTGCTGGTTCTGACGACAATTATGAAACTTTGAATGGACTCAACAGGCTCTTGTAGTCCTTTGTGCCTCTTGACCTGAGCATTTAATTAAGTCCAATAGTCTGGATAAAACAGACCATGTCCTTGATATCTGTCTCTTAAAGATTCAAAAAAAAAAAAAAAAAAAAAAATAGAACCTAGTGATACATATCTAAGTTTAGCAAATCCTTAGCATTTACACAGTATATGCTGGGAGCTTTTATATTCCCTCCCACATTTCCTACATAAAAGGGCTTGAGTAAGTCACATTATGTATGGCCCCCTAAGTCATGAGAAATAATTAAGACTACTGGTTGTTAATTGCTCTTAACAAAAGAAAAATTATGACAATGTTTTTAATACAAATATTACACATTCATGAAAAAATATTATTTTCTTTTAAGCTAAATGTGTTATTAAAACTCTCATGAAAATTCGGGAAACTGCTAGGCAATCTTGCCTCCCCCTAAGCAGAAACTGAAATGATGCTCCTGGTTGTGGCTTGTTAGATAACCTCTAAACTTAAACATAACATATTGCTTTCGATTATGTAAATAGGCAAGAAGTAAATTTCACTCTTTACCATAGAAGCCAAGGTAGCGACATTTCGCTAAAAATATGTGACTTACTCAAATGTCTTACTTAAACTACAGAGGACTGCAAACAAAATAACTATTTTCTTCATAAGCGTTTAATATAGCTTTTATAAGATAAGTTACAACATGTAACTCTACATCCAGATCTGAAACCAAATTGTTTGTAATAATCTGTAGAGAATGGTCCCGGCAGGACTTGAACCACAAACCTCACATTTACAAGTCTGTGCTGTAACGACCTAGCTTAATGAAGGCTCTTTTGTATCGATGCATATAAGGAAGACAGATGTAGAAAATAAATAGAGTATTATTTATGGACGCTCTTTAACTGCTGTGGTCCTTAGCGTTTCATTCTATATTGGACGTGAAAGACCGGTAATTTTGCTCAGAGACCTCTTTATTAGGCTTGAGGTTCTTTTACGTGCCATAAATCTACGACACGGGACCACCGGCTTTGCTTCCCTTCCGAAGGAAGCCATACTAAGCCCGAAAAAATCCATCGTCTCCGCCGGGTTTGAACCCGCGACCTTGGGAAGTACAGGCTAGCATGGTAATCACTATTCCACGGAGAACGACAGCAGATGTAGAAGAAAGATTGTTCTAGAGGATCGACAATGAAGAAATATGAAATTTTCTGTTCTGAGGGAGTAGACGAACCAGAAGAGAGCTGCGAAGATGTTATGCCGCAGGATAGTTCTCGGAGAGTCACAAGAAAATTCTGAAACACACTCCGATCGGGACAGCTGTTCCTGTACATGAACTCGTGCAAGTACGAGTTGAAGAGCTTCTGATAACTGCCGGCTGCCTCCTAAGCTTGCTAGCTCTTCTGAAGTTGTTCTATGTCCCAATTTTCCATTAGGACAGCGTCATTATTTAAGATCTCATTCTCCGCAACGATGCGTAAGTTGTCCATGCTGATTGTTCACTACTAACAAAAATCACGTCAATTCAAAAAATTGCGCCAGAACACAAAATCGGAAGTGCTTAAACAACTTTTGAGGCATTTAAAAGGCCAAATGCGACACATTCGCGGAATTTTAGCGCTTTGTTTTCTACAGGGTAGCCTGCCTGACGTTGCGCGGCAGCCGCCATGACACGCCGACCTCTGGAGCAACATTACCAAAAACATCTGATGTGTTACACTCACATGACTTTCTCTACTCTTGTACAAACTATTTTTACAAACGCTTATTCTCCATCTACTTCATGTTAATCGAGATAAACGTTTGCATACTCTATCTTATTGCAAATTTTCTTGTAGATGTAAGGGAAATATAGAAAAGCAGTAGCCTTTAAGCACATACATATCTCTTAATAGCTGATTGCTAGGTGCAGCACCATTCCCTTTGCCACAGATTAAAACTCTTTGCATATCCAAGACAAAAAAATCTGATGTGTTACACTCACATGACTTTCTCTACTCTTGTACAATCTAATTTTACAAACGCCTATTCTCCATATGGTTCATGTTAATCGAGATATCGAGATGTCAATCTTATTGGTAATTTTCTTGTAGATGCAAGGGAAATATGGTAGCTTTTAAGCGATAGTCAAATATTTTAACGCTGGTTGCTATGTGGCGCATTCCATTCTCTTTGCATGTCCAGGACAAAAAAATGAATAACGCATTTGAGAAAAAGTATAAGTATTGGAAAATTTAAGGAAATAACAAGCAATATCTCGAAAACGGTTCACTCAACAAAAGAAATGTATATGACATAAGTTGTGTATTTTAACGCGATCTACATTTTTTGTGTAGTAAAATTTTGTCTATCTCTTATGGTTTACCAGTTATGCAAAAGTCGTTCACAATGAAGAATACTTTTGGAGACATTCCCAGAAAATTCGAGATATACATTTCATTTCTCATGACATTATCTTAAACACATGATATTTTCATCAAAATCGTTAGAGCCATTTTTGAGAAAATTAAAATTTTCGAAAAATGTTCCATGTAAAGGGTAGTTTGGGGTGGGGGGATTTTCTTGAAAACCTTCGTGTCGCATCTCTGGAAGATACTGAATCTAAATACCAAGTTTGGTGCTTATCCGACTGTTCGTTTTTGAGTTATGCTGTTCACAGACACACAGACACACACACAGACACACACACACACACAGACACACACACACAGACACACACACAGACACACACACGGACATGTTTCCAAAAATGCTTTTTTTGGATTCAGGAGGTCTCAAAACATGTATTTCCGGCGAAATCTCGGTATCGAATTTTTGGGTGGAATGCAATACTTCCCCTACTTACTATACGTAGTAGAGAAAGTAAAAATGAATAACGAATTCCCATTTGAGAAAATTATTGAAAAATTTAAGGGAATAACAAGCAATATCTCGAAAATGGTTCACTGAACAAAAAAAAAATGTATATGACATAAATTGTGTATTTTAACGCGATCTACATTTTTTGTGTAGTAACATTTTGTCTATACCTTATGGTTTACCAGTTATGCAAAAGTCGTTCACAATGAAGAATACTTTTGGAGACATTCCCAGAAAATTCAAGATATACATTTTATTTGTCATAAAAAATCTTAAACATATGATATTTTAATCAAAATCGTTAGAGCCATTTTTGAGAAAATTAAAATTTTCGAAAAATCTTCCATGTAAAGGGTAATCTGGGGTGGGGGGATTTTCTTGAAAACCTTCGTGTCGCATCTCTGGAAGATACTGAACCTAAATACCAAGTTTGGTGTTTATCCGACTGTTCGTTTCTGAGTTATGCTGTTCACACACAGACACACACACGGACATGTTTCCAAAAATGCTTTTTTTGGATTCAGGGGGTCTGAAAACATGTATTTCCGGTGAAATCTCGGTATCTAATTTTTGGGTGGAATACAATACTTCCCCTACTTACTATACGTAGTAGAGATAGTAATGAATAACGAATTCCCATTTGAGAAAAGTATTGAAAAATTTAAGGGAATAACAAGCAATATCTCGAAAAGGGTTCACTCAACAAAAAAATGTATATGACATAAATTGTGTATTTTAACGCGATCTACTTTTTTGTGTAGTAAAATTTGATCTATCTCTTATGGTTTACCAGTTATGCAAAAGTCGTTCACAATGAAGAATACTTTTGGAGACATTTCCAGAACATTCGAGATATACATTTCATTTGTCATGAAAATATCTTAAACATATGTTATTTTTATCAAAATCGCTAGAGCCATTTTTGAGAAAATTAAAATGTTCGAAAAATGTTCTATGTAAAGGGTAATCTGGGGTGGGGAGATTTTCTTGAAAACCTTCGTGACGCATGTCTGGAAGATCCTGAACCTAAATACCAAGTTTGGTGTTTATTCGACTGTTCGTTTCTGAGTTATGCTGTTCACAGACACATACACGGACATGTTTCTAAAAATGCTTTTTTTGGATTGGGGGTTTGAAAACATGTATTTCCGGTGAAATCTCGGTATCTAATTTTTGGGTGGAATACAATACTTCCCCTACTTACTATGCGTAGTAGAGAAAGTAAAAAAGAAAAAGTTGTGTGTGTGACTGAACAGTATAACCCAAAAAAGTTCAGTACCTTGTGAAGATGTGATACAAAGATTTTGAAGAAAATTCCCCCAACCTAAATTATCCTTTATATGAAAACTTTTCGGAATTTGTTATTCTATAAACAATGGCTCTAACAGTTTGTATTAAAATACCGGCCAAAATACCATGTATAGGATATTTACATGACAAATAAAACGTATATCTTGAATTTTCTGGGAATGGTCTTTGAAGTCATTCGGAAAAAGAAATGTGCATAACCTTGTATAACAGTATACGTTGACAGAAGAATATATACTACATAAGAAATGAAGATCTCTTTAAAACACATAGCGTTTCTGTAGCATCAGCCATTAACGGTTCGAATGGAATTTGAAGGCCAGCGTAAAGCATCCAATTCTTAAACATTTGACTATCACTCAGAGAATACCAAAGTATCATCTGGATTAAAATGAAGTAGACAGAAAAATAAACTTTTGTAAGAATAATTCGTATATACACTAAAAAACGATGGAGGGTAGAGAAAGTTATGTGAATGTGTGATGTGAATGTCTTTTTTAAAAATGTTCTTGACTTTAGAGAACCTCAAAACCTGTATTTGCAATTATGTCAAATTTTTGGGTGCAAAATACGTACTTTTTCTTTACTTCTGTACTCTATAGGTAAGTGTTAGAGAATGGGGACTGTTAGGAAGCTCAAATATCAGCTTAATTTCACTGCAGCTTCAAATGTTATTTTGTATTTCGCACTATACAAAATAACATTTCTTCTGCTGTTTACATCTTATCAGTGATACCAACCATGTTCCAGGCTGTGCAATCGAACATTTACAGAAGAAGTTCTGTATCCGTAGTGAAATTTGAATGAGAATTACATAAATATGTTACTTTAAAACCAGGTTGAAAAATGTTTTCTTAATTGGAGCAGTGACTGAGAAAGTATGTATCGCTATATTTGTTAGGTAATGTAGGAGTAACTACATGCTTTAAACTAGGTGGACATGTAAAGATCTGGGATTTCATTTGATTATATCTTTTCTGCATGATGTCTATAGAGGGCAGAAAGCTTGCAAGCAATGAACGAAAACCGATTAATAACGCTATAAATAGTTGATATTATAACTCCATTCGGTCCATTCCCTGGGTTTCGATCACGTGCTTAGTACACACCAACTGTTCTCGTGAATGCAGATTGAAATCGCATGTTCGTTACTAGCAGGAACGGGAGAGATCACGGGGAATATCTCCCGAATATGTTGGATAAGATTTAGTATAGGGTTACAGTTTACATTCGCTGAGTTACACAATTCTCATCGCATGTAACCCACGCGAGGCATTGAGCGCTGCCCCTAACAGTTGCAGTCCTTTGCTTATATAAATGATTGCTCGCTCTCTCCTAGCAATAACATGATACATACTGCTTTTCTTGTTTGTTTATCTCGTGTCTTAACATGTGAACATCCAAAACAACCTATCTGGTACTGTCTCTAGGCCAATCTCAACCTCTTCATGCTAGCATATCCTTTCTGGCTTTCACTTTTCTGCTATAACCTTGACTCTCTTAAAGATGCGAAATCAAAAGCAGCCTTTGTAATATAATGTAAATATATTTGCTTTGACACTAAAACATTAATGGAAATGTGTGTACATTCCATTGTAAGCATACAGTGATTACTTTGAATGATACGTTATCATAGTCCATATTACACTTGGAAAAAGGTACAAATATAATTTCTCTCCTTGCAGTTCAGAAATCACAATCATGTTTTAATTTTCAGTTAATAGTTTTACATTTTTTACATGAAAATATAAAATACAGCTTTATTGTTCATCATTACTACTTTAGACTTAATCATTTTGCATAAAAAAACTTAGGAGTAATTTCTACACACAAGAAGTAGAGCATGAATTAAGTTAATATGAGTATTTATTTGTGTTGGTGGTTAAAGGAGGAGGCAATTAAGCTATTTGCTCACATCAAAGATTGGCTGATTGTGATATTTGTGCTTGTTTACTCAAGTTTATATAACTCTACTGGCGGTTCATACATAATTATTCAGAAAATAAGATAAATTAACATTTGTGTTACAAACACAATTATTATTTGAGAATTCTACTATAACTAAATAAAAACAATACATTTACATTAGCATAAAAAGCTTTTGGTAATACTGTACAAAAGTAATAGGTAAGTTTAATTTCAATCGTACAATAACAAAGCTACAGGTTGAGCCAAAAACTATAAACCGGCTGCACAGTGTTTTTCTGTCCGTGTTCTCGGCAGTCGTTGCCGTCTGCCACTATCATAGGAAGGCACGGATGAAACCATACAACATTTTTAAAATTACTTTTAAAGGCTTTACTTATCAACTTTATGAAAGTAGATGCTGAAACTGGCCACCGTTGTTGTCCATACATTTTTGGCACCTCTCTAGGAAACTATCCACCACTCGCTGTAGTTACGTTGAGAAATACCAGCAATTTCCTGGCGCATATTTTGTTTTAATTCCTTCAGGGTATGTGGGTTTGTCTTGTACATCTTGTTTTAAGTTACCCCAGAGATAGAAGTCACAGGGGGTTAGGTTGGCGGACCAAAGGGGCCACACATGTGTACTAATAATTCTATCCTCTAACACACTTTCAATTTTTCTCATCAAAATATTGGCCATGTAAGCTATTGCAGAGTTTTGCTGAAAAAAGGCAAAATCATGCTCCCTGTCCGTTAATTCTCAACAAAAAAAAGGGGGGGCAAATTGTATTCACATATGTATGGGCATCAACTGTTAACTCGAGAAAAATGGCAAGTGGTGGATAGTTTCCTAAAGAGGTGCCAAAAATGTATGGATGATGACGGTGGCCAGTTTGACCGTCTCCTTTCATAAAGCTGGTTAAGTAAAGCCCTTAAAAGTAGTTTTAAAAATGTTGTATGGTTTCATCCATGCCTTTCTATGATAGCGGCAGACGGCAATGAGCACCAAGGATGTGGACAGGAAAAACACCGCGCAGCCGGTTCATAGTTTTTTGGCTCTCCTTTTACTTGAATGTATATGTATTTGATCAGACACATTTACAGTTAAGAAAGCAGTAGAGGTACGTTATTGTTGGAAAGGTAGAGTCAGACTGAAAAATTAAATGCTGTAGCCAGAATCTACTTTATGTGCTGCTGCTCTAATCATCTGAGTTACCATGACAACATGCCGGATGACATTACATTCCCCAACTGACTTGCATTTTTCATGGTAAACCACCAGGTGACATCCTATTCATTTAGTTAACATACTCCAATCACTATATTTTAACCTTAACAAAATTCATTTTTATGAAATTTTATAGAACAATCCAGTGAATAAGCATCAACTGAATAGTTTTTTTCCAATAATTTTTTTATAATCCTAAAATACTTGTACATACAAGAAATAACTAAATAAATTACTATAATCATTATTAGCTTATAGGAATGCTTATTTTCACCCAGTAAATCACGGAGTTCCTTTGTAAGATTTGCTTGCTGGTACATCTAATATCCTGTGTTGAATGTGATGGTATGTCATTAGGAAACGTTGAGAACCACTGCCTTAGAGCATAGGTAACAAGAATGCCTTTGTTTGCCAAGTCACCAAATATGCAATATACATCACATCACCAATTAGACATTGAAAACAAATGGACAGCCAACCAGAGAGGGAGAGCCACTGGGAATTCAAATGACTTGTAAATCCAATTTTCGTCACCCCTGCCATAGAAGAACCTATGGAATTATTGTATGTTCTATGCAGTGCTAAAGTTCAACTAGAGGGGTATAGCACTCCAGTTTGCAATGTACCACATTGCGACTAGTGGGTTGCTTCTTGTCAATATTCAAATCCATTTGTGCATGGCACAAAAAGAATTTCAGCTTGTTAACTGCCTCTCTCAATACCATGGTTTTCACCATCTCAACTATTATAACAGTCATAAAATAGGGCATCATTTTCTGAGCATTCCCTGTCACAGTTCTCTATCACTAACGAAATGATATTCTGAACTAAAACTTTTCGCACCCTAACCCACCTCAGCGAATTTATTTTGTATTCAAATCAGTCCAATGAATTTAAAATTTCTTTAAATGGTACGACAAAAAAACCTGTTGCAATGTTGCTTTTTTGCCACTTGAGAAAAAGAGGACAAGAAATTCTATAATTCCTGTTTCTTAATTAGCTTTTTCCCAGTAAACATATAAAGCCATGCCAACAACAATCAGCATGTGTTGCTAAGCATATTTCTCAAGTAGCTTTCCAGCAGATATGACACACATTTCGTTATAGGATTAAAGTGAATATCTTTTATTACGAACCATTTTATGAGCTTTGTAGGTGAAGATGTAAATGTTCAGAAATTTTACTATACACTTTCATAATGCTTAAATCACTGGTTCTCAATTTTGTTATGGCACATCAATGTGCCAATATTTGCTAAATCTGTCACAAAATCTTTAAGATGTTGCACTCTCATTTTTACTTTCTCTACTACGTAGAGTAAGTAGGGGAAGTATTGCATTTCACGCAAAAATTTGATACCAAGATTTCACCGGAAATACATGTTTTGAGAACTCCTGAATCCAAAAAAAGTATTTTTGGAAACATGTCCATGTGTGTGTGTCTGCCTGTGAACAGCATAACTCAGAAACGAACACTCGGGTAAACACCAAACTTGGTATTTAGGTTCAGTATCTTCCAGAGATGCGACACGAAGGTTTTCAAGAAAATCCCCCCACCCCAGATTATCCTTTACATGGAACATTTTTCGAAAATTTTAATATTCTCAAAAATGGCTCTTAACGATTTTGATTAAAATATCATATATTTAAGATACTTTCATGACAAATAAAATGTATATCTTGAATTTTCTGGGAATGTCTCCAAAAGTATTCTTCATTGTGAACGACTTTTGCATAACTGGTAAACCATAGGAGATAGACAAAATTTTACTACACAAAAATGTAGATCACATTAAAATACACAATTTATGTCATATACATTTTTTTGTTGAGTGAACCATTTTCAAGATATTGCTTGTTATTCCCTTAAATTTTCCAATACTTATACTTCATCTCAAATGGGAATTCTTGTTTTTTTTTTTTTTGGGGGGGGGGTCCTGTAATGCAAAGAAATTGGAATATTCGACGTAGCAACTAGCTCTTAAAATATTTGACTATTGCTTAAAGCCTACCAATTTCCCTTTGCATCTACAAGAAAATTAGCAATAAGATTAACATCTCGATGTCTCGATTAACATGAAGCATATGGAGAATAAGCATTTGTTAAAATAGTTTGCACAAGAGTAGAGAAAGCCATGTGAGTGTAACACATCAGATTTTTTTTTTAGTCATTATGTAGTCATTTTCTTTCATTTACATTGCGTACATGGAGAGTTCTATATTATTTGACATTTTACATAAGGATAACTTTTCAAACAGAAATTTTACTACTCAATTGAAAAATAAGGGTACCTTCATACATCCTTTACTCGCATTATTGACAAAAAAAAGTATCACTTCCTATTTGATGGTTGGTTAGGAAAGGACTGCTTATGGGTGAAGGGGTGACTATTGTCAGGGGAGCAGGTATCATTACATATATGAATTCATGTCCCAAATTTGGGATGAAATAGGTCAGTTTTCTCTTTTTCGTATTAATGAGTGCATACAGTCAAGTTGCTATTATCCGTATGTCAGTCATAGGCTGCAAAGTCCTCTTCATTCACTATGAATTTTGTATAATATGAGAACTCAAAATAGTTAATGCTACGGTTGTGCAAGATGTTTTAAACACAATTTCCTTAAGTTTCTTTTCAGTTGCTTCAAACAAGAATATGAAACAAATATATACTTTCAATTTCTAAATTATCTCATTATTCTACTTTTTCTGCTTGTATACCAGTCATACGTATGTATATAAATTTATTTATAAGTTTATGTGCACTAATTTTAATAAATTAAATAAGTCTCATCCTATAGTAAGTAAGAGGAAGTATTGTATTCCACCCAAAAATTCAAAGTCAAGATTTCACTGGAAATAAGTGTTTTGAGGTCCCCTGAATAAAAAAAAATGTATTTAGGAAAAGGTTCATGTATGTATGTGTGTACCTGTGAACAGCAAACTCCAAAACAAAAAGTCTGATAAACACCAAACTGAGTATTTAAGTTCAGAATCTTCCAAGGATGGGACATAAAGATTTTCAACAAAATCCCCCACCCCAAGATGCCCTTTATGGAGGATTTTTCCATTTTCTCAAAAATGCCTGTAGCTAATGATTTTGATTATATACTGTGTATTTAAGATATTTACATGACAAAAAAGTTTATTAAATAAAGTATTATCTGGGCTTATGGGCTGTGGTCTACTGGGCACCTTCTTCCCAGACGTTTCGTCTGTGGCTGCGGCAGACATCTTGAGTGGCAGTGGCGAGGTCAAAGTGTTCTGGCATAAGTTTCGACAGCAACTGTGCTTGGTGCTTTTTTTTTTTTTTTTTTTTGATGTGGCCCCGCCTCCGCCACACCAGTTGACAATTATCTGAAAGGGATCTACATCGTCTCCCCTACCATGCACTTGTGTAAATAGTGAAGTGTTGTGTAATTAGTGTATATATTTCGTGTGATAGTGTTTAGTTTTAGTCCTGGGACGTGCTTCGCATGGCCAGATGTGTGTATGTGTGTGAGAGCGTGTGTGTGTGTGCGTGTGTGTATGTGTGTACATATGTATATAATGAAAAAAAAAAAAAAAAAAGTGTCTCAAAACAAATTTGATAAAACAAAAACTGATAAAGACTACAAACTAAAACTGTTCTCGGTGGCCTAAGGCTGGCCACCGCATGGGTTTTTCTTTCTCTTATAAGTGAACATAATCTAATGCTAACAAGCAAATTGTAAAAAAAAATGTAAACATAAGCCTGTTAGCCGGGCCTAATGTACCGGCACCAGGTAATTTCTTTCAATAAATAACCTAACCTAACCTAACCATGCACTAGCTACGCTACAGTGATGGAAGGAATTCAAAGGTAAGGTGGTGTCCGGTACCGTCGAAGCAAACCGAATGTTAGTGGGTGTTTACTAAAAAGACCCCTGCATACAAGGGAGTATGCAGACAGAGTGGGGATTAGGTACTGGCCTTGGCGATGGCCCAGACAGGGACCTATGGTAGTAGAGGTGTACATGCTTGTGCTAAGAGGATTGAGGTGTAGGTTGCATGCTAAATGAATTAGTGGTGGTTTGGATGTGGCCTCGGCCGGATAGGGGGCCGACTTGTAGATTTATTGCAGCTCGCTGCTGCTCGTTCTGAAACATAGAGGGATGGGTGAGGTAAAGGAACAGGAGAGGGGGGAATGGTGGGTGCGCTATTTACAGAGGGTGGATATATTTGTATAAATGTATTGTTTTTTATTTATTTTTTTTTCCTTTTTCATTAATTTTTTAAATTTATTTTGTATTATTATTCTTTTCTAACAAGGGGAGGGATGCCAGAGAACCTTAAGAAAGGCTCTGCTGGGCTTGCAGGATGACCTACTGTACCTCAGTGCTGCCTTAAAAGGCAGCGTTGTAGTGATATTTACATTCCGCTCTTGTCCTGTGGATTGCCATGGTCGTCGTACATTTGGGGCTGCCCTCTCGCCCCGGTTGGGGAAGTCATCCTTCCGGGATCTTCTGGACTGCTGCATAATGTGGCTTCAGGTAGGTAACAGGTTGTTGAGATACTTCAGGACAGCCTCGTTGCCATCAGTAGTATGACGGTTTAGGGGGATTGTCCTGTTGAACAGCGATAGTGGTCTTTTGTGCCTATCTTTGGAGGTGTCGTAGTGTCCGAGATCGCGGTTGCCTGGGTTGTGGTTTGCCTGTGCCCGTTTGTACATATCAGCTGCGAGTTTCTTTATAAATTCCTCTAGAGTGTGCATTTTTGTGTCAGCGTGAAGGAGGTCCAGTGGGACTACTCTGGGTGCTTTCGTGATTATTCTCAGAGCTTTGTTCTGCAGTAATTGGAGACCTTTAATGTGTGTTTGGGCGCAGTGGCCCCACGCTGGCGCGGCATATGTCATGACGGGCCTAATTAGGCTTTTGTACAGGGTTAATCCCATATGTTTGCTGACTGTGCTTTTGCGGTTTAGGATGGGGTATAAGGCGCCTAGCTGCTGGTTAGCTCTGCGTCGGACTGTGGCTGTGTGCTCTGCAAGCGTGAGCTTTGAGTCCAGGGTGACCCCTAGGTACTTGGCTTTGTTTGTCCAATGTATGGTATCGCCAATGAGGTTTAGAGGGGTAGTTTTGTTGAAGTGTTTGGTTCTCTTGGAAAAGAGTATCGCTTGAGATTTGGCAGCGTTTATCTTGATCCGCCATCTGGACAGCCATGGTTCTAGTGTGCTCAGTGATTTTTGCAGTTTCTGCATTATCATTCTGCTTTCCAGGATTGCGCGGATATTGCTGTATCGTCAGCGTAAATGGACATTTTCGTTCCCTCGGTTTTAGGTATGTCATTGATAAAAATGTTAAATAGCGCGGGTCCCAGCAGACTTCCTTGTGGGACCCCTGCTTCAATTCCCCGGGAGGCGGAGCTCTTGCCTTCAATGGTGACCACGAATGATCTCCCGGTTAGGTAGTGGGCAATGAGCTTGATCATAGCGTCATTGAATCTCATTTTCTTTAGCTTCCTAATGAGCCCTGCGTGGTAAACAGTATCAAAAGTGCGCTGGGCATCCAGGAAGTGTATGCCTGTTGATTTATTTTCATTAAAACCTCGTGTTATGTGCTCAATTGTTCTCGTTAACTGTAGTGTGGTCGAGTGGTTTGCGCGAAAGCCGAATTGTTCGTTAATCAGTAAATCGTGTTTCTTTAGGTGTGCACTTAAACGCTTCTGGATCACCTTCTCCACTACTTTGCTAGTGGTTTTAAGCAGGCTGATTGGTCTGTAATTGCCGGGATCGGCTCGGTTTTTGCCCGGTTTTGGAAACATCAGCACATTTGCCTGTTTCCAGCATTGGGGAAAGTACCCTTTCTGCAGGCAGTAGTTGCTTATATCGCTTAGTAGTGCGAGGGCCTTGGGCGTGAGGTGTTTGAGTACCAAATTTGGTATTTGGTCCGGGCCAGGGGCCTTGTGATCTTTAAGGTGCCTTATGATCCACCTGAGCTCTCCTGGGTTTCTTTTTCTGCTTTGATTGTGGGCAGGTTGGGCCAGGGTATCACGGATTTCTCTTTCTAAGGTATCGTAAAATTCAGTGTCTTGTTGGCCATCATTGGTGGTGCAAGCTGTCCGAAGGGTGTCGGCGAGGATGTCGGCTTTGTCTGCGGTGCTCTCCGCGTACTTACCGTTTGTGAAAGTTTTGAGCGGCGGTATGTTAATGGGCTCCCGTTTTAACGTCCGGACTAGCTGCCAATCTTTGGCGTTACTGGGCTGTAGCTGCTCTAGCGTTTTCTCCCATTGTTGTCGGGCCTGAGCATTTTTGCGTGTTTTGATAGCGCTACATAGGGTTGCCATGTTGACCCTGTGCACCAGATCTCTGGTGCGCTGCCACTTGCGCCTCTCGTGATCTCTTTCGTGTACTAAGGCTATTACGTCTGGTGGGTAAGTTAATTCGAATTTAGCTGGCAGTTTGACAGGGACTGCATTTTTAATTGCTTGTTGGAGGGCGTGTTCTAAGGTTTCTGCGGCTTGCTCTACTGTTGGGTTGTCAGGGTTGGGATTTCCGTGAGTTCTGCGTCTAATGTTTCGGAGAACCGATTAGCTCTGTTGTAATGCATGCGAATAGGTGGCGGCTGGAAGATTGGTTGTGCTTCAGTGTCAATCTGAACGGCATAGTGATCTGAGGCAAGGGGTCTATTACGTTCATTGTGTAGCTAAAAGTGGTGTTTTTAAGTAGTGTGATATCCAGGGTGTCTGGTGCGTGATGTGTTTGCTGTGGTACGTGTGTTGGTTCGCCCAGGTGATCAATTATGTATTCATTGGTGAGCATGTGGGTGTGGAGGGCGTTCCCTTCTGTGTTTGCTGTGGCGCATCCCCAAGCTGGGTGTTTGGCATTTAGATACCCTGTGGCTACTACTGCTTGATCAAGTTCAGTCCGGTGTCTATGTCGAGAGGGTTTAACTTCCTTCGTGAGGAATAAATGCTTACTATGGTTACCCTTGTGTTGTGAATGTTAAGTGCGATTGCCGTCGCTTCTAGTTCGGTGGTGGGGGGGACGTGTCGATGTGTGTGCGCAAGGTGTTTTCGGACCACTATCGCTGTGCCCCCATGCGGTTTCCCATCGGGCCGGACCGTTCTGTAGACATATCCTGGGATCTTGAATTTGGTTTTGGGTGTTAACAGTGTTTCATTTAACAGTGCTATTGTGATGTGATTGTAAAGGTAGTGCTTTAACTCGCGATGGTTGTGCCTGGCTCCGCGGATGTTCCAGTAAAGGATCTTGTGTGAGGTCGGTTGGAGTGATGCTGCGTGCTGTGTTAGGTTCGCCATTGTTCTGGCTTTTCTTGGCGTTTCCCTTTGTTTCTAAGGTGTTGAGTTCTTTCCTTTCTTCTTAGTGCATAAACTTGTCTGGTGTCCATAGGTGTGTTCGTGAGTTTAGAAGGTGGTCCAGCATAGTGGCAAAACCTTCTATAAAATTTAGCGTATGAATTTGCTGCTGGTCCTTGTTGCCAAGCGATTTGTCAAGGTATAGGTGTTCGTGGATTTGGAGGGTCAACTCGTAGCCTTTATTATATCTCCTCCTCATAGCAGGTACAGTTGAACTTTTGTTTTATCGTTGACCTTTAGAGCACTCTGTCCTTCCTGGTACGTGTTGAATTGTTGTGGAGACTTTTCTGCATGGCTCTGCCTTTACTTCTCTTGTCATCTCACGTACTCGTGGGCCGCTTTCTTGCTGCCTGTTGGGAGCTCCGTCTGTATCGCCCGGTCTGTCGTAGCTGTGGGTTCAGCTGCATTGCTGTGGTTGCAAGGTGCCGTCTGTCTGCGGTCATTCCCGCCACGTTGTTCTGAGAGCGCTGTTGTTGCTCGGTCGTAGTGGGCGCTTGGCTAGTTTGCCCTTCTTGGGCACTGCTTGCTGCTAATTGTCGCGGTGTTGGCGCTGGTCTCCTACCAGTGGTTAACTCAGCGTAGGAGCCTCTTGCTGGCGTGACTATTCCCCTAAAGATGAGGGGCTATTAGCCATGGTGCTGTTGCTGCTGATTGGTTATGCGGCTGTGTTAGCTGGAGGTACACTTGGCATCCCCTCCATCTTGCTCTGGCCGCAGAGCGTGCATTGTTTTATATTGCTGGTACATTGCTTATGAAAGTGATGCCCTGCACATATAGAGCACACTTGTGGGGCCTCACGATTTCTAGTTAGGTGTCGGAATCTTAAGCATCTTCCGCATTGAGGTGGTCCTGACGGTGTCCGGTAGGGCTCCACCTTAATCTTGCAATGAAAAAGGTCCCCTAGCCATCTTAAGGCCTCTGAAGCCTCAAAAGATTGCTGCTTCACCAAGAATATAGGGACGTGTGTCCTTATTCGTTTGGAGAAGAGCCTTGTCACATTTATCGGCTCAAGCCCTAGCACTGCGAGTTCCTGTTTGATTTCCGTAGACTCGACACTGGGGAATAGTCCTTTGATAACCACTCTGAAGGTTCTGTCTTTTGTCGGTTGGGTGATATGAAAAGGGACTTTATGTGCCCTGCAAAATCTTGTGAAATTGGTATAGTCCTGAAGGCTAGAAAGCTGGAAGCCGTGGTAGCCATCTCTAAATACGGCTCTGTAATATTGGGGCTTGTGGGTGCCGTCAAATTCCCTTAACAAGGCTGGTACACTATTAGAAACGTAATCCGCCAGGAAGATCTTCGGTATGTCGTGGCGCTGTTTGGTAAGGTAGTTCTCCGCGGCTGTTGTTCCACTTGTTGGTGCACTCTGGACTGCAGTATTTATACCAGCAGCTAGCTGGGAGGTCTGTGGTGATTGGTTCGGGTTGGCGGTGGGCTGGATTTGAGTAGATGGAGTGCTGCATTCTGCTCACATCTGATTGGTTTGGGTGAAATGCTTAACTTTGACTTTTGTTGGTGCTGTTTGCCATATTCAGTTTAATTTTAGAATGTCTTCCTTACAGTTGATGTTGTTCTCATGCTTCTGTATTTCAATGGCAGACGAAATGTCTGGGAACAAGAAGGAGGAGCCCAGTGGACCATGGCCCACAAGCCTGGGGTTTATCTTGAATTTTCTTGGAATAGCCTGTGAAGTCCTCTTCATTCTGAATGAATTTTTTATAACCTGTAAATCGTAAGAGATAGAAAAAAACTTACTACACAAATAATCTAGATCTTGTTAAATCACATAATTTATGTCAAATAAAAATGTTTATGACATTAGCCATTTCCAAGATATTCTTTATTATTAGCTTGAATTGTCAAATTCTTTTCACTTTTTCAACTGCAAAATCACAATTTGTTTTTTTCTTATGGTCATACAAAGAGAATGGAATTTCAAAGCCATCACATACATCACATCTTTTAACAGTCCGCTGTTAAAAGATTTGACTATCACTTAAGCCTACTGTAATCCCCTAAACCCCTTGTAACTGCAAGGAAATGTGTAACAAAACCACTTCTGCAAATGCTTATTTTAACATGAAGTACCTAGAAGAATAAGCTTTTGTAATAATAGTTTTTTGAAGAAGAGTAGAGAAAGTCATGTGTATGTAACACAAGATTTCTTTGCAATTATGTCATTGTTTAAAATTTTATAGTCATTTTATAGGCCATTTTTCGAACATTTTAGGTAATCAAAAACTGGGCTTATAGCAAATTTGAACTTTTTGTTGATTACCTAAGAATGCAATGCATGGTAAATCTGAGGACAAATCCATATGTATTTAAATATTCACAAGAAATCTATATGGATATTAGTGCCAAAAAACAGTTTTGTACAAATTAACTATAAAATTCCAAAGATCATTCTCAGCATACAGACTTGTGTTAACCAATAAACGTCACAAACTTACAGGCGAGTATTTGGAGGAAATGAGCATTATATACTGCAAATTGAATTATAATGACCAGAATGATGTCTAAGGAGGAATGTATATTTAAAGTACTAAAAAGTATAAGCTTACAGTTGTTAGAGCATATTTTAAAGATTTTGACAACACAAATGCATGCATATTGTCGCAGTTCTCATGGCTCATGTTATCTTATTTACTGGGCGCCTCTTGTTTTATTATTTTAAATTTGGGTTCATTGTCCTCCGGCTAGCTATTATAACTCGAGCAAGTATATCTAAGCAGGGCATGTAAACGGAAAGGAGTTGTTGCTAAAAGATAACACTGATAAAAAAATTTGTTTCTACACTTTTATTGTCGTCACACTTAATTAATAATTCACATATTTAATCTTTATACACGCCTGACTGAAACTGTGATATTTACGAATGTAACTACAGTCGTTTAGTTGCCACGCACCAATTACTTTGTGTACTTTACATTTTTGTAACTAACTTTGCGACGTGTACCTCGCGAGAGATTCTTCAGGACTACGTGACGTGCACCTCATGAAAGACTCTTCAAGACTGTGCGACACTTGCTTATGGCTCGATAATCTATACTCCTTCACCTCAAATTGCCTAAACATTATAATAGAGCTGCTATTGGTTACCAAATCGCACCCACTTTAGCGTCTGTTTTGGTCAGCCAATCACTACTACTAACATTTATACTCTAGGGAAGGTATTCCCTCCATTTCTAAAAAAGGCACTCTACACTGACATCATTTGTTCATCTCTTCTTAGTGATAAACAACTCACCCCCTCAGTTTACTGTTACCCACTTCTATTGTCAGTTTCAGTGAGGCTGTGTAAACTTATTTCCTAACAATACTTATGGCTAACAAACATCTAAAATCCTGTACATACAATAATATTAATTTACACTACAATCACTCTGGCATTCACAGCATGTTATGATATAAAATATTGCCTCAATATTTTAGATATTTTTAGCACATATAAATTCAATATCTAGTAGTTAGTTCTGTCCCTGTTTCTTTTATAAATATTACATTGAATTGAATACAATAATACAATGGCTACAAAGTAATGTGAAGTTCATTTTTGGCCATCCCTAGTCGGTACATGTAACATGGACTTATTTGCATGCCAAATCTTCCATGAAAATTATGGTTAACAGAAAATAAAAATAGAAAAGTGACTAATAATGCCATGGAAATATAAAACAATTTAAATATCAAAAATCACCTATACAGCTGGTGGGTTTTACAGCTAGGAATTCATAATCAGAGTTTGTGTCATGTTAGTAGTGTCTATGAGGTGTCAATTAAAAGATATGTCATTATGATCCAAATCTTGCTAATCCAATTCTTGGCAAAGCAAAATATTATCTGTGCTGAAAATGCATGCTTTAATGCCTGAAGATTTTAGATTTTTCTTACAAAATGTCTCTTCTGTTTTAGCTTAATAAGACTGCCATAACTACACCAGAGTGCAGCCATGGGTAGCAGATTTGTCGTGCAGTTCATCATACGTAGCATGGGGAGTACACCACTGGCAATAAGACCTCTGGGCAGATTCAGAACTACATTTTGCTCTGTTCCACTGGCAGCAAATGTTCCTGCTTTGAAGAAACTACCACAAATCTCAAGATTCGCAACAGCTGTGATGCAAGAATCAGTGCACCAGTCTGATAAAGATGAAAAAGAAGATATCAGCAGCATCACAAATGGAGATCCAATGCTTGAAAGAAAGCTGAAAATTCTTCAGCTGGAAGTTGAATATCTTCGACAGAATGGCAACAGGGTTCCAGATGTGCTGAAACTTGAACACTGGAAATCATTACTAGAAATGGAAACTAGGTCAAGAAGAAAAAAGTATTTAAATTACGTTTTTGTGGTGGAAAAGAGGAGAGAGAGCGACAAAAGGAAAAAGGAAACTAAACGGCAGGAACGAGAGGAAAGAGTAGCAGCGTTAAAAAGTGAAATTGTTGAGGATGGTCAGATTAGATATGGATTAGGACGAAACAGCATTTTCATGCGAGTATATGATGCTACAATCACTGAATTTCACAACAATCGATTAATTCATGCAATGATGTTTGGTCAAAAAATAGTAGTTGATTGTAGTTATGACAGTTTTATGTCTATACGTGAGGCACAGAATTGTGCAAAGCAGCTAATGATGATGTTTGCTGACAATAGAGTTCATCCAGATCCATTTGATCTTCATCTTTGCAACATTTCTCGTGAAAGTGTGCTTATGAGAACTCTTGAGAAATTTATTCCAACACTTTATGAAAGCAGTTTTCCGTTAAATGTTACTGAGAAAAGCTATCTAGAAATGTTTGAAAGAGACAGATTGGTATATCTCACTCCACACTGCAAGAATGAGCTGAGGGATTATGATGATGATGCCATCTATATAATTGGAGCAATGGTGGATAAGATCAACAATGAGCCATTATCACTTGCAAAAGCAAAAAGGGATGATTTGAAAATGGCTAAGTTACCCTTGGATCAGCATTTAAGGTGGGGATCAGGGGCCTCTAAATCTTTAACGTTGAACCAAATGATAAACATAATGCTGGACATAAAACATACAAATGATTGGAACCAAGCGCTGAAACATGTTCCACGTAGGAAAATATTGGAAACTGGTAATGCATCTCATGTTCTGAAGAGAACAAGGCATGTATTCAGATAAATGTGCGAATAGCTCATAACAAATAGTTTATAAAAAATAATAACAGAAACTCTCCCAAAGGTGCATTGTATATTGTAAGACAAACCATCTAATGCAAAAAGTTAGCAAACGTTTTACTGTTTATTCTGTTAATCACATTTTATGAATTAAAATTGGTCATTATTCATTCTTGTCATGATAAATTTTCTAAGCACCTTATTATCCTTTATCTCAGAAATCATTTTTGAAGTCCTATGCAATCAGTTATAATGTAATAATATTGTCACATCCACTGATTCTTTCAGAAGCTGTAATCTATTCTTGCAGGTAGATTACCGTTTCATTGTTGCTTGTAATTATTATGCTTTTAAGAGGGTATTTTCAATGATGATCAATAAATGAAAAGGCAATGAATTATTATTCAGGATCACTTAATATTTCCTTCTGAGCTTTCAGAGTCTGTTAGGAAATAGAGTTTTCACTGTTTATAAATTACTTACACAGAATAATCTTAATAGAACAAAAAATAGTGAGCATATTGCAGTCATTCTGTTTTAATATGCAAACTTTAAACATAATAAAAAGGGAACTTTGTACACCATATCAGTTTATTTAAGAAAGGAAAAACAACCATTAAAGTATGTATTTGCATTTTGAGCTATTTTTGAATTACAGGTAGTTTTGCAAAACCTATCCAATCCTTAGAAAATAGAAGTTAAGATACCAAATTGAAAGTTTTCAGTGCATTGTATTATGAATAATTGGTAATTTAATTTTTATGCAAAGTTTGTCTGCATTCTCTATCATCTCGAAAAACACAATTTCTTGCTTTCTCCATTACTTACAGTAAGTAATAGTATTGCATTCAATGCAAAAATTCAATCAAGATTTCTCTGGAAATACACATTATTTTTTTCTCCTGGTTATACAAAGAACATGGAATTTCAAAGCTTTCACATAGTGACCAGCTTTTAAAAGCTTTTGACTTGCTTTAGCCTGTTGTATTCTTCTTGTGCCTACAATAAAGTTTGTGATAAAAGCATTTCTACAGATGTTTATCTCAGTTATCATGAAATAGATAGAAGACTCTGCTTTTGTAACAGTAGTTTGTAGGAGAGTGGGTACATAAAGTCTTGTGAAAGTAACATGTCAGATTTCTTTTTACTTTCTCTAGTATGTAAGTAGGGGAAGTATTGCATTGCACTCAAAAATTCAATACTGAGATTTCTCCGGAAATACATGTTTTGAGGCCTCCTGAATCCAAAAAAAGTATTTTTGGAAATATGTCCGTGTGTGTGTGTGTGTGAACAGCATAACTCAGAAACGAATAGTCAGATAAACACCAAACTTGGTATTTAGGTTCAGTATCTTCCAGAGATGTGACACGAAGGTTTTCAAGAAAATCCCCCCACCCCAGATTACCCTTTACATGGAACATTTTTCGAAAATTTTTATTTTCTCAAAAACGGCTCTAATGATTCTGATTAAAGTATTATATGTTTAAGGCATTTTTATGGCAAATAAAATGTATATCTTGAATTTTCTGGGAATGTCTCCAAAAGTATTCTTCATTGTGAACGACTTTTGCATAACTGGTAAACCATAAGAGAGAGACAAAATTTTACTACACAAAAGATGTAGATCGCGATAAAATACACAATTTATGGCATATTAGAAAATTCAAAGAAATAACAAGGAACATCTTGAAAATGGTTCACTTTACAAAAAAATGTTATGACATATATTGTGTGTTTTAACGAGATCTACATTTTTTATGTAGTAAAATTTTGTCTATCTCTTGCGGTTTACCAGTTTTGCAAAGGTCGTTCAAAATGAAGAGGACTTTTGGGGATATCCTCAGAAAATTCAAGATATACATTTTATTTGCCATAAAAATGTCTTTAACATATGATACTTCAATCAAAATCATTAAGAGCCGTTTTTGAGAAAATAAAAATTTTCGATAAATGTTCCATGTAAGGGGTGGTTTGGGGTGGGGTGATTTTCTTGAAAAATTTCATGTCGCATCCCTGGAACATATTGAACCTAAATACCAAGTTTGGTGTTTATCCAACTTTTCGTTTTTGAGTTATGCTGTTCACAGAAAGACAGACACACAAGACATACACACGGACAGGTTTCCAAAAATGCTTTATTTCTTTTATGTCCTGGACATGCAAAGAGAATGCAATGCGCCACATAGCAACCAGCTCTTAAAAGATTTGACTATCGCTTAAAGCCTACCATATTCCCCTTACACCTACAAGATGTGTCTGCAAATGTTTATCTCAATTAACATGAAATTAAATTAAATTGAGTTTTATTTATGGATGCTCTTTAACTACTGTGATTCTTAGCGTCCCATTCTATATTGGGCGTGAAAGACCGGTAATTTTGCTCAGAGGCTTCTTTATCAGGCTTGAGGTTCTTTTATGTGCCGGGACCACCGGCCTTACTTCCCTTCCTAAGGAAGCCATGCTAAGGCTTTTTACGCCCGAAAAAATCCATCGCCCTCTCCCGGCTTGAACCCGCGACCTTGGGAACTAGAGGCTAGCACGGTACCACTAGTCCACAGAGGACATTTTTTTGTAGATGGAGAATAAGCGTTTGTAAAAATAGTTTGTACAAGAGCAGAGAAAGTCATGTGAGTGTAACACATCAGATTGTTTTAAGTTGGTTTCATTTTATTTTCTCTACCACGTACATAGTAGGCAGAGAACGATTCGATATTGAAATTTTATCTGAAATACATGTTTTGAGGCCCCTGAATCCAAAAAAAACACATTTTTAGAAAAAGGACTGTGTGTGTCTGTGAACAACATAAACAAAAGTGAAAAGTTGGATAAATACTAAAGATGCTACACAATTTTTCGAGAAAATCCCCCCACCCCAAACTACCCTTTACATGGAACATATTTTTAAATATTTGATTTTCTAAAAACTGGCTCTAAGGATTTTGATTAAAATACCATATATTAAAGATACTTATATGACAAATAAAATGTTTATCTTGAATTATCTGGGAATAGCCTGTGAAGTCCTCTTCATTCGGAAGGAAATTTGTATAATCTTGTATAACTGGTAAATGTTAAGCAATAAATGAAAATGTACTACACAAAAAATGTAGACCTCTTTAAAACACACAATTTATTTCAAATAGCTTTTTTTTAGCATTAGCCATTTCTAAGATATCCTTTATTAAAGGTTTGAATTGTTCAATACTTGGCCATTCTTTTAAAGTTTTTTTTTTTTTTAGTTGTTTCTCGTGATGTTATGGAAAGATTATGGAAATTTAAGGGTAGCATGCAGTGTATAGTTCCAAAACATTTGAGTATCACTATTCTCTCTATATCTATAAGAAATGTGTAATGCAGCTATCTCTGGAAAAGTTTTACCGCATTAAAATGAAGTATATAGCAAAATAAACTTTCATAATAATTTGTATATCAACTAATAAGCGATAAGAGGGTAGAGAAAGTCATTTGAATGTAATACAACAGATTTTTCTACAGCTACCTTCAGTTTTACATTCCTCATAGCTAGAGCTTTATGATTTGTATTATCTTCAATACCACATTGCCAACATCCTGAAAATTATCTGATTATTTAATGTAAAATAATTGTATGTTAATAATGCTTTTTAAAATGCAGTATGCTGTAATGTATCAGCTGGAAGGACTAAGAATAGACTCATTTTAAGAGCATTTAGAAATCAGAAGAGTTACTATTATCAGTGCTGTGGATCTTTAATTATTTTGGAGTTATTAATGACCTATAAAACCAAGTTGCAACATTGCACAATGCACGTCATATGTTTGAAAGTTCAAATGCAACATACAGCTAAAATAACTTCGAGAAAGGATGTAAAGATTTCTAGGGCAGTTCAGAGATTTCAGAGCATTCAGTATAGTTGGCCGCATGTAGTGTCAAAAACTCCTTTGACATCAAGATAATGAGTAATAAGTATTGTTTGTTTTGTAAACAACCACCTGTGTATATGTGTGTGTGTGCGCGTGCATGCTTGCGTGCATGCACACCAAAACTCCTTCATTCTGACTAAATTTTTAATCACTGTGAAACCTAAGATATAGACTTCGGAAAAAATGTACAGCTTTTTAAAATAAACAAATTTTATTAAATCATTTTTTTCTAATTTCTTTTCTTTCATAGCTTTAACTATTTATGAGATATTTCCTGTTTGGAATTGTCTATTATTTTAAGCTACACACTTACACTAACAAGAAAAGTATTTGGGCTCGGACAAACATATTTGCACCACAATCCCATTTATCTGCAAACCTCTGCAGTCGTCCATTAGAGGCCTCTGAGTATGCCATGACGAATTTGACCTTTGCCTGCCATTATGCCAGTCGAGACCAGTAGAGACTGCAGTGTGTATGTGAAGTTATTTGTATAGTGAAGCGTCAGATGGGTTGGTGATTGGTAATCAACCCTGCTAATGTATTGTGATTGGTTGAGATGAAGTTACGACAAACTCTTCTTTGTGAAGATGGTATTGGTGTAGAAGATGAATCGTTCGTATGTTTTCTGGTATCTATTATAGTGCAAAAATATTATCACTGGTTAGAAACAGGTACTGTTGTAACACTAAAATACACTTATGATGCTAGTGATGATAATGACGAACACCTCACTGCAAGCAGTAGTGATACAGCAAGTTTGAGAAGAGGCAATGGAAGCAGTGAAAGTGAATTCCAACCTTCTCCTGACAAGAAGTTTAAAAGTCTAAAATGTCATCATGGTGTTTGATGACAACGCACTAGAGAACATACAATGATAATCACGTCAGAAGTTTCAACACATTATGACAAGCTCCTGAAAAGATGCCCTAATATTAAAAGTGTACTGGACTATGTAGCAAAGAAAAGAGAAGGCAATACAGTTTTCAAAGGAAATCATACACTGCAGTTCAATATCATCAAGCAGGGTGTAATGGCAAAGTTTGATGAAGCATGTGAATGCAGTTCTTCCATTCATTATTGGCATTAACAACATTGGACATTGGCCGTAGCCAGAAATCTTGGGTGTACAAACTTTACAGCATCATTGGGATTTATTACTAATTTGAAAAAGGAGTATTCAAAGAGCTCAAACATTGTTGCCAAAGTCAATGTGCATATCATGACAGAATACATCCAAATGGATTCTGTATGGAACTGTGATCAGAGTCCAGCTTGAGCTTTCTTCTGAATGAACACTATCCATGAAAGGGGAGAGAAACACTGTCTTGACATTGCAATCATTTAACAGTGCAACACAGGCTACGTATCGATGTTGCTATATCAGTGGATGGACGATTAGCAAACAAACTATATATGCTTACAAGAACCAAATGGAAAGTTTGGACCCCCTATGTCAAGGGAAATAGAAAAACTGTGTCCTCCAAATGTCTTCATAGATGCAAGTGTGAACAGGGAGATGACAAAAGAACATCTGAAGACTTTTTTTCTGTCAGTTTTGAATCCACATTTGTCGACAAAGTCTATAGTACTTTGTGACTCCTGGTCTGGACATAAGCATGAACAAATACTACTGGAAGAAAAGATGTAGATTTAAAAATCATTCCGTCTAAAACTACAAAATATGCACAACCTCTGGATGAGTATTTCTTCAGGCACTATAAAATACGTGCCAAGAGATAACAGACTTTCTTAAAGTATGTTCCAGTAACATGCAGCCAAAAGTGCATGACAGATTCTTTATCATGAAATTGCGTTCTATCATTTACAATCAGTTATCTGCAGAAGTATATACACCAATGCACCATTATTCATGACAGAAGCTAGGTACGATATTGGTGAACCTGTGGACAACTTCAAAAGTGTCATTGACATGGCTTTCAGCACTGATATTATTGAATGTGCAGTTATGACATGTGATCAATTTGCTTTTCTTCACTGTGCATTTTATAGTCATTCATATTGCTTTAAGCATTGTATTGAAAGTACTCACTTGCATTAATATTAAGATATCTTCATTGGGTTTGGCTTCTACAGTGACATCTAGAGTGCGTTTGCAGAGTTTTGCAGAAAAACGACACTCACCAGCACATTAAGAGGTACGTAATGGTCCTGTAACCAAAATTTCATACACATATGTTTGTTTGAATGTACATACTTTCCATGTAAGCTACACAGTTGGAATATCTGTTCTTTTTGTTTTATGTCATGCTATACAAAGAGTATTAAAAATTTCCAGTTCAGCACACAAAAAGCGATTGTTTTAAACATTTGATTGTAATACTAGTATTCTGTATGTTTCCATATAGCCACAACAAAATGAGATTTGAGACCATTTCATGTAATATTTATTATGATTACATAGAAGTAGGAAAACAAGCTTTTCTTACAAATAATTTGCAGAATGAAAGTAAATTATAATGGGTAGAGAAAGTTATGTGATTGTAACACATCAGATTTATAACATTAATTCCTGCCGAAAAAGACGAGTAAAAGAAATTTCCTACAGCCACCCTGGACTAACTAACAGAGCAGTTACAATGATAATTGTACATTTTTACTTTTTCTACTACGTAGGGGAACTATTGTTCCACCCAAAAATTCGATATCAAGCCTTCACCAGAAATACATGTTTCGAGGCCCTCTGAATAAAAAAAAATGATTTTTAGAAAAAGGTCTGTGTGTGTGTGTGTGTAAAAAAATAGTTTGTACAAGAGTAGAGAAGGTATTGGTAATCGTCCTTTCACACAGGTCGTGTGCAGGACAAGTAGAATCGGATCCACAAATTCAATGCCATAGCCAGGGTTTGAACCATGGATCTTGTGGTTTCCATCTGCTTGCTGTAACCAACTGAGCTACCACGCTAACATGGCATTAACCGACAACTCAAGTCAGTTTGGGAATTTAATATGCTGGCTTTTTGCAGAGACAGCTTAGTTAGTGTAATCAAAAGAAACTGGAAGATCCATGGTTAAAATCCCTGCAATGGCATTGAATTTTTCAACATGATGCTACCTTTCCAAGCTCTATCTGTATTAACAAGAAGTAGATAAAAATGTGCTGTGTTCCACCCGCATGACCTTCTGTACTCTTGTACAAACTAGTGCTTGCGTACGTGCGCGTGCGTGCGTGTGTGTGTGTGGAAAAAATAGTTTGTACAAGAGTAGAGAAGGTATTGGTAATCGTTCTTTCACAAGGTCGTGTGTAGGACAATTTTGGAAAAGTAGAATCGGATCGAAAAATTCAATGCCATAGCCAGGATTTGAACCATGGATCTTCTGATTTCCATTTGCTTGCTGTAACCAACTGAGCTACCACGCCACCATGGCGTTAACCGACAACCCAAGTCAGTTTGGGAATTTAATATGCTGGCATTTTGCCGTGACAGCTTAGTTACTGTAATCAAAAGAAACTGCAAGATCCATGGTTAAAATCCCTGCAATGGCATTGAATTTTTCAACATGATGCTACCTTTCCAAGCTCTATCTGTATTAACAAGAAGTAGATAAAAATGTGCTGTGTTACAACCGCATGACCTTATCTACTCTTGCACAAACTAGTGTGTGTGTGTGTGTATGTGTGAGTGCGTGCGTGCGTGTGTGTGTGTGTGGAAAAAATAGTTTGTACAAGATAAGAGAAGGTATTGGTAATCGTCCTTTCACACAGGTCGTGTGCAGGACAAGTAGAATCGGATCCACAAATTCAATGCCATAGCCAGGATTTGAACCATGGATCTTCTGGTTTCCATCCGCTTGCTGTAACCAACTGAGCTACCACGCCAACATGGCACTAACCGACAACCCAAGTCAGTTTGGGAATTTAATATGCTGGCTTTTTGCAGAGACAGCTTAGTGTAATCAAAAGAAACTGGAAGATCCATGGTTAAAATCCCTGCAATGGCATTGAATTTTTCAACATGATGCTACCTTTCCAAGCTCTATCTGTATTAACAAGAAGTAGATAAAAATGTGCTGTGTTACACCCGCATGACCTCATCTACTCTTGTACAAACTAGTGTGCGTGCGCGCGCGCGTGTGTGTGTGCGCGTGAGTGTATGTTTGTGTTTTTGGAAAAAAATAGTTTGTACAAGAGTAGAGAAGGTATTGGTAATCGTCCTTTCACACAGGTCGTGTGCAGGATAAGTAGAATCGGATCCAAATATTCAATGCCATAGCCAGGATTTGAACCATGGATCTTCTGGTTTCCATCTGCTTGCTGTAACCAACTGAGCTACCACGCCAACATGGCATAAACCGACAACCCAAGTCAGTTTGGGAATTTAATATGCTCGCTTTTTGCAGAGACAGCTTAGTTAGTGTAATCAAAAGAAACTGGAAGATCATTGGTTAAAATCCCTGCAATGGAATTGAATTTTTCAACATGATGCTACCTTTCCAAGCTCTATCTGTATTAACAAGAAGCAGATAAAAATGTGCTGTGTTACACCCGCATGACCTTATCTATTCTTGTACAAACTAGTGTGTGTGCGTGCGCGCGCGTGTGTGTGTGCGGTGTGTGGGTGGGTGTGTGTGTGAGTGCGTGCGTGAGTGCGTGTGTGTGTGTGTGGAAAAATAGTTTGTACAAGATAAGAGAAGGTATTGGTAATCGTCCTTTCACACAGGTCATGTGCAGGACAAGTAGAATCGGATCCACAAATTCAATGCCATAGCCAGGGTTTGAACCACAGATCTTCTGGTTTCCATCTGCCTGCTGTAACCAACTGAGCTACCACGCCGACATGGCATAAACCGACAACCCAAGTCAGTTTGGGAATTTAATATGCTCGCTTTTTGCAGAGACAGCTTAGTTAGTGTAATCAAAAGAAACTGGAAGATCATTGGTTAAAATCCCTGCAATGGAATTGAATTTTTCAACATGATTCTACCTTTCCAAGCTCTATCTGTATTAACAAGAAGCAGATAAAAAAATGTGCTGTGTTACACCCGCATGACCTTATCTACTCTTGTACAATCTAGTGTGTGTGCGTGCGCGCGCGCCTGTGTGTGTGCGTGTGCGTGCGCGTGCGGTGTGTGTGTGCGTGTGCGCGCGCGTGTGTGTATGTGTGTGTGTGGAAAAAAATAGTTTGTACAAGAGTAGAGAAGGTATTGGTAATCGTCCTTTCACACAGGTCGTGTGCAGGACAAGTAGAACCGGATCCAAAAATTCAATGCCATAGCCAGGATTTAAACCATGGAACTTCTGATTTCCATCTGCTTGCTGTAACCAACTGAGCTACCACGCCAACATGGCATTAATCGACAACTCAAGCCAGTTTGGGAATTTATTATGCTGGCTTTTTGCAGAGACAGCTTAGTTAGTGTAATCAAAAGAAACTAGAAGATCCATGGTTAAAATCCCTGCAATGGCATTGAATTTTTCAACATGATGCTACCTTTCCAAGCTCTATCTGTATTAACAAGAAGTAGATAAAATGTGCTGTGTTACACCCGCATGACCTTATCTATTCTTGTACAAACTAGTGTGTGTGCGTGCGCGCGCGCGCGTGTGTGTGTGCGGTGTGTGGGTGGGTGGGTGTGTGTGTGTGAGTGCGTGTGTGTGTGTGGAAAAATAGTTTGTACAAGATAAGAGAAGATATTGGTAATCGTCCTTTCACACAGGTCGTGTGCAGGACAAGTAGAATCGGATCCACAAATTCAATGCCATAGCCAGGGTTTGAACCACAGATCTTCTGGTTTCCATCTGCTTGCTGTAACCAACTGAGCTACCATGCCAACATGGCATTAACCGACAATTCAAGTCAGTTTGGGAATTTAATATGCTGGCTTTTTGCAGAGAGAGCTTAGTTAGTGTAATTAAAAGAAACTGGAAGATCCATGGTTAAAATCCCTGCAATGGCATTGAATTTTTCAACATGATGCTACCTTTCCAAGCTCTATCTGTATTAACAAGAAGTAGATAAAAAATTTGCTGTGTTACACCCGCATGACCTTATCTACTCTTGTACAAACTAGTGTGTGTGCGTGCGCGCGCGCTTGTGTGTGTGGGTGTGTGTGTGCGCGTGCGTGTGTGTGTTTGGTTTTTGGAAACAAATAGTTTGTACAAGGGTAGAGAAGGTATTGGTAATCGTCCTTTCATACAGGTCGTGTGCAGGATAAGTAGAATCGGATCCAAAAATTCAATGCCATAGCCAGGATTTGAACCATGGATCTTCTGGTTTCCATCTGCTTGCTGTAACCTACTGAGCTACCACGCCAACATGGCATTAACCGACAACCCAAGTCAGTTTGGGAATTTAATATACTGGCTTTTTGCAGAGACAGCTTAGTTAGTGTATCCAAAAGAGACTGGAAGATCCATGGTTAAAATCCCTGCAATGGCATTGAATCTTTCAACATGATGCTACCTTTCAAAGCTCTATCTGTATTAACAAGAAGTAGATAAAAAAATGTGCTGTGTTACACACGCATGACCTTATCTACTCTTGTACAAACTAGTGTGTGTGCGTGCGCACGCGCGCGTGTGTGTGTGTTTGGTTTTTGGAAACAAATAGTTTGTACAAGAGTAGAGAAGGTATTGGTAATCGTCCTTTCACACAGGTCGAGTGCAGGATAAGTAGAATCGGATCCAAATATTCAATGCCATAGCCAGGATTTGAAACATGGTTCTTCTGGTTTCCATCTGCTTGCTGTAACCAAATGAGCTACCACGCCAACATGGCATAAACCGACAACCCAAGTCAGTTTGGGAATTTAATATGCTGGCTTTTTGCAGAGAGAGCTTAGTTAGTGTAATCAAAAGAAACTGGAAGATCCATGGTTAAAATCCCTGCAATGGCATTGAATTTTTCAACATGATGCTACCTTTCCAAGCTCTATCTGTATTAACAAGAAGTAGATAGAAAATGTGCTGTGTTACACCCGCATGACCTTATCTACTCTTGTACAAACTAGTGTGTGTGCGTGCGCGCGCGCGCGTGTGCTCGTGTGCGTGCGGTGTGTGTGTGCATGTGCGTGTGCGCGTGCGTGTGTGCGTGTGGAAAAACATAGTTTGTACAAGAGTAGAGAAGGTATTGGTAATCGTCCTTTCACATAGGTGTGTGCAAGACAAGCAGAATCGGATCCAAAAATTCAATGCCATAGCCAGGATTTGAACCATGGATCTTCTGGTTTCCATCTGCTTGCTGTAACCAACTGAGCTACCACGCCAACATGGCATAAACCGACAACCCAAGTCAGTTTGGGAATTTAATATGCTGGCTTTTTGCAGAGACAGCTTAGTTAGTGTAATCAAAAGAAACTGGAATATCATTGGTTAAAATCACTGCAATGGCATTGAATTTTTCAACATGATGCTACCTTTCCAAGCTCTATCTGTATTAACAAGAAGTAGATAAAAATGTGCTGTGTTACACCCGCATGACCTTATCTACTCTTGTACAATCTAGTGTGTGTGCGTGCGCGCGCGCCTGTGTGTACGTGCGCGTGCGGTGTGTGTGTGCGTGTGCATGTGCGGGTGCGCGCGTGTGTGTGTATGTGTGTGTGTGGAAAAAAATAGTTTGTACAAGAGTAGAGAAGGTATTGGTAATCGTCCTTTCACACAGGTCGTGTGCAGGACAAGTAGAATCGGATCCAAAAATTCAATGCCATAGCCAGGATTTAAACCATGGAACTTCTGATTTCCATCTTCTTATTGTAACCAACTGAGCTACCACGCCAACATGGCATTAACCGACAACTCAAACCATTTTGGGAATTTAATATGCTGGCTTTTTGCAGAGACAGCTTAGTTAGTGTAATCAAAAGAAACTGGAAGATCCATGGTTAAAATCCCTGCAATGGCATTGAATTTTTCAACATGATGCTACCTTTCCAAGCTCTATCTGTATTAACAAGAAGTAGATAAAAATGTGCTGTGTTACACCCGCATGACCTTATTTATTCTTGTACAAACTAGTGTGTGTGCGTGCGCGCGCGTGTGTGAGTGTGCGTGTGTGTGCGGTGTGTGTGTGGGTGTGTGTGTGAGTGCGTGCGTGCGCGTGTGTGTGTGTGGAAAAAATAGTTTGTACAAGATAAGAGAAGGTATTGGTAATCGTCCTTTCACACAGGTCGTGTGCAGGACAAGTAGAATCGGATCCACAAATTCAATGCCATAGCCAGGGTTTGAACCATGGATCTTGTGGTTTCCATCTGCTTGCTGTAACCAACTGAGCTACCACGCTCACATGGCATTAACCGACAACTCAAGTCAGTTTGGGAATTTAATATGCTGGCTTTTTGCAGAGACAGCTTAGTTAGTGTAATCAAAAGAAACTGGAAGATCCATGGTTAAAATCCCTGCAATGGCATTGAATTTTTCAACATGATGCTACCTTTCCAAGCTCTATCTGTATTAACAAGAAGTAGATAAAAAATTTGCTGTGTTACACCCGCATGACCTTTTCTACTCTTGTACAAACTAGTGTGTGTGCGTGCGCGCGCGCGTGTGTGTGTGTGCGCGTGCGTGTGTGTGTTTGTGTTTTTGGAAACAAATAGGTTGTACAAGAGTAGAGAAGGTATTGGTAATCGTACTTTCACACAGGTCGTGTGCAGGATAAGTAGATTCGGATCCAAAAATTCAATGCCATAGCCAGGATTTGAACCATGGATCTTCTGGTTTCCATCTGCTTGCTGTAACCTACTGAGCTACCACGCCAACATGGCATTCACCGACAACCCAAGTCAGTTTGGGAATTTAATATGCTGGCTTTTTGCAGAGACAGCTTAGTTAGTGTAATCAAAAGAAACTGGAAGATCCATGGTTAAAATCCCTGCAATGGCATTGAATTTTTGAACATGATGCTACCTTTCAAAGCTCTATCTGTATTAACAAGAATTAGATATAAAATGTGCTGTGTTACACCCGCATGACCTTATCTACTCGTGTACAAACTAGTGTGTGTGCGTGCGCGCGCGTGTGTGTGTGTGAGTGCGTGCGTGTGTGTGGAAAAAATAGTTTGTACAAGATAATAGAAGGTATTGGTAATCGTCCTTTCACACAGGTCGTGTGCAGGACAAGTAGAATCGGATCCACAAATTCAATGCCATAGCCAGGATTTGAACCATGGATCTTCTGGTTTCCATCCGCTTGCTGTAACCAACTGAGCTACCACGCCAACATTGCAGTAACCGACAACCCAAGTCAGTTTGGGAATTTAATATGCTGGCTTTTTGCAGAGACAGCTTAGTTAGTGTAATCAAAAGAAACTGGAAGATCCATGGTTAAAATCCCTGCAATGGCATTGAATTTTTCAACATGATGTTACCTTTCCAAGCTCTATCTGAATTAACAAGAAGTAGATAAAAAATGTGCTGTGTTACACCCGCATGACCTTATCTACTCTTGTACAAACTAGTGTGTGTGCGTGCGCGCACGCGCGTGTGTGTGGGTGTGTGTGTGCGCGTGCGTGTGTGTTTGTGTTTTTGGAAAAAAATTGATTGTACAGGAGTAGAGAAGGTATTGTTAATCGTCCTTTCACACAGTTCGTGTGCAGGATAAGTAGAATCGGATCCAAATATTCAATGCCATAGCCAGGATTTGAACCATGGATTTTCTGGTTTCCATCTGCTTGCTGTAACCAACTGAGCTACCACGCCAACATGGCATAAACCGACAACCCAAGTCAGTTTGGGAATTTAATATGCTGGCTTTTTGCAGAGACAGCTTAGTTAGTGTAATCAAAAGAAACTGGAAGATCCATGGTTAAAATCCCTGCAATGGCATTGAATTTTTCAACATGATGCTACCTTTCCAAGCTCTATCTGTATTAAGAAGAAGTAGATAAAAATGTGCTGTGTTACACCCACATGACCTTATCTACTCTTGTACAAACTAGTGTGTGTGCGTGCGCGCGCGCGCGTGTGTGTGTGGGTGTGTGTGCGCGTGTGTGTGTGTTTGTGTTTTTGGAAAAAAATAGATTGTACAAGAGTAGAGAAGGTATTGTTAATGGTCCTTTCACACAGGTCGTGTGCAGGATAAGTAGAATCGGATCCAAATATTCAATGCCATAGCCAGGATTTGAACCATTGATCTTCTGGTTTCCATCTGCTTGCTGTAACCAACTGAGCTACCACGCCAACATGGCATAAACCGAAAAACCAAGTCAGTTTGGGAATTTAATATGCTGGCTTTTTGCAGAGACAGCTTAGTTAGTGTAATAAAAAGAAACTGGAAGATCATTGGTTAAAATCACTGCAATGGCATTGAATTTTTGAACATGATGCTACCTTTCCAAGCTCTATCTGTATTAACAAGAAGTAGATAAAAAAGGGCTGTGTTACACCCGCATGACCTATCTACTCTTGTACAATCTAGTGTGTGTGCGTGCGCGCGCGCCTGTGTGTGCGTGCGCGTGCGGTGTGTGTGTGCGTGTGCATGTGCGGGTGCGCGCGTGTGTGTATGTGTGTGTGTGGAAAAAAATAGTTTGTACAAGATAAGAGAAGGTATTGGTAATCGTCCTTTCACACAGGTCGTGTGCAGGACAAGTAGAATCGGATCCACAAATTCAATGCCATAGCCAGGGTTAGAATCATGGATCTTGTGGTTTCCATCTGCTTGCTGTAACCAACTGAGCTACCACGCCAACATGGCATTAACCGACAACTCAAGTCAGTTTGGGAATTTAATATGCTGGCTTTTTGCAGAGACAGCTTAGTTAGTGTAATCAAAAGAAACTGGAAGATCCATGGTTAAAATCCCTGCAATGGCATTGAATTTTTCAACATGATGCTACCTTTCCAAGCTCTATCTGTATTAACAAGAAGTAGATAAAAATTTGCTGTGTTACACCCGCATGACCTTATCTACTCTTGTACAAACTAGTGTGTGTGTGCGTGCGCGCGCGCGTGTGTGTGTGGGTGTGTGTGTGCGCGTGCGTGTGTGTGTTTGTGTTTTTGGAAACAAATAGTTTGTACAAGAGTAGAGAAGGTATTGGTAATCGTACTTTCACACAGGTCGTGTGCAGGATAAGTAGATTCGGATCCAAAAATTCAATGCCATAGCCAGGATTTGAACCATGGATCTTCTGGTTTCCATCTGCTTGCTGTAACCTACTGAGCTACCACGCAAACATGGCATTCACCGACAACCCAAGTCAGTTTGGGAATTTAATATGCTGGCTTTTTGCAGAGATATCTTAGTTAGTGTAATCAAAAGAAACTGGAAGATCCATGGTTAAAATCCCTGCAATGGCATTGAATTTTTCAACATGATGCTACCTTTCCAAGCTCTATCTGTATTAACAAGAAGTAGATCAAAAATGTGCTGTGTTACACATGCATGAACTTATCTACTCTTGTACAAACTAGTGTGTGTGCGTGTGTGTGTGTGCGTGCGTGTGTCTACGTGTGCGTCGTGCGCGTGCGCGTTCGTGTGTGTGTGTGTGTTTGGAAAAAAATAGTATCTACAAGAGTAGAGAAGGTATTGGTAATCGTCCTTTCACACAGGTCAGTGCAGGATAAGTAGAATCGGATCCAAATATTCAATGCCATAGCCAGGATTTGAACCATGGATCTTCTGGTTTCCATCCGCTTGCTGTAACCAACTGAGCTACCACGCCAACATTGCAGTAACCGACAACCCAATTCAGTTTGGGAATTTAATATGCTGGCTTTTTGCAGAGACAGCTTAGTTAGTGTAATCAAAAGAAACTGGAAGATCCATGGTTAAAATCCCTGCAATGGCATTGAATTTTTCAACATGATGTTACCTTTCCAAGCTCTATCTGAATTAACAAGAAGTAGATAAAAAATGTGCTGTGTTACACCCGCATGACCTTATCTACTCTTGTACAAACTAGTGTGTGTGCGTGCGCGCACGCGCGTGTGTGTGGGTGTGTGTGTGCGCGTGCGTGTGTGTTTGTGTTTTTGGAAAAAAATTGATTGTACAGGAGTAGAGAAGGTATTGTTAATCGTCCTTTCACACAGTTCGTGTGCAGGATAAGTAGAATCGGATCCAAATATTCAATGCCATAGCCAGGATTTGAACCATGGATTTTCTGGTTTCCATCTGCTTGCTGTAACCAACTGAGCTACCACGCCAACATGGCATAAACCGACAACCCAAGTCAGTTTGGGAATTTAATATGCTGGCTTTTTGCAGAGACAGCTTAGTTAGTGTAATCAAAAGAAACTGGAAGATCATTGGTTAAAATCACTGCAATGGCATTGAATTTTTCAACATGATGCTACCTTTCCAAGCTCTATCTGTATTAACAAGAAGTAGATAAAAAATGTGCTGTGTTACACCCGCATGACCTTATCTACTCTTGTACAATCTAGTGTGTGTGCGTGCGCGTGCGGTGTGTGTGTGCGTGTGCATGTGCGGGTGCGCGCGTGTGTGTGTATGTGCGTGTGTGGAAAAAAATAGTTTGTACAAGAGTAGAGAAGGTATTGGTAATCGTCCTTTCACACAGGTCGTGTGCAGGACAAGTAGAATCGGATCCAAAAATTCAATGCCATAGCCAGGATTTAAACCATGGAACTTCTGATTTCCATCTTCTTATTGTAACCAACTGAGCTACCACGCCAACATGACATTAACCGACAACTCAAACCATTTTGGGAATTTAATATGCTGGCTTTTTGCAGAGACTGCTTAGTTAGTGTAATCAAAAGAAACTGGAAGATCCATGGTTAAAATCCCTGCAATGGCATTGAATTTTTCAACATGATGCTACCTTTCCAAGCTCTATCTGTATTAACAAGAAGTAGATAAAAATGTGCTGTGTTACACCCGCATGACCTTATTTATTCTTGTACAAACTAGTGTGTGTGCGTGCGCGCGCGTGTGTGAGTGTGCGTGTGTGTGCGGTGTGTGGGTGGGTGTGTGTGTGTGAGTGCGTGCGTGCGTGCGTGTTTGTGTGTGTGGAAAAAATAGTTTGTACAAGATAAGAGAAGGTATTGGTAATCGTCCTATCACACAGGTCGTGTGCAGGACAAGTAGAATCGGATCCACAAATTCAATGCCATAGCCAGGGTTTGAACCATGGATCTTGTGGTTTCCATCTGCTTGCTGTAACCAACTGAGCTACCCTGCCAACATGGCATTAACCGACAACTCAAGTCAGTTTGGGAATTTAATATGCTGGCTTTTTGCAGAGACAGCTTAGTTAGTGTAATCAAAAGAAACTGGAAGATCCATGGTTAAAATCCCTGCAATGGCATTGAATTTTTCAACATGATGCTACCTTTCCAAGCTCTATCTGTATTAACAAGAAGTAGATAAAAAATTTGCTGTGTTACACCCGCATGACCTTATCTACTCTTGTACAAACTAGTGTGTGTGCGTGTGTGTGTGCGTGCGTGCGTGTGTGTGTGTACGTGTGCGTCGTGCGCGTTCGCGTTCGAGTGTGTGTGTGTTTGGAAAAAAATAGTATGTACAAGAGTAGAGAAGGTATTGGTAATCGTCCTTTCACACAGGTCAGTGCAGGATAAGTAGAATCGGATCCAAATATTCAATGCCATAGCCAGGATTTGAACCATGGTTCTTCTGGTTTCCATCTGCTTGCTGTAACCAACTGAGCTACCACGCCAACATTGCAGTAACCGACAACCCAAGTCAGTTTGGGAATTTAATATGCTGGCTTTTTGCAGTGACAGCTTAGTTAGTGTAATCAAAAGAAACTGGAAGATCAATGGTTAAAATCCCTGCAATGGAATTGAATTTTTCAACATGATGCTACCTTTCCAAGCTCTATCTGAATTAACAAGAAGTAGAAAAAATGTGCTGTGTTACACCCGCATGACCTTATCTACTCTTGTACAAACTAGTGTGTGTGCGTGCGCGCGCGCGTGTGTGTGGGTGTGTGTGTGCGCGTGCGTGTGTGTTTGTGTTGTTGGAAAAAAATAGATTGTACAAGAGTAGAGAAGGTATTGTTAATCGTCCTTTCACACAGGTCGTGTGCAGGATAAGTAGAATCGGATCCAAAAATTCAATGCCATAGCCACGATTTGAACCATGGATCTTCTGTTTTCCATCTGCTTGCTGTAACCAACTGAGCTACCACGCCAACATGGCATAAACCGACAACTCAAACCAGTTTGGGAATTTAATATGCTGGCTTTTTGCAGAGACAGCTTAGTATAATCAAAAGAAACTGGAAGATCCATGGTTAAAATCCCTGCAATGGCATTGAATTTTTCAACATGATGCTACCTTTCCAAGCTCTATCTGTATTAACAAGAAGTAGATAAAAATGTGCTGTGTTACACCCGCATGACCTTATCTATTCTTGTACAAACTAGTGTGTGTGCGTGCGCGTGCGGTGTGTGTGTGCGTGTGCATGTGCGTGTGCGCGCGCGTGTGTGTGTATGTGTGTGTGTGGAAAAAAATAGTTTGTACAAGAGTAGAGAAGGTATTGGTAATCGTCCTTTCACACAGATCGTGTGCAGGACAAGTAGAATCGGATCCAAAAATTCAATGCCATAGCCAGGATTTAAACCATGGAACTTCTGATTTCCATCTTCTTGCTGTAACCAACTGAGCTACCACGCCAACATGGCATTAACCGACAACTCAAACCAGTTTGGGAATTTAATATGCTGGCTTTTTGCAGAGAGAGCTTAGTTAGTGTAATCAAAAGGAACTGGAAGATCCATGGTTAAAATCCCTGCAATGGCATTGAATTTTTCAACATGATGCTACCTTTCCAAGCTCTATCTGTATTAACAAGAAGTAGATAAAAATGTGCTGTGTTACACCCGCATGACCTTATCTATTCTTGTACAAACTAGTATGTGTGCGTGCGCGCGCGTGTGTGAGTGTGCGTGTGTGTGCGGTGTGTGTGTGGGTGTGTGTGTGTGAGTGCGTGTGTGCGTGCGTGCGTGTGTGTGTGCGTGGAAAAAATAGTTTGTACAAGATAAGAGAAGGTATTGGTAATCGTCCTTACACACAGGTCGTGTGCAGGACAAGTAGAATCGGATCCACAAATTCAATGCCATAGCCAGGGTTTGAACCATGGATCTTGTGGTTTCCATCTGCTTGCTGTAACCAACTGAGCTACCACGCTAACATGGCATTAACCGACAACTCAAGTCAGTTTGGGAATTTAATATGCTGGCTTTTTGCAGAGACAGCTTAGTTAGTGTAATCAAAAGATACTGGAAGATCCATGGTTAAAATCCCTGCAATGGCATTGAATTTTTCAACATGATGCTACCTTTCCAAGCTCTATCTGTATTAACAAGAAGTAGATAAAAAATTTGCTGTATTACACCCGCATGACCTTATCTACTCTTGTACAAACTAGTGTGTGTGCGTGCGCGAGCGCGTGTGTGTGTGGGTGTGTGTGTGCGCGTGCGTGTGTGTGTTTGTGTTTTTGGAAACAAATAGGTTGTACAAGAGTAGAGAAGGTATTGGTAATCGTACTTTCACACAGGTCGTGTGCAGGATAAGTAGATTCGGATCCAAAAATTCAATGCCATAGCCAGGATTTGAACCATGGATCTTCTGGTTTCCATCTGCTTGCTGTAACCTACTGAGCTACCACGCCAACATGGCATTCACCGACAACCCAAGTCAGTTTGGGAATTTAATATGCTGGCTTTTTGCAGAGACAGCTTAGTTGGTGTAATCAAAAAAACTGGAAGATGCATGGTTAAAATCCCTGCAATGGCATTGAATTTTTCAACATGATGCTACCTTTCCAAGCTCTATCTGTATTAACAAGAAGTAGATAAAAAAATGTACTGTGTTACACATGCATGACCTTATCTACTCTTGTACAAACTAGTGTGTGTGCGTGTGTGTGTGCGTGCGTGCGTGTGTGTGTACGTGTGCATCGTGCGCGTGCGCGTTCGTGTGTGTGTGTGTTTGGAAAAAAATAGTATGTACAAGAGTAGAGAAGGTATTGGTAATCGTCTTTTCACACAGGTCGAGTGCAGGATAAGTAGAATCGGATCCAAATATTCAATGCCATAGCCAGGATTTGAACCATGGTTCTTCTGGTTTCCATCTGCTTGCTGTAACCAACTGAGCTACCACGACAACATGGCATAAACCGACAACCCAAGTCAGTTTGGGAATTTAATATGCTGGCTTTTTGCTGAGAGAGCTTAGTTAGTGTAATCAAAAGAAACTGGAAGATCCATGGTTAAAATCCCTGCAATGGCATTGAATTTTTCAACATGATGCTACCTTTCCAAGCTCTATCTGTATTAACAAGAAGTAGATAAAAAATGTGCTGTGTTACACCCGCATGACCTTATCTACTCTTTTACAAACTAGTGTGTGTGCGTGCGCGGGCGCGTGTGTGTGCGCGTGTGTGCGTTCGCGTGCGCGTGCGGTGTGTGTGTGCGTGTGCATGTGCGTGTGTGCGCGCGCGTGTGTGTGTATCTGTGTGTGTGTGTGGAAAAACATAGTTTGTACAAGAGTTGAGAAGAGTAGGATATATAGGAGAGAGCTGGGCCACTTTTTTGCGTTTATATGGGATAGGATAGGGAAAACGAGGGTAGATGCGACGGTTCAAGGAGGAAAATGCGTTTATATGGGAGAGAGAGGGAATACCAGAGCTGATGCTAGGCTAGTCAGATGCTAAAGGAGGGAGGGATATGCTTTATACGAGAGAGATAGGGAATACAAGGAAAGATGTTATGCTAAACAGGACTTGAAGGGTAGAATATGAGCGATATAGCGAACCGAGGAGAGGTATTAGGCTAGGAGTTTTGAATGATAGAGTAGGCTTTTATATGCGAGAGATAGGGAATACGAGGGTCGATGCTAGGCTAGACGGGTTGAAGGAAGGAATGCATCTTATATATGAGAGAGGTAGGGGAATATGAGGAGAAGTGCTAGGCTAGTCAGGAAGGTCTGAATGACAGAGTATGCGTTTATATGGGAAAAGATAGGGGAAACGGAGAGATCCTATGCTAGAATAGACAGATGTTGAAGGTAGAATGTGTTTTATATATGTTAGATAGGAAACCAAGGAGATACTCTGCTAGACAGGGGGCAGTAGGGGGAATACGCTTTATGAGAGTCATAGGTAAACGAGAGAGACGTTAGGCTAGACAGAGCTAGAGGAGTAGAGTATGGTTTATATGAGAGGTATAGGAACAGGAGGAGAGGTGTTAGGCTAGACAGATACTAAAGGAGTAGCAATATGGGTTTATATACAGGAGAGATAGGGAATAGGAGGTGCTAGACTTGAAAGCGACTTTAAGCGAGAACTTCATGAAAATATGTTTCATGTCAATGTTCTAGACATGCCCATCACGTAACCTATTCAGGGAAAAAGGTGGCCCACAAAGGGAAAAAGTTGACTAGCAAAGGGAAAACGTGACCAGCAAAGGGAAAAAGGTGACCAGTAAAGGGAAAATGTAACCAGCAAAGGGAAAAAGGTGACCAGTAAAGGGGAAAAGGTGACCAGCAAAGGGAAAAATGTGACCAGCAAAGGGAAAAAGGTGAGCCATAAAGGGAAAAAGGTGACCTGCAACGGGAAAAGCTAACCACTAACACTAACAGCAAGTAATTCAGCTAGTATTGCAAGAGGCTGACTGGTTCATAGCAGTGTATGATTTCACAGGTAATTCAGCTAGTATCGTATGTATTTAGGCTAATTCGTCTAGTAACACAGGATAGATTCCAGATGCTAACTGCATCATGGCTCTGCATGATTTCACAGGTAATTCAGCTAGTATCGTAGGTATTTAGGCTAATTCAGCTAGTATCACAAGAGGATAGATTCTAGGGTTGGGTATAGCTTAGTGTCGTATTTCACAGGTAATTCAGAGAGTATCGTAGGTATTTAGGTTAATTCAAGTATCACAGACGTTTAGAGTAATTCAGCTAGCATTACAGGAGGGTAGGTTCCAGGGGTTGGTTATAACATAGCTTCGTATTTCACAGATAGTTCAGGTAATATCGTAAGTATTTGAGGTAATCGACATAGCTTCACAGATATTACTGATAATTTCGATCAGAGATTTGTATCACAGCTATTTAAGGTAAATGCAGGTGATTCAGGTTGTATCAATGGTATTTGAGTCATTTTAACAGGTAATTCATCTAGTATCATTGGTATTTAAGGCAAACCAGATAGTATCACAGGTGCTCGTGCTAATTTAGAGCAGGAATTCGTATCAGAGCTAGTTAAGGTAATTTCACATGATTCGGGTAGTATCACAAGTATTTAAGTCATTTTCACAGGCAATTCAGCTAGTATCGTGAGCATTTAAGCTAATTCAGCTAGTATCACAGGAGGCTAGATTCCAGAGGCTAACTGCATCATAGCTATGCATGATTTCACAGCTAATTCAGCTAGTATCGTAGGTATTTAGGCTAATTCAGCTAGTATCACAGGAGGCTAGATTCCAGGGTTGGGTATAGCATAGTTTCATATTTCACAGGTAATTCAGAGGGTATCGTAGGTATTTAGGATAATTCAAGTAACATAGGTGTTTAGAGTAATTAAGCAAGCATTACAGGAGGGTAGGTTCCAGGGGTTGGTTATAACGTAGTTTCGTATTTTACAGATAGTTCAGGTAATATCGTAAGTATTTAGGTAATCAGCATAGTTTCACAGATGCTCGTAATAATTTCGATCAGAGATTTGTATCACAGCTATTTAAGGTAAATGCAGGTATTCAGGTTGTATCAATGGTATTTGTGTCATTTTAACAGGTAATTCAGATAGTGTCTAGGTATTTGGACGATTCAAGCATCATAGGTGTTTAGAGTAACTCAGCTAGTATAACAGGAGGCTAGATTCAATGATCAGGGTTTCGTATCAGAGCTAGTTAAGGTAATTTCACATGATTCGGGTAGTATCATAGGTATTTAAGTCATTTTAACGGGCAATTCAACTAGTATCACAGGTACTCATGGTAATATAGAGAGTAATTAAATTATAAAACATTTCTCATCCAACGTTACAGCACTTTATATACTTTTTTCTAAATCTTACAAACTTATTATATGTTAAACAGTTATTGTACGATGAGGAGAGGGATAAACTGCATATTGGTTCACAAATTGAAAAGCTTTACGTCAACATACCTTTATTTTAGTTCGTTGTAGATGTCTCTCCCCTTTTATCTAGGCTTGAGACTAGCACTAGGATTGCTCCTAATGGCAGGGTTACCACCTTCCCTTCCATCTTCTTCTTTCTTCATCAGGCGTCAGCTATCTGCATATACAGCATACAGATAACCTTCTTTTTAAGATTGTAGACTCACGAGAAAATCTTTATCTTTAACTTACATTCTTTTAAGCACTGTTTGTAATGGCGTAATGTCCATACGCATATGTCGTTATCCCGTCCTCAGCAATAATTCTTTTATCATCAAACGGAGTCAATGCAATTTTATTCACTTGCACTGTAGCAAGAGCATGCTTTCGTGATAGGATCAGATTCATACGTGTTCTGATGATTTCACTGGTTTTAAGACAGTCTGTATAGCTGTCAAACGAAATGTACTGCTTAATAGCGCTACGTTTTATACCTTTAATCTTTTTTATCATTGACCCTTGAATATCTAAGGCATACATCTTAGGACGTAGTCCAACAAAGCGTAGGATGATTTTGCTATTAGCCTCATCTTTAAATTTTCCCAATACCTTCTTGTTCTGAGTAGAGTAACATATATGGTTGGCAGGGTAATCAGCTGTATCGAGATGCTCAAGAAAACGTAGCTTGTCCTGGTACACATCTTCAGTTGTTACACGATGAATGAACGAATCAGTGTCCATATACATAAGCTTCAGGTTTTCAGCTCCATAATAAGGCAACAAAACGTCGTAATGATAGTTATACATTAATGTCTTGGAGATGTCCAACACACTCATACCAATGTATATAGCCTTGTTGAATACAATCTGACGAGAGGCCATATGTACAGCAGCTAGATTATCAGCATATATCGTCCTGTCGATAAACGTAGGCTTAGCGATCAGCTTCTCTAGAGTTTTTTCATTGGTCACCAGTCGTATATCCATACGGTTACGCAGGTTCTCCATAGTTTTTCCAAACATAGCGTTGTTAAAGAGTTTGTAGAGATCCTTCTCGAAATCATTTGCAGCTTGTTGTCTTGGCCTGTTGTTAAATTTCACATAAGGTTTCAACCACTGAGACTGTAGGAATTGTAGCACACGATGGATTTTTGTTAGTCGTAGTCCATGACTAAGAGCTTGCTTCAAAGCCATGTAATGCACTACATACTTCTTTCGAGGTCCAAGATGAGGTATCAGTTTCTTTGTAGATGATTCCAATGGTTTCATACACTCTGGCAGGAAAGGCAAATCGTTGTGTAGATCGTGAAGTTCAGCAGGATACTCGATGTCGACTTCTAATATGTACCCATGAGGATCATCTTCTTGGAGTGTTTCTAAGTTGATTTCTTCAGGTGACACCCACTGAAATCCACCAAAAGGAAGGGCGTGACACATTGCCCACCCATATTGGTTATTAGCGTCCTCGTATGTGATAAATTGGGTTGGTCTCGACGGATCAAACTTATCCATATAAGTGTTATTAGCCTCAGCATACCGATGGGAAACTTGGCATAAACCTCCTCTTATACCTGATTCCACCATGAGTAGTTGATCATAATCTTGTAACAGCTCCAGCTTAATTCCCGTATACAGTAACATGGCGTCCCATGTAAGTCCTGGAGAGGTAAAATAATGGGCAGGATCAACTTTATGTGTTTTGAGGGTTTGCTCTCTGAACGTCTCAAAGACATCAGCTAGGAGAAGTACATCCGAAGTTAAGTAGAGATCGCTGTACTCTCCCAGGTTTCTCACATTAAACAGCTCCCATACATTTCTAGCATGATCATAGTCAGTATCAGTAATTTCTTCTTCATTTAATCTATTGTAGAAGGAGTCCTTAGGAGGCAAGCAGGTCTCGTTCAGGGCATCCCATGACGTAACAAAATCATATGGAAATACACCCTTACGGGTCATCAACTTCAATTTGTCTTCTCCAAAGTACTTTAGCGTTTCAGGATACGAGGTTAGATTTTTTACCAACTTATCCAAGCTTGTACTGAGGAATCGGAAGCTATCCACAAATCGAAGCTTTATATCTCCTACATACTTGGTGAATGAGATATAGCTTTCTTCAGAGTTAGGAATTACCTCCACACGTTCACTTGTGCAACCCAGCTCCTTAACAATGAAATGAGAGTCATATCCGCTAACGTTATGCATGAAGACTGGTATATATTTAGGTGTTTTACAGGCTAAATTACATTCATTATGAAGACTTCCACGATATTCACCGCTGATGTGATCATGGTCGCGTACTTTGTAGTTTTCTCCTGTAAAGCCTTTTCCACACAAGTAGCATACCGTAGAAGACTCAAAATCCTTTTGCTGTTGATCCGTAAGTTTCAGAGGCTTAGCAGATTTGTATATGTCATCAATCATTTTTGCAAGAGATGTCAGGTACAGCATAAACTTCTGAGCAGCATCAGCACCACGATACACATAGGGTTGCTTAGGAAGACCAGTTTCGAGATGTTCAACACTGGATGTAGGCTTCACGTAAACACAGAAGCTCATTGGTGTGTGCTCTTGATAAGGGATTGTATAGGAAGTTTCAGGATTGGGTATACACGTATGACATGGAGTGAGAATACTCTCAAAATCAGCATAGATGACATAAGGTAATTTCAGCATCCTCTCAACATTTTTAAACTGAACAATTGATTTCTCCTTGGTAGGCATAACTACCCTCGCAACACCATGTTGGTTACAGATTGATGTATGTTCTTGTAGTTTTTCCTGTCCACTTCGTCCATATCGATCATCAAAATGTGTAAAGCAGCGCTTACAAGTATAAACCCGTCCATTATGGTTAGTTTTCTGGCGTCGAATGAGTTTCTCAAAATTCTTTATATATACGTAGTGATGTTTTCCACTACTATCACTCAATAGTAGCAGGTCGCAGTGTTCAGGTAGTTCCATATCAACAACCTTTATCGGATACACTTCTTGCTTCTCATCTAGCCCGAAAACGTTAATAGATATCTTGTTAAACTTATCAAATTTAGGTATTTGAGAAAGTGGAGTAGGATAGGAAACAGCTGAAGTCGTACTTATCTTGAAGCTGCCTGTATTTGCTGACGCGTTGAGGCTTGGTGCTCACGAATTTAGCTAATACGGAGTACATGAAACATTTCTCGTCGCTAAAGTTCTGAATGTTTATACATGCTTTCCTAGCTTCAACAGCTGACGGTAGTGGTATGTAGCTACTTCCTCGCAACGGATTGTACTTGTTGATACGAAGTCGAAGTCCTTCCACTGCATGCAAAGCCCAGTTGCTACCCTTAAGCTGAGACTCCTCCATTTCAGTCACCAATTTCTTGAATTTCACTTCCATCGCTGACTCCAGATCAGTTTCCAGGAAAACAGCTTGATTCCGTGTTTTAAATGTTTTGTCACAGGTTTCACCAATACTGTTAACAAATCGACACTCAGCCAGCAGATTAATTTTAACACTCTTATGAATGCTAAGCTCTTTATGCACAGCCTGGATTATCCGTTGTTTTGCCTCTTGCAGATACATATTCAGGTCCTTAGGTGACTCGTATCGTATAAAATACGATTTCAATCGTCCTTTGAATGAAGTTTCGTATTCTTTCATATCACAGTCCTCCATTGTTGACAGTAACTGATGTTTAGTTGACTCCAATCTTCTTTTCTTCTGAGGGATGCTTATTTCACATATATCTTCGTGTCGCTGCCCCTTATAACCATCTTTGAAGGTTACATTACAATGTTTACATTTGAAGAGCTTCTTGCAGCTCATCTCGTGTCTTCTCTTGTCATAACCTCGGAGGAACTTCCTCCCACATTTTCCGCATGCATATCCAGTAGCGCTTGGAATAATATCCTTATACGCTGAGTTATTCATCTTTATTCTTGATGTAATAACGTATTAATCACTGATCAATGAAATGTAGACCTCTTCACCTTGACTCCACTTTAGAGAGCTGATTATTCTTGGAGAGAACACGATGTTAACACCTCAAGACTAATTAGCACAATCAAGTCCAATGCCCTAGATCACCATATTTATAGAGAGAGCACGAACCTTTTAGACCAATCATAAACTCGCTCCATAACCAGCTTATATGATCACTCAACGTGTATTAACCACCGCCATATAACCTCAAGTCCAGAGACAGGATGTTTATGACGTCACACCCAGAGACAGGATGTCTGACAGCATCAAACACGTTTAAACTCGTCTCATAACTACCTGCTTATGCTGTCACACCAGCAAGAGAAGTATTCCCACACACTCATTCAGACATATATTTCTAATTCAAAGCCTACCACCACTACCACCACCATCACCACCTATTGTACCAAGGTTAATTCAAGCTGTATTATCACAATACTTAAAAGTAAAAGCTTAAAAGGAAACCTAGAAGATGTCCCCCTTATTTACTTAATTATTCCATGTTTTTATTCCCTTTTCAATTCTTCCTTTCCATCTTCTCACAGAAAGACCATTACATTTCACTACAATCATGCGAAAAGCAATTTTTCCAGAGTTACACAGATTCTAAGCTTCTAAATCGAACCCGGTAATACTTTTAATAAATGTATTTTAGCTCCTCAATATCAGCATCTACCATTTGATCTTTACTCGAACCTGATATGATCCATAAGCTTGAAGATATATGAAATCACCCCTTCAGGATTCGATCTGAGTACTTTAAAGTAATATTTGTCATGATAACGATATTTAAGGACTAGATACTCTGTTTACGTTTACCTTGACATGTCTATCTAAATTAAATTACGAGTTATTAAATTTTTGCAAGTAAATTTCATTGAATCGGTATTCGAACCCAGAACACCAGGAACAAAATAATTTATAATATGAGTTTGCTATCTTAAACAAAGGTGTATGCAGTTACATCATCGATCTAAGTGATATATTCTAGTGTACAGAGGAAAATTAAGGAAGTCATTAAAAGATGGGGAATCGAACCAAGCACAACTGATTGACAATTATAAACAGCATTAATCACCCAGTACAGAACCTATCAATCATGCTTTGGTGCACTCCTCTACCTCACTTAGTTCCCGAGATAATGAAAATTTAAAAATTAAGGATCGAACTCAGGACGTCAGGTATCTAATTACACATCTAAAAGATACTACCTAATAACATAAACGCTATAAAGTTTATTTGACGTCTTTATCTTAATTATTTTAGAAGTTATTAAATTTATAAGTAAATTCCATTGAATCAGTATTCGAACCCAGAACACCAGAAACAAAATTATTTACAATATTAGTTTGATGTGTTAAAAGAGCTGTATGTAGTTACAGCATCAATCTAAGTGATATATTCTAGAGTATAGAGAAAAATTAAGGAAGTCATTTAAAAATCGGGATTCGAACTAGGGACAACTGATTGAAAATTATATACAGTATTAATTACACATTATAGCAGCTATCACACATGCTTTGGTCCATTCCTCTAGCTTTCTTAGTTTCCGAGATAATGGAGATTTTAAAATTAAGGATCGAACCCAGGACACCAGGTACCGAAATATACGATTACAAGAAACTACCTAATGATATTAATGTAATAAAGTTTATTTGGCGTCTTTATCTTAATTAGTCTCTGAGTTCTTAGAAGATGAATTTGTAATCACTCCTAGGATTCGAACCCAGGCATACCGGTCAACTTGTAACAATACCCTCTAGACGCTGAGCATTTCAAAGAATTGACTAGTTTTTATTCCATTGTTAAATCTCTTTTCATTCAGGAGATATAAGCGACTAAACAGTAGAAACAAAAAGCCGGTACGGAAACAAAGGAAGATGCCGACATCTGATAACATTCTTTGTTCTATGCCGGCATGCCCCGCCCTTTTTGTTTCTACTGTTTAATCGCTTATATCTCCTGAATGCCTGCGTGCCTGCGTGCCTGCCTGCCCGCCTGCCCGCCTGCCCGCCTGTCCGTGTGTCCGTCTGTCCGTCTGTCTGTCTGGAAAAAATAGTTTGTACAAGAGTAGAGAAGGTATTGGTAATCGTCCTTTCACACAGTTCGTGTGCAGGACAAGTAGAATCGGATCCAAAACTTCAATGTCATAGCCAGGGTTTGAACCATGGATCTTCTGGTTTGCATTTGCTTGCTGTAACCAACTGAGCTACCACGCCAACGTGGCATTAACCGACAACCCAAGTCAGTTTGGGAATTTAATATGCTGGCTTTTTGCAGAGACAGCTTAGTTAGTGTAATCAAAAGAAACTGGAAGAACTATGGTTAAAATCCCTGCAATGGCATTGAATTTTTCAACATGATGCTACCTTTCCAAGCTCTATCTGTATTAACAAGAAGTAGATGAAAATGTGCTGTGTTACACCCGCATGACCTTATCTACTCTTGTTCAAACTTGTCTGTCTGTCTGGAAAAAATAGTTTGTACAAGAGTAGAGAAGGTATTGGTAATCGTCCTTTCACACAGGTCGTGTGCAGGACAAGTAGAATCGGATCCAAAAATTCAATGCCATAGCCAGGGTTTGAACCATGGATCTTCTGGTTTGCATCTGCTTGCTGTAACCAACTGAGCTACCACGCCAACATGGCATTAATCGACAACCCAAGTCAGTTTGGGAATTTAATATGCTGGCTTTTTTGCAGAGACAGCTTAGATAGTGTAATCAAAAGAAACTGGAAGATCCATGGTTAAAATCCCTGCAATGGCATTGAATTTTTCAACATGATGCTACCTTTCCAAGCTCTATCTGTATTAACAAGAAGTAGATAAAAATGTGCAGTGTTACACCCGCATGACCTTATCTACTCTTGTACAAACTTGCCTGCCTGACTGCCCGCCCGCCCGTCTGTCCGTCTGTCCGTCCGTCCGTCCGTCTGTCTGTCTGTCTGGAAAAAATAGTTTGTACAAGAGTAGAGAAGGTATTGTTAACCGTCCTTTCACACAGGTCGTGTGCAGGACAAGTAGAATCGGATCCAAAAATTCAATGTCATAGCCAAGGTTTGAACCATGGATCTTCTGGTTTGCATCTGCTTGCTGTAACCAACTGAGCTACCACGCCAACATGGCATTAACCGACAACCCAAGTCAGTTTGGGAGTTTAATATGCTGGCTTTTTGCAGAGACAGCTTAGTTAGTGTAATCAAAAGAAACTGGAAGATCCATGGTTAAAATCCCTGCAATGGCATTGAATTTTTCAACATGATGCTACCTTTCCAAGCTCTATCTGTATTAACAAGAACTAGATAAAAAATTGTGCTGTGTTACACCCGCATGACCTTATCTATTCTTGTACAAACTAGTGTGAGTGCGTGCGCGTGCGGGTTGTGTGTGTGTGTGTGAGTGTGTGAGAGTGTGAGTGTGCGTGTGCGTGCGCGTGCGCGTGCGTGTGTGCGTGTGTGTGTGTGTGGAAAAAATACTTTGTACAAGAGTAGAGAAAGTATTGGTAATCGTCCTTTCACAAAGGTCGTGTGCAGGACAAGTAGAATCGGATCCAAAACTTCAATGTCATAGCCAGGGTTTGAACCATGGATCTTCTGGTTTGCATTTGCTTGCTGTAACCAACTGAGCTACCACGCCAACGTGGCATTAACCGACAACCCAAGTCAGTTTGGGAATTTAATATGCTGGCTTTTTGCAGAGACAGCTTAGTTAGTGTAATCAAAAGAAACTGGAAGAACTATGGTTAAAATCCCTGCAATGGCATTGAATTTTTCAACATGATGCTACCTTTCCAAGCTCTATCTGTATTAACAAGAAGTAGATGAAAATGTGCTGTGTTACACCCGCATGACCTTATCTACTCTTGTTCAAACTTGTCTGTCTGTCTGGAAAAAATAGTTTGTACAAGAGTAGAGAAGGTATTGGTAATCGTCCTTTCACACAGGTCGTGTGCAGGACAAGTAGAATCGGATCCAAAAATTCAATGCCATAGCCAGGGTTTGAACCATGGATCTTCTGGTTTGCATCTGCTTGCTGTAACCAACTGAGCTACCACGCCAACATGGCATTAATCGACAACCCAAGTCAGTTTGGGAATTTAATATGCTGGCTTTTTTGCAGAGACAGCTTAGATAGTGTAATCAAAAGAAACTGGAAGATCCATGGTTAAAATCCCTGCAATGGCATTGAATTTTTCAACATGATGCTACCTTTCCAAGCTCTATCTGTATTAACAAGAAGTAGATAAAAATGTGCAGTGTTACACCCGCATGACCTTATCTACTCTTGTACAAACTTGCCTGCCTGACTGCCCGCCCGCCCGTCTGTCCGTCTGTCCGTCCGTCCGTCTGTCTGCCTGTCTGTCTGGAAAAAATAGTTTGTACAAGAGTAGAGAAGGTATTGTTAACCGTCCTTTCACACAGGTCGTGTGCAGGACAAGTAGAATCGGATCCAAAAATTCAATGTCATAGCCAAGGTTTGAACCATGGATCTTCTGGTTTGCATCTGCTTGCTGTAACCAACTGAGCTACCACGCCAACATGGCATTAACCGACAACCCAAGTCAGTTTGGGAGTTTAATATGCTGGCTTTTTGCAGAGACAGCTTAGTTAGTGTAATCAAAAGAAACTGGAAGATCCATGGTTAAAATCCCTGCAATGGCATTGAATTTTTCAACATGATGCTACCTTTTCAAGCCCTATCTGTATTAACAAGAACTAGATAAAAAATTGTGCTGTGTTACACCCGCATGACCTTATCTATTCTTGTACAAACTAGTGTGAGTGCGTGCGCGTGCGGGTTGTGTGTGTGTGTGTGAGTGTGTGAGAGTGTGCGTGTGCGTGTACGTGCGCGTGCGCGTGCGTGCGTGTGTGTGTGTGGAAAAAATACTTTGTACAAGAGTAGAGAAGGTATTGGTAATCGTCCTTTCACAAAGGTCGTGTGCAGGACAAGTAGAATCGGATCCAAAACTTCAATGTCATAGCCAGGGTTTGAACCATGGATCTTCTGGTTTGCATCTGCTTGCTGTAACCAACTGAGCTACCACGCCAACATGGCATTAACCGACAACCCAAGTCAGTTTGGGAATTTAATATGCTGGCTTTTTGCAGAGACAGCTTAGTTAGTGTAATCAAAAGAAACTGCAAGATCCATGGTTAAAATCCCTGCAATGGCATTGAATTTTTCAACATGATGCTACCTTTCCAAGCTCTATCTGTATTAACAAGAAGTAGATAAAAATGTGCTTTGTTACACCCGCATGACTTTATCTACTCTTGTACAAACTTGCCTGCCTGCCTGCCTGCCCGCCCGCCCGTCTGTCCGTCTGTCCGCCCGTCCGCCCGTCTGTCTGTCTGTCTGTCTGGAAAAAATAGTTTGTACAAGAGTAGAGAAGGTATTGTTAACCGTCCTTTCATACAGGTCGTGTACAGGACAAGTAGAATCGGATCCAAAAATTCAATGCCATAGCCAAGGTTTGAACCATGGATCTTCTGGTTTGCATCTGCTTGCTGTAACCAACTGAGCTACCACGCCAACATGGTATTAACCGACAACCCAAGTCAGTTTGGGAATTTAATATGCTTGCTTTTGCAGAGACAGCTTAGATAGTGTAATCAAAAGAAACTGGAAGATCCATGGTTAAAATCCCTGCAATGGCATTGAATTTTTCAACATGATGCTACCTTTCCAAGCTCTATCTGTATTAACAAGAAGTAGATAAAAAATTTGCTGTGTTACACCCGCATGGCCTTATCTACTCTTGTACAAACTTGTCTGTATGTCTGTATGTCTGCTTGTCTGTCTGTCTGTCTGCCTGGAAAAAATAGTTTGTACAAGAGTAGAGAAGGTATTGGTAATCGTCCTTTGACACAGGTCGTGTGCAGGACAAGTAGAATCGGATCCAAAAATTCAATGCCATAGCCAGGGTTTGAAACATGGATCTTCTGGTTTGCATCTGCTTGCTGTAACCGACTGAGCTACCACGCCAACATGCCATTAATCGAACCCCCAAGTCAGTTTGGGAATTTAATATGCTGGCTTTTTTGCAGAGACAGCTTAGTTATATAACCAAAAGAAACTGGAAGATCCATGGTTAAAATCCCTGCAATGGCATTGAATTTTTCAACATGATACTACCTTTCCAAGCTCTATCTGTATTAACAAGAAGTAGATAAAAAATGTGCTGTGTTACACCCGCATGACTTTATCTACTCTTGTACAAAGTTGCTTGCCTGCCTGCCTGCCCGCCTGCCCGCCTGCCCGCCCGCGCGCCCTTCCGTCCTTCCGTCCGTCCGCCCGTCTGTCTGTCTGTCTTTCTGGAAAAATAGTTAGTACAAGAGTAGAGAAGGTATTGGTAATCGTCCTTTGACACAGGTCGTGTGCAGGACAAGTAGAATCGGATCCAAAAATTCAATGCCATAGCCAGGGTTTGAACCATGGATCTTCTGGTTTGCATCTGCTTGCTGTAACCAACTGAGCTACCACGCCAACATGGCATTGACCGACAACCAAGTCAGTTTGGGGGTTTAATATGCTGGCTTTTTGCAGAGACAGCTTAGTTGGTGTAATCAAAAGAAACTGGAAGATCCATGGTTAAAATCCCTTCAATGGCATTGAATATTTCAACATGATGTTACCTTTTCAAGCTCTATCTGTATTAACAAGAACTAGATAAAAATGTGCTGTGTTACACCCGCATGACCTTATCTACTCTTGTACAAATTAGTGTGAGTGCGTGCGCGCGCACGTTTGTGCGTGTGTGCGTGTGCGTGCGCGTGCGCGTGCGGTGTGTGCGTGCGTGCGTGCGTGTGTGTGTGTGTGTGTGTGTGTGTGGAAAAAATAGTTTGTACAAGAGTAGAGAAGGTATTGGTATTCGTCCTTTCACACAGGTCGTGTGCAGGACAAGTAGAATCGGAACCAAAAATTCAATGTCATAGCCAGGGTTTGAACCATGGATCTTCTGGTTTGCATCTGCTTTCTGTAACCAACTGAGCTACCACGCCAACATGGCATTAACCGACATGCCAAGTCAGTTTGGGAATTTAATATGCTGGCTTTTTGCAGAGACAGCTTAGTTAGTGTAATCAAAAGAAACTGGAAGATCCATGGTTAAAATCCCTTCAATGGCATTGAACTTTTCAACATGATGCTAACTTTCCAAGCTCTATCTATATTAACAAGAAGTAGATAAAAAATTTGCTGTGTTACACCCGCATGACCCTATCTACTCTTGTACAAACTTGCCTGCCCGCCTGCCTGCCTGCCCGCCTGCCCGCCTGCCCGCCTGCCCGCATGCCTGCCCGCCCGCCCGACCGTCCGTCCGTCCGTCTGTCTGTCTGTCTGTCTGTCTGTCTGGAAAAAATAATTTGTACAAGAGTAGAGAAGGTTTTGTTAACCGTCCTTTCACACAGGTCGTGTACAGGACAAGTAGAATCGGATCCAAAAATTCAATGCCATAGCCAAGGTTTGAACCATGGATCTTCTGGTTTGCATCTGCTTGCTGTAACCAACTGAGCTACCACGCCAACATGGCATTAACCGACAACCCAAGTCAGTTTGGGAGTTTAATATGCTGGCTTTTTGCAGAGACAGCTTAGTTAGTGTAATCAAAAGAAACTGGAAGATCCATGGTTAAAATCCCTTCAATGGCATTGAATATTTCAACATGATGTTACCTTGCCAAGCTCTATCTGTATTAACAAGAACTAGATAAAAATGTGCTGTGTTACACCCGCATGACCTTATCTACTCTTGTACAAATTAGTGTGAGTGCGTGCGCGCGCGCGTTTGTGCGTGTGTGCGTGTGCGTGCGCGTGCGTGTGTGTGCGTGTGTGCGTGTGCGTGTGCGTGCGCGTGCGCGTGCGTGTGTGTGTGTGTGTGCGTGCGCGTGCGGTGTGTGCGTGTGCGTGTGCGTGTGCGTGCGCGTGCGCGCGCGCGCGTGTGTGTGTGTGTGTGTGTGTGTGTGTGTGTGTGTGTGTGTGTGTGTGTGTGTGTGTGTGTGTGTGTGTGTGTGTGTGTGTGTGTGTGTGTGTGTGTGTGTGTGTGTGTGTGTGTGTGTGTGTGTGTGTGTGTGTGTGTGTGTGTGTGTGTGTGTGTGTGTGTGTGTGTGTGTGTGTGTGTGTGTGTGTGTGTGTGTGTGTGTGTGTGTGTGTGTGTGTGTGTGTGTGTGTGTGTGTGTGTGTGTGTGTGTGTGTGTGTGTGTGTGTGTGTGTGTGTGTGTGTGTGTGTGTGTGTGTGTGTGTGTGTGTGTGTGTGTGTGTGTGTGTGTGTGTGTGTGTGTGTGTGTGTGTGTGTGTGTGTGTGTGTGTGTGTGTGTGTGTGTGTGTGTGTGTGTGTGTGTGTGTGTGTGTGTGTGTGTGTGTGTGTGTGTGTGTGTGTGTGTGTGTGTGTGTGTGTGTGTGTGTGTGTGTGTGTGTGTGTGTGTGTGTGTGTGTGTGTGTGTGTGTGTGTGTGTGTGTGTGTGTGTGTGTGTGTGTGTGTGTGTGTGTGTGTGTGTGTGTGTGTGTGTGTGTGTGTGTGTGTGTGTGTGTGTGTGTGTGTGTGTGTGTGTGTGTGTGTGTGTGTGTGTGTGTGTGTGTGTGTGTGTGTGTGTGTGTGTGTGTGTGTGTGTGTGTGTGTGTGTGTGTGTGTGTGTGTGTGTGTGTGTGTGTGTGTGTGTGTGTGTGTGTGTGTGTGTGTGTGTGTGTGTGTGTGTGTGTGTGTGTGTGTGTGTGTGTGTGTGTGTGTGTGTGTGTGTGTGTGTGTGTGTGTGTGTGTGTGTGTGTGTGTGTGTGTGTGTGTGTGTGTGTGTGTGTGTGTGTGTGTGTGTGTGTGTGTGTGTGTGTGTGTGTGTGTGTGTGTGTGTGTGTGTGTGTGTGTGTGTGTGTGTGTGTGTGTGTGTGTGTGTGTGTGTGTGTGTGTGTAAAAAATAGTTTGTACAAGAGTAGAGAAGGTATTGGTAATCGTCCTTTCACACAGGTCGTGTGCACGACAAGTAGAATCGGATCCAAAAATTCAATGACATAGCCAGGGTTTGAACCATGGATCTTCTGGTTTGCATCTGCTTTCTGTAACCAACTGAGCTACCACGCCAACGTGGCATTAACCGACATCCCACGTCAGTTTGGGAATTTAATATGCTGCTTTTTGCAGACAGCTTAGTTAGTGTAATCAAAAGAAGGTTAAAATCCCTGCAATGGCATTGAATTTTTCAACATGATGCTAACTTTCCAAGCTCTATCTATATTAACAAGAAGTAGATAAAAAATTTGCTGTGTTACACCCGCATGAACTTATCTACTCTTGTACAAACTTGTCTGTCTGTATGTCTGTCTGTCTGTTTGTCTGTCTGTCTGGAAAAAATAGTTTGTACAAGAGTAGAGAAGGTATTGGTAATCGTCCTTTCACACAGGTCGTGTGCAGGACAAGTAGAATCGGATCCAAAAATTCAATGTCATAGCCAGGGTTTGAACCATGGATCTTCTGGTTTGCATCTGCTTTCTGTAACCAACTGAGCTACCACGCCAACATGGCATTAACCGACATCCCAAGTCAGTTTGGGAATTTAATATGCTGGCTTTTTGCAGAGACAGCTTAGGTAGTGTAATCAAAAGAAACTGGAAGATACATGGTTAAAATCCCTTCAATGGCATTGAACTTTTCAACATGATGCTAACTTTCCAAGCTCTATCTATATTAACAAGAAGTAGATAAAAAATTTGCTGTGTTACACCCGCAAGACCTTATCTACTCTTGTACAAACCTGCCTGCCTGCCTGCCTGTCTGCCTGCCTGCCTGCCTGCCTGCCTGCCTGCCTGCCTGCCTGCCTGCCTGCCTGCCTGCCTGCCTGCCTGCCTGCCTGCCTGCCTGCCTGCCTGCCTGCCTGCCTGCCTGCCTGCCTGCCTGCCTGCCTGCCTGCCTGCCTGCCTGCCTGCCTGCCTGCCTGCCTGCCTGCCTGCCTGCCTGCCTGCCTGCCTGCCTGCCTGCCTGCCTGCCTGCCTGCCTGCCTGCCTGCCTGCCTGCCTGCCTGCCTGCCTGCCTGCCTGCCTGCCTGCCTGCCTGCCTGCCTGCCTGCCTGCCTGCCTGCCTGCCTGCCTGCCTGCCTGCCTGCCTGCCTGCCTGCCTGCCTGCCTGCCTGCCTGCCTGCCTGCCTGCCTGCCTGCCTGCCTGCCTGCCTGCCTGCCTGCCTGCCTGCCTGCCTGCCTGCCTGCCTGCCTGCCTGCCTGCCTGCCTGCCTGCCTGCCTGCCTGCCTGCCTGCCTGCCTGCCTGCCTGCCTGCCTGCCTGCCTGCCTGCCTGCCTGCCTGCCTGCCTGCCTGCCTGCCTGCCTGCCTGCCTGCCTGCCTGCCTGCCTGCCTGCCTGCCTGCCTGCCTGCCTGCCTGCCTGCCTGCCTGCCTGCCTGCCTGCCTGCCTGCCTGCCTGCCTGCCTGCCTGCCTGCCTGCCTGCCTGCCTGCCTGCCTGCCTGCCTGCCTGCCTGCCTGCCTGCCTGCCTGCCTGCCTGCCTGCCTGCCTGCCTGCCTGCCTGCCTGCCTGCCTGCCTGCCTGCCTGCCTGCCTGCCTGCCTGCCTGCCTGCCTGCCTGCCTGCCTGCCTGCCTGCCTGCCTGCCTGCCTGCCTGCCTGCCTGCCTGCCTGCCTGCCTGCCTGCCTGCCTGCCTGCCTGCCTGCCTGCCTGCCTGCCTGCCTGCCTGCCTGCCTGCCTGCCTGCCTGCCTGCCTGCCTGCCTGCCTGCCTGCCTGCCTGCCTGCCTGCCTGCCTGCCTGCCTGCCTGCCTGCCTGCCTGCCTGCCTGCCTGCCTGCCTGCCTGCCTGCCTGCCTGCCTGCCTGCCTGCCTGCCTGCCTGCCTGCCTGCCTGCCTGCCTGCCTGCCTGCCTGCCTGCCTGCCTGCCTGCCTGCCTGCCTGCCTGCCTGCCTGCCTGCCTGCCTGCCTGCCTGCCTGCCTGCCTGCCTGCCTGCCTGCCTGCCTGCCTGCCTGCCTGCCTGCCTGCCTGCCTGCCTGCCTGCCTGCCTGCCTGCCTGCCTGCCTGCCTGCCTGCCTGCCTGCCTGCCTGCCTGCCTGCCTGCCTGCCTGCCTGCCTGCCTGCCTGCCTGCCTGCCTGCCTGCCTGCCTGCCTGCCTGCCTGCCTGCCTGCCTGCCTGCCTGCCTGCCTGCCTGCCTGCCTGCCTGCCTGCCTGCCTGCCTGCCTGCCTGCCTGCCTGCCTGCCTGCCTGCCTGCCTGCCTGCCTGCCTGCCTGCCTGCCTGCCTGCCTGCCTGCCTGCCTGCCTGCCTGCCTGCCTGCCTGCCTGCCTGCCTGCCTGCCTGCCTGCCTGCCTGCCTGCCTGCCTGCCTGCCTGCCTGCCTGCCTGCCTGCCTGCCTGCCTGCCTGCCTGCCTGCCTGCCTGCCTGCCTGCCTGCCTGCCTGCCTGCCTGCCTGCCTGCCTGCCTGCCTGCCTGCCTGCCTGCCTGCCTGCCTGCCTGCCTGCCTGCCTGCCTGCCTGCCTGCCTGCCTGCCTGCCTGCCTGCCTGCCTGCCTGCCTGCCTGCCTGCCTGCCTGCCTGCCTGCCTGCCTGCCTGCCTGCCTGCCTGCCTGCCTGCCTGCCTGCCTGCCTGCCTGCCTGCCTGCCTGCCTGCCTGCCTGCCTGCCTGCCTGCCTGCCTGTCTGTCTGTCTGTCTGTCTGTCTGTCTGTCTGTCTGTCTGTCTGTCTGTCTGTCTGTCTGTCTGTCTGTCTGTCTGTCTGTCTGTCTGTCTGTCTGTCTGTCTGTCTGTCTGTCTGTCTGTCTGTCTGTCTGTCTGTCTGTCTGTCTGTCTGTCTGTCTGTCTGTCTGTCTGTCTGTCTGTCTGTCTGTCTGTCTGTCTGTCTGTCTGTCTGTCTGTCTGTCTGTCTGTCTGTCTGTCTGTCTGTCTGTCTGTCTGTCTGTCTGTCTGGAAAAAATAGTTTGTACAAGAGTAGAGCAGGTATTGTTAACCGTCCTTTCACACAGGTCGTGTACAAGACAAGTAGAATCGGATCCAAAAATTCAATGCCATAGCCAAGGTTTGAACCATGGATCTTCTGGTTTGCATCTGCTTGCTGTAACCAACTGAGCTACCACGCCAACATGGCATTGACCGACAACCAAGTCAGTTTGGGGGTTTAATATGCTGGCTTTTTGCAGAGACAGCTTAGTTAGTGTAATCAAAAGAAACATGAAGATCCATGGTTAAAATCCCTTCAATGGCATTGAATATTTCAACATGATGTTACCTTTTCAAGCTCTATCTGTATTAACAAGAACTAGATAAAAATGTGCTGTGTTACACCCGCATGACCTTATCTACTCTTGTACAAATTAGTGTGAGTGCGTGCGCGCGCACGTTTGTGCGTGTGTGCGTGTGCGTGCGCGTGCGCGTGCGGTGTGTGCGTGCGTGCGTGCGTGTGTGTGTGTGTGTGTGTGTGGAAAAAATAGTTTGTACAAGAGTAGAGAAGGAACCAAAAATTCAATGTCATAGCCAGGGTTTGAACCATGGATCTTCTGGTTTGCATCTGCTTTCTGTAACCAACTGAGCTACCACGCCAACATGGCATTAACCGACATGCCAAGTCAGTTTGGGAATTTAATATGCTGGCTTTTTGCAGAGACAGCTTAGTTAGTGTAATCAAAAGAAACTGGAAGATCCATGGTTAAAATCCCTTCAATGGCATTGAACTTTTCAACATGATGCTAACTTTCCAAGCTCTATCTATATTAACAAGAAGTAGATAAAAAATTTGCTGTGTTACACCCGCATGACCCTATCTACTCTTGTACAAACTTGCCTGCCCGCCTGCCTGCCTGCCCGCCTGCCCGCCTGCCCGCCTGCCCGCATGCCTGCCCGCCCGCCCGACCGTCCGTCCGTCCGTCCGTCTGTCTGTCTGTCTGTCTGTCTGTCTGTCTGGAAAAAATAATTTGTACAAGAGTAGAGAAGGTTTTGTTAACCGTCCTTTCACACAGGTCGTGTACAGGACAAGTAGAATCGGATCCAAAAATTCAATGCCATAGCCAAGGTTTGAACCATGGATCTTCTGGTTTGCATCTGCTTGCTGTAACCAACTGAGCTACCACGCCAACATGGCATTAACCGACAACCCAAGTCAGTTTGGGAGTTTAATATGCTGGCTTTTTGCAGAGACAGCTTAGTTAGTGTAATCAAAAGAAACTGGAAGATCCATGGTTAAAATCCCTTCAATGGCATTGAATATTTCAACATGATGTTACCTTGCCAAGCTCTATCTGTATTAACAAGAACTAGATAAAAAATGTGCTGTGTTACACCCGCATGACCTTATCTACTCTTGTACAAATTAGTGTGAGTGCGTGCGCGCGCGCGTTTGTGCGTGTGTGCGTGTGCGTGCGCGTGCGTGTGTGTGCGTGTGTGCGTGTGCGTGTGCGTGCGCGTGCGCGTGCGTGTGTGTGTGTGTGTGCGTGCGCGTGCTGTGTGTG